>OX375815.1:5000-1309213 GCA_947359405.1 Antitype chi
CCTAACCTAACCTAACCTAACCTAACCTAACCTAACCTAACCTAACCTAACCTAACCTAACCTAACCTAACCTAACCTAACCTAACCTAACCTAACCTAACCTAACCTAACCTAACCTAACCTAACCTAACCTAACCTAACCTAACCTAACCTAACCTAACCTAACCTAACCTAACCTAACCTAACCTAACCTAACCTAACCTAACCTAACCTAACCTAACCTAACCTAACCTAACCTAACCTAACCTAACCTAACCTAACCTAACCTAACCTAACCTAACCTAACCTAACCTAACCTAACCTAACCTAACCTAACCTAACCTAACCTAACCTAACCTAACCTAACCTAACCTAACCTAACCTAACCTAACCTAACCTAACCTAACCTAACCTAACCTAACCTAACCTAACCTAACCTAACCTAACCTAACCTAACCTAACCTAACCTAACCTAACCTAACCTAACCTAACCTAACCTAACCTAACCTAACCTAACCTAACCTAACCTAACCTAACCTAACCTAACCTAACCTAACCTAACCTAACCTAACCTAACCTAACCTAACCTAACCTAACCTAACCTAACCTAACCTAACCTAACCTAACCTAACCTAACCTAACCTAACCTAACCTAACCTAACCTAACCTAACCTAACCTAACCTAACCTAACCTAACCTAACCTAACCTAACCTAACCTAACCTAACCTAACCTAACCTAACCTAACCTAACCTAACCTAACCTAACCTAACCTAACCTAACCTAACCTAACCTAACCTAACCTAACCTAACCTAACCTAACCTAACCTAACCTAACCTAACCTAACCTAACCTAACCTAACCTAACCTAACCTAACCTAACCTAACCTAACCTAACCTAACCTAACCTAACCTAACCTAACCTAACCTAACCTAACCTAACCTAACCTAACCTAACCTAACCTAACCTAACCTAACCTAACCTAACCTAACCTAACCTAACCTAACCTAACCTAACCTAACCTAACCTAACCTAACCTAACCTAACCTAACCTAACCTAACCTAACCTAACCTAACCTAACCTAACCTAACCTAACCTAACCTAACCTAACCTAACCTAACCTAACCTAACCTAACCTAACCTAACCTAACCTAACCTAACCTAACCTAACCTAACCTAACCTAACCTAACCTAACCTAACCTAACCTAACCTAACCTAACCTAACCTAACCTAACCTAACCTAACCTAACCTAACCTAACCTAACCTAACCTAACCTAACCTAACCTAACCTAACCTAACCTAACCTAACCTAACCTAACCTAACCTAACCTAACCTAACCTAACCTAACCTAACCTAACCTAACCTAACCTAACCTAACCTAACCTAACCTAACCTAACCTAACCTAACCTAACCTAACCTAACCTAACCTAACCTAACCTAACCTAACCTAACCTAACCTAACCTAACCTAACCTAACCTAACCTAACCTAACCTAACCTAACCTAACCTAACCTAACCTAACCTAACCTAACCTAACCTAACCTAACCTAACCTAACCTAACCTAACCTAACCTAACCTAACCTAACCTAACCTAACCTAACCTAACCTAACCTAACCTAACCTAACCTAACCTAACCTAACCTAACCTAACCTAACCTAACCTAACCTAACCTAACCTAACCTAACCTAACCTAACCTAACCTAACCTAACCTAACCTAACCTAACCTAACCTAACCTAACCTAACCTAACCTAACCTAACCTAACCTAACCTAACCTAACCTAACCTAACCTAACCTAACCTAACCTAACCTAACCTAACCTAACCTAACCTAACCTAACCTAACCTAACCTAACCTAACCTAACCTAACCTAACCTAACCTAACCTAACCTAACCTAACCTAACCTAACCTAACCTAACCTAACCTAACCTAACCTAACCTAACCTAACCTAACCTAACCTAACCTAACCTAACCTAACCTAACCTAACCTAACCTAACCTAACCTAACCTAACCTAACCTAACCTAACCTAACCTAACCTAACCTAACCTAACCTAACCTAACCTAACCTAACCTAACCTAACCTAACCTAACCTAACCTAACCTAACCTAACCTAACCTAACCTAACCTAACCTAACCTAACCTAACCTAACCTAACCTAACCTAACCTAACCTAACCTAACCTAACCTAACCTAACCTAACCTAACCTAACCTAACCTAACCTAACCTAACCTAACCTAACCTAACCTAACCTAACCTAACCTAACCTAACCTAACCTAACCTAACCTAACCTAACCTAACCTAACCTAACCTAACCTAACCTAACCTAACCTAACCTAACCTAACCTAACCTAACCTAACCTAACCTAACCTAACCTAACCTAACCTAACCTAACCTAACCTAACCTAACCTAACCTAACCTAACCTAACCTAACCTAACCTAACCTAACCTAACCTAACCTAACCTAACCTAACCTAACCTAACCTAACCTAACCTAACCTAACCTAACCTAACCTAACCTAACCTAACCTAACCTAACCTAACCTAACCTAACCTAACCTAACCTAACCTAACCTAACCTAACCTAACCTAACCTAACCTAACCTAACCTAACCTAACCTAACCTAACCTAACCTAACCTAACCTAACCTAACCTAACCTAACCTAACCTAACCTAACCTAACCTAACCTAACCTAACCTAACCTAACCTAACCTAACCTAACCTAACCTAACCTAACCTAACCTAACCTAACCTAACCTAACCTAACCTAACCTAACCTAACCTAACCTAACCTAACCTAACCTAACCTAACCTAACCTAACCTAACCTAACCTAACCTAACCTAACCTAACCTAACCTAACCTAACCTAACCTAACCTAACCTAACCTAACCTAACCTAACCTAACCTAACCTAACCTAACCTAACCTAACCTAACCTAACCTAACCTAACCTAACCTAACCTAACCTAACCTAACCTAACCTAACCTAACCTAACCTAACCTAACCTAACCTAACCTAACCTAACCTAACCTAACCTAACCTAACCTAACCTAACCTAACCTAACCTAACCTAACCGGTCATAACTTTGCTTCCGGGTGACGCATTTTGACGCTGTTTTCAGCTGAGTTGTTCCTAATTAGGCTACCTAACACCATCTGACTAATAATATTGACGAAAACGCGAAAAAATTTTCTCGCTCACATAGACTTAGAAAATTCATGCAAATTTTTGTATAAGAAACATAAAGTAATTTTTATTTCAAAATTCTTCCCGTAAATCCCGTTTAAATTAGTTGAAACAGATACTTACCTGCCTTACCTGCATTCCGGTGCGCGTTCCGCGAGTCCGAGTCATATAGGGTAGTGGGTATTCCTGGTTTTGTTAAAATTTTCTTGCAAAATTCACGTTTTTCACCTGAAAAACAACATTTTTGTTCAGCACAATTTTCAGTAACGCCATAGTTAGCTAGATCGCGTGGAGACGCGTCTTTCGACACCTCGCCCGTGCGCCTAGCGTATATAGCCACTTTATTACATAGAATTTTCGTTTGTTCTATATAGCTGGTAGGTACAAAAATCTACCTAACTGAACCAAGTTTGCGTACTATCGTCATAACTTTGCTTCCGGGTGACGCATTTTGACGCTGTTTTCAGCTGAGTTGTTCCTAATTAGGCTACCTAACACCATCTGACTAATAATATTGACGAAAACGCGAAAAAATTTTGACCGCCCACCCACCCTGTTACTAGTGGCCGGGAGGAAGGTTTTTGATTTTGGGAAAAGGGTGGATTTCGTTTTAATTGATTTGATACAAGATTTTGACCTACTGTATTTACTTATTATTTTGACCTGTTTTATTTAATTATTTCAGTGACCAAACGGTCTTACGGCCGTACGACAGTTTTTATTATATTTTATTTATTATAACTTTACGCTACTTCTGTTATTATCCCCCATTTACAGGGACACAGAAGTGG
Organism: Antitype chi; assembly: GCA_947359405.1. NCBI lineage: Eukaryota > Metazoa > Arthropoda > Insecta > Lepidoptera > Noctuidae > Antitype > Antitype chi. The sequence continues at coordinate 8,975 of OX375815.1, forward strand.
CACCAGTGTCCTCTGACTGGCCCTCTTGCGTCCCGGTTTCAGATGAATCTTACTTTCACCAACGCTACCGCCATGCTCCGCACACCGGCCAAGAAGACCGCGAGTTCGCCGGGCGTCAATGTCTCACCGCGATCGACTGAGAAAGCTGGACCGTCTCTTCCCAGCGTGAGGCGCAGTATCGGGGAATGGGAGGCCGGTAAAGCTGAACCTCAGGCCAAATCTCCGGTCAACCAAAAGTCACCAGGGACCTCTCAGGAAAGTACCAGTCTTTCGGAGTCGCGTCGAGCACCATCAGATACCGTAAAGCCGCTAAAGAGGCCCGAGGTCGGTTTCCCCAACATCACAGCGGAGGCAAGAGCATGTCTGAATAAGGCAAAGCTCCACCTCAACAACTCGCGTAACCTTAAGGCGGAAATAAAAACGGGTGTTACAGCGGCAATAGATCGACTGTATCAGTTGGTGAAGGAGGCGGACAAGGGAAAAGATGGTCAGGCTCAACAACAGGGAACTGTAAGCCAGAAGGACAAAGAAAAAGGGGAGGATCTGGAGAATATCAATTGGTTGCGCTCCGCATTAGAAGAGCAAACTCTGATAGTGAAGGAGGGCAACCAAATGATAAAACAACTGCAGGTGGCGATGCAGGAACAAAGGGAGGCACAAGAGTCACGCGACAGAGAACGACACAACGACAGAGAAGTACTGACGGAGATTCGAGCGCTCGAAAAGACCACCCAGGAAATGGGAAAAATGATGTTCGAGATTAGGGAGAGGGCCCCAACTTACGCAGAAACCCTGACTGCCCCGAAAAACACCTGGGGTCAAAGGCCGAAGCACTCTGTCATTGTGTCGTCCGATGTCGAAATGGACACAAGTGCAGAAGTCGTCGGAAAAGTTCAGCATGCATTGGATGCAAAGAAGAGTGGCCTGCAGATCGAAAGGGTCCGAAAAGTTAAGGACAAGAGGGTTATCTTGAGCTTCAGCAGTAGGGAAGAGATGGCAAAAACAACAGCCCAACTCAAGAAAGACAAAACACTACAAGTGGAAGAGGCTAAAAATAGAAACCCACTTGTCATAATCAAAGATCTCTTGTCCTACAACAGCGACGAAGATGTCTTGACTGCCTTGAGGGTCCAGAACGCCCGCCTGCTGCAAGACCTGACGGCCGAGGAGGTCTCTGCCACCGTGAAATACCGGAGGAGGGCACGGAACTCGCTAGAGAACCATGTTGTCTTACAGGTGACACCGAAATTGTGGCAGAGATTAACTGCGGCTGGTAGAATCTTCATCGACCTGCAGTGTGTCAGGGTCCAGGACCAAACGCCCCTCATACAATGCACAAGGTGCTTGGCATACGGGCATGGCCGGAAATTGTGTACGGAGCCTGTGGATCTGTGCAATTATTGCGGTGGGCCTCATCTTAAGGCTGAGTGCACCACACTGGAAATGGGCGATGGACCGACGTGCAAAAACTGTACCAAAGAAAAGTATGACGATGTACGCCACTCGGTCTATAGCCAGGAATGCCCAGTGCGCAGGAAGTGGGATGCATTGGCGCGAACTGCCGTAGCCTATTGCTAAGGTGGTCCCCGGAGCCGCACAGACCGCAGATACTCAAGTTTACATGGTAGCGCAAGCGAACCTCCAACGGAAACAACTGGCGACAAATGAGCTCATGCTCGAGGCTACAAATCGCAAAATGTCATGCGCACTAGTTCAGGAGCCGTATGTTGGCAGTATAAGGGCAATGAAGTCGTACGGGGGGGCTAGAGTCTTCCAAAACGCGGATAGCGAGGGTACTGTAAAGGCGGCAATAGTTGTGTTCAACCGTGACATCGACGTAATACAGTGCCCCAAATTCACCACCAACAATATCGTGGTGGTGAAGCTACGAACGAGTGCGTGGGAGATGCTAGCCGTCTCGTACTACTTTGAGCCTGACCAACCCATCGGGCCATACCTAGAACAATTAACAGCTGTGATGAACGAGCTAAAGCCCAAAAAAGCCATCATTGGAGGGGATGCTAACGCCAAGAGTACGTGGTGGGGAAGCAGTCTCATCGACGATAGAGGTGATGAACTGGCAGGGATGATCGGAGAGCTCTATCTACACGTACTGAATTTCGGGAATAAACCAACTTTTGACACCATCAGAGGGGGACGTAGAATCACAAGCTACGTCGACGTGACCCTGTGCACAGACTACTTGCTCGACTTGGTAGAGGACTGGACGGTAGCCGAAGATTTAACGAGCTCGGACCACAATGGCATAATTATAAAAATTAAATTACAAAAAGGGAAAGGTATTAATATTAAAAGAACGACTAGAAAATACAACACAAAAAGAGCTAATTGGGAGCTATTTTATGAAAAAATGGACCAATTAATAATAGAAAACAGAATTAACAAATTACAGATAGAAGAAATAGATAACAAGCAACATTTGGATAGTTTAATTGAAAAATATACACTAGTAATAACTCAAGCATGCAACAAAGCAATACCAACTAAAAAAGAAAATGAAACACTTACCTTGCCATGGTGGTCCAAAGAGCTTGAAAAAATGAAGCGCAATGTCGCTACCAAGAAGAGAAGAATCCGGTGTGCTGCAGCATCACGTAGAGAAGGTGTGGTCGCGTTGTATCTGGAAGAGAAACAGAAGTACGAATTAGAAGTTAAAAAACGCAGTACAGAGAGTTGGAAGGAATTCTGTCAGAAACAAAACAAGGAAGGGGTCTGGGAGGGAATTTATAGAGTAATCAAGAACACAACTAGAAGGCAAGAAGATCTGCCGCTGGTATGGAATGGAAAGGAAGCAGAGCAGGAAGAATCCGCAAGAATACTGGCAGATACATTCTACCCGGAGGATACACAGGAGGGGGATAGTCCAGACCATCTGCGAATCAGAGCTCTCGCTAACCAAATAAACGACTGGAGCCATAATGAGACCCATGACCCGGCGTTTACGATGGAGGAGCTCAGGTTCGCAACGGAGAGCTTCAACCCGAAGAAGGCACCCGGAGTAGACGGCTTCACAGCCGACATCTGCCAGCGAGTAATATTCCAGGACATGGAACTACACTTGGCAATACTTAATAAGTGTTGGCAACTCACGCACTTCCCCACAATATGGAAAGAGGCCACCGTGGTGGTACTCAGGAAGCCAGGAAAGGACAACTATACCAGTCCCAAATCCTACAGACCAATTGGACTGTTACCAGTGATGGGCAAAATACTGGAGAAGATGATGGTAAGAAGGCTGGCTTGGTACCTGGTGCCCCGGATAAGTCCCCGCCAGTATGGCTTCATGCCACAGCGAAGCACAGAAGACGCCCTCTATGACCTGATAGCCCACGTGAGAGGGAAACTCCAAGAGAGGAAGCTCATCACGATGGTCTCACTGGACATAGAAGGAGCTTTCGACAGTGCATGGTGGCCAGCTATAAAGGTCAGACTGGCGGAAGAGAAGTGCCCAGCGAACCTCAGGAGAATGGTAGCCAGCTACCTGAGCGACCGTAAGGTCCGGGTTAGGTATGCTGGCCATGAGTACGCGAAAGGCACTCACAAAGGGTGTGTCCAGGGGTCAATAAGCGGCCCTCTTCTGTGGAACCTCCTCTTAAACCCACTGCTGGAGAGTCTTACACAGAGAGGTGACTATTGTCAGGCGTTTGCGGATGACATCGTGCTCGTCTTTTCGGGGGAGACTGCTTTAGACATCCAGAGACAGGCTAATGCCGCTCTCGAACATGTTCGGGTGTGGGGTGTCGTGAATAAACTCAGGTTTGCACCGCACAAAACCTGCGCTGTGGTGCTTACCCGAAAACTTAAATACGACACGCCACATCTGACCATGGGAGGGATCGACATTGAAATGTCCTCGGAAATAAAGATCCTGGGACTGACAGTGGACTCCAAACTGACCTTCAATAGTCACACAGCTAACGTCTGCAAAAAGGCACTTGGAGTCTACAACCAGCTGTCGAGAGCTGCTCGGGTCAGTTGGGGTCTCCACCCGGAAATCATCCGAATCATATACACCGCCACAGTGGAGCCCATTATTATGTATGCAGCTGGTGCCTGGTCTTCAGCAACTAAAAAGTTAGGAGTCCAACGCCACTTAAACGCAGTTCAGAGAGGATTTGCTCAAAAGCTGTGTGGAGCGTATCGCACGACGTCTCTTCACTCAGCGCTGGTACTGGCTGGAATATTGCCACTTGACCTCCGCATACAAGAGGCAGCCGCCCTGTACGAGGCGAGGAGAGGGGTACCTCAGCCGGAGCTGGCAGACAGAGAGGTCGAGCGGAGAGCTGAGTTCTCATGTAAACCTCACCCGGGGAAACATATTGCGATGGATTTCGTGAGCTTGGTAAACCAGGAGCAAGTGGGTAGCCATAACAACCAGGCTATTCGGATCTTCACGGATGGCAGCCGAATTGAGGGAAAGGTTGGAGCAGCACTAACCTTATGGGATAGTGCAGCGGAGGTAAAATCCCTCAAATTCAAGCTCGCACCGTACTGTACGGTATACCAGGCAGAACTCCTCGCAGTATGCAAAGCCACTGAGGAAATAAAGAAGAGAGGCGAAGCAAGCTATGGCATCTATAGCGACTCCAGATCAGCTTTGGAGACCATAGCAAACGTCAGCACAACGCATTCCTTAGCAGTACACACCCGCAATAACCTAAGCGCCATTAAAGCCCAGAACAAAACTGTGTGTTTGTTCTGGATTAAGGCACATGCGGGCCTTGCGGGTAATGAAAGGGCAGATGAACTGGCGAAAGACGCCGCTTTAAAAACAAAAACTAAGCCAGAATATGACCTTTGCCCGGTTTCATTCATCAAACGACAGATCCGAAAGCGGTCGATTGATGAATGGAACCGAAGATACAAAGAGGGCTCCACAGCCAAAGTGACAAAGTTATTTTTTCCCGACGTCTCAGACTCGTACAAGGTGGTTCGGCAAATACAACCAAATAAAATAACAACGCAAGTACTAACGGGGCACGGTGGGTTCTCGGAGTACCTGAACAGATTCAAGTGCAAGGAGAACTCATCGTGCATCTGCCAACCCAACACACCCGAGACGGTGGAGCACATTCTAACCGAATGCCCTGTTCACGCCCTGAAAAGGCTTGAAATTGAAAACAGGCTTGACTGTGAAATGGTGGCTAAAAACTTTAAACAGTTATTGGGAAATAAGAAATTAAGGGAAACATTTATTAAATATATCATAGAAATAGCAAACATAGTTATAAATAGAAATAAATAGAATAAGAAAATTATGTTAAATAAATATATTAGTATATAATATATTGACTAGCATATAGGAACAAATGTATAGATATTAACTTGGTAATAGAAAATAGTATAGGTATAAGAAAAAAAAAAAAAAAAAAAACAAATACAAAAATAATAATATAGATGATAAAAATATATAAGCCATGTAAAATGTTAGCCTAATAAGATAAGAAGCTATCCAAGCTATAAAATTAAAATTGGATAAAAAGCAGAAAGAAGGCCAATAAGATCTCTGATCATGTCAGAGGACACTGAGCACAGGCAGGAGTGGGTTTTAGCCGGTAAGAGTCCGGCACTGCCCAGACTGCGTCACTAGTGAGGCAGTCTGGGCGTCCATGAGGATTTCCCACTCCTGCCAAAACAAAAAAAAAAAAAAAAAAAAAAAAAAAACCTAACCTAACCTAACCTAACCTAACCTAACCTAACCTAACCTAACCTAACCTAACCTAACCTAACCTAACCTAACCTAACCTAACCTAACCTAACCTAACCTAACCTAACCTAACCTAACCTAACCTAACCTAACCTAACCTAACCTAACCCAGTACCCCCCCAGCTCTCGTAGCGGTCGGATCGTTTTTAGAGCCACTCCGCGCATAAAAATCTATTTAAATGGTATTTTTTAACGCTACACAGACGTGCAGTATACCAAAAGTTTCGTCTCAGTGCCGTGCAAGTGCTTGTGAAAACCCCGTGAGCCTGAAAACTCCGGGTAAAAAGTTAACAGTGAAAAACTGAAAAATTTTGGACTTGGGAAATCTTCGGAGTCCCACAACTCCGCAGAACGATCGAGGACCCCACATTTTTACGACATCATATTGTGAGGCTCGAGAAGACGCAGTCAACGACGTACAGCGTGAAAAATTCCGACTGCACGTTCCTGAGAAAACTGCCAAAAACTGTGAAACTAACCTCAAAACTGGAGCACGTGTTTTCTGAACGGGGTGTTTCCGGTTGCTGATTTTTTGAGGAAGAGCAGGAGGTACGAAGACGAGACCAACAACGCAATTTTTGGATTTTTACCTATATCAGGTACAAAGATATTTATATTATAAGACATCAACTTTGGACCCCTGTCCTGAGAAATTTTCAGGCAGGACCCCCATTTTTTCTTGTGATTCCCGCTGCGCGCTCATCGGAAGAATAGATTAAGATTAATTTTTGATTTTTTATGTCTTTATTTAATTGAATAATACCAAAATTGTACTTTTTTCAGTTTTTTCCTAAAAATTGTACCAAAAATTAACAAAGTTTATTTTCTGATATAGTCAAGTCATAGAACCTTATTTTACACGTTTTTAAATATTTTTTTCAGATTTTTATGTTTAAGGGCTGCAAAGCTACAATATTTTTAATCAATTTCTCAATTTAATTAGAAACAATTCGTTTAAAAAATATTTTGACCTTAAATTTGTGTTTAGAACATAGATTCCGATTAGTTTAAGTCCAAATTAGCCCCCTATAGCTCCAAAAACTCAGAAAATAGACTTTTCAGCCATATTGGTTTTTTGCGGTTGACAACTTTAACATAGTTTATCTCGGAAGCTATTGGGCGCAGAACATTCGGATTTCCACGGTTCCCAGGGAGATACAAAGGGAAACATTTCCTGTAAGTTTCAGGAATTTTTCAGTCCTGAAAGTTTTCAGTCCTGAAACTTGGTTTGCCAGATAGAGGAGGACAGACCAAGCGCCGCACCCGAGACCGCGTCTCTCTACGATAAACGAGGACGGAGTTACGGCCACCTGAAGTCAACCTTTGACATTAGGGCGGCCATTTTGGAAAAGTTCAATCCTGCGTAGTTCCGGACTCGGAGGTCGTAGAGGGTTGCCGTTTCGATATTGTGGTTCGCGGGGAAAAATTCTTTCGTTTAGGTTAGATTTCAGGCGTTTTCGGGCTGAAATTTTTCAGGATCCTGAAATTTGCCTCACAGGAAGGAGCGAGTCGGGGCAAGCCCGAGGAGCCCAAACTCGACTGTTCTGCGACCGGCAGCGCCGGAGGTATCACCTGCCAAAGACTGACTTTGACAGTTGTGCCGCCATCTTGGCAAAAATTCAAACACCCATATCTCCGTAGCGGGGGGTCGTACAGCGACGAGATTTGTTTTGGGGTGATTGAATTCTGCTTGTCTCACTCTTGCGTAAGCTTTCAGGCATTTTCAGCACAAAAATCTTTTTCAGCCTGAAAAGTAAATCAGTGTATAGATCTTGTCGAGCTCTGCCAGATAAGCCCAAGCACGGTACAATTCGGTCGGGTGGTTGCGGAGAAATCGGGTTTGAACCACATTCTGGCCGCCATCTTGGATGGTAACCAGAATCTTTGAAGCTTGATTTCTCCGTAACGCTTAGGGCTGGGTGCCCCGTGTTTGGGGTCGTTGGATTGGGCTTGGCGGGCTCTATCCACTGAAATAATTAGGCAGACTCTACATAGAGCCATTAATGCAAAAAGGCAAAAAATAGGTTTTGATAGCCAAAACTGATGCTGTTTTATATGTAGAGCAAATAAAAGTACCCAGAGTGCCGAAAGCCTGTGTAGAGCCTCCGTAGAGACTGACTGTATTTTTATTATTATTATTTTTTTATTTTTTATTAGACATTGGTTAAGACTTTGTCTTGACTTGTTTTATTATAATTGTTTGTTATTGTTATTCTGTCTTGTTTTTATTCTATCGTCCCTATTGACGTTCTTTACATTGGACCCTATCGTCCCTATTGACGATATTTCCTCTTGAATCCATCGTCCCTTTTGACTTTCTTCTCTACAATATTGACGCATACCTCGCAACATGTTCGGTTTTAGGACGCCATTAAAGGCAGCCGAAGGTGAAAAGTCACCATCGAAACAGGGGGCAGCTACCCCCCCAAATGTTAGACGAAGTATAGGGGAAAGGGCCACAAGTAGCAGCCCCACAACCGAAATGACATCGCAGGCCGGTCCTGCGAGAAATAAATTAAAGCTCGCTTTTACGCAGGAGAGCACACTGCCAAAAAGTAAGTACGCAGACCGAACAGCGGAGGCCAAAGCCTGTCTGACTAAGGCCAAACTCCACCTTAGCAGCTCCAGAAACACAAAAACGGAGATAAAGACCGGCATTACTGAAGCAACTGAACGACTATACCAACTAGTCAAAGAAGTCGAATCGGAGCTGAAAGGGCTCAAACAAAAAACCTCTAAGGAAGGGCCCTCACTAGCAGGAGAAACCACACTAGCCGAAAAATCGATTCTTCCCCCTCCTTCTCAAAATTTTGAAGCAGGTAAGATAATAGCTACTATAGAACAACACGCAAAGCTCTTAGCAGAGAGCAACAAGAAGATAGAGGAGCTTAAGGTAACCATTGACAACCAGAGGGATTTCCTGGAAAAGGGCAATACTTACGCGAGTGTGGCCGCAACTGGAGGGTTAAAGTCACTGCCAAAGCGTAGTACTTTGCACTCGGTTGTGGTCACATCTAAGGACGAGACAGAGACCGGTGACGAGGTCCTAGATAGAGTAAGAAAAGCGGTCAACGCAAAAGACGGTTGGATAAAGGTCGAAAAAGTCAGGAAAGCCAAGGATCGCAAAGTAATCATAGGACTGGAAACCGAGCAGGAAAGGACAAAGATAAAGGACAGACTCCAAAAAGAAGGTTTTGACCTCAATGTCGAGGAGGTTAAAAATAAGGACCCACTTCTGATCTTGAAGAACGTCTTGGTAGTCAATACCGACGAAGACGTTCTTAAAGCGTTTAGAAACCAGAACCAGGGTATTTTTAGCGGCCTCGACAGTGGGGAAAACAGAGTGGAGGTCAGGTATAGGAGAAGGACTCGGAACCCCCATATTGGCCACGTCATCGTATGCGTGTCTCCCACCATCTGGCGACGAGCAATAGATGTTGGGACTGTACACATTGATCTCCAGCGTGTCAGGGTTGAGGATCAGACCCCGCTGGTTCAATGTACTCGCTGTCTGGGTTTCGGGCACGGCAAGCGGTTCTGCAAAGAGCCTGCAGACCTGTGTAGTCACTGCGGCGGTCCCCATCTGAGAGCAGAATGCCCGGACTGGCTCTCAAGCTCACCACCCGCCTGTAGAAACTGTACAAAGGCGAAAATAGAATACGGCACGCCGCACAATGCGTTCAGCCACGACTGCCCTGTACGCAGGAAATGGGATGACGTGGCCAGATCGACTGTTGCGTATTGCTAAGGGCACCCCAACAGAAAATACCCACTATGGAGTATTACAGGCAAACCTCCAACGCAAGAAGCTGGCTACCAATGAGCTGTTAATAGAGGCTACGAAGCGCGGAATAGCGGTGGCGCTTCTTCAGGAACCGTACGTGGCAGCAACGAAAGTTATGAGGAGTTACAGGGGCGTTAGAATCTTCCAGAACACTGGCATAGGAGAAGGGACCGTCAAAGCAGCAATAGCTGTCTTCAACAGCGACTTCACTGTCAAACAGTACCCGAAACTCACCACAAACAACATTTCAGTGGTGGGAATCCAGACCAGTGCCTGGGAGATCACGCTTGTCTCCTTTTACTTTGAGCCAGACCAGCCTATTGAGCCCTATTTAGAACACCTGAAACAAATTAGGCTCGCCATCGGTTCCAAGAAAATGATCTTTGGAGGTGACGCCAACGCAAAGAGCACATGGTGGGGCAGCCCAACGGTCGATCTCAGGGGGGAAGAGATGGCAGGAACTCTCGGCGAGCTTGACTTGAATATTCTAAACCGAGGGGAAATACCGACTTTCGACACTATCCGAGGAGGGAAACGTTACAGCAGTCATGTGGACGTTACCGCCTGCTCCAATGACATCCTGGACCGCATAGACGACTGGAGGGTTGACGAAGGTCTCACGAGCTCGGATCACAACGGCATCACGTTTAGGATCCTCTTGCAGAAATCTAAAGGAATAAAAGTAGAAAGAACGACTAGGATATTTAATACGAAGAAAGCCAATTGGGACAATTTTCATGAGAAACTTGGCCAATTGAAAATAGACTATAAATTTACAGCAACTGAAATAGATAACATAACAGAAACAGAGCAAATTGACACTTTAACTATTAACTTTACAAAAGCAGTCAACAAAGCATGTAAGCACTCAATGCCTAACAAAAAAGTCCAGGAGGAACTTACCTTGCCGTGGTGGTCCGAGAGACTCGATGAGATCAAGAAGACCGTCGCTACCAAGAAGCGCAGGATTCGCTGTGCCGCCCCAATCCGGAAGTCGAAAGTCATAGAAGAGTACCTGAAACAAAAAGAAGAGTATGAATTAGAAGCGGCCAAGGCTCAGACCGAGAGTTGGAAGGAGTTCTGTGGGAAGCAGAATAGTGAGGGGGTTTGGGAGGGAATTTACAGGGTGATAGGTAGGACGCAGTGTAGGGTGGAGGACCTGCCACTAGAAAGAGACGGTGATGTTCTGGATGCGAAGGGTTCCGTCAAATTGTTGGCGGAATCATTCTACCCAGAGGACCTCCTTGAATGTGACAATGCAGATCACCGATCCATCAGAATAAAGGCCGAAAACGTGAACAGCGGAGAACAAGATGCTTCCTGTGACCCGCCGTTCACGACGGCAGAACTAAAAAATTCTATGGAGTCCTTCAATCCAAAGAAGGCACCGGGCTCCGATGGCCTCACCGCCGACATTTGCTGCCACGCCGTGAGTGATGACCTGGAACTGTTCCTAAGGTTCCTAAATAAATGCTTGGAACATCATTTCTTCCCCACCCCCTGGAAGGAGGCAACAGTAGTCATATTGAGGAAGCCCGGGAAAGAAAGCTATTTCACTCCCAAATCCTATAGGCCGATAGGGCTACTGCCCATACTGGGAAAAATTTACGAGAAGATGCTGGTGGCCCGCTTGAAGTACCACCTCCTTCCAAGGATGAGCATCCGACAGTACGGATTCATGCCACAAAGAAGCACCGAGGACTCCCTCTATGCTCTCATGCAGCACATAAACAAAAAACTAGCACAAAAAAGGATTGTTACGCTTGTATCCCTAGACATAGAGGGAGCCTTCGACAGCGCCTGGTGGCCAGCGATAAGAGTCCGTCTGGCCGAGGAAAATTGCCCACTTAATCTCAGGCGGGTCATCGATAGCTACCTTAGTAACCGAAAAGTATCGGTCAGGTACGGTGGGGAGGTATATAAAAAGGACACAAACAAGGGATGTGTCCAGGGCTCAATTGGAGGTCCAATCCTGTGGAACCTAATTCTGGACCCCCTCCTAAAATCAGCAGAGAGCAGGGGGAATTACATCCAGGCTTTTGCGGACGACGTCCTCCTGGTCTTCGATGGAGAGACCGCGCTGGAGGTGGAGGAATGTGCCAATGCCGCTCTCAACCATGTTCTGGCGTGGGGTGTCGAGAACAAACTAAAATTTGCACCACAAAAAACAACCGCGATGGTGGTAACCAGGAAACTGAAATATGACACACCACGCCTCAGCATGGGGGGGATTGACATTGGCATGTCAAAAGAGATCAAGCTTCTGGGTGTTACAATCGACCACAAGCTGACTTTCAACACCCATGTCTCACTGGTCTGCAGGAAGGCAATCGCCATTTACAAGCAGCTGTGTAGAGCCGCAAGGGTCAGCTGGGGGTTGAACCCAGAGGTCATACGCCTAATGTATATTGCATGCATAGAGCCCATAATCCTGTACGCCGCGAGCGTTTGGGCACCGGCCGCTGAAAAGTTGGGCATCATCAAGCAGCTTGGGACCGTCCAGCGTGGAATTGCCCAGAAAATATGCAGAGCATACCGCACTGTCTCCTTGAACTCGGCTCTGGTGCTGGCTGGGATACTCCCGCTCGATCTTCGTATTCGAGAAGCAGCTGCATTATACGGAGCCAGGAGGGGTGTACCCCGGCCCACACTGGGGGGCAGGGAGGTAGAGCGGATGGCACCAGCGCTGGAAGCCCCACACCCCGCAGAGCAAATTAACCTGAAGTTCAATAGCCTGGTAGACGAAGAACAATATCGAAACCACAGCGATTTTGCTGTGAGGATCTTCACCGATGGCAGCAAGATTGAGGGCAGAGTCGGAGCGGCGCTATCCTTGTGGAACGGCACTGCCGAGACAAAAGCCCTCAAGCTTGCCATGCCATCTTACTGCACCGTATACCAGGCAGAACTCCTGGCCCTGCAAAGAGCAGCAGGGGAAGTGCTCAAGTCCCGTGAAGCCACGTTCGGCATTTTCAGCGACTCTATGGCGGCTCTTCAGTCGGTAATCAACGCAAGTTCCCCCCACCCCTTGGCCGTGGAAACAAGAGACACCTTACGACGCTGTAAGCTCCAGAACAAGAGTGTCTCCCTGTTTTGGATAAAAGCCCACGCAGGGTTGGAGGGAAACGAGAGAGCTGACCAACTCGCGAAGGAGGCCGCCCTGGGGTTGAGGAAAAGGCCGGACTACGACCTGTGTCCCGTTTCATTCGTCAAGCGACGAATCCGGTCGGAAACGCTTGAGGAGTGGAACGGGAGATATCGGACGGGTGACACGGCTTCAGGCACAAAAATTTTCTTTCCAGACGCGGTTACAGCGTACGGTGTGGTGCGGAAGATGACACACACGAGTATAACCACACAAATTTTGACAGGGCACGGTGGGTTCTCTGCATACTTGAAACGCTTCAAGTGTAAGGAGAATCCATCGTGTGCCTGTGGTGAGCCTGGTGTCGAGGAGTCAGTTCCGCACATTCTGTTTGAATGCCAAATGAACGCAAAAAAGCGATACGAGATGGAGCAGCAACTCGATGTCGAGCTAGTTGCCGGGAATGCGTCGGAGTTGATGGCGGGAAAGAAAAGGAACGAATTTCTAAAATATTGTAGCGAAATAGCATCACAGGTTATAAATAGAAACAAGACAGTATAAGAAAGTATGCTGTCCTAATATAATGGCTTATATTAAGGACTAGCATAGTATGAATAAGATAAAAAATAGTGTAACAAAAGTTAGGAAGCTAATACAATGTAAAAATAGAAATAAGTTTGGAATATAAATAAATATATGTAGAAAGCAACACTAAATACTGCTCCCCGTCTCTGTAAGACAAAATTATGATAAGGAAAGATCTGTAAAATATTATCCCTAAGTAGCTGTAAGAAAGAAATAACATTGTAAATTAGACATAAGCGTAGAGTAAGGAAAAATGTACAAGATTTTTATAAGGACAATTATAAGAAAGTAAATGTTTAATATTTTAAAACTAGTTAAGACAGATGTAACCAAAACATAGAATAAGGTCTAATGTATAGCCATATTAAAAAACCGTGTCATTGTTATTTTGTGTTGCACCCAAAACTGATATATATAAAAATGTGCAGTTAGTAAAACTGAAATATCCAGAAAACAGCTGATAGCTGGGAATGCACTGTGACAATTCAATGTGTCGCACCCAAAACATAAATATATGTAAATAAATAGATCTAATAAACTTAGATATTCAGAAAGCCGCTGATAGCTGGGAATCCCACCCATAAAAGACTCGAATGAGGACGAATGAAAGAAAGACAAAGTATGTGGAATAAAAGTGCGAGAAGCAAAAATGCGAGAACTGGTATGAAAGATAAAGCAGACAGGCATAGGCTCCGATCATGTTGGAGGTAGAAGTATAAAAAATAAAAAAAAAAAAAAAAAAAAAACCTAACCTAACCTAACCTAACCTAACCTAACCTAACCTAACCTAACCTAACCTAACCTAACCTAACCTAACCTAACCTAACCTAACCTAACCTAACCTAACCTAACCTTTTTTTTTTTTTTTTACGTGGAGAAATGCTCATGCATACTGCGCTACCACGGGGAGATAGCGCAGTTATGTGGGACTCTAACCCACTAAAACTCCACGGTGTCCTCCAGTGCCGCTTATGGCGGGAACACGGGAACGCGAAAGCCATCCGCGAACCCGCCGCGGCTGTCCGTCACCGGACCCTCCTCTTAGGGGAATGACCCCCATCACCGGCCCACCAGAACACACGGCACGCCGGACCACCCCGGGCACCAGACAGCGCATGGGTGCCAAACGACCCCGTGTATGGCACCCTTGGTCCCCCTGCGGCGGGTCAGGATAGTGGCCCCGCCGCCTACCACTTTTCGGCCGCAGGGGATAGGGAGAGCGGCCTACGCAATACCAACACTCCTCCTCCCCTGCGGCCCCACCGCGTCCGCCATCCAACGATGGCGACTCCGTCTAGGCCGCGGAAGGTGAGAAAAGTGGCGCTATCGTTACACCACTACTCTCCCGCCGCGGCCCACTACCCCCAGCACCAGTTGCTATGCCGCCCCGCGGCACCGCAACTGGTTGGCCGCTACGTCGTCGGCTTAGCGGACAAAGCCCTGACGAGCGGCCCCTCCTCGGGTTCCTCTTCGCTTCACCGTGGGTGCGGAAAACCACGGCTACTGAGCCCCCCCGCAACGACAATGCGGGAACCCACCGGGGGGGAACCTAACCTAACCTAACCTAACCTAACCTAACCTAACCTTTTTTTTTTTTTTTTTTTTTTTTTTTTTTTTTTTTTCTCGCTGAGAAAATGCTTTATGCATGCCCGCTCGCGGGGGACGAGACGGGGTATGTGGGACTCCTGTCGGAAGGACAGTCTACCCACTAAAAACTCAGCGGTGTTCCCGCATCGCCGTGATGGGAGGGCCATGGGAAACAAACTTCCACAACCCTCCCGGCGCAAGCCCGCCTAGGTGGCGGGCCCCGCATGCCCCCCCTCCCAGCCCCAGCCCGGGGGGGGGGGGGTTACGGGAATGGCCGGGAACACCTGGCCATTCCCGTCCGGCACTGGTGGAGGTCTGTGCAATGCAGGCAAGGTTACCCCCGCGCCCGTTGCCTGCTGGCCTCCACCTAGGAGGGGTCGAAGCTGACCGTCACTGACGTCTTCTTCGACCTCTTCTCCGCCTTCGGAGCGCCACCGCGTGAGGGTCGTCCTCCCGCGTGCGCTCCGCTGCCTCCTTCTGGGACATGACATGTTCACAGAAGGAGGCGACTGCCGCCCAGGACCTCTCATCCTCCAGCATGGTGTTAACCAACGCGGGGAGCGAGAGGTCCGGTCCGACCGCCGCGCTGAGACTGCTGCGCAGCTCAGACCACGCCGGGCACACCTCGAGGGTGTGCTGCGCCGTGTCCTCCGCCGCGCCGCAGTCGCAGCACGCCGGCGTCTCCTCCCGTCCGATTCGGTGCAGGTACGAACCGAAGCAACCGTGCCCGGACAGCACCTGCACGAGCCGAAACGAGAGAAGCCCGTGCGGCCGATCGAGCCAGTCTCGCAGGACCGGCCCGATCGCGTCGAGGGTTCTGCGGCCGAAGGCTGCGGAGGCAAGGTCCTCCGTCCAATGGACGACGATGGCGTCCCTCGCCTCCCGCCGGACGGCCTCCCGCTCTTCCGGGACTTGGCGTTCTCCTCTCGCCCTCCGCCCCGCCGTCCATTCATACACTCTGGCGAGCACCCACGCCTCGAGCTCCCAAGGGGGGGTGCCGGCCAGAGCACATGCCGCCGCAAATCCCACCGTGCGGTAGGCCCGCGCCACCCGCTGGGCTATGGCCCTTTGGGGCGCCCGCAAGGCGGCGGCGTTCTCTCTCCGCTGGAGGGAGTCTTCCCAGATGGGGGCCCCGTAGAGGGCCATGCTCTTCAAGATGCCGGCATAAAGTTGCCGGCATCGTGCGCTGGGCCCTTCCAAATTGGGAAGCAACCACGACAGCGCGCCCGCGGTCTTCAGCAGGCGCGACGACAGCCCGCTAAAATGCGGGCCGAAGCGCCACCTGCTGTCAATGACAAGGCCCAGATATTTCATCTGGGCCTTTACCTCGATTCTGACGCCCTCCACGAAGATGTGGGCGTCAGGTGGGGGGCGCTGCCGTGGTCCGTGGAAGAAGACGGCCTCGGTCTTGTGCAGCGCCACCGTTAAACCTAGGCGGCGGATCCTCTCCGCGACCAAGGATCCGCCCGCAGAGGCCAGACTTGCCGCCTCCCTGAAACGCCCCCCCCGGGCGGTGAGGAGAGTGTCATCCGCGTAGCAAATGACACTCGTGCCCCGGAGGAGAGTTCCCCGCAGGAGCCAATCGTAGCCGATGTTCCAGAGGAGAGGTCCTACGACTGACCCCTGCGGAACACCGGCTTCGACGGCGTACCGCCGGACTTGGCCATTCCTGTTCACCAGGAGGATCGCCCGATCCTCCAGGTAGCTGGCCAGCAGACTGCGCAGGTATCGAGGCACTCCGTGGAATCGGAGCGCCTCTAGGATGGTGGAGTGGGGAACGGAGTTGAAGGCGTTAGCTATGTCGAATGACACAGCCAACAGTCCGTCCCCCACCTCCGTCGCCCCCTTCACCTGCCCCTTGAGACGGGCCAGCGCGTCCACTGTCGAACGCTCAGCCCGAAAACCGTACTGAGCGTCCGACAAGTCCGGCCCGACATCCCGCAGATGGCCCTTTAGGCGGGCAGCGATTATCCCCTCGAACATTTTGCCGACCTCATCGAGCAGAACGATGGGCCGGTATGCCGAGGGGGAGTCTGCTGGGCGGCCCTCCTTGCGGAGGAGGCACAGCTGCCCCTCCTTCCACGGTTTCGGGAACCTCCCAGTCGCAAGGCATGCGCTGAAGAGGTCCCGAAATCTCTCCTCCATTTGAGTGGCGGCGATCGCCACCACTTTTGCGGGGACACCGTCGGGGCCCGGAGCCGTCCTCTTGGCGCGGAGACGGAAAATCGCCTCGCCGAGTTCCGACTCCGTGACAGGAGGGGCCTCCTCTTCTTCCCCGTCTGGCGGAGCTAACCCTCGTGGTGGGGCCATCACTGGCGGGGTGAAGTTGTCCCTGCACGGGAACAGGGACTGAACCACCCCGTCCAGAAATGAGGGCTCCAGGGTCTCGGCAACCGGGGGACCAGAGGCGCGCAGTTTGTTGCGCGCCGCCTTGTATGGTCGACCAAAGGGGTCGTTGTCGAGACCCTCCAGCAGCTCGGCTCTCGCCGAGTCTCTGGCGGCGGCGATGGCCCGATCCAGGACCGCTTTTGCCTCCATGTATACCTCATAGAGGCGGTCCTCGTCGGACAGATCTCGTATACGCCGCCGCCGGCTCCGCGTGTAGGCCCTTCTGGCCTCCACACACGCTGCTCGAAGCCCCGCCAGCTCCACCGACCACCAGTACACGGCGCGTGTGGGTGGCGGTCGGCGGGACCGGGGCATGCTGGAGTTGCATACCTCGGTCAGAGACTCCCTCAGTTGCCCCGCTACGGTGTCCACATCCAGGCCGGCGGCAGGCGGTGAAAGCCAGTCCTGTATGAACGCCGCCTCCACCGCTGCCTCCCTGTCCAGGCGGGTTAGTGCCCACCGCGGGAACGGTGATCGCCCCGAGGGGGGCCGCATCTCTCCGGGGCCACCGGTGGAGATGTCGAACCGCACGTAGCGGTGGTCCGACATGGTCTCCACCAGGTCCACCCGCCAGTTCAGCACGCGCGCGGCTAAGGCCGGGGTGGCGAAGGTGACGTCCACTATCGAGCCACCCCCACGCCGCACGCATGTCTGGACGCTTCCTCTGTTCAAGAGGGAGAGTCCAGAGGAGGCTGCCCACATCTCCACCGCCCGCCCGCGAGCGTCGGTGGCCGGGTTGCCCCAGGTCACCGACTTGGCATTCAGGTCTCCCAGTACGGAGACCTGACGCGGCGCCGCCCTGCCGACCACGGCGGCCAGGACTCCGAGATAATTCTCAAAGTCCTGGAGAGGGCGGTTTGGGGAGAAATATACGCCCACGAGGGCTAAGTCTCCCCACGCGGCGGCCACGTATCCCGGTCCCCTCTCTAATAGCGAGAGGGGAGGGGAGTCCGTGGAGGACCGCGCCGCTAGTGCCACCGAGTCGTCCTCGTCACCCAGCCAGCTGCCGGGGATCGAGTAGGGCTCGGCGACCACCGCTACGTTCACCAACCACTCGGCCATGGCCTGCACTAACAGGTCCTGGGCCGCTCTGCAGTGGTTGGTGTTCGCCTGGATTATGCGATAGTCGTGGTGCATTACTCCAACGACATCGCACGATCCTCCTCAGCTTCCGCCGCTGGAGCTGCGGCGGCGACGACGGCGGCGGTGGCGGCGACAGGGCGAACCTGCGCCGGCACTATGCCCTTTCTCACGGGGGGCTTGCAGCTCTTGCCCGCCATCCTGTGGTGCGCGGGGCGGCCACTGGCGGCACACGCCGCGCAGTGTGGCGTGGTGGCGCTGCAGGCGACACTCTTGTGCCCCTTTTGCCCGCATTGGTAGCACGTGTCCCCCCAGTCGTGTTTGGAGGGACACGTGGTTCGGGCATGGCCGAACGCGAGGCACTTGAAGCAGCGCATAGGCTGGTCTTCAAGTGCCCGGACCACAGCCACGCTGAGCCCCACGAGCAGCCGCCCTTTGGTCGCAGAAAGGGCGGCCCTAGCCGCGGCGACCGGGCACTCGACGCGGATGATGCCCATGCCGCGGCGGCCGTGCCCGATGGCTCCCCCCTTCACTGCGCCAGCGTCGCAGCCTCCAGCCGCCGCGACGGCCGCCACCACATCCTCCTTGGTGACCGAATCGTCGAGATCGGCCACCTCCAAGGCTGCGGTCTTGACAGGTCTGACGACCGTCGCCGCATCCGCGATGACCTCTTGCAACTTTGTTGCAAAGAGGTCCGCATTTGCGCCGCGCTGTTCCCCGGCGAACTCGAAAATTCGAGCGCCGGTCAGGGTTCGGCGGCAGGCAATTTTGCTGATCCCCAGCCGCGAGGGATCAGCATTTGTACGAGCCCGTCTTAGGACGGACTCGTACGTCTCGCCCCGCTCCACGGCCGCCGGGGTGATGGTCACCACGACGGCTTCGGTTCTGGGAGGAACTGGCTTCCTCCCGCCGGCTGGAGCCCTTTTGGCTGCAGGAGCAGCCGCAGCGGGCTTGGGGGCCGACTTTTCCCCCTCCTTCTTGCCCTTTCCCTTCCCTCTCTTGACCACTTCCGTCCACGGCTGGTTGGACGGGGTGGTGGAGGGAAGAAGGGCGTCATCCTCCTGCGAGTTCTGGGGGACTGCTGGAGTGGCAGACGGCCCAGACGCTCCCTCCGCGCTTGTGGTGGGGATTTCAGGAGCCATCTTGGCCCGCTTGCCCTTGCCTTTACCCTTGCCCTTGCCCTTGGAGGGCTTCGGGGCCTGGGGCTGCGCACCCGATGCCGGGCCTGCTAGAGGGGCAGGTTCCGGCTCCCTCGGTGGCGGACCCTTATCCGCCGCTAGCGGCGGACGGAGCCGTGGTTCCGGCAAGAGCCGGTCCTCGATGCCTGCGAAGCAGGCTCTGGTGAAGGCCCTCTCCTCCATGACAACCTTTCGGATAACATCCTCAAGGTTGGAAGGGGAGGAGGAGGAGCAGCCTCCTACCACCGGAACTGGGGCAGGTTGGGCAGGCCTGGCCGTGGCCTCAGCCAGCTTCTGGTGAAGCTGGCTGACCTCCACCTGCAGGCGATCCACCTTCGCCTGCAGCTGCCGCGTCTCGTCCGTGGCCGTCCGCTTTACCAGCTCCAGCACAATGCCGTGCAAACTGGCGGCCCGGCATTTGAGGGCCTTCTGAAGGTCCCCTTCAAATTGGAGGACTTTGCGGCGACCTCCAGGACCTCCTCCTTATCCTCCTGTGCCATGCGCTCCAGTTCCGCCAGGGAGTGGTCGGCATACAGCACCCTGGATGCACCATAGCCAGCCCTCGACCGGGCGGTTTGCGCCTGGTGCTCCTTGGCGGCGACCCTCTCCTCCAGATCTTGCTGGAGTTGCGCCCTTTTCGCCAGGTTTAGCTGGCGTTCGGCGTCCACCAAGCCCACATCGTGAGTCGAAGCCTTGTTTGGCTTTAACCACTTCTTCGTCCTACTCTCGGCCGGGTCGTCGGTCCCTGAGTCCACGCTTTCCACACTATCCGCGTGTTCCATTGGACCAGGCGTTTCGCCTCCGCCAGGTAGACGAGAAGGTCCGCTTGTGCCTGCGCGACCTCGCCCACTCCTGCCCGTTGCCACCTTAGCAGCTGGCAAGTTTTCCTCGCTGCGGGAGCGTGGCGAGCGCTTCCTCCCTCGCTTGGAGAAACGCCCAGCCACCCTTCCTTCAGCCCGCGAGCGCTCCGAGCTAACGCTCGCCACGCTCGCCATCCTCTCGGATGCAGTGTCGGAATCCGACATCGCACCCACATTCACCCGCTCGACCAACACGATCGGCCACTTCTCAATAGTTTTATTTTTATTTCGTTTATCCATAAGATTCCCACGAGTATGGGGGATATAAAAAGTCCACCTAGGGTAACCCCCTGTCCCTAGGTAAGTGTACATTTGTGACCCAACCAGGGGGTCCACTAATCCCTGGCTGGAGGTGCGCTTGAAACTGATGCACCGCCTGCAACTCAAAACCTAACCTAACCTAACCAACCTAACCTAAAACCCGACCTAACCCTAACCTAACCTTTGAGTTGCAGGTGACACTACTCCTCAGCCATTCATACCCTCGCCGCACACCAAAACTTGGTATTAGAGGATTTTTTATAGAGGTTATCTTCCTCGCGATCCGGGCGACTAAGCCGAGATCCTCGTCCCGTTCCGAGCCATAAAACATGACCATGATCTCGTTGCGGATTACGATTTCGACGGTTGCAGCCAGGAGAATCAGATCCCCCGCTGCTGGCCCGTTGGCAGGGTGAGTGCACAACGGGCACCGCCCATGTTTCTCCACATGTGGAGAAACGTCCCACGCTCACTCACTCACCCTCTATAAAAATAGCGGTGAGTAAGCAACCGTCGGGCGGTCTAAGTCGACCGACCCCGGAGCATAAGGCTCCCCCGCCCGCAGAAATTCGCCACAGTCAATACCCTCTCCGTAAGATGTACGTGGAGAGACTATTGGCCGTGCCCAGGGTGCACCGGCCCGAAAAACTGCCCTTTCCCCCGAACGTATTCGAAAGGAACGAGCAGCCATCTGGCACACGAGGAGGTTTTCTGCCTGCACCCCAACCTAACCTAACCTAACCTAACCTAACCTAACCTAACCTAACCTAACCTTTTTTTTTTTTTTCTCGCTGAGAAAATGCTTTATGCATGCCCGCTCGCGGGGGACGAGACGGGGTATGTGGGACTCCTGTCAGAATGACAGTCTACCCACTAAAAACTCAGGGGTGTTCCCGCATCGCCGTGATGGGAGGGCCATGGGAAACAAACTTCCACAACCCTCCCGGCGCAAGCCCTCCTAGGTGGTGGCTGGAGGTGCGCTTGAAACTGATGCACCGCCTGCAACTCAAAACCTAACCTAACCTAACCTAACCTAACCTAACCTTACCTAACCTAACCTAACCTAACCAGAGCTAAAGCCCAAAAAAGCCATCATTGGAGGGGATGCTAACGCCAAGAGTACGTGGTGGGGAAGCAGTCTCATCGACGATAGAGGTGATGAACTGGCAGGGATGATCGGAGAGCTCTACCTACACGTACTGAATTTCGGGAATAAACCAACTTTTGACACCATCAGAGGGGGACGTAGAATCACAAGCTACGTCGACGTGACCCTGTGCACAGACTACTTACTCGACTTGGTAGAGGACTGGACGGTAGCCGAAGATTTAACGAGCTCGGACCACAATGGCATAATTATAAAAATTAAATTACAAAAAGGGAAAGGTATTAATATTAAAAGAACGACTAGAAAATACAACACAAAAAGAGCTAATTGGGAGCTATTTTATGAAAAAATGGACCAATTAATAATAGAAAACAGAATTAACAAATTACAGATAGAAGAAATAGATAACAAGCAACATTTGGATAGTTTAATTGAAAAATATACACTAGTAATAACTCAAGCATGCAACAAAGCAATACCAACTAAAAAAGAAAATGAAACACTTACCTTGCCATGGTGGTCCAAAGAGCTTGAAAAAATGAAGCGCAATGTCGCTACCAAGAAGAGAAGAATCCGGTGTGCTGCAGCATCACGTAGAGAAGGTGTGGTCGCGTTGTATCTGGAAGAGAAACAGAAGTACGAATTAGAAGTTAAAAAACGCAGTACAGAGAGTTGGAAGGAATTCTGTCAGAAACAAAACAAGGAAGGGGTCTGGGAGGGAATTTATAGAGTAATCAAGAACACAACTAGAAGGCAAGAAGATCTGCCGCTGGTATGGAATGGAAAGGAAGCAGAGCAGGAAGAATCCGCAAGAATACTGGCAGATACATTCTACCCGGAGGATACACAGGAGGGGGATAGTCCAGACCATCTGCGAATCAGAGCTCTCGCTAACCAAATAAACGACTGGAGCCATAATGAGACCCATGACCCGGCGTTTACGATGGAGGAGCTCAGGTTCGCAACGGAGAGCTTCAACCCGAAGAAGGCACCCGGAGTAGACGGCTTTACAGCCGACATCTGCCAGCGAGTAATATTCCAGGACATGGAACTACACTTGGCAATACTTAATAAGTGTTGGCAACTCACGCACTTCCCCACAATATGGAAAGAGGCCACCGTGGTGGTACTCAGGAAGCCAGGGAAGGACAACTATACCAGTCCCAAATCCTACAGACCAATTGGACTGTTACCAGTGATGGGCAAAATACTGGAGAAGATGATGGTAAGAAGGCTGGCTTGGTACCTGGTGCCCCGGATAAGTCCCCGCCAGTATGGCTTCATGCCACAGCGAAGCACAGAAGACGCCCTCTATGACCTGATAGCCCACGTGAGAGGGAAACTCCAAGAGAGGAAGCTCATCACGATGGTCTCACTGGACATAGAGGGAGCTTTCGACAGTGCATGGTGGCCAGCTATAAAGGTCAGACTGGCGGAAGAGAAGTGCCCAGCGAACCTCAGGAGAATGGTAGCCAGCTACCTGAGCGACCGTAAGGTCCGGGTTAGGTATGCTGGCCATGAGTACGCGAAAGGCACTCACAAAGGGTGTGTCCAGGGGTCAATAAGCGGCCCTCTTCTGTGGAACCTCCTCTTAAACCCACTGCTGGAGAGTCTTACACAGAGAGGTGACTATTGTCAGGCGTTTGCGGATGACATCGTGCTCGTCTTTTCGGGGGAGACTGCTTTAGACATCCAGAGACGGGCTAATGCCGCTCTCGAACATGTTCGGGTGTGGGGTGTCGTGAATAAACTCAGGTTTGCACCGCACAAAACCTGCGCTATGGTGCTTACCCGAAAACTTAAATACGACACGCCACATCTGACCATGGGAGGGATCGACATTGAAATGTCCTCGGAAATAAAGATCCTGGGACTGACAGTGGACTCCAAACTGACCTTCAATAGTCACACAGCTAACGTCTGCAAAAAGGCACTTGGAGTCTACAACCAGCTGTCGAGAGCTGCTCGGGTCAGTTGGGGTCTCCACCCGGAAATCATCCGAATCATATACACCGCCACAGTGGAGCCCATTATTATGTATGCAGCTGGTGCCTGGTCTTCAGCAACTAAAAAGTTAGGAGTCCAACGCCACTTAAACGCAGTTCAGAGAGGATTTGCTCAAAAGCTGTGTGGAGCGTATCGCACGACGTCTCTTCACTCAGCGCTGGTACTGGCTGGAATATTGCCACTTGACCTCCGCATACAAGAGGCAGCCGCCCTGTACGAGGCAAGGAGAGGGGTACCTCAGCCGGAGCTGGCAGACAGAGAGGTCGAGCGGACAGCTGAGTTCTCATGTAAACCTCACCCGGGGAAACATACTGCGATGGATTTTGTGAGCTTGGTAAACCAGGAGCAAGTGGATAGCCATAACAACCAGGCTATTCGGATCTTCACGGATGGCAGCCGAATTGAGGGAAAGGTTGGAGCAGCACTAACCTTATGGGATAGTGCAGCGGAGGTAAAGTCCCTCAAATTCAAGCTCGCACCGTACTGTACGGTATACCAGGCAGAACTCCTCGCAGTATGCAAAGCCACTGAGGAAATAAAGAAGAGAGGCGAAGCAAGCTATGGCATCTATAGCGACTCCAGATCAGCTCTGGAGACCATAGCAAACGTCAGCACAACGCATTCCTTAGCAGTACACACCCGCAATAACCTAAGCGCCATTAAAGCCCAGAACAAAACTGTGTGTTTGTTCTGGATTAAGGCACATGCGGGCCTTGCGGGTAATGAAAGGGCAGATGAACTGGCGAAAGACGCCGCTTTAAAAACAAAAACTAAGCCAGAATATGACCTTTGCCCGGTTTCATTCATCAAACGACAGATCCGAAAGCGGTCAATTGATGAATGGAACCGAAGATACAAAGAGGGCTCCACAGCCAAAGTGACGAAGTTATTTTTTCCCGACGTCTCAGACTCGTACAAGGTGGTTCGGCAAATACAACCAAATAAAATAACAACGCAAGTACTTACGGGGCACGGTGGGTTCTCGGAGTACCTGAACAGATTCAAGTGCAAAGAGAACTCATCGTGCATCTGCCAACCCAACACACCCGAGACGGTGGAGCACATTCTAACCGAATGCCCTGTTCACGCCCTGAAAAGGCTTGAAATTGAAAACAGGCTTGACTGTGAAATGGTGGCTAAAAACTTTAAACAGTTATTGGGAAATAAGAAATTAAGGGAAACATTTATTAAATATATCATAGAAATAGCAAACATAGTTATAAATAGAAATAAATAGAATAAGAAAATTATGTTAAATAAATATATTAGTATATAATATATTGACTAGCATATAGGAACAAATGTATAGATATTAACTTGGTAATAGAAAATAGTATAGGTATAAGCAAAAAAAAAAAAAAAAAAAAACAAATACAAAAATAATAATATAGATGATAAAAATATATAAGCCATGTAAAATGTTAGCCTAATAAGATAAGAAGCTATCCAAGCTATAAAATTAAAATTGGATAAAAAGCAGAAAAGAAGGCCAATAAGATCTCTGATCATGTCAGAGGACACTGAGCACAGGCAGGAGTGGGTTTTAGCCGGTAAGAGTCCGGCACTGCCCAGACTGCGTCACTAGTGAGGCAGTCTGGGCGTCCATGAGGATTTCCCACTCCTGCCAAAACAAAAAAAAAAAAAAAAAAAAAAACCTAACCTAACCTAACCTAACCTAACCTAACCAGAGACCGCGGTCACCCCCCGCGACGATAACACGTGCCAAAGGCTGTTCCGCGCAAAAATATTCTGTTAAAATACGTAAAAGTGGTATTTTTTAACCGATTATCATCGAGTTTACCATCTTATTGTGCAGAAAAATACGGTTTATCCGATAGTAAAAAGTGCGTGATCGAAAGTGCCCGGCAAAGTTTAAAAATCACCGAAAAAGTGAAAATTGTGAAAATTCCAGGCGTAAAACTTAAAACGCTGCGAGAATAAGCGCGGTGACACCACAATTTTTTGGTGCCAGGCGGTGCGCCTCATTGAGGCCTACAACTTGGAGCATCTTCCGGATTTTTCCGGGCCACGCGCTCAGAGAAAACTGGGAAAAACTCCTCGCCACGTGGCCACGTGGTACCGGTTCCAGTTGAGTGCGGCCAATAGCACCGAGCGGCTTCGAAGGAGGGCGTCGATTGGGACCATTCGGCGTTTCAAGCAACCAAAAAGGTGAAGTGGTTATTGAGATATTGCATTTTAAATTTTTTCGAAATTTTTAAAAATTCATATTTTATTATTTGTCGCGATAACCCCCCATTTTTATTAATTCATCTAAAGGGCCCTAATAACTTCTACATAACTACAAAATTTCAGGAAATTGTCTCTTTTATTTATCGAATTAGAAATTTTTAAAATTTAAGGGTTGACACGAGGGGTACCAAATAGGGGCTCAACATCTCAGTAACCACTAGCTAAAAATAGTTTAAGATAATTATAGCACTAATTGTAAGAGTGACACATTTTTAGTCTGTAAGTTTTTGTACAGTCGTTGTTTTAGTCGAAATTGGGGTGTTTTTTGGCTCGTATAAATCGGGGGTTGTTTTTTCGGGATATAATTTGCAAGATCTGGCCTGGGCTCTTCAAGCCCAATCCAAAGAGACCAAACTCGACTGGTTTTGGCCCATAGTAGCCAAAGTTAACAAAACAGCCGCCATTTTGGACGCCATTTTGAAAAACTTGTACTCTACTTAGCTCTGGACTCGGTAGTCGTAGAAGGCTGCCGTTTTCTTAGGTGCAGTTGGGACGATAGTACCCACCCTACCTACTAGGTTTTAAGTGTTTTTGTGCCGAGGGATTTCGGGACCCTGGAGACTGCTTTGCGGGCTAGAGTGGGAGGAGCCAAGCCAGAAAAGCCCAAACACGAGCGTTTTGCGACCACTGGGGGGGAAGTTAGCCCTGTTTGGAAATTGACATTGACAGTTCGCTAACTGTCAAACGATCTTTGGACTCAAACAGAACCTGAACCGGGGGTCGTAGAAAGCTCGGGTTTTCTCTGGGGACTTTGGATGACCCTTCCCTACCTTGCTAGCAACTTTTCAGCGGTTTTCAGGACCCGAAGTTTTTCGGCCTGAAAACTACACCGGAGGATAGCTTATGTTGGGCTCAGTCAGGGGAGTCCAAGCACGGTGATATTTGGACTAACGACCCCGGAGATAACCTCAGATAACCGATTACCAGCCGCCATCTTGGATTGGCAACCCAAAAATTTGGATAGCGATATCTCGGTGGTCCTTAGGGCTAGAGTAGCCGTGTTTGGGCTCATCGGAGGGAGATCGGCGAGACCTGTCTCTTAGTAAGTAGAGATCGACTCTACATAGAGCTAAATTATTGTGTTTGACAGCCCTAGGGTTTGACACCAGACAGCGGTCAAAATTAATTTTAAGAATAATTGACAGAGCAAGTCTCTATAAATACTTAGCTGTGACAACTTTGAACTGAACGGACCTATATTCTCACAGAGGCATTGACAAGCAAAGTACTGACCAGCGCATTATCTTTCCACATCCTTTCTCAGCGTAGATTGTTTGGATCGTAAATAGCACAGCGCGGGTAGAGTCATCTGTGGGAATTATCATATCTCATTCTACCGACGACAAAACCTACCATTTAGGTTATTAGTAGATTTCACTGGAGAGCGCCTGTTACCTCACAGCCGCGTACGCCAACTAGTAGGTTCCTAAACCGAAATAAAAAATATTAAAGTACAGCTGACAAGATTCTTTAGAATCTATTTATTTATTGTTTTATTGCTTGTTGTTATTTATTTTACCGTTATTGTTGTTTGTTTTGTTATTTACACTAGACAGGGGTACTCTATACAATACCTCATTGACGTCGGACTAGTTCGAAACCGAATCCAAATAAGATGTTTGGTATCCGCACACCCGCTAAGAAGCCAGCAAACCTGGCAAACAAAAGCCCCCCGAACCCCACAGAAGAGGCTGGATCCTCCACACAGAGTGTCGGGAAAAGTGTGGGTGAATGGGAGGCTGGAAAGCCAGCAAGTAACGTGACGCACCAGGTGACGGAAGCTGCTGTAAAAACGCCGATTAAGTCAACACCGGAGAAGGCACAGCGACCATCCCTCGAGATTGTCTTCCTGAGTCCGCCGGCCACAAAAACTAGAGTCGCGGAGGCCAGAATATGCCTGAACAAAATAAAGGCCCACATGACAAACTCCAAAACGACGAAAAGGGAGATTAAAGAAGAGGTCAAGGCTCAGGCGGATCGGCTCTATTTGCTCATAAAAGAGTCTGAACAGGAGAAAGGACGAGCCCCACCCCCAAAAATCATAACAAAAACAAAGGGGACACAGGCGCAAGCGGAGGAAAAAGAAGAGAAAGAAATAGTTTCCAGCATGGAGATAAACATGGAGTCTCTTAAAAAGGCCCTGGAGGATCACAGCCAAAACCTGCGGGATAACAGTGAGAAGCTAGATAGGCTGAAAGAGGCACTAAAGACTGGCGAAGAGCATATGGAGAAGTTCTCCTACGCTAGTGTAGCGGCAAGTCAGCCTATAAAGCAACCTCCAAAGCAGACGGCTCTTCACTCCATTGTGGTCACCTCCACCAAGGAAACTGAAACTGGGGACGAAATCATCGACCATATCAGAAAGGCAGTCAACGCGACGGAGGGATGGGTTACAGTGGATAGGATACGGAAAGCAAAAGACAGGAAAGTAGTACTAGGATGTAAAACGGAAGAAGAAAGAGAAAGGATTAAGAACAGATTGGCGAGTGTGGGGGAGCTGTTGAAGGTTGAAGACGTCAAAAACAGGGACCCTTTGGTTATCCTGAGGGACGTCTTGACTTACAACAAAGACGAAGACATCCTCAAGGCTCTTAGAAACCAAAATAAGGATGTGTTCGTAGAGCTTACGAAAGAGGAAGACCGGGTAGAGGTACTTTACAAGAAGAAGACACGGAACCCACACACTCACCATGTAGTCCTCAGGGTTTCCCCAAAGCTATGGAATAGGCTGCAGGATCGACAGGCTGTCTACATCGACTTGCAGAGGATCAGAGTGTCTGACCAGACTCCGCTGGTCCAGTGTTCCCTGTGCCTAGGTTTTGGGCATGGAAGACGGCTCTGTAAGGAGCAAGTGGAAAAGTGCAGTCATTGTGGGGGCCCTCACATGAGGACGCAGTGCGCAGAATGGATGGCCGGGACAGCCCCATCATGCTGTAACTGTGTGCATTCAAAGCTGGATAACTTTGAACACAATGCATTCAGCGACGAATGCCCAGTCAGAAAGAGATGTGAGGTTCTGGCCAGAGCCAGGGTAGCGTATTGCTAAAGTGGATACGGGCGACAGGGCAGGCACCCCAACCAGAGGATATGTAGTAGCCCAAGCCAACCTACAAAGGAAGGAACTGGCAACCACCGAACTCTTTTTAGAGGCCAGTGAGCGACCAATTGCGTGGGCATTGATCCAGGAACCTTATGTGGGGGGGGCTAGGAGTATGAAGAGTTACCGTGGTGCGAGAATCTACCAGTGCCAGGTTGAAGGAAGCGGGAGGGTTAAGGCGGCAATAGCCGTCTTTGATGATGACCTGGATGTCATCCCCTACCCGAAACTCACCACCAATAACATCGTGGTGGTGGGGATCCGGACCAAAGCCTGGGAAATCGCAGTAGTTTCTTATTACTTTGAGCCAGACCAACCCATAGGGCTTTACTTGGATCAGCTGACCAAAATAAAGTTAGAGCTGGGCACCGGAAAACTACTAATAGGCGGAGACGCGAATGCAAAGAGCACCTGGTGGGGTAGCACCATTGAAGACCCCAGGGGTGAAGAGATGTCCGGGACCCTGGAAGAGTTGGAGCTTCAGGTACTGAACACAGGAGATACGCCGACTTTTTACACAGTAAGAGGTGGCGTAGTATACAAGAGCCACGTGGACGTCACGGCATGCTCGCTCGACCTATTTGACCTGGTGGACGGCTGGCTGGTCGACACAGGGGTAACGAGCTCGGACCACAACACCATAATATTTAATGTTAGGGTAAAAAAGGAAAAAGGGATAAGTATTACCAGGACAACAAGGAAGTACAACACTAAAAAAGCTAATTGGGAAAAATTTAAATCTAAAATGGGGGAATATAAAATTGAAAATAATGTTAATGTAGATAGTATAAATAGGATGGGGAATAAACATGAATTGGAAAATTTAATAGTAACTTATCAAAATTTAATGGGCAGAGCATGTGAAGAGGCCATCCCTAAAATTAATAGTAAACAAAAACTTAAAATTCCGTGGTGGTCCGAGGAGCTCGCTGCGACGAGGAAGGAAGTCGCTACAAAGAAGAACCGCATCCGCAATGCCGCACCGGTCCGGAGAGCGATGGTCGTCGACGAGTACCTGAAAGCAAAAGAAGAGTATGAGTGCCAAGCCAAGAAAGCTCTGGTTGCCAGCTGGAAAAATTTCTGCGAAAGACAAGACGGAGAAGGCCTGTGGGAGGGCATATATAGAGTTATCAGGGGGACCACCAGGAGACAAGAAGATCTGACCCTGATGAACGATGGTGCATTTCTGAACCCGCAGGAATCGGCAGCCTTGCTCGCCGACACATTCTATCCAAAGGACACAGCGGAAGAGGATAACGCAGACCACAGGCTCATTAGGGAAGCAGCCAGACGGGTAAATGAATGGCAGCATGATGAATACCATGACCCACCATTTACACCGCTGGAGCTGAAAACAGCCGTGGGCCATTTTAATCCAAAGAAAGCCCCCGGAATGGATGGATTTACGTCGGACATCTGCAGTCGAGCGATCTACCAGGACCTGGACGCTTTCCTTGCCCTATACAACAAATGCCTAGAACTGGCACACTTCCCGGACATCTGGAAGGAGGCAACGGTGGTCGTCCTCCGAAAACCGGGCAAGGAAAATTACATGAACCCCAAGTCGTACAGACCGATAGGTCTTCTGCCGGTCCTGGGGAAGGTCCTGGAGAGGATGGTAGTGGCGAGAATCAAGTGGCAGCTTGTGCCGCGGCTTAGTACTCGTCAGTTTGGCTTTATGCCCCAGAGGAGCACCGAGGACGCCCTATATACGCTAATAAAGCACGTGCAGGACAAGTTGAGGCTGAAGAAGCTAATTGTCCTGGTGTCATTGGATATAGAGGGCGCCTTCGACAGCGCCTGGTGGCCAGCAATCAAAGTCAGGCTGGCTGAGGAAAGGTGCCCGGTAAATACCAGGAGGCTACTTGACAGCTACCTCGACTGCAGAAAAGTAAGAGTGAGGTATGCTGGGGAGGAATGCATAAGAGAGACAAACAAGGGCTGTGTCCAAGGGTCAATTGGTGGTCCAATACTATGGAATCTTCTGTTGGACCCGCTATTGCAAGATCTAGAAGGAAAGGGATACTTCGTGCAGGCCTTTGCAGACGATGTAGTCTTGGTAGTGGATGGTGACACAGCGGCTGAAGTCTCCAGGGCTGCCAATGCGGCTCTCGCCCGTGTTCAGAGCTGGGGCGTCAGAAATAAGCTTAGGTTTGCACCGCACAAAACCTGTGCGATGTTAATAACCAACAAGCTTAAGTACGACACCCCAATTCTGAGCATGGCTGGGGTCGACATTGGTATGGTCAGGAGCATGAAGCTGCTTGGGCTCACCATAGACGACAAACTGACGTTCAGCGAACACACAAAGAATGTCTGCATAAAGGTGGCGGAAATTTATAAGCAACTGGCGAGGGCGGCGAAAGTAAGCTGGGTACTAAACAGGGAGGTCATACACATCATTTACACGGCCACGATTGAACCAATAGTTACGTACGCGGCTGGAGCCTGGGCCCCCGCTACGAAAAAGTTGGGTATACGGAAGAAGCTAGGCTCTGTCCAACGAGGATTCGTCCAGAAGCTCTGCAAGTCTTACCGTACAGTCTCACTCAACGCTGCACTGGTGCTGGCTGGGATACTGCCTCTAGACCTTCGCGTGCAAGAGGCAGCGTCCCTGTATGAGGCGAGAAGAGGGTCGTCCCAGTTTGTGCCAGGAGACAGGGTGATTGAGAGTATGGTAAGATTTGCAGAAACATCTCACCCTGCCAAACAAATGGCCTTGGAGTTCATGTGCCTGGCAGACCAACAGCTTGTGGACAGTCATAATGTGCAGGCAGTGCGAATATTCACTGACGGCAGCAAGATTGAGGGGAAGGTTGGAGCTGCATTGTCCTTGTGGGACAATGAAGGCGAAATCCAGAACCTCAAACTTAGTCTCGCCGCGTACTGCACTGTCTACCAGGCGGAACTACTAGCTATCTGCAAGGCAACGGATGTAATCCTCAGACGCAAGGAGACGAGCTATGGAGTGTACAGCGACTCAATGTCAGCATTGCAGACGCTTGCAAGCAAGAGGATTTATATGAACAAGTATTTTGTAGTAGGATAAGAAAATTGTATGTTTAAGATAAGTAGAAGTAAGAAAGAAATAATGATTATTGTGTAATTAGTTTAAGATTGGTAAGCATTTTGTAAACCAGTGACTTTTAATTGTGTAAAATAAAAACAAAAAAACCTGTGTAAGTTAATCCCCTAAACATAAGAATATAATAAAGTAGTAAATTAAATAAAGTAGAAGAATAGGAAGTAGTTAAAAGTGGGAGTCCCACCCACAGGATGAACGGAGATGGATGACAGAAAGATAAAGTATGTAGCATGGAAGTACGAGAGGCATGTAAGCGAGAACTGGTATGGACGAGGTTGAAGATAAAGAATAGGCGCCAATCACGTTGGCGGAACTAGTCCGTAAAAAAAAAAAAAAAAAAAAAAAAAAAAAAAAAAAAAAAAAAAAAAAAAAAAAAAAAAAAAAAAAAAAAAAAAAAAAAAAAAAAAAAAACCTAACCTAACCTAACCTAACCTTTTTTTTTTTTTTTTTTTTTTTTACGTGGAGAAATGCTCATGCATACTGCGCTACCACGGGGAGATAGCGCAGTTATGTGGGACTCTAACCCACTAAAACTCCACGGTGTCCTCCAGTGCCGCTTATGGCGGGAACACGGGAACGCGAAAGCCATCCGCGAACCCGCCGCGGCTGTCCGTCACCGGACCCTCCTCTTAGGGGAATGACCCCCATCACCGGCGCACCAGAACACACAGCACGCCGGACCACCCCGGGCACCAGACAGCGCATGGGTGCCAAACGACCCCGTGTATGGCACCCTTGGTCCCCCTGCGGCGGGTCAGGACAGTGGCCCCGCCGCCTACCACTTTTCGGCCGCAGGGGATAGGGAGAGCGGCCTACGCAATACCGACACTCCTCCTCCCCTGCGGCCCCACCGTGGCCGCCATCCAACGATGGCAGCTCCGTCCAGACCGCGGAGGTGAGGAAAGTGGCGATCTCCATACACCACTCCTCTCCCGCCGCGGCCCGCTACCCCCAGCACCAGTTGCTATGCCGCCCCGCGGCACCGCAACTGGTTGGCCGCTACGTCGTCGGCTTAGCGGACAAAGCCCTGACGAGCGGCCCCTCCTCGGGTTCCTCTTCGCTTCACCGTGGGTGGGGAAAACCACGGCTACTGAGCCCCCCCGCAACGACAATGCGGGAACCCACCGGGGGGGAACCTAACCTAACCTAACCTAACCCAGTAACCGATAATACATCGCACGAATAACATCAGCTCCGCGCAAAAAATTCGCCAAAATTAGTCGCGTTGAGATACAAGTGCAAAAAAGTTATCAGTGGAATTGTGCAGTGTTGATTCACCGGGAAAAGTGTGGGCAAGTGTCTACCTCAGCGGGTTGCAGTGCAGGACCCCCGGAACTTCAGCAGTGAATTACTCGGGCAAGGTTAGTGGAGTCGTTCTACCTACAATAATCCTGGGAGACGCGGCGGAGGCCTATCTATTGACACCAAGACCAGCAAAATCGGAGCAGGAGCGAGGGAGTTATTAAGGTGCGAAAAACGCCAAAACACGTGGAAAATAGTGACAAAATAACCTCACTTCGACTACACGTGTTTCTGCGACACGAGGCGTGACGTACGTACAGCCATTACTGCCCTTACTG
This sequence comes from Antitype chi, assembly GCA_947359405.1. NCBI lineage: Eukaryota > Metazoa > Arthropoda > Insecta > Lepidoptera > Noctuidae > Antitype > Antitype chi. The sequence goes on from OX375815.1 coordinate 42,638, forward strand.
GAGACTCCAAAGCCGGCCGAGGAATCCGCCTGCAGATCAGCCACCAGTGTGACGACTCCACAACCCACCACCAGGTACGCCCCGAGGGAACTCCTCAACCCTTAGTCCTACCCCCCCCGAGTTTGGGCTCAACCGACTTGGGACTTCAGGACCTTGCTTGAGCCACCAAGGGTCCCCTCACCCCTCAAGACCCCCCCCCCCGCACCCCTCCCCCCCAATAGTCTTCCCACGAAACCTTCCCCTCCCCCCCCGCACCCCTCCCCCCCTTAATAGTCTTCCCACGAAACCTTCCCCCCCTCCCCTCCCCTCAGGGCGACCTCACCCCCCCGCGGCCTAACTTCGTTCCCGTTTGAGCTGGAAAGCCGAGTTTGGGCTCATTTGAAAGGGCACAAGAAGCTCTACAATTTGGCCCCAACAGAATCCTGAAATTCGGCACCCACACACGCAGCGATCCAGCGGCACCGCGGGATTCCACTGACGACCACCAACAGTGCGCACTTCGGGCTCAAAACATCGAGCCCAGCAGTTATCGGGCTCCTCATCGGACAGCAGACGCAGACCATCAGCGGAACATCCGTGAGTCCATCTAATAAATATATATTTAGATTACAAAAAAAAAAAAAAAAATATATACGCAAGCATAGAATAACCGTTAGTTTTAGTTAATCATTATTTAATTGTAACAGCATCCTCCATAATCACCCCAAAAAAAAAAAAAAACCATGTCGTCCAAACAACCCACCACCTCCCGCAAAACGACCACGGACGCCGCAAAACCGACCAAATCCCTAAGGGAGAAGGTACTCAAAAATACGGCAAAGTCGGTGATGTCGGAGAAATCGGCGCATCCACCGCAGAAGCCACAGCCACCTAAGGCAGCGTCGGAGCCGGACGTGACGAGTAGGACACCACCACTGCCATCAGTTCATTCTCCCGAAGACCGCAGGAGAATCTCGGAGACTGTCATCAACTGGGAGCAGTGCGGCATCTCCCCACCCCACCAGATCATCTCGGACGAGGAAAGCTCGGTGGCGTCCTCAGCCAGCCAAGCCGACCGTTCCGAGAGTGGACGGCCGAGCCTCCTTTATCGAACACCGAGAAGAGGCACAGGGGTGGAGATGGACCTGGCCACCAGAGAAGCCAATGACCTTCTCCAGAGAGGTAAGGACGCCCTGGAAGCAGCGGGTAACATGAAAAGGGAGTGCAAGGCCACAGCTCATGAGTGCCTGCAGGGTCTGTACGAGACGGCCCTGTCACTGGCAGACTCGAGGGCTCGTCACAAGTTCAACCTCGAGAAGGAGCGCTCTCGACACGCAAAAGAACTTTTGCGGGTCGAGAGAGCTCACACTCGAGAACTCATGACTTTAAGGGTGGAGCTCTCCCTCATGCGGACGGACGTCTCAGACACGAAAAAAGAGGCTAAAGGTATCCGAGATAAAGCCGGTACTAAGCGTCGAGCTATTCTGTTGAGCAACTGCGCGGAATCAAGTTACAAATTGATTCGCGATTTGGCTTTACCGCGGCAGGTCGGTACCTTGAGCTATGTAGAAGTAGTTGCTTTATTGGATGGACATTTTACGCTAAAGAAGTGCACGTTCGCGGAAAGGTACAAATTCCACAGTGCCACGCAACATGTTGGCGAAGGTTTGCCGGAGTGGGCGACACGAGTACGTGGTTTGTCAATACACTGCGGTTTCGTGGCATCAAGTCTTGATGAACAGCTTCGCGACCGATTTGTGCTGGGCATGGCACCAGGACCGGAGAGAGATAAATTATTTACCAAAGCAATGTCGGAGTTGACGCTCAGCAAAGCCTTGGAAATAGCTGAAGGTGTACGCAGTGCGCGTATGGGGGCACAAGAAACAACCCGGCAAGCGGACATGGGCACAGCACTTCAAGTGATGAAGATGGACACGGCAGCACAGCACGGCACAGCACACGGCAAGAGCGCGCAGCGGCGCGGGCATGGGCCAGCAACACCCACAGCTAGCGGCGAGCGCGCTCGAAATAGCGGCAGCGGCTGCTCAGCTTGCGGCTACGCAGGCCATGAGGCATCAACGTGTCGGTTTGTGCGGTATAAGTGCAAAAAGTGCGGCGTTCAAGGACATCTTAAGCGAATGTGTAAACAAACTGTAAATAAACAACACTATGTTGAGTGCTGTGTGGATGAAGACGATGATGGTAAGCATGTGTGTTATAATATCCGCACCTTTCGCGGTGAACCGATGCGGGAATCTGTTTGTGTCAATGGAATCAATCTAACGTTTGAAATAGATACGGGTTCACCAGTTACCGTTATTTCTGAGCAAATGTATCTTAAACACTTTGGAAACATAACGTTGGAAGTCAGTGACGTTATTTTGCATAGTTACAACGGCGATAAGTTACACATTGTAGGTAAACTAAATCTCATGTTCACTTATAACACCAAAGCATTCACAATAGCAGTATATGTTGTACGGAATGGAGGGCCACCCTTACTAGGCAGAGATTTCTTTTTACGTTTTAACTTACAAATATGCTCTGTGAATAACTGCAACGATTTTTTATTGGGTAATTCTTCCAAATACCCACAGTTGTTCGGAAGTAAATTAGGTTGTTTTACGGGTGTTAAGGTAGATTTACCTTTAAAACCGGATGCAAAGCCAATATTTTTTAAGGCTAGACCGTTACCTTTTGCCCTTCGGGAAAGCGTTGAAAAAGAGCTTAACCGTCTTGTAGGTTTAGGTGTGTTAGTACCAGTAAAATACGCAGAGTACGCAAGCCCAGTAGTGCCTGTTTTAAAGCGAGATGGATCTATACGCCTCTGTGCCGACTACTCAGTGACTATTAATAAGCAGTTACTTGTCGATAAATATCCATTACCTAGGTATGACGAGCTGTTTACTAAATTACATGGCGGCAAGTATTTCAGTAAATTAGACCTTTCGCATGCTTATAATCAGTTATGTCTTAATGAGAAGTCACAAATGCTCACTTGCATAAACACACATAAAGGGTTATATAAGTTTACACGCTTAGTGTTTGGTCTGGCTAGTGCGCCAGCCATTTTTCAGCGTAATATGGAAGCGCTTCTATCAGGACTAGATGGTACTCTTTTATTTCTTGATGATATTTTAGTGTGCGGGGCGGACAAAGATCAGATGATGAGTAGGTTAAATGAAGTTTTCAGTAGGTTACAGGAAGCGGGCCTAGTTTTAAACATAGGAAAATGCACTTTCTTCCAAGAATCTGTTTCCTACCTGGGGTTTGTCATTGACCGTAATGGTATACATAAATCTCCGGAGAAAATTAAAGCCATTTTGCAAAGTCAAATGCCAACCAATACATCAGAATTAAAATCATTTTTAGGTATGGTCAATTACTACCGAAATTTTATAAAAAATGCATCATCAATTTTAAGCCCACTGCATGATTTGCTAAAAAAGAATGAGCCTTGGTCATGGACCAAGAAACATGACGAAGCAGTGTCGTTTATTAAACGCGAATTGGTTTCCGAAACCACCTTAGCGCATTTTAATCCGGAAGCTTTGTTAATTGTAACGGTTGATGCGTCACCGAGCGGGTTAGGCGCCGTTTTATCCCAGGTTGAGGGTGATATAGAAAAACCAATCTCGTATATGTCCCGTTCTCTTAATGCAGCAGAAAAACGCTACAGCCAAATCCAAAAAGAGGCTACTGCTATAATATTTGGAATAAGGAAATTCCATCAATACTTGTATGGTCGAACCAAGCCTTTTATTTTAAGAACTGACCATAAACCTTTAGTTTCAATTTTTAATCCGGACAAAGGCATTCCCGAGATATCAGCAAATCGGTTACAGCGTTATGCAATTTTTTTGTCCGCATACAATTATAATATTGAATATGTAAGCAGTGTTCATAACTGTGCAGATTTCCTAAGTCGATCGGTAGCGCAAGATTTAAAAACGAACGATACAAACTCAGTACGTGATGAGTCATTAGTCGATAAATCTAGTTATGTGCGTTTTGTTTACGAAGGTGAGAGATTTTTATCAATGACGGATATCAAAGATGCAGTTAGGCTTGATAATGTTATCCAAACCGTCATCGAATATTTGACAGATGGTTGGCCCAATAAAATTAAAGAACCATTAGTTATGGATTATTATAGCCACCGGTTGGAATTATCGGTCGAGAATGGTTATCTAATGAGGGGTCATAGATTAGTGATTCCTAGAAGTCTGCGAAACAAAGTGTTAAACGAGTTACACTCGGGTCACTTAGGAATCACAAAAGTGAAAGAAGAGGCACGCAATAGATTCTGGTGGCCGGGTATGTCTGTTGCTATTGAGCAGCACATCGGCGCGTGCGCCGTGTGTGCATCGCAGCGCGCCGCGCCCCCGCGCACCCCCCTCACACCATGGCCTTTTCCTGCGCAGCCGTGGCATCGCGTACATATAGATTTTTTAGGCCCGATTAGCGGCAAAACATATTTAATTATAGTGGACGCATATTCAAAATGGGTCGAAGTATTTGATGTTTCGTCGGGTGGTACTTCGCGAGTAGTAATTGAAAAACTATGCGAAGTAATGTCACGATTTGGCTTATTTCATACTATATGCTCAGATAACGGTTCTTCGTTTGTATCACATCAATTTAAACAATTTTGTACTCGTAATAATATCACCCATTTAACTTCACCAACATATAATCCGGCTAGTAACGGACAAGCGGAGAGTTATGTCAAGATTATTAAGAAAGCAATAAAGTCATACTTGTTATCAGGTACATGTTTAAGAGATTTAAATATTAAAATATCAGAATTCTTGCTTAGTTATAGGAATTCCAAACATTCAACCACAAACAGATCACCCGCTGAAGTTTTGTTCGGTCATAAGTTGAGATGTAGACTGGATCTCCTGATACCGACTACCACGACGCCATCCAACGCAGCACTCGACACAGTTGTTAAGGTCAAACAGTGTTCGCAGATTGACAATTATCGTGGTAACCGTAACGTTTCGTTCAGTGTGGGTGACCAAGTCTTAGTGAAACTTTATAATCAACATCAACATTATTGGTCACGTGGCATTATTATCAAAAATATTGGCAAAACAGTGTATTTAGTACAACTGAGTGAATCGGATCAAACGGTCAAAAGACACGCTAACCAGTTGCTCAAATACAGAAGGAGGGAAGATAGGCCACACGAAGAGATCATTCCCGCATTTGTAATGCCATCTCAACCGACGAGCTCTGGGGAGGCACCACCATCTGAAATGTCAGTAGAAGAACTACCAATCGAGTGTGAAATGCCTGCATCAGAGCTTTTTCAAAGCGACCATTCCACTGGAAAGGAAGAGATTTCGGCAGCTCCCTCCATAGAACCTGAGCCAGACACTCGGTCGAAACGAAATAGAACGGTGGTAGATTATAAGAAGTTTTTCTGATTAAAGGTGGAGGGATGTTATGTGGGTACCTACTTATTTATAATGAATAAAGAAGTAGGGTAAACTAGCAACTAAGTTTTACTTGAACGACTGCTGCGTCAGTCCAATATATGAGCTTGTACGTATTGGTTGCGTTATTTAATCTCCACCCCCCTTCGGTTATAACAGTTTGTTTGTTTGTATGTAACCGACTCCTTTGAGCGCGATTTTGACCCACTTTAAACGGTCAGATTTCATTGAAACTTTGTAAACTTGTCGAGGACCGATGACAATTCAATAATTTAAAAAAAAAAATGAGAAAAAAAACACGTTTTTGTAGTTAGCAGAACTAAAAAATAGAAAATAAATAATAGTTTAAAAAACTAAAAAACACGCTTTAAAAACCAAACTAAAAAAGGAGAAAATAATTTAATTCAATTAAAAAGCGTGGGGTGCTTGACATTAAGTGATTATAAAAATACCTCAAAAAGCACCCCACGCTTTTTAACTATTGATCACAACTTCAAGCAATAACATCAAAATAATAGTTTAAAAAACTAAAAAACACGCTTTAAAAACCAAACTAAAAAAGGAGAAAATAATTTAATTCAATTAAAAAGCGTGGGGTGCGTGACATTAATTGATTATAAAAATACCTCAAAAAGCACCCCACGCTTTTTAATTGAATTAAATTATTTTCTCCTTTTTTAGTTTGGTTTTTAAAGCGTGTTTTTTAGTTTTTTAAACTATTATTTTGATGTTATTGCTTGAAGTTGTGGTAAAACGCTTGTAGTTTCATCGCAATGGTTAACTCCAAGTTAAACTTTCAGAATGCTGTGTTGATTTTTCTATGTTGGTATGTTTTAGGTGACGAGTCAAATGATGATGACCAGCCGCAAGGAAGCCAACCATTGGAGAACCCATCCAGTGGTGGCCAGATGGACGAGGAGTTGAGGCCAGGAAGTCAAGCTGACGAGGACGTTCAGCTGTCAGGAGAGGCCGTCTTAGAGGATTTGACAACTGACAGGGCGGGAACATCACGTCGCTGCGATGACGCTGTCAGTGGAGGGGGTGACACACCATGAGTCGTGGGCTTACTCGCCTCGGTCACTTTTGCTGCGGAGCTCGAATGGGACGGACGCATACAAGTGATCATATTTTCTTCATATTTTCTTGTAACGGTTTCATAATTTAAATAAATAGTTGTAGGCCGTTTCGTGTTTTCTTTTTAAAAAATTAATTAGGCTTCTGATCCCTAAGAGTCCATTAAGCGTATTATACAAAAAAAAAACATGTATTGAAGCGTTTTTATCGGTGTTATGACAAGAATATATATAAAAATACTCAATTACAGTTCGAGATAGTAACCAAATCTGTTTATATTACGTAAAAAAATGTACCAATTACAGTGCAGGTCCTCCTGTGTTTAATCCTATTTTAAGTTTGCTTACTCTCGCTCACGCTAAAGTAGTTAAAAAAAATTAAAATCATCGTGAAATGGATTGGAGTTTTTGGTTGCTTGTCAGTAATGATGTTAGTGATGTTACTCACTTATTAACGGCCAGGCACTCGATTGTCTCGAAGCAATTTGAGTTGAATAAAAGTGCGCTTCTCTACCTACGAGAGGAAGGTTTCAAGCAGCTGGGTACATTTGAAACGTCTCGAAAAAAGTTTAATAAAAAAGAAAAGAAACAAAGCAAGATCTAAAATATTATCCGTGCAATATTGGGGCTACATTCGGCTCGACTGTTTGGGGAGCGTTTTCTCTTTCTCACATTCTACTGTGAATCTGATAATCAATGCCAATGGTACGATAACAAATTGCATGTTATAAACTGACTAATACTAACCCACAGAACATGTATTTTCACTCTTATTAAAAAACTCTCTCGACTCAGTCAGTAGGCATCACACTATTTTGGCGCTTTATTACATGATATTAGATAAATATTTCATATACAGACTACAATGATGAATAACAATATTATTAACTTTACTTCTGGTTGATCTCCCCTTTAAAGGGATAAGTTTTAGGCGCAAGTGCCCCCTGCCAACTTAGCCGTTTCGCAGTCCCAAACTTCCATCATGTTAAGCTCTGTGATGAATCCGTATCTTACATACTGCATGAAAATAATTCAGTTTAAAAGTACTGCTCTGTAGTGTACTTAGAGGATTATATTGAATATGGAATCTTCAAGATGGTACAGCATTAAATTTACTCCAAAAGAATGTTGTGGTAACTGTTCAGTAATATTTTAACACAATGTGCGAAAATGTTCAAGACTGCTGCAGATTTGCAGTAACTTGAGAAACGCATGGACTTTTCGCTTGTTTCAGTCAAACCATCTAGATGCAGTTTGAGGATTGTGCGTATTGATGATGCTAGAAAGAATGGAAACTGTTGATTCATTACGAAGATCTGGATACAGGAATATTTACATTCCATGTAATCTGCACTTCAAACGGATACCTACCTAGGACATCAATTTTTGACTCAAGAGCTGCTCTTGCTGGATACTGTTGCAATGTTTGGTGGCAGACATTCCTACTGTTGGCTGTTGTGCACGTGTAATGTTGAGCTTGCGGTATTTAAGTATGACATATTATACTGTATATTTATCTTGGAAATGTATTAAGATGAGAGGTGGAGCGACCTGCATCTTTTTTAGATGATATAGTAACTAAGTATCTACTTGTCTGACGTTGAAATTGTTATACTTATAGTACCAAATAAAAATCTTTGTTAAGTACATATGTGGTTTTTAATTTCTTGAACCGTTGCACACTTTATTGATTGAATAAGAATAACAGTAAATAGGCTACAACATAAAAATGGTAAAATTTATGTGACCACATGTTGTATGGTGCAGATTGGTGCATTTGCTCTTCATGGATTGTTGGGGGAACTGTAGCAACGGTGCGCTATCAATGTAGGTACCCCAGAACTCCAGACTTGCCAAACTTTCTATAGAATCTGCAAAATACAATGCATTATTTATATAAGTTAGGTTATCTGAGTCTAGGTCTGTATACGAATAGAAATGGAAATATGTATTGCAATAATTACCTTTTGATTTATCACAATCTTCCCTATAGCCTGGAAATTTGACACAAGTACTTCTTATAACCATGTGGCTTATTATGTACCTTTACCACTTGTAATTCCGCTCGAGAAAATGAGGGTTGTGACATGGCATCAGATTGCGACTGGCCTACCAGTGTTTGGTACGAACCAGTTTCATAAAAGCTAGTGCAACCAAGATCTAAAACAAGAATAGAGTCAATAGTTAATAACTTTATCACAGAATAATACACCTACTGGCGCAAATTAAAACGATAGTCGCTATGTAGGACTTACCGATAATAACGAAATACCGTTAGAACGAATATTGAACCTATGTGTGGACTGATCTGCTCAACCAAAACTTTTACAAGGTCTTTGGAGAATCGGTAAGTCATTACTACCTGACGACGCGTAAGGTCAAAAGCATTATTGCATATAGGTACACTTGACGCGACATTTCTTCCTCCGAAATCCATACATAATGATCATGTTTTTAGTAATCTATCCTAGATCGATGCGGCAAAAGTTGCTATTTACCAACCTATGTTCAACCGCTAATTTTGACAGATGAACGGCTTTTTTCATTCTAACTAGTGTCAAAATAATAGTAGAATACGGTTGAATACGAGTAAACGTCACGCTCATGTTCGATTTTGTTAGTAGAATAGATTTTGACATTGTTTCAATCGATCGTTGGCGTAACTAAAATGTAACCGCAGCTGTGTCGCAGCTGGACCGTTGTTCATTTTAGTAGAATGATAAAACGCTTAAAAGTGGTGATTCGGTTGCGGTTCTATTGCGTTTTTTTAACAAATTTGTTAGTAGAATCGGCCCCCTGGACTAAATTGTGCATTTCACTTTGGATATTCGGTTTATCGTAGGCAGTGGCCGATGCTCTGCCGCTCTTCCATACACAATAAAGCATCCATCATAAAGGTACCAACACAGTTCTACTACACAGTTCCAGTACATCCCCAGAATAGCGGTCCTGAGCTGCAGGACTCAGGACACTGTATTGCTACGACTCTACCAGCAACACCCGTCCTTGTGTACAGAACCTTTCAGAAGGCAAGCGTTCAAGAAGCTTCACTAGCCGAGCATTCCTTTTGGGTAGGCCTCGGTCAGAATGACTACTTTTTTGGTTTGGTCAGGTCTGCACCAGAAAACGCGTAGGTCACGCGGCTCACACTCTCTGTCACCTTTATTTTCGTTTACACTGTGTTGGTACGTATAATTTTTTTATGTAAAGATTCTTTCTCCCCTTTAAAGAAAAAGCCGTTTCCGAGGCCCGACTACCGAGAAAATTAAATACAGAACCCCAAAAAATTGGCAAAATATTACTTTTGTGGATTATTTGTCCTTATTGAAATTGCCCGTAGGCCATTGTGGTTAGTTAGCATAACCAAATATTTTTAATAATATATCATTTACCTACAGCCATAAAGCGGAAGCGGGAAAACGGGGAGTTTCTGGATACTGTTATTTCACATTATTATCGACTATTAGAGCCTAACTGGAATAACTTTCAGAGCTGTGACTATAAAGAGCAATTGCTACCGTCAGTTAGTTTTAAATACGTAACCCATGTAGTTGACAGTATCTGTTCAAAATGATTTTATTAAGTTTTTTATTATTTTCTGTTATGGTAAGTAACTTCGTACATTCTTGTTTTTTGTAGTCTGTGCTGGTTTTATTGATGGTTTTTAATAAATAAAACACATTCTAGGTTGCACACTCCTGTTGGTTCGTAAACCTTCTGTTTAAAATAAGAAAAAAAGTATTGTTTAATTTAGAAGTCATTATTATCCTTTGATAATTATGAGATTGTTTTTTACTCCCTTGCAAATGTATACGTAATATAAAGTAAAGTTGCTTTTCGTGACCGCGTTCTTCTTTTAATCGATTTTGATGCGGTTTTGCCATCATTTAGAGAATTTATTTCGGAAGGTTGATTCATGTCTGGGATTTTATAACATTAATTAATTAACTTATTTACTATAAGGTATCTTCACAGCTGACAAAAAGTATAACATTATTAAGTATTCAACTAACATATATTAAAGACATCCACGCGAAGCAGGGGCAGGTTACTAGTTAATTATAAAATAATCTTTTAGTAAAAATATATTTTAAATTGATTCAGAATGTGATTGATAGTGTGTTAACCAATTAAGGCATGTTTATGGCCAGAACTAGGAGCCGCGTGCGTCGTGTCCACCGTATATAATACAATGCATAATAATTTATGGCCAGAACTAGGAGCCGCGTGCGTCGTGTCCACCGTCTATAATACAATGCATAATAATTTATGGCCAGAACTAGGAGCCGCGTGCGTCGTGTCCACCGTCTATAATACAATGCATAATAATCAACAGAGAGCAGTGCTGGCCCAGTGACACCGACCCAGACTTAACCCCTATAGACGCTTTACTTTGTGCATATTGTAGGTCGTAGGTTCCAACCCCGATAGACGCTTTACTTTGTGCATATTGTAGGTCGTAGTACTACAACCCCGATAGACGCTTTACTTTGTGCATATTGTAGGTCGTAGTACTACAACCCCGATAGACGCTTTACTTTGTGCATATTGTAGGTCGTAGGTTCCAACCCCGATAGACGCTTTACTTTGTGCATATTGTAGGTCGTAGTACTACAACCCCGATAGAAGCTTTACTTTGTGCATATTCTAGGTCGTAGTACTACAACCCCGATAGACGCTTTACTTTGTGCATATTGTAGGTCGTAGGTTCCAACCCCGATAGACGCTTTACTTTGTGCATATTGTAGGTCGTAGGTTCCAACCCCGATAGACGCTTTACTTTGTGCATATTGTAGGTCGTAGGTTCCAACCCCGATAGACGCTTTACTTTGTGCATATTGTAGGTCGTAGGTTCCAACCCCGATAGACGCTTTACTTTGTGCATATTGTAGGTCGTAGTACTACAACCCCGATAGACGCTTTACTTTGTGCATATTATTTTATCCCCACTGCTCTCAAAACGATGAAGGAAAATATCGTGAGGAAACTGGCATGTTCTAGAACCAAAAATTCGAAGACATGTGGATTCTACCAACCCGCACTGGACCTGCGTGGTGGGTGCGATCTCCTCCTGCTCTGGGTGGAGCGGGAGGGCGTGTCAGACTTTTACTGACTAAAACCCAGCCTTGTTCCCTCAGTTACCTGTGTGCTTGTCCCTCAGTTGTCAGTTGCCAGTTGCCTGTGTGTTGTTCGAAAGAGATACCGCGGGCCCTGGCCCGCGGTATCTCTTTCGAACAACCCGCACCCCTGGCAGGCATCTGCCCTTGCGAGCCCCATCAGTTGATACTGATATCTCTTTAAGGCGCGCGTGGAACACAACGTGCCGTCGACCCGAGCTTGGTCCTTACCGGACAGCGAGCTACCCATTACTCGCTTTCCGCAAGCCCGCGCCTACGTTGGGCGGGAATCAGCCTGGGATTCCCGACGCCCAGGGTGTCTCCCGCGGCGACTACGGCCGTGAGGGCGCATATACTGCCTCTCCCTCACGTGGGCCGCCTCCCTCTTCGCGAGCATTACTGCTTTGCAGAAGGAGGTGACGGCTACCCCTGCACTCTCGCTCCGTACCATGACCTGGACCAGGGCCGGACGCGAGAGATCGCCGCCACCGATCGACTCCACGAGGACACGGCGGTGCTCCGCCCAAGCCGGGCAGACCTTCACCGTATGCTCCACCGTGTCTTCAGGGTGATCTTTGCAGTGGAAACACCCGGGTGTTTCCTCCCACCTTATCCGAAACAGGAACCTCCCGAAACAACCGCGTCCGGTGAGGACCTGCGTTAGGCGGAAGGTATGGACGCCGCCCTGTGCCGCCTCTCAAGCCACTCCTCAAAGAAGAAAAATAAATAATGTTTAGAATTATGGAATACCCTGTTACTAATGTTTACGTATCAAACGATAGAAGATACCTACCCAGCGCACGAGTCCAGCAGATCATGCCATCTCCATTACATTCCATCATTGATTCCATCTGCATAACAGGGGGTTTCAAACTGTTTCATGCGTTTTACTGAATGATATTCAATTTTTTTAAATTATTTAAAAGTTCTTAAATAATCTTTTTTTTACGTGCAATTTCTGGCTTGATATTAATGAATAAGCTGTAAGTCAATAATTACTCAATTTACATCACGGTAAAGTAAAGTAGGTAATAGTATGGTTTATTGCGCGCGCGCGAAATCGCTTTGGCGGCACGCCGCTAAAGCGGTTGGGCGCCGCGGCCGCGGCGGCGGGCGGCAAGTTTTATTTCGTCAATTCGTGCCGACAGAGGACACCGCCTGCTCTCAGCTACTATGGTACTAGGCGCGCAGAACTACGGAAGAGATTTATCGTCAAATTGGCAAGTAACGTGGAAAGTTATTGACCTACTTAGTGCGGTGACACGTTTGTTATGATTAGAATTTAAGAAACCTAAGATACCGAAAATTTGGTATCAATTCTTAGAGTATTTTATTTTGAGCTGAAACTAGGTATAGTGATTCTTTACCAGCTGTTATCTTTAGTGCTTAAGGATAGCTATAGGGTTTCTGTTACACGCTGTATAGTAGGTCGTAAGACAATTTAAATGCCACGGTGTATAATAATCAACATAGGCAAGAAAAAAACTACATATTTGAATCCTTCCCTTTTCACACAACTTAGGAAAATAACATTCGTGACCACGCGTCTACGGTGGCGGCCGCACTACATCACGTACCCAATCAGGGCTCTAGGTACTCACATAGTTCGTACTCAGTAGTTTCGGTCGAAGCGCGTTAAGCTACGCTTGACGCGGTTGGTTCGTGGATGACCATCTTTATCTACCTAGACCCCTCCGTGCCTTAGAAAGCACCTTAAGCTGGTTGGTCCCGGCTGTCGTTTGTGGCTCTCTGACAGTCGTTCCAGGTCGTCAGAACCCCGATAGTCTGCCAACCTGTCTTACCAAGGGGTTTCGTACTATCCAATCAATGAGTTGTGGAAGTCAGATAGGCAGTCGCTCCATGTAAAATATTGGTATTCCGCTGCATCTGGTTAGACTGGAAGCCGACCCCAACATAGTTGGTAAAAGGCTAGGCAGATGATGAGTTCAATCTGTCTTTACCTTGTGTTCTACCAGGACCAGCTTGAATGATGGTCAGAAATCTTGCGTATTTGAAATACCAACAGCACAATCTCACTGATTGGAAGCCTCGACATACCAACAGCACAATCTCACTGATTGGAAGCCTCGACATACCAACAGCACAATCTCACTGATTGGAAGCCTCGACATACCAACAGCACAATCTCACTGATTGGAAGCCTCGACATACCAACAGCACAATCTCACTGATTGGAAGCCTCGACATACCAACAGCACAATCTCACTGATTGGAAGCCTCGACATACCAACAGCACAATCTCACTGATTGGAAGCCTCGACATACCAACAGCACAATCTCACTGATTGGAAGCCTCGACACCGCCAGAAGTACCTACCATTTTATGTGCATCTACTTCTGGAGACTACTTAGTTGCACTCCCAACAGCTTAAAGTATTCACTATTTGACATATTGTAATTACGTTTATTCAATGGCATTCTTGAACTCCTTCGATCACTGACCACCAGATGCACCGGCCATTTGGCTGAATAGCCTCAGAATATGTGAAATGGCAATCCTGTGGCCACTCAAGTGTATTAAGAACTTTTGAAAAACAAAGTTGAATGTAAGCTGCTGGATATCTTTCATTAAAAAAAAAACAAAAGCAAGCCAGCGACTGCTAAGTGTAGTACCTAGTGTAATGTGTGGATGGATTATATGATAAACAATTATTATTTTATTTCAGTTACATAACACAGAAGTAAATGCACATCTTATGAGGAAGCCGAAAAAGTTAAGTATGTAAGTATTAATAGTATTTTACTACACAGAAAATAAATCATAAATTTTGCTGTCATTTGTAGATCTTTGTCAATCGATACAGGTAGTGAACCCAAACATAGTTAGTAGAAAGACGTAAGAAGTACCTATTAATTAAGTATTAAAAATAACACCGTTCTCAAATACATTACCTACTAACCGAACCGTTGGTAGCAACACTCTTAATCTACCAGGAAAATATTTTATTAGTTTGGCCACTATTCGCTACAATTATTTCTTATCAGTGAACGCCTGGGTCGAAAAAGTCGTAACCTTGAATAGAGCAGGTTATAATATTATATTCAACAAATTGAAAAAAAATAGTTTTATTTCAAATGTACTTAATAATGAAAACTACGATATACAAAATAAATACAAAAAACAAAAGGACACTTAGGCGTCGAAGTATTCCTCCGCATCGCTGTCATCAGGAAACGTGCCCAGAAGACTGGCAACATTACCACGTTGAATGGCAATGCTAATTCTTTGGCCAAAGAACGACCCAGCCCTCTGGTCACGTGAAGTGTCGACCAGCCGGCGAGAAATTTCCTTAAAGAGGAGACGTGCACTCGGGCCCCATGACCCCAGCGTTTCGACCCCAAACGGCTCAAAACTGTAGTTAACCATAAGGTTACAGTATTTACGCCGCTTGAGGGTCTCAGTAACAGCAGCAGCGGCGCCAGCACAGCCCGCCGTGCTAGGAACATGGGATGGCGCAAGGGTGTCGACACATGTTACGTCCCACACCAGAGGACTTCCCACCTTCCAAGGCAATAACGTCATGCCGTCTGGTCTCTTCCCATCGTCACGTACCAAACTGTTTGGTTCTAATACAGCTGGTACGCCGGCGGTGACAAGGGCTCGACGAATAATATCGTTGATGCTGGCGTGGCGTGCTATGCGACCTGCGCTCCTGCAGCAGGACAGGCCATGGTGCCCGAGACTGTCGACAGCTTCACCGCAGTGACACCGACGCGGAGCAACACAAGGTGCGCCCAAGCGGAGACACGTAGCGAGCCGAAACGATGAGTCATCCATCATAGTGCCTATGGTGTTTGACGTGAGCGCCTGAAGCCACAAACCTGACTCCCATTCTCCCACAGCCAGCAGACGGGCACGCTCAACAGTATTAGGTGACGTATTTATCAGGGTATTCCGTATAATACTGCAGAGCGGCACGTCCCAACGTCTCTGGGAGGATGGGTTGTCAGGTAAAACCGTATTGGGACAAGCCATTTTCCAAGCGTTCAAAGCATCGGTCAAACACGGTACTTCAAAATCAACCAGTGAGGAAGATAAAATATTCCTGGTTAATTTATCTGTACTGTGGACCGAGGAGAGGAAGGCCGGTAAACTTATACTTGAAATTTGGCGGACGCCGAGACCACCCAGGCGAATGGGAAGTGTGGCTTGCTGCCACGCTCGGTCGTCCAGGGCCACAATTATATTCATATTATGTATGAAGCAAGTCATAACTTTATGTAACGCTTATTTTTCTATCGTCTGGTGGAAACTTAACAAACATTTCTCGATTAAGGGTACCTATTGTTAAAAACTCAGCTTTTAACGTCTCCGTATGTACGAGGATTATGATATTTGACTAGCACTCTGTGCAATCGTCCGCACTGTGTGGTAGGAAGAGCCCAGAGCCATTAGCAAGCATATAATATGTAAGGTGGAAAGTTGTTAGTTGCGGCAAGATGAGAAAGAACACCAAAAATATATTTGAAGAGTTTCAGAAAGGAGCCCGGGGAGCCGGGGAAACTATACTAAAAATAAAAGTGGTCTTCAGAGCTGTTGCTTTCGGTATGATCGTGTGTGGCCTATCCCATATTAACCAAAAAGACAAATGTGATCACAAAAATACTTTCAAAATCAGATTTGACAATTTTTAAAAGGCTATACAGGGCGAATATAAATTATTTCGTGCAAGTGTGTGATAATTATTATTAATCATTTTAATTCAGAATTAATTATTACATTCCATAACTTGTTAGTAAAAAATACTTAAAACTACGTTAGTAAAATTATTAATTAATGTACAAATTGAGCTATTACATTTAAACTGAGAAAAAATTGAGCTACTTAATATTATAGAGGGCACCACCCGAGCCGTGAACTGTATTCCAGTGTCTCACAACCGGGCAATCAACCCTTTCCAATATGGTATTCAGAAGGCTGTTGGTGCTGCCCTGCACGCGGCGCATCAGGGAGGCCACTCTCTTACGAACGATCGCCCTAAAGCAATCCGTTTTGGCCTTAGCAAACATACCTTATGCACTGCAAAAGCGAGGCAACCCCAACAACATCCTGAAACCATTATTGTATAGGACCCGTAGGGCATTGAAAGATCCACGCGTATAACGGACCCACAGGCTGCAGGTATAAAATGACTGGCAGTATGCCTTAAAAAGAACAATTTTCACGTCTCGTGAGCACCGTGCAAACCTGCGCGCCAGCATATTGCATCTCACTGCCACCGCACCACGTTCCCGCTCTATATCCAAATCATCAGAGAGGTCCTCGGTGACCCAGTGCCCCAGGCACTTAAATTTAGTGACCTTACTTATAGGCAATCCTCCCAGTGTGACCGGTGGAACAGTTTTCGGACGGTTTTTTAATGTCCTGATAGTTAATTTATAAATATTTGACGGATTGATGGATTCTTTGGAAAATATGTCGGAATTTCATTGATTCACAAAAGTAACCGAAACTGGTCATCATTTGCCATGGGATCTGGAGGCAAAGGTCCTCGTGCACATTTGGGAGTGGCGCGAGGAGGCCAAACGCCGGGGCGTTACTCCGCTGCCGCGAGAAATCGAGGTGCAGCGGACAGAGCTCCGGCGGGATCTCATGGCGACATGGAGAGTGCGATTGTCGCAACCCAGTGCTGGGCACGCCACGATAGCGGCGGTAAGTCCCCTCTTTGAGGAGTGGCTTGAGAGGCGGCATGGCGTCCTCACCTTCCGCCTGACGCAGGTCCTCACCGCCGACTGTTGTTTCGGGAGGTTCCTGTTTCGCATAAGGCGGGAGGAAACACCCGGGTGTTTCCATTGCGAAGATCGCCCTGAGGACACGGTGGAGCATACGGTGGCGGTCTGCCCGGCTTGAGCGGAGCACCGCCGTGTCCTCGTGGAGGCGATCGGTGGCGGCGATCTCTCGCGTCCGGCCCTGGTTCAGGCCATGGTACGGAGCGAGAGTGAATGGTTAGCCGTCACCTCCTTCTGCGAAGCAGTAATGCTCGCGAAGAGGGAGGCGGCGCACGTGAGGGAGAGGCAGTATATGCGCCCTCACGGCCGTAGTCGCCGCGGGAGACGCCCTGGGCGTCGGGAATCCCAGGCTAATTCCCGGCCACCGTAGGCGCGGGCTTGCGGACGGCGAGTAATGGGTAGCTCGCTATCCGGTAAGGACTAAGCCCGGGTCGACGGCGCGTTGTGTTCCACGCGCGCCTCAAAGACATGTCAGCACCAAATGGGGGGGTCCGCAAGGGCCGATGCCTGCTAGGGGTGCGGGTTGTTCGAAAGAGATACCGCGGCCCCTAGTACACAGGCAAATGAGGGAACACGGCTGGGTTTTAGTCAGTAAAAGTCTGACACGCCCTCCCGCTCCACCCAGAGCGGGAGAAGTTATTTGATGATTTCCCACCCAAAAAAAAAAAAAAACTGGTCATCATTTTCCAATTTGCTTAGGCCGACCTAAAATAAAAGATCATGAGAAAAAAAAGTCTTTGTAACCGATTTCTAAAAGATAGTTATTTATCCTTATTTGACCTTATACGGTATCTCTATGCAAAATGTCATCTTTTTTAACCAACTTCAAAAAGGAGGAGGTTCTCAATTCGTCAGAACCTTTTTTTTTCTTTTTTTTATGTATGTTCCCCGAATACTCGAAGATGGCTGGATTATTTTTTTGTTTGAAAGGGTATACCTCCCAGGTGGTCGCATGATCATCAAGTCAGGATCTGATGATGGTATCCTGGAGAAATAGAGAGAACTCTTCAAGTTTTATAGGCACACTTGAAGCGATTTGGGTATTTTTTAGAAGAGTATTTTCCCGGAGTGGTCCCACTTCAATTTGGTGAAGATCTGATGAAGAACTTCGGAGATAGGCAACGGAACTCCTCAATAAATGATAGCAAATGGACTGGGATTGCTGAAGTTTCATATCTGTCTATTGTTTACACCAGTTCAAAACAAAACTTTTATTTTTTTTGGGTGGGACATCATCAAATAACTTCTCCCGCTCTGGGTGGAGCAGGAGGGCGTGTCAGACTTTTACTGACTAAAACCCAGCCGTGTTCCCTCATTTGCCTGTGTACTAGGGGCCGCGGTATCTCTTTCGAACAACCCGCACCCCTAGCAGGCATCGGCCCTTGCGGACCCCCCCATTTGGTGCTGACATCTCTTTGAGGCGCGCGTGGAACACAACGCGCCGTCGACCCGGGCTTAGTCCTTACCGGATAGCGAGCTACCCATTACTCGCCGTCCGCAAGCCCGCGCCTACGGTGGCCGGGAATCAGCCTGGGATTCCCGACGCCCAGGGCGTCTCCCGCAGCGACTACGGCCGTGAGGGCGCATATACTGCCTCTCCCTCACATGCGCCGCCTCTCTTTTCGCGAGCATTACTGCTTCGCAGAAGGAGGTGACGGCTAACCATTCACTCTCGCTCCATACCATGGCCTGCGCCAGGGCCGGACGCGCGAGATCACCGCCGCTGATCGCCTCCACGAGGACACGGCGGTGCTCCGCCCAAGCCGGGCAGACCGCCACCGTATGCTCAACCGTGTCCTCAGGGCGATCTTCGCAGTGGAAGCATCCGGGCGTTTCCGACGGGCGGGAGCCTTATGCGAAACAGGAACCTCCCGAAACAACCATGTCCGGTGAGGACCTGCGTCAGGCAGAAGGTGAGGACGCCATGCCGCCTCTCAAGCCACTCCTCAAAGAGGGGACTTACCACCACTATCGTGGCGTGCCCAGCACTGGGTTGCGACAATCGCACTATCCATGTCGCCATGAGATCCCGCTGGAGCTCTGTCCGCTGCGCCGGGATTTCTCGCGGCAGTGGAGTAACACCCCGGCGTTTGGCCTCCTCGCGCCACTCCCAGATATGCGCGAGGACCTTTGCATCCAGATGCCATAGCGGTAATCCGGCAAGGAGGCCCGCCGCCTCACCTGAGATCGTGTGGTCTCCCCGGTCAAAGTCAAAGTCAAAGCATTTATTTCAAATAGGCACTTAAGTGCCTTAGTGCTTAGTGTTAAGGCACTTTTGAACGTCAACATTTACATTAAAATAGAATTGATTCTAGTCGCCCCTTCCAAAATGTAGTTTCGTATGGAGCAGAATGGGCAAGAAACTCCACCGTTACTCTTTTAAAATGTTTCAAGTACAATATTTAACATAGTACATTCACTATATGATTATGTGTGAAAACGATGCACCCAGAATAAAATTACCATACCAAAATAGGTAAACAGAATCAAATTGAAGCAATACAGATAAATTAATTCTGTGATAGATACATGGTGTTAACACATTTACAAACATTGTAAAAGTAAGTATAGGTACGATTTTCCTACAATATTAACAAGTAATGAGTCAGTGTGTGAGTTAAAGTAATCACTGAGTGTAAATCAATGTCATAAATATAATTAATTATACAATTCAATTAGCAACCAGTTTGATTTTGTCTAGACTCTAGATTGTCCTATGGAGCAGGACCAGCATGTTTCCAAGCATTCTTATCTTGGATATAATCCTCTAATTTGTAATACGCTAGTTTACAAAGTTTACTTTTAATGTGAGCTTTAAATTTCCTTTCATTTAATTGCAATATATCACAAGGTATTTTGTTGTAACATTTAACACAGTACCCCATAAAAGATGTATGTACTTTAGCTAATCTGAAAAATGGTTGATCTATTTTGTCTTTGTTTATAGTATTAAAATTATGTCTATCACTTATTTTATTAAAAAGATGTAGATGTTTTTTTAATTATTGAATTGTCATCGGTCCTCGATAAGTTTACAAAGTTTCAATGAAATCTGACCGTTTAAAGTGGGTCAACATCGCGTCTAAAGGAGTCGGTTACAAACATACATACAAGTGAAGCTAATATAAAGCGTGTAAAAACGACCTATGAGCTATGTTAGCAATAGCAATATAAGACAAGATTGATTTGCAGCTGATATCTGATCCGTCTAAGGAACAGTAATCTATAACTAAAGAAAAACTTGCAGGTACCTACCTTTTTTTTGCAAAATCTGACTGAATTAATGGATTCGGAGCGATTCATTTTAATTTTCGCCATTGAATAAATGTTTTTTTTTGCAGCACCAGTTTCGAAACTAGAACTTTGGAAGTTTTTCAGTGCCTTTGTGACGTGTAAGTTGTCTATTACCTATCCGACTGTCTTAGAAGTAGGGTAATAATATTATTTTTTCTGATGTACCTATATGTTTGTCTATTTCTCTGGAACGCTCTAAAACATTTACGGCTGAATGACTTTTAACAATTGATATCAGTACAGCGTTACTCTCATCTTGATACTACGACTCCCGAGAGACATTGGCAATAATTATGGATATTGAAAAAAAATAACGAACATGGTGGATTGTAAGCATTAGTAGTGGTATTTTCTTTTAGTCTCGTGGCCATGTTTGCCGCCAAAATAAAAGACTCGAGCAGACCATTCCATATTAAAACTCTCTAGAATTAAAAAAAAAGGATGTTAAGAATTAAAACCGCACTGTCTTCAGTGGGGTAGTTGCGTTGCACATTGACAATGGCTATCAACCGCAAAACATTTTATGATGACAGAAAAATGATAAAATCATTCATTATCATAATTACATTGTTAAGCAGACGATTTTTTCAATAGGGAGCGATGGATTAGTAATTTCCTTTAAAATCCTTCGAATTAAAAGTGTGTTACGCAATAGGGGTGCTGATTGCTTGAAAAGTTTTTTTGACAGATGGGTTTATTTCACTCCTTTAGTGTTTGTTAATATCTGCCTTCTCCTTTTTTGGAATAATTGTAAGTATACTAATTTGTTTGTTATATTTTTAGGAAATTCTCATTGGCGGTGGACTGGGTAAGTGTGGAAATTGTATCATGCTCCTTGATTGGCTGGTAACAAGGTGAGACAAGGCGCAATTGTATCATGCTCCTTGATTGGCTGGTAACAAGCTGAGACAAGGCGCAATTGTATCATGCTCCTTGATTGGCTGGTAACAAGCTGAGACAAGGCGCAATTGTATCATGCTCCTTGATTGGCTGGTAACAAGCTGAGACAAGGCGCAATTCCGAAAATTACGTAGTCAGATTATTGTTCGCTTTTTTACCTATTGTTGATTTCAAATTTGCCGATACTGACACCGACCCGATTCCAACAAGATACTGGCGGACAGATAATCTAAGACAGTAGTACCTACTAAACGCTTTCATACCGTGTAGTTATCGTCACTCGTTGGAGGTCAAAACACCCCAATTAGAATATTATGTTATAATCATAATACATACACAGCATTTAATTATATGTATAAAACATTGTTTATACACATTACACATCGTCACTAACACAAAAAAATGGTCGCACACTTATAACGGTCTAGCGTAGCTAGTAGGTACTTTGTCCACTTTGGTTTGTTTTGCCTGTACAGCGTGTGACTATAATTATCGTAGTTTTAATTATTTTTGGGATAGGAAACTACCCTATGGTAAAAATGATAGAAAGCGATTCAGTAAACGATCCTGAACAACCTACTTCCATTGTGAGCATTAATGCAGTTTTACACATTGTATACTACTAGGGTTCACTCAGCATACCACTGTTGTTTATCAGATTATGATCAGGACTAGGTACACCGAATCTTCTAGAAGTTGTAAACTGCCATATAACATCCAGTCAACATAAAAAAAGTTTCAGTATAACGGTGGTTTTACTTTTTGTGTTACTTCCTGCTTGATCTTTTAGCAAATATAGACGTAATGATTATGTACATGTGTTAATTATTTTATTATTTTTAGGTGTACACGAACTGTACTATGAACTCTATGCTGGTTGCAAAATCTGATCCTCAGTACGTAACTAATTGCACCTCATACGTAATTGCTAAACATTGCTGATATCGACTTTTAGGGTTCCGTACCTGAAGGCCGAACCGCCTGAAACCAATTAAGTACTTTGCCTACGCCTCCGTTTGTCTGTCAGTCTGTATATCATAACAACCACAAAAGGTAGACAGTTAAGCACGGTTTTAACAGAAGTGTACATATTTTTGCCGAAATACCCTTTTATCATCGTTTGAAAATCATAAAGGAACTATTCTTTCTTATTTTACAGGTAAAAAATCATACCTTTTGAGATATCTTAATATTATTGAAATAATAATATTTTTTTGTGTAATTATAAAAGGCAGGGCACATTGCTCGCAAAACAGATGGCTGATGGGGCTGAAAGGTTCTGGAGTAGCGCCCGCGTACCGGAAAACGTAGAGTTGGAAGGCCTCCTACAAGGTGGACCGATGACTTTGTGAAAGCTGCAGGAATCCGCTGGATGCGGGAAACACAGAACTGCTCGAAGTGGCGGAGGTTGGTGGATGCCTGTGTCCAGCAGTGGACGTCTTTCGGCTGAAATGAATGAATGGATGCATGAATTATAAAAGCATAGTTTTTGTGGCATAAAACTAGGTTTGTAACGTAAGCCTCCCATCTAAATGGAGGCGAATGTCGACAAGCAGAGCTTGACTTGGAAAAGTAAACAAAAACAAATCAATTAATTATGTATTTATGTATAAAATTGGCCATTTGGTAATCAAAATTAGAGAGGGCAAAGTTTTTTAACCAAAATTGGTTCGCTGCTTTAATTACCTTTAAGCGATTGTTTAGTGGTTCGAAAAATAAACCACCCCCACAAAACAGTTGCTCACGTAATGCTGAGCTCAGCGGTGGCCGGTGACTTCGGAGCATAAATCTTAAACTTCGAGATATATCTCCAGCACATTGATAGATCTTCGCTTAGTTGGAGTATATTTTCTGTATTAGACCACCGATAAAACTCAGTTAAAAACTTATGAATGCAGAGGTGCGATTTCTTCGTTCGGAAGAAAATCAAAATCGGAGGCGTTGGAAATGTTTAGTTGCAAGCCTAAGCAAAACCCATCACACCAGTTACACCTGTTAATAGTATCATCACTTCTGCGCTTTTGAAAATATAGTTCTAGCCTTTGATTCACGTAATGAAGATGTCGTCTGATAATCAAACAAAATGGTACTATTGGTGGACTCTACCTAACCTTTCAGGGAATATAGGCGTGATGTTATAATAGCATCGGTTTCATCTGGAAGCTAACCCCAACATAGTTTGGGAAAGGGCAAATAAATTGATTTTGAATATTGTTTTAGCAGTTTATACTATTTCTTCGGTTTTCTAAAGATACGCACATTATCTAAACGACTTGACTGTTAGTCGCTAAACAAGCCACATGGAATAAACTTTGGATACGGAACCCTAATAACTTTGATGACCGCATGTTGTCTAAGCTTTCCATAATTTTTAATTTCATTACTAAAAGACAACAAAAAGCAACTAGTTTGTATAATGATGATAATTTGTTCCAGGTTGAAAGACATTGAAAAATTATGTAGAAACATGAACTGGCTGTAAGTACTACACATCCTACTAATTTATTAAATGTGAAAGTTTGTATGTATTCATGAATTCACGAAAAAAAAGTTGATCTTATTTAGACGAAATTGGCAAACAGATAGTTTATAACCTGGATAAAAAACTAGGATACTGTTTATCCCGGTACTACGTACTACCAGAATAAAAGGAATCCTATTTGTTAATCCCACAGGTACGTGCCCGTAGAATAATTTTCGACCTCTACAAGGGCGAAGCCACTAGAATAAGCTAGTAATTAATAAAACGTATTTTAAAGATAATATTATTAAAAAAAATAATTTGTGGATTATTACTTTTACAGAACAATAAAAAAGAACATCATCGTTCGAAAGGTAGGAACTGATGTCAATAATAAGGCTATTACTGATGTATTAAAAAACAAAAGTATTGGATATAATTTATCAGTGATATACGAGGAAGATACTCGTGGACCAGATAAACCAACTAATGTCACAACAAAAGGCCTTGAGGAAGATACTCATGGACGAGATGAACCAACTAATTTCACCATAAAAGGCCTGAAGGACGATACTCCTGGAGCATATAAACCTATTAATGTTAGCACTACAGGCCTTGAAAAAGGGACCCGCGGAGCAGATAAATTAACTAATGTTAGCACAAAAGGCCTTGAGGAAGATGCTCATGGTGCCGATAAACCTACTAATGTGACCACTACAGGCCCTGAGGAAGATGTTCGTGGTGCAGATAAACCAACTAATGTTAGCACTACAGGCCTTGGGGAAGACACGCGCGGAGCAGATAAACCAACTAATGTTACCACTACAGGCCCCGAGAAAGATGCTCGTGGTGCAGATAAACCAACTAATGTTAGCACTACAGGCCTTGGAGAAGACACGCGCGGAACAGATAAACCAACTAATGTTACCACTACAGGCCCTGAGGAAGAGGCTCGTGGTACAGATAAACCAACTAATGTTACCACTACAAGCCCTGAGGAAGATGCTCGTGGTGCACATAAACCAACTAATGTTAGCACTACAGGCTCTGAGGAAGATGCTCGTGGTGCAGATAAACCAACTAATGTTACCACTACAGGCCCTGAGGAAGATGCTCGTGGTGCAGATAAACCAACTAATGTTAGCACTACAGGCCCTGAGGAAGATGCTCGTGGTGCAGATAAACCAAATAATGTTACCACTACAGGCCCTGAGGAAGATGCTCGAGGTGCAGATAAACCAAATAATGTTACCACTACAGGCCCTGAGGAAGATGCTCGTGGTGCAGATAGACCAACTAATGTTACCACTACAGGCCCTGAGGAAGATGCTCGTGGTGCAGATAAACCAACTAATGTTACCACTACAGGCCCTGAGGAAGATGCTCGTGGTGCACATAAACCAATTAATGTTAGCACTACAGGCCTTGGAGAAGACACGCGCGGAGCAGATAAACCAACTAATGTTACCACTACAGGCCCTGAGGAAGATGCTCGTGGTGCACATAAACCAACTAATGTGACCACTACAGGCCCTGAGGAAGATGCTCGTGGTGCAGATAAACCAACTAATATGACCACTACAGGCCCTGAGGAAGATGCTCGTGGTGCAGATAAACCAACTAATGTGACCACTACAGGCCCTGAGGAAGATGCTCGTGGTGCAGATAAACCAACTAATGTTACCACTACAGGCCCTGAGGAAGATGCACGTGGTGCAGATAAACCAACTAATGTTACCACTACAGGCCCTGAGGTAGATACTCGTGGAGCAGATAAACCAACTAATGTGACCACTACAGGCCCGGAGGAAGATGCCCATGGTGCAGATAAACCAAATAATGTTAGCACTACAGGCCTTGGGGAAGACACGCGCGGAGCAGATAAACCAACTAATGTTACCACTACAGGCCCTGTGGTAGATACTCGTGGAGCAGATAAACCAACTAATGTGACCACTACAGGCCCGGAGGAAGATGCCCATGGTGCAGATAAACCAAATAATGTTAGCACTACAGGCCTTGGGGAAGACACGCGCGGAGCAGATAAACCAACTAATGTTACCACTACAGGCCCTGAGGAAGATGCTCGTGGTGCAGATAAACCAACTAATGTGACCACTACAGGCCCTGAGGAAGATGCTCGTGGTGCAGATAAACCAACTAATGTAACCATTACAGGCCCTGAGGAAGATGCTCGTGGTGCAGATAAACCAACTAATGATAGCACTTCAGGCCCTGAGGTAGATACTCGTGGAGCAGATAAACCAAATAATGTTAGCACTACAGGCCTTGGGGAAGACACGCGCGGAGCAGATAAACCAACTAATGTTAGCACTACAGGCCTTGGAGAAGACACGCGCGGAACAGATAAACTAACTAATGTTAGCACTACAAGCCCTGAGGAAGAGGCTCGTGGTACAGATAATCCAACTAATGTTACCACTACAGGCCCTGAGGAAGATGCTCGTGGTGCACATAAACCAACTAATGTTAGCACTACAGGCCCTGAGGAAGATGCTCGTGGTGCAGATAAACCAACTAATGTTACCACTACAGGCCCTGAGGAAGATGCTCGTGGTGCAGATAAACCAACTAATGTTAGCACTACAGGCCCTGAGGAAGATGCTCGTGGTGCATATAAACCTACTAATGTTACCACTACAGGCCCTGAGGAAGATGCTCGTGGTGCAGATAAACCAACTAATGTGACCACTACAGGCCCTGAGGAAGATGCTCGTGGTGCACATAAACCAACTAATGTTACCACTACAGGCCCTGAGGAAGATGCTCGTGGTGCACATAAACCAACTAATGTTACCACTACAGGCCCTGAGGAAGATGCTTGTGGTGCACATAAACCAATTAATGTTAGCACTACAGGCCTTGGAGAAGACACGCGCGGAGCAGATAAACCAACTAATGTTACCACTACAGGCCCTGAGGAAAATGCTCGTGGTGCACATAAACCAACTAATGTTACCACTACAGGCCCTGAGGAAGATGCTCGTGGTGCAGATAAACCAACTAATGTTACCACTACAGGCCCTGAGGAAGATGCTTGTGGTGCACATAAACCAATTAATGTTAGCACTACAGGCCTTGGAGAAGACACGCGCGGAGCAGATAAACCAACTAATGTTACCACTACAGGCCCTGAGGAAGATGCTCGTGGTGCACATAAACCAACTAATGTGACCACTACAGGCCCTGAGGAAGATGCTCGTGGTGCAGATAAACCAACTAATATGACCACTACAGGCCCTGAGGAAGATGCTCGTGGTGCAGATAAACCAACTAATGTGACCACTACAGGCCCTGAGGAAGATGCTCGTGGTGCAGATAAACCAACTAATGTTACCACTACAGGCCCTGAGGAAGATGCTCGTGGTGCAGATAAACCAATTAATGTTACCACTACAGGCCCTGAGGTAGATACTCGTGGAGCAGATAAACCAACTAATGTGACCACTACAGGCCCGGAGGAAGATGCCCATGGTGCAGATAAACCAAATAATGTTAGCACTACAGGCCTTGGGGAAGACACGCGCGGAGCAGATAAACCAACTAATGTTACCACTACAGGCCCTGTGGTAGATACTCGTGGAGCAGATAAACCAACTAATGTGACCACTACAGGCCCGGAGGAAGATGCCCATGGTGCAGATAAACCAAATAATGTTAGCACTACAGGCCTTGGGGAAGACACGCGCGGAGCAGATAAACCAACTAATGTTACCACTACAGGCCCTGAGGAAGATGCTCGTGGTTCAGATAAACCAACTAATGTGACCACTACAGGCCCTGAGGAAGATGCTCGTGGTGCAGATAAACCAACGAATGTAACCATTACAGGCCCTGAGGAAGATGCTCGTGGTGCAGATAAACCAACTAATGATAGCACTTCAGGCCCTGAGGTAGATACTCGTGGAGCAGATAAACCAAATAATGTTAGCACTACAGGCCTTGGGGAAGACACGCGCGGAGCAGATAAACCAACTAATGTTAGCACTACAGGCCCTGAGGAAGATGCTCGTGGTGCAGATAAACTAACTAATGTTAGCACTACAAGCCCTGAGAAAGATGCTCGTGGTGCAGATAAACCAACTAATGTGACCACTACAGGCCCGGAGGAAGATGCCCATGGTGCAGATAAACCAAATAATGTTAGCACTACAGGCCTTGGGGAAGACACGCGCGGAGCAGATAAACCAACTAATGTTACCACTACAGGCCCTGAGGAAGATGCTCGTGGTGCAGATAAACCAACTAATGTGACCACTACAGGCCCTGAGGAAGATGCTCGTGGTCCAGATAAACCAACTAATGTTAGCACTTCAGGCCCTGAGGAAGATGCTCGTGGTGCACATAAACCAACTAATATTAGCACTACAGGCCTTGGGGAAGACACGCGTGGAGCAGATAAACCAACTAATGTTACCACTACAGGTCCGGAGGAAGATGCCCATGGTGCAGATAAACCAAATAATGTTAGCAGTACAGGCCTTGGGGAAGATTCACGCGGAGCAGATAAACCAACTAATGTTACCACTACAGGCCCTGAGGAAGATGCTCATGGTGCAGATAAACCAACTTATGTGACCACTACAGGCCCTAAGGAAGATGCTCGTGGTGCAGATAAACCATCTAATTTTAGCGCTTCAGGCCCTGAGGTAGATACTCGTGGAGCCGATAAACCAACTAATGTGACCACTACAGGCCCGGAGGAAGATGCCCATGGTGCAGATAAACCAACTAATGTAACCACTACAGGCCCTGAGGAAGATGCTCGTGGTGCAGATAAACCAAATAATATGACCACTACAGGCCCTGAAGAAGATGCTCGTGGTGCAGATAAACCAAATAATGTTACCACTACAGGCCCTGAGGAAGATGCTCGTGGTGCAGATAGACCAACTAATGTTACCACTACAGGCCCTGAGGAAGATGCTCGTGGTGCAGATAGACCAACTAATGTTACCACTACAGGCCCTGAGGAAGATGCTCGTGGTGCAGATAAACCAACTAATGATACCACTACAGACCCTGAGGAAGATACTCGTGTAGCAGATAATAATGAAGCAGTAACCAATCCGACGAGAGATATAAATGTCATCCCTTTTCCGGTTTTCAAAGGAATGTTGGTGAGCATTCGTTTTATAAATTTACATATAAATGAAGGGTGGTGATTACGTCAACTTAGCTTTACCATGAGTTTAGACAGCCAAAACTACCCAGCGTCTCTGTAAATGATTTATATGAAATATTGTACAGCGTCCCTAGCGGTTACAGAAAGAATTAAAACTCGTTATTTTTTTTTTTTTGTTGGGCATCTCGCAGTTGGCCTTGAGAGGCCGTGACTGCTCAACCGGGTTCTTCTGGGGCTGCCATTAAGAATTTACTTAACGCCTCCAGCCAGGGCTTACAAACTAAAATAAATTACAAACTAAGCGACTGCACGCTCTGGGCACCCCCTGTGGGGTACGGGCCTCGGCTCAGGGCGTCACTGATAGGCGGACAGCTATCATTGGGTCAGGCTGGATCAAAATATTGGCATTATTATTGTTGGGGAATTTAAAGCTACTGGCTCAGCTGCGGCGCGGGCTGGCGCTTTAACGAGCAAGGGTCGGTCGGGGGTCTCGACGTTAGGCGACGTTACTCGAGGTCTTCACGGGGCGCGAGGACCTCGGCGGCGAGGTCGGAATGACGGTTGTGTGCGGTGTGTGCGAACTGTACTGGTTGCCCTATTGCTTTCCGGAAGGAGAGTAATGAAGTCGTCTGGGTCGGAGAGGACATGTCTCGGCCGTCGGACAGAGCGAATCCTACTGGGGACATAAGTGGCGGCCTTCACAATCAAGGGATTGCGGTGTATTACGGCTTTATCGAAGAAACGCTTCGAGTTGCGTTTCAAAAACTGGCTGACCGTGGGGATTTTCAGATCGAGATGGAGGATCTCGTTCCGAACGAACCAAGGGGCGCCTGTGGCTTGCTGGAGGAATCGGTTCTGTAGGGTCTGCATCCTATGGATGAATCGGGGGTTCGCGTGTGCAAAGATTGCACCCGCATACGTCATGATGGACCTTATGCACGCCGTGTAAATCCGCAACTTGCACTTGAGTGACAATTTTCTACGTGCGTTCAGAACAGAGAAAACTCGTAACAGAGTTCAGTATTATAATATAGTAGGTACAGTGTGTAGTCTCTAGGTATAGTAGTATCATAGTTTATGGTCACTAACGTTTTTCAGCTGCCGCCATACAATATGGCACCATGAGTCGATCATGAGTCATTAATTTAAGCTATCAAAAAATACACTTGCTATAGTAGTTACGTAGCTCCCTAGTATTTTAAGGTGTGAAACATGATAAGATTAAAATTTCATAGGTTTTTGATTAATTGAAGTAAAAAGCGCCGCGAACCAGATACCGTCAATTCAATAACAAATTATATGACACTCCACAGCGACTAAAGAAAATAATTAAGGAAAAATCTTCAAAAACCACTAAATAACATAGGTAGTCCACTAATCACCAACCTTTCTATTTAGTTTGGATTATTTCGTGATACTGACCGTTATCACATTTAAAAAAATCAAAATATTTTATTTCACATAAACCTGAATGGGCACTTATGAAACGTCAGAAGCTAGGTGCACGGTTCCAATTCGTCGCTTCCTATGGAGAAGAGACGGCAATAAACTCCACGGTTACTCTTTTAAAAATAATTGGCTTTTACAATGTTTTCAAATCACAGTGATAATACTGATAATATATGATCGAACGAACTTCTTAAGTGAAGTTCGATCGATATAATATGAGTGGTTTCATTTTCGATATAAATAAACAGGTAATCCTTTGACCTACAAGGCAACACTCGCACGCTTTTAAAAGTTATTTATAATTAGAATAACGAATCGCTTTATTTTTAAATAATAATCGATTAAAGTATCGACTCATCTACCCTACACTATGCTAGATGGTGACACGACAGCTCATTCTTTTAGGTCCGTATTACAGAAGAAAACTCAAGCATTGATCTCTGTTTAAAACTAGTTTTGAGCCTGGTTTTAATTTTAGAACGTTCCTCAAGCACAGATTCACTGATCATAGTTTAGCTGAGTTTGGCTTTATTTTAGTTTAGATCGTTACTCAGTTCGTGAATCGAACCCAAGCATTGATTGGATCTGTAATCACCCAAGTGTGGTCGAGACCGCGCTTGAGCATAGATTTTTATATATTATGTCAGTTTCTGTTTCGTTATCGAGTTTTTAAATATTGTGATGACCTACCATTGCAGTCAGAGTCTATGCTGTCACGAACTTCTACAAAGAGAGCTGGAGATATCTCGGCTATGTTAGGATTTAAGTCAGCGAGACAGATCTAGTTCCTATTCCTACATTGCGTAGGTCTGTGACTTCACAGGCCACCGGTACTTAGGAGCGAATACCTATCTCGTTTTCTCGTTTTGGCGGCGGTTTCAAATTTTGGATAAGTTGAAAAGGTACGTAAAATGGACCCCATTACACATTGCACATGGGAGGCTTAAAAGGTACGTCAAATGTGTAAAATGTACGCTAGCGGCAACGCTGCTGATCATGTATTTTAGTAGCGGTGCATTATTGACATTGACATACTAACCTTTTAAATAGCATACCTATTTACGGATTTAGTTAAGAGTCTTTTAAGCTAAACATTTTTGCATACAAAATGACCATAAGATACTTCAATAAATGGGGCATTTCATTGTACTGATTCTACTATTCGAGACCGGAAAAAATAACGCTAATTTCCTAAATAATTGGGTACTTAAAGTATATTTTCTTATTTCTGATCCAGTGAAGAGACAGAACAAACTTGGTAATTTTTTTAAATCGTAAACGAAAACAGGCTGATGCATAGACAGTAGACATCTCTGCTTGAGGCTCGATTTGAGTCTCGATTTAACTGAGTATAGATTAATTACCGTTCTGGAATAAGAACGATGCTCAAGTATTGATTCTATACTTAAACTGTGATCGACTGATTGCAGATCAAACTGTACTTGAGGAACGTTCTGTAATACGGACCTTAGAGTTGCGACTTGAGTTCAAGTTCTCTCGTGTTATATGTATGTATATATATGTGTATAAAAATAAACTGGGTTTTGGGTGGGTTGGGTACTTATATCTTCAAATGAAACCACTCATATTATATCGATCGAACTTCACTTAAGAAGTTCGTTTGATCATTTATAATATTTCGTGGTTTCGTTTTCGATATAAATAAACAGGTAGATGCTCAGAGACGTGTGATATTTTTACATTTGTTTTATGCCACTTGGATAGGTATTTAACAATAAGAACAAAGGATAACATAAATCATAGATTTCTTACATTGAATGATTCAACAAACAAATACATTACAATCACTTCATTCGTAACTATTTCGATAGGTATTCTTAATCATGGGTATAGTTGTGTAAGCAAACGAATTTTGCAAAATTATATTTTTCTACAATAGGCCGATTATAAAACTTAGTAAAGGCTTGGGAGGACACAGTCCAGCCGGCAGTTTTTCGGGTGATATCAAGACTTAGCCCAACCGCGCGCGCTGTTGATGTGGCAGCATGGCGGGTGCTGTGTGCGCCGTAAACTGACATGTCAATTCCGCTCGCATAAAACGTCTGTTTGATCCACCTGCGTATAGTCTGTGCCGTCGCGTTCTTGTAGGGACGCTTCACAGTAATTAAGAGGTGATCTGTGTCTGAAGGCCTTAAGGCCTTCTTTGCAGACATATAGTCGACTAGCGTTGTGGCTGGCCAAATAGAAGGATTTTATAGAAAATATGGTAAATACAAAACCGGCTGGTCCCGTCCTATCCCAGAGATTTAAATAATATCCGTTATAACGATCTCGATACCGTTTGATTTGATTTTAATATTACTTATTTTAATTAAGAAAAAGTTTGTACTCTGTGTGCAATGCACAGACCCAGTAAAACAACAAGTTTTTTAGTACTTATATTTTTCTAAATTAAGCTGAGTATGTGGAGCCCAAAATATGGTCTATTACGGAAATATGGTCCAGCACTATTTGTGGATCCCGAGTAGTTGAGTATTTAGTTTTCACATCAAGATGAGTCACATTTAGATTCATCTGCACTGATAAAGCAAATAATAACCTAATTGTTGTATGCCGGACTACAGGAGAAAATGTTTCACTATAGTCCACACCATATTTCTGAGAACACCCTTTAGCCACAAGCCTGGCTCGATAACGGACATTATTTTCAGCATCATACTTCTTATTGAGAACCCATTTGCATTTAACAATATTGCCACTTACAGGAATGTCAACAACTTCCCATGCATTGTTGTCTTCAAAGCTTTGCAGCTCTTCTTTGACAGCTTGTTCCCAATGCTCCTTCTCTGGCCCTTGCAGTGCTTCTTCTAATATCAGTTCATTGCTGAAATATTTGCTACACTCTTCTGAGCACATAAGTCCATACCTGTCTGGTCGTTTTCTCTCCCGTTGTGGTAAAGTCCTTACTATGGTGTCTGATTGCAACTCTTCTTCAGATGTCAACTCCTCATCTGGTATATAGGTTTCATCCTGGTAATTTTCCAAAGAAATGAAGGAATCGTCTCCACTGTGGTCTGAAAGCTCTCCCACTGAAGACAGATATTGCATGTTCTCTGTTGGTTTGTCATCTATCTCTTCTACTTCAATGATATTTTCCTGGTGAGACAATTTTTCTTTTATGATGATTATATCTCTACTAGTTGTAATAGCTTTCGTTGACGGATTATATAACCTATATCCTTTAACATCCTCAGGGTAGCCAACCAGTATGCATTGTTCAGCTTTCTTATCCCACTTATATCTTTTCTCCTTGGGTATGTGCTTCATGACAGTACTGCCAAAAATCCTTAAATGACTGAGGTTTGGCTTGGCCCCTGTCCACAACTCGTATGGTGTACGATTGTTCAATCCAGTTTTTACAATTCTATTCTGTAAGTAAACAGCAGTGTTAATGGGTTCTGCCCAGAACTCCTTGCCAAGTTTAGCATCAAACAAAAGACATCTGGCTTTTTCAATTAGAGTTCTGTTCATCCGCTTACAAAGCCCGTTTTGTTCGGGTGTGTAAGGATTTGATTTTTGATGAACTATACCTGCTTTCTTCAAATAACTATTAAAATCTCGATTACATAACTCTCTGCCATTATCACTTCTCAAAATTTAATTTTACTTGATGTTGAATTCTCAACTCTTGCTTTATACTCTTTAAAATACTGTAAAGCCTCATTTTTACTTTAAAAAAAATAAGCATATGTCATACGGCTGTGATCATCAACAAAAATCAAGAAATATCTAGATCCTCCTAGTGATACATTCTCCATCGGACCACAGATGTCGGTGTGTACCACTTCCAATAGCGTAGTGCTCCTGTTCCCTTCATGAGCAAAAGGCAAGCGACTTTGCTTACCTTCACAGCACACTATGCAGTTAGACTTGTTGATATTGGCTGTCTCAGTAAATTTTACTCCCTCCACAGCATCCTGCATTTTATTCATGTTATAACTGTTGGCGTGTCCTAATCTACGATGCCATACTTCTGGAGACTCTGCTACTGCTGCCACCATACAAGTAGAAAGGTTTAGTTTGTAAACTCCATTCACAAGCAATGCAGTAGCTACTAGAGTGTCATTCCTGTTGAGTATTTCACATCCTTTGCCAGTGAAATGAACCTTGTTGCCCTGCCTTATCAACTGGCTCACTGACAATAAGTTCGTAAATAATTTGGGAACACATAACACATTTTCAACAGTTATGTTAAAATCACATTCTTCAGTTGACGTTGTTATTTTTACGTTTCCACAACACAGCACTGGGATTTTATTCTGATAAGCAACCATTATTTCTTTGGTGAAGCCAGAATAACACGTGTCGATCATCCAATCTTTATTACTTGTCAAATGCGAACTGGCACCAGAGTCGACATACCAGTCACTCTTATCAAATATTTTGTTAAAAAACACGGCACTAAACACATTACTTGTTTTTGAAGATTTATTGTCTGAATTCTTAGAAGATTTATCTTTGTTAGTACATTGATTACGATAGTGACCATGTTGTTTACAATTGTAACACTTGACATTTGATTTTCCTTTGACAGATGTTGACACTTCTGCTTTCCCGCCATCTTTATTGGCCACAGACTGTGTAAACTTTCCATTCTTTGAACGTTGATTCTTGCGGAAACATCCGAATGCATTATTGACGTCACTATCTTCCGGTTCCATGTCCATCAATTTCCCTTTGATGACGTCTGATGTAATTATGATGCCTGAATGTTCAATCGCCATTATCATGGGCATATATTTTTCACTTAGACCAGCCAGCATGATAGAACCAATCCACTCGTCGGTTATGCCAAATCCTGTACCTTGTAATTTTTGCCCAGCTTCAACAATTTGTGTTACATAAGCCGTCATCGAAGTGCAATTTTCCAATCGAATAGATATTAAATTCATCAGGAGACTAATTTTTCTAGTAAATCCCGAGTCATCGAGTAACATCCTCAATTTATCCCACAATTCTTTCGATGTTCTGACGTTTTTTATATGAACATAATAGTCCAGTCATTATATACATTTGAAAAAGAAAATGAACCGAGAAAGCCAAATTTTGGATATTACGTGGGGGGTGGCTAGAAAAGCTTAAGTTCAAATTGTCGACCAAAATAACCTTGTGCAATTTCCGCCATCTTGAAAAAACCCTTAAATTCAGTTTTTTCATCATAACTCGGTTCCCCGTTGAGATACGAAAATTTTTATGGAATACTTTTTTGTTGCTCTTTTTACGATCTACAATTAAGGTCCCATACATTTTTCACGTATCGATCATCGTTTTCGAGATATCGATCAAAAATATCAAAAATTTGGGCAGAAATTTTTTTTTTCGCTATTTACTTTTTTCTGGTGAAAGATATCGATAAATGTTCTCCCCAAATTTTTGATATTTTTGATCGATATCTCGAAAACGACGATCGATACGTGAAAAATGTATGGGACCTTAATTGTAGATCGTGAAAAGAGCAACAAAAAAGTATTTTATAAAAAAAATCGTATCTCAACGGGGAACCGAGTTATGATGAAAAAACTGAATTTAAGGGTTTTTTCAAGATGGCGGAAATTGCACAAGGTTATTTTGATCGACAATTTGAACTTAAGCTTTTCTAGCCACCCCCCACGTAATATCCAAAATTTGGCTTTCTCGGTTCATTTTCTTTTTGACGCCGATTTTTCCGACGTAATGACTGGACTATAAAGAGCCGGGTCAATTGTTAGAATCAGCTTAACTTTTGTTTTGGCGTCATCTGCAGCTGCTGGTGGATGATCAGGCTCAGGTTTTATACACCCAACCATTCCTTCCAATACCAGAAAATTCTCTGCGGCGAAACACCATTCACTATAGTTCTCGCGCCCGTGTAATTTCGGCACGCTAACAAGATAGTTTGAACTGGACGCCATGACTGTCACGCACGTTGTTTTTGGCTGGAATTAAAATAGCCGGTTTTTTGCTCACTATACACTTTACGCACACAGCAGCGTATGGTATTCCGAAATACCGCTCACCGAAAGGACAGTTTTCCGATAACACTCTATTCCGACGGTTAGTTGAACGAAAAAATAATTGGCCGATGAAACGTTTCGCCGAAAATATTATTTATCGACGGTTGGTAGTGCGAATGAATCCTTCGCCGATGTAACGGTTCACCGAAAACACTCTTCAACGACGATTGGTTAAACGAATGAATCTTTCGTTAGGTTAGGTTAGGTTAGGTTAAAACTGTGACCACCTACGCACGAGCGGTGCCGCGGCAGCGGCCGGCGAGTGCCAGAAACGACTAGATTATATAGAAAAAAATATGGAAAAAAGAGATTATTTTTAGAAGGCTATCGAGAGAAATAATATAATTATAATAACATTATTATTACCTGTTTAGAATTTGTCCCAAGTGGAAAAAGCACCCTTGTAATAAAACGTCTTCAAAGTTAGATCTTATGCTTGAAATGCATTTAATTTTGCGTAAAATATGTTATACCAACTGAAATATTTGACTAGATAAAAAATGGTAAAAGTACTAGTTGGTGAACAAGTTATTGTTCAAACGTTCACTTGCCAAACATAGGTTTTGTTGTTTCAAGATGTTGTTGTTCAAGAAGATTCATTCGTTTAACCCTAGAGTAGTCGCGTGGTCTACATATGTAATCCACTCATACAAAATTACAAATTTCCAAAAATCGGATAGCGCCACTTATTTTATCCTTCGGGTACTTTAAGTTGAATAGTTGACGCACGCGCTCAGTGCGGCGCAAGCGTTGGTTGCGCGTGGTTGTGAAACAGGAGCAGCGCAAAGTCCGCGGTCTACGAGTGTATGCCGCGCGACCTATTACGTAAGTATTTTTGCTGTAGTTGTTGCTTTTATTTTATGCAAGTAATTACATTTAGATTTTATTGTAAAGTTAGTCAGCTTATTTATTATTTATTGCATTATGTATATTAATGTTTTTGTTTATTTATGCAGGTAATTTGTACAATAATTATTATTTAGAAGAAAGTTATGGATAGACAAGTTGCTCAGATTGAGGCATGGCTGGGTGAAGATGATAGCCGTGACGATCTTCATGACGATTTCTCAAGTTCAGATGATGAAGAGGATCATCTTGAGGAGCAGTTTTCTGACTCAGCATCAGAACAAGACATATCAGGTGAGGTTGAATCAGACCAAGACATATCAGGTCAGGTTGAATCTGACAGTTCGGCATCTGAAAGTGAACCAATTCAGAGCAGAAGGCGTGGTGATATTTACCTTGGTGTAGATAACACTCTCTGGAGAAAGACAGCTCCTCTGAATAGGGGAAGAACCAGGAGCCATAATATCGTTTTTGTGCCTCCTGGTCCTAAAGGAATCGCACGTCAGAAAACTAGCCCTGCAGATTGTATGTCACTTTTTTTAGATAATAATATAATTGATCTCATTATAAAATACACTAATATAAAAATTGATCACATGAAGGCTAAATATGTGAGAGAAAGGGATGCTAAACCAATACATGGCATCGAGATAAGAGGTTTTATTGGGATTTTACTTATGGCTGGCGTATTGAAAATTAGCCGTTCGAGCACAAGTCAAATATTTGAGCATGTAAAACACACTGGTGTTGACGCGATATATTTGACTATGTCTGAGCAAAGGTTCAAGTTCCTTCTCAGAGCTTTACGATTCGATGATATAAGAGATCGTGAGGATCGTGCAAAAATTGATAAACTTGCTCCGATCCGAGAAATTTTCGATTTGTTTCTCACAAACTTCCAAAACTTTTTCGTCCCGAGCGCTGAAATGACTTTGGATGAACAACTCTTAGCCTTCAGAGGACGGTGCCCATTTAGACAGTACATTCCAAGCAAACCGGCAAAATATGGTGTGAAGGTTTTTGCTCTAGTCGACGTTCACTACCCGTACACGTTCAACTTGGAAATATACGCAGGCCAACAACCTGAAGGACCGTTCCGCTTGAGTAATGAACGATGCGACGTAGTTATGAGAGTGGTACGTCCAGTTCTTGGCAGACACATCAACATAACCATGGACAATTGGTTTTCTTCTCTGCAAGTTGCTAAACATATGTTTGAAAATGGAACCACCATGGTTGGTACTGTACGGAAGGACAAAAGAGAAGTACCGCGTCTATTTCGAGAGGCGAGAGGAAATCCAATATATTCATCAAAATTTGGTTTCCACCCACCATGTACATTGGT
This sequence comes from Antitype chi, assembly GCA_947359405.1. Classification (NCBI taxonomy): domain Eukaryota; kingdom Metazoa; phylum Arthropoda; class Insecta; order Lepidoptera; family Noctuidae; genus Antitype; species Antitype chi. The sequence goes on from OX375815.1 coordinate 81,457, forward strand.
GTCTTACAAGGCAAAACCTAACAAAGTAGTAATTTTGATGTCAACAATGCACAACGACGCAGCAATCGATGCCGATACAGGTGACAAACAAAAACCAGAAATAATATCATACTACAATCGCACTAAAAATGGTGTGGATCTAGTAGATAAAATGTGCTCACTTTATGACGTCTCCAGGAATTCAAGAAGATGGCCTGTTACAGTCTTCTATGACCTGATCAACCTCAGTGCCCTCAACGCACTATGCATACATTCGGCAAATAAAAACTTTGAATTTGTTCGACGCCGTGATTTCCTCATTGAATTGGCTCTAGCTTGGATGAAACCCCTGGCTCAGCAAAGACTGGACAAAAAAACGTTGCCAAGAAGTCTGTCTTTCAAAATAAAGGATTTTCTGGGTCTTCCGCAACAAGAAAACCAGCCATCGACACCAGGACCGATACGGAGGAATTACGTTGGTCGTTGCCATGACTGCGGTAGAGCTCGCAATAGAAGCACTCGAAAGATGTGCAACACATGCAGAAAGTTTATATGTCCTGACCATTCCAAGATAGTGTGCTTGTCTTGTTCACAAAATAGCAGTTAGATTACAATAATAATATATAGTTTTTCTTTTATCTCATCTAATGTAAACTTTGTGATATTTTGTTAAAAAAAGAGGCATTTTATGTTTTAGTTGATTTTTTGAGCATAGAAGTTATGTAATTATGTTTTGTTGAATATTTTTAATAGAAAACACTTAGATATTAAGATTTAAAAACAAATAAACAGGTATTTTGAATGTATTGTCTACTTTCTTTTGTCATAAATATTGTATACCCATGTAGACCACGCGACCAAACAAGTCACTTTTGGGTACGCGACCACTGTAGGGTTAACCAATCGTCGTTGAAGAGTGTTTTCGGTGAACCGTTACATCGGCGAAGGATTCATTCGGACTACCAACCGTCGATAAATAATATTTTCGGCGAAACGTTTCATCGGCCAATTATTTTTTCGTTCAACTAACCGTCGGAGTAGAGTGTTATCGGAAAACCGTCCTTTCGGTGAGCGGTATTTCGGAATACCATACGTAGCTCTTACGCACAAGTCTGATCGTAAAACGTACGATCTATTGTTCATCTAACTGATCATTCTAACAATAAACTCGCAATATCTGGTTATTAAACGGGTCTGGGCCCATAACCTATAATAAAACAACGTGTTTCAACGAAGATTTTGAACGACAAAAATATTCAAATAGAGAATACATAGACAAATAAATTGTTCACAAGATGGCGCTAGTAGCATCTATATTTCGTTATTTACAACACTTTCCATCCTTAATTTCAATAATTTTATTTATTTATTTTATTTTATTTTATTTGGGAAACTTACAGCTAACATAAACAATGTTACCACTCAACCAAACTAACCAATACCAATGCACCAATTAACTCTTAAACATACCAGACTGATATATTCCTCCTTTTCTATCATACGTCATCTGGTTTTGGGAGAGGTTCGTTCTTTGTTCCTACTGGACGAGACACTGTTTCATACCTCCATTTATCATGAGTATTATGTTGTCAGACTAAGTCTTCACCTGGGACCACTTTATAGTCACTTTAAAGTATGTTCCGTGTTACTACCAAGTAGTCAATTTATGTCATGTGGCGGTCAGTTTTGTATGTTAAAAGATGTTAATTTCGTTTTACGAACTACGTATATATTATTGCCAGGTTGAAGCAGATTGCAGAAGTGTCTCGCCATTAGTAGTACGATGTCCGTATTTCACTCTCTCATACCCATCTGCCATGCACTCACTCATACACATGCAACCATCCACCATAAAGTCATCCCCACATACACTTCTTCACTGTCTTTCACATTCATCATGACACGATCGAAGTCTTTTCAAATCTTCTCTTTTACATTATCCTCCTACCCTGATTAGGACAATCAATGTCAAATTAAAAGTGTGCTGATTGGGTAACCGCTCTCAAGAACTCATTTTTAAAGAAATTGGTTTAGTAGCAATTCTCGCATGAGCTCGTAAGCGTAAATTCTCTATTAAACTGCAGTAACGGATAATATTCTTAATTTTATTAAAAGTTACTTTTTTTTCAGTTACTTTGTATAAATGACAAGGACCACTGTTACTCAGGACCGGACATGGATGTGATGTAAGTGCAGTCATTTTATATACGGAACCTTACCATTTCGTCAGAGAAAGTTTGTTAATTTTAGGGTTCCGTACCCTAAAATGAAAAAACGGAATCCATTAAGCGATCCTATGAGGACCACTTCAAGCAGCAAAAATGTGTGGATGTATCAGTTTGAAATTCATATCAAATACGTAAGTCTACAGTCCCTTAAAGCTCTAAAAAGTTAAGCTTCTAAGTCATCACAATAAAAAAATACAGCCATTTATATGATATATTTTGGTACTCGCAAATAAATCATAACCTACTAGGTATTACTTTATTTATTGATTAGTTCCCGTAGACCTAGAATAATGCAATTTGTCAAGAAGCAAGGTCTCGCCAAAATACAATTAAAGGAAAAATTTGTAATTACAAACTTACATTTTGCAGTAGTAGAATTAGAATAGACCGTGACGTATATATCGATGTATAGGAGAACCAACCGCCCAGCCCAGCCGAAAAGAAGGAGATTATCAATTTGACATGTTTATATATATTTTTTTAATGTATGTTCGGACATAACTCCGTCATATACAGGAAAAATTTTATCCAGTGCGCAAATTGTAAAACCAATGAAATGTTTTTCGCTGGGGGTCTAGAATGGTATGCTGAATTTATGGTTAAAGTTTGCGCACTGAATAAACACTTTTCCTGAATAGACGGATATGCAAAATTCGGTGATGAGTTTCGGAGACAGACAACGGAACTCTTCAAAAAATTACAGCAAATCAACTGCGATTGCTGCTATCGCATAAATATGGATTGTTTTGACCCGAAGGATGACGAAATTTCGAATTGGTGTTGGGTAGGTAATTAGGTATACACAGCTCCATTAAGTGGTTACCCCTCCAAAAGATATTTGCGTTCAAATCCGTGCTAGTCAGGCCCAAGTAACTAATATATAAACATTTTATTATAGTTATTGTATTGTTTTAGTAAATATGGTTAACATTTACGAAGAGTTACTCAACGTCTAGTTAGACCGAAGGTTGTAAGACCGCTTGCCGTGCATTAGGTTGGAGGTTCGATTCTTGGGCACGAAGTGTGCTTTTTGTCATGCATTTTTTTTAGTATAAAGTATTTTTCTAGTTTGTTTTAATCATATTTATAAAGAACTAGCTTTTGCCCGCGGCTCCGCCCGCGTGGATGTTGGTTATCGCGTAAACAGTAGCCTATATTCTTCTCCATATCCCAGGCTATATCTCTGTCAAATTTCATGTCGACCGGTTCAGCAGTTTATGCGTGAAAGCGTAACACACAGACAGAGTTACTTTTGCATTTTTAATATTAAGTAGGGAAATAGGGATTTAAAACTTCTAGATAAATTTAAGACTTTAATAATAGAAGAGTGAATACATGATCTTCAAAGCTGGTACTAAAAGCTACTTAACTGGACCACCTGTCACTCTCTGCGGGTCACATTTGTATAGAGTGGATCGATTCAAGTATCTGGGTCACTGGGTCTCTGATGATCTGTCTGACAATGCAGACATCGAGAGGGAGCAAAGGGCGTTGTCTGTCCGGTGCAACATGTTGGTTCGCAGGTTTACACGTTGTTCTTCACAGGTAAAAATAACCTTGATCAAGGCATACTGCCAGACTTTTTACACGTGCATCCTGTGGACCAACTTCACCCTGCGGGCGTACAACGCGCTTCGTGTCCAGTACAACAACGCGTTCAGAATTCTGTTGGGGCGGCCCCGATTTTGTAGCGCATCGGCGATGTTCGCTGATGCTACTACCGATGACTTCTACGGAATAATCCGGAAAAGGAGTGCATCGCTTCTGCGTCGCTGTAGGGGCAGCTCGAACGGGATCCTGAGCGTGTTGTCCGAGCGGTGGGATTCTCCTTTCTTGCAGAGATGGCTGCAGCTGCATGACAGCGCCTGCACATATATATTTTTGACTTTGGACATATATATATTTTTTGACTTTAACTCTGTGAACGTTCAATTTGACATTATATTGAAATTTCAATTCTGTGACATATTATTTTATTCCAATTCTGTGATTTTATTTTATTTAATTTTCTGTTAATGACATTTTATTGTTTCCGTGGCAGCATTTTGAAATTTTATTTTGATTTGTAATATGGGTTTAGCCTGAAATAAATGAATTTTATTTTTGTTTATTTATTTATAATAATTTCTTTATTGCTATTTTTTAACAAAATTTGATCTTATTTTACTACAAAGATTTTACAATTCGATTTCATAATTTACAGATAACTTATAATACATTATTTTGCCAACTGACACACACAACTGTCCCTAGATAAGTGACATCCTGTTAACTCAAACGATCAAATAGGAAGCGCTACAAATATTTTAGTTTGACATAAACTAACTGAATATCACGTGATCTGTCAGGTCGCCTCTGCAAACAGACGTTTTATGTGAACGTATTATAAATTAAACGTTGTAGTTATAACTTGAGGGTAGGGATTAATTTTATAAAGAAAACGTAAGTAAGTTAAATGAATGGATACCCTCAAATAACATGGTCTATCGATTAGACAGAGACTCGGACGACAGTGCATAACAATTTCAAAGCAATTCATATGGGCTCGCTGGCTAGTTCGTCAAACTAGGGTATGAGTGTGACGACGTTCGGTGATGCGATGGCTCGAATCCAATCGAATCGAACAATAAAGTATTTTTGTAGTATTCTGTAGATTATTCGTAACTAATTCACTGTTGTATCAGTGTAACATTTTAAAACTTGAGGGGTTAGCACATGCTGACGCTGTGTGAAGAGAAAAATAAAAACTTTTCCAAAAAAAAAAAAACAACCGGCTTCCAGAATAACACTAGCTACAAAGTGAAAAATAACTTTAATTTCGGAAGGCGGCGACAAAAAATTAAAATACTTATCCAAATACAACAACTTCCGAAATTAAAGTAATTTTTCACTTTTTAGTGTTTTTCCGGAAGTCGGTTGGTTTTTAAGTTTTTCAACTACAATGTCAATTTTATTCCTGGGACAAATTAATCCCAACTACGGAACCTATGATTATGCGTGGCCCAACACCCACTTGCCACAATATTTGGTTGTTTGAACAAGCTAATCTCTAGAACTACCAGTCGGATTTGATATCCCAATTCATGACGACATACAACATCACGACCCGCGACCGTATCTCGATATGAACAAAAGGTAGAAACGCAGAAAAAACGATCACTTATCGTTCTTTCTGACTCTTTACCTTTTTGTTGGGACTTTTTACCCTTTATAGCAAGGGCGGACGATAATTACAAGCGGCCGTAGTTGCGGGCAGAAGTTGGTCAATCTCACTCCATTTGGGGCTACAGTCAGCGACTGTCAAATCTTACTCCATTTGGGGCTACAGTCAGCGACTGTCAAATCTCACTCCATTTGGGGCTACAGTCAGCGACTGTCAAATCTCACTCCATTTGGGGCTACAGTCAGCGACTGTCAAATCTCACTCCATTTGGGGCTACAGTCAGCGACTGTCAAATCTCACTCCATTTGGGGCTACAGTCAGCGACTGTCAAATCTCACTCCATTTGGGGCTACAGTCAGCGACTGTCAAATCTCACTCCATTTGGGGCTACAGTCAGCGACTGTCAAATCTCACTCCATTTGGGGCTACAGTCAGCGACTGTCAAATCTCACTCCATTTGGGGCTACAGTCAGCGACTGTCAAATCCAACAAAACCATACACGACGGGCCTTTCGTGTTTAGTTGAGGAGTTTCTATGGCCACGTTCAGCCTGTATTATGTGTCCAAGGCTCCGAGTTACGAAATAATCAGTACAGGTACGACTAGTGAAAACGCTGCGGGCATTACAAATACATATATACTTACATATATCTCACTGGTATTCGTTAAACGTTCGACATAGTCAGAGATTTAAGTGTGATTTATTTTCGCTGATTGTATGAAGTTGACTTGTACAGATGGATTTTGAAACTGTGTGCACCTGTTTGAGTTTGTAGATGAATCCTCCATTGATACTAAACTGACATCCCTACTTTCACATTATCTCTAATAGATATTAAGGAGTGCGTCTGTAACGCTGCGAGCATAAGGTTGGGTTTGATACACCCAGGCCAAGATTGTTCGACCGATATTTTAGTGTTTAATCGCTATAGGCTCTGTAAGGTGTCGATGTCGTAAGGAAGCGCCCAATGTAAGGTGTCGATGTCGTAAGGAAGCGCCCAATGTAAGGTGTCGATGTCGTAAGGAAGCGCCCAATGTAAGGTGTCGATGTCGTAAGGAAGCGCCCAATGCCATAACTCCGTCGACCGCCACCCGGTGCAAGTATTTACACGCTGTATAGGTGTAAGCGGGTGAGTTGCACCCACTAGCTCAGATTAATAAATGGACTATTGTGTTCTCTAAGTGTTCATATAATGATATAAAAAAAACCTTTACTTTGTTTTTGTATATTTTTACCAAAAAACGAATTAGTAACTGTCACATGCTATAAATATAAGTTCAAATTGTTTATGTTGTTGATTGCTGTAGTAAATATTTTTATTTTACGTCTAACTTTGGTGTAATAATAAATACTGATTGTTTAATAATCAATTAAATAATAATAAAGAATATGTTGTGTAGGTTAGGGTTCAATTTGGTTTGGCGAGTAGTTGACTCAGGGAAACAAGCGTCCCCCCGGTGGGTTCCCGCATTGTCGTTGCGGGGGGGCTCAGTAGCCGTGGCTTCCCCACCCACGGTTAAGCGAACAGGAACCCGAGGAGAGGCCGCTCGTCAGGGCTTTTCCCGCTAAGCCGACGACGTAACGGCCAACCGGTTGCGGTGCCGCTGGGCAGCATCGCAACTGAGGCGGGCCGCGATGTTGTATGGGAGGCATCGCGGCTAGGGGTTGCGGGCCGCGGTGGGAGAGGAGTGGTGTATGGAAAGCGCCACTTTCCTCACCTTCCGCGGCCTGGACGGAGTCGCCATCGTTAGATGGCGGACGCGGTGGGCCCGCAGGGGAAGAGGAGTGTCGGTATGACGTAGGCGGCGGGGCCACCTTCCCGACCCGCCGCAGGGGGACCAAGGGTGCCATACACGGGGTCGTTTAGCACCTATGCGCTTTTTGGTCCCTGGGGTGGTCACGGCGTGCCGTGTCTTCTGGTGCGCCGGTGATGGGGGTTATTCTCCTCCTCCGGTGACGGAGAGCCGCGGCGGGTTCACGGATGGCTTCCGCGTTCCCGTGTTCCCGCCATAAGCGGCACTGGAGGACACCGTGGAGGTTTAGTGGGTTAGAGTCTCACATAACTGCGCTATCTATCCGTGTAGCGCTAAAAAAAAAGGGAAACAAGCGTCCGTCTCTTATGGTATTGGCAACTAACTTAAATATATCCTTACATCAATTGAATACGGCCAGCGCGGCGGCTAGGTACTTACTATAAAAAAACGTGGACTGTGTGTTTGTTTGCATAATCTATTGAAATGAGCTCCAACATATCCGCCCACCAAAGACTGAGTCCTTTTAAATGTGCCACAAATGCGCAAGTTTGTAACATTATACATGCAAAATTGTCAAACACTAAATGACTCAACTATTCAGCGTTACTTTCTATTGGAAGTGGACAGAGCTTAGTCACAGTTCTCTTTACAATACTGTCACCGCTCTTGACACTATAAACTCTTGTGCAGCCATCTGGTCCTGGATGCTTCGTCACTATACGTCCCAGTAACCACTATGCTGGTGGAAGGTTCTCCTGCTTCATCAAAACAACATTGCCGATTTCGAACTCCTTTCATCGTTTGAGCCATTTTGGACGTTGTCGCAGTCTAGATAAATATTCCTGTTGCCATATAGACCAAAAATCATGCAACAACCTTTGAATATATTGCCAACGTGATAACGTGTGCACTTTCAAGTTTTCTCTCCTTCTTCCTCACGTGTACCGCCTCCCTCTTTGCGAGCATGACTTCTTCGCAGAAGGGAGTGACGACTCACCATGCACTCTCTCTCCGTACCATGGCCTGGCCCAGGGCTGGACGCGAGAGATCGCCGCCACCGATCGCCTCCACGAGGACACGGCGGTACTCCGCCCAAGCCGGGCAGACCTCCACCATATGCTCCACCGTGTCCTCAGGGTGATCTTCGCAGTGGAAACACCAGGGCGTTTCCTCCCACCTTATGCGGAACAGGAACCTCCCGAAACAACCGTGTCCGGTGAGGACCTGCATCAGGCATAAGGTAAGGACGCCGTACCGCCTCTCAAGCCACTCCTAAAAGAGGGGAGTCCCCACCGCTATCGTGGCGTGCCCAGCACTGGGTTGCGACAAGCGCACTCTCCATGTCGCCTTGAGATCCCGCCGGAGCACTGTCCGCTGTGCCGCGATTTCTCGCGGCAGCGGAGACACGCCCCGGCGTTTGGCTTCCTCGCGTTACACAATAATTTTAAATACCCTACAATGCTGTATTTATCTGTGAGGGTGATATTCCGCTACACTAGTCTTCAAATAATGCAATTTTTGAACGTTACTATTAGTGACTTGTTATCATGAATTAACGAAACATATAAATCCAGGCCAGTCTTCATAGGTTCCAGAAAACGTAGATCGTCATACTTAGTAGTCTCACCTGTGTTTGTTAGTTTTATCTTCGTCCGCGTTATCGATGTTCATCGTTTGCCATTATTTCGTTGTTACCTTTCGAAATACGACAACAAGTTACGTTTATCTCAACCTCGCTAAGTCGTTGAATGTTTTCCAGTATTCTTCGAGGCACTGAATTCTAGATTGTACGTATCCTTTAGTCAATCGTTGTTTAGGACATTTTCGTAAGTTTATTTGCGTTTTTTTTAGTAACTCTGCCGTATCTTATAATATACCAAGTGCTTCTTCGGCCGTCTTCGACATAATTTCTCTATTAATTACGTAAATCTTCAAACACAAATACGATGCAAAACTTGATGACTGCTAATTACTTTGTTTACGCATAACGATTCACTCGCCAACTTCTTATCCAAAATGAAATGTGTTTTTTTATTGTATTAATTTCACTAATGATCCGGCTCGATTACGACCATTATGTTGTGTAGGTTAGGGTTCAATTTGGTTTGGTGAGTAGTTGACTCAGGGTAACAAGCGTCCGTCTTTTATGGTGTTTATTGGCAACTAACTTAAATATATCCTTACATCAATTGAATACGGCCGGCGGCGGCGGCTAGGTACTTACTATAAAAAAACGTGAACTGTTTGTTTGCATAATCTGTTGAAATGAGCTTCAACAGAGTACATTACACTATTAAATTCACACGATATATCAGAGTTCCCACCTTTGTGCTCCGTATTACGCCCGTCGGGTTGGGGCGTTTATTTTGGGACCCGAAGATGGCTGTAGCGGCATCCCTAATTGTTATTATTATTTTTCAAAATTTGAGTCTCTCTTTTTTGTGTCTTTTTCAAGTTTTGATAGCTTTACAACGGAATAAATTCTTATGAAGTTGACTTAAGTAGCCTGATCAACTAATGATTGCAATGAATCTATTTTCAGGGTGGAAATGGTGGAAGAAATCTGCGCATGTTCGAAGTAAGTTGTTATTTCTATACTTTCATAAGTACAATAAGTTACATTTGTCATAATGGAAATAGATTATTCTGTTTCCTTCGAGTCTTCACTGATCTATTCAGGTTGTTAGGGAAGACACTTTTATAGACGAAAGTAACACGCACCAGTAAGATGGGCGGTTGCAATTTATGAGCATAAAATCTTACACGAATTAACACACAAAGTTTTAATTACTTCTAAATGTGAAAAGACGTGTTTACGACTTCACGGGGCTCGGAAAATTGAGGACACATACGTGTCAGCTAGTTCGTGTAGCGGCCGTATAGTTCACTTGGCAACAATAGACTGCCCAAATTGTAAGCCCGTCATCTTGGAACTCAGTGCCCTCTTGCCTCCCTTTGCCGCGTGACCATGTTCGGCAGCAAGAAATGCATTCCTGCCTCGTATTTCTAAAAAATAATTTCTACAAAAACTACGTAAGAGACGTACCTCTTACTTAGTTTTTGTAGAAATTCGTTTCAATATTAATTGATGTTAGATTTATAGCTAGTTTATGATGTGCTGTGGGAAAGGAACAAATTATTCTCGTTTCACCATTTTAACTACCTAATTGAAAAAAACTTAACCAAGACAACGGTGGGAGATTTTTGATGACATGTTTACTCTTAATCTAATATTGGCGAGTTTTATAATTTAATAATATAAATAATAAAAAAAATTGCTATAAAAATGTGCTGCGGGAGTTGTTTGGGCTATTTATTTACACGTTTTTTATTAGCTTCGCCTGAATCTATCTATCTATGTTTGTAATCTTGGAACTCAAATTTCACCCACTTCAATACATCGATTAATTTGACATTTTAATCAAGGACCGATAATAATTTCATACATTTGTGAAATTAGCCTGCCCAAAAAAAACATGGTTGTATAATTAGCCGAATTAAAAATAGAAAATAAATAATAGTTTAAAAAACACACTATAACAGAAAACCGAACTAAAAACAATAACACAATAAAAAAAATACAAAACAGGATAGAGTGATTAATAAATGAAATCATTTTAATGTAAAAAAGCGTGGTGGTGCGTGATATCAATTGATGTAAACATTTTATCGACAGATACTGATAAAAGTAGAGTTGTTATAAAAAATACTTCAAAAAGCACCCCACGCTTTTTTAACACTGTTAACAATAACAAAACCATGGTCAGGAAGTTGCTTGTGGTGACGATTAGTCACCACATGCAACTACGAACTTGCTGCCGGTTGCTCAAGCAAGAATAATATGATCAATTTTCAAGGTCGCTAGCTAACTACATTTTGTAATACAACTCATTATAAAAAATAAAAATAAAACATTTTAATAAGATTTTGTTAGCAATAAATAAAAAAAACAACTAACCTATGCAGTCAAATAAAAACAACCAATTATTTTAATATAAATATAAACTGTCAGTAGGCAAGCAGATTCTGGTGAAAGAACATAAACATTGTCTTGAGTTAATCACAGTGACTAACTATTCTTATCGTATAAGTAGTAAATAAAATAGTTTGCCTTTGCAAAAAGGTTGGATTTTACTTTAGCTTTAAACGCATTAAAATTTAAATCTAGCAAAGAAGAGGGAAGCTTGTTATAGAAGTTTACTCCAAGACCAACAAATGAGTTATGAACCTTATGAAGCCGGTGAAAGGGAGCACGTAGTTTGTCTCTAATGCTAGTATTAATATTATAAATATCACTGTTTTTAGTGTACAAGTGTAAATTTTGCCTAATATATAATAATTATATTGGCGAAGATGAATTGCGATGCCACCGTGAGTATACCAGTATCTTTCAAAAGATCTCTCAGAATTGCTCGAACAGCTTGTTTTTGAAGAACAAATATATTTTGAATATCAGCGGCTTTGCCCCACAGCAGAATGCCTTAGGACATAAAGCTATGAAAACAACTAAATCTCAGATTCCACACAAACATTTGATGCACGCTGCACACAGTTAGGTAGGTACTGTAAAAATAACTAAATCTCAGATTCCACACAAACATTTGATGCACGCTGCATACAGTTAGGTAGGTACTGTAAAAATAACTAAATCTCAGATTCCACACAAACATTTGATGCACGCTGCATTCAGTTAGGTAGGTACTGTAAAAATAACTAAATCTCAGATTCCACACAAACATTTGATGCACGCTGCATACAGTTAGGTAGGTACTGTAAAAATAACTAAATCTCAAATTCCACACAAACATTTGATGCACGCTGCATGCAGTTAGGTAGGTACTGTAAAAATAACTAAATCTCAGATTCCACACAAACATTTGATGCATGCTGCATACAGTTAGGTAGGTACTGTAAAAAGTCGAACTTGTATAAATTCTAAGCGTTTCCAGTAAAACTAATTTTCCTAGACTACATGAAAAAGTGAACTACATATTTTGTTGTCGGACTTTTATTAGGATTCCCTCGGTAGGTACATTCATTAACGAAGTACTAAGTATAAAATAACGATACACTAATTAACACTATTTGGACGGATTTCATGAAATAATATTAGTATTTAAATTTTGGAGCCGTTCCATTTTTTTATACTTAAGTATATCTTACAACTATAACTACTAAAAAAAATACGATTTGTGAAATTGTTGCCGGCCGGACCTACTACTCCGGTTAAAATAGACATTCACCCTTGCATAAATTCCTAAGAAGCTGAATTTTTGCATGAACAATAAATGAATATGAAATTCTGAAAATATCGTCCCCCTACCGATGATCATGTGTGCATTTTTTTTATCATGGTCAAAGTTCGCAAAATTGGGTTTTTTGAACTTTATTGCGAAACAGTTATTTAACTGATAAAAATAGCTCACACAAAAGTTGTAGATCATGCAATTATCTACAAGATTTGTCATAACACTTTTACCCCTAAGATTCACCATTTCTGAGAAAAAGTGATTCTAAAATTTACCAAGATTTCCACACCACCTATGAGGTATTGTACTTGACGCGTTTTTTTAAGCGGCCTTGAACACACCAGCTAACCACTAGACGGGCAGCAAGGCATGCACAAGAGATAAAAAGCTGACTCGAATAGTAAAATCGGGCCCTCGAAGTCAGCTCACCGATCGCCCGCCGGCAATAAAGCCCAGGAAACGGCTGAAGGGGAAGCCATAGTTACAGACACCCCGTAATGGCCCCATACCTACGTCTTCTCAAAGCCAATATCAACCATTGCACCAGAGCTCAGGAATTTTTGCTCCAGACCATGGTGGAGTGGTTGATCAACGTCGCCATCGTCGCTGAACCATACTTTGTTCCTCCCAGCGATAACTGAGTGGGTGACATTGATGGCCTGGTGGCGCTTATCTCGAGGCTGGCCGTTAGCACTCCGCCCCTTGAGACCGTCACTCGGCGGTGGGGCTTTGTAGTGGCCTTTGTTGAATATATCATGGTCATAGGGAATTATTTCTCACCCAACCGACTTCTTACCGACTTTGAGAATTTCATCAGGGAATTGGGTACAGTCATCAATCGAAGCTATCCTCATCCCATATTCGTCATGGGGGACTTCAACGCCTAGTCCACGACTCGGATTCCCCCGCAACGGATGCACGGGGTGTGTTATTGGAAGAGTGGAAGTGGAGTCAGGTCTACTGCTCCTAAGCCGGGGATCATTTCAGACATGTGTGCAGCAGTGGGGAGGGGTCTATATGCCGTGTTTAGGACTGTCGTGTATTGGAGGAGATGGAGACGTGTGACGTGTTTGACCATTTTTATGATGTTTGTGGGTGAAGTAGATTGTTTCGTGCAATCAGCAAAAAATATAGCCCTTAAGGTAACGAAAATGGGTAATAAATTTCGGAGCATCAAGATTCTGCCAGATAGAGGGTATCTGGCAGAATCTTGATGCTTCGAAATTTATTTGGCATAACACACTTGCCATAATCTTCTTTAAACGAATATTATTAAGGCACAAAAATATTTAATATAATAATTGTTTGGCCGAATGTTTAAATATCCGAATTTACAATGGCATAGTGTTAAGATGGCAGAATTTTATTTGGCATAATTACCTTTGGCAAAGTTAACATTCCGCATATATTTTCGTTTAGCATAACGTTTGTTTAGAGCGACGATTATTTGGTACAGTTTCACTTGGCATACTATGAACATGGCTGAGTTTTATTTGCAATAATTTTAGTAGGCGTATTGCCATTTCTATAAAGTAGCGCTATTAACCTTTTAGTGACAGAAACAAATCGCTGCAAAACTTACTCCACGTAGTCTTGTCTGCCCTACCCCTAGAGTGTAATTTAAGCCCGCGTAGGTGCGGAGGGGCGAGGCGGCCCGCGGGTTAAGGAGCAGGTGGTGAGTGTTAAACCATCTGCGACGATAAGCTCGCGTGGGACCGCCGGAATCCCGCATCGCTGGAGCCATGACAGAAACCATGCCTGCTGCATGCTACATTCTTGCTGCATGTATGGTGTATGCTTGTTTGCATGCTGCATGCTTGCTTGCGCTATCAATATGAAATGTTCCGTGTGGTGCCGGACGTAAAAGAATAGCACCATCCCATTTCTTCCCATGGGTGTCGTAGAAGGCGACTAAGGGACTTACTAGAGAATGGGCAGCAGCGTTTTCTATGCATTTGACCACCATACTGCGATCGCCAACCCGCCTGCCAAGCGTGGCGATTATGGCGAATCCCCCCCTTTTAGGGAAGGCTTATGTCCAGCAGTGGACGTCTTTCGGCTGATATGATGATATGAAATGTATGCCAAAAGATTATTCTAACTGTGAACTTTCTGCGATATGATGGTTCTACTTTTTAATCATTATGGATATGAAATATATGCCTAAAGTTGATTCTGACTTACAAAATTATGAGTTTTGAATGTATGCCAAATGAGTGTATGCCAAACAATTTTCTGCGAAATTAACTTTATGCTATCCACTGTTATGCAAAATAATATTATGACATAAAAAGTTCTGCTATAAAGGGTAGACCCAACGAATATATTTTGGATATCATTGTACCCGTGTAATTAAACCTTATCAAAAATATCGTACTATTAAAACTCATCTTTAATTACTGTATGTTTTAATTTCAGCATAAAAATAGCGGAAACTCCGGTAAGTGTTAAGTGGTAATATTAAGAATTTAGAAAACGTATAAATTACAATAAATCATTAATCGTTAAATGTCTTCTACGAAACATGTTTTAGAGGGAATTTATGTCACAAATGGATTGTCGAATCATGTTTTACAAAATCCGTAGTTGTTTTACGTAAAAGCTCCGTTATGTTAAATTGATGAGCGACGCTTAGTTTTATAGTTCAAAATATTGTCGCTCGTGGCTCTGTGTATCACAAATCATAATGATAATAAAATTATTGGCGTTTGAAACAGAAACAAATAAAAAGAATAATAAAAAGTAAATAAAGTAATAAATAAAGTAAAAAAAGTAAAAAGAATAATAAAAAAAAATCATACATCATTTGGTCTCTCTATAGTCAAACGATTGACAGAAACATAATGATGTTTTAAAACGAAGGTCCTTAAGTTGTACCTACTAATTTCATGTTATAAATTATATCAATTAGATAGTCATAATAGTTGCTGTGATTTAGACGTAGAAAATTGCACCGTTTAGATGAGGAACCCTATTCAAAATTGCACCGTTTAGATGAGGAACCCTATTCAAAATTGCACCGTTTAGATGAGGAACCCTATTCAAAATCAAGAAATCAAAATCAATATATTTTATTTCACTTAAACCTGTACGGACACTTATGAAATGTTAGAAGCTAGGTGCACGGTTCCAATTTGTCGCTTCCTATGGAGAATAGCCGGAAAGAAACTCCGCGGTAACTCTTTTAAAATAATTGGCTTTTACAATGTTTTCAAATTACAGTGATAATAGGCATACTGATAGTGCTGGCATATCGTTATGTACTGAGTACTTAGAGGAATGAAAATAAAGAATAGAAAATCGTCTATAAATCTACAGTCTGCAAGGCCTACTCGTACAACGTTCTCTCATTTACAATATTTAAAAGAATCTACATGAATAAAATTAACCTATTTAAACCAAGTGACATGATTTTCATGACAATCACTAATAAATAGTCGATATTAGAATTTATGTGTAATGTCAAATAATCACGAGAATATGTCAGACATTGTAAAAATAAAAAGTATTAAAATCAACATTGTAATTTGGGAGCAGTTAATAGACTTTCACATTAGTTATGCTAAAACTCAATCTCAAACTCAAAGAATTTATTTCAAATAAACCAATCACAGGCACTTTTGGATTGTCAAAGAGTCGGAAAGATGAAGCTAGTTGCCCATTCTAAATCGTAAAAGGTACCTATGGAGAAGACAAGGCAAGAAACTCCATGGACACTCTTTTTAAATCATGATATTGTTATTAACAATTTGTTACAGAACGTTGGTTACATCATTTATGTTCAAATTATCATTGTGAGAATGATGTAAAAAGATGCGCAAATTAAAAGCGTCCGTAATTAAAAACAAAAATCAAATGACAATTTAGAAATTAAAAAAGGCCGTGGCAGCTAAGAGATGGCCAGTCCCTACTGGCGGCGCCCGTTGACGAACATGACGTATGGATCAGCACCTTTCAGCTCAACCATTTTGAAGGGAACTTAGTGATCCAACACACACGCCACTACCAGCGAGACATTTGAGTGACAAACTCATAGTTGCCAGGTCACATTCAAGTCAATGAAAGACGTAACTGGGTGTACCCAGTAAATGGTAGCTTTATAGTAGGAACATAGTACTCACACATGTGCTATGCAATTATACGTATACAATACAAAAAAATTGAGTTTATACTAAGCAAACATATCTAGTTTTACAATCTTCAGCAGCTCCAACAATATTTTCGAATGCTGATCAAATTAGTTTTTAGCGACCTTGTGGAGCAGGACAAGCATTATTGTCAGTGATGTAATCGCCCAACTTATAATATGCTTGTGGAGCAGGACAAGCATTCTTGTCAGTGATGTAATCGCCCAACTTATAATATGCTTGTGGAGCAGGACAAGCATTCTTGTCAGTGATGTAATCGCCCAACTTATAATATGCTTGTGGAGCAGGACAAGCATTCTTGTCAGTGATGTAATCGCCCAACTTATAATATGCTTGTGGAGCAGGACAAGCATTCTTGTCAGTGATGTAATCGCCCAACTTATAATATGCTTGGCTGCATAGTGTGCGTTATAAATAAGATTTAAATTTCGTTTTATTCAGTTGCAGTATGTGGTGAGGTATTTTATTGTAACATTTTAAACAGTACCCCATGAAGGATGAGTCTACTTTAGCCAGTCTGAAATCTGGTTGAACTAATTGGTCCCTATTTCTAGTCCTAATGGTGTGTCTTTCACCTTATTTCTGAAAAGATTTAAATTTCGCTGACGTACAGTCGGCTTCACGATGTGGGTACCCCCTTGAAAGCACCTACGTTCGAACCCCGCGATGGCCGGATAGCAAGTTTTGTTTTTATTGTAATGTTTTTTCAAACAGTATATAGATAAACAACAATACAAAATAATATTTCAGAGCCGTAAGAAACAGTATGGTTGGTCTAGAGGTTGAGGATGCGACATGCAAAGCCACTGATTCAGCTTCGATACTGGCAGACTGGCAATTGGGGTTTTCGTGTTTGTGAAATTAAATTTTTCTCTAAGTTATTCTATTTATGTAACTTTTTATTTTTATATATTGTTATAACTAGTAGTTTTATATAAAAAAATAAAGAAGTATAATTTATTTTAGTAAAATTTATTATAAAATAAAAACGTAACTATCTAACATTGTATTTATAACTGTAATATAAAAAAAAGTTTGTATCGCTTCACTGATAAATAATTAACTTACAACAACTACTTATAATGGTTGAGCACTACCTACCTACAGTACCTACCTTTCAAACTAGTAGAATAATGTTCATCATTAACGAGTGAAAAAACATGTCATCATTAGTTAACATTCTAATGAATAAACAATTTACATCTCTCGAAAGTCATAAATATTATCTACTTTCAATAATTCCTATTAACTATTAATCACAATAATGAAATAGTGAGGTCAAATGATTTATTCTTTAGTTATTTCAATGTATCAATGTGGACACTTTATTTGATAAACCAAACGGGATTAGGGGATCAAAAATATATAGGATGATTGCAATTAGGACCCACTTACCTATTTACTATAAGTCGAGTCGTAACGTTTATGTTAATAGGGGAGAAGATAACTCTCACTGAGAAATATTTGCTGGAGGCGGTTTCTCATTTGAGTTACCATATTCCAGCCTTTATTCCTACCACGCATCAATTCCCAAGTCCTTATGTCTTCTTGTTGTAGATTAGCCTTGCTCTTTAATTCACTTGAGTCCCAATTTAAACTCATTTGACCCCACATATTTTCAATTGGATTAAGATCCGGACTTTTAGCTGGCCAGGCTATAACAGTAATATCAGCCTGTAAAGTTAGCCACTCCTTCACCATTCGGCATCGATGCACAGCACAGTTATCATGGACGAAATATATTTATTTGTCCTTCTGGGTACGCAACACGCACTGTAGGCAACATAACCTCTTGCTGTATTTCAAGATATGTTTTCCCATTCATGCGCCCGCCTACTTCTGTTAATTCGCCCGGGCCCATAGATGACATCCATCCCCAGGAACCTGAAAATAACTTTTTTTTTGTAACAAAATATTAGTTTATTAGGTAATAACTATAATAACAAGTTGTTAAAGTCGGTTACAGAACTTAGCGATGGAAAGTTTAAAGCTCATATGAAACGTGTCCTTATCAAAAAAGCATAATAATATTATAAGATAAAAGACTACGTTGAAGACAGGGAAGTTTGGCATTAATTCCTTCTGCACATGTGGCTTCCCTGGTACCTCATTAACAGCATAACTATGTGAATGTCTATTAACTGCTCCCAAATTACAATGTATATTTTTATTCTTTTTATTTTTACAATGTCTGACATATTCTCGTCATTATTTGACATTATACATCAATTTTAATTTCGACTATATACATTATTTATTTATTTTATTTTTAACCGACTTCAAAAAGGAGGAGGTTATCAATTCGTCGGAACCTTTTTTTTATTTTTATTTTTTTTTATGTATGTTCCCTGATTACTCGAAGATGGCTGGACCGATTTGGATTTTGTTTTTTTTTGTTTGAAAGGGTATACTTCCCAGGTGGTCCCATGATCATCAAGTCAGGATCTGATGATGGGATCCTGGAGAAATAGAGAGAACTCTTCAAATTTTATAGGCACACGAAGCGATTTAGCTATTTTTTGGAAGAGTACTTTCTCGTAGTGGTCTCATTTCAATTTGGTGAAGATCTGATGAAGAACTTCGGAGATAGGCTACGGAACTCCTCAATAAATGATAGCAAATGGACTGGGATTGCTTAAATCTCATGTCTGTCTATTGCTTACACCAGTTCATAACATAACATCACGCCGGTATGCTGTGAAGGGGTAAGCACATGTGAACCACTACAAGTGAAAAATAAAAACTTTTTCCAAAAAAAAAAACAACCGACTTCCAAAAAAAACACTACAAAGTGAAAAATAACTTTAATTTCGGAAGGCGGTGACAAAAAATTCAAATACAGCTCCAAAGACACCGACTTCCGAAATTAAAGTTATTTTTCACTTTGTAGTGTTTTTTTGGAAGTCGGTTGTTTTTTTTTTGGAAAAAGTTTTTATTTTTTATTATTTGTGATTGTCATGGAAATCATGTCACTTGGTTCAAATAGGTTCATTTTATATAGGTAGATTCTTTTACATATTGTGAATGAGAGAACATTGTAGGCCTTACAGACTAGATTTGTAGACGATTTTCTATTCTGTATTTTCATTCCTCTAAGTACCTGGTACTTATCGACAGGCCTGCACTGTCCTCTCATACCTATTAGCACTGTAATTTGAAAACATTGTAAAAGCCAATTAGTTTTAAAAGACTAACCGTGGCGTTTCTTGCCGGCTCTTCTCCATAGGAAGCGACAAATTGGAACCGTGCACCTAGCTTCTAACGTTTCATAAGTGCCCATGCATGTATAGGTGAAATAAAAATATTTTGATTTAATTTGATTATGTCACAATCAGTACTTTTAACATTCGCTAAAGCAAATCTTTTGCATTTAGTTTTTTTCCCATTCAATACTAAAATATTATTTGCAGTGAACCAATTTTGTACCTGCAGTAGACCTTTATTTACGTCGTCAAAATTTGTTGCACGTCTATTAATCTTAAAAAATAAGGATGCAGTCAAGTCTTCAACGTAGTCTTTTATCTTTTTATATGCTTTTTTAACCGTGGAAAACAATGTACGGTCACCAAAAGAGATAAGTAACCAGGGTCGTCGGACATGTTTGAAGTTTAGTTGGAAACCGATAGATGTTCTCGAATAAAATTTAATTTAATTACCTAATAGAAAAAAAAACTGTTCATTTATCAAATAAAACATGAGAAAAACATCCATGGGTTTCTTACTAAACTTCAACTACGAGTATATCCGACGACCTTGGTTGCTTATCTCTTTTGGTGACTGTTCTTACCTGCCTATTAATGATAATGATTTATAAGTTCAAGTTTGATAAGTTCTAATATTTTATCTGAATTTGTATCTAACGTGAAGGTGCGAGGTGTTATTCAAGCTCTCTGTGACGGACATTTGTCAAACCATCGGAAATAAAATCACAGAACCAAGTGCAGTTTAACTACGAATATTACGTTTAAAAGTGCTATAACACCAAATTATTTGCCAAATGAAAGTAACTTATCGAATATCTGTAATAAATTCGGAAGAACAGTGCCAAAAAAACTAGAAAATCTTAGTAAACAGTGAAAAAATTTGTAGAATGTGTGACCAATGAGTCAATATTGTAACGTTTTTAAAAATTTGAATTAAAATATCTGAGCAATACACTGGCAAATTTTGATAGATAATTTAACGTTCAAGTGGCGCAGCGGCTACGCATTGGTCGAGAGTAGCTGAAATCGAATGTTTCGTGAGTTTGAGCCCAGCCCATTGATATCATTTTTGTAACTAGTCGAATTTAAAGGAACAAATTAAAAAGTACTAAAATGGCCAACGAATGTGCTGGTTGAATGAATACAATCCTAAGCAAAGATTACCTGCAATGTTGTATTTATAAACTACGGTACGACTTGCTGTGTTCTAATGTACCCGAAAAACAATATAAAACAATGGGTATAGCAAAAAAAGCGACTTGGAAGTGTCCTGACTGTCAGAGCAAAATACCGAAAACAAATAACACTGATACACCAGCCCGAGCTGCCGCACGGGGCGATTACTGATACACCAGCCCGAGCTGCCGCACGGGGCGATTACTGATACACCAGCCCGAGCTGCCGCACGGGGCGATTACTGATACACCAGCCCGAGCTGCCGCACGGGGCGATTACTCCCATAATGATACGGCTCAGAATCTTCAAATGTCACCTACAGAATCTAACGTTACTGTTGGCAATAAACTCATAAACAGAGCAGCCCTCCCGAGAGTCCAATTAACGACGACCAAACCATCTTAGAAATCTCATAATTGTTATGTACGGTATTAAGGTATCACATATAATAAGTACACGTTGTGAGGGTATGTCGAAATACTTTACAATAAACCAGTCTGCTTTGAATCTCTGTGTTTCATTGTCACGAACATATCATTGGCGACGAGAAAATTATTAATTATCTATTTTTACGCGTGTGTTTAAAGTTTCAACATGCCGATCGGAAAAGTCGAAGGTTTCCAAGTTGGAACCCAAAATTGGGACACTTATGTTCGTCGGATTAAACAGTTTATAATGTTAAACGACATCGAAGGTAAATTACACGTGGCTACGCTAGTGACGTTGGTCGGTTCGGAGTGTTATGATTTAATGTGCGATTTATGTTCACCGGATCAGCCAGAGGATAAGACTTTCGATGTGCTCGTTAAACTGGTGAAAGATCATCTGGAGCCCGAGAGATCAGAAATAGCCGAAAGGCATATTTTCAGGCAGAGGAAGCAGCAGCAGGGTGAAAGCATTCGTTCTTACCTACAAGGTTTGAAACATTTGGCTAAAACCTGCAATTTCGGTGCCTCACTGGAGGTAAACCTCCGCGACCAGTTCGTATCGGGCCTGTACAGCGAGGAGATGCGATCCAGGTTATTCGCCGAAAAGAATGTGGACTACAAGCGCGGTGTGGAATTGGCGATGGCTCTCGAAGCGGCGGAGCGGCACGCAAGTGTGGCGAGCGCACCGGCTGCGGAGGCCGCGACAGCAGGCTTCAGAGACGGCGCGAGCGACGGCCTGCACCGAGTTGCGCGGCGCCGGCGGCGGCGGCGGCTGAGCGGCGCCCGTGCGGGCGATGCGGCAAGGCCGGTCACGTAGAGGGCAGGTGTCGTTACAAGCATTATTCGTGTGATAAGTGTGGTGAAAAAGGACATTTAAAATCGGTGTGCACTCGCAGTGAGAAGGATGGTGATTCTACTAGGAAGACATACAAAGGTCAGTTCTATCTTGACTATTCTGTTACTGACTCCGAGACTGATACTGATTGTAATTTCTATAACATGGGTCATAACAATCATAGTCGTAGTATAAATAAGTGTGAGGATGACGATCCCTATTACATTAAGTTGAATGTCGAAGGTACATTTGTAAAGTTTGAAGTAGATACGGGAAGTAAGATATCGGCTATATCAAAAAAGTTTTACGATAAGATCTTTCATAAGCTACCGATAATCAGTAAAATATTAACTTTTAAATCTTATACTGGAGACGTTATTCAAACACTCGGATATACAGGTTGAAATTGAAAACATGCGACAAACCGTAATGGGAGATTGTACTCATCATTATGAACAACTTTTACTAAGGGACCAAAGATGCAATCGCAAAAAAAAAACAAGTGTTTCCTACATTTTGACGAGTCATGCGAACATAAATGTAGGGAACAGATGTTTTTTTTTCGCGATTGCATCTTTGGTCCCTTAGTAAAAGTTGTTCATAATGATGAGTACAATCTCCCATTTCGGTTTGTCGCATGTTTTCAATTTCAACCTGTATACTGGTGACAACTACTTACAACAATAAGCAACTTTCATTAAAACTATACGTTATTATTAATGGGGGGCCTCCGTTAATGGGGCGCACTTGGATAAAACAGTTAAAATTATCAAGTTTCGATGCACTTAATAACCACCATTATGTATTCGATGAAAATTCGTTGGCGAAAACACTCAAGGATGAATATCCAGAAGTGGTCGCAGAGGGACTGGGTACATTCAAGTCGCAGATACGACTTCATCTAAATGACACGACTCCAGTGTTTGTGAAGGCGCGGCCATTGCCTCTGGCTCTGCGTGCGCGCGTCGAACGAGAACTCGATCGGTTACAGGGGGAAGGAGTTATATACAAAGTTGATAGATCAGATTATGGTACGCCGATAGTGCCTGTAGTCAAATCAAATGGAGATATCCGGATTTGCGGAGACTATAAAGTGACAATAAATCCGCGATTGAAAGACTTTCACTACCCGCTACCACGGATCGGGGACCTGTTCGCAGCATTAGGTGGAGGTGAATTGTTCACTAAGCTTGATTTGTCGAATGCTTTTCAACAATGTCTACTCGATAATGCTTCAAGGCCGATGACGGCAATCACCACTCACGTCGGTACTTTTGTTTATAATCGTGTGCCGTTTGGTATTAAGTGCATACCCGAATATTTCCAGAAAATAATGGAAGAGACTTTGAGTGGCTTGCCGTTTACGGCTGTGTTTGCGGACGATATTTGTATTAGTGGTAAATGTAGGTCATCACATATGTCAAATTTAAAGGCCGTATTGCAGAGATTGAAGGAAAATGGCCTTCGGATTAATTATGGTAAATGCCAATTTTTTTAAGAATCAGTGACATATTATTTAGGTTATAGAATTGATAAACAAGGCCTACATACTGATGATAAAAAAATTAAAGCAATTGTAGCTGCCCCATCACCTTGTAATATTACGCAGTTAAGGAGTTTTTTAGGACTTGTAAACTTTTACTCAAAGTTTTGTGTAAATATGAGTGATGTTTTAAAACGACTTTATACGATTTGTTAAAAAAAAATGTTCAATGGAATTGGGACAATAAATGTGAAAATGCGTTTATTAGAATTAAAACCGTCTTAAGTAGCTCTCCGGTGCTCGTACATTATGATCCAAATTTACAACTTATACTGGCAGTAGATAGCATCCCATACGGTTTGGGCGCAGTGTTGTTACACCGTTACGATGACGGCAGCGAGCGGCCGCCCGGCCGCTTTGTTGTGCCTCGCGTACCTTAAATCCGGCTGAGTCCAACTATTCGCAGTTGGATAAGGAGGCTTTAGCGATTGTATTCGGCGTAACTAAACATCACCAGTATTTATATGGGCGACATTTTATTCTTAGGAGTGATCACCGTGCTTTAAGTTATATACTGGGTGACAATAAAGGTATACCTGTAACTGCTGCAAGCAGAATTCAAAGATATGCCGTTAAATTAGCAGCATATGATTTTAAAATAGAATTCGTAAGATCGGAGAGGAATTGTTTTGCCGATGCTCTGTCACGCCTCCCTCTTAGCTCGGGTAAAGAACGAGTACGAGAAGATGACGACGAATGTAGCTATCTGAACTTTGTTGAAGAAAACTTTCCACTCAGTTTTAAGCAAATAAAAACAGAGACGGATAAGGACTCTCTTCTTAATAAAATAGTTGGTTATACAATGTTTGGGTGGCCGTTACACGTTTGCATCGATCAAGAAAAACCATATTTTAATAGGAAAGATTCATTACACTTAGATCACGGATATTTAGTGTGGGGTTACAGGATTGTTATACCTAAAGTGTTACGACAGTCAATATTGCAAGAACTTCACGAGGGCCATCCGGGTATAGTCAAAATGAAACAGATAGCCCGCAACTATGTGTGGTGGGAGACTGTAGATAGTGATATTGAACGCATTTGTAGTGAGTGTGCGGCGTGCGTGTCGCAGCGCGCTCAACCTGCGCTAGCGCCGTTGCACTCATGGCCCTGGCCGGAGGAGCCGTCGTCACGATTAAACGTCGATTTTTTAGGTCCTCTACATAATCGATATTATTTAATAATAGTCGATGCTCACTCTAAGTGGATTGAAGTGGAACGAGTGAGCACCACTTCAGCAACAGTCGTTATTGATAGTTTCAGAAGGCTATTTGCTCGTTTTGGCATTCCTAAAAAAATAGTTAGCGATAATGGACCGCCGTTTTCATCCGCGGAATTAGGTATGTATTTTAAGCGTAACGGCATAAAACATTTGCTGGTCGCACCATATCATCCCTCCAGTAACGGAGCCGCCGAGAACGCAGTACGCACTATAAAACGGGTATTAAAGAAGGCTTCACTAGAAAGTGTTAATGACAACACGGCTTTAAGTAAGTTCCTGTTTATGTATCGTAATACGGTGCATAGCACCACGGGGCGCGAGCCAGCAGTGGCGATGTTCGGGCGACGACTGCGCGGCAGACTAGACCTATTGCGGCCGGACACGGGCGAGCTGGTACGCGGCGCGCAGCTGGCGCACGAGCAGCGTGTGGCTGCGGCGCGTCCGCCACTGCGGCAAGCAGACATCGGCGATGCCGTAATCGTGCGGGATTATTCGAAACATAGGCAAAAGTGGGCAGAGGGTGTAGTGGTGCGACGCTCGGGGCCGGTTACGTACGCGATTAAAACCAATGACGGTCATCTTCATAAACGTCATATTGATCAGCTGTTGACAAAAGGCGTTAGCAAGTGTAGACGTTCTATTACGGGTCCCAGTCCAAGTGCGAATATGGAGTCAGCCGAACTCGAACCTAATACATCAATTGAACAAACACAAAGCACTTCATCGGTAGACTCTCCGCTTAATACATCACATCAAAATCAAAATCAAAATCAAAATCAAAAGTCATTTATTCAAACTAGGCTGAGAGTCAGCTCTTTTTGAACGTCAAAATAAAATTACATAAGACAGTCCCCCCAAAAACGCCCGCCCTTCACCACTTCCTAGTGCTTTAGCTGGGAAGAAGAAGTAGCGGAACAAACTCCCCAGCAGCACAGCTGTCTGTTAAGTTAGAAGAACTTGTTTCTATACAATAATAGGTAATAAAAATTACGAAACACAAAAAAAAAAAAACATAAAATTTGCCATATGTCAGCTAGCACACGCCAATATACCATCAAAGATTGAAAACTAAAAATAATAGAAAATTAAAATAAAACGTAAACAGAACTTCCAATCTAAATAAAAGCCTCTAGGCATAAAGGGCATGCCCGCTTACATATGCAATTCTGCATTATGCAAATATACCTATAAGTAACTTAAAGTAACAAAAGTTGAACTAGGACCTCTGGACTAAAATTAATAAAAACTTAATACAATTAACAATAACAAAACCATGGTCAGCAAGACGACCAGTCACCACGAGCAGCACCCGTTCACGAGCATAACGCAAAGATCAGCCATTACCCCCCTCGCCATATTTGAGGGAAGGAGGCAACCCGACCCCCGACGCTACCGCAAGCAGTGACATCTAAGGGAGCATGACGAACTTGCTGCCGGTTGCACTGGCAAGAATAATCATGAATTGTCGAGGTCGCTAGCTAACTACATATTGCAATACTACTCATTAAAAAAAAACATTGTAATGAGTAGATTAAGTCATAAATAAATGATAAAAAAAAGGAAAACCTGAATTATACAGTCAGATAAAAAAAAAAAAAGCAATTATATGAAATAACATAATGATATAACCTGTCAGTGGGTAAGCTAATTCTGGTGAAAGAACACAAACATTGTCTTGAGTTAATCACAGCGACCAACAATTCTTATCATTTAAGTAGTCGTTAATGGAATAGTATGCCTTTGAACAAAGGGTGGATTTTACTTTAGCTTTAAACGCACTAAAATGCAAATCTAGCAAGGAAGAGGGTAGCTTATTATAGAAGGTTATACCCAGACCTACAAATGAGTTATGAACCTTATGTAGCCGGTGAAAGGGAACACGTAGTTTGTCCTTATTTCTAGTATTAATATTATGAATATCACTGTTTTTAGTGTACAAGTGTATATTTTGCCTAATGTATAAGATGTTGGCGAAGATGAATTGCGATGCCACCGTGAGAATCCCAACATCTTTTAAAAAATCTCTTAGAGAAACTCTAGAACCTAGTTGGTAAATTGCTCTAACAGCTCGTTTTTGAAGAACAAAAATATTTTGAATGTCAGCGGCTTTGCCCCACAGCAGAATGCCGTAGGACATAACGCTATGAAAATAACTAAAATAAACTAACCGAGCTGTATCAACGTCAGTGTATTGTCTTACTTTCCTGACGGCGTAGGCGGCCGAACTGAGCCTTCCCGCTAGGCTTGATATATGTAATCCCCACTGAAGTTTGGCATCTACTGTTAAGCCTAGAAAAACTGCCGAGTCTACAGTTTCAAGCACCTCATTATCTAAGACGATGTTGGGTCCTAAATTCCTAACATTCGGTAAGGCGAACTTGATACATTTCGTTTTCTTGGCATTGAGAACTAGGTTATTTACGGTAAACCAATCCGTAACCATTGAGAGTGCACTGTTTACGTCGTCAAAATCTTGTCTGTTCCTGTCTACTTTAAAGATAAGAGAGGTATCATCAGCAAACAGTACAACGTTACAGATATCCTTTAAATAGAATGGCAAGTCATTAATATACACTAAGAATAAGAATGGACCTAGTATTGAGCCTTGAGGTACACCTAACTGAACTGGTCGCCCGGATGATTTTACACCATTAACATCTACACATTGGTGCCTATTTTGCAAATAAGAGCTTATTACGTTAAGAGCTTCGTTTTGAACACCGTAATGACGTAGTTTACGCAAAAGCGTGTCATGGTGCACGCAATCAAAGGCTTTGGAGAGATCACAGAAAACTCCAATAGCATTTTGCGAGTTTTCCCACGCGTCAAAAATGTGTTTCAGCAGAGCAACACCCGCATCTGTAGTCGAACGACCTTTTGTAAAGCCATATTGTTCATCGTGAAGGAGGCTATTTAAATTAAAATGTCTTAGCAACTGCTTGAGTATTAACTTTTCAAATATTTTACTAAATGCCGGTAAGATAGAAATAGGCCTAAAATTGCCAACGTTATTTTTATTTCCTGATTTAAATAATGGTATGACTTTACTACTCTTCATGAGGTCAGGAAAAGACCCTAGATCAACACATTTATTAAAAGTAACAGCTAGATAGGGGGCTACGATGTCGATTATATTACTTAAAAGCTTAATGGAGATGCCCCAATAGTCTCCAGTGTTTTTAGACTTAAGTGTGTTAAAAATGTTAACCACATCAAGAGGCGTTACATGTTCGAAACTAAATAAGCGACTACATTTGGGCACACTACTGTGCAAAAGATTTTCAGCTTTAGACGGGGACGAATTTAAGGAGCGAGTCGTAGTAATAGGTATGTTGGCAAAAAACTCATTAAATGCCTCAGCTACGTCGGCAGCTTTATCAACTAATTTGTTGTTGACCATAATCTCTAATTGTTTTTCGTGTTTAACCGATTTACCCGTTTCATTGTTAATAATTTTCCATGTGGTTTTTACTTTATTACTAGATTTTTTTATAGTATCGCTTAAAAATTTAGATTTAGCAAAAGCACAGATCTTTTTAAATAATATTGAATAATTTCTGACATACTTTAGGAAAGGAGTATCAAACCTATACTTTTTCAAACCATATAGCTCGTATAGTCTCGCTCTACTTTTATAAATACCTGGAGTGGCCCATTGGTTGAAGCCAACGGAGGTGCCATTAATGTCAATGGCTTTGGTCTTGAAAGTAGACTGGTATTCTTTATGCACTACATCGAAAAGGGCTCCATAGATTTCATTAGGATCCTCATGTTCTATTAAAGATGGGGTAATTCTACGAGCTATATTATTTTTAAATTTGTTGCAACGACTAGCTGTATAAGGCCTGCATTCTATTTTATGCGGCTTTTTATGTAAGGGCAAAGGGAAGCTAGCTAATAATCCACAGTGGTCTGACGTTAAGTCACTTAACACTAATTGATTTTTGGCATCACAGTCACTAAATATATTATCAAGACAAGTCGACGAAAATGCCGTAATCCTAGTAGGTTCAAAAAACAAGTTTTTTAAATTAAAAGACCTAAACAGATTGAGAAGTCTAATACTTAATGGAGTAACATCTAAAATATTAACATTAAAATCTCCACATACAATTATACATTTATTACTTGATTTTAATTTATTGAGTGAATCCTCCATTACCGATTCGAAACGAATAAAATCCCCAGAGGGGGGCCGATAAACGCAAATTATCACGTAACGCTCGAGTTCAACACAAGACAACTCAATAGTGCGCTCGATGGAAAGATTAACTAGATCTAAACGTTGTTTACATTTCAACTTGTTGGAAACAAGAACTAAGGATCCACCGCGAATAGCATTTTTCCTAACAAATGCACTTTGCACAGTAAAAAAATCATTGTTGAAACACACTATTTCATGTTCTTTCAACCAGTGTTCGGTCAAACATAACACCTGAACATCGTGATTCTCGATAAATAAACTTAACTCAAGCTCTTTGCCGGACAGACCCTGCATATTTTGATGTACAACATTCAGTATATGCAGCGTACCCGTTGTCGCACCTAATAGTTTAAACTACTAGGCGTGTCAAAAGTAGTGTTAGTACCACTACTAACAGTATTCGATGGTACACTACAGGTACCAGTGTCACGGTGTAAATTGTATGCTAAAAGATTAGCAATTTGTCTCCTACAACTAGGTGGCAAATACATAGTATAATTTGTCAGCTTGTAATCAGTAATAAATTGATTACAATCAAAATATAAAATAGCGTCACTGTGACGACTTGTCCTATTATAAATTAACATATTTAAATTATAAATGTGCCTATTTTGCTCAACAGACAAGCATTGTGAGTAAGGCAAGGCACAGAAAATGAATTTACAATTATTGGTCTCTTTGAGATCTAACATCAAATGGACACATTTAATTATATCCTTTTTTGTAACAGCTAAACTATCCCCATATAATAATATAACAGTAGAACTGGGGTTTAATTTTGACAATTTAATACTATTTAATAATTGGCTAATACTGGCACCGGGTAAACAATTATTAATAACATATTGCTCCGAACACTGATTAAATATACTACCAAAACCTTGACCAAATTTGTCAGAAAAAACATATGTTGTGTTGATTGAATCAGATGCATCTTGGTTGAGAATACAGTCTTGAGACAAACTCTCAGTCTGGGACGGGTCCTCCGTTACCTCAGGCTGGACAGCATCAGAGTTTGAAACCTTGAGAGTAAAGGGAAATGCCAGAGGGATGAGTCAACCGAATTAGTAGTCACGGCAGTTAATAGTTCGCCACCGTCTACGTCATCGCCGATCATTGATAGTCGTTTACGCCGGAGAGCTGCCATAGATTGTGCCAAGAAGTTAAAAACTACAAAATAACAAGCAACCGCAATTTTATAATCTGTTTTAAATATAAGAGACCTTAAATTTGTAGTATTTGTGGATTGACGTAATTGTGTGTTTTACATTTTAATATAGTATTACAT
Organism: Antitype chi; assembly: GCA_947359405.1. Classification (NCBI taxonomy): domain Eukaryota; kingdom Metazoa; phylum Arthropoda; class Insecta; order Lepidoptera; family Noctuidae; genus Antitype; species Antitype chi. The sequence goes on from OX375815.1 coordinate 111,878, forward strand.
AGGTTAAAAGTAAATTTTCTTTTTCATATTCTTATTAGTAACTAGAGTGTGGCCGCGGTTTCACCCGCGTGTAAATGTATGTTTGTGTACCCTTTAATTAACAAACACTATAATTATAGACTTCACATTATTCTATAATAGGTAGGAAGGACTAGGAAAATCTTTTAGAATAATAATTTAGTTGTAATTACAGATTAAGAGGGGACAGTGTTATGTACGGTATTAAGGTATCACATATAATAAGTACACGTTGTGAGGGTATGTCGAAATACTTTACAGTAAACCAGTCTGCTTTGAATCTCTGTGTTTCATTGTCACGAACATATCAATAATATTCCATCAGAGAAATAGGTAATTACAGTGGACAAATAACTTTTGCACATACATGTACCTCTCTCACGTTCTGTCTCACCCACACATATTCACCATTAGCACCCTCAAACTCACCATCACATGATCAAACACTTACACTACACACTCGCTCAAATTATAGCGTTTTTCTAGTTTCATTGTTATTATTTTCTTTTATTGTTATTTCATTTTATTCTAGATTTGATTGTTATTTTTTGTTTAATTTTGATCCTTTAATTTTGATTCTTGATTTTCATTTGGTTTTTTTATTTTATGATTTATTATTATTTATTTATTCATATAACAATTCGCATTGTGTCTGTGTTTGTGTGTGTTGTGTTTATTACCAAACATGTTTTTAGAGTAAATATTAAACTGGTTAACCCTCGATATTGGTGACCGAGATACAAGCTTGCCTAGTTTGGGGCCAATGTAAAATCTGTGTAATTTGTTTTTTTAGCAATAAAGTTTTTATGTTTATTTTTTTTATTTTATGGTGATTTTTTTGAAGATCTCTGTATAGTACCTATTATACCATAAAAATATTCTGCTTACTTACTTCTACTTTCCAGATTGAGTGCAAACGTCGCGATGATTGGCACAAATTGGGTTCAATATTGTGAGTATTGTTTTTTAGTTTAATTGACTACTTAGATGATTGATTAAAGAAAATTTAATTTTGTGCCTAAAGTAAATAAGCATGAGACCTTAATGCTCTTTTCACAAAAATAATGCAAAGCAACGCCTAGGTAAGTAATTAATGTAAACGTAAGCAACCCCTTAGCTACCAGTTCCGTTTTACTTTAGGTACTTCAGGAAGCACTTCATAATCTCCGAAATCTTCTATTTTGACAATTCATTGGTGCCGATTCTGTTGTCACAAAATTCTCTAAACTAAACTAAAAATCACCAAAATTTTGTTTAATCCTGTCAAACGACGATTTCCCATTCTGAAATTGACTAAAGTGACACAACTTAACTATATTTTAGTTTGACAGCACTAAGATTGCACTGCATTATTAATTTAGTGAAGATGGTAATTTTGCTATTCTGAGTTTTCCGTTTTTCACCAAAAATTTTGACTATATTAATTTTTCTAACTAAATCTGACTAATTTTAATCGCGATTAAAAAAGTGTGGAATAAAACTAGTGGTCATGAACTAAAATTCACACCAACACTTCGACTTCAGATGCAAAAACAGTACTGTATCTTTTTTTTTTTTTTCGTTTGCTTATATCTCGAAAATGGTGTCCTATCGCAAAAATGATGATAATTTGGACCCCCTTTAATAAACTCGTAAGCCCCATAATCTCAACATGTAGGTAAATTTTTTTTTTCTATACAATTGTGAAAAAATCATTGTGTGAGAAGCGTTTTGTCGACGGAAGACTAGACAAAAATGACGTTTCCGTGTAGACAGTTGGCAGTTTTTCACCGAGAAATGTAGACAAGCGATTTCTATTCTACAGAAGAGTAGAAATAGAAAGCGTCATGCTAAGCCTGCAAGAGTCGCGATTGTCAAATTCGATTTTAGTTATGTCAAAATTATTTTTAAGTTTACAGATTTTATTTTGCAGAATAGCTTTAAGATTCTCATAGCCAAAAGTAAGGAATTTTAGTGATAGTTTAGTTAGTTTAGTTCGGTGTACAACAGAATCGGCACCATTATCCGTCTAAGTTTTTCCCAACTGGACGCAGCTGAATACCAATATTTAACATGAAACTACTGTCTAACTGACCACCACAACCTTTACCTAAGTGGGACTAGTTGACAGATATTCGAACTTCTGACTACCCGTAACGACTATTAAAGACAGCCGGGACCAACGGCTTAACGTGCTTTCTGAGGCACGGAGGCATCTCGGCATGCAATGGATATAGTGACCCGACCACGGACCGGCCGCAGCAAGCGCAGCATAATGCCTTTGGCCGAGACCTTGCGCCGGTTATTGGGTACTAAGCTTAGCCCTTACTAAGCTGTTACTAAGCTTAGCTTCACCCTTTTGACACCTTTCAGTGGCTCTTTTAGTCAATTTCGGTATCTGTCAAAATATGAAGAAATCTGGTGCTAGGTGACCTGTCAAAGTTATCTACGCATTACGAATCGTTGGCATAACTTTATCTATTTATTTAAATTATATTTATAACACCCTAACATATTAATCTAAGGTGATGTTATAAGTAACAATGAACAGATCAGTCAAATTTACAAAAATATAAATACTTTTAACTTATGAACAAATTACAAATAGCTAGGTACTCAGACCTCCTTCAATTAAGATTTGTGCCATTTTAATTATATTCGGCAGGTTTTCTCCGATTATTATCGCTTCGTCTTGTGGTTGGTGATATGTGTTTTACGCTAAATAACTGCTTAATGCATTACCTTTAGGTATCGCTTATTTTTAGTAAAATGAGAGCACAAGTCAACAGGGTTGTCAAGGTAATTATTAACTTTAAGCAGAATGATAACAGTTTGACCGTAATATCATTGTGACGGTGTGAAGACTGAACTAATTATAATAATTGTGTCTCTTGTGAACCCAAGCATAATAAAATATTTTTCTAGTTTTGTATCCTACATAAGACTGCTTCGTTGGTGTAGTGGTCGCAAGCGCTACTGCTAAGCATGAGATAATCGCCCCTACGACGGTTCGATTCCCAGCTCGGGCAAAGTGTATGTGTATTTTTCTATCTGAAATGTCAAAGTAGCAGCCCAGAGTGTGGACTTGTGCCGGTTGATGGCAACAGACTCGGCCCCTATTACATGGGACTGACACGTACCTGGCGCAAGTGGGTGTACTCTGCTCACACCTATTACATGGGACTGACACGTACCTGGCGCATGTGGGTGTACTCTGGTCACACCTATTACATGGGACTGACACGTACCTGGCGCATGTGTGTGTACTCTGCTCACACCTATTACATGGGACTGAAACGTACCTGGCGCATGTGGGTGTACTCTGATCACACCTATTACATGGGACTGACACGTACCTGGCGCATGTGGGTGTACTCTGATCACACCTATTAGATGGGACTGACACGTACCTGGCGCAAGTGGGTGTACTCTGATTACACTTCTGCACAACCCTTCGGGGAAACAAGGCGTGATGTGTGTTATTATGTTACTTTTTTGTTGATAAATAAAACTATGTAAACTAATTTGTTTCAGGCTGGTTGCAATTGATCATTATTGTGAATCCGTAAAGTGAGTACCTACTTTTTATTTCATTGCAAATATTTTAATATGTATGAACAAACAACATAAAATATATCCAACTAGCTTTTGCCAGCGGTTTCGCCCGCGTTAGCAAATTTAAACAAAACCTTAGCAAATTGTACACCTGAACCTTCCTTATGAATTACTCTACCTATTAGTGATAACCGCACGAAAACCCGTTTAATACTTTTTGAGTTTATCGCGAACAGACAGATAGACAGCCTTTGTTTTATAATACGTAGTGAATTTAATTGCTTTTATTGGAAAAAGCAATTAACTTCACTTCTATCCAACTTTCGAACTTTACCAACACTGACAAGTGCTAACGGTCCGGCTGTTCATTTCAAAACTGAGCAATAATCTATTTCTTCATATAATAAAATCGTAGTAAAGTCAAAACTGTACATTTTTTATTTTTTGTAATTTTTGCGAGGTCCCGGAACTCATGCCGAAAATATTTATTTTGGAATTTTGTCTGAACCACACACTCCTGCACGCAAAAAATGCCGAATCGATTTCGTTCAAATATTTAATGTAATATTTAATATGTAGATATTTCTAAAACTTCGCATGCAATTGGAAATTACTAGTGATGGCTGCGGGTGTCGACCTCAGGACGAGATGTGTCTCACGCGGACGACTATACAGACGTGCTCCCACGTGACTAGTCCAGACTCTCTTCATATTTTGGCTGCGAGTGAAACTACAAACGTATTATATATATGTATGTGCAGGAAAGTTACAAAAATGTGGCTATTATTTTGGTCAATGGTGGTGCCTTACGAATTCCACGCGAATGAAATCGCGGGCAGAAGCTTGTTCATAATACAATACTTGTTATGTATAATAGTAATTATTCCACTTGTCTTTACTATTGAAAGGAAGAAACATAGTGATACTTATTTAGTTATTTTGCGGTGGTGAAATTATTTATTAAAGCCAGCGTACACTTTCTTTAGACTTACTAACCTAACACACAACATTCTTCATTTCCCCATTTCCATCCTCAATTTTTTATGCTTTTTGTTATTTTATTTTGTTATATCCATAACTAAGCACGTATCAGTAAATAATATGATACTTTCATAATGCGTTTATTTCTTAATTTTGGGTTTGGCTGGTGTTTGTTTGATTTTATGTTTTTATCATTTTTTATAATTATTCTGATTTTAGTAGTAAGTGTGTAATTTAAATTTGTTTGATACATAAATAATTATGTATCAATCAAATTAAATATCTAAAAAATATCTAATAAATATAAATTGCAATTTTCCCAATTTTCATGCTTATAAAAATCAATATGTTATTTTATAATTATTCTTTTATTATTTCAAAAAATTTAAACTTGCCTCTAACCATTTTGTAAATTAACATGTTCTATCTTAGGGAATCGAGTGATCATCCTTATTTACGATTGTAAATGTTATTAACCAGAGCCTGGGTGCGCCACATGAGGTTGAAATAAATAAAGATTTATGATTAGATTACGATGAAATACAAAATGCCTATACTGCCATATTTCCATTACAGGCATGTCAACACAGCTCTTGGACAATTTTCAACGGAACTCACTACAACTACAACAGAACCTACAAAAGCTACAATAAAACCCAAGACTTCTGAAACAACTACAACAAATCCCAAGACTTCTGAAACAACTACAACAAATCCCAAGACTTCTGAAACAACTACAACAAATCCCAAGACTTCTGAAACAACTACAATAAATCCCAAGACTTCTGAAACAACTACAACAAAATCCAAGACTTCTGAAACAACTGCAATAGAACTCAATATTCTTAAAACAATTAAAATAAATCCAAAGCTAAATCACACCACTCCTACAGCTATTGCATCCAATCTCACGACTTCTACAACTATTACATCAAATTTCACGACTTCAGAAACAACTACAACAAAACCCACGACTTCAGAAATAACTACAACAAAACCAATGACTTCACAAACAACTACAACACAACCCACGACTTCAGAAACAACTACAACAGAACTCACGACTTCAGAAACAACTACAACAAAACCTACGACTTCAAAAATAACTACAACAAAACCCACAACTTCTACCGTAAAAAACATAAATGGGGCACAGCAGTCTGGAAGGTAATAACAACTTTACTTATTACCTCATTTCCTAAAACCTGTAATAATCATTGAATGTTCGTACTCAGATTTACTGTTTGATTAAACACTATTATTTTGATTTTATAATTAACACCGAAGTGTCTACCTCATTAAGGTTAACGTTAAGAAACCTAATCTGTGTAGTTACTGCTATGTGAGCCGCATAAAGGCTACCCTATTCCTATTCATATTAAAATAATATCTAGTTGCTTGACTCTTCTGTTGGTTCAATTTTTTTTTTTCAATTAGTTGCCTAATTGAAGTCGCTGTCTTTGGAGCTGTATTAAGTTTTTTTGTCCGCCTTCCGAAATTAAAGTTATTTTTCACTTTGTAGTGTTTTTTTTGGAAGTCGGTTGTTTTTTTTTTTGGAAAAAGTTTTTATTTTTCACTTTTAGTGGTTCACATGTGCTTACCCCTTCACAGCATACCGGCGTGATATTATGTTATGAACTGGTGTAAGCAATAGACAGACATGAGATTTAAGCAATCCCAGTCCATTTGCTATCATTTATTGAGGAGTTCCGTAGCCTATCTCCGAAGTTCTTCATCAGGTCTTCACCAAATTGAAATGAGACCACTCCGAGAAAGTACTCTTCCAAAAAATACCTAAATCGCTTCGGGTGCCTGTAAATCTTGAAGAGTTCTCTCTATTTCTCCGGGATCCCATCATCAGATCCTAACTTGATGATCATGGGACCACCTGGAAAGTATAATCTTTCAAACTAAAAAAAATAATCCAAATCGGTCCAGCCATCTTAGAGTAATCGGGGAAAATACATGAAAAAAAAGGTTTCGACGAATTGAGAACCTCCTCCTTTTTGAAGTCGGTTAAAAATTGTTGGTTATGTTCTTGTTAAGGCCGTACAAATCTAATTACCGGCTAATTTGTCAATTATTTTGAATGCTTTTTTTTTGGTTGGAAATCATCAAATAAGTTCTCCCGCTCTGGGTGGAGCAGGAGGGCGTGTCAGATCTTTACTGACTAAAACCCACCAGTGTTCCCTCAGTTGCCTGTGTGCCAGGGGCCGCGTTATCTCTTTCCAACAACCCACACCCTGGCAGATTATTTTGAATGCTGACATAGTTCTTTTCACATTCCACCGACGATTGGGGCAAAATAAACCGGCGCAGAATTTGATTGGTACAACATTTTCCCATCGCCAAACGTATCGCTCTTATTTTTTCTGTAATTCCAGCCCGCAGTCCCAAGGGCCAGTCTTAAAGGAAGCTGAGCTTTATTCAATGGTAACGGTGTTAGCTATTGGATTGTGTGCGTTCTCTTGCGGCACCCTCCTTGCTATTGCCATCAGAATGTCATACACTCGGCACAGAAGACAATCTCGCGGTAAGTTTTTTTTTATTCTAGCTACTCGACCCTGCTTTGCATTGTTTGAACGACTTCGCAAAACATTGATTTTTGTTTTGTTTAGTATTTACTTCCCACTGCATCTGGGCGAAGGCCTCCCTCCAATACTTCCATGAATTCTTTCGCCACACCACCTCGAACTAGTCCTCGCGGTACGCACCAAGATTTATATCTGTCGCTGTCTAAATTTTCTTAACTGCATTTATATTATTATAAATGCAGTTAAGAAAATTTGACAGCGACTTTATATTATAATATGTCATGTATATCTAGATAAAGAAAGAAATAAGTTCCTATGAGAAGATCCATAACATAAACCTAAGTATTTACTACCTACTATTTTAAATTAAATTTACCCACATGGTTATTTGATTCGAAAAATATCTGTTACAAGACCAGCAACACACACAGCACAAACTTAACACAATGTAAAAATAAAATACGCAAATATTTGCTGACTGTAGACCGTCCACTCGCAGGAATTTTTAAAATATGAAGTGTCACCGTGTACCTGGCGGCTGGTCTCTAAATTGTGATGCGGGACGCTGCTGGTCAGGTTCATGGATGGATGTCCTTTATTCTGTCTGTGTATTAAACTCAAAATTCCTTGAAATGATTCTTTGTTGTACCTCAGTTTCAGAGATGTACAAGATACCTTAAATAAAGTATCTGGAATACAAAATGCAAAATACTTTTAAATTAAGTATTTCAGATACCAGATGCAAATAACTTTCTGTAATGGTATCTGAAATACTAGATATAAAGTACGTATCTTTCGAATACTTTTTATAGATAAGATACTGTTGTAAAAAAAACCATTTTTATTAATGAATGTTTATTTTTTTACATGTAAATCGCGTTGATTGCGCAAACGTTACACAACATAATATTATATTTTTAAGGTTTTAATTGAGACTTAAGTAAAACTAGTTCTTCAAAGAGTTAATCACTCATTCGCTATTGTTCATCAAATATTAAAAGTATTTTAGCAAACATAGTATCTACAAAATACTAAGATACCAAACAACAGGTATTTAAATACAAGATACAAAATGAATTTCAAAAAAGTATCTGAAATATAGATACAAGATACGTATTTTGTATCTTGTATCTGTATTTCAGATACTTGTATCTTAGATAAGTTACATCTCTGCTCAGTTTCACTGACCGGTGTCTGCAAACTTGCCCTAATGATGGCAATACCCCTATCATCATTAGAGATTGAATAAAACTGGCAAAATGTGGACATACATTCACCTAAACATTCAGGGAATACAAGCGTGAAGTTTGTATGTCTGGCAGATGTTTTTCTACTGTTACAGTTATTTAACTCGTATTATATTTTGTTCAAAATATTTCAGGAAATCGTCTAAACCTGCCGTAAGACACATACCCAGTCATCAACCAGTCATCAAGGAGCTTCTGATCCGGCGAACGAGATTCTGATCAAGCATTTACTACATCACGGAAATGCGAAAAAACACGCAACATAACAAAATTGCGTTACATAACAATTGTCAAACATAACAACTTTGACATATTTTCACGACACTGGAAATTATCAAATTTTATTGTCAGATTAGCGATTGTCAATTTTATTAAACAGGCTCCAGCACCCTAATTGCGTAACTCACGATTCATCATAATTTGTATCGTTTTGAAACAGATGGCTAAACCATTGCTTCATATGTTCGAAAAATGTGTCTGCTCAACAACGTAAATAACGCAATGAATAATGTTGAACTGTCAAAAGGAAACCGATTATGATTAATCGCGTGTTACGCAATTAGGGTGCTGATATCACATTCGTTCAATTCAATTCCATTTATTCATTAACATTTACACTGTGTTTGCAATAATACGTTCGTCGTTCGTTCGTTGATGATCAATATAAAAAAAATGTTTATTTTCTTCCACAAGTAACACTTAGTTACTAAACAAAAATGCACAATAATATTACAATACATAAGTGCTGATTTGCGGGAGCTGGTGCCTAAACTAAGCCATGGCCTGTATTTCAGGACACCAGGGACTCCCCTCTACAGGATAAATACCATAAAAATTCTCTCATTCACAATATGTTAAAGAATCTACATCAATAAAATTAACCTATCATGATTTCCATGACAATCACTAATAAGGGGCCGATATTAGAATTGATGTATAATGTCAAATAATGACGAGAATATGTCAGATATTGTAAAAAATAAAAATAATAAAAATCATCATTGTAATTTTGGAGCAGTTAACAGACCCTCACTTAGCCATGCTGTTAATGAGGTACCAGGGAAGCCACATGTGCAGAAGAAATTAATGCCAAACTTCCCTGTCTTCAACGTAGTCTTTTATCTCATACTTAATATGCTTTTTTGATAAGTACACGTTTGATGTGAGTTTTAAATTTTCCATCGCTAAGTTCTGTAACCGACTTTGGCAACTTGTTATAGAAGCAGATACTGTTTATTAGAAATGACTTGCTAGTTTTAGTTGATCTAAACTTTGGAATCACAATTTAATCTTTACTACGTGTATGTAGATTATGGAAATCGCATCTTATCCCAAATTACCCTTTTTTAAATCCCTAATTTCTAAACATTATCTTTATCTCTATATTCACTTATCTCTAAGCTCTTCTCTTCTCCTATATTTATCTCAAGATATTGTAAAACAAAGCCGCTTTTTTGTCTGGCTGAGTGACCGCTTTGTTCTCCTAAAATATGTAACGATTTTTGTTGCGGTTTTCACCATGATTCATAGAATTTATTCTGAAAGGTTTCAATATGTATCTTTTTTTGTTCCATTAATTTACGATATTGAGACCCAACACGTGGATAAAGTATTGCCAGCTTATTTAATTTGACCCTTTATAAATAAGGATATTTTTTTAATCAAAGGAACTATACTTACGTTACAAGCCGTAATGTGCCAGTTAATTAATTGGCTTATCTGTAAATTACAGAAACAAGGTGGCGTTTCTAAGTGTAAGGGTACGCGATAGCAAAGCACAGACACTAAAGCAGCCCTACTACGACAGAAGAGCGAATTTGAAGTAGCTCACGCCCTAGGAGAGTTTACAAAAACAATACCTACACAGTTAAAAAGCGTTTTTCACAACTTCACAAAATGTAATTTATGGAATTTCTTCCGGAAAGTTATTAGGAGTTGTTTAGCAGTGCATATTTTAGGAGAACATCAAGGTCACTCAGACAGACAAAAAGTGACGTTTTTATAATATTTTGAGATAGATATAAGAGCAGAGAAGAGATTAGAGATAGGTAAAGATAAGAGAAATAGAGATAGAGATAATGTTTAATAAATTCGAGATTTTAAAAACGGTCATTTGGGATAATCCGCTTTTAGTTAATTTTAATGTTTTCATTTATTATTTTGGTTTAATATATTGTATTCTTTATTTAAGTACTGATTGGTGAAGAATGATTCATTTGTAAATAAAGTCCTGCTTATGAACATAGTTTGAATTATTTATGGTCACCCCATTCACAAAATTGTGAAGGAAAATTAAAATTATTCCTATCTTTTCAAATACTGAATGTAGAGGAAGTTTTATTACCCCAATATTTAGTAGAAATTTCTACTAAATATTGGCATTATTAAACTTGGATTTTATCAACTACTTTAGTAGCTACGCACATTTGTTTTTTATAGACCGTCAGGATTGAGGAGCCACATAAAATGTATTGTATTACCGAAATTATGAAACTTGTGCTTTTTATTTTCATACTACAAATTAAAACAAACTTACTACTAAATTATACTGGAAATCTGTTTAAATTGCTTCATTGGTTTCCGAGAAACAGCGCGGCGAAATTTATGGATTTTTCAGATAAATCAAAGCATTGTAGCTATTTCAAATTCAGCCGTACAAAACTCATTTTTTTTTGTACAGATTACGCATAAACACTACTAATTCCTACCAAATTTTCAGAAACATCCATTGGCTAGTTTTTAAGTTCTAAGGTGGCCCCTCAATCCAGACGTCTGGATTGAGGAGCCACCTTAAACTACCTGTAACTTTGAAAGGGTTTTACTACAAATTCCAGGATCGGGCCTACAAATTCGGGAAATATACTACTAAATATTGGTAGTAGTCCGCGTTTAAATATGCGACATGGCTCCTCAATCCATACGGACACAATTTTTGGGCAAAGCCAGTTTTAGATCTTGTGGTGTTACATATTGCATAATGCCTCCTAGTAGTTAATTTAGAAAGATCAAAAGAGTTTGAATCTGAGTGTCGCCGGAGTATAGTAAGAAGAATATAGATTTCTCTAACAGTCAAAACCTCCGCCTCACGATACAGTTCAGCAGTGGGAAAAATCGTGGTTTAGAAAGGCCAACTTTTAGTATCAGCCTTTGTGCCCTCTCAATTTCCAGCATTTTAATTTTAACGGCACCTCCCGAAGTTGTTACTCACTAAGTCAAGATAGATTGAACGATGGAAATATATACCATTTTAAGTATTTTACCGTTGGCTACTTGCCTAAGCTGTTTGAAGATATTATAAGTTCGTTTCTGTACTCTTTTAGATAAATTATGAATGTGTTCGTCAAAAGACAATCTTGTATCAATAGTTACATCCAAATAACGAATACGTTGTGTTTCTGTATAGTGGAGCAGCTACATTGACTTAATGGTGGAAATGAGCACTGGTGAGAGTACATGGGAGGCTTATCTTGTAAGAAGGTTTCTGTGCTGTTTATTGCAAAAGCAATGTATTTAGTTTTATCCTCAATACGTATGAGCGAGTTTGCAGCGAGCCAATGGCAGACCGTGTTCAGACCTGATTATGCTAGGGAACAAGTTTCTTGGGTTTATTAGTTTCATTTAGGGTTTGTTTGTTTCTTTCTATAAAAGAATACTCGTTCAATTTTTTTTTAAATCTACTTAAGTGCCTATGTTCCGTTTGGTAGCGTAACACGGTCACTTTATGAACCGTACTGCTCATTAACGGCTTGTCTTGAAGATTTGAAAAATATATGATTTTGCTATAGATTCATATAGATCATTTTGCCCGAAGTACTTTTTTGTATGGTTAATACTTTTGCTGTAAAAAATATTTTCCAACACGCAATATTTTGGCTTCTATTCCATACTCCTACTAAACGGCTTCGTTATTTGGAAAAAAAAATACACTGAAAAATAGATAGTTAGAGGTACCACAGAATCGCCGAAGCACAATTGTAAATTAATCAAAGGAATATCCCCATTTTGAGATAAAGGCTCAGAGGTGCCCTGCGCGGGCGCGGGCGGCAGTCGTGCTTTAGCATACAAACGGGCGATGAGGATAATATGGGCCTTAATGCATTTTGACAAAAGAAATACATTGCAGTTAGTGTAGTTAGTAGTAACTGTTGGACTATAAAACGAAACTTAGGACCACAGGGTCATACATTATTATCCTTTTTCAATATATGCCTGAAAGAAGACAAATGAATAAAATTAAATAATTTGAGTGTAGTGCTTAAAGCAATATGAAAAATCAATTAAGAAAAGAATGAAAAAGAAGCATTAATTTACTAATCGCTAGCTTTTTGAGGTAGTACTCAGTATAAGAATATTTTATCATTTTTCTTAGCCTTAAACTAAAGGTCATTAAATAAAATAATGTTCAGACCAGTGTTATTCCCCTTTCTTTTATTTACCCCACTTGAAACACATTCACTACATTTGGTCACATTATACATAATATATATGATCAAACGAACTTCGTGAAGTTCAATAGATATAATATGAGTGGTTTCATTTGAAGATATAAATTAACAGGTATTCCTTTGACCTACAAGGCAACACTCGCACGCTTTTAAAAGTTATTTATAACTAGCTGTGCCCGCGACTTCGTGCGCGTGCAGGTCGGAAAACAATATTGTGTCGCTCAGATGGTGTAGGTTCCACTCCTACATTAAAAAGAAAGAATCAGGCCAGACCGCGCCTAGCCAGGCCGACAGTCCGTGGGAACAACCGATGCCGATGAGGTCTCCGGTGGCCACCTATCAGTTAACGGCCCTTGGGACCACGGCGGGATCACGATGAAGACAGATCACGCTGTGAAGGTGGATACTGACCGGCGGCGGCGTCACGGGGCAAAATGCACCTAACATGTTACCAAGCGACATTCGTGCAGTCAGTACGGCAAAACATGCGAGCGAGCAACACTGATTTTAGCACACCGCGTAATGACATGCTCGCTGCGAATGTTACATTACGCCCCGTAACGTCGGTCATTACGCAACTTAAGAGTGCTGTTGAAAAAAAAAATCTAATTAAATTATTTCACTATTTCAGGTTTTTTTATGACAAAATCTTAAAAAACAGAAAGTATGTTCGCACAAAGTATAATTTTACAAAAGATGACCTGTCATTACAAGTTTAATTAATTCAGCAGTATAAGTACATTTAATTCAAATCTGCGTTGAAATCCAGTTAATTTACAGTTGCATGCCTTGTTCCGGTGGAAGAACTGAAACAAAATAAAAGGTTATTATATTAATTAATTGGTTATGGGGAAGTGATTGAATGAAATTAAATAATAAAACTAATGTAAGGGGCAATTGAGTGGAAACAGAAGAGGAATAGGACACTGGTCATGATGATGTATGAAAGTGTGAGGTTGTGAGTACATCCGAAGATGGATTAATAATTTTAGTGAGACTATACAAATTATGATTCACAGACCGTCTGTCAACAAGTACACTCAAAGTACGAAGTACAAAGGAGTCAGTTTTTAGGCCAGTGTTAGATGTATAGGGAAATGCCCATCAGCTACAGAAAACGATGCTTGAAATGAATTACAATTAAATATACGCCAAGTTGCACTACAAATCGTAGGAAACCCAATACAATTTCAATAATTATCAAAAACCTAGGTAGAAGCCAGTTCCAAATATTTTTTCTAAAATATAGGTTAAGTCAAGGTTAAGGATTATATAAATAAAAAGTCTTTTATTCCTTGCAACACATAGTACAGTAGTTTTTACTTTAAAAATATGCAACAATTCAATTTTAATAAATAACTTCGTTTTCTCCTTAATTTTGTTTATAGCTAAGTAGGTTTTTTTTACACGCTTTATATTAGCTTCACTTGTAACTGACTATGTATGTAAGAAAATCTTGGAATCTTAATTTGACCCACTTCTCGGTCTTCGATTAGGATAAAATTTTGCACACGCTCTGAGTTTTGAAGACAATACATGACTAGCTAAGAAACGTCATTACAAATCCAATATGGCGGCCTCCCCAAGATGGCGGACTGGCTGTTTGAAATCCACCCCCATGATATGGGTATCAAATGAAAGGGTTTGCTGTCAGGAATATGAAAAAATAAAAATATTAAAAAAAGGAAAAAAAAACACGTTTTTGTAGTTAGTAGCACTAAAAAAAGAAAATAAATAATAGTTTAAAAAACTAAAAAACACGTGTGAATTACTGTGTAAATAAATAATAGTTTAAAAAACTAAAAAACACGCTTTAAAAATCAAACTAAAAAAGGAGAAAATAATTTAATTCAATTAAAAACCGTGGGGTGCTTGACATTAAGTGCTTATAAAAATACCTCAAAAAGCACCCCACGCTTTTAATTGAATTAAATTATTTTCTCCTTTTTTAGTTTGATTTTTAAAGCGTGTTTTTTAGTTTTTTAAACTATTATTTATTTACACAGTAATTCACATGTATTGATAATAATAAGTTCATTAAGTAATTATTAGTAATATAAAGCATTTGGTTGTTTAACAAATGCCTACTATTCAAATTTATTAGAGTATCTACTTATATTCCATTTTTTTCATGCTTGTAATTTTAATTCGTTATTTACAATTATATAATTATATCTAATAATATTTAGTAGTTAATATAAAATTGTATGTTATGTAGTTAACATAAAATAAATTTGTATACCATGACAAGTACTCGTATATTATTGCATTAGCACGGACCTCTCTCAGGTAAAGGCCTCCTCCAAGGCTTTCCATTTATCTCTGTTTTTGCTGTTAGTAACCAGTTTGCTCCTGCGGTCTTCTTTATGTCATCCTCTCATTACCCGGCGTTGCTTGGCGGGCCCTTCCATGTGGTGACAGTTTTGGTTCACCTGTTGCTTATCGGGCAACATGGCCGGCCCATCAGAATTTTAGTGTTTGGGCATAATTCGGTGCGTCAATTGCTTTAGTGGAATTTCTTATTTTTGAGTGTCGTATTTTGTGGATTTTCTTAATGTTCAGAATACTTCGCTCCATTTCTTTTTGGCACGAACTAATTTTTAACCGATTTCAAAAATAAGGAGTTTTTTTATGTTTGTTCGGGCATATAACGGAAAGGGTATATACATACCAAGGGCACGGCTTCTTTGGATGATATCAAACGATATTGGAAGGGTTTTTTAATCCTATCTCTACATGTTCGGAAGTCATGAGAATTTTTAACACATTGAAACCAGAAACCGAACTTTTCAAATTGAAATAAACACATCACTAGCACTAAGTCAGCTGATCGGTGTCAGCGAACTCTTTTTAAGTAAAAATAAACCTCTTACTCCTGGTATTTCTGAATAAAAGGTTCCGCATGTTTATTTTTTGTTTACCAAATATTATAACTGACTTTCCTAAACTTTGTTTATGTTTGTGAACTAGCTACAATACAATTAATTGGTCTAGGTAGGTATAAAAACTTAACGAAATAATATTTAGATACCTGCTTGCATTGTCACGTATCATTTACAAACCTGTTGGTTTTTTACGTAGTTGTCCTTTTGTAGATTACTTTGTAGATAATTATTATCTACATAGTAGTAATCTTCCACCCACCACCTACCTTACTACCGCACCTACAACACAATAAATACCTAATTCAAAAACAATATTCCTGTAATTTTCTAACGGTATTCCTAACCTTTTATTTTGGTGGCCATAAGGATAAACCATGTTTTGCTTTAAATCGATGTTTTATTCGATTCACAAATCGAATCCAGTGCTTTTGAATCGATCTTCTAAAAAATCATTCAAAAACCAACCGATTTGCTTGAAGATCGCATTAAAACGAATCGTTTCGATAAATCGTCAGCTCGTACGATTAAATTGATAATAAAAACCGAATCCTTAAGTGCATCCTACCAGGAATTCATTGCTTAGATAAACATTATCATTTGCCATTAGACTTAGAATAGAAAAAGGATTTGGTCACAATTTATGTCCAACTGAACCCAAAAAAATCATTTAAATTCACCTCTTCGCAGCTTATTCTTCTCCTAGTACGAATAAATTCACAGTGGGTTCCGTTCATAATTTTTTAAATAAGGGCATTGAAAAAATCTATAAAAATAAAATAGAGTGCGCTAAATAAAATAGATCGCGAGAGTGGTTGGGGGCGTGTGTATTTGTTACGAAAATAACCACACCGTGTGCGGCTATAATTCTAATGAAGTCAATAAAAACTGCATCTAATTGTGGAAAGAAATTAATAAAAGTACTAGGACCACATGAGTAACAGGAATTGTTATTGCTGAATTGAAAATCGTTTGCTCACAGAACCCTGATTACGACATTACACACACAATGTAAGCATCATAATGTGTGTAAACCTAATGGGTTAAGGTCTTAGGGTACGTGAACCCATTGCAGTCCTTCTAATTACTCCTGGTAAATACAACTTCTAATTCAGACTTCTAACGAGATAACGCGGCCCCATAATATGATCTTTGACGGATTAAAATGAATGATTTTCCGGAGTTGCGGAAATTTCCGGGGTTGCGGGAATGTTCTAACGAGATAACGCGGCTCCGGAATGCAAGGGCAACTGAAGGAGCAAAGTGGTTTTTAGTCAGTACTTCCGCGCCACCTAGGGCGGGGTATGTAAAATAATCTTGAATTCTTGAACAACATTTTTCAATAGTAGTGGACACTATTAGATAAGACTAGCGACCCTATAGGTATCTAAATTTTACGAAATAATATTTAGGTACCAGAATAGCAGGGGCTAGGAGCTTTATTTAGCATTATTGTTATTTATTGTTTTACTCGTCAGTCGTAGTCTTTTCCGCTTCTAGTGCACTCGTTTCTATCCCTGTGATACGCGCATCAGTTCAGTACGGCTACATCTAATTGACTTTTTTTTGTTGTGTTTGCAAAATGTCGTTAAGTAATAGTGAATATTACGAAATGATGATGTGTGTCGGAGCAGAAGATGGTAATTTGCGAGCTGCTCGAGAACTGTACCGTCGCCGTTTTATTGAGGGTAGACCAGATGCTGAGCGTCGAGAGCTGCCTTCGTCGGCATGTTTTAGTCGGATGGTACATCGTCTGTACCAAACTGGGTCATTCCACGCACCTGCTCCAGAGGGTCGCCCGAGTACTACCGATCCAGAATTTGAAGAAGCCATATTGGAGCATTTTGAACTCAATCCACGCACTAGCACACGTCAAGCTGCATTAGTGCTGGGTGCCTCTAACCATATGCAGGTATGGCGAGTGCTGAGCAATGACGGTCAGCACCCATACCATTTCCGTCGCACCCAGGAGCTGATACCGGCAGATTTTTTGCCTCGCGTGGCCTTTTGCGAGTGGTACCGAAACCAGTTAGAAGCTTCGCCAGATTTCGGTTCAAGAGTGCTATGGACCGATGAGGCATCCTTCACAAGAGCGGGAATAAGCAACATCCACAACGAACATGTTTGGTCTCACACGAACCCACATGCTTCGACAGAGTCGTCATTCCAACACCAATGGCGACTGAACGTGTGGGCAGGTATAATTGGAGACGTCGTCGTAGGACCAGTTTTCTTGCCGCAAAGCTTAAACGGCCAAAATTATTTAAGCTTTCTGAGGAATGAATTAGACGATGTCCTCACAGTGCTACCAGTGTTGAGTTACGTTAATCTTGTGATGGGGAATAATTTAATTTTTCAACACGACGATGCACCGGCACACTTTGCTCGAGATGTGCGCCATTATTTAGAAGCGCGCTTTCCCCAGTGGGTTGGGCGTGGTAGTAGAAGCGTGGCTTGGCCTCCGCGATCCCCAGACCTAACCCCGTTAGACTTTTTTTTGTGGGGGTACATTAAAAATGTAGTATACGCAGTGCAGTGTGATACAGTGGACCTTATGAACGTGCGAATTGAGGCCGCTTTCAGGACAATAACACCAGACATGCTACGCAATGTTCAGGTGTCCATGAACAAGCGAGCGGCATTGTGCATACAATACCAAGGTCACCACATCGAACCCCATCTTTAAAAATGTAAGTCATTTTTACTAAATTAAGCAAATCTTTAAGATTTTATAGACTACTGGCCCATGTTCAAAAATGGATGGGTCATATGAACCACCAGATGACGTATATAGTACGATATAAGACCATGCAATAATAAGATTCAGCACTATGCCGTCACTTGTAAGGTGTCCAACTGAGTGCTGGTGAAAATTCAAAAGTGCAGGTAGGAGTGAGTAGATTTTGTTCACATATTTTTGTACGGCATTTTTGCCATCGTTAGATTTATGAAAAATAATAAGAAAACACGCAGTGCCGTAAAAAAATGGTGCGCCACCAAGTAGGGATTTTTTTTTTTTCTGGCATTTTCCAGGGTACATTCGGTCACTTTACGCTGTACGGCATTAGTTTCATGCTGTTTCAATACAGCTTTTAATCTATTATTCCGCAACCCCGTACAAAAATCGTGCGTCAAAGAGAAAAATCAAGGGTTGCAACCCCCTTTCTTTCCGTGCTCCGGGGGGTGATTTGAAAAAGTACGGCTTTAGTTCCAAAACATTACCTAGCACTCAAAAGAACTATTAAAAAAAATGCCATCAAATAATTATTGTTCATTTGAATGTACATTAATAATTATCTTAATTTCATGGTATACTTGATTTATAAAGCTGTAAAATCATTTAACTCTGTACGGCAACTTTTTTTAAAACATAATATTGTAAAATACAACTGTTATATAGTATTGCCGTTCAAAAGAAACTGTTCAAAAATATTATAGAGAAATACAAAAACTGTAATTTTTTAAACTATTGCAAAAGTTTAAATATTCATAGATTAATAAAATATAGCAATTTTCTTCATTCTCCCCTTGTTTTAAATAGTATTAAGATAAATGAATTAGGAAAAAATGATGCCGTACATTTTAATGCAGTCCATATCTTTTAGGCTGATGAAAATGAAACAACTATTTTTTAGATAAATTCGATATATTTAAAGATGATAATACAAAATAAGGTTTTAGTAGTTGAAAATTAGGGCATCCAGATCAAAAAAAGATCTGGATACCCTAATTTCCACTATTTGAAATGAGACTTGTAATCGTTAACCTGAATAGTGTCTTCTAGAACTAAGTATCTATTCAAAACACCTCTTACTCGAAACTTATGTTCATAATCCTATAATTGAATAGTACTAATCTATTCTATTCAGACATATACATCTATTCAGTATAATGTATGTACACACGGTGACAAATCAGGCTATACATTCCCACTATAAGTTGACTTCACACTGTACGAAAAGTGTATACAATGCAAGGTTAACTAAACCTGGAAATATATAGCTTGATATGTAGTCGTGTGTACCTATGTAATACGAATGATTATATTTTATTCAATGTATCGTAATTTATAGCATCACAAACTTACGAACACTACTAAGTGCGCAAATGTTTACATTATTCCCGTAAAGGAAACTGAATGCATTCCAACCTAAGTCTGTCTCTGTAACCATGCAGATATATGTTTATGTGAGACTCACTGCTATAGAATGTGATTCAGTCGTGTCAATGTTTATTTATAAAAATACTAGCTTTGCCCGCGCTTCCGCCCGCGTGGATGTCGGTTATCGCGTAAAGAAGTAGCTTATGTCCTTCTCCATATCCCATGCTATATCTTTTCCAAATTTCATAATGATCGGTTCAGCGGTTTAGACGCGAAAGCGTGACAGATAGACAGATAGAGTTACTTTCACATTTATAATATTAGTAGGGATTAATAGATTCCTACCTAATCAAATAGGTACCTAACTATACCATCTTTAATTTAAAGAATGTATAACATTGAATGATCAATTTAAATTACCTACTCATATGAGTTTTATCTGGTAGGTATACCTACTTTCTTATAGATAAAAATGTTAATTGAAAGTCAGACATTAGTTAAACTGTTTATTTTTCATGTAAATACATTTAATTAATTACATTATCCTTTATCTTCCAATTTGCTTGATTACAACTTTAAACTAACTTAACTAAAAATAAAATATTTATTATTTTAAAATAAACTTAACTATACTGTATTTTACTTATCAAATCTTTAGCACACCTGTAAAGATCATCACTAAATACATTTTCAACAATATGCTGAGCACATACATCAGCCTTACAGTCACATAATTTAGAACCATTGAATTCTTTGACATCAAAGATTTGAATACGTATTATTTTACGGTGAGGACCCTTTACAGATTTTTTAACAAACGAATACATAATTTCATTTCCTCTTCGTTTTTTACCGATGTTGTTACTGGTACTGCAGTGCAGTTCATCTCCAAATTGGAATGGTCTTTCCATACGTACATTTTGACACGGTGATAATGGTGGTGAAATGGGGGAGTATGTTGCGCTCGGTCTTTCTCTCTCCAAATAGTTCATTACATTTTGACGTAATGTTTGTGCAGCTGGGATTGGTGAGTATGATGGGGTAGAGATGAAAAGATCACCGGATTCCTGAAACAAAATACATTCAAATAAATAAACATCGACTGTATAACTTATTATAAAAAAAAACGACAATTACAATAATAAAAAGAGATATCATAAAGAGTTACCTACATTTTAATTGAAATAAATAAAACTAAATAAAAGTTGTTGATTTACTTACCGACATTGTAGATGAAGAAAGTTCACAACAGTGTGATTTTTCTAGGGTTTGTACTGCTTTTATACTTAATCAGATCAATCAGATAATTTATTTTGTTATTAAGGTTCAAAATAATTAAATTAAATTCAGCTTCTTTTATAAACACAGAAATATGAGGTTTGCTGATTTGCCATACCTCCACATGCCTAGGAGTTACATACGAGCGTCCAAACCGCGGCGTTTGTGTCGCCGACAACATTGAATTCGGTATCGGCTCTAATTTATGCTAATACAATATAGAATTTCCTATTTTTTGTTCAGGTACATAACATTTAAAATCGTTTATCATTTGTCTATTAAGAAACACTGTCAAACGTAAAACCGCACACAAACCGCTATGATTTCTATCGAGCGTAAACTGCTGTGTTTTGTTCGCTCGTGTACACAATCGTCAATTTTTGCAAGCATGCATTTTTACAAATTTGGATTGAATGACGTGATTTTAGGCCTATATAAACAGGTCGTAAATTAGTTCCAGACACACATAAAACAAGGGGACGAACGAAGGAACAAATCAAAGCTTGAGTTTAATTTTTAACAAGTGTCTACCTACATTATCGGATCAACAACAATGTAAGTACTGTAGAGGTGTGATACCTCTGTGAAGTGTATGGGACACAAACTATTAAAAGAAACAACGATTGAAGCTTAAGTACGTGTGACCACGTATAATTCAGATAAACGGTACACGACAATGCTGCGCTAAAATTAATAATTGAATATTTTAATATTAAAGAAAATTATCCGTCACTGTGTTTTTATCTTTTTATATCATTAAATACTTTCTGGCTGTTCGAACAATAGCCATTATTAGCTGCCAGCAAACATAAGGTTTCATGCTGGGCATACAACCTTTACATGAGCTACGCCCACCCTTGAATAAATGGATGAATGCACTCCCATAATTGTGCAATCCTTTTATTCACAACGTTCGAACAATCAGAAGGTTCCTGCCTAGCCCTAAGAGAATTTAATTTATTGACTCGGGAGACGTTGAAACAAAATGAGGTACCTCCCTTACAAGGGAAGGCTCAAGGACAGGACAAACAAACCACAAGTTTGACATCATAATAAGTGTCAATGAAGTTAAATATTTAAGTGTGCCATAATGCACCTTATGCAAACTATATTTGTCATGCTTGAACCTCGTCGCGCCAAAACCCGAGGAAAAGACGCGACGAGTCCTCAGACACAATCAAACAATCAATGTGAAAGTTCACATTGGTCCGGAAGGGTTAAATTGAAAAAGACCTAAACATCAAAAACTTTTGTTCCATCGGACGGCATTAAGTCAGAGGGAAGGAAAAGGTTAAGAAGTCAGACCACCCTATAAATTACGTTCACACTCCAGAGGTAAAATCTAAAAAAAATAATATAATCACTCCTCTCTAGTTATTAATAGTTACTATGAAAATCTGTGAGTCCATAATCAAAAGCTGTACCAGCAGTGTCTACTCAACACTCTTTGCGAAGACTATGCTTCTTTAGCAAAGTTGGTCCCGGCTTGTGGTGCAGGTAGAGAGTTCCCAACTATAAGCTGAACCACTGGTGTCAACTCAACACCCTTTGCGAAGACTATGCTTCTATAGCAAAGTTGGTTGCGGCTTAGAGTGAGTATCCTCCTCCCTCTATGTGGAATCACAGATTTGAAGATTAATTAACTCGCGTAGTTACTAAACACACGTTATTATCTTCTGGAGTCCGTTCATACTAGTTCACCGTTGTGAACCCTAATTAAAGAAGACGTAGGGGTGGTCTCCTTCCCGCGGACTCTATGGCTGTGAGGAGTGACACCCGGTGACCCGGTGTGGCCTCACGTTGTCGTCCGATCTTGTCTCATGTAATAAATACAAAATAACAAACATTAATAAAATGTACAGTTGACCAAAGTAAAATAATGGATTAATATTTACATGTTTACATCTAGTTGACATTGAAATTATAGTATAATAATGACACTAAAAAAAAATAATTAATTTGACAAAAAGGGACAATAAAAGAAAACTATAAATTAACGAGAAATGGTTTTAATCTGACATGAAAAATCTCCCTGATCTTTCTATTATTTAATCTTTTAAATTTATGCTTTACTATGAACAATGTTTCTATAAATTGCCATAGAGAAAATGTCTTTATAAAATATTTATTAAACTTTCTAGAACTTCTTTTGAGTTTATTTAATTCTGAAGTTAAGTTTTTTATTTCAGTTTGTCCAGCATATTTGTATGCGACAGTTTTGTTAATAGGCGCTATTTTTATATTATAAATGGTGCGCTTTCGTCGTAACGAAACATTACTGAGTTTTCTTTTTCCTTGTTTTACTATTATTGGACAATATCGATCCATAGGTTTTCCAGTTTTATAACTCTTAATATTTTTTAACTTTTCAACTATAACTTTTATATCATTTCCATTGCTTGTTTGTGTATGAGGCATTGGAATGATCTCAATTTCATTTAATGAGCTGTATGACTGCTCAGGTGAAGCTGTGACGACCTTAACTATCTCCTGCTCAGCTTTACTTTCCTTTGACTCTAAAGCAAACTTAAAATCATCACCCTTTGGAGTCACGGATGACTGCTCGTCCTCCTTCGTATCGGTTGGCAATGCGAGTTGATCGGTTTCAACCACCGTGGACATTTGTTCATACTCAATGTTATGATCGATGATGACGTTATTTTTATGTGTTTCGTCATCGCGAACATTGTTTTCCTTGGACAAGGATTCATTCTGAGGTTCTGAAACATAGCTATTAAGATTAATAATTGGAATGCTCTGACCCGATTCGTCCCTCTCTTCCTCGTGTTCGGTCTCGAACACTTCACTCAAATCTTCTTCAGCATTCACAGGACTGCATTCGATTTCCTCCTTGACATCATGGCTGTCATCGTGGATGTCATCCTGATTGTCATCATTTTGTTTTGTTCTAGAAAATAATTCAGCATCATTATTTTTATCAACAATGCTTTCCTTTCCGACTTCCTCGGACGTTGTTAGTGCAATGGTTTCCTCTTGCACTAAATATTTGTGCCACGGGTGGCATCTGCACTCGAACTCTTCCCTCAATTTGTTGCACATAGTCTCAAAGGACATACCTTCACGGTATATAAATCTATGAAACATTAGGGCAGCGCTATCCATATATGCGCTTATTATGAGCGCCCAATCGCTCTTACGCCATCCATAATGGTTAGCTTCTTCAATAAACTCACTAATAAATTGTTCGACACATTCATGTCTATGCGTGCCCGAAAAGAATTTATTAATTTCTGGCCAAAAATATTGATATGCCATCTTCCTTACTTTCTTTCAATATATAAATAATAAAAACCACTTAGCTTTATTCGTCTTCTTCTTCTTGGAGCGATAGGCCTTGCCTTATCGTATATTACTTACGAACTTTTTAAACGTATAAGGGGGTTTTTTACAATATGCGCTTTGTGCGCGCACTAATATCGCGGGGGTGCTCCGGTATTGATCGCGGCGCCTCCACCAAGTGTAGAGGTGTGATACCTCTGTGAAGTGTATGGGACACAAACTATTAAAAGAAACAACGATTGAAGCTTAAGTACGTGTGTCCACGTATAATTCAGATAAACGGTACACGACAATGCTGCGCTAAAATTAATAATTGAATATTTTAATATTAAAGAAAATTATCCGTCACTGTGTTTTTATCTTTTTATATCATTAAATACTTTCTGGCTGTTCGAACAATAGCCATTATTAGCTGCCAGCAAACATAAGGTTTCATGCTGGGCATACAACCTTTACAGTACATACCGACTTATGATTTATATTTAAATTAATAATTGTTATGTTTTTATTATTGCTATTTATTCAAGAAGCGTTCATCACTCAGCAGTTAGCCAGCACGTTTAGCTCGGAGACTGAGTGATGAGCTTTCAGTATTGTACATCGTGGGTTCGATTCCTGCGCTAATCAAATACTTGCTAATTATTCATCTATTTCAATAGTCGACATCGTTAGCACAGTGACCGAGTGATCGGGTTTCTGTCAGTTTAGTAAAGTAACTGAGCAATCGATTTCCTATACCTACTAAGTGCCACAGGTTCGATTCCTGTGCAGATAAAACATTTGTACTTTTAGCCTAAATGTAGTTGTTTCGAGATCTAGACGTCCGGACATTCATGATACAGAATTTATCCTAATGTGAATTAGTGAAAGAGAAACACAATATTTTACCTATTCCAGCTTTTAATCTATTTATCTTCTTATCAATTCAACTTCTGAATGTAATTGAATTAATGAAGAAACGATTTAACGGATCGATTACAGTGTAGCTATAACATTTTATTTGTTTGTTTACAGGTCCAAGCTACTCGCCAACGACCTTTTTCTCTCCAGTGAAGACTCTGATGAAGAGGTAAAGCTGAAGAGAAAGTCGGAGGAAAGGAAAACGAAACGGGAAAGATCTAGCAAGTCGGGTGAAGGGTCAAGTGCAAAGAAGTCGAAACCGATTATCTCCCCGGTTACGCTACCAGCTCGAGTTACAGCCGGTGAATTATTCGGTGAAGACAGCGATAACGAGGGAACTGTCATCCGAACACAGAGCTCCAATAAAACTGGTAATATACCACCTCTTTATTCTTATTTTACAAGAAGAATGGCTAAGGGTTATTCCCGACAGATAAGCGAGACCAAAGAAGGGAAATATTATGTGGAGGTGAAAATATATAACACAGATGAAATTAAAAAAATTATGCCGATAAATAGATGGCGCTCCGCCATTACTACCATAAAAACTAAATTGGATGAAAATAAGGAGTCTTGGCACCACATAAAGGATTTCATCAAATCAACACAAAAAGATTTTAAGAATTGCCCGCTCACTCATATAGGAGCTTACGAATAGTTAAGCGGATTTGTAATTACTATAGCAATATTTAAACTACCTTTTAATAACATTTATACTTACATAACCTAATATCATAAACATATTAATAATTATTGTAATGTACCCACTTAATGTAATGTTTTATTTTTTATTTTTATTAGTAAACTTTTCTATGTAAAATTGGTCTTATTTTCTTTTTTTTTCACAGTAACACGCCTCAACAACAATATATCAAGATCTAGAAAGTCAACAAACTGTGACAAATGTAAAATTTTAATACCAGAAAATCAGTATTCCTATCACATGAGAACGAATATACATAAAGCAAATTGTTTATTGAATACCAAGTTCACAAATATCCATATAATTGCAACAGCATTCAAAAACAGATTAATGACCTACAGATTGAATGTCACTCAGGAAGACGAGTACCTCGGTCTAGAGGCGTTCCTGTGTGATCATCAAGTAAATCTAACAGAATTGATAAATTTGTCTCTGAATGAACACAATTGTATAAAATTGAATTTCGAATTGTTTGCCTATTTTATGCTGCCAAAATTAGACGAAAAACAATTAAAGTCGTTTAACACCAAGTACGAAATTGTTTATAAAAACACTGATTTGAATGAATTACTAACTATAGTAATGAATACATTGAACAATAAATTAACTGAGTTCCAGCACTGTCAGTCTGGTTGGACATTTGTTTCCATGAGTCATCTGGAAATAAATATAAATAAATATTCTCCTATGAGAGGTGGGTCTTATATAGAACTCCCGTCAGCTATTAAACATACCAGGAGTTGTATAAATATAAAAAACAAAGATAAATGTTGTTTCCTATGGAGTATAATTGCTGGATTATACCCAGCTAATAATAATGTTTGCAGAACAAGTTCATATCCTCATTATTCCTCTGTTTTAAATATTGAGGGAATGTCTTTTCCCCCTACGATAAATGATATTAAAAAGTTTGAGAAAAACAATCCCAACATAAGTTTAAATATATATGGTATACAGAATAATATTGTGACTGGACCTCTTTATGTATCGAAAAATAGAAATAAAAATCATTTTCACTTACTTTATATTGAAAACAATACCACTGGACACTATTGTTTAATAAAAAATTTGACACGTTTAGTACGACGTCAAGTAACTCATTATAAAGGTAAAGTTTATTTGTGCGATACGTGTTTACAATTATTTAATAGCGAAAAAAGATATAATTCTCATAACTGCTCTAAAATATTGTCTGTTTTACCTGAAAAGAATTCTATAGTTAAATTTAAACACTATGAGAGACAACAAAAAATTAATTTCATCATTTATGCTGATTTTGAATGTATTTTAATGGACTGTAATGAAAGTAACTCATTGAATACACAGAAACTAAAAATACATAGTCCTTCTTGTTTTGCATATTATATTTGTTGTGCAAACGATGATCAATTAAACAAATATGTTACATACCGAGGTGCAGATTGTGTAGAAGTATTCGTTAAATGTTTAATAAAAGACGTCAAACGTATACATACGCTTTTAAGTAGTAAAAAGCCAATGAACCCTTTAACAACAGAGCAAGAGATGGATTATCAAAATTCAAGTACATGTCATATATGTAAACGATTATTAGTTAATGATAAAGTCCGAGATCATGATCATTTTACATCTGAGTATCGTGGGGCGGCGCACTCCCATTGTAACTTAATTTATAGAGTTTGTTCATTCATTCCTGTTGTTTTTCATAATTTGTCCGGATATGACTCACATTTATTCATTACAGAACTAGCTAAGTATGATGGCTCTATTAACATAATACCGAAAACTAAGGAAAAATACCTTTCAATAACAAAAGTAATAACTACAGAAAAATATAATCACCCTATTCAAATAAAGTTTATTGATTCTTTCCAGTTTCTCAGTTCTAGTCTAGATGCATTAAGTAAAAGTTTATCAGAAAAGGACTTTTTACATTTATCAAGAGAATTTACAGATAAAAGAAAATTTGATTTAATGCGAAAAAAAGGCATTTACCCATATGATTATATGGATTCTTGTTCTAAATTTGATGAAACGGAACTTCCATTAAAGCATAATTTTTATAACAATTTGTGTAACCAGCACATAACTAATGAGGAATATTTACACGCACAAACAGTCTGGAATGTTTTTGAAGTTAAATCCCTTGGCGAATATACAGATTTATACATAAAATGTGATGTGCTTTTACTATGTGACATATTTGAAAAATTTCGAAAAACGAGCTTACAATACTATAAGTTGGATCCCGCTTATTATGTAACGTCACCGAGCTTAAGTTGGGATGCAATGCTTTTTTATACCGGGATTGAACTTGAGTTAATAAGTGATTTGCAAATGTATGAGTTATTAGAAAAAGGAATTCGTGGTGGGCTGGCACAGTGTTCCCTACGTCATGCTGTAGCGAACAATAAATACTTACCACATTTTAATGAGTCAGAACCAACCAGTTATTTGATTTATCTTGATTGTAATAATCTATATGGTTATGCTATGATGAAGAAGCTTCCTATTTCGGAATTTAAGTTTTTGACTCCAAAATAAATAAGCAACTTTGATGTAAATATTGTGTCAGATAATAATGATTATGGTTATATTTTGGAAGTAGATTTGAATTATCCGAATTATTTACACAACAAGCATAAAGACTTACCTTTTGCAGTTGAGAAATTAGTACCTCCCTATGGAAAATCGTCGAAATTGGTTGCAAACCTTTATGATAAGCATAATTATGTTATACATTATGTTCACTTAAAAGAATGTTTAAAAAATGGCTTGATTTTAAAAAAGATTCATTGTATACTTAGCTTTAGACAAGAATGCTTTTTAAAAAAATACATCGATCTGAATACAAGTCTTCGTCAAAATTCCAAAACTGCGTTTGAGAAGGACTTCTTTAAGTTATTAAATAATGCCATATTCGGTAAAACGATCGAAAATAAACGTAAGCAAGCTGATGTTAAATTAGTAACAAAATGGAGTGATACTAGTAATAAAACAAACAAGCATCTCGGAGCTGAAAAATTGATAGCTAAACCAAATTTAAAAAGTATTTCAATATTTTCAGAAAAATTTATAGCTGTGGAATTGTATCGTGAAAAAGTCGTTTTAGATAGACCTATTTATATCGGATTCACCGTTTTAGAATATGCCAAGCAACACTTATACCAATTTCATTATGACTTTATGAAAAATAAATACGAAAACAATGTTGAGTTGTGTTACACCGATACCGATAGCTTATTATACTTAATTTACACAAATGATTTTTATCATGATATGCATGATAATCTTAGCAAGTTCGATACCAGTAATTTTGCAATAAATAATCCTTATCACATACCACAACTTAATGCAAAAGTTCCAGGATTGTGGAAGCATGAGATTGGTGATGATTTAATTACAGAATTTACAGGTTTAAGAGCTAAATTATATTTTATAAACAGTGTTAATACTCAAATTAAAAAAGCTAAAGGTGTTTCCAAATCTATAACTTCTGAACTGAAAATAAATGATTACAATGATGTACTGCTGACCAATAAAGCGCGAAGATGTAAAATGAAAATGATAAAATCAATTAAACATGTTTTATACACTCAACAAGTAGATAAACAAGTTTTAGAAAGAAGCGATGACAAAATTCAAGTATTACAAGATCAAATTCACACATTACCATGGGGCCATTATGATTCTATGTTTTTAGATTATTCTAGTGATGTGTAATCTGTAATTTTAATGTATATTTTTATAACATAAATGAATTATTCCCACTCCGTTAAATTATATCTGTGTTTTTAGTACATAAATTGAATGTATAATTTCAGGTACTTTGTTATAATACAAGTAAATACTTATTAAAAAATATAAGCTTTTTATTTTACTGTCTACCACTTTCATTTACCTTAGACTTCAGAATATTCTTCACTATTTACTTCCAAATCTGGAGTTATATCTGTGATAAGTAATGTATAGATAACAAGAATAATAAATTATAACACCTTTCTTATAGAAGTATATAAACAGAGGTAATTTCTCTTGACCCGCATTTCATAATGAAGTTCGTCAAGCAACCGCAGACTTTTGAAATTAATAATATAAAATTAGATAACCATTCACAAAAAGTGAGACATAGTGTACTCTTACCTACTACTATCAGATGTATAATATGTGGTCCATCTAACTGTGGGAAAACCAACATAATGCTAAATTTGATATTTCATAAAAACGGTGTTAAATTCAAGCATATTTATTTATACTCGAAGACAGCTTTCCAACCAAAGTATTGT
Organism: Antitype chi; assembly: GCA_947359405.1. Classification (NCBI taxonomy): domain Eukaryota; kingdom Metazoa; phylum Arthropoda; class Insecta; order Lepidoptera; family Noctuidae; genus Antitype; species Antitype chi. The sequence continues at coordinate 142,067 of OX375815.1, forward strand.
TTTCTTAAACAAGTTATGAGCAGTATTCCAAATGCAAATTTATTTGTTTTCAATGATAATAAAGAAGTTGTACATCCTAATGATGCTTTGAGTAATTCAATAATGATTTTTGATGACGTTGCATGTGAAAATCAAGTAAACATTCGTAATTACTTTGCAATGGGAAGACATAAACAGATAGATTGTTTTTATTTATCACAAACTTATTCCAAAATACCCAAACAACTTATACGAGATAATGTGAACTTTATGATTATCTTTAAACAAGACGACACAAATCTTAAGCATATTTACAATGACCATGTAAATACAGATATCGAGTGGTTTCAATTTAAAAAACTTTGTTCGATTATATGGCAAGATCGATTCGATTTTTTATTAATAAATAAAGATTGTCCTCTTAATAATGGTAGATATAGACAAGGTTTCGACACATTTATTTGCTTCTAGAACATACATAAATACCAAATCAGTGAAGGAAATGTACCAATTGATGACTAACATTTGTTTAAAACAGTTGGGTAAAATAAAAAATCTGATAATGGATGTTAACATTAAAGAACAATTGATAAAATCAATAGATGCTATAAAAAATAAAATTAAGATAATACAAAATGAGGAAGATACTGCTAATTTAAAGCTAAAAAAAGTTTTCAAGCCAATAACAGATCCGTTAGAAACATTAATTAAAGCGAATGATAAAGATAAAGCAACATCGGACATTTCTAATGATGAGAGTAATATATTTGGAAGACTTACTTCATCCCCAGGTTATGAAAGTTTAAGTAAATATATGAGCCCTGCTTCAAATGCAGGTTCTGAATGTGACGAAGACGCTCTTTTAAGAAATTCGTTTAAAGATTCAAATGATACACTTTTTTCACTAAATAAAGAAGATATGATGGAAATCTATGATGATAACCTGAATGTACCATTTGGTATACGTAGTGAAAACAAAAATCTGATGATGGGGGATTCAAAGGTAGCGCTTTCACTTACAAACAATGCTGGGAATTCATCCAAAATAGTCACTGTTAAAAAAAAGCATTATGAATTGACATCAGGCCTCAAGGAACTTTTACTAAGAAATAGACCTGACCTTAATCTAGTGACTGAAGTAGATAAAATTGTCTATAAAGATATGCTCCATAATACGCACGCACATAAACGGGACTATCACCCCAATGGTCAAATAAAAGGTGATAAAAGTTTAAAATATCGTCAAATTATTAAGCCTTTATTTTCACAAAATAGTGATGTTCAAGATGAAGGGCAGATAATTAAACCAAAAAGTGGTGGTTTTTTGCCTAAACTGAAAAAATATAAAAGTAATACTGATTATGTTTATTGGGATGACCCTAATGAACTCATTGAAAGATTGAAACTTCTGATTGCTTCAAAAAATGCTGGCAATACTAATCATGATAATGAAATTTTGTCAATTATAGAAGAGTTAAAAGAAGCTAGTATTATAAAATAATAAAAATCTTCGAAGTATTCGCAGTTATAAAGTTGTATAGAACATGAATGTACATAAATATGTTAATTGTGTTTGTACAAAACAATCATCAGTAATAACTGATAGTAGTATACGTGTTGAACATATTGAGATTACAAATACATCAGGAAAAACCGTGTCCAAAAACAAAAGTAGCGAAGAGCAAATTAACATAATTAACGTTGATATTTTAAAGAAAATAGAACAACTACAGAAATTGATTTCAATTATAAATGAGAGGGTAAAAATACTTGAAAAAAATATTGCATTAAAAGATATTGCAGGAAAATTAAATAAGCATTATGAGCAAAGCAGATGTCATAAATGAAATTCATAAATGTGCAAGAGTCAACTTTCCAAGAAGACAGGTCATACTTAAAGATATTGATGATCTTTGGCAAGCCGATTTAATGGATATGCAAGCAATTTCAAAAGTAAATCGTGGTTATAAATATATACTGGTAATCATAGATGCTTTTTCTAAATATGCTTGGACAATTCCTTTGAAACAAAAGAATAAGCAACAGGTATCAGAAGCATTTAAAAATCTATTAGATAAAGGACGGGTTCCAAAAAACTTGCAAACCGATCTTGGTAAAGAGTTTTATAACGATATATTCAAAAATGTGGTAAAAAAGCATAAAATTAATCATTATTCAACTTATTCTACTAAAAAAGCCTCAATTGTTGAAAGATTAATAAGGACTTTAAAGAATAAATTATATAAAGAATTTAGTTTTAATGGGAATTATAAGTGGTTTAATGAAACACTTAATAAAATGGTATTTGAATATAATAATACTACTCACAGAACTGTGGGACGAACACCAGCTTCTGTTAATCATATCAATAAAACAGATATTTTACAGAGATACATTCATGCAGCTCAGTCTAAGAAAAACATTAAGTGTAAGAAATTTTGTGTTGGTGATTTTGTGAGGATAAGTAAATACAAAGGATGTTTTGATAAAGGTTATTATCCAAATTGGTCAACAGAAATATTTAAGATAAAAAAAATACAAGAAACGAATCCAACAACTTATTTAATAGAAGATTCACGATGCCGACCAATATTAGGAGGATTTTACGCTCAAGAACTACAAAAAACCCGCCATTCTGAGTTATACCTTGTTGAAAAAGTTTTGAAAAGAAAAGGAAATAAAGTATATGTTAAATGGCTCGGCCTTCCTACTAATGAAAATAGTTGGATATATGTAACAAATGTATTATAGGTACGCTTAAGCGAACTAATCAAGAATATTATTTTACCATATGTATTTAAGCAAATACATGCATTTTTTAATTCATTACGAATCTGTTCTTAAAACAACAAGGACTTGTATTTGTACCATATTAAATTAACATACGTTACAATTGATTTAAAGAAAAAATTAAGGAATAGAAATGAAGACAAAACGATGTAATTCAGTTATCAAAGAAACGGTTTCTACCACACCCACTAAACATAATAGTAAAGTGAAAACAGGTGCAGGTTTTAAGAAAACTCTTAAAAAAATTGTTACACATACTAAAAAGCACATTAAAAAACTAAAACCAAAATGTAAGAAAGCATTGATGGAATTAGCTTACACCACAGCTAAAGACTTTGCATCAGATCTACCAATTAAATTACCTAGAATTATACCAGTACCAAAAACTGGTGGATTTCTTCCCTTAATACCAATATTTGCTGGATTATCTGCTGCTGGCAGTTTAGCAGGAGGTGCTGCTGGGATTGCAAAAGCTATTAATTCATTTAAAACAGCCAAGAAGCAATTGTTTGAATCGGAACGACATAACAAGGAAATGGAAACGTTGTTGATTGGACGAGGTTTACACCTAAAGCCTTACAAAGATGGTTTAGGTATTTATATTACAGAGAAAAAAAACTGATATCGCGGCTACCCAAAAGAGCTTTAACAAATATTGATATTATGAAACACTCAAATAATATTCCATTCTTCAGAGGTGTGTTTATGAGAGATAAACTACCAGATAAAGTATCACGAATAGAATGTGGGGTGATCAATCTAGACTCTTCCGATAACTCTGGAACTCATTGGGTAGCATACGGTAAAATAAATGAATACATAGAATATTTCGACAGTTATGGTAACCTAAAACCTCCAAAAGAATTTACGAAATATGTTGGAAATAACATTCAGTATAATTATGAAAACAAACAACGTGATCATATGTATAATTGTGGACACTTGTGTTTAAAATTTCTTAAATCATTTTGGAAAGACAATAAAGAAAGATAACAAAATTATTGTATTTTATTTTTATTTGTTTGTAACATAATTAAGACATTATAAATATTTAACTCTTGATACTTTACTCACATTTATAGGTTGTCCTTTGTGATAGTCACTACTCGTGTTATTGAGCTAACTCTATTTTGTTTAATTCATGTAAGAATAATATGTTAGTATTCAATAAAACTCCTCGTGGCAGTGGAAAATCTAATATTTTAGTTCCTATTTCCAAAGAAGGCAGACGTGTCAACGTAGTCAACCGGAGAAAAATTACTAAAGAAAATAAAAGATTTCTCCAAGATATTGGACTTAAATTAAAATAATGCTTCAAATAACTGATTTACCACAACATGATAACTCTATTGAGAGTTATGAGATTCACAGTTACAATCCGTATAGTACCAGTTTTAAAGAAAATGATGAAATCAGAATACCCATTCATCATCAAGATTTGTATGTATTACCGTCAGGCAGTTCCATTTTTGTAGAAGGGTATGCAAGTGTATCTTCTAAAGATACAACTGGAAAAATATTGAAAAAGGATGTTGATTTTATAAATAACCCAATTTCGTATTTATTCCAAGATATTAGGTACGAAATAAATGGTGTTGAAATCGATCGCATTAAAAATGTTGGTATTACAACAACCTTAAAATCGTACGTCTCAATGAATGAAGGTGAAAGTAAAGCTGCAGCAGTCTGGGGATGGAACTTAAATGGTACGAAAATAAAAAATGAACATTTTAGTGTTATCATCCCATTGAATAGAATACTGGGATTTGCAGAAGATTATAACAAAGTAATAATCAATTGTAAGCATGAACTTATACTACAAAGAAGTAGCTCGACATTAAACTGTGTGCTTATGGAAAAAAATGATAGCGTAGACCTAGTTATACAGAAAATACAATGGCGTGTACCACATATTAAAGTTTCTGATCGTAACAAATTGTTATTGCTTAAGAGTCTTGAGAGAGATCGTCCTATACAGTTAGCGTTTAGAAATTGGGATTTGTATGAATATCCATTATTACCAAGAACAACAAAACATTCCTGGTCAGTGAAGACCACTTCCCAGCTAGAAAAACCAAGATTTGTTATATGTGGATTGCAAACAGCCCGGAAAGCTAATAAAACAAAAAGTTCTTCCATTTTTGATCATTGCAATGTAAGCAATATTAAATTATTTTTAAATTCGCAATACTATCCGTATGACTCACTTAATCTAAAATTTGATGAAGATAAATATAGTATATTATATGAAATGTATGCTAATTTTCGTCAGTCGTTTTACAACTTAGGTATTGATCCGTTGCTTAGCCTAAATCAGTTCAAAACAATTGCACCACTTTTTGTGATTGATTGCTCAAGGCAAAACGATTCGCTCAAAACTGGACCAGTTGACGTGCGATTAGAAATCGAATGTTCTGAAGATATTCCAGATAATACATCTGCTTATTGTTTAATAATAAACGATCGACTATTCGAATACAAACCTTTGAGCAATATTGTGAGAAAATTATCATGAATGTCATCGTAGATGTTCAAGGCTTTAAGAGTGAAGGAAACGAGTTTATTCCCAAAGAAATAGCAATAATGTATAAAGGACGCATACAAATATTGTTGATGAAACCACCGCGAGCGTTTCATGACTTGACGAAGAAAGAACGATTACAAGTAGCTTGGGTTGAAAGAAATAGAGGAATATACTGGAACGAAGGCTTTGTACCATATTTTAACTATAAAGCTAGCTTGGGTAATTTTTTTAAAAATAAAACTTTGTTTGCAAAAGGAAACGAAAAAGTGTTATGGTTAAAAGATATATTCCAAATTAATAATGTACATAACTTAGAAAGTAAAAACTGTCCTAGTTTAGTAACATTATATAAAAACTATTCAACTTCATCTGACATTATAAGTTGTATACATCATACCAATATATGTGCCTTAAAAAATTTATTTTGTCTAAATAAGTGGTGCGAAGAAAATAATGTTCTCATGTAATAAGATAAGAACTGATGATTACATAAATATTTACAATATAAGTGCTATAAAGTGTATTTTGTTAAAATAAGTGGTGTGTAGAAAATAATGTTTTTATGTAATAAGTAGAAATAAATATTTACAATTAAGCTAATTTGCAGTCTTATTTCTCGAATCCCTATGATATCAATACAATATAAAATTAAGTTAAACTTTCTCAACTATATTGTGTAGTTCAACGTATATAATTCCATGAGCAGTTACTGTTACTATAGAACTGTGTATTTTATTGTACTAAAAACTTCTACAGGTCATTCCTACTCCATTGTGACTCGGAGCGCCACATCTTTATAAATTGAGATCATCAGATACAAGACTTCATTATTCTTTTATACATACCCGTATCAAGACCTTCTTAAAATGATAAAAACTTATTTTAGCCCGCGATATGAAATATATAATGAACATAAAATTCGATTATGTTCTTTTCGACATTATTGGGCTACAGTAGATTCAAAACGAAGACTGGTGATGAAAATGACTGATGCCGGTTTTTTTTACTGTGGAAGTGGTTTAAACGATAAAGTTATGTGCTTTTCATGTGGGGGTGGCATCGAAGATTGGGAATATTACGATGATCCTTGGATGCAGCATGCTATATATTTTCCTGATTGCCTCTATTTAAATGCTGTAAAAGGAACAGATTATGTTGACAAATCAAAACGTCTATTTTTTAAAGAAACAAAAATATAAAATTATTCTTATGTGGAGGAGAATAGATTGAATGTCTGCTGAATAACTACAACAAAATTCTACTAACTGCTACAACTAAATTCTATGAACTAAATTACTTGCAGTCATTATAAGCAACATTCGATCGGAAAATAGAATAGAATAGATTAGTACTATTCAATTATAAGATTCTGAACATAAGTTTCGAGTAAGAGGTGTTTTGAATAGATACTTAGTTCTAGAAGACACTATTCAGGTTAACGATTAGAAGTCTCATTTCAAATAGTGGAAATTAGGGTATCCAGATCTTTTTTTGATCTGGATGCCCTAATTTTCAACTACTGGTTTTTATTTAAATTAATCAGTATCGGAATCAGCCGCTGAGTTGTTATCGGAGTCAACGTCTTCATTGACGTCCGAATTATCTTCTCTATCATTTTCTGAAACATGAATAAGTTTTTGTCAAAATTAAAGTCTTACGTACAGATTGAAGATGTAAAGATATATTTATTCACCTATGACGTCATCAATTTCTTCGCCTGATTCCTCATCCGGTTCCGTTATGTCACTGACTTTTTGGGGGCATTCCTCGCCGTGGAACCAGTCGAAATCGTACCAACCGTCATTGAACATCCATCCATATCTTATTGGTAACAAGGTCGACGGTATTTGTTTGTAGGCATTACACCAAATCTGTGCTATGTAGGTACTTCTCTTCATATGTTGTTTTAACTCCCGGAAACAAGGGGGAAACGACGTTGCTTCCAATTTCATAGCTTTCTTTCTGAAAGCTTCATTACAGCTTTTCGGTGTATAAATCCTATCGAATATGATACACCTTGCTTCGTTGACAGTTTTTCTTGCTTTTACATTGTATAAAACGCATACATATTCTTGCAGAACATTGAAAATTTGTTCCATGAGTAGTGGATCTGTAACAAACGCACTATGGCCTATTTGAATAAATGCGTCCTGGAACTTCCTAGATTTCTCCAATACTTTTAATGGTCTGTTTTTACCCTTCCTATAAAATGCGGGATTGAAGTCGCATCCCGTAAAAGCATGGAATGCAGCCAACGAAGAACAGAGCTTCTCGCCCAAGTCTCTGTACACAGCACAAACGTCAATGTTTTTCACGTGATTATATATGAACATATTATATATGATCATATATTATATGAACTTTCAGATTTGTACGGCATTAACTTTTTATAAATTATTGCATTAAGTACAAATAAACTATCTAAATGCCGTATAAAAAAATATCGTCATAAATTTCACTTTACATTTCGTTATATGGAATTGTCTTACATTTCGTTCTATGGATTTTTCCTTGAGTTTTTTTTCCCCCTACAAACCTTTGGACCAACGAAAATGTACGGCATGTAAAAAAATATTATCTATGCATAAAATACTTTCAAAATAAATTAATTTTATGTTGTTTCAAATCACCCCCTGGAGCACGGAAAGAAAGGGGGTTGCAACCCTTGATTTTTCTCTTTGTCGCACGATTTTTGTACGGGGTTGCGGAATAATAGATTAAAAGCTGTATTGAAACAGCATGAAACTAATGCCGTACAGCGTAAAGTGACCGAATGTACCCTGGAAAATGCCAGAAAAAAAAAAATCCCTACTTGGTGGCGCACCATTTTTTTACGGCACTGCGTGTTTTCTTATTATTTTTCATAAATCTAACGATGGTAAAAATGCCGTACAAAAATATGTGAACAAAATCTACTCACTCCTACCTGCACTTTTTAATTTTCACCAGCACTCAGTTGGACACCTTACAAGTGACGGCATAGTGCTGAATCTTATTATTGCATGGTCTTATATCGTACTATATACGTCATCTGGTGGTTCATATGACCCATCCATTTTTGAACATGGGCCTGTAGTCTATTACTGTTTGGTCGGTAATAAGACTAATAAGTAATAATAAGGGCTCAAACTAGTTAACCTACCTAAACTTTGTTTAGTTTTTTTTTTACGTGATTTTTGTAATATCAGTTTTTACGTGCAATTTCTGGCTTGATATTAATTAATAAGCTGTAAGTCAATAATTACTCAATTTACATCACGGTAAAGTAAAGTAGGTATGGTTTATTGCGCGCGCGCGAAATCGCTTTGGCGGCACGCCGCCAAAGCGGTTGGGCGGTGCGGCCGCGGCGGCGGGCGGCAAGTTTTATTTCGTCAATTCGCGCCGACAGAGGACACCGCCTGCTCTCAGCTACTATGGTACTAGGCGCGCAGAACTACGGAAGAGATTTATCGTCAAATTGGCAAGTAACGTGGAAAGTTATTGACCTACTTAGTGCGGTGACACGTTTGTTATGATTTGAATTTAAGAAACCTAAGATATCGAAAATTTGGTATCAATTCTTAGAGTATTTTATTTTGAGCTGAAACTAGGTATAGTGATTCTTTACCAGCTGTTATCTTTAGTGCTTAAGGATAGCTATAGGGTTTCTGTTACACGCTGTATAGACGAATTTACAAAATTATTTTTTGTTCGAAAGGGGTTTATTGCGAAATGGCCCCATTAAAATTTCATATAGATCTGATGATTCATTTCGTAGACAGACAACGGAACTTTTCAAAAAATGACAGCAAACAAACCGCGAATGCTGCGATCGCAAAAAATATGCATTGTTTTGACCCCAAGGATGATGAAATTTTGAATTGGTGTGGGGTAGGTACTATATCTAAAAAGTGTAAAACAAAATTTTTTCCAAAAAAAAAACCAACCGACTTCCGGAAAAACACTAAAAAGTGAAAAATAACTTTATTTTCGGGAGGCGGTGACAAAAAATTCAAATACATATCCTAAGTTATCGACTTCCGAAATTATAGTTATTTTTCACATTTTAGTGTTTTTCCGGAAGTCGGTTGTTTTTATTTTTTTGGAAAAGGATCTTACTATCCACATAGTACGTTTCCGTGGGATAATTTACGACCTGCATGCGGATGAAGCCGCTGGCAAAAACTAGTAGTAAATCGAAATAAATACTCATACTGAAATAGTTCAATAAATACTCATACCGAAATAGTTCAATAAATACTCATACTGAAATAGTTCAATAAATACTCATACTGAAATAGTTCAATAAATACTCATACTGAAATAGTTCAATAAATATCCATACTGAAATAGTTCAAAATTCATTTTCAGCAATATGGTTACATACCGTAAGATCGTTTCCTGTAGCGATCGTATGCTAATTTTCCTGCAACGGCAAACATAATACCAGCACCGAATGAGCAAAACAGTATTGCTAGCAGAGTTGGCAAAGCATACATTTTAGTTGCCTCAGGTGGATCAGTTTTCATATTGCCTGGATTTGTAACTCTGAAAAAAAATAATAACACAACTGCGATTACTTACTGAATAATGACAAATGACATATCACGCTTGATTGTCTGCCGGATGGCAGACAATGTTTTTAATATTGATAGTGAACATTGCACACATATTTCAATGCTCTAAGAGACATTCACCTATTTATAAATTACTTGTTTTTCGCTTATCGTTCTTTCTAACTTTATCTTTTTGTTTTGGTCCTACGGGGCTTAGCGAGATGTTAAATAGCCTCATAATAATCTTCCTCGAGAATTGGACGATCAAATTAAATTTTTAATTCAAGCCCGACTGTTAATTTCAGAGATTCCCGAGTTCAAACAAACTATTCTACCTTGTCATGTGATAGACTGTCTAAAGGATGTTCCGAGCTCCTATTTAAGCGCATCGCTCACACTCACGCACTACTATATACATTCATAAGGATCACACAACAAAAATATGTTATTACTAGTAAAACCAGGGCTCCAATCTTTTCAACTGCTTGTTTTATAAATTATGTAATGTTAACTTACGTTTTATCATCATCTGTATTTTGTTTGCTTTTCGTTTTTTTCTTGCCACCGTCTCCTTCAGTCGGAGTCACGGGTTTTTTCTTGCTACGGTCTCCTTCAGTCGGTGTCACGGGTTTTTTCATGCCACGGTCTCCTTTAGTCGGTGTCACAAGTTTTTTTTTCCCACTGTCTCCTTCAGTCAGCGTCACGGGTACTTTCGTTCCACCGTCTCCTTCAGTCGGTGTCACGGGTTTTTTTTTTCCAGCATCTCTTTCAGTCGGTGTTACGGGTTTTTTCTTGCCACCGACTCCTTCAGTTATCGTCACGGGTTCTGTCGTGCTACTTTCTACTTCAGTCAGCATCACGGGATCCTTCTTGCCTCCATCGCCTTCAATCGGTGTCACGGGTTCATTCTTGCTACCATCTCCTTCAGTTGGCGTTACGGGTTTTTTCTTGCCACCGTCTCTTTCAGTCAGTAACACCAGTTCTTTCTTGCCACCGTCTCCTTCAGTCGGTGTCACGTGCTCTTTCTTGCCACTCTCTCCTTCAGTCGGCATCACGGAATCTTTCTTGCCACCGTCTCCTTCAATCGGTGTCACGGGTTTTTTTTTTCCAGCATCTCTTTCAGTCGGTGTTACGGGTTTTTTCTTGCCACCGACTCCTTCAGTTATCGTCATGAGTTCTGTCTTGCCACCGTCTACTTCAATCAGCGTCACGGGTTCTTTCTTGCCACCATCGCCTTCAGTCGGCGTCGCGGGTTTTTTCTTGCCACCATCTCCTTCAGTTGGCGTCACGGGTTCTGTCGTGCTACTTTCTACTTCAGTCAGCATCACGGGATCCTTCTTGCCTCCATCGCCTTCAATCGGTGTCACGGGTTCATTCTTGCTACCATCTCCTTCAGTTGGCGTTACGGGTTTTTTCTTGCCACCGTCTCTTTCAGTCAGTAACACCAGTTCTTTCTTGCCACCGTCTCCTTCAGTCGGTGTCACGTGCTCTTTCTTGCCACTCTCTCCTTCAGTCGGCATCACGGAATCTTTCTTGCCACCGTCTCCTTCAATCGGCGTCATGGGTTCTTTCTTGTCATCGTCTCTTTCAGTCGGCGTCATGGTTTCTTTCTTGCCACCATCTCCTTCAGTTGGCATCATGAGTTCGTCATTTAAGGGTTTTTCTGTTGTGGTTGGTGCTGAGACCATACTAGTGATTTTTCTGCAATAAAAGTTTGATTTCGATACTAACTCTTTGTCAGTTAGCTAAATTATAAATAAAAACATAATAACATTCGTGTACTTACTTAATGTTATCACAAACTTCATCAATTTTGGATACCCTGTAAAGATTTTTGATTTTGTATATTTTCTTATTGTTAGTTATTGTAAGGCTGTGTTCACACCAAAACATGCAGCCGTTGGATGACCATAGGTGCGGTTTGGTATGAACGCGGCCAAAGGACGTTGACATTTTCTTGAAAACTCTCTATATTATCGGTGAATAGAAGGCCTAGCCCGAACGTACAAATGACTGATTTACAAGTTAGTCAATTTTTTTATTGAAAATACTCATTTTGCACATAATATTTCGAATATAAATAATCACTTATCAAGTAACGTATATTTGAATATTGGGGCAACGTACTTTTTATAATATAATTTGCTTCACTAAGATCTCAGAAAATCGAATAATTTTACAAAAAGCGGCATGGGGACACACCAGATTAATTAGTTTTTACTGTTTTGTGCAGACTTAAATATTGCTGGTTTTAAGTACTTAACCCCAATTAACTACTATAGGCGTCGATAGACGTTTTCATTTACTATAAAACCTGAAATCGACGTTCAATTTGGAGAGAATCTTGATGTGTTTTTGGTTATGTAGTTACTGTGTGGGGGTAGACTTACTGGATTTTGCAGAAATGATAGTCCAATGGCTAGTCCAACACTTTAATGTTTCGCCACTACACAACACTTATTCATACAGTTTCGAAGGCACAGTAAATACACTCGAGAGCAATGAATCCGGGTCACTTAAAGAATCCTAAAAATCTCGGAAACTAAAAATGCTAGGTTAATGCAATAAATTGTATTTAATAGACAATGTAATACTCCTTAAATGAAGGTATTAAAACTTCATAGTTATTGTAAAGTTATATCATAAAAAAATCTAATTTGAAAAAGGGCCACTTTCGAAGATGGAACTACGAAATTACAGCATTTGGTTTTGCTTTTGTTTGTAATCTGTCATTTATGTGGGTACATAAACCATGTTGATAGTGCTCTATATTCATTATTCAAGCTGAAATTATGTCGCTTACGCCTGAAGAATGCACCAGAATACTTACAATGCTGGAAACCGGCCGGAGTCAGCGCGATACAGCCAGGACTGTCGGTGTGTCGCTGTCAACAGTACAAAGAGTTCTCCGACGTTACGAAGAAACTGGTTCTAACCTACGCAGACCAGGAACGGGCAGAACCAGGTGTACCACAGCACGAGAAGACCGATACTTGGTGAACACCATGCTTCGAAATCGCTTTCTCACAGGAACTGAACTCACAAATCAGTTTCGACGCCTCGGAGGAAGTAACCCAAGTGCATGGACAGTAAGACGTCGGCTTGCTGAATCTAACTTAAAACCCCTTAGACCTGCAAACGGCCCTAAACTGGAGCGTGGGCATCGTATTTCAAGACTAAGATATGCCCAGAGCCACGTAAATTGGAGTATTGAAGATTGGTCAAAAGTTATGTTCTCCGACGAATCAAAATTTATGCTCTACAAGCACGATGGAAGACACAGAGTGTATCGAAGACCAGGGGAAAGATTCAAGCAAGCATGCATCGAAGAAAAAGTAGCCTACGGTGGTGGGTCTGTACTTGTGTGGGCCGGAATTTCTTCTGAAAGTCGCACAGAGCTGGTGATCATAGAAAACGGCTCTTTAACTAGCGTAAGATATGTGGAAGAAATCCTCAATGATCACGTTGGTCCATTTATGGTCAATTTAGGTGAGGATGCTATATTTATGCATGACAATGCCCGACCTCATACAGGTAGGATTGTGAATGACTACCTTCAAGAGATGAACATTACTCGTATGGAGTGGCCAGCGCGCAGCCCGGATATCAACCCGATCGAGCATGCTTGGGACGAGCTAGGCAGATGCGTAAAACAACGAAACCCTCCCCCAATCACGCTTCGTGAGCTCAAAATTGCTCTCACAGAGGAATGGGAGAATATTCCCCAAAATCGTATAAGGAACTTGGTGTACAGCATGCCAAACCGCGTAAACGCAGTAATGGAAGCACGAGGAGGCAATACGAAGTATTAAAATTCAAGAAAATCGTAATAAAGTTCAAAAATTTCATGTTTCCTATTTTTGTTTTAAGGAGAGATCAGCAGTTTTTTTCTTTATGTAATTTTGTGTTAATAAAATGTATGGTGACTCATATTTTTTTTACTTTCATTTAAGGAGTATTACATTGTCTATTAAATACAATTTATTGCATTAACCTATCATTTTTAGTTTCCGAGATTTTTAACATTCTTTAAGTGACCCGGATTCATTGCTCTCGAGTGTAGTAAGTTTGTTTACAAAAAGCGGAGAAAGTTCGAACAATAAAAAACTTCACAGAGATTTAGCGCGGGTACATGGAGATCTCGATAGCGCGAGCGAGCGTCAAACGTCACGGGTCGATCTTGACTGGCGACCCGCAAATTCCGAATGCGCGGTAAAGGAATGAATGCGTGAGCGCATGTAACTTCACGCGCCTTGGACTAAGGGATACAGCAGGCGACGCGTGTGTCCAGTGTACTGTCGTATTGACGGACGGATCGTACGGTAAACGTGAGAGTATATTATGTAATAAATGCTAATAAGTAAATATTGTTTTCACTTCTCATGCTCTAAAAAGACCTCATTATAGCCCTACGAAGCGGGACTAAAGTGACCACTTTAGTCCCTAGGGAGTAAAAAGTAATTCGTTTTTTAATTTCCTTCATGTGACATAGACAAACTCAAACAGCCAGTAAATATACTATTATCTGTGGAGTGTGGACTATCTTCATTGCGAAAATGTTGAGAGTTTTAGTTCCATGGTTTTTGCCAAGGTGGCGCCATGTGTTTTAAATTGTTAATCTGTTACTGGTTTAGAAGAAAAAAAAGACCGCGAAAATTTCAGAATTTTTGTCGAGTGTAAATTTGTTCGGCTTTAAATAAATTTATTAAGAATGTCCAGTGACAAATATTATGTTCCTATATATTATGTTCCTTGGTGAAGAGTTTGACGTCAAGCAAAGAGCAAAAGACATACCTAATAGATATTGTGATTTTTATTTTATTAACCGACTTCAAAAAGGAGGAGGTTCTCAATTCGTCGGAACCTTTTTTAATTTTTTTTTATGTATTTTCCCCAATTACTCGAAGATGGCTGGACCGATTTGGATTTTTTTTTGTTTGAAAGGGTATACTTCCCAGGTGGTCCCATGATCATCAAGTCAGGATCTGATGATGGGATCCTGGAGAAATAGAGAGAACTCTTCAAATTTTATAGGCACGCGAAGCGATTTAGGTATTTTTTGGAAGAGTACTTTCTCGGAGTGGTCTCATTTCAATTTGGTGAAGATCTGATGAAGAACTTTGGGGATAGGCAACGGAACTCCTCAATAAATGATAGCAAATGGACTGGGATTGCTGAAATCTCATGTCTGTCTATTGTTTACACCAGTTCATAACATAACATCACGCCGGTACGCTGTGAAGGGGTAAGCACATGTGAACCACTAAAAAGTAAAAAAAAAAAACTTTTTCCAAAAAAAAAAAAAACAACCGACTTCCAAAAAAACACTACAAAGTGAAAAATACCTAACTTTAATTTCGGAAGGCGGTGACAACAAATTCAAATTCAGCTCCAAAGACACCGACTTCCGAAATTAAAGTTATTTTTCACTTTGTACTGTTTTTTGTTAGGTAATATTTATTAGGTAAGTACATGTTTTTGTACTAAATTGACTATTTTTCTCGCACTCGAAGTGAAAAGTACAGTTTGCACCTCGAGACTAAACGCCAACTTAATATACCCTCGGTTTCATTGACTCCCTCGCACGCTCGGGAGTCAAACCACCTCGGGTATATTATGGCTTCGTTTAGTCCCTCGTTATAAAATATACTATTAGTGTTGTATGTTAGTGTAGGCCGTATAAATATAATATGTACATATGGTAAATATAATGTGAGTCACCTACATGTTCTTCAGTCAAAAACATGTCAAAACTGTTTTTCAAAGAACACATCAAAGGTTTCCGAGGGAAACCATAGCTTAAGTGACTGCACCGAGGATACATAAAGAACAAAAATAGTTTAGAACATCAAAAATCATGTAGAGGATACTCACTGTTCTGAACCCGCGTCAAGAAATTTTTTCCTGTCTTCGCACTGAAATAAATAAGTAAAATTTTAACAATGTCCTTCTTGGGTGAAGGAATTGAAGAGGTTTGCTAGATATCTCTGGGTCTTCGAGCCACTTAGAGTATTTTAAAACAGACATGAAACTTTACAACAAGTCATCGTATACTCTAAGATGAGCAATTTGGGTATAGACAGAATCGTACTACTGCATTGACATGTTTCACTATGATAAAAATTGTCACCCATGCTGTAAATGTTGGCTTACCAATCGCTGCGGTTTTTCTAGATATGAGATAGATATAATATGAGTTTGGCGTTCGATTTTGTGGACCACAATCTACACTTATAAACTGAAAAATATGGTATAAGTTAGCAAAACAAACGACTGGTTGAGTGACTATCTACATGACATGAAACAATGTGTGGAAATCCCTGAAATCCACAACAACAAAAAGATGTTATTTAGAATATATAAGTGATTATCGGCAAAATAATTTAAGAGTGCCGCAGGACAGTATAGTGGGATCATTCTTATTCCTCGTGTATATTAATGATCTCCCAAATATCACTTGCCATTAACACAATCTTGTATGCTGATGAACGAAAGAAAGAAAAATAGTTTTTCACTTCTCGTGCTCTAAAAGACACCAATATAGCCCTACGAAGCGGGACTAAAGTGACCACTTTAGTCCCTAGGGAGTAAAAAGTAATTCGTTTTTTAATTTCCTTCATGTGACATAGACAAACTCAAATAGCCAGAAAATATACTATTATCTGTGGAGTGTGGACCATCTTCATTGCGAAAATGTTGAGAATGTTCCATAGTTTTTGCCAAGGTGGCGCCATGTTTTTTAAATTGTTAATCTGTGACTGGTTTAGAAGAACAAAACTGACCGCGAAAATTTCAGAATTTTTGTCGAGTGTAAATTAGTTCGGCTATAAATAAATTTATTAAAAATGTCCAGTGACAGTTGTGGTATATTATATTCATTGGTGAAGAGTTTGACGTCGAGCAAAGAGCAAAAGACATACCTAATAGATATTGTGATTTTTATTTTATTAAGTAATATTTATTAGGTAAGTACATGTTTTTGTACTAAATTGACTACTTTTCTCGCACTCAAAGTGAAAAGTACAGTTTGCACCTCGAGACTAAACGCCAACTTAATATAACCTCGGTTTCATTGACTCGCTCGCACGCTCGGGAGTCAAACCACCTCTGGTATATTATGGCTTCGTTTAGTCCCTCGTTATATAATATATGTCGCCGCGAACGCGCCCTCTTGTAAAGATTATAATATAATCTTATGCGTAACTATTTATTATAATTGTAATAACACCATTAAGCCCGGTGCTCCTGCCCTTTGGAATATTATTATAACCATTTGCATGCATCAGTCTGTGTCTATTGGTTTTCTTAAGATCAAACGCCATCTATTGGCCAGGTTGTAATATAAAACTCGCAGAGTACTGCTGGTTTGATTACTAGATGAATAACTATAAAACTAATTTTCACTTCTCATGCTCTAAAAAGACATCAATATAGCCCTACGAAGCGGGACTAAAGTGACCACTTTAGTCCCTAGGGAGTAAAAAGTAATTCGTTTTTTAATTTCCTTCATGTGACATAGACAAACTCAAACAGCCAGTAAATATACTAGTATCTGTGGAGTGTGGACCATCTTCATTGCGAAAATGTTGAGAGTTTTAGTTCCATGGTTTTTGCCAAGGTGGCGCCATGTGTTTTAAATTGTTAATCTGTTACTGGTTTAGAAGAAAAAACTGACCGCGAAAATTACAGAATTTTTGTTGAGTGTAAATTTGGTCGGCTCTAAATAAATTTATTAAGAATGTCCAGTGACAGTTGTGGTATATTATGTTCCTTGGTGAAGAGTTTGACGTCGAGCAAAGAGCAAAAGACATACCTAATAGATATTGTGATTTTTATTTTATTAACCGATGTCAAAAAGGAGGAGGTTCTCAATTCTTCGGAACCTTTTATTTTTTTTTATGTATGTTCCCCGATTATTCGAAGATGGCTGGAACGATTTGGATTTTTTATTTTTTGTTTGAAAGGGTATACTTTCCAGGTAGTCCCATGATCATCAAAATCAAAATCAAAATATTTTATTTCACATAAGCCTGCATGGGCACTTATGAAACGTCAGAAGCTAGGTGCACGGTTCCAATTTGTCGTTTCCTATGGAGAAGAGCCGGCAAGAAACTCCACGGTTACTCTTTTAAAAATAATTGGCTTTTACAATGTTTTCAAATTACAGTGATAATAGGTATGGGAGGACAGTGCAGGCCAGTCAATAAGTACCAGGTACTTAGAGGAATGAAAATACAGAATAGAAAAACGTCTACAAATCTAGTCTCTAAGGCCTACAACGTTCTCTCATTCACAATATGTAAAAGAATCTACCTATATAAAATGAATCTATTTGAACCAAGTGACATGATTTCGATGACAATCACTGAAAATAAATAGTAGGTAGTAAAATTGATGTATAATGTCAAATAATGACGAGAATATGTCAGACATTGTAAAAAAAATAATAATAATAAAAAGAATAAAAATTAACATTGCAATTTGGGAGCAGTTAATAGACTTTCACACGGTTTTGCTGTTAATGAGGTACCAGGGAAGCCACATGTGCAGAAGGAATTAATGCCAAACTTCCCTGTCTTCAACGTAGTCTTTTATCTTATAATATGCTTTTTTGATAAGGACACGTTTGATGTGAGTTTTAAACTTTCCATCGCTAAGTTCTGTAACCGACTTTGGCAACTTGTTATAGAAGCGGATACTGTTTATTAGAAATGACTTGCTAGTTTTAGTTAATCTAAATTTTGGAATCACAATTTCATCTTTACTACGTGTATTTAGATTATGGAAATCGCATCTTTTTTTGAAAAGACCTAAGTTTTTGCGAACATACAAGATATTTTCTAGAATATAAAGAGAAGGCAGAGTAAGTATATCAATTTCGTTGAATTTGTTTCTAAGAGACTCGCGAGGCCCCATTTTATAGATTGCGCGGATTGCCCTCTTTTGTAAAATAAAAATTGAATCTACGTCCGCTGCCGATCCCCACAGCAGAACGCCATAAGACATAATACTGTGAAAATAAGCAAAGTATACTAACCTAGCTGTGGCTACATCAGTCAACTGCCTTATTTTTCTTGTTGCGTAAGCAGCTGAGCTTAATCTGCTTGAAAGCGCTCTAATGTGGGCACCCCATTGCAATTTTGAATCTAAAGTAATTCCCAAAAATACAGTTTCCGAAATAGCATCTAGTTTCTTGCCATCAAGTTTTAAATTTAGACCTACTTGGGGTACATTTGGTAGCGAGAACTTAAGACATTTAGTTTTGTTCGCATTGAGTAAAAGATTATTAGCAGCAAACCATTTCGATAGAACAGCTAGGCTTTCGTTGACATGTAAGACATCCGTATCTTTTCTATCTATTCTAAAAATAAGAGAAGTGTCATCAGCGAATAAAATTATATCCGAGAAGTTAGCCATCAGATAGGGAAGGTCATTAATATAAACTAGAAATAAAAAAGGACCAAGAATTGAACCTTGAGGCACGCCCATCCTAACTAGAGACCCCGAGGATGTCGCCCCGTTAACGTTTACTTTTTGCTGCCTGTTTGATAAGTAGGAAAGTACAAGATCAGCAGCTTGTCCACGAATTCCGTAGTGGTGTAATTTACAGATCAGTGTATTGTGGTCAACGCAGTCAAACGCTTTTGAGAGGTCACAGAAAATGCCAATCGCATCCTGAGAACTCTCCCAGGATTCCAAAATGTGACTGATGAGTTTTACTCCCGCGTCAGTCGTCGACCTACCTTTCGTGAAACCAAACTGTCGACTATGTAAAATCCCATTTGAGTTAAAATGTGACAACATCTGGTCCAGCATGATCTTTTCATAAATTTTGCTCAATGCTGGAAGCACAGATATAGGTCTATAATTAGAGGGATCACTCTTACTACCCGATTTGAAAATTGGTACTACTTTACTATGTTTTATTAAGTCAGGAAACGTACCGCTGTCTAAACATTGATTAAATATGCCTGTTAGGACAGGGGCAATTGTGTCAATGATATTTTCAATAACCTTAACGGAAATCCCCCATAAGTCTTCAGTGTTTTTTATGTTAAGACTTTTAAATGCTGTTTTAATTGTGGCAATAGAGATGGGTTTGAATTCAAAACTTGGAATGTCCTTACTGAAGTTTTCTTTAAGAAGAGATTCAGCTAATACAGATGATGAGGGGAGACATCTCGTAACCTCTATTGGGATGTTGGTAAAGAAATTTTCAAGAGTCTCCGCAACTTTTAACATCAAGTCAGGATCTGATGATGGGATCCTGGAGAAATAGAGAGAACTCTTCAAATTTTATAGGTACCCGAAGCGATTTAGGTATTTTTTGGAAGAGTACTTTCTCGGAGTGGTCTCATTTCAATTTGGTGAAGATCTGATGAAGAACTTTGGAGATAGGCAACGGAACTCCTCAATAAATGATAGCAAATGGACTGGGATTGCTGAAATCTCATGTCTGTTTATTTAATTGCTTACACCAGTTCATAACATAACATCACGCCAGTATGCTGTGAAGGGGTAAGCACATGTGAACCACTAAAAAGAGAAAAAGTTTTTCAAAAAAAAACAACCGACTTCCAAAAAAACACTACAAAGTGAAAAATTACTTTAATTTCGGAAGGCGGTGACAAACAATTCAAATACAGCTCCAAAGACACCGACTTCCGAAATTAAAGTAATTATTCACGTTGTAGTGTTTTATTGTTAAGTAATATTTATTAGGTAAGTACATGTTTTTGTATTAAATTGACTATTTTTCTCGCACTCAAAGTGAAAAGTACAGTTTGCACCTCAAGACTAAACGCTAACTTAATATACCCTCGGTTTCATTGACTCCCTCGCACGCTCGGGAGTCAAACCACCTCTGGTATATTATGGCTTCGTTTAGTCCCTCGTTATAAAATATACTATATGATGCTTTAGTTAAAACTATAGTCACAATTAAAAAGGAATAATTGTTTTATTGTCTTTGGGCTTTTAGTCATTTGACACAGTACATTTATTTATGATACATTGCTACCTACTGTGCCGAAAATGGCGCGGATTGCGAGTTTAATGATCAATAACTGACTGTTATAATTTAATATGAGAACTAAATCAGTTTCAATCAAAATTTATAATTGATAAAGTAACAAGATTATTTTACACACACATTTATTTGTGAATTCCTGTTGTTTGATTAAATTCCTTGACAAACCGGATATGTTGTAAGGTAGTGATATTTACGTTATAAAATAAAGAATTAAGTCATAGCATTTTTTTTTCTCATATTAACCGTACTTTTAATTATATGAATTAACATAATTTGATAAACACAAAGCAAAGCTATTGTTATGTACAGGTATATAAAAAATAAAATAATCATAATGCATCAAAAAATAAGTCCGCATCGTTGTCAACAGGAAGAGTGCCCAAAAGGCTGGCAGCATTGCCACGTTGTATGGCAATGCTGATTCTTTGGCCGAAATATAGGCCAGCCCTTTGGTCACGTGAAGAGTCAACCAACCGCTTGGAAATATCTCGGAAAAGTAAGTGGGCACTCGGACCCCATGGCCCTAGAGTTTCAACCCCAAACGGCTCGAATTTATAGGTTCATAGCATTTGACTATTGTTAGTAAATTTTATAACACTTACTAAGTGATAAGATTCAGTACTGCTTTCTGTGCGATACGCAGTAATGGCGGCCGGACGGTATCGCGATAAAAGTGTGTAAAAAGGACTAAGATTATAATTGTGCAATATGAAACCTCTGTAACATAATGTTTTGATTTAATTTTTGGAATGGGCGCCTAGATTCCCTTCGTAACTCAAACTATCTGATTCACTGATAAATGAAAAATCCTAAGTGTCTGTAAAAGATTTAAGTGAAAATAAATGGTTTGAGTTAAGTGTTGTGTGTGATTGAAAACCAACTACCTATATAGGTAGTTGGTTTTCAATCACATTATGTTATTATTATTATGTTATTCTTCGTTGGTATATACCAACGAAGAATAACACCAGAGGTATCAGAGACGGCGTGCATTGGGTTTCCCGCCGTCTTATATACTATTAATTGTCACACAAAAACGTGCCAAAAAAACATGATAACAACAAAGATATTTATACATAGGCTTGTAGAACATAAATAGTCGGCAAATGCCGGCGGGAAGGGAAATGTGGAAACGCAGACACATCATTTATGAACGAGAAATAAATAACGCAATGAACAACATAATACAGTAGTTACAGTCTTATCAACTTAGAAATTAATATGCAGAAAACTAAAATAATCTTATTCCAAACGCATTTAAACATTCAATATCATGATACTATGTATAATCGAATAAGTTGCAAGTACTAAATTTCTAGATATAATGTTGGATCAGAATTGCGACTGAAAAATACATGTCGAATATTTTGGTGATAAACTTGACAGATTAGTCTACGAATTAAAAAACTAAGAGTCACGGTATCGAGAGAACTCTTTGTGCATATCATGGATACGTTTTTTTTTTTGCGTGGGAAATCATCAAATAACGTCTCCCGCTCTGAGTGGACCAGGAGGGCGTCTCAGACTGTTACTGACTAAAACCCACCCGTGTTCCCTCAGTTGCCTGTGTGCCAGGTGCCACGGTATCTCTTTCGAACAACCCGCACTTCTGGCAGGTATCGGCCCTTGCGGGCCCCATCAATTGATGACATCTCTTTGAGGCGCGCGTGGCGTACAATGAGCCGTCGACCCGGGCTTGGTGCTAACCGGATAGCGATCTACCCATTATTCGCCATCCGCAAGCCCTCGCCTACGGTAGCCGGGAATCAGCCTGGGATTCCCGACGCCCAGGGCGTCTCCCGCGGCGACTTAGACCGTGAAGGCGCATTACTGCCTCTCCCTCACGTGCACCGCCTCCCTCTTCGCGAGCATTACTACTTCGCAGAAGGAGGTGACGGCTTTCCATGCACTCTCCCTCCGTACCATGGCCTGGACCAGGGCCGGACGCGAGAGATCGCCACCGCCGATCGCCTCCACAAGGACACGGCAGTACTCCGCCCAAGCCGGGCTGACCGATCTTTGCAGTGAATACACCCGGCCATTCAAACTCAAACTCAAACTCAAAGCATTTATTTCAAATAAACCAATTAAAGGCACTTTTGAATTGTCAAGGTCGGTGAGGTAGAAAGATGAAGCTAGTTGCCCATTCCAAAGCGTAGGTACCTATGGAGAAGAACGGGCAAGAAACTCCATGGACACTCTTTTAAAATCATGATATTATTACAAACAGTTGGTTACATCATTATGTTGAAATTGTCAATGTGAGAACGATGTAAAAAGACGTGCACATTAAAAGCGTCCGTAATTAAAACAAAAATAAATTAACAATTTAGAAATTAAAATAAGCCGTGGGAGCTAAGAGATGACCAGTCCCTACTGGCGGCGCCCGTTCACGAACATGACGTATGGATCAGCACCATTCAGCTCAACCATTTTGAAGGGAACTTAATGATCCAACACACACGCCACCACCAGCGAGACATTTGAGTGAGCATGACATACTCTCAGCTGCCAGGGCACATTCAAGTCAATGAAAGACGTACCCTGTAAATGTTAGCTATATAGTAAGGACATAGTGCTCACACGTATGCTATGCAATTATACAATACTAAGAGGTTGAATTTAAACAATGCAAATGTATCTAGCTTTTACAGTCTTCAGCAGCTCCAACAATGTTTACAAATGCTATTCAATTTAGTTTAAGGTACCTTGTGGAGCAGGACAAGCAACGTTTAGCCAAGCATTTTTGTCAGCGATGTAATTCCCCAACTTATAATAAGCATGGCTGCATAGTGTGCGTTTTATACAAGATTTAAATTTCGTTTCATTCAATTGGAGTATGTGGGGAGGTATTTTATTGTAACATTTTAAACAGTACCCCATGAAAGATGAATCTACTTTAGCCAGTCTGAAGCCTGGTTGAACTAATTGGTCCCTATTTCTAGTCCTAATGGTGTGTCTTTCACCTCTTTTACTGAAAAGATTTAGATTTTTCCTGACGTACATTGCCTCCCACCTTAGTCAAAAACAGGAACCTCCTGAAACAACCGTGTCCGGTGAGGACCTGCGTCAGGCGGAATGTGAGGACGCCGTGCCGCCTCTCAAGCTACTCCTGAAAGAGGGGACTTAACGCCACTATCATGGCGTGCCCGGCACTGGGTTGCGACACTCGCGCTCTCCATGTCGCCATAAGATCTCGCCGGAGCTCTGTCCGCTGTGCAGTGATTTCTCGCGGCAGCGGAGTAACGCCCCGGCGTTTGGCCTCCTCGCGCCACTCCCAGATGTGCGCGGGGACCTTTGCCTCCAGATCCCATGGCGGCAATCCGGCAAGAAGGCCCGCCGCCTCACCGGAGATCGTGCGGTATTCCCGGATCATCCTGATGGCCATGACCCATGGGATGCCTTCAACTTGCGGGCTGGTTGGCGCCTCAATGTAAGTGCCCACACCGGTGCCACGTATAGGGCCATGGACCGCACGACTTCCGCGTAGAGCCTCCGGGAGGAGGCGTTTGGCCCCCTTAGATTGGGCAGAAACCGCTTTAAGGCAGCCCCGACCCGCTCCAGTCTGGGAGCCAAACGTTGGAAGTACTCCGCGAAGTTCCACCGGCTGTCGAAGACGAGTCCCACGGCACTTCATCGTCGAGTCGACGCCGATGTGAACTTCTCCTGCCGTTATCTGGGAACCCGTCGGTAGCACATTCCGAGAACCATAAAAACACATGGCCTCGGACTTCTGCAAGGCCACCTCAAGTCCTAGTTGCCGGATCCTATCAACGATTATTGCAACCCCGTGTGTCGCTAAGTCACCGACTGGTACGACCTCCTTTGTGCCAAGACCAGCGTGTCGTAAGCGTAGCAAACTACACTGACGCTGCTAGAGAGGTTGGTGCGCAGCACCCAGTCGTACCCGATGTCCCACAGATGCGGCCCCAGGACCGATTCCTGTGGGACACCGCACGACATCTCTCGCCGGTTCCATTTTCCTTGGTGACCGGGGTAGATGACGGTCCTGTCCGTCAAATGGACCTAGACCACATGACAGAGATAGGTCGGCATCCGGTGATACCGGAGTACCTCCCTGCTGCAACTCCAGGAGAGGGTGTTGAAGGCATTGGCGATGTCTAGAAATACCGTCAAGACGACCCCACCCTGGGCCACAGCATCCCCCGTCGTCAGGGCTCGCACGCGCATGATGGCAACCACCATGGAGCGCCCCCTGCGGAAACCAAACTGGCTCTCCGCCAAATCTGGCCCCACCCGCACCAGCCGCCCGACGAGGCGGTCTGCAATTACCCCTTTAAAGTGCTTGCCCACCTCGTCAAGCTGCACGATGGGCCGGTAAGCGGACGGAGAGTCCGCGGGGTGCCCCAGCTTCTTAATGAGGACCAGTTTCCCCGTCTTCCAGTGAAGTGGGAACCGGCCCTCCTCCAAGCTATCACGGATACGTATCGTCAGTAGTAGTCACTAGTATTCGTGATGGTCTCCTATTGTGGGGTAATTCGGTGGATATTGCGAAAGCATTTAGAGTACAAAACGGATGTGTGCGGGTAATCTGTTGGGCTAGATATACTGATAGCTGTGAACGGGTGCTTGAAAAGTACAATATTCTGCCATAACCGTGTATGTATATTCAGGAATCATGCCTATTTATACAACATCTGAAATATATTATTAAACACAAATATGTAACCAAAAGATCACAAGCACCTAGAAATAAAAATAAATTTAAACATGAGCTTTCTTTACCGCAATGCAGGCTCGAATTGTGTAAAATAAACTTGTACATAAATGCTGTAAAGTTATATTATAAATAACTTATTACTGGACGCCTATAAAAATTTCCTTCGACGATGTTTAAAAAAAGTTAGCGCAATGTTTATAAGAAAAATGCTTTTACGATCTCAGGGAATACAATATATGTCAGATCGCGCAGAAGGAAACTGAAATTTTACTCAGTAAACACTTTGACATTAAAATAAGTATGACATTTACAATCACATTTTACAATTATTACATTCTTATTCTGACATCTGAGGGGCAACTCTCGTAATTTTAAGACCGTTCACAGTCTGATCTCAATGTCAATCCGTCAAAAATACTTCGATTTTTCATACATTTTTGACATTTGCTTGTCGCTGAGATGAGACTGCGACTAGATTTTGAACGTTTTGAATTACGAGAATTGGCCTTCTGGTTTCGTAGCCAAATGGTGGAAAGGGAACCCTCATAATTTCGTCATGTTTGTCATATTATCCATCTGTCCGTCTTATCGAGAGACGAACTGCCATTTTCGTCGGAGACTAATGGCCTTAGGGTATATCGATGAAAAGTTGAATTGTTGATTATGTGCACTGCTAAAGAATGGTGTGATAATATTACGAAATAAATAATTAGGAGTGGCACTCCCCATACAATACATTTATCGGGAGTGTTACCTCATACATTTTTTTCAAATAGCTTAGTAGTAATTTACTCACCGAATTTTGAAATAAAAATTAAATGAACATTATGAGGGTATTACTTTAAAAAGTCACTTAGAAAACATAATTATCTCTTTAACTATGGGATTCAACAATAGGGGTAAAGTTAGATCCGAAAATTAAAATGATATGAGGTTTTAAAGTGACTTTTTAATAAAGTCAATAATTTATGAAATATGGGATGTTTACTGTTAATTATAATCGCAGAAAAACCTAACTTGTGTAATGATTTTCTTAAAATAATATTTAAGTATAGACTTATTTTCACAAGCGACAGATGGCGCTAGTGGTCCCAGGAACTTTATACATCCGTTTGAAGCATTAATGTTTAGAATATCGGTAATAATGTATATTTATTTTGTATAATTATTAAATCATATTGTTTAAATTTAACAGGTTTAAGTATTCACATTTAGTCATAAGCCCTAATATATTTTAGTTAGTCAAATGATTGTATGTAATGTCTACTCTGCTCTGATTGGTCGAATACGGAACGTGCACGAACTAAAGATGGCAGCACAAATCGACACGAGCGACGCGCTGTAGTCAAAAAAGATTTTTTTTGTCTGTCATCGTATTGCCGTCATGTTTTTAAGTTAATGTTTACATTATAATTACATCGTTTTTAATTATTGAAATGGTAAAATATGGGTTCTGGCCGATTAATAATGATCGTCAGCGTGGCCAGAATATTCTACAGAATACAGACATGCCCGAACTCGGAGGTTTTTACCGTTTGACATATGTCAAACGGTCAAAAACTCCGAGTTCGGGCATGTCTTAGATGTAGAAGAAAGAGTTAGTAATCATGAAAATGCAGTAATAACTGGCAAAATTGTAGCTCGACGATTTCTAACGTTTACGATGTCAAAATAATTTAAAGTATTTTCTGATAAATCATTTTTCACGTAAATATTTTGTCCATATTATTATTTATGTTCATGTCGCCTTGTTTTCAGCGTGATAGCAATAGAAATATTAGAAGAGAAAATTGCAAATGTAAGGCACGCCTATCTGAAAAATTTAAGCATACCTATTTGTGCTTTAATTTACTTTATAAATTCTCCAGAAATCCTATAACGAAAACTAAAATTATTTGAGGTTATGTTTACTCACAAATTTGTTTGTATAGAATCGTAGTACTACATAGATTTCGGGAGCGGAGCGATGGCCAAAATAAAACGTTAGGACCCGTTATACTAAGAGTTTATTAAAAAGAACGACCCGAGCTTACAGAGTTTGATTTAAGACTGCTTATCCTATCTAGTCTAATACATACTTAAGAACTTACAACTAAGCTGGTGGTCACTGGCGTCTTCACATCACGCCATGTCTGGCTGATAAGACAAAGTGCAGCGTACGAGCTTATGGCTCTACCACAGCGATAGATAAGGTGAGTTCGGAGAATATAACTACATTATACATACAAAACTTAGCTGATTTACAAATACCATTTTTAAGTAATTTCTAAATATTTTGAAACTCATAATTACACATGTTTTTTTACTGCATTTATCCACTTTTATCGTTTATTACGTAACCAAGGAAAGTGAGTACTATCCGTGGGAAAGTAATAGAATTTGATTTATTTTTCTTTTTCTTTGAAGTGTTCGAGCATCCAGAAACACGACATATATTTTCACTTAGTAATTACGATTCTTTCACTTCTCAAATGAGATTGTTTTCTAACGTGAAGTGTCAATTTCAAGTAATGATTCCGAGAAAACTTCGAATTTGCGCCACCAGATGGCAGACCCTTCGTCGTGCACGTTCCCTATAGCCGGCCGAGAATTGACTTCCGTTTAAAGTGGGGAAACATTTAGTGGGGTGACCGATTTACTAAAAGAGTCAGTCGTTTTGGAGGCATGAAGCCGTAAGCATATCTGACGAATCTGTGCTACTTTTGTTATGTTTATAAAATACTAATTAAATGGTAAGTGATTGTTATTTACCTGATCACTGTAGAAAAGTGAATAAACATGATTCATATTGGATTGAGGTGTATGATTTATTATACTTGTTTTTGCGGTCGGTAAAATCACTACCGTGCATGCGTAAATATTTAATCCTAACTGTACCCTGGAACCCTTCACTGTGCGTGGCCCGACACACACTTGGCTGGTTTTTATTCTTGTTTACCGCGCAATCTCATTAAAACAAATATGTTCAAATCGAAAATAATGGCGTCATTAACGTTCTACATTGTTTGGTTATCAATATGAGGAAGTCATGATGAATAAACAGTGTACTATAATTTTATGTGCGGTATACCCACGGACGTTACAAACAACTCGTGAATTTTATATCGCTATAATGTAACATCTGTACACTTTTTTTTTTGAGGGTGGGAAATCCTTAAATAACTTTTCCCGCTCTGGGTGTAGCGGAAGGGCGTGTCAGACTTTTACTGACTAAAACCCACCCGTGTTCTCTCAGTAGTCTGTATGCCAGGGGCCACGGTATCTCTTTCGAACAACCCGCACCCCTGGCAGGCAAATAAGAACGATGCCCTTGCGGACCCCACCAGTTGGTGCTGACATCTCTTTGAGGCGCGTGTGGAACACAATGCGCCATCGACCCGGACCGCCAGCTACCCATTACTCGCCGTCCGCAAGCCCGCGCCTACGTTGGCAAGGAATCAGCCTGGGATTTCCAACACCCAGGACGTCTCCTGCGGCGGCTATGGCAGTGAGGGCGCATATACTGCACGTGCGCCGCCTCCCTCTTCACGAGCTTTACTACTTCGCAGAAGGAGGTGACGGCTATCCATAGACTCTCGCTCCGTACCATGGCCTGGACCAGGGCCGGACGCGAGGGATCTCCGTCGCCGATCACCTCCACGAGGACACGGCGGTGCTCCGCCCAAGCCGGGCAGACCTCCACCATATGCTCCACCGTGTCCTCCGGGCGATCTACGCAGAGGAAACACCCGGGCGTTTCCTCCGGCTTTATGCAACAGGAACCTCCCGAAACAACCGTGTCGGGTGAGGACCTGAGTCAGGCGGAAGGTGAGGATGCCGTGGTGCATCTCAATCCACTCCTCAAAGAGGCGACTTACCGCCGCAATCGTGTCGTGCCCAGCATCTGTCCACGTTACGACTGTATTTTCCGAAGGGGTGTACCGTACAGTGTCACCTACATAACAACTTATTAACCATACTTAAATTTATTTTTGTAAGAATAACCAAAACTCGTTCATCATTCGTAAGCCAAGCAAGTGGCAATCTTAATCATAAAATATGTAAATAAAATAATTTTAAATTAAAAAGCGTGGAGTGCTTGAAACTAATTGATTATAAAAATACCTCAAAAAGCATCCCACGCTTTTTTACATTAAAATTATTTTCTATTTTTTTTAGTTTCATTGGTAAAGCGCGTTTCTTAGTTTTTTTTAATTATTATTTATTTTCTATTTTTTAGTTCGGCTAACTACAAAAAGTTTTTTTGCCTAGTATAATGGAACAAATGTATGAAATTATTGAAATGTCATCGGTCCTTGATAAGTGTGCAAAGTTTCAAATCAATCCGACGTTTTGAAGTGGGTGAACATCACGTTGAAAGATTCCGTTACATAGATACATACGTCGACCGTAGGTTAAATTGAGGTAAGGGACGAAATACGATTTTTCAGGAGAGGCCGACAAAGTTTTTTTTCGGACTAAATCGCCCGTAACTTTTTTTGTTATTAACCTTTTTCGGGTCTGATTTCAGACATTATCTTGTATTTTAGTGCTCTATCTACATGTGTAACATTTATTGAAATAAGTTAGCTATTTAAGAAAATAAATGTCCCTTACAACAACATATTTTGTTAGTAATGTCCCTTACTGACCAAGTATCTTGTAGTCCCGTCTCTTACATTGAATTGACCTCTACGTTGGATCCAATCTAACAATGAAAAAATTGTGTAAAGGACTTGTTGAAAAAATTTATGAAAAAAATACAGTGTAAAGAGTTTTTTGACAGAAAATGAAGTACACACTTTATTATTGTTTCTTCAAGAATAAACCATGTAATGGCAATTCGTTGATTGGGAAGACCCTTACCTTATTTTAAGTGGATTGGCGGCGATAATTACACCATTTCAAGTTCCTATATTTCTTAGTTTTTCAGATACATTTTTATTATGGGGCTGATTCGAAATTTGGATCCAAAAATCATTAGGGTAAGGGACATTTTTCTTAAGCTAGAATTTTTTCATATTCACCATTCGATAGAGCGAAAAATTCTGAACAAAACTGTATACTCAACTCATTTTGGGTATTTTGTCCCTTACCTCAATTGAACCTACGGTCGACGATATACTTACTTACCGAGCTAACAAAAGCGTGTTAATAATTATGAAGTGGATACTAGACTCACCTTGGCAGTTGTATCAATGTTATGGCTGAAAAGGCAAAAAAGACGATTATTAATAATAGTATTTTCATTCTGACGATGTCCTAATCTAACGCGGGGAAATGACCATCTCAGGTTCGCGCGATTGAAGTTCGTACGACTTCGTGAATCATAACTCCGAGTGCTGATCAGTCTCAATTGTTCGGCGAACTCGAAGATGCTCTTTGTCGGTGCGACGATGCGTTCTAGTTAGCCGAACAAAATGAACAAGATGACCACGTTAACGATGCGCTCAGGTAGCTCGCAAAATTCAAATTTTGTGCAAGGTTGTGTGTTTGTCAAAATCAAGAGCTGTTTCTTGTAAATTAATGATTAAACGTTATTCTCGTGTCATTTACATAAGTAAAAACATTTAAATGTTGCAATGAAAAAATCCCTTGAAGCCCTCTGCCAGACTAAGAATTTGACTTTAAAAATCACAAACACTTTTGTTTAAATCACTTTTCCGTTTCTCACAAACAGAGAATTTAGTAAAGGTGTTTTTTTACCAATTTACAGAAGGTAAAATAAGTAAGTAGGTAGGTATCAATCAAGGTAATATAATTGAAAACCAACAATTTAAATTGAATATAATGAAAAACCTGTTACTCACTTTGAACATACGCAAACTAGTCTAGCTGAATGTGTTCTGTAAAAGAAAATACAAAATAAATTAGTAGAATATAAATTACACAAACGTTACTTAGAATTAATGAAAAAAACCTCTTACAGTTTATCCCAAGTATCGTCTGGGATGTTTATGTTCACTGCATTGGTATTTGAAACCTGAAATCAAATAATAAATTATACAAGTTAATTATGCAAAATATTTAGCTTTTTTAAGAACACAACCCTTATCATCTGTAAAGTTATGTAACAAAAGAATCACTCAAGATAGTGCATTGAAAATTTGGTACAATTAGTTCCTTCCAAGTTGGCCGCAGTAACTTGGCTATTTAGTATTAGCGCATACTAGGTACTATCCATCCCCTGAAACTTTGATACCAGGCTTAGTACGAGCACGGTTTTGTAGACAAAAGACTAGACGAAATGATAGTACGACGGCAGCAAAGTAGAAAGAGACAACTGCAATTTTTACGAAATTCACTCTTTTACATAATTCAACTCAGAATTCTTTGCCATAATTATGTTTTTTTTCCTGTTTGGTTCTCAATTTTTACTGATATTTAAAAGGTGTCCGTGGAGCCCGTTCTTCTATATTGAGATCTACGTTTTGGAATGGGCAACTAGCTTCAACTTTCCAACTGATCGACTTTTTGACAATTCAAAAGTGCCTGTAAATGGTTTAATTGAAATAAATGCTTTGACTTTGAGTTCTTATAATTGTTTATTTTATTAGACTGTATTAATCATTTATTTTTTATTTTTAGTAACGATATTCATTTATTTTTGACATAACCTACTCACTAAAAGATGTATTGCAACATGTGGTTAGCTAGCGACCTCGATAATTGTTCATATTATTCTTGCGTAAGCAACCAGCAGCAAGTTCCGTCACGCTCCCTTAGATGTCACCGCTTACGGTAGCGTCGGGGGTCGGGTTGCCTCCTTCCCTCAAATATGGCGAGGTGGGCAATGGCTGATCCTTGCGTTATGCTCGTGAACGAGTGCTGCTTGTGGTGACTGTTTGTCTTGCCGACCATGGTTTTGTCATTGTTATTAGTAATTAACTGTTTATTTATTTTATTTCGAAGGTCCTAGCTTAACATTTATTACTTCAAGTTGAATCTAAATGAATATAATGCAGCATTGCATGTGTAAACGGGCACATCCTTTATGCCTGGAGGCTTTTATGTGGGTATTGATTCTGTTTACTATGTTTTGTTGGTTTATTGACGTGTGCTACCTGACATATGGCAAATAATTTAATTACATATTTTGTGTTTGGTAATATTAATTACTTACCTATTATTGTACAGAATCAAGTTCTTTTAACTTAACAGTCAGCTGTGCTGCTGGGGAGTTTGTTGCGCCACTTCTTCCCTGCTAAAGCACTAGGAAGTGGTGAAGGGCGGGCGTTTTAGGAGGACTGTATTATGTAATTTTGACGTTCAAAAAGTGCTGACTCTCAGCCTATTCTGAATAAATTACTTTTGATTTTGGACGACGCCGCCACGGTTGGCCCAGTAAGCGGTGGCGAGACGACCAGGATGCGTACCGCGAGGGCTAGTTCGAGGTGGCGCGGGAAAAGAGTTCCTGGAAGGACTCGGGTGAGGCCTTTGCCCAGCAGTGGGACAGTATAGGCTAAACAAAAACCATAGAATACACACAACGCAACATTATTGAGAAGTAGTTGCAAATTAGTTGCCTATGTACCAAATACGCTCTCCGATGACAAACTAAACCAAAGCTCTTGAAAACCCGGTCACACTGAGTAAAGAAGAAGCGCCGTATACGTAAACGCGACTGTACTATTCTGGTGGCGATTCTGTTCCTATGAGCCGAGTCCATATCCAGGCTTCTTACTAATGGCAGGTAAGACCAGACTGTAGGAATAAAACCTAAGATCCTATGATCAGCAGTGACGCTTGTAACCACTCGACGAACGAGGCATTACCTATAGCATGAGTACCAAGAAATAAGTCTACTTTTCCACCGGAGTTATGGTAAGCTGCATAGTGAGGATATCGACCAATAGGATCGTTTGATTTTCATCGCTTAGATTAGGTAGCTCAGGTCGAAAAGGAAAATTACGCGGACGGAGGAGATATAGGCACAGTTAAAGTTTATATGGAGACGGAGTGAAAAAAGCTAATATTTTTAACCGACCACAAAAAGGAGGAGGTTCTCAACTGGTCGGAACCTTTTTTTTTATGTATGTTAACCGATTACTCGAAGATGGCTGGACCGATTCAATTTTTTTTTTGTTTGAAAGGGTATACTTCCCAGGTAGTCCCATAATCATCAAGTCAGGATCTGATGATGGGATCCTGGAGAAATAGAGAGAACTCTTCAAATTTTATAGGCACACGAAGCGATTTAGGTATTAGAAGACTACTTTCTCGGAGTGGTCTCATTTCAATTTGGTGAAGATCTGATGAAGAACTTTGGAGATAGGCAACGGAACTGATACAAAGCAATAAATGATAGCAAATGGACTGGGATTGCTGAAATCTCATGTCTGTCTATTGCTTACACCAGTTCATAACATAACATCACGCCGGTATGCTGTGAAGGGGTACTGTGTTAAATGTTACAACAAAATACCTTGTGATATATTGCAATTAAATGAAAGGAAATTTAAAGCTCACATTAAAAGTAAACTTTGTAAACTAGCGTATTACAAATTAGAGGATTATATCCAAGATAAGAATGCTTGGAAACATGCTGGTCCTGCTCCATAGGACAATCTAGAGTCTAGACAAAATCAAACTGGTTGCTAATTGAATTGTACATATAATTAATTATATTTATGACATTGATTTATACTCAGTAATTATTTTAACTCACACACTGACTCATTACTTGTTAATATTGTAGGAAAATCATACCTATACTTACTTTTACAATGTTTGTAAATGTGTGAACACCATGTATCTATCACAGAATTAATTTATCTGTATTGTTTCAATTTGATTGTTTTTACCCATTTTGGTATGGTAATTTTATTCTGGGTGCATCGTTTTCACACATAATCATATAATGAATGTAAATATTGTACTTGAAACATTTTAAAAGAGTAACGGTGGAGTTTCTTGCCCATTCTTCTCCATACGAAACTACATTTTGGAAGGGGCGACTAGAATCAATTCTATTTTAATGTAAATGTTGACGTTCAAAAGTGCCTTTTAAGTGCCTATTTGAAATAAATGCTTTGACTTTGACTTTGACTTTAATCACATGTGAATCACTAAAAAGTGAAAAAAAAAATTTGTTCAAAAAAAAAACAACCGACTTCCAAAACAACACTACAAAGTGAAAAATAATTTTAATTTCGGAAGGCGGTGACAAATAATTAAAATACAACTCCAAAGACACCGACTTCCGAAATTAAAGTTATTTTTCACTTTGTAGTGTTTTTTTGGAAGTCGGCTGTTTTATACAATAGAAATACAAAAAATTTATAATAAAATATGGTCTAAAAACTGCAATCAGTGGGCGACTAGTCTTTAGGTATATTAAAACGTGAAGCAAAAACTGTGTGCCCCTTTATATGAAAATTACGCTTACGGAGGAGTTTGAAAGGCACAATTAAAGTTTAGATGGAGAAGGAGTGCAGAAAGATAATATTTTTCTATAAGAATTTTAAGATTTTAGGCTTCGTTTTATTTAACATTACGCTAGGACCCCTGGGAGCCGAGCAAAAAGAAAACAGCCAAAAAGAACGCTAAGCGAAACAAGTAATAGCGCGGGCGAACGATGGGATGGGATGCAACGCAGTAGTCGGGGCCCAACACAACGTAGTGGTTGGAGCCTAAAAACAATGCAGTGGTCGGGGCCCAAAACATCGTATTGGTCGGTGTCCAACACAATTCTATGGTCGGGGCCTAACACAACGCACTGGTTGGGGCCTAACACAACGCAGTGGTCGGGGCCCAAAATAACGCAGTGGTTGGGGACCAAAACAACGCAGTGGTCGAGGCCCAACATGTCAGCAGACGAAGTCGCGGACTGAAGTTACTGGTACATAAACTTGCTATTACGGATACTGTTAGTTTTATGAATAATCGCCGCCCACAGTACCTACGATTAACTGTAGTAGGTACTTATCCGATTTATATCACAACCACAAACGACATTTTTAACATATTTATAACCACGCTTGTAGGTATTCCTCGGAGGGTTAGGCAGAGGAGTATAATAATAATCGACTGAACTCGACACCCTGGGTAAGAGGGTCCGTACACTGCTGACCGCAAACCGGATGCATCACCCACGACCATCAGTGATGAGACTGTACATCCACCGTGATGTAGTCGCAGTGGACAAGGGACTCACCCCGCTGTCCATGGCTAAAGAGAACTGGCGCAAACCTGTTATACTTACCATCGATGACCGCAAGGAAGAATGGCGAAACAAGAAGCTTCACGAGCCTCCTCATGAGCCCGGTGTAGATTTCTTAGCGTCCGTATCCTGGGTACGTTTCGGTGACCTTTTCGGGGAAACTAAAGGTTTCGTTCGTCTGTGCAATTATGGACAAAGTTATCTTGACGAATAACTACCGTAGACATATTATGAAGGACTGGATGGTTGACGTGTATCGGGCATGTCAACGTCCGGGTGAGTCCATCAGGCATATTATCTCTGGTTGTTCTCATCTAGCTAACGGCAAGTACTTGCACAGCCATAACCAAGTTGCTAGGATTATTCACCAGCAACTTGCTTTGTAATTTAAACTTGTGGATTCTGAGGTACCGTATTATAAGTATGTGCCCGACCCAGTTCTCGAAAATGACCATAGCACGTTGTACTGGGATCGGTCTATCATTACTGACAGGACTATTGTATCCAATAAGCCTGATGTAGTGGTGAAATACCGGTTAGCGCGCCGCACAATGATAGTCGATGTTACCTTTCCTTAGTAGTCAGAGTCAGTAGTTTCTTCTCAGAGTAGTCAGATAGGAAACGCCGGCCTCATCTAGTTTAAAAAAATATGTTTGATGTGTAAAAGTGTTTGTACAAACCTACTTACAGAAATAAATAATTTATCATTTATCATATGACGGGAACCTCGTCAAAGCTAAAAAAGAGAAACAAATTAAATATCTCGACTTAGCACACGAGGTTGTCGACATGTGGAAAGTGAACTCGGCTATTTGTGGCGATTTTCGTATCAGCCAATGGACAGATGGCCGAAAGCCTCGATCAACATCTCTCGAGGCTCTCGTTAGGCGGTTGGATCAAAGGCCTGATTCAGAAGGCAGTACTCCTCGATACGGCTCGCATCATGAGGAGGTTCCTGTCTCTAGGGCCCTAACCATCAGTAGCTTGGACCCTGCTCCCAAAACCGGCGGACCACTATTTTTATATTTTTAAATGTTTTTGTAAGGTTATTTTATAAAAACATTTAAAATTTAATTAGTAAGGACAACAAATAAATAAACGAAATAATAATAATATCCTCTCGACTGAATTTCCGAAACGGTGGCTAAACTCAACCACAATATAAACGGTGGCTCAACGAAGACTAACCAAGTAGGAACGCAAGAGATATTATAGTGTACACGTGTGCGCGCAATTATAGGAGCACTCTCTTTTCCTTTACTCTCGCAGTCACGACCGGGGAAGGTCAGACGCAGAACCAACGGTTTTACGAGCTATCTGAGGCACGGGGTGTCACACCACCAACTTCACTCCGGGCCACTACTGAGAAATGCCTAAGGGAAATAAACAATAGCACTATGCCTGACCCTAGAATTGATCTCTGGACCCCGCACAGCAGTTGCGCTTGCGACGAGACCATCGGGCCGAGTTACATAACAAACCCACAATGCTCCAGTTAATGATAAGTCCTATGAAATACGGTGCGATCCTATTTTTAGTAACTAAGTGGCAATTCCCGTAATTTTAAGAAAGTTCACAGCCTAAAAGCTAAATCCGTAATTAAAAACGTTCAAAATCGAATGTCAAAAATACTCAAACTCGAAACTCGAGGTATTTTAACAGATTGAGACTGATATCAGACTGAGAACGTTCTTAAAATTACGAGAATTGCCCCTCTGATCTCAGTCTCAATCTGGCTAAAAATGCTCGAGTTTCGAATATTTTTAATTACGGGAAATGGCTTTCTGGGCACTGATCTATACTCCGTGCCCCTACTGAGAGAACCCTAATTAGTACAACAATAATTTCAACAAAAAAAAAAGGTTAAAGCTCACTCACCAAAATGGAAAATAACATTAATGGAAAATGATTATGACACATTTCGAAAAATTTAACGACCACTTCGATCAGAGGCGTTACACGAAATTAAATCAGTACTCATGTGTACTCACTACGCTGTAGTTATATTACAATGCGACGCCTGAGTGTATGTTTATGTAGAAGGTCGTGATAACAATCGTAAATTACCACAAAAATGTATGCATAAGCGTCGAAAACCCACATTTTTTCCTGGATTGATATCATTCTATGTTTGGTCTAGTGTTTCGCAGAATTTTATAATTGCAGGAAGGCACATTATTGGTATATTTAGCTCAGGCTTTTAAAACTTACCTATATTACGCAGCAAATCTGTTTCCTAATTTATTAGGTTACTTATTCTGTTTGCATCTCATCATCAAGAGGAATGCTCCTGATTTATGTTTATCTGGTTCTTCGGCCAACGCTTCTACATAATGTTCAAGTCTTTTGAAAGATCCGGTTTCAGATTCACAATTTTTGATTGATTTCAATATAATTTGAAGGACTTTAAGAATATGTTCGTTATTCAACTGCTAACGTCTGTCTAGCTGCGTATCACAGGGCTATTTTAAGAACAGTCACAGCACGCTCGTAAGCATTTCCACAGAATATGTGTAACATCAAACTTACTAAGCCATAAGCTTTGAATTTGGTCAGATTTTACATTTTCAGCCTATATTGTGGGACAATACAGGTTGACAATACTGCTGGGCAAAGGTCTCTCCCACAGCTAACAACCCTACCCTGTGTTTGTGGTTCCTGGCCAAGCTCCCGTGAACGCATCTAAGTCATCACGCCAACGTTACCTGGACCTCCCTCGGCGACGACGCTGCGCCCGTTTTCCGGCATCCACTACTTTTATACCTACTTATCCCGTTCTGTCCCGATGTATACTGCATGTCAGTACCTACTATATAGAAGAACAGCAAAAAATATAAAAGGTACTTCAATCAGATACTATACTACAATAAATACTTTTGGCGGAATGGAAACTCTCTGTGTCCGAGTAGCAATTACCCTTTAAAAACAAGCTCTCATTTCTAGACATGACATTTCTTTTAGATGTTTGTGTATGCAAAGTCTAAGTCAAAAAAATATATTTGTACAACATAGACGTAAAAAAGGTGTTGCGTATAAAATATGTTCAAGTACGTTTTATTAAACATGCATTAATCGTCTCAGAAACTGAAAAGTACTTGCGAAATGAGGGTGTGCTGACATTTTCAACAATATTTTTTATTTATTTATTACTAAAGCCTTTGACAGGGGCTGCGCCCGTGTGGCCTCACATTTTAACTCAAACGGGATTTTACGTAATCTACAGTTTGGTTTTATGAAAAGTAGGTCGATGACAGACTTTAAAGGGTATCTGTGACGTTGTACTCTTTGCTGATGATACCTCTCTTATCTTTAAAAGTAGACAATAACGGACACGGTTTTGATGACGTAGACAGAGCACTCTCAATGATTATGTATTGGTTTACCACAAATAACCTAGTTCTCAATGTCAAGAAAGCGAAACGTATCAAGTTCACCTTACCAAATTTTAGGAATCTACGAGTAAAACCCAACATCGTCTTAGACAATGTGGTGCTTGAAACTGTAGACTCGGCAGTTTTTCTGGGCATAACTGTAGATGCCAAACTTCAGTGGGGATCACACTTATCAACCCTAGCAGGGAGGCTCAGTTCAGCCACCTAAGCCGTCAGAAAAGTATGACAATACACTGACGTCGATACAGCTCGGTTAGTCTACTTTAGTTATTTTCACAGCGTTATGTACTACGGTATTCTGCTGTGGGGCAAAGCTGCTGATATTCAAAATATTTTTGTACTTCAAAAACGTGCTGTTCGTGCAATTTACCAGCTAGATGCCAGGGTTTCTTTGAGGGACTTTTTCAAAGATATTGGTATTCTCACGGTGGCATCACAATTCATATTCGCTAATATCTTATGTATTAGGCAAAATATACACTTGTACACTAAAAACAGTGATATTTACACCGTTAGCACTAGAAATAAGGGCAAACTACGTGCTCCCTTTCACCGGCTTCATAAGGTTCATAACTAATTTGTTGGGCTTGGTATAACCTTTTTTATCAAGCTTCCCTCTTCTTTTGATGCGTTTAAAGCTCAAGTAAAATCCATCCTTTGGTAAAAGGCTTACTATTCCATCAACGACTATTTAAATGACAAGAATAGTTGGTAGCTGTGACTAACTCAAGACAATGTTTGTGTCCTTTCTCCAGAATTAGCGTAACTAGTGACAGGTTATATGGGTTTATATAAATTTTATTTTTTTATTGACTAAACCTCAAACCGCCTCAAACGTTCGAGTCCCAACCGCCGACGCGTTTGCTTCGCCCGCGGCGTTTGCACCGCGCTGGTCTGTGAGTTTCGCTCGGCCGCTTCCAATGCTAACGCCAATTCGATGGCTTTTTTTTATCAATGGTTCCGCAAAAATGCGTGATCTCATATCATCACTAGCCAAACCCGATACAAATTGGTCTCTTAAATTTTCCTCCAGTGTAGTATTGAAATTACATGTACTGGCCAGGTGTTTAAGTGTTTGTAGATAATCACTAAGCGATTCACCCGTGTTCTGACGTCTTTGTCTGAAAACATGGCGTTCCGCAATTTCGGAGCGTTTTGGTTCAAGATGATCACTCACTATTTTTACTAATTCACGAAAAGTTTTTTTTTCTGGATGATTTGGTGCACATAAATCACACATTAAGTCATACGTGGCCGCTCCAACCAACGTCACCAACGTTGCTACTTGTAACTCTGGTTTAATTTCATTTAAGGTTATGAATTGTTCCACGCGTCTGATATACGCCAATCACTTTTTACTTGATAGGTCAAATTCTTCATTTTTTCCGATAGGCATTTTGAAGTCCCACACTTAAATTATGTAAACCACACGAATTTAACTGTTTTCCTCGTCGCCAGTTGTGATTATGAAATATAATAGCGGGAAGCGATGAATGAAACTACGATTCCGAGTGACAACTTGTTTATTTTTACTTACCTACATAAAACACTTATTAACATACCCTACAAGTATTTTTTATTTTAATATTATCTATTAAGTCATTCGTTATTGACATGATCTACTCATAACAACATTTTTTTATGATAAGTTGTATTGCTCTATGTGGTTACTTAGCGACCTCAACAATTGATAATTCTATTCTTGCCTGAGTAATCGGCAGCAAGTTTGTCATGCTCCCGTAGATGTCACTGCTTGTGGTAGCGTCGGGGTTCAGATTACCTCCATCCCTCAAATATGGCGAGGGGGGGTAATGGCTGATCTTTGCGTTATGCTCGTGAACGGGTGCTGCTTGTGGTGACTGGTCGTCTTGCTGACCATGATTTTGATATTGTTACTAATAATTACCTACCCGTTTATTTATTTTACGTAGATGGTCCTAGGTTATCATTTGTGGCCTCGAGTTGTAACTCTACCCTAGTTAACAGCTATGTGAACATTGCATTGCATATGTAAGCTATCACGCCCTTAATACCAGGAGGCTCCTATTTTGGTATTATGCTTTATTTACATATTTGTACTTTGTTCTCGAGTTGAGTTTTCATATTATTTGTTGTTATATTGGCATGGCTAGCTGACATATGTATGACTAATTATTTAATTAATGTTCTGTGTCTCGTAATGTTTATATTACTTTGTCTATATATGTATAGAATCAAGTCTATCCGACTAAACAGACAGCTGTGCTGCTGGGGACTTTGTTCCGCTACTTCTTCTTCCCAGCTAAACTACTAGGAAGTGGTGACGGGTGGGCGTTTTTGAGGGACTGTCATAAGACAGTCCCCCAAAAACACCCACCCGTCACCATAAGTATTTTGCCGTTCGAAAAGTGCTGATTCTCAGCCTAATTTGAATAAATGACTTTGGATTTTGGTTTTGAATAAATGATTTGATTTGTTATCAGGTACCTACACATGCCAACGGTTTTACGAGCTATCCGAAGCACGCGGTGTAACACCACCAACTTAACTCCGGGCCACTACTGTGGCACGCGGTGTCACACCACCAACTTAACTCCGGGCCACTACTGAGAAATGCCTAAGGGAATAACGCAATAGCATTGTTCCCGACCGACTGCTTTCCGAAGCAAGCTTTCGGATATTCTCAATACTCGGCCTGGGAATTGAACCTGGGATCCCTACGGTCATCTATCAAGCTTGCAACCATAAAATTAAAAGGCCAACAAAAACGTCTTATAATGTTACCTTTCTAAGGAGCTTCTGTGGCTTATTTGGGAAACACGAGACAGGGTATAAATATCTATTGTAGTCATTACAGACAGTCCGTTTAGGTAAATTTCGTATTTTTTATTTCCCTGAAGTATGCTTCAGGGAAAAAAAATATAATGAGTATGTTTCTATATCTCAAAACTCTTTACACAAGTATTTGGGAATAAACAACAGCTAACTAACTGTTACAACAAACCAAACTAAAAAAGATAAATAATAATTTAAGGGCCTACGTCCCGTTTGGTAGCGTAACACGGTCACTTTATGAACCCTACTGCTCATTAACGGCTTGTCTTGAAGATTTGAAAAATATACGATTTTGCTATAGATTCATATAGATCATTTTGCCCGAAGTACTTTTTTTGTATGGTTAATACTTTTGCTGTAAAAAAATATTTTCCAACACGCAATATTTTGGCTTCTATTCCATACTCCTACTAAACGGCTTCGTTATTTGGAAAAAAAAAAACACATAAAAATAGATAGTTAGAGGTACCACAGAATCGCCGAAGCACAATTGTAAATTAATCAAAGGAATATCCCCATTTTGAGATAAAGGCTCAGAGGTGACCTGCGCGGGCGCGGGCGGCAGTCGTGCTTTAGCATACAAACGGGAGATGAGGATACTATGGCCCTTAATAAACAGTTATACTCCATAGGTTTAGGTAGTTAAATAAAGGTAAACAAATCGTAAAAAGGTTTTTTTTTATAATTGACACTTTCTTGTTAAAAATACAGTGTAACAAAATCAAATTTATTTTTGTTTTATGCGATAGTTTCCCCTTTTATGAATGCATATTAAACTTCATAATTTATTCTTAAACTACTCCTCTCCTAGATGTAACTGCATGAGCATAATTTTTTAGTTAGATTTAAAATAATAATATAATATTTTGTAATCTGCCTATTGTAAAGAGCCCAAAAACACAGGTTCCCTAAACCTTTTAGAAAATACAACGAATTAGATAACGTTGCGAAATTTAAAAGTAAAACTGTGATTTATTAAGGCAACTGAAGTGGCAGGTATTATGTTTAGTCGGTTAACCAGACGCCTTTGACAGCGCTCTTGACAATAGACATTTACGATTTTGCGAGTGTGTTTAGATTTTGTTAAATTGTGTTATTATAGCTAGCAAAATAATTTATGATACAATGGAACGATTTATTATTAATGTGACAGATAGTTCATCAAATTCTGATTGAGATTCAGAATAGAGCCTATTATTATATGACTATAATTATTAGGATTTTAACATTTGAAATAAAAGGTTTCGCATCTATGAGTCACGTGTTTTTTTTTGTTTACCTTTATACCTATAGAGTATAGTTAAATTCGTTACATTTCTTATTTACATACAAATTTAACGCTTCAATTTTATAGCAAATTGGCTAATTAAACTATTTCATGGATTTTTCATAACAAAATCTTAGGAAACATAAATAAAAGTAAGTAAGTACAGATTTGTATAACTTTCCAACAAAAAAATTACCCTTCATTACAACTTTCATTTAGTCGTATAATTATGTTGGTTTAATTTAAATCTGCGTTGAAATCCAGTTTACAGTTGCATGCCTTGTTCCGGTGGAATAACTGAAACAAAATAAAAGGTAATTATATACGAATTAATTGGATAGGAGGAATGATTTAATGAAGCTCAATAATATAACTAATGTAAGGGACAATCGAGTGGAAACAGGAGAGGAATAGGGCACTGGTCATGATGATGTATGAAATTATGAATAATAGATTCAAAAAATATCCTGACACTTAAGGGATGATATAAGCACGTGGGGCTTTGTAGTTTTACCGACTGCTTTGTATAAAAGTGAGTTGTGATGTATGCAGTCGGAGCACTGAGTTGTGATGTATGCAGTCGGAGCACTGAGAAGATTTTTTTTTATTATTTGAGTTTCTACTCTACTAAAATGGATTTTCTCTCTAAGATTGCTTTTCCACCAGAAATTTTCTAAATTGCGTAGCGATGGATTTGTAGTACATCAACCAATAGGATCGTGTCATTTTCATAACGTGGTAGTTTTGTAGCTTAGTTTCACCGCTAAGCTACTTCGTATATCTTTAGTGGAAAAGCAGCCGTATGAACTACACATACAGATACACTACGTTCTTAAAATGGTCGTGTTAATGGTTTAAAGACTTGTATAAGGTGATTCTACACCCGTCACGAGTGCAGGACCTACTTGCTAATGTTACTTAGTGGTATGTTTCCTCTCTAAGCCCAGTTGTGAGTAGGTACATCCCAAAATGGATACCTAATTAGTTTTAGTGAGACTATACAAACTATGATTCACAGACTGTCTGTCAACAAGTACACTCGAATTACGGAATCAGTTTTTAGGCCAGTGTTAGGTGTAAACTTTTACGATACTGTTTTGTAGTAGTTTAGAGGCGGCAATTGTAATAGTAAATAAATAGTAGTAATCCAGCTCTTGTGATACAATAACTCGTAGTACCTACAAGAGCCAGGGCTACACTGAT
Source organism: Antitype chi (assembly GCA_947359405.1). Classification (NCBI taxonomy): domain Eukaryota; kingdom Metazoa; phylum Arthropoda; class Insecta; order Lepidoptera; family Noctuidae; genus Antitype; species Antitype chi. Next base: position 186,425 of record OX375815.1, read on the forward strand.
TTTTGTGACTAGAAGTGAATTTTAATTTTAATTTATTTATTTAACCATTTATGCACACATATATAAATAGACAAGAAGAAAGGAACAGAAAAATACGTACATACATAGGTAATGTTTTTATTTTGAATGTAGTTTATGATCTTACACACGGGCCGGAAAGAACAAAAGTGAAAGAGGCAATTTAGATTGAAAAAGTGGATGATAATTTAGAAGAAGTCACGAACTTTCTATGATTTTTAGTTCAAAAAGCCGTTTCAGCAATGTGGTTAAATAGCTTAACCCGCGAGTGTCGAAAACTATCCCACGGAAACGTACAACCGGGATGAAAGGTATGCTATGTGTTAAACTAGGTTATAAACTATCTGTGTGCCAAATTTTATCTAAATCCGTTCCGCCGTTTTTGCGTGATTAAGTAACAAACATCCAAATATCCAAACATCTAAACATACAAACTTTCACATTTATTTATTAGTAGGAGTAGGATTATCATACCGTAAGATCGTTTCCTGTAGCGATCGTATGCTAATTTTCCTGCAACGGCAAACATAATACCAGCACCGAATGAGCAAAACAGTATTGCTAGCAGAGTTGGCAAAGCATACATTTTAGTTGCCTCAGGTGGATCAGTTTTCAAATGGCCTGGCTTTGTAACTCTGAAAAAAAAAAATAACACAACTGCGATTACTTACTGAGTAATGACAAATGACATATCATGCTCGATGGTCTGCCGGATGGCAGACAATGTTTTTAATATTGATAGTGAACATAGCGCACATATTTCAATGCTCTAACAGACATTCACCGCTAATCTCCGCGATAATCCAAAGTTCTCCGATCAATTGAGTCAAGAGTAGTAGCCATTAGCGAGTAGCGAGTAGTAGTAGCCATTTGACAATTGTAGCTACGCGGCACGTATTTATTTATTCGAACCTAAAAAATTACCCGTTTTGCTTTCCTAAACATATTAATGAACACTCTAATACAATGAATGCGCCTCTTTTTGTTAACCTCGTATAGTTCCTATTCTGGTGCCCTAAAAATACTTCATAACCAAGTAACTGCGGCAATCACATTGGTTGTAGGGCTCGCCGGCCGCTGTCGCGGCAACACTCGCTTTGCTCGCTCGGCTTCCGCGTGTTTGATCACAGTTCTATCCTAAACCGTTTGGTCGGGGTGCCCTAACTTAGTTACTGCGACTAACTGTGAGAAATTACTATAAGAAACCCAAAAGTTGTTAGGTGTTCCAAAAAAAAACTACCTTTTAACTACTTTTCACAACTATGTTGGGGTCGGCTTCCAGTGTAACCAGATGCAACTGCATACCAGTACTTTACATGGCGACTGCCTATCTGCCCGCCACAACTCAGTTGCTACGTAACACGATAACCCTTGGTTACTCTGGGTTCTGACGATCCGTAACGACTGTCAAAGATCTACGAATGACAGCCGGGACCAACGGCTTAAATTTAATAAAAGCATATTATGTATCATTGGCAGAGAGGTAATAGAATGACAGCCGGGACCAACGGCTTAAATTTAATAAAAGCATATTATGTGTCATTGGCAGAGAGGTAATAGAATGACAGCCGGGACCAACGGCTTAAATTTAATAAAAGCATATTATGTGTCATTGGCAGAGAGGTAATAGAATGACAGCCGGGACCAACGGCTTAAATTTAATAAAAGCATATTATGTGTCATTGGCAGAGAGGTAATAGAATGACAGCCGGGACCAACGGCTTAAATTTAATAAAAGCATATTATGTGTCATTGGCAGAGAGGTAATAGAATGACAGCCGGGACCAACGGCTTAAATTTAATAAAAGCATATTATGTGTCATTGGCAGAGAGGTAATAGAATGACAGCCGGGACCAACGGCTTAAATTTAATAAAAGCATATTATGTGTCATTGGCAGAGAGGTAATAGAATGACAGCATTTTTTAACAAATTTAATTAATACTGCTTGCACTTACTCTGCAGGTGTTATTTATATCTACATCGCTGCTGGACTCGCTCATTTATTTCTTACTATTTTATCAAAAAACAAACCAAAATGATGGAAAGCGAATTGAATAGAGATGATTTTTTTTTTAAGTTTATTTTTTATTTCATGCAGTCCTGCTGGCCAGTGTGATTATTCCTAAAATGGGGTTGGCGAATTTAACATGAAATAAGTACCAATTAATGCATTTTCAGTGGACTGGCTGTATAGAAAATTATTGAATAGAAAGGTTCGAATTTCAAAAACTCTTTCCACGCTAGCGGGTGAAATGCACTTTTGCGCGCAGATTTGAAAGAAAAGAAAGAAAGAAAGACAAACTCAAATGACAAACAGGATTTTTCCGAGGTTGTGAGGTGAAGAAAATATTACATGCATATTTCCCTATTGATGATGAACAGCGTGCATCGAAGGGTCACCGTGGCGGGTGGGGAGGTTAAATATGTCGATGAGTATCTTTATCTCGGCCAAATAGTCGCTTTCGAGACAAGACAAAACAAAGAAGTTGCAAGACGCACCGAAAATGCCTGGAGGAGCTATTGGGTCATGAAAGATTTTATGAAAGGCGACCTTCCTCTATCGCTTAAGAGAAGACTCATCGACGTATGTATTCTTCTCATTCTCACGTATGGTTCTCAAACATGGTCTTTAACAATTCAACAAAGGTCCAAGCTCGAGGATTACCAGAGAGCTATGGAACGGAGTATTCTGGGTATCAAACTTGTGGACCGGGTTAAGAATACAACAATCCGTTCCATTACGGAAATAACTGATGTCACTCAGAAAGCTGCCACTCTTAAATGGCATTGGGCTGGACACATCTGGCATATGTCAGACGATCAATAAGCCAAACTTACGACAAGCCCAGACGGAGATGGCGGGATGAGCTGGACACCTTTAGTAAAGATTGGTCCTTGTCAGCTCTGGACAGACGGAGGTGGAAAGGGAGTAGAGAGGCCTTTGGCCAGCAGTGGGACGTTAAAGGCCAATAATAAATAATAATAAATTCCCTTTTGCTTGTTTTTTATATAATGTAATGTTAACTTACGTTTTATCATCATCTATATTTGCTTTGCTTTCCGATTTATTCTTTCCACCGTCTCCTCCAGTGGGTATTGCGGGATGTTTCTTGCCACCGTCTCCTCCAGTGAGTATCGCGGGATCTTTCTTGCCACCGTCTCCTCCAGGGGGTATTGCAGGATCTTTCTTGCCACCGTCTCCTCCAGTGAGTATCGCGGGATCTTTCTTGCCACCGTCTCCTCCAGTGAGTATTGCGGGATCTTTCTTGCCACCGTCTCCTCCAGTGGGTATTGCGGGATCTTTCTTGCCACCGTCTTCTCCAGTGAGTATCGCGGGATCTTTCTTGCCACCGTCTCCTCCAGTGAGTATCGTGGGATCTTTCTTGCCACCGTCTCCTCCAGTGGGTATTGCGGGATCTTTCTTGCCACCGTCTCCTCCAGTGGGTATTGCGGGATCTTTCTTGCCACCGTCCCCTTCAGTGGGTATTGCGGGATCTTTCTTGCCACCGTCTCCTCCAGTGGGAATTGCGGGATCTTTCTTGCCACCATCTCCTCCAGTGGGTATCGCGGGATCTTTCTTGCCACCGTCTCCTCCAGTGAGTATCGTGGGATCTTTCTTGCCACCGTCTCCTTCAGTAGGTATTGCGGGAGCTTTCTTGCCACTGTCTCCTTCAGTGGGTATTGCGGGATCTTTCTTGCCACCGTCTCCTCCAGTGGATATTGCGGGATCTTTCTTGCCACCGTCTCCTCCAGTGAGCATCGCGGGATCTTTCTTGCCGCCGTCTCCTTCAGTGGGTATTGCGGGATCTTTCTTACCACCGTCTCCTCCAGTGGGTATTGCGGGATCTTTCTTGCCACCGTCTCCTCCAGTGAGTATCGCGGGATCTTTCTTGCCACCGTCTCCTCCAGTGGGTATTGCGGGATCTTTCTTGCCACCGTCTCCTCCAGTGAGTATCGCGGGATCTTTCTTGCCACCGTCTCCTCCAGTGGGTATTGCGGGATCTTTCTTGCCACCGTCTCCTCCAGTGAGTATCGCGGGATCTTTCTTGCCACCGTCTCCTCCAGTGGTTATTGCGGGATCTTTCTTGCCACCGTCTCCTCCAGTGAGCATCGCGGGATCTTTCTTGCCGCCGTCTCCTTCAGTGGGTATTGCGGGATCTTTCTTACCACCGTCTCCTCCACTGGGTATTGCGGGATCTTTCTTGCCACCGTCTCCTCCAGTGAGTATCGCGGGATCTTTCTTGCCACCGTCTCCTCCAGTGGGTATTGCGGGATCTTTCTTGCCACCGTCTCCTCCAGTGAGTATCGCGGGATCTTTCTTGCCACCGTCTCCTCCAGTGAGTATTGCGGGATCTTTCTTGCCACCGTCTCCTCCAGTGGGAATTGCGGGATCTTTCTTGCCACCGTCTCCTCCAGTGGGTATTGCGGGATCTTTCTTGCCACCGTCTCCTCCAGTGAGTATCGCGGGATCTTTCTTGCCACCGTCTCCTCCAGTGGGTATTGCGGGATCTTTCTTGCCACCGTCTCCTCCAGTGAGTATCGCGGGATCTTTCTTGCCACCGTCTCCTCCAGTGGTTATTGCGGGATCTTTCTTGCCACCGTCTCCTCCAGTGAGTATCGCGGGATCTTTCTTGCCACCGTCTCCTCCAGTGAGTATTGCGGGATCTTTCTTGCCACCGTCTCCTCCAGTGGGAATTGCGGGATCTTTCTTGCCACCGTCTCCTCCAGTGGGTATTGCGGGATCTTTCTTGCCACCGTCTCCTCCAGTGAGTATCGCGGGATCTTTCTTGCCACCGTCTCCTCCAGTGGGTATTGCGGGATCTTTCTTGCCACCGTCTCCTCCAGTGGGTATTGCGGGATCTTTCTTGCTACCGTCTTCTCCAGTGAGTATCGCGGGATCTTTCTTGCCACCGTCTCCTTCAGTGGGTATTGCGGGAGCTTTCTTGCCACCGTCTCCTTCAGGCGGCATCACGAGTTTGTCATTCAGCTTTTCTGCTGTAGGCGGTGCTGACACCATACCAAGGATATTTCTGCAAAAAGCTTCATTTTATAGTAACTCGTTTTTAATTGTCTAAATAAATAAATAAAAATGTAATAATATTCTTGTACTTACTTAAAGTTATCACAAACTACATCAATTTTGGGTGCCCTGTAAATATTTTAATTTTTGTATGAATTTGTATTTTTTCCTTGTTAGTTATTGTAAGGCTGCGTTCACACCTAAACATGCCGCCGTTGGCTGACTATATGTGCGTTTTTGTGTGAACACTGCCTAAGGAGGACTTTACATTCTGCCGAAAACTCTCTATATGTGAACATAAGGCCTAGCACGAACGTACAAATAACCGATTTAAACGTAAGGGAATTTTAAAATTTAAATTACGTGTTTCGCAAATAATACTGACGAAAATTTAAGACTTTAGAAACATAAACTCTATAAAAAAAAAGAAATATGTTGTTACAAGGGGCGGTATTATCGCTAATAGTAATCTTTTAAAGAAAACCTTTGTATGGATTGAGGCTCCCGCAGACTTTTGTGCGTTTGGGTTGGGTTTCATCGTCATCTGCCGAGCCTTCTTTCTATTCATTCCACTTCATTTTATTGTACATACAAAAAAAAATATACAGGGTGTAACAAAAACCCTATTGCTATCCTTAAGCACTAAAGATAACAGCTGGTATAGAATCACTATACATAGTTTCAGCTCAAAATACAATACTCTAGGAATTGATACCAAACTTTTGGTTTCTTATGTTTATTAAATATTGCACTACTGTGCTACGTAGGTCAATAACTTTCCACGTTATACTTGCCAACATCACGATAAATCTCTTCCGAGTGATGTTTTTGTTTCAGTTTGTTCTGGTATCAATGTATTAAACATTATCTTATCTTCTGAATATGTAGAGATAGGAATAAAAAACCCTTCCAATGTAACCCTTTCCGTGACACGTTGTATACAGTGTGGCATCGACGCACAAATCGTTACCATGGATTCAGTACTTTGATACCTATGAATTTTCAACGTAGGAGGCGTTAATTGTTTTTAAATATGTACTTATAAAAAATGCTGTTTAATACATTTTAACCCAACAGCAGATTTTGATAACTGACTAAATTTTTCTTCGCTATCTAGAATCGGGGATGTAGAATCATATGCTGAATTCAAGTTTGCGAGTCGATGTCTCTGCTGCCCTATATTTAATGCTATAAAACATACAATAGCTGCCCTTATCGCTTTTTGCGATCTCATCCAGGCAACTTTGTAATGGACAGTGAATGGTTGGACACGAAATGGGGTTGCAAGTATGTTGTTTATCTATCTATCTGCGTAAGCCATGATCTCCCCTTCTATGTAGCGTCCGTAACAATACCTACGTGGAGGTAATCTGAACATTTAACCTGCCAGATACACAAACTGCTCCAAGTGACTTCGCCGGTAACAGCAGGTATACTTTTCGCGTAGGCATACTTTGCATAGAACTAGTTTAGCATAGAACATCAGCGCTTTAGTTGCGTAACACACATAGAAATGGTAATCGAGGCAATGCCTGTAATTTTGACAGTTCAATCACTTGCAGACGAACTTATCAAACATATAAAGCAATGGATTTCAAAATGATAGACATTCCGATTGATTGAAATCGAATACCATTTTATATGACGTGTTACTCAGTTACCCCGCTGGTGTCTTCCGCTAGTGGTTTCAGGATGTTGTTGGGGTTGCCTCGCTTTTGTAGTGCATCAGGTATGTTTGCTAAGGCCAAAACGGATTGCTTTAGGGCGATCGTTCGTAAGAGAGTGGCCTCCCTGATGCGCCGCGTGCAGGGCAGCACCAACAGCCTTCTGAATACCATATTGGAAAGGGTTGATTGCCCAGTTGTGAGACACTGGAATTCAATTCACGGCTCGGGTGGTGCCCTCTATAATATTAAGTAGCTCAATTTTGGTAATGTTTAAATGTAATACGAGTAGGTCAATTTGTACAATAATTTAATAATTTTACTAACGTAGTTTTAAGTATTTTTTACTAACAAATTATGGAATGTAATAATTAATTCTGAATTAAAATGATTAATAATAATAATAATAAACTCAAACTCAAAGCAGTTATTTCAATTAAACCATTTACATGCACAATGTCAAGGAGTCGGTCATTCAGAAATATAATGCTAGTAGCCCATTAAAAAACATAGAAGGTAGCTATGGAGAAGAGAAGGCAAAAAGCCCCAGGGACACTCTTTAAAAATATATTGTTACAAAATGTTAGTTACTCTTAAGTAACTAATATTTTTGTCATCTCTTTGATACCACTGCAATTTTTTGTTTTTCACTAATGTTCAATTTAAAACTATTGTATGCGGGAATTGAGTTCAACAAAAACAAAAAATTGCAGTGGTATCAAAGAGATGACCAGTCCCAAAAGACAGAGCCCGTTCACGAACATGTCGCATGGACCAGCACCATTCAGTGCAACCATTTTGAAGAGCACTAAATGATCTTAACACACGCGCCACCATTATCGAAACATTTGAGTGAGCAGGTTATAATATCAGTTTTGCGCTAGGTATATATAGTGAGTGAGGACACTACCAAACCATAACTTTAGTGACTGCAAAAAGGACAGATAAAGAACTAAAATCGTTTAAAACATCAAAAATCATGTTTATAATACTCACTGATCTGAAACCGCATCAATAAATTTTTGCCGGTTTTCGCACTGAAATAAAAAACCAATATTTTAACAATATCCGTAACTCCTGCTATTCAACCTTCTTAGGTTAAGAAATTGAAAAGGCTAATTTTGAATTCAATAATAAAAAAATTAATATGTAAGATGAACGACCGAAGTAAAAATAATTAAATAGTGGATACTAGACTCACCTTGTCAGTTGTATATAAAGTATGGCTGAAAAGTTTAAAAAAGGAATATTAGAATTCATCATTCTGGCGATGTCCGAATCTAACGCGGTTAAAGGACCATCCCAGGTTCGCGCGATTTAAGTTCGTACGACTTCGTGAATCATAAACCCGAGTCCTGATGTAAGCAACCATCGCAATTTGTTACTCATTAATTTGTTCGGCAAACCGAACGGTGTCCTTTGTCGGCGCGACGATGCGGTCGAGTTAGCAAAACGAAATGAACGCGACGATCGCGTAGACCGTATTAACTAACAGCCATACGCTCAGGTAGACAGCAAAATTCGAATTATGAGTACGACTGTGTGTTGATTAAGTCAATAGTAGTTTCTTGTAAATTGATGATTAAACGTCATTTTTGCATCATCTACAAATTAATAACGCGAAGCTAAAATTGTGTACCCCTTTTTTCGAAAATTATGCGGACTTAAGATTACGAAATTTGGCACAGTTCAAGTTTATATGGAGAAGTAGTGCAGAAAGTTAAAACTTTTTTTTTAATCTGTGGTCAAATTTCGATCAATGGGCGACCACTAGTTTACTTAGATGTCGCAATGAAAAGATCCCTTCAAGCTAGCTTGGTCAAAAGAAGAATTCTTAGTCTTGCAGACAACAAGACTTGATTTTTTCAAATCACAAAAACAATTTTTAAACTGTTTCGGACGGACGAGATGACTTAAATTACTTTTCTCTTTCTCACAAACGATGAATTTTCTGCACGACCCCTTAAAACGCGATCGGTTAGGATAGTGCGTTAGAGTTTCAATAAGAAGGCTTATTTCTTGTTGACGTTTAAAGGTGTTTTGTTTAACCAATTTACAGTAGGTATTAAAATATTAATAATAATTGAAATGAAATCAAACAATTTCAATTTAATAAAAAACCTGTTACTCACTTTGAACATTCACAGAGTAGTCTAGCTGAATGTGTTCTGTAAAAGAAAATACAAAATAAATTGGTAGAATATAAATTACACAAACATTACCATAGACCACATAGAAAAATAATAAAAAAATATCTTACAATTTATCCCAAGTATCGTCTGGGATATTTATATTTACCGCAACAGTATTTACTACCTGCAATTAAATAATTATGCAAGTTAAATAATTATACAAGAGATTTAGCTTTTTTCGGACACAATATCCCTTGTGATCAGTAAAACTATGTTCTAAACCATCAAATCAAATCATTTATTGGTTTGCATATATAGATGTGTTATTTTATAAGTCTTCCATGTTCTACTGTCACATGGGCATGCAAATCATAATTATTATTGAATTTCTACAAATTTTGGATATTTAATTTTATTTATTTATTTATTTCAGACATAAAATTTGTCCATATTTTCAAAACTTAAGTATACACTTCAATCATAAACTATTTTTAAAATATAGAACAGATACAAAATTACATAAATTAAGAACAGATTTAAAACTAATAGTAAAGAAAATTTTAAAATACATGTTACAAATTCATGTCAATTGTTTGAATTATTATTACAGTAAAAATGTCACAATAGTACGAAAACGTCAAATGTCAACCATGTTACATTAATACAAAAAAATGTCAAAGGCCACTAAGGATTTATTTATTTATTAATAATAAAATTTAAATAAAATGTAAAAAGGAATAATAGCATGTCAATCGGTCAGTGATTCATCATTAGGGAAGTCGTCAATTGTGTAATAACTTTTTTTAATCAATATTTCGACTAGTGCCCTATTTTTGAAAATTGTCATAGTTTTAATAATATTAGGCACTTTATTATAAATGCATGAGGCAAAACCAAACAAACTATTTTGTATTTGTGCTGTTTTACATTTAACTTGGTAATATTTATTTATATACTAGCTGTGCCCGCGACTTCGTTCGCGTGGATGTCGTAAAACAGCATTGTGCCACTTATACACAATGTACCACCCCCTCCAGGGAGAATGTTTCGACCAGATCTGGTGGTTTTTTCTAGTAAAAAGCTCCACAAAACTTGTGTTTTTTAGGTAAACGCTTCTCTATATACTATGTTAGCGGTGGAACCACCTGGAGCGTGCACAAAAAGGTAGCTAGGGTTGCCCACACGCGAAAGTGCTACATAAAGTTGGCCGTGGGAAAAGCAACCAATGCTTAGGTCCACCCCCGCAACGGACAGTGTTTGGCCCTGAGCTTTGTTAATGGTCATGGCGTAACATAGGCTGACAGGGAATTGTACACGTTTAAAACTAAATGGGAAATTGTTGGGAGCGAGCGGAATTCTGGGAATAAAAACAACATCACCGGCGCCACAACCTGTTAAGATTTCTGCTTCGATGACGTTGTGTAGGAGATTGGTGACTATGAGCCGAGTGCCGTTGCAAAGTTTGGGAGGACTTAAATTTCTAAGAAGAATGATTGGCACTCCGACTTAAAAAAAAAAAATTGTGTGCTGGTAGACCGTAGGAAGTATTAAGGGAATCTAAGAACTCTACAGGATAGTGTGTGGCATCTTTTTCTTCCGTAACCGTATTAACCGAAGTATATTGCTAACTTTCCCCAGAAACATGTGCCAATATTTGTGCATTTATTGCTGCCGCTTGATCGTTGCGGGGGGTCAAAATAGCTCGTTGGCACAGCCAAGCAGCAGCGTGGTTACCCATATCAGAAGGATTTCCATACACAGAAGAAATGAGTTCCAGCCGTGAAGCAACGTTGCAACATAGGTTCTCTACCAAAACTACTTCTTGTGTGGTGGGAAATGTGCCGTCACCTTAACAATACACAGACAGACAAACCATGCGATAGTAAAGTAGTCAATCAGTACCAGACACCCAATTATCCTCTAAACAAAATTGATACATGAGCGAGTGTCATTCTTCGGTGGAAAATATTAACACCGCGAGTCAGAAAGTGACCTTAAAAGAACAACGCCATCTATCGAGCACGAAGTCATACTGTCAAACTATTACGCATGGGAAAACGTTAGAACAAACGGTTTGTAAGCTATGTCTATGTACTACATAAAAAATATAGAAATACTTAAAAGAATAAATATATTTTTTAAAGGAATTGACATTTCATTTCAAGTTAAATTAATTAATTTTGAATGATGGGTAACACCATCTAAAGCACTACAACTAAACTAATTGACAACGCATTTTGAAAGTTATTATTAGCCTAACTTTTGATTGGGTCATTGGGTGTGATTATTCTAACCACATAATCTATTTGCAATATATAAGCGCGCTTTATTTTAAGTATGCGCGCGAGGGGTTATTAGTACATATTACATTTGTTAGTACTGTTTCGCGCCAATAGATGTCGTTACGTGTTTCAACATTACGTAATTAAATTCTTCTTGAATACTTTCAATTGATCATATCTTTTGATTGAGCGAAGCGATTGCGATGAAACAAAGACTAAAATATACTCCGAGTTATAAATAATGTTTTAATATAAAAGTTAACCATATTAGTTTCGTTCTTTTGACGTGATACTTGATCTATTCACGCATCTAAACAGAAATCAGGAATACCGACAATGGACATCGGAAACACAGACAAAAATTTCAAAAAGGATTAAAACGGCATATGTTGATTATCCTTTACCACCCCAACTAATTTTTTGTCAAATATTTTGAATGTACAGAAACAGTTCGTCTACAGATTTATTATATGTATATATATATATAGATATAGATTGAGTCCGTATAGGATTCCTTCTGACTGCTGACATTATTTTAAATTAAAGGTGGATTCTTTTTTACAAATAAAGCTGTTTCCAATATATTATATATAACGACGGAAACCTTAGCATTTTTGACGATTTCAAATAAGGAAGACAGCTACCTGTGGATCACTCAGGTAGGAAAACCAAGGTAACCGACATAGGCCGAAGAATTGTCGAACTGAAGTAGCAGTAGGCAGGGCACATTGCAGAACAGATAGCCGATGGGGCCGAAAGGTTCACGAATGGCGACCGCGTACTGGAAGTCGTAGCGTTGGATATATCGCGTATGGATCGATGACCTGGTGAAAGCCGCAGGAATCCACTGGATGCGAGGAGCACAGAACCGGTCGAAATGGTGGTGCTTGGGGAGGCTTATGTCCAGCAGTGAACGTCTTTTGGCTGAAATGATGAAGATGAAACTATCACTCAAGACAGTGCATTGAAAAATTGGTACGAATAATTTTATATACGTAACACTTAATATTTAAGTAGTTGCTTGCTTTTCTGTCCTGCTGTCCTTTGTGGCACACTAGAGACCAACCCCAACGTCAATCGATGTGTCTTAATCTTGCGAGTATCACTAAAAGACATGACAATAATCAAAATTCAATATAGCGACAAATGGACGCTAGGATATTGTGAAAATGAAAAAAATAAAATCAACGAACTATATCAAATGGTATCATTTATCTTTAGGTTTCTTTTTCATTTTAAATGACCTTTTAGAATCGGCGGTTAAGTGCTCTATGATGAGGTGGACTTGTTGGATGCAAGAAGGAGTGTTCCGTTCGGAAACTAAACTACTCGTTGTGGCTGAGGCTCTTTGCTTCAGCATAGTCGAAGTAGCATAGTAGAAGAAGAAGAAGTGAAGGCAGAGGATCATCTGGGTCTTCAACGGGTGGGATTCAAGCTCTAAGATCGACTTCAGTGTCAACCTTGCCAAGAAGCGCTCGGTCTACTGCCACTACTCTAGGCTGCCGGCTAGGCGAGTGCGTCTCTGATAAGGCTGGAATCTGGATGACCTTATCAGAGACGCCGAAAGCGACGACGCTCTTATCTGAACAGGGTAGGTTTTACGAACGTACTAGAAATAGAACATTTGTTCGTGTTCTTTTACAGTGTTATTTATACTCTCTAAGAGTAGAACAAGTTTACAGCCTCGCTTCATCGCGCGTCGTAGCTTATTATCGGGCAGGTATGCGGAGTAACCATAGAGGTGGTTTTATAGTCTTTGGGAGTAGCAATAGACGTCGTTTTCACGGTCCCTCTAAAAAAATCACAATTATTGTGATGCATTACTTGTATCATAAATAACAATTGTGATGATTACGTTTAGTTTGTTTTGTTATTCGCAAAGTAAAATTTAATGGTTAATTATGTTATACTTTTACAAATATATTTTTTCTGCCATAATGACACAGGTTTTTGTTTATGTTGTAACTTTTTTCCCACAAGGATTTGAAGTTAACCGCCTTCTTAAGGGCCTACGTCCCGTTTGGTAGCGTAACACGGTCACTTTATGAACCGTACTGCTCATAAACGGCTTGTCTTGAAGATTTGAAAAATATATGATTTTGCTATAGATTCATATAGATCATTTTGCCCGAAGTACTTTTTTTGTATGGTTAATACTTTTGCTGTAAAAAATATTTTCCAACACGCAATATTTTGGCTTCTATTCCATACTCCTACTAAACGGCTTCGTTATTTGGAAAAAAAAATACTCTGAAAAATAGATAGTTAGAGGTATCACACAATCGCCGAAGCACAATTGTAAATTAATCAAAGGAATATCCCCATTTTGAGATAAAGGCTCAGAGGTGCCCGACGCGGGCGCAGGCGGCAGTCGTGCTTTAGCATACAAACGGGAGATGAGGATACTATGGGCCTTAAGAAATTACACTCATAAAAAGAGGTTTTCAATGACACACGTTCGGTCGTAATTGGTTAATGGAGTCTTGTCACGACATCGTTTTCAAAAAAAATATTAAAGCGGTGATCAAGTTCTTTATATAATCATATAGCAGGACTTATTGACGTGAAAAATAATGAAATTAATAGAAATAAAAAAGTAAAGCGAAAAAGTATATGAAACAAGAAACTTTTACTTTAAGAGTTTGACTATTTAAGTTAATACTATTTATTATGCAATCTCATTCAGTCGAAGACAATTAAGGTCTTTAATTATTTATTGATTGTATTATTTATATACACACAGTAAAATACATAGGAGATATGGCATAATTAAACAATTGAGTACAAAGGTACTGCTTAATTCTTAAGAAATTTCTTCCAGCAGACCTGCGCAAGGAGAAATTAAAAATAAATATAGACAATAGTGTTAAAGCAAGAAGGGAAAATATGAATATTGTGACGTCTTAAAGTAAAATTTACTTCCCCTTTAGTGCAAGAAATTAACATATACTTAAATAAACACATAATGCTAAAATATATGAACAATTATATATGTATTTATATAAATACACTATTAAGAGGAAAGGAAATGCTTTTTTACTCGACATTTGAAACTTAATCTCATGCAGTCAGCTGCATGAGATTAAGTTTTTTTCACCTAAAACTGACAACATCTATTTCAGTGTTATTATTGCAAATCATATTTAAAATTTTTGTGCAATACAGAGCGATGTTTCATAGTTGCATTTAGTAATATTGATAAATTAATAAAAACAGGGAAACTTTTGACAGCTGTTTACATCGCAGCCAACTTACAGAATTCTATTTTATTTATTTGGGACAAAAACAGTTATACATTACAGCATGCACAGACGGCACCGTCTTATAATTTTCCCAAAGAAAATCCTTATTTTGCCAGCTGTTTTTAATTCCCGCTTAATTACCTGTTCATTATCCCCTATTAGGCTATTTAGTAGTTGCAAATGCAACTGCTGAGCATAAATATTATTAGGTATAGGCTGCCAAATATTCCCTTAGCACGCCTTTGATGTTCCCATTGCTGGAACACAGGCTTCCTCTCAGTGAGAGGAAATGGGCCGTAATCCACCACGCGGGCCCAGTGTGGGTCGGTAGTTGTCACATGTCTTCGAATTTTTGATTCTAGGACATGTCGGTTTCCTCACGGTCCTTCACCGTTTTGAGAGCAGTGGCGATGAAATAACTTACTCAACATAAAGTGCCTGCCCGGGTTCACTTGGCCACTACTACTCGTTTATTCCCTCCACCACTACTCGTTTATTCCCTCCACCACTACTCGTTTATTCCCTCCACCACTACTCGTTTATTCGCTCCACTACTACTCGTTTATTCCCTCCACCACTACTCGTTTATTCCCTCCACCAATACTCGTTTATTCCCTTCAATTCCCTCCACCACTACTCGTTTATTCCCTCCACCACTACTCGCTTATTCCCTCCACCACTACTCGTTTATTCCCTCCACCACTACTCGTTTATTCCCTCCACCACTACTCGTTTATTCCCTCCACCACTACTCGTTTATTCCCTCCACCACTACTCGTTTATTCCCTCCACCACTACTCGTTTATTCCCTCCACCAATACTCGTTTATTCCCTTCAATTCCCTCCACTACTACTCGTTTATTCCCTCCACCACTACTCGTTTATTCCCTCCACCACTACTCGTTTATTCCCTCCACCGCTACTCGTTTATTCCCTCCACCGCTACTCGTTTATTCCCTCCACCGCTACTCGTTTATTCCCTCCACCAATACTCGTTTATTCCCTCCACCACTACTCGTTTATTCCCTCCACTACTACTCGTTTATTCCCTCCACCACTACTCGTTTATTCTCTCCACCACTACTCGTTTATTCCCTCCACCACTACTCGTTTATTCCCTCCACCACTACTCGTTTATTCCCTCCACTACTACTCGTTTATTCCCTCCACCACTACTCGTTTATTCCCTCCACCAATACTCGTTTATTCCCTTCAATTCCCTCCACCACTACTCGTTTATTCCCTCCACCACTACTCGTTTATTCCCTCCACCGCTACTCGTTTATTCCCTCCACCGCTACTCGTTTATTCCCTCCACCAATACTCGTTTATTCCCTCCACCAATACTCGTTTATTCCCTACACCACTACTCGTTTATTCCCTCCACTACTACTCGTTTATTCCCTCCACCACTACTCGTTTACTCCCTTAGCCAACAAATATCCCATCACAATTTTTAGCTTTCCGTAAATAAAATCAAATAAACAGGTAAATAAGTAAATAATTATTGGAATTATAATTTAATCCCAGTATAAACATAATATTATTGATAAACACCCAGTGTGGTCAAGTACACCTATAAGCGATCTTTTTCCTTATGCGAAATAAGTCAGTCTGAAAAATAATTGAATTATAGTCGTTGAGAATAACGATGACATAATTCATTTTTAATCTGCATTTATAAATAGGGGAGCCTACAATAAAATGTGATAAATTATTGTATCATTAACTAGCGTCCTACCCCAGCTACACACGATTATGACGGCTTCACTAAACATTGAGTTTCTAATAGATGTCAGTATAACATTAATCCTACTAATATTATAAATGTGAAAGTTTGTGAAGATATTTAGATGTTTGTTACTTTATCACGCAAAAACGGCTGAACGGATTTGGATGAAATTTGTCACACAGATAGTGTATAACCTGGATTAACACGTAGAATTTGATCCTGGTAGTACGTTCCCATTGCGAATCATTAATAACAATAGAATTATGCGAATAATTTTACGTTCATATTCTTAATATAATAATAAATTAAATTAAAAATTTGCATGATGAAACTCTTATAAATAATGCTGCATGAAGAATCAAATGTACTATGTTATTTTAAATCATTGTAATTGTTAATTGTTAATAATAATAAATTCTATTGACTGTATAGCATGATGGAATAAAATATGTAATAAATTAATATAAATTATCAACAGTCAATTAGGCATAATATTAACTTCATTGAATTACCAAAAACAAATAATATAAATAATTGATTGATGTACACACAATGTGAGGAATTAATAAAGCTATTTTTATTTATTTATTTATTTTATAGTACGTTCCCGTGGGATGATGTTCAACCGCCATGCGGGCGAAGCCGCGGGCTGCAGCTAGTGTCACAGTAAAAATAAACCTTTCCCTTATATGATCTAAATGATGGTGAAAGCCGCTTTGGAATCCGTTGCGTAGTTTTAAATAACAAGCCGTCACACAATCACACAAAAAGCTTATTTGATGCATAACTAGCTGCACACTGAGTCCCACCCGCATCAGCCTCGGTTTCGTAGGAATATCTGTATAAAAAGTATCTTTTGTCTTGATCCAGTTCATAGTCTACTCATAACCCAAATTACATCTAGATCTGTTCAGCCGTTTTAGCGTGAAAGCTTTACAAACATACAAAAAGAAATCTGATATTTGACATTTCTCTTTTTCCTTACTCTACACTATCGCCTCTAGCGGTGAATACAAGCGCGACAGTCCTGATTGGCTTAGTTTATTTATTTGATCAAAATCGTATTATATTTCCTGACTAAACTCATATTTAAACATGAACATAAGGGGAAAATATGAGAGCTGGTGTAATGGTGTAGGAAACCAAATACCCTGATGATACCAGTTAGTGCACGTTTTGAAGGACGTACAAATACCCTGATGATACCAGTTAGTGCACGTTTTGAAGGACGTACAAATACCCTGATGATACCAGTTAGTGCACGTTTTGAAGGACGTACAAATATCACGACGGGGATTTTTCGCGCACAGGATCTGCGACGCACTATGAAAAATAACTTTATTTTCGGAAGTCGGTGTCTTTGGATATGTATTTAAATGTTTTGTTACCGCCTTCCAAAACAAAAGTTATTTTTAACCGACTTCAAAAATAAGGAGGTTATCAATTTGTTATGTATATATATATATATATTTATGTATGTTCGGGTATAACTCCGTCATTTATAGACGGATTTGCAAATTTTTTTTTTGTTCGAAACATATTCATTCCGTCCATTTAAATTTCATAGAGATCTGATGATAAGTTTCGCAGACAGACAACGGAACTCTTAAAAAAGTTACAGCAAATCAACCGCGATTGCTGCTATCGCATAAATATGTATTGTTTTGATTTGATTAACTTTGAGAATACCCCAAGAATTTTGTAAATTCGTCTATATATGACGGAGTTATGCCCAAACCTACTTTAAAAAATATAAACATACCAAATTGATAACCTCTTTCTTTTTGAAGTCGGTTAAAAAAAATAGCGCGGGCGAACGAAGGAATGGGTTGCAACGCGGTGGTTCGGGGGGTGGGGGGGGTGTAATTTGACGCGGACGAAGTCGTGGTCCGAAGCTACTGATAAATAAACTAACTACGACGCATACCTACTATTCGTTTTGTGAATAATCGCAACCACAGTAACTACCTACTTATCATATTTTATCACGTTATACTATCAAAATTTACAGAAATTATACATTAACATACACCACGCATGTAGGTATTCCCCTGAGGGTTAAGCAGAGTAGTATAGCTCGAACGGAATCCTGAGCGTGTTGTCCGAGCGGTGGGATTCTCCTTTCTTGCGGAGATGGCTGCAGCTGCATGCCAGTGCCTGGACATATATATATTTTTTGACTTTGGACATATATATATTTTTTGACTTTAACTCTGTGAACGTTCAATTTGACATTATATTAAAATTTCAATTTTGTGACTATTTTATTCCAATTCTGTGATTTTATTTTATTTAATTTTCTGTTAATGACATTTTATTGTTTTATGTGGCAGCATTTTTAAATTTAATTGTATTTTATTTTATTTTTATTTTGATTTGTAATATGGATTTTGCCTGAAATAAATGAATTTTATTTTATTTTATTATTTATAGTAATATTAATCATAAACTCTTGACTGAATTTCGAAAATGGTGGCCCGGTCGTGTCTCAACGAAGATTAACCCAAACCACTCAAGAGATATTATTATAGTGTACAAGTGTACGCGCAATTATAGGTGCACTCTCTGTTCCTGGGGAGAGATCAGGCGCAGGGCCAACGGTTTTACGAGCTATGTGAGGCCCGGGGTGTCACGCCACCAAATTAACTCCGGTCCACTACTGAGAAGTGCCTAAAGGAAAAACATAATAGTACTATGCCCGACCCTAGAATTGAACCCTGGACCCCGCACAGCAGTTGCGCTTGCGTCTACGAGACCAACGGGGCAGAGTTGTAAAACAAACCCGGCGCGATCCTCTAGGCACTAATCCATAATCCGGGCCCTACTGAGAAAACCTAACGTACGAAACTTATTAGGATAAGTACAACAATAATTTGGACAAAAAAAACAAAAGGATAAAGCTCACTCACCAAAACGGAAATTAATATAAATGAAAAATGATAATAATACATTTTGAAATATTAAACGACCACTATGGTCGGAGGCGTTACACGAACTGAAATCCGTACTCATGTAACTATAGTTTTTATTACAATGCGACGCCTCAGTGTGTGCCTATGTATAGTATTGTGAAATTGTGATAATAATCCTACAAAACCCACTAATACGAGTATGTATAAATAACTATCAAAACCCACATTTTTCCTGGATTGATGTCGATAAATTTGCACTAGTTTTGCATGGTGCTGTGGGAAGGTATATATTATATTTTTAGCTCTGGGTTTTAAAGCTTATATTAAGTTGCATACCGTTTCTTTGTTTGTACCTATCACTAAATTGATTAACTTGTATCGTAGGTTACTTAATCTGTTTGCACCTCATTGGAGAATCTTCCTTCAAGATCAAGAGGAATGCTCCTGATGAGTTAATCTAGTTCTTCTGCCAACACATCTCCAAGTCCAAGTCTTTTGAAAGGTCCGGTTTCAGATTCATCTTTTTTATTTAATTATGGCAAATCCAACGACTTATTCACTAATACATTTTTGGGGTACTGTAACAATTAAACTTAAAATCTAGGGTGAATTTGTCACATACAGGTGTGCACAGTATTTCAAGTTTTTATAATATTACATTTAAGCTAAAAAAAAAAAAAAAACTAAGTAGCTACATGATAACCAAAAATAAAATTTTAAAAAAAACGAAATAACTAAAACTATTTTGTTGCTCTAAACAGTAATGCTATCAATGAAAAGTAATAATAAATGAAGGTGTAGATATTAACTGTGGCCACTGTGGCTCAGTAACAATTGTTTACGAAATTGCGGTAGCTTGTTGGCGAAGATGTCGACGCTATTGGAACGTGTATGGAGCTCATTGTACGTCCTCATCAACCTGTTCATTGGTGCCGAATGTCCGTGGTTAATTCTTGTTGGGCATGGAGTGAACACATCTAGGATGCGTTCAGGGGCCCTAGTCTGCTAATTTTATAAATTCGTCATTGCAACACGATCCCATTGTCATTCATTTGTCATTTTTCTAAAAGTTCGTAATCTGCTAAATTCATAATAACGGAAGGGGACCTATACATAGCGATTATCGCTGTAGTTGCGCCAATTTTGATAACTAAGCAATTACTCATACAGTCTTGAAGAGTAGGTTCCTCGACTGTGACCTTTAAACATTCTTTGGCAAAAACTACCACACCATCATTTTGATTGTGGTTTGTTGTAGTATGCAATAAGTTATACCCAGGTATTAGTATAAGGTTATCTATGCGGTTCGCTAGCCAACACTCAGTTAGTACAATTATATCACAATCCTAAGTCTATGAAGGAAAATTTTAAAGCTATCTATGTTCTTATAAATACTACGAATGTTTTGGGTCAGTATAGTTAGTGACTTTTGATAATCGGAAAGATATTGTTTGCAATCCTCGACTTCACATGTTTTCTACACAGTTAAAAATGAGTTATCTATATTGGTAAATAAGTTAATATCCATACTAAATTAAAGAAATAACAATAAAAAAGAAAAAAAAGAAAATTAATACCTAAACGTCTAAAATATAAAAAAAGGATGTGGCGCTCTTAGGCGCCTACATAATCGATCGAGGTAATGTACCTGTTTTCGGCAGCTTTTTTGGCCGGACAATCTGCGTCTCCCGTCTTGTGGTTGGCCTGTTTTTAACGAGCAAACATGTAGCACACTTAGGCGTTTCAGTTTTTCTTGCGCAGTCCTGTATTGTGTGTCCTTCTTCACCGCAATGTCCACACGTAGAAGCAGCAATTTTACATGTTTTGTCTGCATGACCGTACTGCTGGCACTTGTAACATCTCGTTACTAGTGTGAAGTCTCGTACCGGGCAAGACGTCCAATTTATGAAAACACGGTCTTGTGTGATGAGGGCCTTGCGTACGATGGCTGGAACTTCTATAATATAGTTGCAGTGCTCGCATCTTTCCTGCCAGATTTGTGGCTTAGTTTAATTGAGGTCAAAAATGAATCTAGGGATATAGTAGGCAGTTTGTCGGCCAAGTTTTGTTCATAAATACATTAATAAAGCTCATTTTCGGCCATTGATGTGGGAACTCCTATTACTATTATACGAGGTTTGCGCCTCTTAGGTTCGTCGACGGTGAGCCCTGACGAAACAAGTTGGACTGTTTGCTTGAGCCTGTCTAGGTCATCTTTAGTCTCAGTGCTTATAAGTCCTCCTTTTCCAATTTTCCGTACGCCTCGAACTTTCAGCTTCATTTCTCCAGGGTATATGATTTTTTGGACCATGTTCTTAGTGTCGTCACTGGTTTTTGAAATGTCACTGGGATAAATGGCCACGGAGCTAAAAGTATTAGGACGATCAAAGGTATTGGACCCCTTCTTGACCATATCTGCAAAAGATGAAGAAGGTGCTTCTCGCTTCGTGCAGGACTCCCGAATCGTCCGGTTCATTTCCATAAGGCAATCTGATAGGTCTCGAGCTTCGGTCATGGTTTTAAGTGAGGTATGGGTTTGGATTGCTTTCTGTTTTACCGACTGGTAATGAACTGCCATTTGCGAAGGTCCATGTCCGACTTTCCGGCAGAGATTGCTTATTTTCAGCTTCTGATCAGCGTTTAGCTTTCCTTCAGAAGCAATAGCAACAACCTCATTTAAACACTGCTCAATGGACCCCATCCAGTTCTGAATCTCCTGAGTGGACACAATTTCAATTGTCTCATCTTGGTCCTGTCTTGGTTGTTGGGGCAGTGTCCGTGCCGGTGTTGGTACCGGGGTCGGAGTCGGTGGAGGGCTACGTCGTATCATCGCGCTGCGATTGAAGGGGCTGCCTTCCATATACAAGTAATTCGAATTTAATACGTCAGTCCATTATTTTAAGTTATCACTTTAATATCAGTTGATATAACACGCTGTGTATAAAACTGGGTCACTGATTATGCAAGCGTTAATTTTTTTACTTAAAATTGTGCATTGATGAGCACGTCTGTATGCGTTGTATGCAAAACTAATATTTGGCTGTTGTAAGCTGTTAAATGACAAATAATCTACAAGGGAGTAGCCTAACGAGTTATTATAATTTTACTTGCGGACGTACTTGCAGACTGAGGGTAAGTGTTATCCAGGTCCCACTTGATGAATCCCACATTATAGTTTCCAG
Organism: Antitype chi; assembly: GCA_947359405.1. NCBI lineage: Eukaryota > Metazoa > Arthropoda > Insecta > Lepidoptera > Noctuidae > Antitype > Antitype chi. Next base: position 208,611 of record OX375815.1, read on the forward strand.
CTATCAGTGTATGGCTACCCATTAAATGGATTACAAAGGTAACCTTGTCTAGGAACTGCCAGGGTGCGGGTTGTTCGAAAGAGATACCGTCGCCCCTGGCACACAGGCAGCTGAGGGAACACGGGTGGGTTTTAGTCAGTAAAAGTCTGACACGCTCTCCTGCTCCACCCAGAGCGGGAGAAGTTATTTGAGAATTTCCCATCCTCAAAAAAAAAAAAAAAAACCTTGTCTAGGAACGTGTTTAGTGTTTGTTGTTGTACAGGTAGAGGTAACTATACTGCACAGATGTTCAAGTATTGCGTCCTTTTTCCTTCCGTAATCATTAGTCTCAACCACAAATTTTCGGAGTCAGTTTCACATTTTGCCATGCGGATACTACCGATTGTCTTAGCGATTAGCACGCCTCCGCCTTTTTTACGTCCCAGGAGAGTTGAGGGTTTATCTCTACGATATATTGTGTATCTAGAGTCCAATATTCAAGCCAAGTTTCTCTACCAAAAATAACGTCGTATTGATGGCGTTGTACTGCGAGCAAAATGTTTCTCAGTTTGGTTCTTATTCCTCTAAAATTTTAGTAGTAGATCTTGAATAGGAGTTTTGAAATCAAAGGTAATGTATTATTTGTTTCTTAAAAAGCCACGGTCGAGTATTTTTTGGAGCAGTTCAACAGCTTTGAGGCTACGCACTTGTTTGGCTTGTATCCCATCAGCTTTTCTAACAAGGATGCGGCCGTCACGTAGGTACCCAAACATACTTGTATTCTTTGACTAGGGCAGCTCTCCGACTAGCCGCGTGAATCAGTTTATTGAGTGGCAAGAGGTGTTCGGACACAAATACTGTTTTTTTCGCGCCACCATATCCTCAGAGAACAGAGTTCAGCTTGCTGTCCGGATGTTTTCTTATTATAATTCATAACGGACGCTAAGATTTCATCACGAGTTGATGTACTATTCATCTTGACAATTATTGCCCGCGGAGAAGTGCTTTTCGGGTCAAGTTTCCTGACACAAACGGCTGATATAATGCAATTACCTTTTAGTGTGCTTGAAACGGCCTTTCCCAGCTGTACAACAGTAGGTACTGATCAAATTCTCGGATTTGTGTTCAGGCACGCCGTTGATTTCAATATTCTGCTGACGAGTTTTTTGTTGCAGAAGGTTAACTCTAATAGACAAGTCCGATACAGTATGCATAAGAAGCTCATTTTCTTTTAGAATGAGTTAGTTGGCATCGTTATAGTCTTGAAGTTCGTTTTTCACCTAATCAAACTCATCACTCATGAATTGAACCGAGGCAGGCTTCGAGATTGCGGACGAGAGACATAGCCTCCTTTAAATCCCCTAGTTCCTCCACAATAGAAGATTTTATGGATTTTGAAATCTCAGTTGACATTACATCTCTTATTTCTCGGCGGCTGGTTTTCAGCAATTTCTCAGTTAATGGTTTAGCTGCGTGTTCGATGGTAGGGGAGGTATCTATGCGAGGACGTTTCTGATGAATTGAAACATTGGCGATACCAGGCGAGTCAGACAGTGCTTTTTGCATGTCAGGTTCAGACTGAGCATGTCTTTGTTTTTGGAGATGTGACAGTTTTGAGACATTGATTTCCGATAGAAATGTAAACAGCAACGGAGAAAATACAAAAAATACAAAAAAAAATGTCTTCTCGTAGATTTGAACGCGAGACATTCACCATGGCAGTCTTACTGTTTTATGTAGGAGCTACAAGCGTTTCTAATGCCGCACTTAAAAACATAGTTGTATGGGGCGTATTTATACAGTTACATTGTTGCCCCATAATAACAATGTATCTGAAAAACTAAGCAATATAGGAACTTGAAATGGTGTAATTATCGCCGCCAATCCACTTCAAATAAGGTAAGGGTCTTCCCAATCAACGAATTGCCATTACATGGTTTATTTTTGAAGAAACAATAATAAAGTGTGTACCTACTTAATTTTCTGTCAAAATCTCTTTACACTGTATTTTTTCATAAATTTTTTCCACAAGTCCTTTACACATTTTTTTCATTGATTGATTGGATCCAACGTAGAGGTCAATTTAATGTAAGGTACGGGACTACAAGATACTTGGTCAGTAAGGGACATTACTAACAAAATACGTTGTCTTGCACTGTCCTCCCATACCTATTATCACTGTAATTTGAAAACATTGTAAAAGCCAATTATTTTTAAAAGAGTAACCGTGGAGTTTCTTGCCGGCTCTTCTCCATAGGAAACGACAAATTGGAACCGTGCACCTAGCTTCTGACGTTTCATAAGTGCCCATGCAGGCTTATGTGAAATAAAATATTTTGATTTTGGTTGTAAGGGACATCTATTTTCTTAAATAGCTAACTTATTTAAATAAATTTTATACATGTAGATAGAGCACTAAAATACAAGATAATGTCTGAAATCAGACCCGAAAAAGGTTAATAACAAAAAAAGTTACGGGCGATTTAGTCCGAAAAAAAACTTTGTCGGCCTCTTCTGAAAAATCGTATTTTGTCCCTTACCTCAATTGAACCTACGGTCGACGATATGACAACTAGCCAAGTCAGACGAAATACTTTTTCGTTCCTCAAGCCACAGGTCCAATAATAAAATAAAACAGGTGCATACTATACTATTATTTATTAACATTTAGTAGCAATATTAGTTCACTTTACGTACACTATAGATTTTTTTTTATTCACTCCGTTATCTCATATCGGATAATTTGAGTAATTCCTCAAAAAATCCAGCAAGAGGATGTAATGCACTCTCTTGGTGTCGGGCTTGCTTTCTTGTGTTGCAAAGGCAAAGTCAAAACGTTTCCATAAATTCTTTCTAAGTCCTGCCACCTTAAATGCTAATAATATTTATATCATATCGAATACCGTTAACATAATATCATTCATCATCCGACGACGCGGTGTTCAGCGTTAATGAATGTTTTTAATATATTGAGATGAAAATATTTGGAATTACCTAGCGGTTTAGACTAAGGCGAGGTCAATAGGTTTAAAGCCCTTTTCATTTCAAAGAAAATTCTGCTGGCTTACCGAGAAAATAGCCGCCCACTTCTAAATGTTCCGTAAAAACGGTACTTAACGTCATTACATATTACAAAAAACATGGAACATCGGATAATGTGCTTAGAAAAATTAGGCCAAGGAATGTTAAGAAAACAGGCTTATGATGCCTGTAGCTAAGTCTGACCCCCTAAAGGGTCTTATGTTATTCTAAATTAAGTATTTTCATGGAACGGTCGTCGAAACGTGTCCGTAAGACAAGTCTGTAGGCGATTGGTTGAAGGGAAATTATTTGGAAGACTTGCTAAGAAAGTACTACTTCTTACGAGGCAACAAAGAGAAAATCGTCTAGCCTTTGCCAGAAAATATGTACCGTTCATCAATGGACAAAAGTTGTATTTTCGGATGAAAATAAAATAAATGTGGAGAATTCCGACGGGAAACGATTATGCACGACGTAGTTTCAAAATACTTAGACAGAAAACAATTGTGAGAAAACAAGCAAAAGTAAAATAACCGCGAATTAAATTTATTTCAAAATTCGAGCTTTTTAAAATATTCAGTTCTTTAAATTACGTTGTAGATTAATTTTAAGGTTTTATTTCATTCGATATTAAAATTATGTGTAACTGTGCCCGCGACTTCGTCCGCATTGAATAGTGTCTTTGGGTCTTTGTCTCTTGTCGCAAACTTATAAACCATTCACATAAACCTTACATATTTCCATACAAACTTTCATCCCCTATTCCCTATTGCTATTTTACACCCTTGAGGGTAAAACTTTTACAAAATTTGAATGTCATATTTATTTATATCGAATCAACAACCTAGAAAATAAGTTTCAAGGATCTAGCTCTAAAAATGACGATACTTCCATACAACTTTTCATCCCCCCCTTTACTCTTTTTTCGTATTAAAAAGTAGCCTATGTCCTTTCTCAGGCTCTAGACTATCTGTGTACCAAATTTCATTTAAATCGGTTCAGTAGTTTTGGCGTGAAAGCGTGACAGACAGACAGAGTTACTTTTGCATTTATAATATTATAAAGTTAAAATTGTAATAATAGTTCAAATGTTTAAAATGTAATATAATGAATATATCAAAAATATAACCAAAAACGGGGAAACCTTAGCAACTAAATCCTATGGAAACCAATGTACGGCTTATTAGGTACAGGAAATTAAATAATCAAGGTTCCGTTATCAGTAAGTTTGAAATTCAAAAGTTAATTAAACCGTAATAAACCAAATAGGTAGTTATTTTTGGCAAAAAACCCAAAACAGGGATAATAGTAAATTGAGGTTGCGAATAGGATTTATGTATTTTACAAGTAAGTACAAAGGCAAAGTTTTCAACTTTGTCTAATTACTTGTCTTCGGTGTTTTTTTTCAGTGAGTACGTGCCAGATTATTAATCAATGTCATCATAATAAAAACTTGTTTATTTCCAGACAAAGTCCACATACGTTACATTTAAATTAAAACATAGGAATCCCACATACACAATAAAACAATACTTACTCTCTTCAAATCAAATAAAACGAAATACCTACCTATGCATGTGTATTACGGTAAACTTAACTAACGTGGCAAATATTAATAGTAATTCTCATTATTAATAGTTAGGCACCTCATGATTTGGTAAATGTGATAAAACTATTAAATTCATTACTTTTACCGGTTGTTATTAATAATTCACTACTGTCTTCTTGATTAGTAATAAAACAAACGATTACGAACTTATTTGGTTAGTATTTATTGGTAAAATATTTAAATTATACCGCAGTATTTATGGTAAATTCTGTAGGTACCAAGTATCCTGTAAATCATCAGGAACTGACAAAATAAAAGATAATATATAATCTTAGACAATTTATTTATTTTCCAAAAAAACACAATTATATATAATAATAATAATATAATATAAAATTTATTCAAAAATTACAAGGCTTATATGTACAGTTTTGCTTAAATATAACAAATAATATTTCTAAGAATCATAATCTTAACTTGAGTAAACCTATTAACAAATAAAAAATGGCGTCGAAAAATTCATCCGCTTCGCTGTCGACTGGTAATGTTTCCAAGAGACTGGTGGCATTACCACGTTGTATGGCAATGCTTAGTCGCTGGCCAAGGTAGAAACCAGCCCTTGGCTCACGGGAAGTCTCAACCAGCCGTTTTTAGATTTCCTTGAAGAGACCATGAGCACTCGGACCCCACGGCTCGAGGGTTTCAACCCCAAACGGCTTAAAAATATAGTGACTAATAAGGTTTTTATATTTACGCCACTTGAGGTTTTCTGCAGCCGCAGCAGCAACGCCATCACAGTACACCGAGCAAGGAAGATGGGATGGCGCAAGAGTATCGACACAACTTGCATCCCACACTAAAGGCCTACCCACTTTCCATGGAAATAAAGACATGCCGTCCTGTCTCTTAAGCCATTGGGTTCTAATTAAGCTGGAACGCCGACGGTGACAAGAGCTCGTCGGATGATGTCGTTAACGTTCGCGTGCTGCGCTTCGGCTGCAAGACAGTCCGTGGTGTCCAAGACTATTGAGAACTTCGCCGCAGTGACAGCGATGAGGAGACTAAGAAGGAGCTCCCAGTCGTAGGGAAACAGCGAGGCGGAAAGTAGCGTCGTCAAACAAAGTGCCTATGTTCGACGACGGTAGTGTATGAAGCCACAGACCCGACTCCCACTTACCCAGAGCCAGCAGGCGCGCACGCTCCGCAGTAGTAGCAAACGAGTCAAGTAGATTGTCTTTAACTACTCTGCAGAGAGGTTCCCCTGCCACCGTCTCTGGGAAAATGGATTATCGGGTAGATTAGAGTTCAAGCAAGCGAGTCTCCAGGCATCCATAGCCTCGACGAAGCACGTCAAAATTAATCAGTGTCAAGGCTAGGATATTCCTGATTAAATTCTCAGTGCCGTGGACCGAGGATATGAAAGCCGGTAAACTAATACTAGACATTTTGGGGACACCTAGGCCTCCCATACAAATGGGAAGAGTAGCTTGTGCCAAACCTCGGTCGTCCATGGCCACATTTAAGATCAAAGTTAGTATGTTCCGGTAATATGATCCATTCTGTCTAATAGGCGAGTGTGATTCCATAAATGGGAATCGCGGAGGAAGTATGCTAATTTGGGACCGAACCAGCAATAGCGAATTAAGGTGTTTGGCATGGTTCCATCATCAAGATACCAAACATTAAATTTGGAATTTAGCTGTCGAATAATTGGATGAATGGCTAAACTAAAAATCACGGGCCCGAGCGTGTCACCTTGTTGGCAGCCGATAGCAGATTACAAAAGGTGGTCCTGATATAGTAATTCAGATGAGTGTCTGCAACATTGCCAAATGAAACTACAGATTAACTATAGGAACCTCACGCTAGTAGCGAACGGTCGTGTTTTTCTGAGCTCCGCAAAAATAATTTAAATAAAGTGTTTTTAGCAATCATACACTGTTCTAAATCGCTTCCAGTTGGCGAATACCGATATTCTGAGGTGCTTATGCAAAAACTTAGTGCAAGTGATTATTATTGTTAATTACAAACAAAGAAAAAATGCAAAAAGTGACAATCCGTGTAGTACCCACAAGTAATAAATTATCATCACAGTGTTACGTCAAATAAACACCGAATTCGTTTGAACAGACCAATATTTTTTTCTTTTAAGCTACGAACACAGACGGCTTGTTTCGAACTGTCTCGACTGCTGCATCGAATGGCCCGAGTTCAAGTCCGAACGACGACGTATGATTCAGCAACCGTTCTCCTAAGACCGATTCGCCATTGGACTGTTCGTCGACAGGATGATTCATTTATTTCCGTTTCCCCAGCAGGGTCTTTCACCTATGGACATTTCGCCGACAGAACCTTTCATATGCGTCACTTTCGACGACAGCCCTTTCCAGCTACTAAATGTTTCACCGACACGATGATACACCTATAACTCTTTTAACTATAGACCTTTCCATCTACGACGAAGAATTCGCCGTCAATCTTAAGATAAACAATATTACAAAAAATGCACATATCTATCTACAGCTTAGTTACCGGCCAAACCCGATTTCAGACCAAACTAGTTCGTTCTAGGCCAAACTGGTTTATTAAGCCGGGGCACCCCGATTAAATGGGTTAGGTTAGGTTAGAACTGTGACCAAAAGGGCGCGAGCCGAGTGATACCAGCCAAACCCAATTTCAGGCCAAACTAGTTTGTCCTAGGCCAAACAGACTTATGTCGTGATATGTCGCAGCCAACTAGCTTAATTAGCCGTTTCGTTAACAGCCTTTGGAAGTAACGCTCGCCGGCCGCTGCCGCGGTACCGCTCGTTGCGCTCGCTGGTGGTTACAGAGCCCAGTCCTCCACCATCCTGCCCCGCACGTCCGTCAACCGGAAACCCCAAGCCAAGTTCTTGGCAATGAAGTCCCCGAGGATGAGCACGGGGAGGGAACGGAACCCGACGACGACGTCTCTCAACTCCGCAAGGGAGTTCTTGAACTCGGCGAGAGTTCGGCTCAGGGAGAAGTACTCCCTACCACGACAATCTCCCCGAACCGTGCTGTCACGCAACCCCTTCCCCTCTTGACTCCGTCGAGGGTTGGGGTAAGACATTCAGTTCAGACATTTAGTTAGTATCGTCAGTAAGGCCCTGTCCACACCGCAGTTTTTCACCTTGCGATTTTTTTTATCACATATTGAATCTTATGGGAGAAGCCGCACTGGCGATAAAAAAATCGCGCGGAAAAAAAACTGTAATTTGATGCAAATTGAACCCGATGCAGTGCGGATTTTTTTCCGCGCGAATATTTTGTACAGTATGAAGTAGTTATAGCTATGTCCACACTGCGAATTAAAATTCGCGTGTTTAGCTCAATCGCGTGCTTTTTCTCCCACCCGATCGACGACCGCACAGGATTTCCCAGAAAATTATAAGATTGACATACAGCAATTGATCACGCAGATGCACAGGAGACCGTATGGGACAAAGAAAATGACCAGTAGGACCCTGCCTAAGTGTCAAAATCAATGTGCAGCAAATATTGTTTTATTCTTGCAAGTTTTGTATTCTATAGTTTACAGACAAAAAAGTTTCACGCTTCGATCAACAATTTGTTGATCGTATGTTTCACGAGCCTAAAGTATAAAAATAAATTTCAGTAAATAGCTCTGCTTTTTAACTCAAACTCAAACTCAAAGCATTTATTTTCAAATAAACCAATTACAGGCACTTTTGAATTGTCAAGGTCGGTGAGATAGAAAGATGAAGCTAGTTGCCCATTCCAAAGCGTAGGTACCTATGGAGAAGAACGGGCAAGAAACTCCATGGACACTCTTTTAAAATCATGATTTTGTTACAATCAGTTGGTTACATCATTATGTTGAAATTATCAATGTGAGAACGATGTAAAAAGACGTGCACATTATAAGCGTCCGTAATTAAAACAAAACAAAAATAAAATAACAATTTAGAAATTAAAATAAGCCGTGGGAGCTAAGAGATGACCAGTCCCTACTGGCGGCGCCCGTTCACGAACATGACGTATGGATCAGCACCATTCAGCTCAACCATTTTGAAGGGAACTTAATGATCCAACACACACGCCACCACCAGCGAGACATTTGAGTGAGCATGACATACTCTCAGCTGCCAGGGCACATTCAAGTCAATGAAAGACGTACCCTGTAAATGTTAGCTATATAGTAAGGACATAGTGCTCACACATATGCTATGCAATTATACAATACTAAAAGTTTGAATTTATACAATGCAAATGTATCTAGTTTTACAGTCTTCAGCAGCTCCAACAATGTTTACAAATGCTATTCAATTTAGTTTAAGGTACCTTGTGGAGCAGGACAAGCAACGTTTAGCCAAGCATTTTTGTCAGCGATATAATCCCCCAACTTATAATAAGCATGGCTGTATAGTGTGCGTTTTATACAAGATTTAAATTTCGTTTCATTCAGTTGGATTATGTGGGGAGGTATTTTATTGTAACATTTTAAACAGTACCCCATGAAGGATGAATCTACTTTAGCCAGTCTGAAGCCTGGTTGAACTAATTGGTCCCTATTTCTAGTCCTAATGGTGTGTCTTTCACCTCTTTTACTGAAAAGATTTAGATTTTTCCTGACGTACATGATGTTCTCATAGATATATTGACAAGGTACCGTCATGATATTAATAACTTTGAACAGTTCTCTCAGAGAATCCCGCTTACGGAGGCCATATATTGCTCTAATGGCTCTTTTCTGCAGAATAAAAATAGACTCGATATCCGCAGCCCGTCCCCATAGTAAAATTCCATAGTAAAAATTTATATGAGATGGAGCTTGGAATTGTGGTTTTCAAGTTTAAGATTGATTTTCTACTATTCGTTACGCCATCAAGGGATCCCTTGATGGCGTAACGAATAGTAGAAAATCAATCCAACTGAAGATGCGGCTCACCTGATGTTAAGCAATCACCGCCGTCCATAGACATCGACAACTGAAGATGCGGCTCACCTGATGTTAAGCAATCACCGCCGTCCATAGACATCGACAACTCCAGGTTTATTGCTGATGCGTTGCCAACCTATTCCCACCCAAACCTTGGGCTTCCGGTTCCGTCAAATCAAATCAAATCAAATCAAATCAAATTTATTCGTAAATGTAGGTTTCATTACAATAGGATGTTATAGTAAGATAGTCAGTTCGCTACATTTTACTCGAAAGCATACAAATAATAGAATGTTAGTTTTGTCGAAACCACAGACACATTTAAAATAAAATAACTCAATTACTTACATACTAACACACAATTGCCAATGTCGACCTAATATTAATCTAAGGCTACGTTCCGAGATACGATAATATCGATTTGAGCGTGCTCACACCCGATCCGAATTGGCGTGAGCGCGATAACAATATCCCGTGAATCGTCATAAATGACGTCATGACATGCGCCATCTTGCGATAACGCCGACCATGCGTAATACTAATATCACTGTGAGCGCTGTCAAAAATGACAGTTGTGCTGTTTTGTTTTTTGAATCGTTTCCTAACTTTAGCTAACTTGGCTATAGTGCGTTTGGCTAGAGTCGCCACCTAACCAAATAAGACGAAATTTGTGGTGAATACAAGTTTTATATGGTTTAAATAGGTTTTAACATTAAGTGAGCACTGTTAGCGCGTTCACGAGCGTTCCGTATTGTTGACAAAAATAACAGTTCTTTGCTGCCTTAATCGTGATATCTATATCGGAACGCAAATTATTGATGTGAGCGCTCACAGCGCTATTTTTCTAATACGGAATGTGGCCTATAGTGCAACTTAGAACGTATACACATAGAAACAGCCATTTTAACAACATCTAAAGAAACCAATGAGGATAATAAAATCATTATCGTAAAATGTCATATTGTGATAATATAAATGTTAGTGTAGTCCTCCATAAAATCAGCTATGGAGTAATAACATTTAAGAGTTAAAAATTGTTTCAGTTTATTTTTAAACATATTATTATTAATTTTATTGAAAATACCTGGAGCCATTCGATAAAAACTTTTACGTAGGAGGGCTGTTTTACTGCGATCAACACAAAGAATGTTCGAATCCCTTTTCCTTAACCGTGGATCAGCTGGAGCTCTTATTTCGAAAAGCTGTGGGTGTGTCTTAACAAACACTGCCACCTCAAAGATGTATAATGACGGCAATGTTAAAAGCTTCAAGGATTCAAAATATGGTTTACAACTGTCCCTTCACTCATCATTTGAAGCGCAGCAACATAATGTTGGTACTTCACTTTGATATTCAGTAAGAGCGAGGTACCTGGGGAGGTACCTCGCTCTTACAGAAGCTCGTAATTGGGTTCCCTTGACCATGGGGTCGAGCCAACTCAATTATAAGCTACAGTCAGTTATTGACTACAACTCTACATGGGTCGGTAAATAATAAAAACTTTTTCCAAAAAAAAACAACCGACTTCCAAAAAAAACACTACAAAATGAAAAATAACTTTATAATAATAATTTATCATTTATTCTCTCTTCACAAAGCTGACTTAAATTAAAAGTGTACATAGAATGTCCCAGCTGGATGCCATCCTTGTGAGAGACTGGTGCCTAATATAGGTTTTTCGAAAAAAAACCTGTGTTTCAGGTCACCAGGCCCCTTCCACGGCTAGCATTAGCTTAACAGAGATACCGTGCAAGATCTGAAGTTAAACAATAGGTATGCATAAAAAGAAAATCTAAACTAAGTGAAATTTGAATAACACAAATAAAGTGAGAAGAAATAACAATAAAAATAAAAATAAATTTTTTTTTTTAACCTAACTATAATAAAATTGTGCAGAAGTTATTGAGTCATGTTGTGAGACGATGTGTGAGTGAGTGTTTATCTTGTGTGAAGTATTAGACTAGTAGGAGATGTATGTGAGTATATCAGATGAGCAGTGAGTGAGTGAAGATGACTTATGTGGATTGAGTGCAGCGAGCGTTGTTTTTGAAGTAGGCGAGGAACAGCTATGTATGTTTGGGGTTGGTCAAAAATAAGTTTTATTTCAGAACGGTCAAAAGATTCTCAGTTTTATGATAGTCTAGTGTTTTTAGGTATGTTTTTATTTCTTTAATGCAGCTTGATCGAGTTTTTGGATATAGGTTTAGGACTTTATTTAATTTGTTGTATAGATAATGCCCAAGGAAGCAATAGAATCTTTTGGGGAGCGTGGTTTTGAATTGAGCTGTGGGACATACCCTACCCTTTCGCCGGTTGTTTTTGAGTAACTTAGCGTCAAACTGCATTTCAGAATGTTTTTTAAGTAAAGTACGTAGTATGAACGTTTGTCTGACAGTGAGAGTGTCCCATACTTTGTATAGGTCAGTAGTCGGAAAACGAAAGGGGAGACCAGCTCCAACCTTGAGTACGGCACGCTGTGCCCTTTCAACTTCGATGAGGTGTGTTTTTGCAGCACCTCCCCATGATGTGATACAGTAATCAATAAGTGATTGGCATAATGCGTAGTAAACCATCTTAATAGTTTTCCGGTTAGCCGACCGTCTTAAGGTTTTGAAAATGTAAATTACTTTACGTAACCTGGTCACGAGGATTTCTAGGTGTGGTTTAAAGGAAAGATTTTGGTCAATAGTGACTCCAAGGTATTTGATATTCTCGGTCATTTCAAGGGAAGAGCACGAGCACTGGGTATTTACAGTGCCACAAGTGTGAGCTGTAATCGTAAGAGTTGAGGGTGGGAGCAGGTTAGACCTTTGAGCAAAAGCTATGTACTTTGTTTTGGAGACGTTTAGAGTCAAAACATTGTCTTGCAGCCAGTTACTAACACGATTTAAACCTTGTTGTGCAACATCGAATACCTCCTCCCATCCGTTAGCATCAAAGAACAGTGCAGTATCGTCGGCAAAGGTGATGATCTTTCCTTTTGGTAGAGAAAGTTGGCAGAGATCATTAATGTACACCAGGAAAAGTGTTGGGCCAATTATACTACCCTGTGGTACACCAAAAATGACTGGAAGCTCATCACTGAGCGAGTCGTTTATCCTCACTCGTTGTTTCCTGCCAGTAAGGTAATCCTCCATCAGCTTCAGGGAGATTCCTCTGATACCGAGCCGTTCAAGCTTTTTTAGAAGGTGCGGAATAGAGACTGTGTCAAACGCTTTTGCAAGGTCGAGGAACACCGTCAGGCATCTCCTTCTGTCATCCAAGCTGGCCACAATAGAGTTTACCAACTCGTGAACTGCATCATTGGTACTTTTGCCAGATCTAAAACCAAATTGTGAGGACGAAAGGAGATTATTTGCTTCCAAGAACCCAACTAGACGTTGATTTATAAGGCGTTCTAATATCTTGGATAGAGCAGGTAAAATGGAGATGGGCCGGTAGTTATTGACACAGCTTTTTTTTCCAGCCTTATGGATGGGCTTGATAACAGCTATTTTAAAAGCTTCGGGAAAAACTCCCGTTGAGATTGACAGATTACAGATATGTGTTAAGGGAGAAGAGAGGTAGTTGGCGTATCTCTTAATGATTTTGCTGCTAATTTGATCGATTCCCACTGCACAATTCTCCTTCAGGCCTTTAATGAGATTGCATATTTCTTGTTCATCGGTAGGAAGAAGGACAAGAGAATTTAGAGGAGTTACAGATGAGTGATCACTGGTGTGGCAAAGTGTTGTAGATTTGGAAGTGGAGATTTCATTTGCCAACTTTGCTCCAACGTTCACAAAGAAGCTGTTGACATCATTTATGTCTGACTCGGGACTAGTAGATGACAAAAGGGAGGACGAGAAGTCTGCCCTCTTGTCAGAACCGCAAATTTTTTTAATGACCTCCCATAACTGTTTTTTGTTACCCTTTGTATTTTCAAATTCCTGTTTTTCATACCTCTTCTTTGCTTTTTTAAGCAGAGAGGAACAAAAATTTCTATAGCGCTTGTATGTCAATTTTAGTGTCTCGTCGTTGGAGTTACGTTTTAATTTTTTATGCAAGTTATCCCGGTTTCTCAAGCAGCGAAGAAGTCCCGTAGTTATCCATGGTTTGGTTATAAGTTTTCTTTTTGAAGTTTTAGCTATGCTGGTATTATTTTTGATTGCTGAAGATAGTTGAGCCACGAGGAGATCAGTGGATACGTTAGCGTCTTGACAGTCAAGGATAGGCTGGTAATCCATCTTCTGGATTATTTTGTCCAGATTGTCGAAGTTAACCGAGCAATATGTTTGATTAAGATACCTCAGACGCGTTGTAGGTCTACAACTAATAGCTACACTCTCGTGGTCAGTGATAGATGTTTCGAAAACAAAACAGCAAGCGTCCATTTTAGTTTTCAGCATCATGTGGTCTAAACATGTTAACCCATGTGTTAGCAGAGTATGAGCCGGGAGTAAACCATGGCTAGCCAAGGTGTTCAGGTAGTCGAAGGATCGTTTATCAGAACTGTTTGGAATTATATTGATATTTATATCACCACAAAAGAAAATGTTTTTAAACGTTTTTAGATTGCTTAGTAGCGTGTTAATTGAGTCGGTAAATTTAACAGTATTCGTTTGACTAGGTGGACGATATAATCCTATAATGCAAGTATCTCGATCCAGTTTTAATACAAGGCAATTAGCGTCAGTAACTGTGGGTTCTTCAGATATTACATTAAGAAGCTTGTTATAGTAGATGACAACTCCTTCGTTTTGAGTTTTGTGTGAGGTGGTCGCTATATGATTGTAGTTGTCAAGAGAAGGGATGAACTTTGAAGACGGGAGCCAGCATTCTGTAAGTACTAAAATATCCCATGGTATTTCAGATCGTTGGAGAAGCGTAACGAAGTTGGGCATATTACAGGTAATGCTACGAATATTTTGCGACAGGATATTGATACAATTTTTATTCATTTTGATATGATTTTTAGCACTTTCTATGTCACAGCTTATAGTTTTAGCTACTTGCATAGCATCCAGATCAGAGTTTATTTCGTTAATGGTTTGCGTAGTAGTCATTTGATTTTACAATGAGAAAAATACAGTCACGCCTAATACGTGACGTGGATGTGAAGTCGAATAAACTCAGTTCTGGAACTTTAGTAGCTTTATGAGCTAAGATTTGACATTGTGCAGGAGATAGTGGGCTAGGGTAAACACCACAGTAAAGGGCTTCGACTCGCTTGAATAATGTGTGTCTTGAGTTGAGTGAAGAGTAAGCGTGATGAGGAATAAGTGTGTGTGTAATTCTGCAATAACAATAGAAGCTTAATAATATAAGTGTAAGCATGAAGCCAAAAAAAAGAACTAATGCAATTAAAAATACTAGAGATAAGCATGCCAAGACAAAATAAAAATAAGAGAATTGAGCCAAAGCTAGTCATATTATAAGTTTCTGAAGTTTAGTTTCTTCATCAATGCAAACTGGTGTTGAGTCCTCTTCTTTCTTAACATAAACTTTCCCGTATGAAGTCCAGGCCGCTAGAAGCTTTTTGTTTTTAACGTTAGAGCGCGCAATGTAGAAAAGGTATCGTGCCTTTGTTGTTAAGTACTCCGAAATGTATAATGTGCATGGCGTTCCCGGTAATTTAATATGCTCTGAGTTCAATTGCGGCTGTTTGTTTTCGCGTCTGGACTTATTGTATGTCTTGTATTTTGAAATCAGTGATTCCTTTCTGAGAGTAGTGCTGAAATCCACAAAGACTGCTTCTGACTTGGAACGAAAAATGTCCCTGATCTCAGACTGAAGTATAGGTGTTTCAAGGCCTAATGTCGAACCGAGCTGTTGAATTGTGTCGATAAGTACTTTCTTATTTTCGTTTTCCTGCTTTGGCACGTTTCGAATTTCAATTGTTGAAGAGTGCGCATTCTTATCCAGATGTTCCAGCGTTTGTTCCAGAGTCAACACTCGCTTCTTATACTCCTTATTTTCCTGTTCCAGCAGATTGATTTTAGCTACAAGGTCGTCGTGCTTGAGGGTTAACGTTTCGACTGATCTCTGTATATCCTGGTTTTGGGTAATGATGGTAGCTAGGGCATTATTTAATAGTTCGAACTTGGTGTCTTGCTGGTCCCTGATTTGGTCCAGTATTTCTTTTAATTCGGATGAGTGGGCAGATGGTTCCTTGATATTATTAAAAGCGCGATTCTGGCGCTTGGTAACGTTAAAATAATTGTCAGTCGAGTCCGTGGTATGCGACATATTATTAAGGGCTGAGTCCGAACTGTAATGTATGATATTGGTTGGAGGATTAAGCTGAGATGTGCTCGGGGGAGAGCGTGGCACCGCCATTGCACCGGAAGCGTAATTTATACTCCTGCGGTTTAAATATAAAATAAAAATATAAAGTTCTTTTATAACTTATTATTCAATATATTTTTTTATAAATCTCAAAATTGCAGAAAACCAAATAAATGTGGATCCAAAAAGAAATTGCTCTGAGTTGGATTCGAACTGCCACTCTGCTATATGTCAATCCACATAATTGCGTCAGGACCAAGCGTGTCACATATACTTGTGTTCAAATAGGTGAACTAATGCCAAAACTGAGGTGACAATGTTAGTAGCACAGGTTAGTAGCGTAACCTTGCTTTCACTTTGAAGGTCGCTCGCGCACACGGAACACAGTGACAACACACCAAAGTCCACTTTGTAACGACTGTTTTGAATCGTTTTTTCTCACTTTTGTTGGAGTCACTTTGAATATTGCGATTCTTTTACACAGTTTTGTTTATAAGTTAGTTTTTCACAATACACAAAAGTTATAGGTTGAAAAAATAGTTTACGACCACTTTTTATGAATAAAGATTATGGAGCGATTACAAACACGTCTACTCGCACCGGCGTCGGAGCGGGGGGGGGGGGGGACTTTAATTTCGGAAGTCGGTGTCTTTGGAGCTGTATTTTACTTTTTTGTCACCGCCTTCCGAAATTAAAGTTATTTTTCACTTTGTAGTGTTTTTTTTGGAAGTCGGTTGTTTTGTTTTTGGAAAAAGTTTTTATTTTTCACTTTTTAGTGGTTCACATGTGCTTACTCCTTCACAGCATACCGGCGTGATGTTATGTTATGAACTGGTGTAAGTAATAGACAGAGATGAGATTTCAGCAATTCCAGTCCATTTGCTATCATTTATTGAGGAGTTCCGTTGCCTGTCTCCAAAGTTCTTCATCAAATCTTCACCAAATTGAAATGAGACCACTACGAGAAAGTATTCTTCCAAAAAATACCTAAATCGCTTTGTGTGCCTATAAAATTTGAAGAGTTCTCTCTACTTCTCCAGGATCCCATCATCAGATCCTGACTTGATGATCATGGGACCACGTGGGAAGTATACCCTTTCAAACAAAAAAAACAAAATCCAAATCGGTCCAGCCATCTTCGAGTTATCGAGGAACATACATAAAAAAAAAAGGTTCCGACGAATTGATAACCTCCTCCTTTTTGAAGTCGGTTAAAAATAAGGCTCATGTTATTTGTGAAGGGATGAGTTAATAACTTATTATTGAATAATAAAACGATTATTTTAACGAAATAATTATTTTAATATTCTTATATTTTAGTAAAGTGGTCGTTTTCCGTGTGCTGCCGGACGTAAAAGAATAGCACCATCCCATTTCTTCCCGTGGGTGTCGTAGAAGGTGACTAAGCGACTTACTAGAGAATGGACAGCAGCTTTTTCTATGCATTTTACCACCATACTGCGATCGCCAACCCGCCTGCCAAACGTGGCGATTATGGCGTCACCCCCCTTTTGGGGGAAGCCTATGTACAGCAGTGGCCGTCTTTCGGCTGAAATGATAATGATGATTTTATAAAAAAAAATGTAGTAAAGACGGACAATATTAGCAATTTACAATTAGACGATCTAATCACTAATAAGCAAACTCGGTTTTGAATCCCGGGGAACTTATCAACTATTTACAATAAGTTCTTCTGATGTTCATTTTAGACGTTCGTCTTAGCCGGGAACTGCAGCAAACTGACGAAAATCGCACGAAATTTTATTCGCAGTGCGTATTAGGTGTAATTCCGGGCACGGAATATAATCCGTGAGAATAAAAATCGCGCGGTTAAAAATAGCGGGGCGGACAGGGCTTAAAACCGCATCCGTCATGCACGACAAGGAACGGTGACATTGCATTGTCTCATGAGGTCTTGGAATTGATCGCTATAATTATGACATTTGTTTTTACATTCGATTCTTGGACGGGCCCATGTCCAGCAGTGGGTGTCAGCTGAAAGTTTGTGATGAATAGGTAGGATCAAAGACTCACTTAGAATTTCAAAAAATAAAACCCATTCGTGATAAACTGTAGACCAAAATGGTTATCTATACTTTAGTTATAATATTTTTTTATATATTATAAAGAGTATATATAATATGATATAATATTATAATAATAATAATCTATATAATGAAATTATTTTATATTATAAAGAGGTAAAGTTTGTGAGTTTGTCAGGTTGTAGGCGGTAATATCTGGATATACTGAACCGATTTTGAAAATTGTTTAACCGATAAAAAGCCACGTTATTTGTGAGTGTGAGGCTATATATTAACCCGAAAAATTTAAAGACTTTTTCGTGGTAGTCGGATTTGCAAAGTAAGAGGAGAAAAAACGGTCGAACGAAAACGTTTCTTACGATGCCATAATTAACGGTGAGAGATATATGATAAACTTCTAGAGAAAAGTTGTAGAACTTGATAGTGCCTACAAAAAGTCTAACTTTTATATTTAAAAGTAGTTTTTTTATATTAAAAAAATAATAATCGTTATGCCATGTTTATTGGTCATATTATCAACAATTATGAATTCTTATCAAAATAAGGTTTATCGTCTCAAGTGTTTAACAAAAGGCTTTTCCCTTTTACTGCATACAATTTGGACGAATGGTTAAAGAGATAATACGACATAATTATGTATGGAACCGCGACCGTGTCGTAATCTATTGAGTGATATAAAAATGTTTACCGCCCAACGAAGTGGGCACGGGTCAACTAGTTACAAATAAAACGAAAACTAACTAAGGCAAGGTCTTCCTGCGAATTAAAACTGTTGCTAATTATTTCATATTTATATTTAGAACTAAAAACACTGGAGCATTTTCCTACAACAGTCCACAGTTCCAGGAAAAAATAACACAATTTGAGCATTACAACGAACTGATGTAAGCACTATTCATAGTATAAAAACAAACAAAGGTAGGATTATTAACACGCCTCATTAAAGTAGGCACTCGAGAGTATTGGAATACGTGACACATTAACCAATAAATTGATTCTTAATGTTATTTTGGTCTGGTCAATTTAGTCACAGCTTTTTGAATTCCTTACTTACGAGTATTACAAATGTTAATTGGTCACAGGTTTTCTTGAATTTTTTGTATAGGTAAGCAGGGAAAAATGTACCCCATGCAGATTTGATTTTGATATTCGTATATTATGCTTTCGTAGCAATGAGAGCAGTGCAGTGGCTCAGTCGTAACGACCGCGATTTACGAAAATAGAAAATAGGTGGGTCATCCAGATGCCAATGTATACGCTTTTATAATAAACTTCCAAGCCATGTTCAAGATCTAAGTCTCAATAAATTTATATCATTCATTAAACGTAAGTTGTGCCTGAAAGCCTTTTATACCGTTAAAGATTATATTGAGGACAAAAATGCTTGGGATTGAGCTGCTCCAATGTTTGAATACTGAATGTTGTTTTTTGTTTTTACAAACTTATACTCTTTGACATTTTGATGATTATTATTATAAGATATCTCAGAAATAACCATAGTTAATCTCCAAAACTTATTTATTATTCTCTTAACTTATTTTTATCAAAACTTATATCCTAAAGTTAATCACACAATAACAAAACATATTGTGGTATTTAAAACTAAACTTATTGCGGTGTTTAAAATTAAACTTATTGCGAACCAAAACTTATTTTGTCTTACGACCGTTCGCTGCCAACCCCCATAGAAGAAGTCCTCGATGCGTACCAAACCACTCCAACTCTCACCACCAGTGTGCCCAGTGCAATAAATGAAGTCTCCCGGTTTTATTTAAATACGTATTTCCGCCGTCAGTATGGCCAGTATAAAACTTTAAACCGTGGATCGATTTGATTAGTAAATTTTCAATCGTGTAGTTTCAGTCATATTAATGAAACCTTACATTATATACAATTTGACATGATTATTTACTTGGAGAAGTATAATATTATTATTGTATCGTGCATGTGAAGACTGTGTAGATCATGTTTTCTTTTTTGTTTTCATCTCTTTTCAGTTAATTTTCAATGTTAATCTGGCAGTTTGAGTACTTTATGCGGCCTACCAAGATGTCCTTTCTTTGGTATTGTTCGTCGAATCGTTGTGCTCCAAATGTTCAAGTTGAGCTGCATGATTAGTGACAAATGCGTGCACTGACAGGACAGGTCTACTCAATCTGTATGGTTCTTTCCTCAAAAGACCATATTAGACACGAATCTATATGATCCTGAAATGATCTGACTACGATTATTTCTATTTTTAACCGACTTCAAAAAGGAGGAGGTTATCAATTCGTCGGAACCTTTTTTTTTTTTATGTATGTTCCCCGATTACTCGAAGATGGCTGGACCGATTTGGATTTTGTTTTTTTTGTTTGAAAGGGTATACTTCCCAGGTGGTCCCATGATCATCAAGTCAGGATCTGATGATGGGATCCTGGAGAAATAGAGAGAACTCTTCAAATTTTATAGGCACACGAAGCGATTTAGCTATTTTTTGGAAGAGTACTTTCTCGTAGTGGTCTCATTTCAATTTGGTGAAGATCTGATGAAGAACTTCGGAGATAGGCTACGGAACTCCTCAATAAATGATAGCAAATGGACTGGGCTTGCTGAAATCTCATCTCTGTCTATTGCTTACACCAGTTCATAACAAAACATCACGCCGGTATGCTGTGAAGGGGTAAGCACATGTGAACCACTAAAAAGTGAAAAATAAAAAACTTTTTCCAAAAAAAAACAACCGACTTCCAAAAAACACTACAAAGTGAAAAATAACTTTAATTTCGGAAGTCGGTGTCTTTGGTGCTGTATTTGAATTTTTGCCACCGCCTTCCGAAATTAAAGTTATTTTTCACTTTGTAGTGTTTTTTTGGAAGTCGGTTGTTTTTTTTTTGGAAAAAGTTTTTTATTTTTTATATATACACATCCACATTGATGAATTTTATTTAATTAGGATATGAATATTTACTTTATAAAGTATTATATTGTTTTAATAATTTGAATGTGATGACTAGCTGTGTGGGTGTTTTAATTTTTGTTTGGTTTCTTTTTTTTCTCGTTTAGTTTTATTAATGGTCTGGCAGTTTGAGTAATTTATGCGGCCTACCCAAATGTCCTTTCTTGGGTATTGTTCGTCGGATCATTAAGCTCCTCAAGTTCTGAGTTGAGCTGCATGATTACTGATAAATGCGTGCACTGATTGGACAGGTCCACTCAATCTGTGTGGTTCTTTCCTGAAAAGACCATTTCAGACACCAATCCACATGGTCTTCACATGATCTGACCAAGATTATATCTGGACTTTAAAAGAGACTGTGACCTCTGAGTTTGTTTCGGCCATTCTTCTCAGAGTAGTCAGATAGGAAACGCCGGGCTCATCTAGTTTAAAAAAAAAATTGACGTGTAAAAGTGTTTGTACAAACCTACTACAGAAATAAAATCATTTATCATTTACGAGTTGTACGTGTTATGTTCAAACCCAGACAGGCGCTTTACTTTGATCTTATATATAAAAATTAATCCCTATTTCTCTTGGTCACGGCATCACACGTGAACGGCTGGACCAATTTTGATAATTCTTTTTTTGTTGTGTTTGTTATTGCCAGGAGAAGGTTCTTATGAAAGAAAAAAATAAAAAAGTTGCGAATAAAAAATCATAGTTAAGACAAGACAACGTCTGGCGGTTCAGCTAGTTAAATTATAATTTTGCATCGCCACTGCTCTCAATACGGTGAAGGAAAACATCGTGAGAAAACCAGCGTGTTCTAGAACCAACATTTCGCAGACATGTGACATCTACCAACCCACACTGGGCTGGCATGGTAAACCACAGCCCACTCCCTCTCACAGAGAGGAGGCCTGTGTCCCAGCAGTGGGAATATTATTGGTAAACTACAGCCCACTCCCTCTCACAGAGAAGAAGCCTGTGTCCCAGCAGTGGGAATATTATAGGTAAACTACAGCCCACTCCCTCTCACAGAGAAGAAGCCTGTGTCCCAGCAGTGGGAATATTATAGGTAAACCACAGCCCACTCCCTCTCACAGAGAGGAGGCCTGTGTCCCAGCAGTGGGAATATTATTGGTAAACTACAGCCCACTCCCTCTCACAGAGAAGAAGCCTGTGTCCCAGCAGTAGGAATATTATAGGTAAACTACAGCCCACTCCCTCTCACAGAGAAGAAGCCTGTGTCCCAGCAGTGGGAATATTATAGGTAAACTACAGCCCACTCCCTCTCACAGAGAAGAAGCCTTTGTCCCAGCAGTGGGAATATTATAGGTAAACTACAGCCCACTCCCTCTCACAGAGAAGAAGCCTGTGTCCCAGCAGTGGGAATATTATAGGTAAACTACAGCCCACTCCCTCTCACAGAGAAGAAGCCTGTGTCCCAGCAGTGGGAATATTATATTCTGATTATGATGATGAGCAGTCTAGAGGGTTTTCCCAAATCAAGTTTAGCGTTACGTACTGCTTCATAATTACGTAACCTCGTGCTGCCCCCTGATTGTGACAACCATAAATATTCTTATAATAACAAAAAATACTCTACAAAGTTAAAACTTACACTACATGCTTTATATTTTTTTTGTATTTTTTTCAAGACGTAGGTAGGTACCTACTTTCCATAGATTATCTGTATAAAAACTAAATACTTTTTGTTAAGCGCATCAGTTGAAATGCCAGTGTGTGTGTGTGTGTGTTGTGTCAGTTGTCGCTGGAATGATTTTTTTTAACCGGCTTCAAAAAAAAAGGTGGTTCTCAGTTTGACCTGTATGTGTGAATGATTGTCTGCGATAATCTCGCGTTTGCCTAAACCGATTTTGATGCGGTTTTCAGACCAGTATTTTTCATTGATTCGGTTTATTTCATTCATCAGTAAGTAGAGTATCGCAAAAATTCTATAGAAGGTTTAATAGTAAATAGAATCTAATGCGAAAGCACATTTCTCATCCTGGTCATTTCGGATAAGGCTCTGTTATCGTGGGGACGGCTAAGTAATTTCTTTGAGATAATATCACATAAAGCCATGCCTTGTAGGGATTTCACTCGACTCAAGGCAACATAACATTGGGCTTTTGCAAAGATTTTAGGCCCTATTCCCTATAGGTTTAGGTAGTTATTTATAGGTAAACAAAACAAAACACGTGACTCATAATGCGAAACCTTTTATTTGAAATGTTAAAATCATGTTATTTATAGTAATTTATTAATAGGCTCTATTCTGAATCTGAATCAGAATCTGATGAACGTTCTGTCACATTAATAATACACCGTTCAGTTCCATCATCAATTATTTTGTCTAATCTCAACATTTTTCTGTTCTTCCTTTATTACGTGCCCTCGCAATTTTTTCGATTCTCAGCAGACACACTAGCTAAAGCCTCTAGCAAAAGAATTTTCAGGTCAGCCATTTAAAAAAAAATACTTTTCTCGGCTAAATAGCCCTTAACTTGAGCCCATATTAACTCAATCGGATTGAGTTCACAGTGGTATGGTGGCAGCCGCAATACTATGACACCATTTTCCTTGGCTAATTCATCCACAACATACGATTGGTATTTATATTTTCCTTGGCTAATTCATCCACAACATACGATTGGTATTTATATTTTCCTTGGCTAATTCATCCACAACATACGATTGGTATTTATATTTTCCTTGGCTAATTCATCCACAACATACGATTGGTATTTATATTTTCCTTGGCTAATTCATCCACAACATACGATTGGTATTTATATTTTCCTTGGCTAATTCATCCACAACATACGATTGGTATTTATATTTTCCTTGGCTAATTCATCCACAACATACGATTGGTATTTATATTTTCCTTGGCTAATTCATCCACAACATACGATTGGTATTTATATTTTCGGGTTAAAGATATCTTTATTTCCCATAAGAAAGAAATTCCACTTACATGAGAAATATTTACAAAATTTAAAAAGATTATTGATGTAACGTACCTACAGTTTTGGTAAGGCAAAAGTAAAAAAATACAACATTCAGAAATAGTCAAAAAGTAGAGGGTAGTCGCTAATATAATGAGTGTTCATTAGCTAAAATGTAAACATACACGGAACGCGCGCAACTGGATGTGGTATGCAATGTACTAAGGTGCGCTTGTTTTATATTTATTAAACATATGTAATTTTAAGTGTTTCTTAAATATTGACATGGTTTTTGCATTTTTGATATTATTTGGTATTTTGTTATATAATTCAGCACCTTCGTACACCTCATTTTTCAAATTTTACTTTTAATAATAATATTCTGCTTTTAATTCTGCTTGTTCAAAAGCGATTAATTTTTTCTTTTAACCATTTTTGGATATCAGCCTTTCTTGATGCGGTTTTTGGCACTTTTTCTTGTTTTCTACTATGATGTGTGCATTATCAAATGTATGCATTATCAAATTGAGTCTTTTTTGAAAACTGTGGTGATCCATTTCTCAAAATTATGTGCATCCATTTCAAAATTCGAATTTCCAAAGAAACCAGAAAATAGTGTAAAACGAAATGCCCCCTTTTTCTTTGGTTTGCATTTACAGTTGCTTGGTCGCGAGCAGTACCCATGATTGCAAATTACGGAGCACATCAGGTTAAACCCTTTGTTACAGAAGCACTGGTCGGGAGTCGGGCAGTTCCCATTGGTGCAAGGCAAGGAACATGTGGGTGTATAGTCTTCGTCCGCCAGAGGGCAAATAAGAGGAGACCCACATTTCTCAGGCGCGACACAGGCTGATATTTTTTGTTCGATACAATTAAATGCATCGTTTGGGTCAGTTCTATAGCCATCATTACATTTGCATTTATTAGGCTCGACGCATTGTCCATTCACGCATACTGTAGTGCAAATCGGTGTGCAAGTGCCATTTAATTTAATGTAGCCTTCATGGCACCTACAGTCGTTCGGCGCAACGCAGTTTCCGTGTTCGCAGTTGGAGCATGTGGACAGGACGCAGGTGTGGCCGACGAGTGTGAGCGGAGCCGTACACGTGCAGGTGTCAACGTCAGTGCAGGTACCGTTGACGCATCCGAAGCTGCATATCGGCAAGCACTGGTCCAGATCGACGTCGTACTCGTGATTGTCGCAGCATACATACTAGAATGTATTAGGAACTCAATTACCTACTTTATGACCTACACTGTACCAATACGTATTGCAAATAAATGATTATGATTTGATTATGAATGGCATTTATGTAGCTAAGCGAATACTTTCTTAATTAAAACTGTGTCATTTAAACAACTGAAAAAGGAAATACTTACCCTTAGAGCTGTTGTTGTCTTTCCCTGCAAACGCATACTGGGAACCAAAAAAATCAGTTTTAACAAGTTTGCAAAAGTTTTAAGTCAGCGGTATGCTCCGGAGAGAAATCCTGTGAGCCATGCAGTCAACACGTGGATAGGTCTGAGGTCTAGCTAGTAAGTATCAGCACAAAGTTTTGTCTGCAGTACCAAGAATCCAAATCAATCTCAAAATTCTAGTATCAAGAAAACATTACAGATTATTTTATTGATAGATACAAAAGACGAAATAGGTTCCTACTATAACTTCGATATAGGAAACATTAAATTGTTCTCCTATGTACTTATTGACCTTCTAATGATGCTTGCTTTAATAAATATACCTGTAAAAGATTTGTGATTCTTTTATTGTACTTTTTTTTACACGCTTTATATTAGCTTCACTTGTATGTCAGTATGTAACTCTCCGTGGGTAATTTGCGCGCCTGCGGCCTTCCTTGGTTCTGGTAGCCGTTTTTTATAAACTTTGCTTTAAGTTAAGTAATGATTAGCGACTGATTAACCATACATTATTGAAGTTTAAACATCTCTTAACTTTAAGCAACGTTTATAATTATAAACAAGAGGGTTAATGTTTAGGTTTAAACGGACCCGTAGATACTGGGCATATGAGACCAGAATTATTTGTAATGATGTACGTATATCTGGGAGTGGCGCGAGGAGGCCAAACGCCGGGGCGTTACTCCGCTGCCGCGAGAAATCGAGGTGCAGCGGACAGAGCTCCGGCGGGATCTCATGGCGACATGGATAGCGCG
The DNA here is from genome assembly GCA_947359405.1 of Antitype chi. Taxonomy (NCBI): domain Eukaryota; kingdom Metazoa; phylum Arthropoda; class Insecta; order Lepidoptera; family Noctuidae; genus Antitype; species Antitype chi. The sequence goes on from OX375815.1 coordinate 234,441, forward strand.
ATTGTCGCAACCCAGTGCTGGGCACGCCACGATAGCGGCGGTAAGTCCCCTCTTTGAGGAGTGGCTTGAGAGACGGCATGGCGTCCTCACCTTCCGCCTGACGCAGGTCCTCACCGGACACGGTTGTTTCGGGAGGTTCCTGTTTCGTATAAGGCGGGAGGAAATGCCCGGGTGCTTCCATTGCGAAGATCGCCCTGAGGACACAGTGGAGCATACGGTGGCGGTCTGCCCGGCTTGGGCGGAGCACCGCTGTGTCCTCGTGGAGGCGATCGGCGGCGGCGATCTCTCGCGTCCGGCCCTGGTGCAGGCCATGGTACGGAGCGAGAGTGAATGGGTAGCCGTTACCTTCTTCTGAGAAGCAGTAGTAGGCGCGGGCTTGCGGACGGCGAGTAATGGGTAGCTCGCTGTCCGGTAAGGACCAAGCCCGGGTCGACGGCGCGTTGTGTTCCACGCGCGCCTCAAAGAGATGTCAGCACCAATAGGTGGGGTCCGCAAGGACCGATGCCTGCCAGGGGTGCGGGTTGTTCGAAAGAGATACCGCGGCCCTTGGCACACAGGCAACTGAGGGAACACGGGTGGGTTTTAGTCAGTAAAAGTCTGACACGCCCTCCCGCTCCACCCAGAGCGGGAGAAGTTATTTGATGATTTCCCACCAAAAAAAAAAAAAATCTTACACGCTTTATATTAGCTTCACTTGTATGTTTGTTGGTTTGTTTGTTTGTATGTTTGTATGTAACCGACTCCTTTGAGCGCGATTTTGACCCACTTTAAACGGTCAGATTTCATTGAAACTTTGTAAACTTGTCGAGGACCGATGACAATTCAATAATTTAAAAAAAAATAGATAAAAAAACACGTTTTTGTAGTTAGCAGAACTAAAAAATTGAAAATAAATAATAGTTTAAAAAACTAAAAACACGCTTTAAAAACCAAACTAAAAAGAAGAAAATAATTTAATTCAATTAAAAAGCGTGGGGTGCTTGACATTAATTGATAATAAAAATACTTCAAAAAGCACCCCACGCTTTTTAATTGAATTAAATTATTTTCTTCTTTTTAGTTTGGTTTTTAAAGCGTGTTTTTTAGTTTTTTAAACTATTATTTTTATAAATGTGCCTTGCTGAGCGTCGGTTGCAGTAACTAAAGTAGGGCAACAGCTAAAATGGTCGTAGTAACTAAGCTAGGGCACTCGGACCATTTGAGTTAAGTTAGGTTAGGACAGTGAACACCCGCGCGCGAGCTGAGCGAGCAATGCGAGTAAGTTGTTCGCAATTGTGGTATGTACCTATTTAGGACCACGAAATGGGAATTACGCAGCCAAAAACAGGTACTTTATATTATATTAGAGTGTTTACATTAACATTTATAAAACATCAAAATGGGAATTGTTTTAGGTAAGGTTCATACATGCCCTTAAAAATAACGTGGCAGGCTTACCTATGCATTGCTTCATCGCAAACACCTTTACCATGCTTCTCCAAAGAAGCACAGTTATCGAAACTCTGTACCAAAAATATTGCTATAAGAACAAAACGCGTTCCTTTTAGTAAGAACATTATTCTTCACAAATAGGTTGTTCTCCGTTAAAATACGAACCCATTACTGATTCCTTGTTTTTCTAGGTAAATAGAAGTAGAAATATAAATTAATCACTTCCTGAACGATAATATAAGGAATCATTCAGAGATGAAAAAATATATTGTTTTCCTGCTTATTGTATTGCTCTACATAATTTTGACCGTTGTATTAAAATTGACCGTTATAATTTAATGAGAACGCTACAATAAATATAATTATTTCAGAACGCTTGTGAACGCTTGTTGTATGTTTTCATATATAACACTTCGAGGTAGGTATAAATTAGGAAAAGAATTATGTGAGGCACGGCCGAAGCGCTCTAAGAACACGATTCCTGGGGCCTTAGTCTGCTATTTTTATAAATTCGTCATTCCAACACGATCCCATTGTCATTCATTTGTCATTTTGCTAAAAGTTCGCAATCTGCTAAATTCATAATGGTCGATCATTGGTCAGTCAATGGTCTCGTAATAGAATTGTGTCTTAATGGCATTTTCGTATTGCCATTATTATAAAACTCGTTAGTAGAAATGATTTTCGAAAAACTACTACTAAATTTGAACATTTATTGATGCCAGATTTCATTTATATATATTTTTACTTATTATTTATTAGTGTTTTATGCAATCTAAAGTAGTATGAAGTTCGGAAATTAAGTCAGTAATTCATTTGTCATGATGTACGAGATTACCAATAAATGCCATTTCTTTCAATGGAGTGTCAGTGGCTGACCATTGGAAAGTCATAATGACGCCATTTTAGTAGTAGATTACCAAACTTGTCAAAATCAACAATTATGAAATCAATGATAGACCATTCTGACACTATTGTAATAGCAGACTTGAGGCCCTGTTGGCTTCCCTTGGGAATATGATACTGCCAGTAGTGTTTAATGATACCTGTTTTATAATCACACTATAGATTTTTATAAACCGTAAAATGAAAACATTACAAAACGCCTACATAACATGTTTGACTTCATATCCCAACAACAAAACATTATGCTCTAAAATAACTTATAGGCGTGACCGGCTTGTCGTGAATTCAATTTCTATACAAAATAATGTTGTCATGACGTCACTTTGGTCACATGAAACCCCGGTTTCTAAGCGGCCTAACAAGCCGATTTTTGCCGAGTTACGCGGTGTCCTGCGTGAGCGACGAACGCGACGCGACGCTACGCAACACGGCGCGACGTAATGCGACGCGATGCTATACGCGACAAAGGTCCTACGTGATTTTGGTCATTACTTCTCGAATCATGGAGAAGTACAGTACAATTTTGCTTGAAAGTTCATATTTAAAGTACAGACTTTTGAAAAAATATCGTAAAAAGCACCATCACATATATGATAATACAATCAACCATTACATATATTAATTTTAGGGCGAAAAATGTTATAGTTCGTGTTGTCGCATCTGGTCGCCCTCAAAACAAGTGCGCGTTACGTCGCGTCTCGCCGCAGACTGCCATATAGGCCGCATGTAGGGTATGCCGTTGAGTTGATCGCGTTCGTCGCGTTCGCAGCGTCGCGTCGCGTCGAGTTCGTCGCTCACGCAGGACACCGCGTTACAATAGAGACAGTAGTAAAAAATGCGTACGCGGTCGAGCGAGATAGAGCAATACCGAGATTGAATTTCGTGCGATCGGCTCGGACCTCAGTCGGATGACTGACAGTGTGTGGTCGATGCTTGACGTAATCACATTTACAACCTTTTATTTTTAAATTAAAATTATGTATTAATAAATTATTTAAATTTTCATTTTGTTTGTATTTATTGAATTCATTAATTTATTTAGAAACTAAATATTTTTTTTTAAATCATTAAACAAATACTTATTTATTTGTTTGATGGTTTAAAACAGTGCTAAATATAGTGATTTGAGTTATGTGTTTTAATTAAGAATTTGGGGTCAGTAGTTGACAGTTTATAGTTATTAGTACAGTAATTAGTAGTTTTAGATGGCGGCAATCATAGCTAGCTCTAGATTGCTGTTTAACAAATGTAAGTTTGTCACTAGAGCAATGCTCTAGTGACAAACTTACATTTTTTGACACCAACACTTTTGCCTTACTTTTTCGACACCAACACGTTGAGAAATTAAAATCGACTAGGGATACTGCGTGTCTGCCTATTAGTTTTAGACGTCAAATAGCATGGCTTTTATTATAAACTCAGACATAAGTAGTATGTCGAAGTCTACTGTAATTAGCACCACAAAAATATGTAATAATACTAATATACTAATATTAAGGTGGTTAGTGATACTAATTTAAACTAGTCGATAAGATAACAGAAGGTACCAGTAATAATGTTTTTAATCTCACCATCAACAAGGTATCTTCTGGCATTCAATTACTTAATTGTAAAAAAGGGGCTAAGCAGAATGCCTTGAAATTGTTTTATCAAAATATACAAGGATTTTCTTCCAACCAATTGGAAATTGAATCGTTTTTAGAAAAAACAATGTTTGATATTATTTGTATAACTGAACACTGGTTGAAAGATTATGAAATGTTAATTAATTATGAGAACTATAGTGTGGGCAATTGTTTTAACTAAAAAGCCATGCTTCGTGGAGGTTCACTAATCCTAATAAAAAAATGTATAAAATCTAACACTCGTACAGACATAGTTAAACTATCAGTGGAACATAGCATTGAACTGTCCTGTGTTGAGCTAGATAAGCATTGTATAGTGTGCGTTTACAGACCTCCTAATTATCAAAACTACTCTATATTTGAGTCAGTAATGGAAGATGTTTTGGCGAAACTTGCAACTGGTAATAAATGAGTAATTATTTGTGGGGACTTTAATATTAATATTTTGGGAAATAATTCAAATAGTAGCAGATTGTTAAGCCTCTTTAAATCATTCAATCTTACAAATGTGTTTTTGGAACCAACGCGAGTAACTACGGCTACTGCTACATGTATTGATAATGTTTTTTTTGTGACTGCTACTATTTAGCCATTGTAAATTATCTCCCTTCTGATCACAGCGGTCAAACCGTTACTTTTGAGTACAACACACCAATTCAAAAAGTACAGATACAAACTAGACTAATAACATCGGGTTATTTAAATAAGTTTAATAGCACTTTAATTAGCAAGTTAAGTGTTCAGGGCCTAAATGTGAATAATGGTAATATTTTGTATAAAGAATTCCTTTCATTAGTACAAACAGAGTTCAATCATTTTTTTAAGTAGAAATCTAAAACGATTTGCCCTGCATTTTTATTTAGTGACTGGGCAATTAAAGGCATCAGGAAAAGTAGAGAAAGATTATTTGAACTGTATGGCCTTAAGCCGTTTATGAACACAGAAACTTTTACTAAGTATGTTGCTACTTACTCTAAATCTTTTAAGAATATCTGCAATGTAGCTAAAGCTTCATTCATTAGCCACAAGGTTAAATAAGCAGATAATAAAATTAAGGCAGTTTGGAAACTTTAAATTCTTCGCCCGCACTTGCTATTAATTTATTAAGAGCGAATGTTTCAGCCTGTCCTGTGGAATTTAAATTTAAACAAATAAACCCTATGGTTGTTGTAAAGACATTTTAAGCAACTTAAGATCAAAATTACCAAAGATCTGTGGGGCATGTCTACTAAAGTATGTCAACCCATTATTGAGACAATTTCACCCTATTTGCCTTTAGTATTTAATTTGTCTATAGATCAAGTTGTGTTCCCTGATTTAATGAAGTATAGTAAAATGATTCTGCTCTTCAGATCTGGTGACAGCAAATATACTAATAATTACAGACCCGTATCAATTTTGCCAGTTTTCAGCAAGGTGTTTGGAAAAGTTATGTTAAATCAAATGCTCAATCATTTTAATCGTAATAACATCCTACACGATCGATCTTGAAACTTGGGCATTACGGACTGGGTGAACTTGCGCTTAGCTTGGTAAAATCGTACTTAAATGATAGACTGCAGCAAGTTCAAATAAACGGTGTAAATTCTTTGGGCTTAAAAGTCAAAATGGGTGTACCGCAGGGCTCAATATTGGGTCCGTTCCTCTTTTTAGTATATGTTCAACCATGAACATGCAATAGCATCACAGCGTCAGCGTTAAGAGTGACATACATCTTTTCCACGCGCCGGCAACACCGGCACACCGTTAGCGCTAAGAAGTGACCTACTGAGATCTTCGCCTCATCGGCTCGATACACGCACAACACACATAGAAATAGCTATCAATGTGTATTGACCACAAAAATTGTATATAATTAAGTTAATTATTGTAATAAATTAGTCATCAAGCTGGAGTCGAGTGTGATTCATCTCCTACAACCTCCTCTTACTGTGGCCAAGACACCTTTAGCCAGCAACGATCCTATGAGTCTGTGGGATCGGCAGTAAGAAAACCATATCCTGTGTACATTGCACGACGTACATGTCGGTGCTTCATAGCCGTCGTTGCTAGAGTCAGACATAATATTCGTTTGCACCAATATATTACACGCACACACACAGTAAAAGAAACTGGCAGTAAAATGTTTAAGAGTATAAAGAAAATACCTTACTCTAACCCAAGATGTTTATTCCACGAGCAACGAACAAATAAAAGCAAAATCATTAGCATTACAATAATTTTTAACCGACTTCAAAAAGGAGGAGGATTAATTTCTTTATTTCAATATATTATACATATAAATTATATTTTTAAATATTAGAATATAAAAAATATAAAAACATTTAAAAATATAAAAATAGTAGCCCACCGGGATCGGGAACAGGGTCCAAGCTACCGGCGGTCAGGGCTCCAGAGACAGGAACCTCCTAACAATTCGAGCCGTGTCCAAGAGTACCGCTTTCTGGATCAAGCCCTTGATCCAGCTGCCCAACGAGAGCCTCCTTAGCTGTTAGTCGAGGCTCTTTGGTATAAAACCATTGGCTGATAATATGACTATCGGTACAATGAGTCCACATCCCACATGTAGACAACCTCGCGAGCCAAGTCAAGATACTTGATTTGTTTTTCTTTCTCGGCTTTCACGAGGTTCCCGTCATGCGGAACCGTTATGTCAACGATCATTGCACGCCGCTGTAGTCAATCCACCACCACTATATCAAGCTTATTGGCAACAATAGTCCTGTCAGTGATGATGGATCGATCCCAGTACAGTGTAATATGTCCATTTTCGAGAACTGGATCGGGCACATATCTGTAGTACGGCACTTCCGATTCCACAAGGCTGTATTTCAGAGCAAGTTGCTGGTGGATAATCCTGGCTACAAGGTTGTGCCTATGCAAATACTCTTCGTTAGCTAGACGAGAATACCCGGAGATTATGTGTCTGATTGATTCTCCCGGACGGCGGCATGCCCGACAGATGTCAACCGTACCATCTTTCATAATAAATCTCCGGTAGTTGTTCGTCATCATAACTTCGTCCATAATTGCACAGACAAAACCTTCGGTTTTCCCAAAGAGGTCACCGAAACGTAGCCAGGCACGGACGCTAGAAGATCTACATCGGGCCCATGTAGGGCCCGGAAAACGCGTATTATTATTATAATAGGGTATTTTCCAATTTATTAAAAAGTATTTTAATTTGAACATTGGGACGAAGTATGTAACAGAACAAAAAAAAAATTGATTTATATGCATTTTTGCAATTAAAAACGTTTTAAGGGCCTACGTCCCGTTTGGTAGCGTAACTTTATGAACCCCACTGCTCATTAACGGCTTGTCTTGAAGATTTGAAAAATATATGATTTTGCTATAGATTCATATAGATCATTTTGCCCGAAGTACTTTTTTTGTATGGTTAATACTTTTGCTGTAAAAAAATATTTTCCAACACGAAATATTTTGGCTTCTATTCCATACTCCTACTAAACGGCTTCGTTATTTGGAAAAAAAAAATACACTGAAAAATAGATAGTTAGAGGTACCACAGAATCGCCGAAGCACAATTGTAAATTAATCAAAAGAATATCCCCATTTTGAGATAAAGGCTCAGAGGTGCCCTGCGCGGGCGCGGGCGGCAGTCGTGCTTTAGCATACAAACGGGAGATGAGGATACTATGGGCCTTAAACCAAATTTACTATTCGTTGTATTGAATTTACCGCTAAAACGCTCCTAACGATGACTTTTTATAACGTGACCACACGTGACGTCAACTTTGTGTAAACTAAAAGTAGTTGTTATCAAGTGAATGTCGAGTTTATAATTAACAAGATTTTTAATGAATAGAAAATAATATTACTGGTATGCGGTGCCTCTGTGAACAAATACTTCTAAAACTGCACCACACAAAGTATTTGTACCGGTGCCGTTTACACAAAGCTGACATCACGTGTGGGTTTTATTTTTTTTTGAGAGTGGAAAATCATCAAATAACTTCTCCCACTCTTGGTGGAGCAGGAGGGCGTGTCAGACTTTTACTGAATAAAACCCACCCGTGTTCCCTCAGTTGCCTGTGTGCCAGGGGTCACGGTATCTCTTTCGAACAACCTGCACCCCTGGCAGGCATAACAATCTTTGACGTTTCTAATATGAATATGGCGCGAATTTGCAAATGGCGCCACATGCACGTGGTGAAAATTAGAACTACATCTTTCGTGTGATTTACTCTTTAGTGTTAAAGTGAGACAAACGTATCAATGACCAAAAGCGCTTCTAAGGAGGTTCGATCAGTCAGCTTATTTATTCTCGTAATATGAAACTCCTTGGTTGAATTCTTAAAATATTTTTTTATAGAAATAAAAAAATACCGGTAAGAATACGCACGGTGCTATACAACGGGGGTATGCGGTAAAATAGGTACTTAAGTGAGAGTACCTGTTTTACCGCACGTCCCGTTGTATGGTGCGTAATTTTTAACTTTCGAACAATGTATACAGGTTTCGTAAATGCATTTTTTGAGCAAATGTGTTGTAGTACCTACTAAACCGCTACGCCAACGTCAGCTGTCGATATGCGGTTTGAACCCGGTTTTTGCATCAACAAAAAATACCCTCTAACGGCTACGTAAATTAATGAAAAATGCTTAACTATGGGCTAAATAAAAGACAGTTTTAGTAATAACTTCTTTATCTTCCTTAGAACCTAAACATTTGTCTTAACCAAATCACCGATGACATCGATCAGGTCAGGTACGTTCTAATTCTAAGGTTGTTGAGCTTCGCGTCGTATTAAAGTGTCGGTCGTTGTTTCCTCGTCAACACTTCTTCCATTCGTGAAGATTTCACCGCTCGTTCTCGGATATATCAGCGTATTAGCGGCTGTGTGATGGTATACTACACTGCCGCCGCCAAAGGGTGAACCTGGAATATTAATAGAATATATTTTATGAACATCATCTAAATATGTCTATCTATATCTATCTTCTATATCTATATCTATTCTTCTTCTATATCTATCTATCTATATCTATCTATATCTATACATATAATAAATCTGTAGACGAACTGTTTCTGTACATTCAAAATATTTCGAAAAAAAATAGTTGGGGTGGTAAAGGATAATCAACATATGCCATTTTAATCCTTTTCGAAATTTTTGTCTGTGTTTCCGGTGTCGATATGTCGGTGATTCTGAATATCTGTTTAGATGCGTGAATAGATCAAGTATCACGTCAAAAGAACGAAACTAATATGGTTAACTTTCATATTCAAATATTGTTTATAATTCGAAGTATATTTTAGTCTTTGTTTCATCGCAATCGCTTCGCTCAATTAAAAGATATGATCAATTTAAAGTGTTCAAGAAGAATTTAATTACGTAATGTTGAAACACGTAACGACATGTATTGGCGCGAGACGGTACTAACGAATACAATTTGTAAAAATTATGTTAATAATAACACGTCATTCTCATAAAGGTAGTATGTCTGCGTTATTTCAAAAAGTAATGATACTGATTACTAAAATTGCTTTCCATTGGTGGTTGATTCCCACGAATCAAAAGAAGGTAAAAGAATTTCAAATAAAAACTGGTGATAATAATAATTGATGTGGTGTTCTGAGTCATTAGGAATGCAATGTGAGATAAATATTTATTAGTTTTAAAAACAACAACTTTATAAAATTAATACAAATAGAGGGGAAAAAAATCTCATAAAAAAATAAAATTGTAATAAAAGTCTCAGTGGCACTATCTAGCGTAATATAGCAAAATTACTGCGGCTATGAGGTACATCTTCATAGAAAATCTTAATCTTGAGCGTCAGTAACGCCATCTAGGTTTGAATAGCAAACATACAACAACTTGATTATGCCTATTTTATAGATTTCCTATCGAAAATACGTATATCCGAGGCGAGGTCCAAAATCCGTAGATCCATGTATAAACCCGTAAATCCGTAGGTCTGGCAACGCGGGGTGACGCTAGGTAGAAACTGGAAACCTGTGGTAGGCATCTTCTTTCTTCATCGTGATAACGCCGCGGTCCCAAGGGCCGTCTGACAGGTGGCGCCAGGTGTTACTGCACTGCTACCTGTCGAGGCCTATCGCAGTCGGTGTCGAGCATTCCCTCTGCTTTGGTTATAGTCAGTGGTCAACATTTGATAAACAAAGCTAAAAGACACGCGCCTGTACGGGCCGAGACAGGCGCCCGCCCTCGCGCTGCGTCACCCCGCGCCGGCGACGACTGGCCACCGGAGACCTCATCGGCGGCATCGTATGTTCCCACGGCCTATCGGCCTAGCTTGGCACGGTCTGGCCTGTGAGAAAGCGGGCCGTGCGAACGTGGAATAACGCTTCAGCAAACTCAACCAGACGCGCAGTCGATTTATTGAGTATCTACGGCAGGTGCACATATATTATAAAATGAGCCTCGACCAGGCGTTTTGATTTATATTTATCCTCAAAAATCTGAGTGAGACTTCGTCGCATTAACATTATAGACCCTGAAGACGCAGTGACTGCATTCGAAAGCTGTGGTAGGTTCCTACCAGGCTAGGTCGGAAGATTCTTTCTTTTTAATGGAGGAGTGGTACCTACACCATCTGAGCGACACAATATTGTTTTCCGACATGCACGCGAACGAAGTCGCGGGCACAGCTAGTACTACATATAATTATATACATATCTACACTAATAAAAGCTGAAGAGCTGGTTCGAATTGGAATAAAGAACGAGACGGAAGTAAATTAGAGCTATCAAATTTAGTTGAACTAACATTTTCTTCGACGCGACTGTAAAGAACTAAATTCATCATTTTAAAAATCACGCCAAATTCAAGGCAATCAAGACGCAATTTAGTTTGACAGTTCTTAAGTCTTTGTTTTCGAGGCCTTTCAGGAAGAGATGGCAATACTCTTATTTTAGTTTAATGATAAATGATAAATGATTTTATTTCTGTAAGTAGGTTTGTACAAACACTTTTACACGTCAAACATATTTTTTTAAACTAGATGAGGCCGGCGTTTCCTATCTGACTACTCTGAGAAGAAAGGCCGAAACAAACTCAGAGGTCACAGTCTCTTTTAAAGTCCAGACATAATCTTGGTCAGATCATGTGAAGACCATGTGGATTAGTGTCTGAAATGGTCTTTTGAGGAAAAAACCACACAGATTGAGTGGACCTGTCCAATCAGTGCACGCATTTATCAGTAATCATGCAGCTCAAATCAGAACTTGATGAGCTCAATGATCCGACGAACAATACCAAAGAAAGGACATTTGGGTAGGCCGCATAAATTACTCAAACTGCCAGACCATGATTAAAAGTAAACGAGAAAGAAAAAGAAACCAAACTAAAATAAAAACACCCACACAGTCATCACATTCACAATAATTAAAACAATAAAATACTTTACAAAGTAAATATTCATGTCATAATTTAAATAAAATTCATCAATGTCAACAACAACAAAAATAAAAACAGAAATAATCGTAGTCAGATCATTTCAGGATCATATAGATTCGTGTCTAATATGGTCTTTTGAGGAAAGAACCATACAGATTGAGTAGACCTGTCCTGTCAGTGCACGCATTTGTCACTAATCATGCAGCTCAACTTGACCATACGGAGCACAACGATTCGACGAACAATACCAAAGAAAGGACATTTGGGTAGGCCGCATAAAGTACTCAAACTGACAGATTACCATTAAAAATTAACTGAAAAGAGATGAAAAACAAGAAAGAAAACATGATCTACACAGTCCTCACATGCACGAAAATTGAAAGAATAATAATATTATACTTCTCCAAGTAAATATTCATGTCAAATTGTATATAATAATCATCAAAATGTCAAAGAGTATAAGTTTGTAAAAACAAAAAACAACATTCAGTATCCAAAAATTGGAGCAGCTCAATCCCAAGCTTTTTTGTCCTCAATATAATCTTTAACTGTATAAAAGGCTTTCAGGCACAACTTACGTTTAATGAACGATTTAAATTTATTGAGACTAAAAACTAAAAAAATGTGGTGAACATAAGAATTGACACCACTTAGGTACTAGACACAATAGAACAGCGGCGTTAACGCTAAAATCTATCTCAGGGTGAATTGAAATCCATATTATAAATACCTATTCACGTCTAAACGGCTTAACGTATTCGGATGTTTGTCACATGGATATAGGACTAGAGATAAAGTAATTAGTTCTTTTTAATAAAGTAAATCAATTATTTTGATAAAAATAATAAATATTTACTTGGTCCTGTTTATCACCTCTGATTCAATAATTATGTTATGACATTGATGAAATCAATATTCCATTGGCCAGTTAAACGCTCACTCATAATAGTTCGTTTGTTAGTTCATTATTTGATTAATAATGCATCTCCATACTCGGTTGTCGTGAGAGGTATTATAAATTCTCATATCAAACCTAAGTTCAAATGTATGAATATGTGTATCAATGCACGTTTTACGTACACTTCCTGACGCAAATGTCTTATCGACAACATTTCCGCCGGTCTCCTATCAGTGATGGAAATGTCGCTTACTACAGTTTTTACGGTCCTCTGTAACGATATCTATATCGCCACATGCAAACTATGCATCACACTGACGTCATGCAGAATCCTGCATTGCGCAAGCAGGGTTTACCGCGCTACTTTTATCTAAATATACAACGTCCCGGCATCAATTGTCGGAGATCTGCCCTGGCTGGAGGCCTTAACTTATTGAGGCAGCTACAGGCAAGCCCAGTTAAGCAGCCGACAACCTCCGAGGTTGATCTGCGAGATATCATATCCAAAAAAAAATCGTTCGTCAATCGGGCAGTTGCCCACTAGAAACAACACCGTCTGGTCGGATGATCCTCCCTTTTCTATAGAGTATGATAGAATTTAATACCCTGTTCCTTATACCTCTATAGCATTATTCAGTTTTAATAATTTCGTCGTACTGAAAGAAAGTAGTAGAAACAATCAGTGCTATTGGCGATGAAAATGTTGTTGTAAGTTTGAAGTCAGATGTCATTCCACCAGATGCTACTTCCAATCTAAGTTTACAGCCTCCAGTTAAATGAATGAGCAACGAATACAACAAAACTGTATTATACACCCATGATTTAGATATTTCCGCGACAAGCTTCGGGATTCAGAAAGAAAATCACGCTATCCTTGTCAAGTGTTGCATCTGAACTTAAATGTTTTTATTTCTATTTTACAATATATATATTTTTTATTTTGGGTACGAGCCGGTTTATTTACGCTAGCCTGTTTTACTTTAGTTTGGTAATTGTTTAGTTTAGTATTTCAAGGTAGCAAGATATTTTGATCAATGCTTTGTACGCCGTAATTGCCATGTACATTAGTCCTTTAGTTATTAAGATTATTTCTAGCATAAGTTGAAAGTATGTGCTGTGGCTGTGGGTGGGTGCTATTTTTAAATAAATAAATAGATGCTTGGGATTTTGACACTAATGACAGCACACTTCAAGCTCACTTCACCTAAACATTCACGGTCAGATTTTAATAGAATAGAATGGCTGCTCTTAAATGGTACGAGCGCAACGTGTGAATTCATTCAAGATCATTAATATAAAGTGGCAAATTTGCAGTAGATCGAGAAAAGTGAAAAGAAGGAAGGGAGGATTTTGCCCTGCAGTATGACAAGGCTCATAAAAAAATATATAGAAATGTAAGTGTAATAAAATCAAAAGGCATAATATATAATAGGAAATTTTAACACTTACTATCATTGGTAGTCTTGCTTTCGCCGTACTCGTTCCTCTTGTGCCAGATTCGCTGCATGACAACCACCACCAGTATGAGGAGGAGCAGACACGCACCGCCTATCCCGATCAGCGTCATATTCATAGTAGCCATTCTGGAAATTACAATAAATTACGTCTTAATTACGTACTTAATAGGCAGAAATTGTACGCCAGAACCCTCTTACAAAAAAGGGGCCCAGAGATAAGATAAACAAGCACAAGTGGAATGGGCTGTTACAAAAGACATAACTTATTCAAAGTTTTAGAAAAGAAGCCAATGTGCAGAATTTTCATTTAAGTTTAATACGCAAGTGCATTGTGTAAGCACACAATAGTTATTATTCTACGCCAGCCATTTTACTTGCTGATGTCCCAAAATACAACATGATAATGATGTCTTACTTGACGTCTGAAACAATTTCTTCTGGGATCTCATCACTTCCAAAGTTGCAAAGTCTTTCGTCTTCACATCGACACTCTTTATTTTCACCATCTCCGGAGCAATTGTGGATACCATTACACGAGTCGCAGTGGATCCTGAAATAACGTCACATGTTTTAAACATATTTTACAATATTTTGCATTGAAACCGGAAAATATGTTAAGTCTACTTACGGTTTAACAGCTACACATAATTTTGAATCTTCATCATATTCAAAGTCTGTAAAGCATATGCACTTACCGTGCAAATTGCAAGTGCTATTTAAACATAGCCTGTCGCAAGGCTTGTAACACATGCTATGATCTTTTCCATTCTTTTGGTAGCCATTGATACAGGTGCAGAAGTTAGGAGCAGAGCAGTCCCCATTAATACATGGACTGGAACAATAGGGCTGGCAGCCTGTTTCTGTCAGGTTAAAGCCATCATTACATGAGCATTGATCAGGTTTCAAGCAGCGCCCATTAGTACAGGGTGAAGAACAAATTGGTGTGCAGACTCCTTCTTTTAGGTCATACCCATTGTGGCATTGACAGTTTCCAGGTGCAACGCAATCTCCGTATTTACATGAACTACACTTTGGCTTGCAGGTGGAGTCAATGCGTTCATATCCTTCAAAACAGGAACATTTATTTGGTGCGATACAGTCTCCGTGACTGCAAGAGCTGCATTTCGGTTTGCAAGTGTTGTTAATGCGGACATATCCTTCAAAACAGGTACATTGGTTTGGCGCGTCACAGTTACCATTATTGCAAGAGTTACATTTCGGCACGCAGGTTGAGTTAATGCGTTCATATCCGTTATGGCAGGAACAGTCGTTTGGCGCGACACAGTCACCGTTTCTGCAAGAACTACACTTCGGCTTGCAAGTCGAATTTATGCGTTCATATCCTTCAAAGCAGGCGCAGTTGTTCGGCGCGATACACTGTCCGAAATTGCATCCGACGCAACTAGGCTTACAAACTGATTTTTTTTCTGTTTTTTCATATCCTACATTGCAAATGCAATTGTTATGCGCTTTACAGTATCCATTAACGCATTCGGGGTCGCAAATTGGGATACAATTAAATGCATTGTTGGGGTCAGTTTTATAGCCGTCATTACATTTGCATTTGTTAGGCTCGACGCATTGTCCATTCACGCATACTGTAGTGCAAATCGGTGTGCAAGTGCCATTTAATTTAATGTAGCCCTCATGGCACCTACAGTCGTTCGGTGCAACGCAGTTTCCGTGTTCGCAGTTGGAGCATGTGGACAGGACGCAGGTGTGGCCGACGAGTGTGAGCGGAGCCGTGCACGTGCAGATGTCAACGTCGGTGCAGGTACCGTTGACGCATCCCATGCTACATATCGGCAAGCACTGGTTGAGATCAACATCGAACTCGAATTGGCTGCAGCACACAGTTTTTTTCACCTCCTGTAATTCATAATGTTTAATTACTTATGACACTAAAGAAAAAGACTCTGAGGGAGAGGGAGGCTTTTAAAAGCTTTTTTGTACAAATAATGTGACAATAGAGTTTAAGTAAACAAATACTCTTGAATCGTTCAACACTCGAAATAAAGCTCGGTACTGATGAACATAGGTAATTAAAATTGATACATCATTTGATATTTATCAATCGTTAAAAAAGGACGGATAGAGGATGCGTGGAATGTAAAGTAAAGAATATGGAACTCAAAACTAGCTGGGATTTTGTGTTGAAGATGCAAAATGAAGTTATAAATAATATGACTAGTAAAGCTAGCAAACACACCTGTATGTGACCATTTTTCCCTCTGATCCTGGAAAGGAATAAAACTGTGTATTAGACATGGTGTTTAAATCAATGTTTGCATATACTTGACATGCCATTTTAGAGACCCGAACCCATAGAAGCAACTGCTACCTAGAGTATACATACTGGCGTGAAACGAAGTTCAAAGAAAAGTTATAAATGCATTTGAAATGAAATGAAAGAAAAAGAAGAAAGAAAGAAAAATTGTTTATTCTGCACAAACAAAACGCACATTATTAAAATAAAATAAAATAAAAATTTAACATAAAATAAAATGCACCCATACAAGTAGCCAAAAGCCCCGTATTCACGAAGAAAAAGTTTACAATTTTCAATTCAAGTTCAAGTTTTCATTTTTTTTTTTTTTCTAATGCCTTTAAACGAGCAATTCTTGTAAAACTCACAGGACTATAGACACCCGATATTGACGCGCAATTTTTATCAACATTTGCGGCGACATTGAGAATTCAGATATGCAATGGAACATTTCGCAAAATAAAACAATGTTATCATGCTAAATAAATAGTTATAGGTATGGCATTGGAGTGTACTTCCTAGTGGGACAGCCGAATGTACGGCATAGCGTCATAGTCCCCAACATGATACCTACTTGACGCATCGAACGCTACCTACACATATGAAATATTAAATTAAACCTAAAGCCGCAAATGTACCAGCCGCGAGTAGTGGTGGCCCAGCGGTAACGGCCGGCTCTGAATTACGAGTTGTAGGTCATGGGTTCGAACCCAGGCAGGCGGCTTTACTTTGTGTATATCATTTCATCACCACTGCTCTCAAAACGGTGAAAGAAAACATCGTGATGAAACCGGCATGAACTAGAACCAACATTTTTAAGACATATGACATCTACCAACCTGCGCTGGGCCCGCGTGGAGGATTAAAGTCCACTCCCTCTCGAAGAGAGGAGGCCAGTTTCCCAGCAGTGAGAACATTGTAGGCTGAATATGATACGGTCATGCAGTGACCACTGTATTAAACAGTTATGTACCTATTTGCAAACTGAATTGAATTCCACCAATCCGCACGGGGTCTACGTGATGGATTACAGCATTTACAGTCCAATCCCTATCCCAAACAGGAGACCTGAATTTTAACAGTTGGTTCCAGTCGGCCCAACAGGTTCTAAAAAGATGCACCTGCCATGAAATGAAATGAAGCTATCACGGCTCGAATGCCTGTGTAATTGAGATCATTGTTGCTAGGTTGCTAAAGTGATATCGCAGTTTTGTAGGTATATATTTGCTCTAAGAGAGCTTATTCCTTAAATAAGTATATTATCCTTGTCGCTTTTATCTGAATTTAGGTACAAGTGCACAGAAAATTACAAAAGTTAAAAGTGCTAACTCAACCCAAGTCAGAGATCTGGAGAAGTAAATATGTTGGAAGGTGAAACATTCGGTTGATAATAATATTGTTGATATAATGTGTGCGATAATGGTGAAAGAAACAGTGCGATTATATGTACCTACAGTGTTGGCATGTGCAACGTGCATCGCAATAAGATAGCCAATCCTACCCGCCATGAACTAATAACTAGTAACATAACATTTCTGGTTAAAGTTTTCAAATAGTAAGTATGGACATCGACACATCAGTATTACTTGGTTGAGAAGCGAAACTGAGCTTTTCAATGTGCATACACCTGTTAGCAGCAGGCAATTTTTTTTCTATGATATGGTATTAGTTTTAACCAACAACTTTCGGTCATTATTATATGAAAATCCCGGAGTGAAGATTCTTGGTCGGAATGGTTGTTTTACTGTGATAGTAGGTACTGTGGTCACCAGTTGCCGGTTGCTTACCTCTCCTCATCAGCTCTCTTAATTTCACAGTCTGTCTTATTCTTAGTTAATTCACACGGAGCTTCACTAAAGGAACAATCGATTATTATTTTGTGTTGTGTTGTGTGTTTGTGTATGTTTTAAGTCCTACATTCTAGCTAGTGCTTTAGAAAAACATTGTGAATATTTGAATAATACGTAACTAGGTATGTAATCTTTGTATGTAAGATATGTTGGTAGATAATGTCGTCATGTTGGTACATACATATGCAAGGTTCTAATATTATTTAAATAATTTTCAACTACCTGCAAGTCATTAACCTAGATCTCAATGATTCTTCAGAATTGCAGCTGGAATTCTAAAAAGCCGTCGAAAAAAGAAATAGTAAAAATATCTTACTGAACAATTTCATCACAAACACTTTTGTCTTTTCGATCCAAAGATTCACAGAATTCAAACACCTGAACTATAAGTACCACTAGAACCACAACACGCACGGGGTTAGGTCCCAACATTTTGTCCACATGGGTATTATCTTACGTCCGAGGTTCCTATGCAACTGCAAGTTGTTGTTCTATTTCCCTTGTTTTATAACTCATTAATGTACCACTCTGTTCAACACTGAGTAATGAGTGATAACAATAATCGCTTCCCGTGTCACAATGTCTGTACAATAAATAATTGTCTAAATTGCGATTTCATGAACTTGATCAACAAGTCTATTGTAACAATAGCCGAACAACTATAAAGTGAAAAACACAAAATCAGAATCCCTAATTAAAGGTTTAAATTGAATATATAAACAGGGTGATTGTTTTTTTTGCAATGATGTATACACGGTATTAGCTGAATGTGTTAGCTGCACGCACGACGAAAGCTCACGAGTGTAATGCGGTAAACACTTGATGTCGATTACTTTTACATCTTAATGCGGACTGCGAGTGACGAACAATGCCATTTTGCATAACGTTAGACAGTTTTATAGACGTCCGGCGCTGTGTAATAAATTTTCGTCGTGACGTCGATCGGGATAAGAATACATAATTTAAAATGACAACGCAACGTTAGTAAAATGTAAACGCACTGTGTACACTGTTGTGTGAGGGTGAACACTGGATATAACGTTTGCTCGCGGCTACGACAAACGAAACTGTGACAACTGACGAATTGAATTAATATTCTTATCAGTCTGTGCTTTAATTGTACATACAAGTATACATATATTTGCAATTCAAAGGTATATATTTGTAGCGGTTAAATTATTCATAACCAATAAAAGGACAATGCCCAATAAAACGCATTAACCTAATACCAAACAAAACTAAACTATATTCAATCGATTTCTAACAATGGCTAATTAATAAAAACAATCAATCCTCAATCCTCACACAACTACTTCTTTTGCTTCTTCCCATTCATAAATCTGGTCATAAACGGCAATGGATGTTTTAATTACATTAACAGTACCTACTGTGTGTGTCCATTTAAAGTGTCCGCTCGAAGCCTTTCTACTAACATAGGCTTTTAAAATGCCGATACTTAAGGTTAATCGCCACTTCCGTCATCATGTTTATTAATTCTCAAAACACGATCACACATTGTAGGCATATAACTTTTTTTTTGTAATAATATACTCTTTTTCTTTACCAATCTGAACTTACATAGTTATTTAAGTGAAACAATACTTTGCCTACTAGATATTTTCTTTATTTTATTTTATTTCGATTCAGACTTTATAAAAGCCATGTAGGAAGTTAAAGTACAGTAAAAATGCTAAGAAATAGAAAGATTACACTAAAAAATTTGAAGTTATCACTTTGCAACGTCATAAAATACCTCACATTATACAAATGTAGAGCAACCTGTATATTCATTTCAGTATCAGTCCTACAACTGTAACGATTTCCTCGTAACAGTTAACTACATAGTTTATAACAAGGTATGTACATTTAGTTTAATTAACAATTAATCAGAGTTATGTAAATATTGACAACACAGATTAATATTGACACTCATCCTCTTGCTCGTATCCAAGTTTACTTAAGGTCGGCGCAGCGTGTTTGGTTCTTCTTTACATCTCTGTCAGCTGTCACCTCAGGGTTCACTTCCTTTCTCGGCATATCACCTTTCACAAAATCCATCTGTCTTTTGTTTGGTCTGTCTATTTTCTTATACACTAGGACAAACGCGCATTAAAAGTCGTAAAAGCAGTAAGATCAATGCTTTCGAGATGTGGTGTTGGCGGAGGCTACTTCGTATACCATGGACCGCCATGAAAATGAATTAATCCATACTAAAGGAACTCAACATCGCCAAGCGGCTATCTACAATATGCCAAAAGCGTGCCCTCAGCTTTTTCGGACATATTATGAGTCCACCTGAGCATGGTCTGGAAAAACTCATGATACCGGGCCTGGTAGAAGAAAACCGTGGTCAAGTTAGAGCACCAGCAATCAAGTCAAGTTAGTCAGACGCGATCAAGAAGGCTGTTGGAGGCAGCATCTACCGAGCGGTCCACACTGCAAAAGACCGCATAACTTGAAGACGCGTCGTAAGTGGTCGCGATCCTCAGCATTGGGGGAACGACGAAGAAGACGTTAAAACAGTGTTCTTGCTGCATGCTCCTTAATTCAATTATATCTCCAAAATTACTAAAAAAATTGCTTCAGATGGAAGCGCCACAGTAGCTTGCGAAGAACAAATTTTCTTAAGTTTTTTTGCAATTTTGAACCAAACGGTTGTATTGATGCTTTGAATGATTATAATTCAGTAAAGCCACATTAGTTTCGGTCGCGAATCACATTTTAACCAACATACAACCCGACACTAACGTAAAATAATTCTAATTTCGCGCATAAAAAAAGACATTTGTGGAGCCTTACCAAAGATGAATTATACTTATTTTTTTATCATCACTATTATCAGTTCAACCAAAAGATATCTATCCAGGCTAGACATAGTACTGCTCTTTGTTTACTTTTGAACGGGAAAGGGTTTTGTAAAAAGGCTTGTGTTTAAACGCCTACCAGAAAAGTACCTATTTTACTACCCAAAAATTCGAAATACCTGCCAAAATGGATAAATGCTCACCAAATTGTGTTTCATAAAGTATTGTAGAAATTAACCTATTTTCGTTTTTACACGCGTGTTTATATTAGCTTCACTTATATGTTTGTTTGTTTGTATGTTTGTATATCACCGACTCCTTTGAGCGCGATTTTGACCCACTTTAAACGGTCAGATGTCATTGAAACTTTGTAAACTTGTCGAGGACCGATGACAATTCAATAATTTTAAAAAAAATTGAGAAAAAAAAACACGTTTTTGTAGTTAGCAGAACTAAAAAATAGAAAATAAATAATAGTTTAAAAAACTAAAAAACACGCTTTAAAAACCAAACTAAAAAAGGAGAAAATAATTTAATTCAATTAAAAAGCGTGGGGTGCTTGACATTAATTGATTATAAAAATACCTCAAAAAGCACCCCACGCTTTTTAATTGAATTAAATTATTTTCTCCTTTTTTAGTTTGGTTTTTAAAGCGTGTTTTTTAGTTTTTTAAACTATTATTTTTATTCTATGCCATAAAGATTTATAAACGCCTTTAAAGTTAATTTCAGACCAAATATTTTATATTATCGCTAAATAGATGTTACCAATATTTTATTTCACGACTTTCAATTTAGTCAGTTTTACTGAGGCAAAAAAGCTAACGGTCGATCGTACAATGTTTTTGAATATCAAATATA
This sequence comes from Antitype chi, assembly GCA_947359405.1. Lineage (NCBI taxonomy): Eukaryota > Metazoa > Arthropoda > Insecta > Lepidoptera > Noctuidae > Antitype > Antitype chi. The sequence goes on from OX375815.1 coordinate 255,926, forward strand.
ATATTGCGTATCCCAAACACAATACATGTTACTTGTTTATTGTTTTATGCTTGCTTCAAGCATGCAAGCAAGCATGCAGCGTGCAAACAAGCATGCAACATGCAAGCAGGCATGTAACATGCAAGCAGGCATGCAACATGCAACAAGCATTGTTTCTGTCACGGCTTCGGTGCTGCGGGGTTTGGGCGGCCCCACGCGAGCGTATCGTCGCAGATGCTTTTAACGCACACCACCGCAGCTTCGGCTTGCTAGCCAGCCTCAGCCGCGGCGACGGACCTTCAAACCACCTGCTCCCCAGCTCACGGGCCGCTCTGCCCCTCCGCGCCTACGCGGGCTTACATTACACTATAGGGGTAGGGCAGACAAGACTGCGTTAAGTCGGTTTTGCAGCGATTCGTTTCTCAGTAAATTTTGTAGCACAACATATTGATTTTGGTTGGATAATTTGATTACACTAAACCTATTTAGAACTGTCATTTTGGGTATTAATTGTTGAAATTAATTAATTGCATACTCTGAACTCAATACGCCTCCTATCTTCAACTATGTGAACTATTAAACGACTCACACTTGACATTATTATTGACGTTTAATAGCATATATATTTAATCTGTTACCTTTTAGCTGATTTTAAAAATAAAACTCGACAAGTTTACAAAGTTTCAATGAAATCTGACCGTTTAAAGTGGGTCAAAATCGCGCTCAAAGGAGTCGGTTACATAAAAACATACATAACATATAAGTGAAGCTAATATAAAGCGTTTAAAAAAAGGTAATCAAGTTTGTACAACTTGCCTAGAAGGAAAAATTAGTAGACAACCATTTAAAAATACTGGTACTAGATCTTCTGAATTTCTCCAATTAATTCACTCTGATTTATGTGGTCCGATGGAGACAAGCTCTATTATGTTACTTTCTTAGATGATTACAGTAGGAAGATAACTGTCTATTTCATGAAGAACAAGTCTGAGACTTTAAAAAAGTTTAAAGAATTCAAGAATTTAGTTGAAAATGAAACTAATAAAAAAATAAAGATATTGCGCTCAGATAATGGAAAGGACTACATAAATAATGAGTTTAAATTGTTTCTGTGTAAATCTGGTATCCAGCATCAAACGAGTAATCCATATACGCCTCAGCAAAATGGCATGGCAGAGCGTATGAATCGCACATTAGTAGAGAGAGCTAAATACTTAATTTTGAACTCCAGATTACAAAAAAACTTTTGGGCTGAAGCGGTTTCAACAGTGGCTTATATTATAAATCATTCGCCAACAAAAGCTTTGGATTACAAAACACCATATGAAATGTGGACAGGTAAAAAACCAAATTGAAATAACATGACAATTTTTGGTTGTGCGACTGGTGCATGTGCCAAAGGAAAACAAACAAAAATGGGATTCAAAAGCCATTAAAATGATATTTGTGCGGGTTATTGTGATTCTACTAAAGGCTACAGATTGTATGATGAGTGTAAAAAACCAATATACAAGAGTAGGGATGTTGTTTTCTTGGAACATACAGTTAAAAATAATTGTGTTATTATGCCGCTTACTATTTTGCAACAACAGGAAACTACAGCTAAACAAGAATCTGATACCGATACTTTAGTAAATGAAAGTTCAGAAGAAGAACAATTGTTTGACGCCACCGGTGAATTATCAAATTCAGAATCAGATAATGATCCAGATTATACACCGGAGAGATTTGAGGAAGAAGATCCTATGCCATTTAGAAATATAACTCTGAGGCCGAGGAATACCAAACCTAATACATATTTTTGTCATGAATAGAAAACAACTGATTCAGCAGTATTATTAAAGGAACCAGAGACCGTGGAAGAAGCTCTTTCAGGCCCTAAAGCAAAAGAGTGGAAAGATGCCATGTACAGCGAATATGAATCGCTCCTTCAGAATGATACATGGACATTAGTAACACTACCCGAAGACAAAAGAATAATCCCTTGCAAATGGGTTTATAAAATTAAAACAGATGCAAACGATAAAGTTGTACGATACAAAGCAAGATTAGTCAAAAAAGGTTTCATACAAAGGAAAGGAACTGAATATAATGAGATTTTTGCTCCGGTAGTACGGCATACCTCAATAAGATATTTTTTTGCAATGGCTGTAAAAGAAAACTTATATATAGATCAAATGGATGCGGTTACAGCATTTTTGCAGGGAGATATAGATGCTGAAATATATATGAATCAACCACCCGGCTATGAACACGGACACGAAGTCTGCAGATTAAATAAGTCTTTTTATGGCTTGAAACAGGCAAGTCGCCAATGGAATTTAAAACTCACTTCTGTGTTAAAAGAGTTGGGATTTAAAAGTACGTGTGTGGATCCATGTGTGTACTAAAAAAAAATAACGCAAGCATTCTTTTTATATTGATATAAATGTTGATGATTTATTAATTTTTTATAACAATGTAGAGAAAGGTAAAGAAATAAAGCAAATTAAATTTGATATAAAAACGCTTGGACCTGTGAATCATTTTATTGGTTGGAGAATAAGTCAAAATGTGGTCAGAGACCAAATTCATATTGATTAGACTGCCTATATGATTTTTTTTTTACAAAGATTCAATATGACAGATTGTAATCCAGTTCATTCGCCCTGTGATCTTAGCTCCAAATTGATCAGCACAGGAGAGCAAAATAATATTGTTAGTAATGTTCCCTATCAAGAAGCAATTGGGAGTTTACTTTACCTATCACAAGGCACAAGACCAGATATATGTTTTTTAATAAATAAATTGAGTAGCTTCAATAACAAACCAGAAATACAACACTGGCTAGCAGTAAAAAGAGTGCTGCGCTACATAAAGAGAACAAAGGATTGTAAATTAACTTTTAGTCAAAACAAAGAAGAAAGAAGAGTGTTTGGCTACTATGATTCAGATTGGGCTTCAGAGATTAACAGCCGGAGATCATGCTCTGGCTACACTTTTCTGTTTCAGGGTGCTTCGGTCTCATGGTGTTCTAAACGTCAGAACACAGTTGCGTTATCAACTATGGAGGTAGAATATATGGCACTGGCTGCTGCCACACAAAAGGCTACGTGACTAAGGCATTTAGAGCCAGAACTATATTGGAAGGTTACAAATGAGCCTACCATAATTTATTGTGATAACCAAAGTGCAATCAAATTTGCGGGTATTGACTCTTACTGTTCTCGCAGCAAACATATCGATATAAGATATCATTTTCTTCGAGAGAGAGTTGCCGAAAAGGAAATTGAACTCAGCTATGTTGGGACTCAAGATATGGTTGCCGACATAATTACAAAACCAATTTCTCAAAAGAAGACTGAAGACTGTTCCGTGGCTATGGGTTTGCAATTAAGAAGAGGATGTTGAAATTAATTAACTGCATACTCTGAACTCAATACGCCTCCTATCTTCAACTATGTGAACTGTTAAACGACTCACACTTGACATTATTATTGACGTTTAATAGCATATATATTTAATCTGTTACCTTTTGGCTGATTGTAAAAATAAAAGGATTATTGGTCAGTTTGCGTACTTTATTAAATAAATAGTTCTGGAATTACTGAAATACTTTCATAAATTATCATTAATGTTACTATTTCAGGGAAACAAGATTTGGTGAGCATTTATCCATTTTGGCAGGTAAAAAGAATATAAATACAACACGTACAATAAAATTATTCTGATGAGTGTATAATTATTTTGGAACATAAAACGTTGTCTTTAGGCACCTCGGTATAGAGTGGGTTTATTTTATTATAAGTTAACATATTTTACTTGGTAATTAGTCTCAAGGTCTAAAAATTATTTTGGTGAGCATTTAGATTGTACCCTTGTAAAAATATGGCGACGGAATGTTACCGCGCACTGAGTCTTCAACTAGTGCTGAGCCGAGCATTGAGAATCCAAAGGAGCGCATCGCAGCGCGACAAAAAAACACACTGTTGGATTTTCCATTCTCGGCGCTAAGCAGTACGTTGAAATCCAGTGCGCAAAAAATTGCTACTGGAAAAACACACCTATGGGAACCTTGGCTTAATGTGACAGTCATAAAGGCCATGCACGTATGCGATGATTAGCTTTGACAGTACTTGAACATCGTCTATACTGAATAGGCCACCACCATTCGACCACCATTTCGACAGTTTAGTGCCATGTATTAGGGGGGAGTCTATTGTCATCAACTTGGCACAAACCCAGACTCCGGACTGAGATATTCCTCCTTGTAGAAATTCAATAACACTTTTCCCGACCTGGGAGATGAACCCAGGAGCGCTTGTGACTAGCCTACGAGGCAGTCAACAACATTTCTTTTTATTGATATATTTTTATGTTATTGGGCATTATTAAAAACGATACACCTATTACAATAACTTGAGCTCTACTTACAGAATCACGTCGGCAATGGCTATAAGCTTTGAATTTGAACCTGGGACTATGTATAAATTATATTATGTTAAAATTACATGAACACTGCGAAGCAGGGCACCGTTGTGTACATAAGGTACAAATAATTTCAGGAAAATCCTATTCGAAGCACCAGATATGCACTAAAGTGATAGGTTATAAATGTAGTAGATAGATTACATACACAAGAAACATTTAAAAATAAAAATAAAATAGTAGCCACCGAGTTCGGGATCAGGGTCCAAGCTACCGGCGGTCAGGGCTCCAGAGAGAGGAACCTCCTAACAATGCGAGCTGTGTCCAGAAGTACCGCTTTCTGAATCAAGCCCTGGATCCAGCTGCCCAACGAGACCCTCCTCAGGTGTGGGTCGATGCTCTTTGCTATCAAGCAATTGGCTGTTACGACTATCGGCACAATGATCGCTGAGTCCACATCCCACATGTCGACAACCTCGCGAGCCAAGTCAAGATACTTGATTTGTTTATCTTTCTGGGCTTTAACGAGGTTTCCGTCTTGCGGGACCGTTCTGTCAAAAATCATTGCGCGCCGCTCTAGTTGATCCACCACCACTATAGCAGGCTTATTGCGCGCCGCTCTAGTTGATCCACCACCACTATAGCAGGCTTATTGCGCGCCGCTCTAGTTGATCCACCACCACTATAGCAGGCTTATTGCGCGCCGCTCTAGTTGATCCACCACCACTATAGCAGGCTTATTGCTCGCCGCTCTAGTTGATCCACCACCACTATAGCAGGCTTATTGCACGCCGCTCTAGTTGATCCACCACCACTATAGCAGGCTTATTGCACGCCGCTCTAGTTGATCCACCACCACTATAGCAGGCTTATTTGCAACAACAGTCCGGTCAGTGATGGTGGATCGATCCCAGTATGTCCATTTTGGAGAAGTGGGTCGGGCACATACCTGTAGTACGGCACTTGTGGCTGTACCTCAGAGCAAGTTGCGGGTGGATATTCTGGCTACAAGCATATTATTATTATTAAAAACCTGTGATGCCCCACTGCAGGACAAAGGCCTCTCTGCCCTCCTTTCACTTCTCTCTGTTTACTGCTGCTGCCCAGTTCTGTAAAGTATTATATTATTATCTTAAGTTTTCTGACGATCTGGCAGTATAAGTCATTTATTCGGCCTACTCAGATGCCCTTGCTTTGCTATTGTTAGTCGAATCGCTGAGCTCCATAAGTTCTGTGTGGAGCTGCACGATCCTACTGACAAATTCGTGCACTGAATTGATAGGTCTACTCAAACTGTGTGGTGTTTTCCTCAAAATACCTTTTCAGAAATTAATCTACAAGATCTGCCCAAGAGTATGTCTAGACTTTAAAAGAGACTGTAACCTCTTAGTTTGTTTCGGCCTTTCTTCTCAAAGAAGTCAGATAGGAATGCCAATCTCATGGAGTTTTTAAATAATTGACGTGTTTTTATAAACCTTCTTACAAAAACAGAATCATTTACCGTAAGGTAGGTACTATTATATTTAAAAAGTGTACCTTTACAAAATAGCAGTGGGAAAGCATGCAAGGTTTTTTTTGAGGATGGGAAATCATCAATTAACTTATCCCTCTCTGGGTGGAGAGGGAGGACATGTCAGAGTTTTACTGACTAAAACCCACCCGTGTTCCTTCAGTTGCCTGTGTGCCAGGTGCCGCGGTATCTCTTTTGAACAACCCGCACCCCTAGCAGGCATCGGCCCTTGCGGACACCACCGCGGGGTTGGTGCTGACATCTCTTTGAGGCGCGCGTGAAATACAATGTTACCGGACGGGGAGCTACCCATTACTCGCCGCCGTCCGCAAACCCACGGACGGCAAGTTATTGGCGATTCCTGCCGTATTTCAAGATTTAACAGCTGTCTCTACTCCAGATGTAGTTTGCCCGGCCGAATAATTTAATTAATCAGGTGTGAAGGATCCGAAGTTCGAACTACTTTCGGACGAGCCTGTATCGTTGATGGACTTAGAGAGTAAACCACACACAATTACACAAAACATTTTCAAAGATCTCACTCACACGCAGCACTCCAAACGAAAATAATAAACCAAAAGAGGTTTCATTAACGTTAGTGGCAAGAAATTCGCTACCAGCCTTCTTTTGGCTAAGAATAGGCAACGTGTGGGAATCACATAACCGTGTTGTTACACATTGGTCGTTGACGACGTTATTCCTTTGAGGTTGTCCGATGGCAGTTAATTAGTTCGTTACAGTTACATACCTACTTTAAAACGGTTAGATTTTAAGATGATGATGATCAACTTGATACATAAGCAATCGACACAACAAGAAAACGCTCTATTGGTTTTCCAAAGTTTCACAATTCCATCAAACACATTCAGCGGCCACATTCAGGAATAATGACTATGTACACATAATCACCAAATTGTATGAGTTATATATAAATAAATATAAAATACATATACTGAGTATGGATTGTGTATTTTGTGTTTAAATATTAATTTTTGCGTGAAGTCAATTCCACTTGTTTTCAAGAAACACTGCGCTTATCCGCGACGTATCACCAACTTATCCCTATAAGGATAATTAATGTTAGTTACACGTTATTTCACGATAATTTTAGGAACCACATGCCCAATAGCCCTCTAATATAGCCTACCGTGAGTTCCGTATTTTAAAAAAAATAGACATCTTAAAACATTTAAATATCAAGTGTCAATGTGTTTTAGTAATGTAAAAGCAAATTACACTGATTTGCAATCAAACTTACAGGGCCTCAAGTCTGCTATTACAATAGTGTCAGAATGGTCTATCATTGATTTCATAATTGTTGATTTTGACAAGTTACCAAATCTACTAATAAAATGGCGTCATTATGACTTTCCAATGGTCAGCCACTGACACTCCATTGAAAGAAATGGCATTTATTGGTAATCTCGTAGATAATGACAAATTAATTACTGACTTAATTTACGAACTTCCTATTAGGTACTTTAGATTGCTTATAAATATAACACTAATAAATAATATGTAAAAATATACATAAATGAAATCTGGCATGAATAAATGTTCAAAAGTAGTAGTTTTTCGAAAAACATTTGTACTAACGAGTTTTATAATAATGGCCACACGAAAATGCCATTATGACACAATTCTATTAAGAGACCATTGACCAACCAATAATCCACCATTATGAATTTAGCAGATTACGAACTTTTAGCAAAATGACAAATGAATGACAATGGGATCGTGTTGGAATGACGAATTTATAAAAATAGCAGACTAAGGCCCCAGGGTGCATGCACTATGTAGCTAATTTATTATCCTACGAAAGACACATTAAATAAATAAATTCTTTATTGCCATAAAAACTGGTTACAAAAGTGTGAGACCCTGGTACCAGAGCTAGGTTAGAGTGGGTACCTGTATTTCAGGAGCCAGACCTATGGAAATAAAAAATTGATTGAATGATTAAAAATTGATTTATAAAATAGTTACCAACCCGCACTGGGCCCGCGTGGTGGAATACGGCCCTCTCCCTCTCACAGAGAGGAGGCCTGTGTCCCAGCATTGGGAATATTATAGGCTGATTATGATTATTATGACGATAAAATAGGTTCAAGTACGAATGAATCAAGTATTAGGTATGGCTATTTTATTTATATATGAGTTAACTGCTTATCTATTTAAGGGAATTTACGAGGAAAGAAGTATAAAGTTGATAAGTTACCGCAGAGTAACTAACAACATTAATAGGAAACTATACCTACCTACTATTATATTTGATCCATAACTAGGAATAGGTAGTAGTTATCGTGCTATAAACATAGTTTTGCGTTTAAGATGTTCCAAATATTTTCATATTCAATTAAATAAGCTAATTGGGTACCGTCTTTTATTAACTTACGTTCAATGTTTTTGTTTGTATATTGGTGTGTGCTAGCTGACATATGGCAAATAATATAATGGTGTGTGCTAGCTGACGTATGGCAAATAATGTAAATTAATCTATTGTATCATAATGTTAATAACTTACTATTGTATAGAATCGTGGTCTTCTAACTGAGGACCTTATTTCGCCATTTCCTCTTCGCAGCTAAAGCACTAGGAAGTGGTGAAGGGCGGACGTTTTAGAGGACTGTCATATGTAATTTTGATGATCAAAAAGTGCTGACTCTCAGCCTAGTTTGAATAAATTAATTTTGATTTAGGCCGCAATGCAAGTCATAAGCTCTTTTGTTATTTGTGACGTAATTAGCTAAATGCATTTTGCCAATTCATCGCTAGGTGTTCAATTAATGTTGTAATAAATCAGCAGGATCATGAAGTACTAGATAGCTACAGCTCATCTACCGGTAGGTCGGTACTTGAGATTCTCACTTTAATCACCATCAGTCTATAGAACTGACGGAATGACATTTCTCAACCTGACTTAACTATAACTAAGTCAGTCTCCCCAGTCAGTAACAATCATATAACATCGGGTCGTCGAGCATTATCATGCCTATCCTTTTCGCAACTATGTTAGGGTCGGTTTCTGTAAGAATAAACACCTCACTCATTTAGGTATCTATACCTAAATAAACACCTCACTCATTTAGGTATCTATACCTAAATAAACACCTCACTCATTTAAGTATCTATACCTAAATAAACACCTCACTCATTTAGGTATCTATACCTAAATAAACACCTCACTCATTTAGGTATCTATACCTAAATAAACACCTCACTCATTTAAGTATATATACCTAAATAAACACCTCACTCATTTAGGTATCTATACCTAAATGAGTGATGTCCTCTAAGTTCAATTGACTAATTTTTACTATTTATAAAATTATCAGTTCATTGTTCATTTCCAAACAATAATATCATGCATTAAAATAGCCTTGACAAGTGACGGACCGGAACATGCAAGTCAAGCACACCTTGAGGGCCTATACAGTGGCGAATACTTTCAAAGCGTTTCGTATTTCTACAAAGACTTTCTACAGGAAGCTTATGTCGATCCCATACAATTTTTAACACGCTTTTTTGACTTTTGCATTATCGTTATCGCTTGTCTAGGCCCCTACGCAGACAGCCCGTAAGCTTTTTGCGAACTTGCTATTAAAACAACATGAGCTGCTCTTGCGTTCGGTAGAAGCACGAAACAGAAGAATAATCTAATTACGGGCTAGATTAGACAGCAAATCATCATCACTTGCCTTGTTTTTTCTCACATAATATATTGGGGTCAGCTCTCGATCTAAAAAAGTGCAGCTGAATACCAGTAATTTATTCGGTGCAACTGCTTTATATATAGCTCTCATTTGAATTTCAATTTTCATTGTGTAACTTAAAGGTAGAACGCATTATATGCCAAAATACAAGATAAAATTTTAAAAATTATAACTGTATAACTGACGAAAAATTTCTTCATGGTTACAAACTCAAACTCAAAGCATTTATTTCATATAAACCAATTACAGGTACTTTTGAATTGTCAAGGTCGGTGAGATAGAAAGATGAAGCTAGTTGCCCATTCCAAAGCGTAGGTACCTATGGAGAAGAACGGGCAAGAAACTCCATGGACACTCTTTTAAAATCATGATTTTGTTACAATCAGTTGGTTACATCATTATGTTGAAATTATCAATGTGAGAACGATGTAAGAAGACGTGCACATTATAAGCGTCCGTAATTAAAACAAAACAAAAAAAAAAACAATTTAGAAATTAAAATAAGCCGTGGGAGCTAAGAGATGACCAGTCCCTACTGGCGGCGCCCGTTCACGAACATGACGTATGGATCAGCACCATTCAGCTCAACCATTTTGAAGGGAACTTAATGATCCAACACACACGCCACCACCAGCGAGACATTTGAGTGAGCATGACATACTCTCAGCTGCCAGGGCACATTCAAGTCAATGAAAGACGTACCCTGTAAATGTTAGCTATATAGTTAGGACATAGTGCTCACGCATATGCAATTATACAATACTAAAAGTTTGAATTTATACAATGCAAATGTATCTAGTTTTACAGTCTTCAGCAGCTCCAACAATGTTTACAAATGCTATTCAATTTAGTTTAAGGTACCTTGTGGAGCAGGACAAGCAACGTTTAGCCAAGCATTTTTGTTAGCGATATAATCCCCCAACTTATAATAAGCATGGCTGCATAGTGTGCGTTTTATACAAGATTTAAATTTAGTTTCATTCAGTTGGATTATGTGGGGAGGTATTTTATTGTAACATTTTAAACAGTACCCCATGAAGGATGAATCTACTTTAGCCAGTCTGAAGCCTGGTTGAACTAATTGATCCCTATTTCTAGTCCTAATGGTGTGTCTTTCACCTCTTTTACTGAAAAGATTTACATTTTTCCTGACGTACATGATGTTCTCATAGATATATTGACAAGGTACCGTCATGATATTAATAACTTTGAACAGTTCTCTCAGAGAATCCCGCCTACGGAGGCCATATATTGCTCTAATGGCTCTTTTCTGCAGAATAAAAATAGACTCGATATCTGCAGCCCGTCCCCATAGTAAAATACCGTAAGACATGATACTATGAAAGTAACTGATATAGACTAGCCTCGCGGTTTTTACATTTGTGAATTGGCGGATTTTTCTTACAGCATAAGCTGCTGAACTTAGCCGTCCTGCAAGAGCTGTTAAATGAGGACTCCACTGTAGCCTTGAGTCGAGCGTGATCCCTAGGAAAACAGTTTTATCGACGAATTCTAGTTTCTCTTTATTCAATACTATGTCACAGTCAGTACTTTTAACATTTGGTAAAGCAAATCTTATGCATTTAGTTTTTTTTTTGCCATTTAACACTAAATTATTAGCAGTGAACCAATTCTGTATCAGCAGTAGGGCGTTATTTACGTCGTCAAGATTTGATGCACGTCTATTTATTTTAAAAATTAAGGATGAATTATCGTCAGCAAATAACACCATTTGTGGTTGTTTTTTTAATAAATGGGGTAGATCGTTAATATATACTAAAAAGAGGAAAGGACCTAATATTGAGCCTTGTGGAACACCCATTTTTATTTTTAAACCAATTGAATTGACACCATTTCTATGAACTTTTTGCTGTCTATCACTTAAATAAGATTTTACTAGACTGAGCGCAAGTTTACCTAGTCCGTAATGCTCAAGTTTTAAGAGCAAGGTTTCGTGATTAACGCAATCAAATGCCTTGGAGAGGTCACAAAATATTCCAATGGCATCCTGGGCCTCCTCCTAAGCTGTAAATATGTGTTTTAACAAGGTAACCCCGGCGTAAGTCGTGCAACGTCCTTTGGTGAAACCATATTGCTGACCGTGTAAGATTTTGTTGGTGTTAAAATGATTAACCATTTGATTAAATAAATAATAAATAAATAAAATAAAATAACTTTATGGACACCATAAACCTTTGTAAACAATACCACAATACATTTCATTTAGGTAGGTAACATTAGTTTTTGTTCTTTTCGAACACCTTGCTGAATACCGGCAACACGGATACTGGTCTATAATTGTTGGCGTCTTTGCTATCCCCAGTTTTGAATAGTGGTATAACCTTACTATATTTCATTAAATCCGGGAAGACTCCTTGATCCACACACAAATTAAATATTAAAGCTAAGTATGGTGCTATGGTCTCGATTATTGATGTACAAACTTTTATAGACATTCCCCATAGATCTTCGGTCAATTTGATTTTGATTTGCCGAAAAGATTTTAAAACTATCATAGGGTTTATGTGCTTAAATTGAAATTCAACCGGGCAGCCTGGAACGTTCGCTCTTAATAAATCAATTGAGACATCGGGGGACAGTTTGCGCACTGGTAAATTTTTTATCCTGTATGTAGTGTTACCTACGCATAGTTCGTGTAATGGCGTCCCCATCACCACATTTAATTGATACCTATTATTCTATTCAATTCATTTATTTTAGATAAATTACAATAATATTGTTAGTAGCTATCATAATCATCCTTAAGTACATGTTTAAAAAAATAATATAATAAGAAGAAAATACACACAACAATATAAACATTGGATCAGGACCGCAATACTCAGACATGTAGTTGTGTCCAATGCTCCATGAGGGAGCAATTTGTGTCCATTCTCCCGGCAATAAACTGCAGGAAGCTGTTGGGGCTGCCCCGTATCCGGCGCATCAGAGATGCTAATCTTTCGCGATGTATCGCTTGAAAGCCATCCACTTGAGCGTCTGCAAACATACCTGATGCGCTACAAAAGCGCGTTATTGTATTGGACACTAAGGGCTCTGTTAGTCTTGAATAAAGTTGTTTTTACCTGTGCAGTACCGCGTGCAAACCTACGGGCCAGCATATTAGCTCTGATATAATGACATGATGTCATTATACAAGTAGGTTTATTGAATGGGATAAATTAAAAGTACCAGTTTTCAAAATTTTCAATTTATAATTACATCAAAGAAAACAAAAACAATCTGAGGAGACTGATTAAGTACCTAATTAATGTAGCTATTCAAAAATGTCTTGAAACGGTGCAACGGAAACCAGGAAAACCAACATAGGTATAATTGAGACAAAGGGTCAATCATTTAACGGTATGTTATAGGAAAACAACAACCAAATCAATCCAAGTACCCTCTATCCTGTCACGTGTTTCAGCTGCGCAGGAGTCGTTATCGATGAACTAGCTGCATACAACCGCACTCATTACGGGAAAATAACTAGTAACTAATATTGTTCCTATTCACTGTAAATATCTAGGATTCAAGGTAACAAGCAATGGCATCAGAAGGACAAACCCGTGCACAGAAGGTTCTAGTTTAACTAGGAATATATTCCTGACACGTAGGCAGTGTATTTAGGTCGGTAAATAAACTCGGGGCATGGGTTATGGATGTCAGATAGACGCTCGCTCCAAGTAAAATACTGGTATTCAGCTGCATCTGTTTACTCAGGAAGCCGACCTTAACATAGTAGAGATGATACTAGGCAAATAATGATTGCCTATCTAATCTAGCCCGTAATTAGATTATTCTTCTGCTTCTACCGAATGCATGAGAATAGCAGTTCATGCCGTTCTAATAGCAAGTCCGCAAATTGCTTACGGGCTGTCTGCCTAGGGGCCTAGGCAAAGAGACATTCTACCAACGATAACGATAATGCAGAAGTCAAAAAAGTGTGTTAAAAATTGTATGGGAGTAAGTAAGCTTATAAGCTTCCTGTTGAAAGTCTTTGTAGAAATACGAAACGCTTTGAAAGTATTCGCTACTTGTCTAGGCTCTCAGTGTGCACTTGACTTGCATGTTTCGTTCCGTCACTACTCAGGGCTATTTTAATCCATGACAGTATCGTTTGAAAATGAACAATGAACTGATAATTAATGAATAACAAAAAAATGACAATAAAACTTAGAGGAAATCACTTACTTAGGTATACCTAGTATTTATTCATATTGTGTTAATTTTAAACGACACTTAAAAAAAAAGGTATTCAGCTGCACCCGATTAGACTGGAAGCTGACCCCAACATAGTTGGGAAAATAATAGGCAGATGATGACGTTCGATGACCTATTGTTATATTATTGACAAAAGGGCTTTGTCTTTTTTGTTTTGTTTTGTTGAACGGGCCCGTTCTTGAACTGGATCACGCCTGATGGAAAGCAATGGCTCAGGTCTTTGATGGAACGAGCGTGCTCATAGGATGCCTGTTCACTCTCACTTTGAAGGCAGACGGGTTAAATGAGGAAAGGAACACAGACACTGGCAGAGAGTTCCACACTTTGGTTTGGAGCAAAATTAATTGTGAAGGAGAAGCGCTGAGCCAACCAAGTGTATATGTTACCCTGCAGTACGTCTGGTAGTCCGGTAGAAACACGATGGTGGGACCAAGTCGTGGAGCTAGTGCACACACACTCCGAAGTACAGTCTATAGAAGACCGACAGGTAAGCAAAATTACGGGCCACTGAATTGTTAATGGACTCTAAGCCAAAACTTTGAAAGTTCCATAGATTCTGTTCAATTCTTACTTCTAATAGGCGCCTTACAAAAAATCCAGTAGACCGTTTCTAACAAATTCTTACATAGGCTTACTATCTAGTTTTATAATTAACAAGTACTGCGATCGTTGCTAACCTAGAATGCTCTCCGGAGACCCAAACACGAACGCGCGACGTTAACGTAACGTAAATTTGAACGTTTTGTGAATCAAAAATACAGCTTTCCTATATCATTTTGGTCACCCTTAAACATAGTCTTAAAACTAAAAGATTTTAAATAAAGTGCATAATATGTGCGAATTGTTCTTCAGAAACGTCGGGTGCGTGGTACTCGCCACCGGCGGGCGCGGCGCGTGCTTGTGCGACCAGACGGGCAGGTGCGTGACACACTAACAGTAGGAATGCATTGCATTTGGATAGTTTAACAACGTTCATTGCATTATTTACGTTGTTGAGCATACACATTTTTCGAACTTATAAGCAATGGATTAGCAATATCCTTCAATTCTGATTGATAGTGTGTTATGCAATTAGGGTGCAGATGTATGAAGAAAACGAGGCAAAAGGACTATGCAATGGTCGTAGGGGGGGGCGTTCTGTTGTTTCTGCCTACCCTCATGGGAAGAAGGCGTTCATGTATGTATGGAAATGCGCAACGAGCACCTAGCTATTTTCAATTTTAAAACTGGGTTTATGGTCGAACGAGGCCCACAGAACACGACCACACTCGGTGGTCACGTTCCTATTATTTGGCACTGACAAAACCTAGGCATCATACTTTCTTCGAACTCTAGAATGTACTGAACAAAGCGCGTGACAGGAAGGAAACTCCATGAATAGCTCGGCTTTATTACCAACTGCTGCACTTTTATGGCCTTTACAACAGGAAGTGGCGCCCTGGCGCGAACGGACGATTAAATTAACCTATAAGACGTCGACTAGTTTTATCATGGGCACTGGTAAGTAACACAGGTACTGCATAATTTAAGTGCAAATCTTGACAATAAGAACTCTAATAAAACGGTTGATAGAAGAAAACGAATTTATGACACACAGGTAGGCCGCAAAGGGCTGTCTATATACGTGACGATAAGACTATGTATAACTAATAACTAATGACTTTGTGTAACTAATGAAATTCCTAAATTGCATACCTAGATACCTTGCGTTATATCCAATAGTGTCACTACAGCCAGTTGATTGATAGGCAACACACATAGTGGGTGACTCCCACAGTCACCCACTATGGGTGTTGCCGATCAACAGACCGGTTATCAATAGTATATAGTCTTACCAACGACCAGGGTTTCGTAAACATCTTGAGCGAACTTCTATTCTACCACCGCTTTTACGTTTGTTTTCAGTCTGGTAGGAGTAGATGGCGACGACAAAAGAACGGTCTTCCTCAGGACAGTGTGTTGGCGCCAACGCTTTTTAACATCTACACAAACTACCAGCCTATTACCCAACACACTGAAGGCTTCCTTTACGCGGATGACTTCGCTCTAGCGGCTCAATCGGCGACTTTCACTGACGAGGAAGATAAGTTTTCACTGGCACTCGACTTACAAGGAAAATACTACGACAGCAATGCACTCCGCCCAAGCCCGTCCAAGAGAGAATGATGCGCATTCCATCTCCGTAACAGATACTCAAATCAGGCCCTTAACACCACGTGGCGAGGAACTACCGTTGAACATTGTCCAAACCCAAAATACCTGGGACTAACGTTAGATAGGGCCCAACGTATAAGTCACATTGCTACAAAATGAAGCAAAAGGTCGGGACCCGTAATAACTTGATACGTCGTCTAATCACTACCAACTGGGGATCGGTACCCGACGTCCTTCACATATCTGGCATATCTTTGTGCTTCTCTGCTGGCGAATTTGCGCGTCCAGTGTGGCACCGATCTTCTCACGCTAAGCAAGTTGACATTGCCCTTAATGAGACAATATTATGGGATAATATCGGACTGCTTAAGGCGGTGATTTCTTGAAAACGCTCAAAAAGGTGGTTTTTTAAACCAGTGTATCTCTTTAACCGTAAATAATTTTGAAAGCAAAAAAATATATGATATTATCAAGTCTTTTTTGCATAGAGTGAAGGAACTCAAAACATAGTTATACATACTAAAGTATGTTTAGTTATGTTTTGAGTCAAAAAAATCATCAAAGTCACCTCTTAATTATCTTTAAAACCAGTTTATCCCTTCAATAACAATTATAATAATTATAATTTAAAATATACCATAAAATTCCAAATGCCGAACTGCATCCAGTGATGTATTAATTATTATTAAATAGTTAATATCTAATTTTATACGATTTTATTTGCATTTTTACGACAATGCTTGCTCATTTATTATTCGAATTACTACAACAGATTTTACCCGTATCGGATTGCAATAAGAACTATAATCACTCATAACGACAATATTTAAAGTTACCAGCCCAAGCAGCACATTAGCGGAAATTACATCCATAAACAAGCTATATTACAGTCAAAGGCTCTTATGTAGCTGTACTAATGGATAAAACGATTCTTGGGACTGTATGGGGGGCGATCTCTACACTGTTAAACAGCACAGCTGACTAATGGCTGTACAATGGACAAAAAAACAACAAAATGCATTTTAGTAGAACTTGAAAGAACTATTGTCCAGCTTTTGGCTACGTATAATGCTACTAGCTGGTTAAGAAGACCAAAGTTTGTAAACAGCTGCATAACGGGGTAACGTCACACCGTTTCTAAGCTTTGAACTGTATTAGAGAATAAAATTTTGCCATTGGCATTTTTTTATGGAGTACACAAATTCTATTATAATGCTTCCTCAATGAGCTTAACACTAGCTGGTTAAAAGCATTTTAAGACTGCATGAGCTGTAAATTAGTGTAGTGTTACTCCACTTTAATTCCAAAGCTTATAGTGTAAATATTATCTATTTCACAGTCTCTAGCATTATTGAAGAGTAGACATAGGTTAGTAGTGCTATGATAACGTCAATTTTGTCATAACCTCGCAACACGACTTAATCACATAGATTTTGTTACCAATGATCATAGTTCCGTACAATTAATGGATTCGGTCAGTGACCTTTCTAAAAAATAATTGTAACGAGAAATTCTGAAAGTAATGAATCAAACCAGACATGAGGGAGAAAATATTTATATGGTAAACCTTTTATTTAAAAAAAATATAAAAGAATGGGCAATAAAGAGAAATGTTGCTCAAGATGCACTGAAGGAATTACTAATAATTGTGAATAAGAGATTTCCAGATATTTTACCAAATGATCCGAGAACGATTCTACAAGCTAGAATAATTGCTTTAAAATAAATCGAATCTGTTGATGAATACTGGTACAATGGACTAATCAATCCGCTAACTATAGTTTTAAACAAGTGGCTAGACGTTTTAGAAAATATTAAGAGCATTGGTTTGAATATAACCTTTGATGGCTTGCCTCTATATAAAAATTCGAAATATGAGTTCTGGCCGATTTTCCGTAATGTTTTTGAAATACCCAACTATTTATGGTGTTTATTATGGTGTTGGAAAACCGAAGAATCTTGATCTTTATCTAGAAGATGGTGCCGATTCTGTTGGCACAAAATTCTCTAAACTAAACTAAAAATCACCAAAATTTAGTTTAATCCTGTCAAACGACGATTTCCCATTCTGAAATTGACTAAAGTGACACAACTTAACTATATTTTAGTTTGACAGCAATAAGATTGCACTGAATTATTAATTTAGTGAAGATGGTAATTTTGCTATTCTGAGTTTGCCGTTTTTCACCAAAAATTTTGACTATATTAATTTTTCTAACTAAATCTGACTATTTTTAATCGCGATTAAAAAAGTGTGGAATAAAACTAGTGGTCATGAACTAAAATTCACACCAACACTTCGACTTCAGGTGCAAAAACAGTATTGTATCTTTTTTTTTCTTTTCGTTTGCTTATATCTCGAAAATGGTGTGTCCTATCGCAAAAATGATGATAAATTCGACCCCCTTTATGAAACCCCTATGCCCCATAATCTCAACATGTAGGTAATATTTTTTTTATTTTCCATACAATAAGTGAAAAATTCCATAAAAAACGTCGAGGCTGCCCTCCTGCGCACGCTTCATTCAGCTCTTAAAAAAATCATTGCGTAGGGCACACAAGTACCACGTTGCGAAGCCAAAAGAAAAAAAAATACCACCTGCAGGCTTGGCACGACAACCGTAGAGAAGCGTTTTGTCGACGGAAGACAAGACAAAATGACGTTTCCGTGTAGACAGTTGTCAGTTTTTCACCGAGAAATGTAGACAAGCGATTTCTATTCTACAGTAAAGTAGAAATAGAAACCGTCATGCTACTAAGCCTGCAGGATCCGCGGTTGTCAAATTCGATTTTAGTTGTGTCAAAATTATTTTTAAGTTTAGAGATTTTTTTTTGCAGAATAGCTTTAAGATTCTCATAGCCAAAAGTAAGGAATTTTAGTGATAGTTTAGTTAGGTTAGTTCGGTGTACAAGAGAATCGGCACCATTGTAGTTGAAATGAAACAGTTATTGAATGACGGAATCCTTCTATCAACAAGCGAGATTATAAAAGTCAAGATTAGATGTTTTACTTGCGATTCACCCGCAAGGGCTTTTATAACAGGTATGTGCATTTTCAAGCCCTCAGCGCCACGTCTTTATGAGAAGATAAATTTTAATATTGTGTGGCCGTTACAAAACAATAAAGCCGTGTCAGTGGCGCTCAAAAGTTTTATTAATTTATAGCTGTTGGCTAAGGAATGGTCAGTAAAAATAAAAGTAATGGTATACATTTACTGCGTTTTATTTTATTAATCACATACTCTTGATTTGGCTTTGGTAATTATATATGTTAAACCATTAGTTGGTTTTATTTCTCCATCATCTGGGTAATCTGACGTGTCACTATGGTTCAACATGCCACTTAGTTCTTTTTCTGCATTGTTATATGTTGCAATGGATGACCGTTTCACTATGCATTGCATTTTTGTCCAATCTGTATGATGCTTTGAATATTCTAGTTTCATCAATTTCGAAGTGACGTTTTTAATATATCATCTCAACCATCCATCCTTTTTCTCAAGCACTTGGTATGACAGATAATTTTCCTTCCCCTCTTTCTATTGTCTTCACTTTTTGGATGGCATTTCTATTTTCTGAAAACAAGAACAATTATTTAGCAATAACATTAGCATCTTTACCTACTACGTCAGAAGTAAGAGATCATTAAGTATGCGGATTTAGTAAAAGTAAAACGCTCTATAGTATTAAAATATTTACACCTATTACAGGTACTATCACAAAAAATATGTACACTATTATTAATTGATAAATTATAAAACAAACTAAGTTATTCTCTTCGTTCGCATAATTGAATTGCAGAAGTGTGTAAGTGTGCAAGAGTGCGTACGACTCGCAATTTACAACACAAAAAAAAATTCGTAAACAAAATAGAAACAATAATAATACGTGCGGTGCGTAGCGCGTGACGGGTAACAAATTCACAATATATAAAGATAATATGGTAAAGATTTGGCAACAACTGGCTAACACAAGTTTGAATAACTCCTTTCAATAAAATATATATATATATATCAATATGATTGGTTAAATTTAAATGGCGCTAACAAATCCTTCGCGACAAAGCAAATTCGCGAATAAGCGACAGTCCAAATTCGCTTCATCTCTTTCACACGGCCGGGAGAGCCTAAAGTTAAACCTAGCTAAATATTCACTTAGCTAGGTTACATAAATTAAGTTATAGTTTTTTTTTATCTTACTTTATAACATACATTTCTAAGCAACATGGCAAGTAATGGCTCTCTGATTTGACATAACAGGCAAGAATAAGTAGGATCACAAAATCAAGTGAAGTACCTAAGCTACTTGAGTACGAAATGCCCGAAATAGTTTTCTATCAATATTAGAGATCCCTAAGACGCTGTTGTATACTCTCACTTTGCTGCTTTCACCAGTCGTTAGAATAACTGAAAACCATTGTACAGCTAGCGTAAAGTTCTCAGCTGATCAATAGAATTAAATATGGCCATTGCACAGAAAAGAGAGTTTCAAGAGAATTTAGTTAGAATGATTGCTGGATAACAAATTAACGCCATTTTAATGTAAACAAGCCGATTATATATGAAAAAAATTACTGATATCTGTAAAATTTTCATGATATTTCAAAGCTATTAAAGTAAAAATACATTATTTTTTAGCTACAAATAGATATGCATGCTCATAAAATGTTATTTTTTTGTAATAATCCATGAATAATTCGTACACCGTATTTATTTTGAATAATATTTTTAGTAAAACCATATTATTTCTGTGGCGCGTGTAATATTTGATAATAACACCTATATATATTAACAGTAAACTGGCACCCGCAGTACAATTTAGCGATAGAGATACAAAGAAACGTGAAAAATTACTTACCTTAAATTGGAAATTATATATTTGCCCACAGATTAGAGTTTGACATAACACTTGCACTGCACAAATAGTCTTTTGTTGCTATTTCTTTGTAGATTTATTAATCGCCGTAAGGAAACCATACACCATCTAGTGGCTGTCTAAGAGAATTAAAGGAGCTGGATAGTGGCCTATTGACAGCTGTCTAAGCTATTGTGCAGCCCATGTACATCTCTTACAATGCTCTGGAATGCTTTTAACAAGCTACTATAATTCTCAGCGCTGGTTAATTTGGGGCCAAATGTAGAATTATAGGAGCTGTGTAGCGGGATAGACAGCTCTTGTACAAACAGCATAACAGCGTCGAGTTTTCAAAAATTCTGTTGTCCAGTGGCTATACAGCTATTTGTGCTGCTTGGGAGGGCATTAAAACCGACTCCACTGCACAAGCTCTACCTGCTTGCAGTAATCGCACCACCTGCCGTACGAAGGGATGTCACATGCGCGCTGGAAACAAGATCCAAGAATCCGATTCCCGACATCCCCTATACGATTACACAACACCTCGGCAGGCTTAAAACTCGTAAGAGCTTCTTAACGCTCTACGCAGGCTATCCAGAACAAACTACCCATTACGAGAATCAAACTGTAGGAAGAGAAGCATCCACCACCTCCCGACAACATTTGCCTCCCGGGCGTGATCTGCAGTGGCTCATATGGAAAGCTCTGATCATTTTTGAAATTCAATGTAAAGATTTAATTGATAGTTTCAAAACACTGATGCATTAGTATTTCCATTAATTATGGCATTGTTTTCTCTACATTGGAGATCGGAAATGTTTTAGACCTAGAGACAAAGCTGGAATGACTTGCTTGGTGTAATGCATCACCTATAAAGCAATGAACGGTAATCTCTGACAACATTTTATTAAAATTCTGTAAAATGTGATGTTATTTTAACACTTATTCTAATCTTTACTTTTCTTTCTTTACTTTAGCGGCTTTAAACAAAGAATTCCCCAATTAAAAATACAAAAAAAATCCCATATCCCTATTTAGGAACTTCCCAGTGACTTAATTAGAATGCATTTTTTATTATTGTTAACAAACATGTTTATACATTTTAATTGCTATTGCTTTGTTGCGCATGTAACGATAACATTCTATTGTGGATTGGAACAAAGCCCCGGTGAAGTTATCGGACAAGGATAGTTATTTATAACCGTAAAATGTGGATAATATATTATTTTAATGTTGTTGAAACTTTGCTGTGAGGTAGCCCTTGATATCATTGTAATACCAGGAATTATAGGACATCCGCTTGTTGCACGTGATTATTGTATTATCATAAACTTTTATCCATTGCCCTTTTTGAAGAGGGTATGAATCAGTCGACAAGCCAGTATGTTCAAATCATTGCTTTACGCAATAGTACATTTCGCTTAGCACCATCACTAGTGCAATAGGTAGGTACTGGACTACTTAAGTCACACGTATTGTACACTATTTTTAGCACTTGTGACCTAAACCCACACTTAAGTCACGCTTTTCTGTGTAGAAATAGTAAAGAAAAGCGTGACTTAAGTGCAGGTTTAGGTCACATAGTGATATAAATTAACTTGGCTAACATCCGTTTTTTCTGATATACAATATGTGATAAATGCAACTTCTTGGTAAGTATCATAAAGTACCGCAAAAGCCACACAAAATGTTACGATTAGACACAAATATTTAAGAAACCCAGGAACAAACTCCAAAGCCTGGCTATCTGTGTATGATTGTGCACGTTGGGTCAGTGATGTTTGCTGGGTCAGAGGCTACTTTGGTTCAAAAAATCCAATACGGTCCCGCTTCTGACCTCGAGCGATGCGACTTGCGTCAAGCGATCGATGCGCGCGCGCGTCCCTTGTTTCCGTTCGTCGGGGACTTGTGGACCGACGACGCGTCGGTCCACAAGTCGCGTCGCAAACTCGTGGCATGCTCTAAACAACTTGTTTTCTCCACAGTCGCTGTTATAAAACGTGTTGTTGGAGTATTTCAGTCGTGGCCCGGGTTAAGGGGTCATAATACGGTCGTTATGCGCCACGCATGCCCCGCCCCCTAGTTGCGTAACACACCATCAATCAGAATCTGAATCATTTTGAAGTATATTGCTAATCCATTGCTTCATATGTTCTAAAAATGTTACTGCCTAGCAAAGTAAATTTGAACTATCTAAATGAAAGTAATTCCTACTGTTAGTGTGTTATACAACTACCCCGCAGGGCAGAAATGACGCCAAACCCCGCAAAGAATACTAAGTAATAATTACATTTCTATGATGGTTGTTGCGGGCAAGTGAAGCACAGCTGACGCTGACGCATCACCAGCGGCCACACGTCGTGGGTCCTACTGTGTGACCGCGATAAGATAAACATTACAAATTATAAATGTACTTTCGGTAAAAGTACCTACTATGAGTAATTTTGAATGTTACAGTGACAATGTTACTATTTATTAGTGATTGTCATAGAAATTATGTCACTTGGTTTAAATAGGTTCATTTTATTTGTGTAGATTCTTTTACATAATATTGTGAATGAGAGGACGTTGTAGGCCTTACAGACTGTAGATTTGTAGACGATTTTCTGTTCTTTATTTTCATTCCTCTAAGTACCTGATACTTATTGACAGGCCTGTACTGTCCTCCCATACCTAGTATCACTGTAATTTGAAAACATTGAAAAAGTCAACTATTTTAAAAGAGTAACCGAGGAGTTTTTTGCCGTCTCTTCTCCATAGGAAGCGATAAATTGTAACCGTGCACCTAGCTTCTGACGTTTCATAAGTGCCCATGCAGGTTTATGTGAAATAAAATACTTTGATTTTGTTTTAGTTTTTTTTTTCTGACGTTACTTCATAATTGTGACAAGCAGACCAACACCGTGTGGTTTCAGTAAACATCACACATAAGAATAAGTATTACTCAGGTACACTACATAATTAAGCCTATAAATTGCCTACTTTTGAGGGGCTGCGATTCAAGACTTGTGCCTGCGAGACCCGCACTGGGACTGCGTGTGGATGATCTCCATCTATGTAAAGGCTGTTTATGTTGCGTTCGTACACATGTTTATACAGTGGCTTCTGCGACCTTCGTGGGTCAACGGTCCATTTAGCACGGAAACCGTCCCACGCAGCGTTGTCGGCTTGTGGTCAACAAACGTATGTAATATCAATGAATAACATATCTATAAGGCAATAAATCTGCAAGTGGTTAAATTATTATGGCGCTGTTGTAGTTATCAAAAGTGTCATCAACATCGTGTTGTTTAATAGAACTATCAACGCCATCTAGCGGGGAACTGAATTTTTTTTTAGTATTGAAAGCCTACTATAAGGGTATGTAAGTGCAAAGATGTAAGACTACTAGAAGTTCCACACTCTCTGGATAGTTCAGTTTTATAAACAACAAAACATTTAATGGAGAACACTGATTGCTCACTCATTGGCCATTTAGATAGCTACCTACCTAATTATTAATAACTTTACTGGAAACATTCTACAAATAAGGAAACGACATGTTTTTGCTAGGTAGGTAGGTAGGTACCTACACCTACCTACCTAGCAAAAACATGTCGTTACCTGCTTACATAGTCAGGGCTGATAACAACTTGATTATTATTACTAACCGTTTCATTTCAGGAACCATACTATGTACTACCATACTACTTATATGTACCTACCATTTTGGACATATTTAGGTACAGGCTCGTCATGAAAATGGGTCAAACTTCAATCACATATCTAGTTATTGAATATTTTTGAAAGCAGAATGGCGCAAAGTCTGTAGGTATTCTATATATACCAACTACTACTGCCCATCGTTCTGCCCTTATGTATTTATATACCTACCAACTACTACTGCCCATCGTTCTGCCCTTATGTATTTATATACCTACCAACTACTACTGCCCATCGTTCTGCCCTTATGTATTTACTAGCTTTTGTCGAAAATTATCCCAGAGGAACGTAGGTATCCAGGGTATAAGCTATCTGTCTGCCAAATTTTATCCAAATCCGTTCGGTAATTTTTGCGTGATTGAGTACCTACCAAACATTCAAACATACAAACTTGCGAACTTTTACTGCGCTACTTGAGTTTTTGAATCAATCGGTACAATACATGACACAGATTTTTTCAATTTTAATTATTTTATGGACCACCCACAAATTGACCTTGAAGTCAACTTTAAAGTTACCTAAGTATGCCATTTTTTTTTGTTCATGTAAAATCTCTAGTTTCCTAAGGCAGTTTTCCTGTATCTCGTATGAATTCGGATATAAACCGTGCTGTCCCTGGTAAAAAACACTCTGTATAGGTACCTGGTTTGGCATCCACTATTAATTAATTTGATTAACATTTAATTTTTCGTTTATTTTCTTTCATACGTTTTAAGTAGATTTTTAAATATTTTTACAAAAATAAACTTTTTATTATTTTAATTCTTTTATTCCACTAAATACACATACACTTTTAAATATTAGAATATAAAATTATATAAAAACATTTAAAAATATAAAAAATAGTGGCCCATCGGCATCAGGAGCAGGGTTCAAGATGTCGGTGGTCAGGGCTCTAGAGAAAGGAACCTCCTGACTATGCGTGCCGTGTCTAGGAGTACTGCTTTCTGAATCAAGCCCTTGATCCAGCCGCGCAATGAGAGCCTCCTGAGGTGTTGGTCGAGGCTCCTCGCTATTAGGCCATTTACTGTAACGATTATCGGTACAATGATTGCTGAGTCCACGTCCCACATGTAGACAACCTCGTGAGCTAAGTCAAGATACTTGATTTTCTTATTTATTTATTTATTTAATACTTCACGCACAGAAATTTACAGAGGCGGACTTAATGCCAAAGGCATTTTCTACCAGTCGACGTTTGGGTGATGCAGAGACAAATAGTGGTAGGTGCAATTACTCGTGTTTTGAATATTTATTCAAATATAAGTAAATATAGGTACTAATATTATTATACTCATACATATGATATAAATACTTAATTAAATATAACCAAAAATAAACATACTTAAATACACATAAATATAATAAAACAAATAAGACAAACAA
Organism: Antitype chi; assembly: GCA_947359405.1. NCBI lineage: Eukaryota > Metazoa > Arthropoda > Insecta > Lepidoptera > Noctuidae > Antitype > Antitype chi. The sequence goes on from OX375815.1 coordinate 281,855, forward strand.
TGGGAAAACATTCTCGTTGTGAAGATACTGCCAGCTTCTTTTGAATGTGCTCGCGAACTTTCACTTTAAAGGACAACCAGTTGGTTGCCATCCTGATTTCCAAAGAAAAAAAGGTGGTCAACGCCCTTTGCTCTCTGCGCTGGCGAATGGGCAACCACTTTAGAAGCGACCGTTGCGCAGAGACATGGTCATAATTATTTACGCAGATTGAACACGAATCGAATGCAGTAATTGAGAAGACGGTCAAGTTTGTCGAGGAGATCAGCATTCAGATCGTAGTAGCACACATCACCGTAATCGATGATAGGGAAAATTAGGGACTGCACAAGCATTGTCTTCGTACTCGTTGGTAATAAATTTTTCAGTCGGTACAGAGCACGCAGCGTTCCAGTAACCTTCTGGCTGACCCTAGCGACTTGAGTACGCCAGTTTAGGGTACTATCAATGTGCAAGCCTAGGTCCTTCACATCAGTACTAAATGGAACGATCGTACCATCGAAGAGTACTGGTGGTAAGGTTGTACTATCAAGTTTACTCATACTCCGAGAACTACCTATGATGATTGCTTGACACTTGGAAGGGTTAACTGCTACCCCAAATCGATCAGACCAGGCTTTTACAGCTATCAAGTCCCTATTCAGTCTGTCGATAGCTTCTTCTTATCTTGCTCAGCTTTCACGAGATTCTCGTCATGAGGGACAGCGATATCAACAATCAATTCACGACGTTCTCGTCGATCTATCACCACAATATCAGGCTTATTGGCTACAACAGTCCTGTCAGTGATGATAGATCGATCCCAGTACAATGTGGCGTGACCATTCTCGAGAACTGGGTCGGGCACATACCTGTAGTATGGTACTTCAGACTCCACAAGGTTGTTAATTAATTAATTAACATAATCATTATCATTTAATAGGGTATTTTCCAATTTATTAAAAACTATTCTAATTTGAAGATTGGGACGAAATATATTACAGAAAAATAAAAGTAAATTGATTTATAAATAACCATTTTCTCAATTTAAAACAATTTAAATCAAATGAATTTTTCGTTGTTTTGAATTTACCACCAGAATGCTCCTTACGATGACTTTTTATCACGTGACGTCAACTTTGTGTAAACTAAAGTAGTTATAGTAAGTAAACAAGTGAATGTCGAGTTTATAATTAACAAGGTTTTTAATAGATAGAAAGTGATATTACTGGTCTGCGATGCCTCTGTGCACAAATTATAAGTACTTCTAAAACTAAGTATTTGTACCGGTGCCCATAACATAAAGCTGACGTCACTATATCACGTGATAAAAAGTCATCGTAAGGAGCGTTTTGGCGGTAAATTCAAAACAACGAAAAATAAGTTTGATTTTAATCGTTTCTAATTGAGAAAAAGGATATAAATAAATGTATATGTATTTTTCTGTTAAATATAATTATCGTCCCAATCTTCAAATTAAAATTGTTTTTATTAAGGGCCTAAGTCCCGTTTGGTAGCGTAACACGGTCATTTTATGAACCGTACTGCTCATTAACGGCTTGTTTTGAAGATTTGAAAAATATATGATTTTGCTATAAATTCATATAGATCATTTTGCCGAGGGTACTTTTTTTGTATGGTTAATACTTTTGCTGTAAATAAATATTTTCCAGCACGCAATATTTTGGCTTCTATTCCATACTCCTACTAAACGGCTTCGTTATTTGGAAAAAAAAATACACTGAAAAATAGATAGAGGTACCACAGAATCGCTAGAGCACAATTGTAAATTAATCAACATTTGCCAAGGAATATCCCCATTTTGAGATAAAGGCTCAGTGGTGCCCTGCGCGGGCGCGGGCGGCAGTCGTGCTTTAGCATTCAGACGGGAGATGAGAATACTATGGGCCTTAAATTGGAAAATACCCTATTGTCAGGATATGGTACATTAAAATAATAGTCTTAGGATTGTCAATGGACCACATTGGATCACATTGACCTACTTAGTTTAGAAGATATTTAAGGTTGTTTTTACACTAGGTAACATTAAGGTAAATTGTTGTTAGTAGTTTGTTATTCAAACTCAAACTCAAAGCATTTATTTCAAATAAACCAATTACAGCACTTTTAAATTGTCAAAGAGTCGGAAAGATGAAGCTATTTGCCATTCCAAAGCGTAGTAGTACCTAAATATATACCTACGTATTATTAACTTGTTATATCTGAACAGGCTTCGGGATGCTATTCCCAATCCTTTCCTTTTCCTCCCTGTTTAAATTCACCGCCACTCGCACTCGCCTATCACTGTGAGTGCGAGAAGGACAACGCATCGCTCCCGCCATCTGCCGGGGTGGAGAGAAAATACGAGTTCGAAAAAAAAAACGAAGATTGCCGGCCGGCGACAACGCGTGCGTTGAAAAAACACCAAAATATCGCGAAATACGACTGCTAGTGATACAGTGTGGTGATCTCCTGGCTCCCAGCATCCCGTGAGTACCTGACCTCTTCAATTTACCATCCTTTAGCCTGTTTACCTGAGTAGGAAACTTCAAAAGCGTCCTTGGCTATACGCGATACTCATTCATATTTGTGGTCCTTCGAGCCGGATACCTGTAGATTACAGTTTTTTCAGGCATTCTCAGGTTCAATTTCAATAAAAAACTCTGAGAATTGCTAGATTTTCGCATTTTAAAAGTATTATCCTACAAAATTGTGTTGTCACACTCGCAGTATGCGACTATGCGGATTCAGAGGTCGTCTTAATTTTAGTCGGGTTATATCACAATAATTCACGTAATTAACGTGACTAATTGCTGGTAATCTTATTATCTATAACTATTCACGATAGTTATACACTAACAAACATTATTACAATTTAACCTAACCTAATAAATCTCAACTTAGGTTCGTATTTTCATAATCATTATTTTACATACGAAACATAATGGAGGAGGGTAAACTTAGACTTCTTCAATCTCAACGCGAATATGTTTATCGTGATATCCAAATCCTTTACGACTTATCAAAATCTATGATTCAAGATCGTTCAAAGGTATCGTCGTTCAAGGCGAGATATACTCGAATACATTCAATTCGCGAAGAATTTGTTGCGTTATGTAGTAAAATACAAACTGTGGAGTTAGCCATGAAACCTGATGCACAAGTGTGTCAAAAGTCTTTGAGTTCGTTTGATGATTTGTACTATGCCGTAATCAGTGCAGTGGCTGACTTGCAGATCGCTGATAAGAGCGACTCCATGCAAACGGGACGTAACGCGCGGCTACCGAAACTTGAGTTACCTAAATTCGATAGTAACATAGAAAACTGGCAAACATTTTATGATATTTACAAAACTTTAATTCACGATAATAATTCGATTTCGCAAATAGAAAAATTTCATTATTTAGCGTCTTGTTTACAAGGCCCGGCTTTGTCCATTATCAAAGGAGTTCCGATGACCGCCGATAATTACGAAGTAGTTTTTAATAGTTTGATCGAGCGTTATCAAAACAAGCGTATTATAGCTTTAACATATCTAGACAAATTCTTTAACCAGCCAGTTTTAAAATCGGGTAACTTCCAAGATCTACAAACTTTAACAAACGTAATTTATGAGGCATACCATGCACTCCAAGCTTTAAAAATTGAAAATTTGGGTGATTTTATCTTATTTTGTTTAACTTCGCGCGCGTTGGACTCGGACTCGCGTAATCGTTTCGAATCTCAGAGAAACATTTCACAATTACCTACTTTTTGTGAATTGTTAAAGTTTCTTCAAGATTATGTTAAAATCTTAGAAACTAGTCATTTATCTTCTAAATCTAATCTCAATAACAATCCTAACTCTCGTAACCTTGAAGGGAAAAAACCTTCGCCCGCTACTAGTAGGCAAAATAGCAGCGGATCCAAACGCTCATCTTATCTCGCAAAATCTATCTCACCTGCAAATGTGACTTGTGCTCATTGCAGTGATGCGCACTTGATTTATCGGTGCCCTACCTTTCAATCCTTAGATTCTCGTGCTAGACTCGCGTTAGTACAAGGTAAAAATAATATGTGTACAAATTGTTTACGTACAAATCACGTCATAGAAAAATGCATATCTAAAATGTCTTGTACGGTGTGTGGATTACGTCATCATACCTTATTGCATATTGACCCAGCGCCATCCAGTGCCGGCGCAACTACTGGAGCGAACGTTACAGCTCATTCTCACGCCGCCGTTCCCAACCGCGATATGGTTTTACTAGGGACATGTCAGGCGCGCGTGTTCAACACCGCCGCCGGCACTCAATGTACCGTGCGTGCACTCGTGGACAGTGGGGCGCAGGATTGTTTTATCACCGCTGCGTGCGCGCGAACACTCGGGTTAAAACTCCGCCGCTGTAATCTTAGCATAGCCGGACTAGGACAAAACTCAGTCACACAAGTAAAGGGGGTGACGGAATGTACTATACGACCTGTACATGGTGATGCTCCACACTTTAATATCAAGCCAGTCGTATTAGATAACATTACTGCTCTAATACCTAGCGTTAAAGTACCATCAGTCGTTCGAGAACGTTGCAAACATCTAGTGTTAGCCGATCGCGACTATGATGTTCCCGCCAAAATCGATTTATTAATTGGGGCGGAGCTATTCCACGAAATCTATGACGGTCAACGAATCAATCTGGGGTCCGGTTTACCTACCGCTCTGCATAGCGTTTTCGGGTGGATTCTGTCAGGGGCAGTAAACTCCAATTCTGCACCTTTAAACACCGCGTGCTCTTTAGTGGCCACCACATTTAAATTAGATGAGCAAATTCAAAAATTTTGGGAAGTGGAGGAACCACCGCGCGCTGTTATCACCGTACCCGAGAATAATACCTGTGAACGCATGTACACTGATTTAACCTATCGCGAACCTAACGGACGATACGTCGTACCTATCCTCTTAAAGGATGGCGATCGTTCTTTGGGTGAATCTTACAATAGTACCTTGTCGCGTTTAACTCATCTTGAAAAGAAACTTAATCGTCAGACTGAACTTAAATCCGATTATGTTAATTTTATGCGCGAGTACGAGAATCTAAATCATATGTATCCCGTACCTAACCCTGAGGTACCTACTCTCAATCGTTATCTTATCCCTCATAGTTGCGTCGTTCGCCCAGAGAGCACGACCACTAAATTGAGAGTAGTTTTCGATGCTAGTTCTAGAACTACTAACGGTCTATCTTTAAATGATATTGTATTCACTGGCCCTAAGCTTCAAGTGGATATTGTAGACATCATAACCGGTTTCAGATTACACACAGTAGTTTTAACTTGTGACATCTCAAAGATGTATAGAGGAATCTTGCTTAGACCGGAGGATCGGAACTTTCAACACATACTATGGCGAGAATCTCCTAGTGATCCAGTTAAAGAGTACGAACTTGCGACTGTCACCTACGGAGTTAGAAGTTCACCTTATCTGGCCATCCGCACCCTCCATCAATTAGCAGCCGATCATGGCGCCGCGTATCCCCGTGCAGCTGAAGCTCTTCTTCACGAGACATATGTCGATGATATTACGACCGGCGCGCCATCTGTACGCGAAGCCATAGAACTAAAAGATCAACTTATCAATTTATTAGGTTGTGCTCAACTTGAGCTCCGAAAATGGAGTAGCAATTCACAATCCTTTCTTAAAACTTTGCCTGTAGATCATTGTCAATCACCTAAACTTTTCTCTGAAGAAAGTGATAAATCAACGTTAAAAATCTTAGGAGTCCAATATGATCCTGTGAGTGACAATTTCAGTTACTCACAGTCCCCAATCGAGGACAATAAATGTACCAAGCGTTCCATCTTATCTAGCATCGCGCGTATTTACGATCCTCTTGGGTGGCTCACACCTTTTATTTTAAAAGCCAAATTGCTCCTTCAAGATTTGTGGCGTCTTAATCTTTCATGGGACGAACCTGTGCCCAGAGACATAGCTCTAGAATGGCAAGGTTTTATAGCGGATCTTCATAATTTAAAATTAATAGAAATCCCTCGTAGGATTATACCTTCTCAGTCTAAGGAATCTCAACTCATCGGATTTTGTGATGGATCTACTAAAGCATATGGATGTTGTGTTTATCTTCGTGTCGTTACCTCTCACGATGTACAAGTTTATCTGTTAATTGCCAAGTCCAAAGTAGCACCTCTAAAAGTGTTGACTGTCAACCGCTTAGAGCTTTGCAGTGCTGTATTACTGTCCAAAGTAATAAATCGCATTCATTCCTTGCTTAGTTCAAAAATCATATTGAATCAATCTATCTTGTTCACAGACAGCTCGACTGTATTGTCATGGTTGAATACTGAGCCACACAAGCTTAAGACATTCGTTGCCCACAGAGTGGTCCTAATTAACGACAGTCCTGTGCCAACTGAGTGGCGACATGTGTCCACTCATGACAACCCAGCCGACATCTGTAGTCGTGGCTTATCATGCTTATCTTTATCTTCTTCTCAAATCTGGTGGTCTGGTCCTCAGTGGCTGTCCAACGAACCATTCAACTGGCCTGTTTCAGCAGTTGAAGTGTCCGATAACGTGCCAGAACTTAAGCCCGCATCACGCGCGGGTCATACGGGTATGACACGTGACGCTGACTTGCTTGATTCCATCCTGGAACGCCACTCCTCTCTTTCCCGAGTGGAAAGAGTAGTTGCATGGATCTACCGTTTCATCAACAACGCGAAAACTAAACGTTCTGACCGTAACTTATTATCTTATCTGACAGCCACTGAATTAATCCAATCTTTAGATCATTTAACAAAACATGTTCAACATCAAAGTTTTAATGATGTCATATCTTTAATAGCATCCAAGAAACCTTTACCCAAACATTTATCTAAACTCTCTCCTTTTCTTGACACTCGCGGAATCTTGCGAGTGGGGGGACGTCTCAAGCACGCGTCATTACCAGGTCGCGTCAAACATCCATACCTCTTACCTAAGATTTCTCAATTGAGTACTCTTCTTATTGACCACTATCATACAACTTATCTTCATTGTGGGCCTCGCCTACTCCAATCTTTAATTATGCGTCGATTTTGGATACTCGGCATTAGAAATCTTATCAGATCGCGGTTATCTAAATGCGTGACCTGTTTTAAAATCAAACCTATTCCACTTCAACCTTTACAAGGTGACCTTCCATCTTCTCGATTACAACCGGGTCATTGTTTTAAAACAATCGGGATCGACTTCGGAGGTCCTTTTATGATAAAAGAAAGTAGACGTCGTAACGCTAAAACTTACAAAGCGTATCTTTGCCTCATAGTCTGCCACGCGACCAAGGCTGTTCATCTCGAGCTGGTTACTGAGCTCACATCTGAAGCATTCATAGCGGCCTTGGATCGTTTTGTATCGCGGAGAGGACTTTGTCACTCCATAGTCACAGATGGTGGTACTAACTTCGTGGGTGCCAGGCGTTACTTGTCGGAAGTTAGCGAAATGCTCAACCGCGAAAGCGATAGTATTTCCAGTCACCTCGCTTCTCGTGAAATCACGTGGAAGCTCAATCCTCCTTCCGGTCCTCACTTCGGAGGCATTTTCGAGAGCGGTATAAAATCGACAAAATACCATCTCAAACGTATTATCGGATCCCAGATTCTTACCTTTGAAGAATTTTATACTATCTTAACGAAGGTGGAAGCCATGTTAAACTCTAGACCCTTAGTAGAACTATCTTCCGATCCCGGCGAGGTTGACGCTCTTACAGCTGGTCACTTCCTCATCGGTCGACCTTTAGTATCGCTGCCTGAACCGATGTATGCCGAAAACGAGACATTACGTACTCGTTGGCAGCTATTACAGCGCCTATCACAGAGCTTTTGGCGCACTTGGCAAAGGGACTATTTGCATACCTTACAACAGCGAATGAAATGGTTAAAACACGGCAACCGTCAGCCAAAACTGAACGATCTTGTAACCATTTATGAACCCAACTTACCTGCTAACGAATGGAGGTTGGGTCGCGTTGTACAGCTGCATCCGGGTAAGGATGACATTACTCGGGTTGTGACAGTCAAAACATCTAAAGGCTTACTTGTAAGACCTGCTGTCAAAATTTGTCCTCTTCCAATTGAACAAACTAATTAATCTATCTACCTATATTTCCATACTTATAATTTAACGCACTTATAACACTTAAACATTTTCAAGTATCTATTATATATCAAAATTGTATATTACATTTAAACTTATTTTAATCTTATCAGCTTGATGACAAATGAATCCGCATAGGCCTTAATTCTCGAACTTCATCTATCTTATCTTGTGAAATCCCTGGTTGATTTCAAGTGGGGGGATATGAACAGGCTTCGGGATGCTATTCCCAATCCTTTCCTTTTCCTCCCTGTTTAAATTCACCGCCACTCGCACTCGCCTATCACTGTGAGTGCGAGAAGGACAACGCATCGCTCCCGCCATCTGCCGGGGTGGAGAGAAAATACGAGTTCGAAAAAAAAAACGAAGATTGCCGGCCGGCGACAACGCGTGCGTTGAAAAAACACCAAAATATCGCGAAATACGACTGCTAGTGATACAGTGTGGTGATCTCCTGGCTCCCAGCATCCCGTGAGTACCTGACCTCTTCAATTTACCATCCTTTAGCCTGTTTACCTGAGTAGGAAACTTCAAAAGCGTCCTTGGCTATACGCGATACTCATTCAATATCCCTCTACTTCTTATTCGTTAATTTATATAAAATTGTTGTATAATTTGAGGAAACTGTATCGGGATTATATTGTAGCAATATAATTGCATACCTACTTAAGTTATTTTTGCAACAGTGTTTGTTTCTCAAATATAGTAAAATAGACCAAAAAATCGCCGTGTTAATTTCCTTTCTGGACATATTATTTACCAATCATCTTTCCCACAATCCGTCCATATGTTCTTTTGATTGCCTACTTTGTGTCTATAGGTACCTACACGTTCTTACTTTGCACCTAGCGACAATCTTTTGAATAATTAATATTAGCTATAACTGTATAAAAATAGACAATCCAAAAACTCTGTGCATAAGTTACAAAACAAAATGGCGAGTGTCGCAAATTGTTATTCATTCACATGGCCTCAAACTTAGCTAAATATGGAGTCCCCAATACAAACATTGCGGAAAAGATTTGCATTAAACAAACAGAACCGACCTACCTATTATTTTGGAAGTGCGATTAGTAAGTAATATCGAATTGGTATTCGTATCAAATCGTAAAAGGAAAGCCTACTTACCTAACAAACCAATGCATAATATTATTTCGCTCTGATAAGCTTTTCTATTCTAATGGATTTAAAACTAAGACAAACGTATAAAATCCAAATATTTAGCTATGGATATCCATAACTGAACATTAACAAATAAACACCTCTAAAGATAAGCCATAACATTGCGCCTTTTATTAATTCTCTCATCAAGTCACCCGCCGTATTAAAACGTGGCCAAACAAAAATTATACTAGTATCGCCATCCAGTATCTCACTCTGGAATTAGTACAAACCGCGAACAGACTGATCGCGACTGTGTTAAACATCCACGATATAGATGGCGCTACTTGTATTCATAATTAAAATGCGCACAGTAAAATAATTAGGAATGTTTCATTTTCGGCCATAAACTGTAGGTACGGTAATGAAAAAATAGGAAATAATTTCAACAATTGTGGAAACATATTCTTTTCTGAATATTCCCCTGATTACTTCGGCACAAAAAATAATCGTTTTTGAAACTATTGCCATAATTTATTGAACATCGTCTTTCTTGCATACTGCTTTCGTCCAGAAATCATGTTACATTAAAACATAATAATATCACGTAGACGTTATTTGTTTAGGTATAAAAAGAATGTATTTCTTTGCTATTATGCTAAGATAGTAATACATCTATCTTAAACAACTTTTTTGAACTAATTACAAGAAAGTGTGAAGACTTAATTCATAGTTAAAAAAAAACTACTTTTGTGGATTGTAGATTTGTAGGTATTTCTGGACGAAAAATTCTAACCTAGGTTTGTATGACATCTTGACATCACATCAGTCTGTTACTTCTGTCAGTCTCGTTCGTTTCGACTTTCGGACCGACCGCAGCAAGCTTAGTTTATCCTGATCGACCGACCCGTGCGGCTGTTAGAACTTGGCTACAAGCCCCTATTAAATATCATACCAATAGAAAGACATCGAAAACAACAATCACTTCTCACAGTTTTGACAAATTTTAGGTTATGTAAACGTCATCTCTGCAACCTGTCATGGCTGGCTGTCGATGGTCCTACCAAACGTCAAACATTTTCAGTTTTTATTTAGTGCCTAAAAAATATAAATTTTTATGAAAAAAAAAACATTCTTTATTGTATTCAGGGGTCCATTTTCCAGGTTTTCTAAAATGTACATGTTTTGGCCGGAGTCCCATACAAAAATGAAACGTCTCCTTTAAGTTCAATAATAGATTATAATTTATGAATTATTAATCCAATGGAAGAATACTAATCGCCGCTTCCTTAACACGTCATAATACATGTTTACTGAGGTATTATTACTATGAGACTGGGTTATGTAATGGTCAAAAATAGAATTTTATTTTATTTATTTTATTGAAAGTTTAGTTTAGAACTAATTAGATGAAGATGTTATATCGGAAAAAATAAGTATAAGTAAATAAAATTCCGGATTTAGCTATATTTCTAGCAAGTTTTTGACAATGATTGACGCTGCGATGAGATTTTGACTAGATTTTGATAATTTTAAAGTAGTTACGGGAATTGGCCTTCTGATCTATGTTTAAATAACTAGCTTTTGCCAGCGGCTTCGTCCGTGTGAAGGTCGAAACTTATCCAGCGGTTATGTACTATCGAGGTAAAAGTAATGTGTTGTTCCTGGTTACAAAATATCTGTGTGCCAAATTTCATTCAAATCCGTTCTGTCGTTTTGCGTGATCCAAACATCTAAACAAACAAACTTTCACATTTATATTAACTATTATATTTTTACTATTATACTAACTACTATTATATTTATACATTTGTATAAAGTACGATTTAAAATAGGTTAAGCGGCATACCTACGCAAAATCAAAACACAAATAGGTATTCAAATGAGCCCGCGCTTCCTTCCTCGGCATCGAATAAAAATGCAAGCGCCGACGCATGTAAACGCTAGTGTACACAGTCACCGGACCTGCGTCATACGTGGCCATGCATACAATATCGACCGACGTCCTGTCAAACGATAAATCTGATATGCACTGATGAATGAACCTATCAGTGCACTTCCTAATGTGTGCAGTGCTCGCATTTAATTTGTTTCTGCTATAAAAATGATTTACGATCCTTTATCGCGTTCGTCTCATGTTTGTGTTTCGTCGCCTTATGGTCAAGAATCGAAGTTCGCGGTCAGTTCATTCATGATTGGTGGGACAAATACTTACGTCTGGAGAAATCAGTTTTTGCAATATCGTATCCCCCTTCCACCAAGCGTCTACCTGGGGCTTGTTTCATAAACGTTACAATCCGACAGTTTTGTAAATAAGTCACTTATTTATAAAGTTGTATGACAAGTGCTGTTTAATAAACCTTACAATTATGTAAGAATTTAACAAGTAAAAACATTACAAATATTCCCATTACAAATGCTGTTTAATAAACTTTTACATGTGCAGAAAAGGCCTGTAGATTTCGATAGCAAAATTGTATCTAGTGATTGTAAGTTACAAATTACATAAAATATAAATTTATGTTGAAGATTCTTAAATCGAGGGTAGATTTCAAAAATCTTAGAATTTTAAAATATTTTTCATTCAGTCTAAAGAGCCTACCAACTTTTTTATTTGTTTGATTCGTAACGAAAGTCATGGACCACAATAACAAAATCACGATTCTGTCTATTATATGTGAGAATAAATATGTTTTATTCGGTCGGTTAAGTGAAAAACTGACTCACGACATGAAAATAAAAAAAGTGGAAAGACATCACGGAATAGTTGAAATCTTTGAGCATCTATAATTTGCTCAGTGTGTGTAAGAGCTAGATTTCTCTTTGAATCGTATTTAAGATCATATCCTATTTTCGTTACCAAATATTCGACGGTAGTTTTGCTGACCCGAAACTTTTCGTTGAACGTAAAATCTATCTCATCAAAAGTAAAGTTTATTTAGTCTTTTACGAAAAACTCGCCGTTGCCGTACACTCATATATTCATCATCACTAATGTCACTACCTCCACTACTAATTAACCCACTAGTATTTGCTAGTGGTCGCATTGTGCTCGTAATTCGACCAAGTAATTTTAAACTAAATGCTTTATTATACTATTAATATATTAGCTTTCTGCATTCCTTCTCCATATAAAATTGAACTGTGCCAAAGTTCATACTCCTTCGTCCGCGTAATTTTCATAAAAAGAGGTACGAAGTTTTTGCTTCACGTATTATTATGTAGATACTTTTGCGAAAATAATAAAATGTTACTCACCGTATCGGCGTCGACGAGCAGTTCCACTTGACACATCCGCCATTATCATCACAATACCCCTTACAGTTTTTATCACAAGGTATCACACAGACATTGTCACTATTATTACTCTTCACGTAACCGGTCTTACACGAACATAAGTTTGGGGCAGTGCAGAAACTATTAACACAGGTCTTGGAACACTGGGGCTTGCAAACACCTTTGATTTTAACGTAGCCCCTGTGGCAGGTGCAATTATTAGGAGCAACACAGTCTCCATGGGAACAACTGTTACACTTTGGGGTACACACAGTCTTGTTAACAGGCACGTAGCCTTTGAAACAGGAGCAAGAGTTGGGAGCAACACAGTTGGCATTCACGCAATCACAGATCGGTTCACAGACTGAACTGTTCTTATGTCTGTAGCCGTCAGAACAGGTGCAAGTATTAGGAGCAGTACAGGTGGAATTGATGCAGGTCTGGTCGCAGATAGCGACGCAGTTGAGGTTCTCATCTGCAGTGTAGCCCTCATCGCATTTAAAGCAATGCGTGGAGTTGTAGGGCCTGTAGTTGGGTTTGCAGATGCAGGTGTTGTTGGCATGACAGTCAGCGTTGACGCAGGTTGGGCTGCAGACGGGGGTCACGCAGGTGTTTGGTTGTTCGGGGTCGAGGTGCGCGGGGGCGAGGCACTGGCACTGGTCCGGGGAGACGCACTTGCCTCCATAGCAGCCAGTACTGCAGATGGCCTCGCAGACGTCCAGCTCACTATCATGCTGCCAGCCGTTGCAGCAGACCGTGTGATTCGTCCAAGTTAAATATGTCTGGCAAAAGATTTGATTTTAAATGTATTAATAAGGTATGATTTTATTACAAACTAACTTAATCTCTAACACTTCAACAGAATAAATAGATGTAAGTTAAATTACCTCGAATCTATATTTCTTGACAACACACTTTCTTCGTCCACACCACTTGTTGATGGCCACATTGTACGGCCTTTTTCTTCGATTTCGAGAACTGGAGAAATAAAGTAGGAAATTCGTAGGTATGTCCAAATACATTTAAAAATAAAACCATTCAAAATCTTATCAAAACCTCAATATTGTTGTTTTGCATAGTTTAAATTTTCGCAAGCTTGATAAAATCACAATTTTTCAATTAAAATTTTGAGAGAAAAACCAGACAGATTTATAAAGGTAATTGAAAAGAAAAACAATGATATCTACATAACTTAGTGTGCATGCCTAGCAGTGTAGACAAGGGTTGTTTTTGTAATTATACGTAAATAGTAAAAAATAACTTCTAACTCAACATTAAAAAACAAACAATTTTCATAGACCCATCATTTAAATAAATCCCCAACACGACCAAACTTTTACCTGAGCTTTACTATACACACTCCTTCGCCATTCTGGTCTAAAGCTTCCGTATAACAAACAAAGTCCACCAGCAACACCAATAATAAACAACACACTAGCGTTTTCAAGCACATCCTAGCTACGTTCCTAATTTTATTTTAGACCAAAATTAATTTATAAAAATCTTAAGGCTGAGTATTTTTTTGTCCAATTGTTTTCACACCACTGTGTCAGTCAGTCAACTCCGATATAATGATGTGCACTATCTCCTAAACTAAACACAATACTTGTAATATCGGCACAGGCGCCACTGTGAGCGATTTAGATATAACTTCAAGTTATATCTAAACTCATAAGTACCTAATTATAAAAGCTTTGCAGAACTGTTAATGAGGCCGAAACTAATTAGGCAATGTTGTCAGATTGTTCACATAATGAACTTCAAACGTGTGTCATAAATAACAATATATACCACTTTAAGTAACGTCGCTTCGTAGTCAGAAGATGAACGATTGTGGATTCTGCAGCCATTTACTTTGGTGTCAGCTTGCAGCTTTATTGGTTATGCAGATAAAATAAAATAGGTGTTGGTTAAAAGAGTAACCGTGGAGTTTCTTGCCGACTCTTCTCAATAGGAAACGACTAATTGCAACCGTGCACCAACTTCTAACGTTTAATAAATGGCCCAGAATGTACATCATAATCAGCCTTTAACGTTCCCACTGCTGAGACACAGGCCTCCTCTCCGTGAGAGGGAGTGGGCCATAATCCACCACGCGGGCCCAGTGCGGCTTGGTAGATATCACATGTCATAGAATTTTTGGTTCTAGGACATGCCGGTTTCCTCACGATGTTTTCCTTCACCGTTTTGAGAGCAGTGGTGATGACATAATTTATAGAAAGTGAAGCGCCTGCTTGGGTTCGAACTCACGATCTACAACTTGTGTTGTGTCTGTGTCGAATAAATGTTTTCTATTCTATTATAATATAATATGATAATTATATAATCCTACTAATATTACAAATGTGAAAGTTTGCATGTTTGTTACTCAATCACGCAAAAACGGCTGAACAGATTTGGATAAAATTTCGCACACAGATAGTTTGTAACCTGGATTAATACACAGAATATTTTGTATCCAACTTCCCGCGGGATAATTTTCGACGTCCACGCGGGCGAAGCCGCTGGCAAAAGCTAGTGTGTTATATAAAATGTATGGGGTTTGTTTTTGTTTTATTTTTATTTTGATTATATTGTTGTTAATAATGCAACAAAGTGCTACTTAATGCAGTCCAGGTACTATACATATAAGCTCTCTTCCTCTGATGCTCTGATGCTTTAAAAACAACAAAATGGTGACAGGTGACAGCCTTTCTAGAAAGAGTTAGCTAATGATGGATGTAGTTCTTTCGACTATGCAAAAAAATATATTTGAACTGCATTTCTGCATTGCTTTGCGCTTATGCTCAATGATAACATTAGACAGAAAAAGGAAGAATTAAACTATTCTAATTCATTACTTAATCACTTCCACAAAAAGGTTTTACGACGTAGACACCTTCTTCACTTTAATATAACAACTCAAATATTGTTATTACTCGTCGCCAGCACTGGGGCATGTCCTTCTATCATTATGATTATAAAAATTACTATCTGTAATTTGCTAATTTGCTCCCTATATTTCTTAGTCATAAGGCGCTTATTGTGTACAGCGCCATCGCGCCAGACAATGAGTGTGCGTCCTGTGGATTTGCATGCAAGCCATTATCCTTTTACTCTTGTCTATTTATAGAATTACACTGGAATTTTTTTTTAACAGAAGTTGATAATTAATATTTTTGGTAGATTAATTTACAAATTAGCTTTTTTACACGCTTTATATTAGCTACACTTGTATTTTTGTTTGTATGTAACCGACTCCTTAGAGCGCGATTTTGACCCACTTTAAACGTTCAGATTTCATTGAAACTTTGTAAACTTATCGAGGACCGATGACAAAAATAGAAAAATGAAAAAAAAACACGTTTTTGTAGTTAGCAGAACTAAAAAATAGAAAATAAATAATAGTTTAAAAAAACTAAAAAACACGCTTTAAAATCCAAACTTTAAAAAAGAAGAAAATAATTTAATTCAATTAAAAAGCGTGGGGTGTTTGACATTAATTAATTATAAAAATACCTCAAAAAGCACCCCACGCTTTTTAATTGAATTAAATTATTTTCTCCTTTTTTAGTTTGGTTTTTAAAGCGTGTTTTTTAGTATTTTAATTTTTTTTTAAATAAGTCGGTTAAAAAGGGGCACATAGTGTGTTGCTTTCATGACAATAACACAAACATATATACAAACAATTCAAATGTGTACGGTTCACAGAAAGTCACGTTTCGCGAGAGCAATGACACGCTCAGTGAAATGTGACGGATGCTGCTGATAACATATAAATATTTATAGTAATATAATATTCCAGTGAAATGCCTGGTTAACTTAATTTTAATGATGCTATCGAATTGTTTATCTTTTTATTCATTTGATCGTCTTCCTCTTTAATATCGACCTCGTTAATATCGTCAGACCGCGACAAATAAATTAAGCAACCTCCCTACTACATTGCTGACCAAGTATAACATAATATATAATAGTTTATTTTATATCGAGGGACTAAACGAAGCCATAATATACCAGAGGTGGTTTGACTCCCGAGTCAATTTAGTACAAAAACGGATTCTGTGTGTACATCACGCATGATTTTTATTAAATTTTTTTTCATGGTTTTTTTGTTTTGTTTTTGTTGTTTTTTTTTGTGTTGTTACATCTTATATAGAATATTGTTTGTGTCTTTTTTTTTCTTTTAATTTCTTTTTCAATAAGGTAGCCCTGCTACAGTTAACGTTTGCTAACAGCTTGTTTTTGTTTTTATTATATAATTAGTAATCTGTGGAAAATGTTGTGGGTAGTATATTTGTTAAATTTAATTTTAAGATTTTTCTGTTTATGCATAATAT
Source organism: Antitype chi (assembly GCA_947359405.1). Classification (NCBI taxonomy): domain Eukaryota; kingdom Metazoa; phylum Arthropoda; class Insecta; order Lepidoptera; family Noctuidae; genus Antitype; species Antitype chi. The sequence continues at coordinate 298,652 of OX375815.1, forward strand.
ACTACTGTTTGTTTTCCCAAATGCAATAAATAAAAAACATTTAATAAATATTACATAATAAAATAAAAATCACAATATCTATTGTCTTTTGCTCTTTGCTCGACATCAAACTCTTCACCAAGGAACATAATTATAATTATACCACAACTGTCACTGGACATTCTTAATAAATTTATTTAAAACCCAACTTTACACTCGACAAAAGTTCTGAAATTTTCGCGGTCGGTTTTTTCTTCTAAACCAGTAACAGATTAACAATTAAAAACACATGGCGCCACCTTGGCAAAAACAATGGAACGAAAACTCTCAACAATTTCGCAATGAAGATGGTCCACACTCCACAGATAGGTAATAGTATATTTACTGGCTGTTTGAGTTTGTCTATGTCACATGAAGGAAATTCAAAAACCAATTACTATTCACTCCCTAGAGACTAAAGTGGTCACTTTAGTCCGTAGACAGAGGTCCCGCTTCGTAGGGCTATATTGGCGTACTTTTAGAGCATGAGAAGTGAAAAGGTACATTATATTTATAGTACATAATATCTATAGGCGATCATCATCATCTGCCTAGCCTTTTTCCGACATAGTTGGGATTGGCTTTCAGTTTAGCTGAATACAAGTATTTAACATGGAGCGACTGCCTATCTGACCTTCACAACTCAATTACTGGGTGATACGATACACCTTGGTAAGACTGGTTTTCAGACGACCCGTAACGGCTGTCAAAGATCTACGAGTGACAATACATTCTACATAATATCTATAGGTATAATACATATAATAAAATCGTACCTACCGGAGTGATAACTGCTATTACTGCACTACTACTGCTACTACTACTACACACACACTACCATTACTTCTTTTTTGTAATTTTACGAGGTTTCTACTATCTACTGTTATATTTTTAGTGACAGCTGTTCGTCAGTAAAAACCTGTTTAGAATGCAACAGTCAGTGTAACAGTGTAGTATATGCAGGGACGCAGGCATTCACGAAAAACATTGCAAGCAATGGGAAATTGCTACTGAAAAGATGCAGTCTGGCTGCAGGTGTCGACCTCAAGACAAGCTGCTTCTCACACGGACCACTGTACGCAGCTGGCCGCATCACCAGTCCCGACTCGCTTTATAGTTTCACAGCTGAGACTAAAACAACAAACGTAGTATGACAAGATTTACAAAAGGGGGCTGTTAGTTGAGTATGTATCACAAATCAAAATCAAAATATTTTATTTTATATAAACCTGCATGGGCACTTATGAAACGTCGGAAGCTAGATTTACGGTTCCAATTTGTCGCTTCCTGTGGAGAAGAGCCGGCAAGAAACTCCACGGTTACTCTTTTAAAAATAAGTGGCTTTTACAATGTTTTCAAATTACAGTGATAATAGGTATGGGAGGACAGTGCAGGCCTGTCAATAAGTACCAGGTACTCAGAGGAATGAAAAAAACAGAATAGAAAGTCATCTACAAATCTAGTCTGTAAGGCCTACAACGTTCTCTCATTCACAATATGTAAAAGAATCCACCTATATAAAATGAACCTATTTGAACCAAGTGACATGATTACCATGACAATCACAAATATATATAGTCGAAATTAAAATTTATGTATAATGTCAAATAATGACGAGAATATGTCAGACATTGTAAAAATAAAAAAGAATAAAAATATACATTGTAATTTGGGAGCAGTTAATAGACAATATTAATATTCACATAGTTATGCTGTTAATGAGGTACCAGGGAAGCCACATGTGCAGAAGGAATTAATGCCAAACTTCCCTGTCTTCAACGTACTCTTTTATCTTATAATATTATAATGCTTTTTTGATAAGGACACGTTTCATGTGAGTTTTAAACTTTCCATCGCTAAATTCTGTAACCGACTTTAGCAACTTGTTATAGAAGCGGATACTGTTTATTAGAAATGACTTGCTAGTTTTAGTTAATCTAAATTTTGGAATCACAATTTCATCTTTACTACGTGTATAAGATTATGGAAATCGCATCTTTTTTTGAAAAGACCTAAGTTTTTGCGAACATACAAGATATTTTCTAGGATATAAAGAGAAGGTAGAGTTATCAATTTCGTTGAATTTGTTTCTAAGAGACTCGCGAGGCCCCATTTTATAGATTGCGCGGATTGCTCTCTTTTGTAAAATAAAAATTGAATCTACGTCCGCTGCCGATCCGCACAGCAGAACGCCATAAGACATAATACTGAAAGAAAGAAAAATTGTTTATTCTGCAAAAACAAAACGCACATTATAAAAATAAAATAAAATAAAAATTTAACATAAAATGAAATAAAATACACCCATACAAAGTAGCCAAAAGCCCCGTATTCACGAAGAAAAAGTTTACTGTGAAAATAAGCAAAGTATACTAACCTAGTTGTGGCTACATCAGTCAACTGCCTTATTTTTCTTACTGCGTAAGCAGCTGAGCTTAATCTGCTTGAAAGAGCTCTAATGTGGGCACCCTATTGCAATACGTGTTGTCTTACTTCCACGCTAAAGAAGTCGCGGGCAGATGCTAGTATTGAATATTTTTCCATGAAATGCTATGTTCATAATAATAATTATACATATAGTTTGTGCCACTGGAGTCACAATTACCACTGCTTTGTAGGCCACACGAGACCAATGCTCTCAAAACGGTGCACGTGTAGGAAAACATCGTGAGAGAACCGGCATGTCCTAGAGTAAAAAGTTCAAAGATCTGGGTGGATAACAGACCACTCCCTCGATGATGACGATGATGATCATGATGGGACTCCCTTTTCCGCACGTAGACTCCCATTCGGTCCGTTGTGCGTGGGGATTCTGGCTAACAAAGCCAGCCTAGCTCCGCCCAAAAGCACAGAAGCTTCCTGGGAGCTTCACAGGCTTCGCGGAGCGACCTCACTGTTCCGAGGATTTCTTCACGTTGAGAAGCCACGGCCTCGCATTCCAGGATGACGTGGGCGGCTGATTCCTCGGCGTCAAGGCAGCCTCTGCAAAGCGGGCTGTCTGTGGCGCCTATATTATGAAGATGTTTGTTAAGGGGGTTATGGCCCGTAATTGTTCCTATGATTATTCTAAGGTAAGACCACTCCCTCTCACCCACAGGAGGCCTGTGTCCCAGCAGTGGGAACAGTATAGGCTAATTCCCCCTCCTCCCCCTAAATCTGGAAAACAAGCTAACGCTTGTTTACGCAATTTTAACATGACAAAGCTTAACAGTATTGTCATGTTAAAATTACATTATTAATACCTCGAAACAGATGAGCAGAGCATCCAGTCAGATCTCCAGCTCATACCTATGCATGTTTGGCCACCTGTTACCAGATAATTTTATTATCAGGCTGTTATCTGTGTGCGAGAAATTTAAATAAATAAATAAATAATAGGGGGCGAGCCTATTGCCATCGGCCGGACACTTATCCAGACTCCGGCTGCTACTGAGAAATTTCAGATAGAAAAATCCAATAACACTTTGCCCGACCTGGCGCACCCAAGCCGTCGTGCTTGGCGCAGTCAAAGTCAAAGTCAAAGCATTTATTTCAAATAGGCACTTAAAAGGCACTTTTGAACGTCAACATTTACATTAAAATAGAATTGATTCTAGTCGCCCTTCCAAAATGTAGTTTCGTATGGAGAAGAATGGGCAAGAAACTCCACCGTTACTCTTTTAAAATGTTTTAAGTACAATATTTAAAATTATATAATTATGTGTGAAAACGATGCACCCAGAATAAAATTACCATACCAAAATGGGTAAAAAAAATCAAATTGAAACAATACAGATAAATTAATTCTGTGATAGATACATGGTGTTCACACATTTACAAACATTGTAAAATTAAGTATAGGTATGATTTTCCTACAATATTAACAAGTAATGAGTCAGTGTGTGAGTTAAAATAATTACTGAGTGTAAATCAATGTCATAAATATAATTAATTATATGTACAATTCAATTAGCAACCAGTTTGATTTTGTCTAGACTCTAGATTGTCCTATGGAGCAGGACCAGCATGTTTCCAAGCATTCTTATCTTGGATATAATCCTCTAATTTGTAATACGCTAGTTTACAAAGTTTACTTTTAATGTGAGCTTTAAATTTCCGTTCATTTAATTGCATTATATCACAAGGTATTTTGTTGTAACATTTAACACAGTACCCCATAAAAGATGTATGTACTTTAGCTAATCTGAAAAATGGTTGATCTATTTTGTCTTTGTTTCTAGTATTAAAATTATGTCTATCACTTATTTTATTAAAAAGATGTAGATTTTTTCTTACATACATAATATTTTCATAAATGAATTGGCAAGGTACCGTCATAATATTAATCCTTTTAAACAGTTCCCTGAGGGATTCGCGGCGACGTAGATTATAAATGGCTCTGACAGCTCTCTTTTGCAAAATAAAGATGGATTCAATGTCAGCGGCCCGACCCCACAGTAAAATGCCATACGACATAATGCTGTGGAAGTAGCTAAAATAGACCAATCGTGCGGTTTCTACATCTGTTAACTGTCTGATCTTTCTAACAGCATAAGGGGCCGAGCTTAGCCGCCCCGCAAGAGATGTTATATGAGCTCCCCATTGTAATTTCTCGTCTAGCGTGATTCGCTGCGCCTGCTACCACTGGACCCACGAGACCCACGAGACCCACGAGGCAGTCTCATCACATTATCATTATTTCACCAATATGACGATTTCCAAGAGCAACTAAGTAACATTAATAAGCGACCTTCAAGCGTAAGCCCAGATGTAGTACAAGCTCACAAATTAAATATTGACAACCTGGAACAGCAGGACAAGCAATGTAACCTAGAAATCTCCAATGTCCCGGAGAGACGGGGAGAAAACTGGCGCACCATATGCTATATAAATGTAAATAAAATAACATTAATTTATTTCAGGCTAAACCCATATTACAAATCAAAATAAAATCAAATAAAAATCAAATAAAATTTCAAAATGCTGCCACAGAAAACAATAAAATGTCATTAACAGAAAATTAAATAAAATAAAATCACAGAATTGGAATAAAATAATATGTCACAGAATTGAAATTTTAATATAATGTCAAATTGAACGTTCACAGAGTTAAAGTCAAAAAATATATATATACATTTATGTGCAGGCACTGGCATGCAGCTGCAGCCATCTCCGCAAGAAAGGAGAATCCCACCGCTCGGACAACACGCTCAGGATCCCGTTCGAGCTGCCCCTACAGCGACGCAGAAGCGATGCACTCCTTTTCCGGATTATTCCGTAGAAGTCATCGGTAGTAGCATCAGCGAACATCGCCGATGCGCTACAAAATCGGGGCCGCCCCAACAGAATTCTAAACGCGTTGTTGTACTGGACACGAAGCGCGTTGTACGCCCGCAGGGTGAAGTTGGTCCACAGGCTGCACGTGTAAAAAGTCTGGCAGTATGCCTTGAACAAGGTTATTTTTACCTGTGAAGAACAACGTGTAAACCTGCGAACCAACATGTTGCACCGGACAGACAACGCCCTTCGCTCCCTCTCGATGTCTGCATTGTCAGACAGATCATCAGAGACCCAGTGACCCAGATACTTGAATCGATCCACTCTATTCAAATGTGACCCGCAGAGAGTGACAGGTGGTCCAGTTAAGTAGCTTTTAGTACCAGCTTTGAAGATCATGTATTCACTCTTCTTTGGGTTATATCTGAGTCCATGGGCCTCCGCGTAGGTCTCACAAATATTCAAATGAACATTGCATTTAACTCTACAGAAAAAAACAGTTGCTACGCGAGGCCTGAGAGGCTGCAAAAAAAATAATTATAATTTTGTCTGGGTAAAGCAACCCACAATTCTTGTCTGAAACCTCGCCTACTATAGCCATCAAATGTAATAAAGACACTAAAAAAATCATCAATTCTCCGAGCCATTAGCCTACAGCGTTAATTTTGTTTAAGTATTATTTAGGTTGTCACTAATTACAATGTCTAATGCAACAAGAAACCATGATTTCAGCATATATTACCAAAACAGTAGAGGTATTCGCATGAAATTACATACTTTGTATATGAATATTCTCTATAACTGTTTTGATGTTATCATTTTAACAGAAACATGGCTTATTCCTACAATTAATAACAACGAATTGATTGATTATCGGTATTTAGTTTTTCGCTGTGACCGGAATAGGACTGCAATTAGGAAGTCTGATGGTGGTGGTGATTGATAACGGTTTTACGAAAATATAACCCTGTTTGCATTCCATCTTCACAGCTTAGTACATTAGACCAATTCTCGTATCTAGAGCAAGTCGCTATTATCATTCCTGGGAGCAACAATTCTTCACATACCCTTATCTCCGCAGCGTATGTGCCGAACAATATACTTTTTGCTGTATACAATAATCTTTTTGATAATATGGACATTTTAATCAGCTCAATAAAAACTGAAAATATATTAATGCTAGGTGACTATAATATACCTACAGCGCAATGGGCTAAACTTGGTCCAGCTCAAAACTACATCTCATCTCAGGAGCAGGCAGTGACCTGTCGCTGCCGGCCGTTGTCGACTCGATGGTCGGCAGCGAGGAGTCCTGGGACGCGGTGGTATCCTTCTGCGAAATCGTACTTTCGCAGAAGGAGGCTGCGGAGAGGGAGCGGGAGATTGCTTCCGCTAACCCGATCCGCAGCAGACGCACCGGGCGTCGGCGGAGGGCGGACAACGCCCTCTTCCGGCCCCCCTAAATGGGTCCAGGGGCGACGGATCTGGGGAAATCCGTCGCCCCCTACTTCTTAGGACCCGAGATGGCGGCGCGTAGTGTTCTACGCGCGCCTCTATTTGATGTAAGGGGGGAGTTTAACACCTCACTCCCCCCCTAACGCGAGGTGGCCCGCACAGGCGGGCTGGCACTAGCCGGGGATCGCGGAAGTCACTTTTGTTCCCGTGATCTCCGGTGCAAGTGTGAGGCGGAACACCGGGGTGGTTTTAGTCAGTAAGAGTCTGACAGACCCCTCCGCCCTCCCCAGGGCGGAGGACATCCATGAGGATTTCCCCCCGTTATCAAAAAAAAAAAAAGCTCAAAACTACATGACTTGCCTGGGTACCTCACCGACTTGTAACCGTTTGAGGGACTTTTTGATTATTCACGATGTCAATCAATTCAACCATATATCCAACTCGAATAGAAGCGTACTGGATCTCCTTATCTCTGATGCGAAATTCACTGTTTTGAAATCTAATCAAGATCTTTTACCGTCTGACAGCCACCATCCACCATTTTACACACTGTTATCCCTTAATGTGGACATCAGTTTAACCAAATCTCTACATACACCGAAATATAATTACCGTAAAGCCGACTACACAGTTATTAATGAAGACATTAATGAGATTAACTGGGAAGACGCTTTGGGGAGCAATTCGACCGATGTGTGAATCGATACTTTTTATAATTGTTTATACGGTATAATTAAAACCACATACCGCTTTCGAAGCCACCAAACTCGCATTTTCCGGTCTAGTTTTCCGGTTTGTTTTCAGCATTCTTTCAGTCAGTTTATGAGCCCTCTAGTCTCTCTCCCGGATGGTGCCCAGCTTCTGGTTCTGATTTGAGTAATGACAATAACAGTTCTCTTTGTACTTTGGATTTTACTGTCCACGAAGTTTGCAGACAACTAAAATCGTTAGATATAAACAAGGGACCGGGACCTGATGGCATACCGCCCTATTTTCTAAAGAGCACAGCTGAATCAATTGGTATGCCTATTTTCATATTATTTAACAAGTGTATTCAAAGTGGTACTTTTCCGTCTGTGTGGAAGAAAGCAAATATAATATCAATGCATAAAAGTGGATCTAGACAAAACATAGAGAATTATAGACCTATATCGATTCTCTGTACTCTTGCAAAACTATTTGAGAAACTCGTTCATCTAGCTATTTATCGATTTCTGCGACACAATATTATACCAGAGCAACACGGTTTCGTTAAAAATAAGTCAACAGTAACTAATTTAATTATCTTTACGGATCACTTGTTCAATAACATGGACGCAGGTTATGAGACCGACGCTGTTTATAGTGATTTAAAAAAGAATTTGATAGAGTGGACCATTCAATTCTAAGAAAATAGCCTATATTGGCATCAGGGGTTACTTACTGCGTTGGATCTGTTCATATATCTGCAATCGTAATCTAACTGTAGTGAGCAATGGGTACAAATCAGACTCATTTATGGTGACCTCAGGCGTTCCCCAGGGATCTATTCTGGGTTCATTGATGTTTATTATATATGTCGCCGCGAGCACGCCCTCTTGTAAAGATTATAATATAATCTTATGCGTAACTATTTATTATAATTGTAATAACACCATTAAGCCCGGTGCTCCTGCCCTTTGGAATATTATTATAACCATTTGCATGCATCAGTCTGTCCATTGGTTTTCTTAAGATCAACGCCATCTATTGGCCACGCTGTAATATAAAACTCTCAGAGTACTGCTGGTTTGATTATTAGATGAATAACTATAAAACTAATTATGATGCCTTAGTTAAAACTATAGTCACAATTAAAAAGGAATAATTGTTTTATAGTCTTTGGGCTTTCAGTCATTTGACACAGTACATTTGTTTATGATACATTGCTACCTACTGTGCCGAAAATGGCGCGGATTGCGAGTTTAATGATCAATAACTGATTGTTATAATTTAATATGAGAACTAAATCAGTTTCAATCAAAATTTACAATTGATAAAGTAACAAGATTATTTTACACACACATTTATTTGTGAATTCCTGTTGTTTGATTAAATTCCTTGAAAAACCGGATATGTTGTAAAGTAGATAGATAGATAGATAAAACCTTTATTTAGTACACACAAAAGACATACACTACACACAAAAAAAAAACAATTAAATGATAACAAATAACACGAATTAAAAAAATAAATAAAAAACAAGGTGCCCATTACATCTACAAAAAGAAAAACATACTTAGGTGCTTGAAATATAGTGACACTATTACATCATTCCATTCAAATTACAAGGTGCGGTGTGCGTCTCAAGGTTGCACCAAATGGGAGTCCAGCTCAGCATGTGTCAGGCAAATATACCTGACGCTGATATTCTGCTGGATCCCTGCAGTGACATACGGACGTACAGTAGACCAGATAAATTGGTGTTAAGACAATGTGTTATGTGCGGAGTGAAATTATGTAAGTTTACCCACAACTTACGAGTAAATTATGTGTCATACAGCAAAGTGTAGTATTAGGAAAAGTTCTTGTTCTTTGATTGTGTTGTCTGTGTTTTATTGCTTGATTGTATAAAAAGTTAGGTAATGTATTAATGAATAATCTTAAAAATTATAATTATAGTGGCGTAGGTGTAGGTATATAAAATAAACTATTTGGGTAGACTAGATTGTGTTTACAATGAGTAAAAATAGGTAAATAACATGATTGTGTAAGTATTATGATTATTTTCCAGCAAAAAGATCACCAACTACCAATTACTAAATACCTCCTATTCAAAAGCTCGTAACCATGAGTTTCGCCTAATACACAGATTGATTCGGGAAGAACACGACAGCCAGCTAAGTAGTGATATTTACGTAATAAAAGTAATGACATTACTAATTAAACTTTCATCTTAAAACGCCATTGCATTTGTGATAACTAGCATTGTTTAATTATTAAAGAATTAACTCATAGCATTTGACTATTGTTAGTAAATTTTATAACACTTACTAAGTAATAAGATTCAGTACTCCTGTCTGTGCGATACGCAGTACTTCCGCCCACTTGGAGAGATGGAAAATAATGGCGGCCGGACGGTAACGCGATGAAAGTGTGTAAAAATGACTAAGATTATAATTGTGCAATATGAAACCTCTGTAACATAATGTTTTGATTTAAAAGAGTGTCCGTGGAGTTTCTTGCCCGTTCTTCTCCATATGAGACCTACTTTAGTTTTGGAATGGGCGCCTAGATTCCCTTCGCAACTCAAACTATCTGATTCACTGATAAATGAAAATCCTAAGTGTCTGTAAAAGATTTAAGTGAAAATAAATGGTTTGAGTTAAGTGTTGTGTGTGATTGAAAACCAACTACCTATATACCAACGAAGAATTACACCAGAGACATCAGAGACGGCGTGCATTGGGTTTCCCGCCGTCTTATATATATAAACGATATTATTTTGTGTCTGTTTTCAAAACAGTAATTACTTATTATACGCTGATGATCTTAAAATTATTATTCAAAATAATAATCATTCTTATAATTATTATTTATATTTCTTATTTTAAAATTTTAATACAGCTCCAAAGACACCGACTTCCGAAATTAAAGTTATTTTTCACTTTGTAGTGTTTTTTTGGAAGTCGGTTGTTTTTTTTTTTTGCAAAAAGTTTTTTTGTAACATAAATAAATTAAAACTAAGCATCCCTAAGTGTAAATACATATATTTTTCTAAAAATAAAAATGTATTGATTATTCACTCTGTAATAAGACTATTTAAGGTAACCTATATCTGTGACTTGGGCGTTCTTCTTGATTGCAAACATCACTTAAATTTACATATAGATAAAATTACTGCTAAAGCATTTCAAATGTATAACTTTGTTATGAGAACCACGTCTGACTTTAAACGACCAGTCACATACATATCTGTATTTATTTAATTATTTAGTTAGCCCACAGGTAGAATATGCTTGTATGATCTGGGATCCTTATTATATTAAATATGAGACTGCAATCGGGAGAGTTCAGCGTAAGTTCCTCAGTACATTGCAGTACAAATGTCGCATCGCACGACTATCGTATAAAGACGCCGTAAATAAGTTTGGACTATTAACATTACGCTCTAGACGCTTGTTGCTGCAAGGAATTATGCTCCATGGACTTGGACTTGGAGATTTGATTGCTCAGATTTGATAAAAAAAAATATATTATATTGTACCTAGAACAGTAATGAGACGTGAGGCGCGCTCTTATCCACTATTTACTACGACTCCCTGTCGTACAAATGCGGGAGAGAGAGCGCCGCTGCAGAGATTGGTTCAAGCTTACAACAATAATTTTAACAATGTCGATGTTTTTGCCCTAACTAAACATACATTTAATAAACTAATTATTAAGCGTCTTGCTCAAAATTTATGATTGTTTTGTAGAATTGAAGTATTTTTTAACTTTTTGCTATTTGGTTTAAAGATTACCAATTGAATGTAAGTATTGTTGTTATAAGTGTATTGATTGTATTTAATTTTAGCAAAACTGTATTGTATTTAAGCTAGTAACATGTGGAAACGTAGTGGATTGTACATTTACTTATAGCATACAGTGTATCTAGATATAATATACAATGTAGGTACGATTGTTTGTTTTCCCAAATAATAAAATAAATAAAAAAATCTATCGAAAATTTATGTCATAAGATTTTAAGTTTTATTGAATTTGGCTTCTTCACACTTTTATTTCTATAAGTTGGCACCTAACATCAAACAAATACGTTTTTACTACCGCGGCCCCTGGCACACAGGCAACTGAGGGAACACGGGTGGGTTTTAGTCAGTAAAAGTCTGACACGCCCTCCTGCTCCACCCAGAGCAGGAGAAGTTATTTGATGATTTCCCACCCTCAAAAAAAAAAAAAAAAAAAAAAAAAAAAAAAAAAAAAAAAAAAAAAAAAAAAAAAAAAAAAAAAAAAAAAAAAAACCTGTGACAAAGTAAACCTACACATCAAATATCTATTTTATCCGTTTCAGTAAATCTATTTAAAAAAATATCCTACATTTACCTAAATATATTTTATTTTATTATTTTGTCGGAAGATGTTGTAAAAATCATAATAAACTATCGAAGCAATTAATTCCCAATAGAATGTCCATACAATTAGCAATTGTCACAAAGCAATATTGCATTCTGATTCTGATTCTGATTTAGAAGGAAACCTAGTATTTTTCATCCTCATAAATTCCGAATATATATACTATGAATGACCGCTAATGTGGTCATTTCTAATATTACAAATAAATAAGTCGCCATTCACAAGGACGTAATAAAAGTGACTGGAATTTTTGGCGCACTGAATTTTCAACTCTCGATGTTAAGCCGAGCATTGAGAGTTCAAATGAGTGCATCTCGAACATTGTGTTGTACTGTTCGATGTTAAGTGTGCATCTCGAACATTGTGTTGTACTGTTCGATGTTCAGCTCTCGGCGCCAAGCAATCCGTCGAAAATACTGTGCGCGAAAAAATCCTGCCACGATTTTATTACATCCGTGTGAGCGTCGACTAACTACAGGAAATTTATATAATTTTGTACGTGGAGTACCTAGTTAGGTGTGCTATCGCTACTGTTTTCCGCAACATCGGCCGAGAGTGTGTGCAAATATTTTTAAGGAATTGGGGTCTTAGGTACGATGATCCATGCTCTGTGAAATGTACGACGAAGGGATTGTGTTAAAAATAGCCGGAAAGGGTTCGAGTACTAAGATGATAGCTGATAAATAATACATGCTGTACAGACCTAAATAATATTGGATGAGGGCAGGAAGCTCTCATCCAATATTATTTACGTCTGTACGTTGATAATGGCTGCGACACACAAAAAGTAACGAAAACACGTACATTGTGGGACCAGCTAAAGAGTAGAACTTCTAATAATCAAATATTCTTTCTTTGGTATTTTTCGGCGAATCATTGACCTCCTTAAGTTTTGAGTTAAGCTGCACGATTCAGTGACTAATGCGTGCAATGACTGGACAGGTCAACTCTATCTGTGTGGTTCTTTTCTCAAAAGACCATTTGAGTCATCAATCTACACGGTCTTCACTTTTTGCTAGCCAGATTATGTCTGGACTTTAACAGAGACTGACCTCTGAGTTGGTTTCGGGCTATCTTCTCAGAGTACTCAGATAGGAAACGCCGTTCTCAAACAGTTTTTAAGATATGATTGACGTTTAAAAGTATTTGTACAAACTTACTTACAAAAATAAAATCATTTGTCTTTAACGGTATCATTTATCTGACTTGAATCTGTGTGTCCAGATAGCTAATACCTGGGAGTATTCTAATCTTCAGTGTGCTCGTTTACCATCAGGGGAGCTAGTGTTGACCACTTTGCTAAGCGATGCGAGCAGAAGATCAAATTAATATCATACTTAATTTATAACGATTTCGTCGCAATGTCATCTCATTGACAATCAAAGTCAAAAAATTTAGAAAGATTCAGATCAGCACCCTAATTGAGTAACAAACTATTAATTGAGATCAGCACTCTAATTGAGTAACAAACTATTAATTGAGATCAGCACCATAATTGAGTAACAAACTAATAATTGAGATTAGCACCCTAATTGAGTATCAAACTATTATTGAGATCAGCACTCTAATTGAGTAACAAACTATTAATTGAGATCAGCACTCTAATTGAGTAACAAACTATTAATTGAGATCAGCACCCTAATTGAGTAACAAACTATTAATTGAGATCAGCACCCTAATTGAGTAACAAACTATTCATTAAGATCAGCACCCTAATTGAGTAACAAACTAATCATTGAGATCAGCACCCTAATTGAGTAACAAACTATTAATTGAGATCAGCACCCTAATTGAGTAACAAACTAATCATTGAGATTAGCACCCTAATTGAGTATCAAACTATTATTGAGATCAGCACCCTAATTGAGTAACAAACTATTAATCACAATCTGAATCATTTTAAAGGTTATTAATTGCTAATCAATTGCTTCATAACATAAACATACCATCACGCCTGGTTTCACCGAAGGGTTGGGCACAGATGTACCTATAGTTTAACCAGTTTTAGTGTACCATTTCGGCAGTTATGTTTAAGTCTGTAAGTAATAAGGGGCGAGGCGAGCCTTTTGCCATCAACGTGGCACAAATCCAGACTCCAGGCTGGTACTGAGAAATTCCAGATAGAAAAACCCAATAACACTTAGCACGACCTGGGAAGCCAACCGAGGACGAGGACTTCAAGCTCAGTATCGCGCTTGCGACCACTAAACCAATGTAGTTCATTGGTTTCATAAGTTCGAAAAATGTGTCTAATCCACAACGAAAATAACGCAATCAATGTTGTTATACTGTCAAAATGAAAGCCGTTCCTACTGATACTGTGTCACACAATTACCCGCAGGATTACAATGTAGAACGGTCTTAATATAAAATACGGGAACTGCTCACTGATAGGTTACTACTATCCATTGCAAATGTAACACTGACAGACTGACAATCAATCACCAATAATCAATACATATTTGTTTATTCCACGGGCTAATACCGTGCATACCTATATCGGTCAGGGTCTCCTCAGAGCACTAAAATCACAGTTTTATTTCCATTCCTGACTAATCAATTAACAGCAAACAGTGCTAGGATTCTAGGGAAGACTGACAAGGAAATCGCTTCAGTGAATATTCGAACTGATTTATGTAATTATTATTGTTACGTATGATGAATACATGAATCATATTGAAGCATTTATATCATTGTGTCCGAAACTCTGGTACACTAACCAGTGGATTTATTAAAATGAAATTTAATAAGTTTTTTTTGATATACAGGATCTAAAATTAGTGTGGAGTGTGATAGTGATAACGGTGTCGTGGAAAATGAAAACGTGTGGAATATGTGCAGTTTTCTGCTTGATGGTAAGTGAATGAGTTTGTTAGGTTCATGATAATACCAGGCTATTATGGTTAATAGCTCAACTGCACGATAACCTACTGACAAATGCGTGGACTTACTGGACAGGTCCACACAAACTGACTGGTCCTCTCCTCAAAAGACCATTTCAGACACCAATCTATGTAGATTAGACCACATGGTCTTCACATGATCTGACCAAGATTAAGCCTGGACTTTAAAAGAGACAGTGACCTCTGAGTTTGATTCGGTCTTTATGCTCAGAGTAGTCAGATATACCGAGCTCATCTTGTTTTAGAATATCATTGACGTGTGAAAGTGTTTCTACAAACTTACTTATAGAAACAAAAATCATTTATCATTAATTACTGTCCCACTGCAGGGCAAAGGCTCTTACAGAGGAGGCATGCGCATTGATCACTACGTGTGCTCAAGATGGCTGGCGATTTCAAACTTGTTTTCGTTCGCGTGGAAGTCGTATGACACAAGAATATACTATACAAAAATACAGCCCATAATGTTACTTGCTGATAATGTAGCTTTTTATAGGCGAAATATTTTTTTAATCGTTTTAAGAATTTTTTGAGTTTATCCATTACAAACAAACATACATAAAATCTAATCTTTCTTTAATCATAATATTATTAATTTTTAAACTATTCAGGTATTTTTTGTAATTGTACATATTCTATTCTATTTTTCTCTATGACAATGATGCCATAAATTGATTTACTGTGAACTTTTTGTAAGTAGGTACACTGAAACAAACAAATAAAAGCGTTGATATTTTTATATTAATATCATTTATTTCAGGCAATTATTAAACCCATACCATACAGACACATACTCTTAAGTACCATAGGCATATACATAATAACACAGATAGAATAATAAAATACAAAAATACTATAACTAAAATTACGGTCCCTGGTCCAGGCCATGGTATGGTGATCATATATTTTTACATCTCCAATGTTGTCGCAGCTCGTGTTACTCATAGTGTCATCTAGTTGTTTGGTTTTTAAGTTTAGTTGCAAACAAACTCGGGCCAGATATCTAATTTTCTTGCATTTCAGGCAAGTTGACTTGATGGCGCCGCAGTCATTAGATCGGTGGTCATCTTTACATCTCCAATGCTGTCGCAACTCGTGTTACTCATAGTGTCATCTAGTTGTTTGGTTTTTAAGTTTAGTTGCAAACAAACTCGTGCCAGATATCTAATTTTCTTGCATTTCAGGCAAGTTGACTTGATGGCGCCGCAGTCATTAGATCGGTGGTCATCTTTACATCTTCAATGCTGTCGCAACTCGTGTTACTCATAGTGTCATCTAGTTGTTTGGTTTTTAAGTTTCGTTGCAAACAAACTCGTGCCAGATATCTAATTTTCTTGCATTTCAGGCAAGTTGACTTGATGGCGCCGCAGTCATTAGATCGGTGGTCATCTTTACATCTCCAATGCTGTCGCAACTCGTGTTACTCATAGTGTCATCTAGTTGTTTGGTTTTTAAGTTTCGTTGCAAACAAACTCGTGCCAGATGTCTAATTTTCTTGCATTTCAGGCAAGGTGACTTGATGGCGCCGCAGTCATTAGATCGGTGGTCATCTTGACCGCATCGGAAGCATTTTCCTTTTAAATATCTTATAATTAACGGAGATGATGATGAAGAAGTTAACTTTATATTCTGTCGTGTGGATGATGTTCGTGATTCTTTATCTCTACTTGTCGATTTTGTAATCCTATTTACTGTGTCCAAATGTTTGTGCATGTCCGCGGATATTTTCATATTTTCTGATTCTCCCATTTCCATGAATGTAGCAATGTTAACCAGTTTATTAAAAGGTGGTGTATCTCTTTCTTGAAGAATTTTTGTTCGTATTTCACTGTCTTTTAATCCACGAATAAATTGCAGGACTAGGAAACTTTCTGAGGTAGACTTTTGACAGTTATGGCACTTGAATTCGCCGTTCAAGGATTTTTTTTTAATTCTGAGGCGTATGTTGCTACTGTTTCATCTTCACGTTGTGTGTGCGTAATAAATCTGTGTTGTAACGCCCATATACTAGGCTTAGGATGTATGTAGTCGTCTATAATCTGTGTGAGTTCTATAAAGTTCATATTAATTGGATCCTCCGGATATCATGTAATTCGGGTGATAATGCAGCAAGAAAGGTGTACACTTTTATTTTAGGATCCTCGATTTTATTGAGCACGAAAGATACAGTTAGTCGTTTAGTAAAATTTTCGAAGGCCTCTTTTTCTTTAGAAGGCTGAAAATTCATTTTTGGTCCTCGTTCTTGTTGTGTATTCGTACTCATATATGATGCCGATGTTTGCGGCGGTGTGATTCGTCGACATTCTCTGTTTTGTAATATGAAAAGTTTCGTCTTTATGATGACACACACATTTCTCTTCAAAATCGTACCTGGTTTCTATCTCTTGGTCTAGTTGTTCGTCTGGTGTTTCTAATTCTATTTCATGTTGTATTTCTTGTAATTTCTATTACGTTTCTTGAAGCTATTGTAGTCTTGACGCTGTTTCTTCGTATTGTAGAGTTTCTTAGGTTTTTACATAGTTTTCAAGCTTTGTGATTAAACCTCATTTTTAACCGACTTCAAAAAGGAGGAGGTTATCAATTCGTCGGAACCATTTTTTTTTTATGTGTGTTCCCCGATTACTCGAAGATGGCTGGACCGATTTGGATTTTGTTTTTTTTGTTTGAAAGGGTATACTTCCCAGATGGTCCCATGATCATCAAGTCAGGATCTGATGATGGGATCCTGGAGAAATAGAGAGAAATCTTCAAATTTTATAGGCACACAAAGCGATTTAGGTATTTTTTGGAAGAGTACTTACTCGTTGTGGTCTCATTTCAATTTGGTGAAGATTTGATGAAGAACTTTGGAGATAGGCAACGGAACTCCTCAATAAATGATAGCAAATGGACTCGGATTGCTGAAATCTCATCTCTGTCTATTACTTACACCAGTTCATAACATAACATCACGCCGGTATGCTGTGAAGGGGTAAGCACATGTGAACCACTAACAGGTGAAAAATAAAAACTTTTTCCAAAAAAAAACAACCGACTTTCAAAAAAACACTACTAAGTGAAAAATAACTTTAATTTCGGAAGACGGCGACAAAAAATTCAAATACAGCTACAAAGACGCCAATTTATTAAATACACATTTTCAATAAGTAGAAATATATAATTTAATAAGATTAATTAAAATTAATAAGACAATTAATGATCAATGTCACACGTCGTTAACATGACAGGAGTGCATTCTAGGTGGCCAGTATATAACAATAACAACTTAAAATATCATTTCTTCTTTTAACTAACAATAATATATTGAAGCCTACGTCTGACTTCGCTAGTTGTCATATACAAATCATATTATAGCCTTCGCAAGTTCTAAAGCTGTAAGTTCTTATTTTATTCTTCTGAAAATTTGGCTTGCTGGTAGAAACTAGCCATCGAATACAGGGCTCTTCCATGACTGTTTTCGTTGGTACTAAATAATAATTCGTATATCAGAACAAGCCTGGTCAAACCTTAGGCTTCAATATATTATCCTTAGTTATAAGAAGAAATAATATTTTAAGTTGTTTTAAAATATTTTATGTTGTTATAAATAAATTTCAGGACTGACCATTGAACTTGGCACCCATTTAGATCTCACTTCTTTTGCCGTTGAAATCAACAACCAAGACATAATCATAATATTGAACTTGGCTCTCATTTCACATTATGTTTTTGATGGGATATTATTACTTTTATACTAAAAATATTAGTAGGCAGTTTTTATCGCACCGCTCCCCACCCCGCTGCTCCACGGCCGCAGCACCGTGCGCCGTGCTCCGAAATACCTATATTATTTTATTATTTATAAGTAATGATTTTACACTATTGATGTGCGCTAAATATGAAAATAATAATTAATACTAAATCCCAGTTAATAACGTAATAAATACGAAAGTCGACTATACTCTTAGTTATAAGTAGTTATATGTACTAAAACTGATATGTTTGGATTAAAAAATAATTATGTCTACTCGTTGTATATTCACGTTATGCATTTAATGTAAAATTGTTTTTGAGTTATGAGGGGGTCAAAAGTGGCTCCAAATGATTCGTGTAATATTACACACGGTGCTGCTCGCCGGTTCTGTTGGCTTGAACTTGGCTTGACACGCAGCCGCGTGTCTAGATAGTAGATCAGATAGTATATAAATTAGTTAGCAATACTTTCCCCACGTGTTGGGTAGGTATCGATATAAAAAACTGGAACAATGTTTTTTTTTCATTATTCGTTGAGCGAATGCCCGTAATCGAAAGGCTTTGTAATTTTTAGTGGAACACATTTTTTTTACGAATTTCCAAAAACCATAACAAAACAGTCGTTTGGTTGCCTTAATTTATGTACAGTGGGCTGCATCAATTGGGTACCCCAGTTGTATTAAAATTTTAATGCAACTGGGGTACCCAATTGATGCAGCCCACTGTACGTGTCGGTGTCGGTACTCCCTTTCTTTTCCAAAAATTGTTTGTCCGAAAATCATTTTCCATAACACGTTTGTTATAAACTTCAGTAACCATAATGGTCAAAAATTCGAAATGTTGTTTTACACAATTATCTTTCCTTCTAAAAGTATTCTGTCATATTATCGAGTACTATAATAATTGAATTTCCTAATTTTGCGTTAATTATAGTCATATGTCCTAAGTATTGTATTATATAATGTGTATTGTTCCGAATGTTCATTTATAATAAAATTGTTAGTCCAGAAACATTTGTTACAAATTAGGTTTTAGTGACAGAAACGAATCGCTGTAAATCCGACTCCACGCAGTCTTGTCCGCCCTACCCCTAGAGTGTAATTTAGGATCGCGTAGGCGCGGAAGGGCGAGGCGGCCCGCGAGTTGAGGAGCAGGTGGTTGTAACTGGGCACGCCACGACAGCGGCGGTAAGTCCCCTCTTTGAGGAGAGGCTTGAGAGGCAGCATGGCGTCTTCACCATCCGCCTGACGCAGGTCCTCACCGGACACGGTTGTTTTGGGAGGTTCCTGTTTCGCATAAGGAGGGAGGAAACGCCCGGGTGTTTCCACTGCGAAGATCGCCCAGAGGACACGGTGGAGCATACGGTGGAGGTCTGCCCGGCTTGGGCGGGGCACCACCGTGTCCTCGTGTAGGCGATCGGCGGCGGCGATCTCTCGCGTCCGGCCCTGGTCCAGGCCATGGTTTGGAGTGAGAATGCATGGTATTCAGTCACCTCCTCCTGCAAAGTAGTAATACTCGCGAAGAGGGAGGCGGCGCACGTGAGGGAGAGACAGTATATGCGCCCTCACGCTCGTAGTCGCCGCGAGAGACGCCCTGGGCGTCGGGAATCCCAGGCTGATTCCCGGCCACTGTAAGCGCGGGCTTGTGGACGGCGAGTAATGGGTAGCTCGCTGTCCGGTAAGGACCAAGCCCGGGTCGATGGCGCGTTGTGTTCCACGCGTGTCTCAAAGAGATGTCAGCACCAACTGGTGGGGTCCGCAAGGGCCGATGCCTGCCAGGGGTGCGGGTTGTTCGAAAGAGATACCGCGGCCCCTGGCACACAGGCAAATGAGGGAACACAGGTGGGTTTTAGTCAGTAAAAGTCTGACACGCCGTCCCGCTCCACCCAGAGCGGTAGAAGTTATTTGATGATTTCCCACCCAAAAAATAAAAGGTGGTTGTAACTCTCGCCGCCGTGGCTGAGGCTGGCTGGCCAGGCCGGCCAGCAAGACGAAGCTGCGTTGGTGAGCGTGGAATCGCCGGAGCCTCGCAGCGCCGGAGCCGCGACAGACACAGAAACCATGCCTGCTGCATATTGCATGCTCGCTTGCATGCTGCACTTTAGATTATGGATAAAAAGTTAGGGAACGTAATAGAGAACCGTCGGCGTCATTTATGTAGGTACATTCGATGTCATTTAAAGTTGTGTTTCATTGAAATATCTTCTTTTTTTTTTCATTAGTTTTCGATACTGATACCCAACACGTGGGTAAAGTATTGCCAGCTAATTTAATTTAACCCTTTACAAGGGCAGACCAGCACCCAAATTCCGTAGCACACGATCAATCACAGTCTGAATCACTTTAAAGAATATTGCTAATGCATTGCTTCATATGTATGAAAAATGTGTCTGCTTAACAACGTCAATAACGCAACAAATGATGTTGAACTTTCCAAATAAAAGCCATTCCTACTATTAGTGCACCTAGCTTCTGACGTTTCATAAGTGCCCATGCAGGCTTATGTGAAATAAAATATTTTGATTTTGATTTTGTGTAACATAACCACCCGCCGGTGTTTGTCCTTTTTGTTTTATGTGGTATGGAACAAAGTGTTAAATGAATAAATAGTAATTATATACACTTATTTATTTACAGATCATCTCCGCTGTTGACGTTTGTGACGCCGAATGTGACGAATACTTTATTGTTTTTAAAGAAATTACTTGTCCCAGCCATGTTAAGTTAACACCACTAAAAAGGTAAGTTCCCATATTGGTTTCACTGGTTTAATTTTTCAATCGTTTTACATTACCACTTTGAAGGAGCAGTTTCTTGTAACAATGAACCATGGATCTATTTTATTTTTCATTCAGCATGTAGTGATGGGGTTAATTCCCAAGTCGACCAAACTGTTTTTCAGTTTTTCTATCACGAATTTTGCAGTAGCAGCCCGGAGTCTGCCTTTGTGCCTGGTTACTGGCAACAAGCACCCCTTTGTGCCTGGTTAATGGCAACAAGCACCCCTTTGTGCCTGGTTAATGGTAACAAGCACCCCTTTGTGCCTGGTTAATGGTAACAAGCATCCCTTTGTGCCTGGTTAATGGCAACAAGCACCCCTTTGTGCCTGGTTAATGGCAACAAGCACCCCTTTGTGCCTGGTTAATGGTAACAAGCACCCCTTTGTGCCTGGTTAATGGTAACAAGCACCCCTTTGTGCCTGGTTACTGGCAACAAGCCACCCCTTATTGGGACCTAAACTAATACCTTGCGATTTGTGGATGTACAGTTCAGCTATTCTCACGCTTGGATAACATATGATGATCCGTGATGTTGTTTACATAACATAACATCACGCCTGTTTTCTCCGAAGGGTTAAGCAGAGATGTACTTACCGATACTTAAACATGGTACATCCACATTTCTCCATTTACGTTTAAGTCCCATGAAATAGCGAACTCATGTGTGCTAAAAGTACGTAGGGACAAAATAGGCGCCTATTTTCTTTATAACAATGTATATGTAAGATTTTTGTTTTAGTCGAGATATAAATTGGGATAAGGTGACCTACCCATGTAATTCTACGGACAAAATTACTGGAAAGAAGAAATGCATTGTAGAGTTCGACTGCTTGGGTACCCAGGGTACTTGTCTAAGCCGCATCAAAAGTATAGCCTATCAATCTCATTCCTTTATAGACAACCACACAGCTAAACTGATTACAAGCACAACGGAAGCACTTGATGTACCAAAAGGTATTACCAATTTTGGTACAGCACCAAAAGATATGACAAATTTTACTGTAGAAGATCTACCAAAAGGTGTTACCAATATTTTACAAGATGAGGTGTTACAAGATTTACCAAAAGATATTATCAATACTACTATAGAAGATATTCCACAAGATATTACCAATATTACTAAGGAAGTTGGAAAAAAAGGTATTACCAATATTACTCTAGAAGATGTACCAAAAGATATTACCAATATTACTGTAGAAGATATGCCAAAACATATTACCAATATTACTGCAGAAAATGTACCAAAAAATTTGAAAAATATTACTGTAGAAGGTTTACCAAAAGATATTACCAATATTACTGAGGAAGTTGTAAAAAAAGGTATTGCCAATATTACTGTAGAAGATGTACCAAACGATATGCCTAAGATTATTGTACAAGAGAAACCACACCACACGGTGAATGAAGAGTTTAATAAAACTTCAACATATGATGTCAATTTATTGTATATCAAAGAAAACGTTATACAAAACAGATCGAAGACAACCAGTGAGAATGGCATATTGTACTGTGATTATGCCGAAACTGTTTGTAATGATGGAGGGAGACCAGAAAATTATAGCTTAAGTGATGTCAAAAATGTTAACATATTTGAAATAGCAATTAACCGAGACGAAACCAGTCCAGTTCAACCACTTTTTACTGGTTACTTTCCTGAATCATCAGACGACAGCTCTACAAATTATAGGAATAGTTTTAAAGACTTAAAAACCGTGTATTTATCCTGTTCAACTCTAAAATACAAAAATTGCAAACAAGACATTGAGAATAAGTCTTCAAAACAAATAAATGTATATGTTAAAGCAAATTATATCGAGAATAATACAATAACAAAATATCCTGCCTGTACAAAGAACTCAATTACTTCAGAAAATGTACTGAACCTGAAATGCGAACACATATTATTTGCTAAAAATAATCCACATATTGTACAAACTCCGCCACCTTCACCACCAAAGCAAGAACTGTCGACTTTGCACTGTCAAATTACGAAATTAAATACATTATCCTCTAAAGAACAATGCAGTGAAAACAGCAAAATACATTTTATGAATTGTTCCAGCGAAACAAAAATAGGTGACGCTACGCCAATTTCAGATAGTAAGACCATTAATATATACAATATTTTAACAAAAACCAGCATGGAAATGAAGAAGACAGAAATTGGTACTGGCAAAAAAGAAATATACAATGAGCCTTCATCACATACAAATCCAGAAAATATTATAACAATTCTCATAACAGAAAAAGCAAATAATTGTAACGACGACTTATATTTTAATATTAACGAAGGAAAAGTCATTGACTTGGGCTTTAATAATAATAAAGAGAAAATTCTGCAAAATAATAATGTAGCACTAATACTCTCTGATTGTTTGAATGTAACCTATTCTACCATTATCGAAACGCAACCTCATCCCAAAGTGGAACTAAGCATTATTTTGAAAAATGAGTCCCTAAATACGTCAAATCTTAAACATTTCAATGGAACTCCGGAAGATGTAAGTGTAAAACGAAGAATACTGCTACGATGTGATCATCCTAATCTTGATTTAAGTAGAAACAAAACAGTATTACAATGTGAGTCCATAGACTTGGATTTGTATAACATAACAGGCATAGAAATTACACCTTTAAGTCAAACATCAAGCAATGAAACTGCAATTACGTCAGAAAATATAACAAAGCAAGAGATATTAAATTGGAACTGTCAAATTTTTGAATCAAATGATACATTATCTTTCAAAGAACAACAACAACAAAGTAAAAAGAGTAAACTGTATTTTAAAAACTGTGCTTACAATGTAAATATTAACAGTATCAAAAATAAATCTGGAGACAATAATGTAACGCCAATTTCTGATGGTCAGAACCGACCTATTGATAGTATAACTACAACCATTGCAACTATTGATAGTACAAAAGATACAAATGAAAGGAACAAAACAGAAATTCCTAGTGTAAAACTTAAACTGAACAAAGATAATTTGTTACACACAAATCCAGAGAACATGATTAAAATTGTCGTAACGGGTAAACAAAATAATTGTAGCAACAACTCCTCGCTACACATTGACGAAGGAAAGATCATTGACTTACGTGCAAAAAATTATAAAAATAAATTCCTAGAAAATAATGAGTTAGAATTGAAACTCACGAACTGTATTGAAATAAATTATTCCATCAATAACGAACCAAAACCTAATTCAAAGGTGGAACTGACCATTATTTTGAAAAATGCATCCTTAAACGATTCAATTCTAAAAAAATTCAATGGAACTGCGAAAATGGGAAATGTGAAACAAAGAATACTACTACGATGTGATCACCCTTATCTTGATTCTAATGATACAGAATTACAATGTGAGTCCATAGATTTGGATTTACACAATATTACTGGCATAGAAATAAGTACGAATATAAGCCCGACATCAAATGCAAATAATACTAAGGAAAAGAAAAATGAAATTCTAATGGTCAAAGTAAATCATAACCAAACCGAAGTAAATAAAAACCACACTTTCAGTACCAACAAAACCGTAGAAAAGAATGAAAGTACTGTTAACAGCAAAAGTAATGAAAACAACAATGAAATAGTTGAACATAAAGAAGTTCAGAAAAAAGTTTCAGAAAGTGTTGATAATTCGAAAACCCTCAATTTTAATAGAAAAAAAGACATCCCTAATGGTGCGGAGCAAAATAACCTTGGCCTAGAAAACACTGAAACAGAAAAGATATTGCTAATAGCACTTCTGACAGTTGCTAGTGCCGCCATACTGATAGTAATCGCGTTAAGAGCATGCCCCAAAAAACAGTACAGTAAGTAATCTTATCAAAGTATTATAAAATTAATGATCCTGCATGTTCTACCGCTCCCCTATTGATGGGGATTAGTGGAATAACCCTACCATCACATGGGCATGCAAATCATATTATAATTTTTATACAAATATAAAGATACTATAATTTTAAATAACTTTTACGAAATAAAATAATACAAAATAAAAATTCAGGTCCCATCGATTGTTCTGTAAACATGACATAATATTACAAAAATGTCAGATGTCAACTAGGACACAGTAATAAAAAAATCACAAATTTAATAATAGCTCGTTATTGAGTCAGTGATTAATTAAGGAAGTTGTCAATTGTGTAATGCTTTTTTTTTCAATGACTATTTCGTCTAGTTATTTATAAGTATCAATTCTCCACTTGTCTTGTATTTGTTGGTTTAAATCTAAATGTCGATTTCCAGTATTCTGCCTCGGTTTGCCACACGTGCTGATTGGTTACTGATGACATTAGCATGAACTTCAAAACAATGGGCATCTTTAGAAATCATCATAATGATCATCTACTGGGCATTATTAAAACGGGCTTAGGGTCGGTGCTCAACGTAACCCGGCCAAATGCAGCATTATACCGGCAGAGGTCGTTCCTGGTCGGTCATAAAAAACGACCCGGAGTGAATAGAGCATAGTGGACAGTTGCGAAAGTACGATGGTTCGTGGCTATTTTGCCGTCATATTGTCTTAGCTCCGTAATACGAACAATAAAGAGATATAATAAGTGGCAAACAAATATCTCATACCAATTGATGATTTCAGGTCCAGCTCCCACGAGAGAACCGCCAGATGAAGAAGAGACAGCATTTTAAAATATTTATTTAATTATTGACAAATTGTACAAATATGAGAAGAAATTACATAAGTACATTGTTGCATTGTGATCATAGTCATAGGTATTCGTTTTACCTTTAGCACGATTAGAAAGCCAGTACAGAAGTAGTAGTTACTATAGTGTATCCCTATAATAAAAATAATACACTTGGGGTAATGTATGATGTTTTCATTGGGCAGCCGTCGCGCCAGGCAGACTCAGGTTTTGTTCAAAAGATTACCAGCCAAAACTATCCCTGACATGATGAACGTACTAGTATTTCAGTAAGAAACGAGAAGTATCCTGTAATTCCACGTTTACTAGGACGTAAATATATAGCGACGGGATTTTTTTGCGCTAGATCTTCATCGCACTGATCAGCGCCAATAGTTCAAAATCCAACAGTGTGGTTTCCGACGCGTGGGATGCACTCTGTTTGATTCTGAATGTTCGGCTCAACACAGACAGTTGAAAATCAGACCGCAATATTTTTACATCCGTGCGATTGTGGTCTAATGTTTTTAGCATGAACACCTAACATAACAGCACGCCTTGTTTGGGCAGACGTGTACCTTATACTACACCCACATTTCGCCAGTTGTGCTTCAGTAATAATCAACCGGGCACAAATAGTACACCCACATTTCGCCAGTTGTGCTTAAGTAATAATCAACCGGGCACAAATCCAGTCTCCGGGCTGCTACTGAGAAATTCCAGATAGTAAAACCCAATAACACTTTGCCAAACCTGGATATCGAACTCAACACCTCATGCTCAGCAGCACTTACGACCACTATACCAACGAAGCAGTCACACATAAACACATATTTTATACAAAAATACAAAACTTATAACACCCATCTTTTTGCGTCGGGGATTAAAAACTTAAAAAAAAACTGAATACTTCTTTGCACGGCTCGTGATTCAGGCCAACTTAATCAATAGAACCTTCTTATTACTAATCCATGAGCAACTCTTGCAGCGGCTGCAAAGCAAAACATAAATCTCCCGAGGTAAGTTACTTACGCGATATTATTAAATATTATACAATATATATATTATCCACGATATAATTTCCATTTCCCAAATCAAATAATTATTTGCGGATCTAACTTGCTTCAGGTTTTAGAAACCATTTTTACTCTGAATTATTTCAAAATCTGTAAGCATATCTGAAATTGGACCTTATCCAAATATGATTATAGTTAAAGACATTAAACGACTAGTATTCTGCAAACACCTGGCTTCACCCGATCCATCGATGTGCGACGCGCATGCCCCGTTGTGCCTAACCACGATAAAGAGAACTCTAATGTCAAACATTATTACGTTTTTTGCACCTTATAAAGGAGATTTTAAGGGCGGGGGAGGAGCTGAACTTATACTGGGCACCGTAACAACTTCAGACGGGTCGGACTTCGGCAAATCTCGGGAATATTCGGGCGTCTCCGTTACGAGAGGAACCTCGTAGTTTTTCAGACGGCATGGGCCCAACTTGGAGACCAAAGTATATAAATCCGTACAAATGTTATGTAATAGAATCTGTATTCTATTGAATTTGCTGATATGATTTATATCTCGCATGCTTATACATTTCTCGTATTCAATAAACTATTATTCTACACCGCGAGGAGCAATAGTGGCTCAGTAGTATCGGCCGACTTACGAGTCCCAGTACGACCCAGGCAGGCACTTTAGTTTGTGTATTTAATTTAATCACCACTGCCCTCAAAACGATGAAGGAAAATATCCTGAGGAATCCGGCATATCCTAGAATCAAAAATTCGAACACATGCGACGTCTACGATCCCGCAATGGGCCCGCGAGATGGATTATGGCCAACTCGTTCTCACAGAGCAGGCCGGTGTCCTGTGTCCCAGCAGTGCAATGGGAACATTAAAGGCTGATTATGCTTATTATGCTACACTGAGACGACGGGAGAAGCAATGACGTTGACGAGTAATTGAAGAGCAGCCTATGGAGCTACAATGCTAGAGTAAATTAAAGAAAAAAATTGGTTAACGTATGATCAAATCGAGAATATTATTGCAATTGTCTCTTAATATAATTAAATACTGTATTTAAATTAAGGCATTGTTGTTTCATTTAAATTGTTGTCACTCTAAGTACTTGCATGACACTTAATACCAGTTGTATGTCATTATACCTGGACAAACTTTGGCTCCTAAAACACAGGCTTTTAGCCTAGTTTAGGAGTCACCAGTTCGCCCTTTAATGTGACTCTATTGTATAATGTTTCCTTAATCCTTGTCTAATTATGTATATTTTTCTATGTGGGTCCCACTTAATGGCAAAGGACATCGCGGCAGGCCCAGGTGGAGATGGCGGGATGAGCTGGACACCTTTAGTAAAGATTGGTCCTTGTCAGCTCTGGACAGAGAGAGGTGGAAAGGGAGTAGGGACGGCTTTGCCCAGCAGTGGGACGTTAATGGCTAATAATAACATTTATATGTGTTCAAATAAACATTTATTATTATTATAAAGATAACACTTACCGTATTTACAAAAACGGTAATTCGGTTTGCTGGTCAGATGGCAGTTGCTCAAGTAAAAATACTACGATTCAGCAGATGGTAACATTAGAAGCCGACTTTAATATACGAGTACATAGTTGAGAAATCTCGAAGCAGATGATCAGTTATCAATGAAGCAAGCCACGCCAACATTTAAACCTGTACTTGTAAGTCACTCAATATCGCACGAATCTGAGTCCGTCCCTGCGCGTAGGGGTGCAACGCCCGCGCCGGCGCGCCCCAGCGACACGCCCGCCACACCGCCGCCCCTGCCCGAGCGGCCGAATGCACGCGCTCCGCACAACGCCAGCAACTAACATTCACACAAATTAATTGAACAAAAAATCACAAAATATCACAAATTATAACAATCGATCACAAAAACCCGCGCAATTTTTCAATAATTAATGTGGAACCGCCATCTTAGTCAAAGTTGTTAATTTCCGGATTTATATATTTTTGTTCGTGTGCCAGTGACACAATGACTGCAAGAGTGCTGTGATTTTCAAATTGGATTTTTTTTAGAATCAGTGTTAATTTTGATATACTTTTTTAATGATTGACGTAAAAAATATTAGTAATTTAGGCCGCATAAATAAATTGGTGATGTGATAAGCTTCTTGCGTAACCAATCAGTAGGTAAGTACCATTTATTTATTTATTTAGATTTATGTACTCCTGTGATCCATCATTCTATCGGAACTGGCCAATGTTTGCTCGGATATTAATTGAATATTGGCAGATTTTCTTTTAATTTCCATTCGCGATCTCTGGTGTTGATCGATGTAGGTAAACTATACTACAAAGTTTAATAACTTTTGCCACATACTGGGCTCGAACAATGTAAAAGTAGAGTTCCATAGGAAGGAGAAGAATGCAATAATTAACTTTCAGAAAGGTACGGGGGTGTCCATACTGATTGTGTCTTACTATAGCTTTACACTTAACACGCCTTGTTTCCCCGAGTGGTTGGGCAGAGGTGTACCTATAGTACACCCACCGGAGGTGTACCTATCGTACACCCACCGGAGGTGTACCTATAGTACACCCACCGGAGGTGTACCTATAGTACAAACAGGTACACCTCCGGTGGGTGTACTATAGGTACACCTCCGGTGTGTGTACTGAAGGTGTACCTATAGTACACCCACCGGAGGTGTACCTATAGTACAAACAGGTACACCTCCGGTGGGTGTACTATAGGTACACCTCCGGTGTGTGTACTGAAGGTGTACCTATAGTACACCCACCGGAGGTGTACCTATAGTACACCCACCGGAGGTGTACCTATAGTATACCCACCGGAGATGAACATTTTATAAAGCACTTTATTGTGCAATCTGGTGTTAGGGAAATTAGGCAGTTATTGTGATATCAAATCTAATAATAAGTGACATTATGATTGGTTAAGGCCATATATAAAATCGAGACATACATCGGTAACAAAATAACAAAACTTATTTCACAGCACCCGCCATCTTACGTAACATGGTGGACAGCAAGAAATATCATCGTTTTCACACCACCGTCACGCCACCCCCTGCACGGTTCGTGACGGTTCCCCATCAGAGAACATACGGTCAGAGAAATTATTTGACCACTACGTCAATTTGTCGACTATAAGTCATTTCCAACTACTAACTGTCTATGAGTTACAGTTGTGGTTTGAATAAAGTTACAATTTGATAAACAATATTTCTCTGACTTTACATAGTTTCATATTTTAAAAAGCGATACAGATAGTAAATATTGGTAATCAGTTAATTTGTCCTTTGATACAGTATTGCTTAACTATTGATTACTTATCAGTAACGTAGCTTACCAAGGTAACCGTAAAAACATAGGTACCTCAGTATTGCCAAACTTAAGTGGTTGTGGGCAGGGCACATTGCTCGCGGAACATAATGGCCGATGGGACCGTAAAGTTCTGGAGAGGCGACCGCGAACTGGACGACGAAATGTTGGAATACCTCCTACAAGGTGGACCAATGACCGGTGAAGTCCGCAGGAATCCGCTGGACGCGTAAAGCACAGAACCAGTCGAATAAGCGGTGCGGGGAGGCGGCGGTGTTTGGGCCTGTGTCCAGCAGGAAACGTTTTTATGATGTAGAGGCAGTGGAGTAGAAGTAGAGGCTAAACAAGTGCAATCGCTTTCAAGGCGTTTCGTATACATTTTTGATCATCTTCATAATCACTAAAAGTATGTAACTTTTTTAGGCCCTTAGGGTGAACTTGATGGTGACTTAAATATTGGGGCCTAGATGGTCATCATCTTCCAGACCTAGTCATTATTCCCCACACTATGCATCAATCTCTCCATCCATCAACATTTATATTAATCTCTCTTTTGGTTGCTGCGTGTCGTCTCTCCCGATCACATGCCTATACCAAGTCAAACGATTCGCTTTCAACTCTTCTGTCACCGGCGCTACTTTCAAATTGCCCCTTATATTGGATGGCAGGGACATCGACGCACCTATGGATTCAGTAAATGATTCTGAACACCCCTGCGTCGACATTTTTCCTCAGTTATTAAAAAAGTTTTGACCACTTAGATATTGCACTTTTCCATGAAACAGCAGGATTTTTTTTTGATAACCGACAATCAATTTGTGCACAGTCAAACTAAAACACAAGTGCAAAGTAAAGTTCAGCACAATCATAAACTGAATTCATAGTTTCAGTTTGCTCGTCGATGCACTCAATCCCTGCATCCCGGCCACCC
The DNA here is from genome assembly GCA_947359405.1 of Antitype chi. Taxonomy (NCBI): domain Eukaryota; kingdom Metazoa; phylum Arthropoda; class Insecta; order Lepidoptera; family Noctuidae; genus Antitype; species Antitype chi. The sequence continues at coordinate 329,804 of OX375815.1, forward strand.
TATAAACTCATTTCTTACTTTATCCATTTTCATTTCCATCTCAATATTCGCATATCTCCGCTGCATGCAATCTTTTTTCTTTCTTCTTCCTCACGACCCAGCAATCCGATACAAATAGTACGACACATTCTCTTGGTGTCTAAATCCCTTCTACTGTTATTACACGCGTTGTCTACATATCTGTTATCTTCTCTCCTATCGCAGGTGTGCTGGAAGAGATTTCTGTAGAAATAAGCATTACCTATGTACGTATTTTTCTGTTCCTTTCTTCTTGTCTGTTTATATGTGTGTGCATAAAAGGTTAAATAAATAAAATATCTTACGAAGGATTATGTTGCATGATATCTTGACACTTCATATTATAGACATACAACTTGCATACAACCCACAGGCTTACTTACGTCCCTAACTTTAGGGGACTATAATAAATAACTCCTTAACATCACTGTCACTTTATCTGCATACTTGCAGAAGTATACTGTACCGGCGCGGTGAACTTTTTCCAACGACATCACTTACAGCTCGAGATAACTTGTGACTACTTGGGAGCTTCCAACGACATCACTTACAGCTCGAGATAACTTGTGAGCTTCCAACGACATCACTTACAGCTCGAGATAACTTGTGAGCTTGCAACGACATCACTTACAGCTCGAGATAACTTGTGAGCTTCCAACGACATCACTTACAGCTCGAGATAACTTGTGAGCTTCCAACGACATCACTTACAGCTCGAGATAACTTGTGAGCTTCCAACGACATCACTTACAGCTCGAGATAACTTGTAAGCTTCCAACGACATCACTTACAGCTCGAGATAACTTGTGAGCTTCCAACGACATCACTTACAGCTCGAGATAACTTGTGAGCTTCCAACGACATCACTTACAGCTCGAGATAACTTGTGAGCTTCCAACGACATCACTTACAGCTCGAAATAACTTGTGAGCTTCCAACGACATCACTTACAGCTCGAGATAACTTGTGAGCTTCCAGCGCAAGCATGCTTGTAATTTACATCCATAAAGCATGGCTGTAAAGTTAACTACTAACAAAACTTATTATATTATGACAGTTGCGTAACGACGTGGCTTGGTGTGGTTTATTATTATGTATGTTATCTACACTAATATTAAAAAAACTGAAGAGTTTTTTTTTATGGGTAAATGGGCCAGCTCTTGACCTCGATCTTGCCTGGTAGAAAGCGACAGATAAGGCGTATGGTTTGTTTGTTTGAACGCGCTTATCTCTGGAACTTGTTCTTCTTACCGTGTCGATAGCAATCTAAATACAGTCAGAGTCCATCAACTCCTACAGCGTGCAGACACCAGGACACGCTGGACAAGATATTAAGTGCCCCATTGTTTGCAGGACAGCACCACATCTCTGGAACCACCAGTCGGGTGGTTTGCTTTTGATAGACCAACTTTTCAGGAAGGTTATTGACTATTTAACATCACGCTGCGACCCTTGGGAGACGAGCAAAATTAATCGGCGGGACACAGCTAGTATGTTATAATAATATTATGGTAGGCATCATTCCATGAGGCATGCGATAGAAAGGAGAATGCGCAGCAGTAAGTAGTCACTGATGATGGTGATTGTGATGGTGAGATGATCCATAATTTCAAAGAAGCTGAGAACTTGTATTTACAGAGAGACTTTTTATTTGCTTCTATAAAATCAGTGTAAATAATGAAGTTCGTCCTGAACATTCAGGCCAGTTTTTTCCGGATAACTAAAACATTTGCTTAACCGTTCCTTCAACTCAAATCCCTAATTTATTTACGGATGGTCATGTCAAAACCCAAGGCATAACTTGAAGCCACAATCGACCCCTTTGAGATGCACTTCGTAAGACGGGTAACACAAATCATATTAAGCTGAAGTTAGTGCTGCCATAATCCTCTCAGGGTTGGAGTAGGAGCAAACTTTCATGACGTATATACGACACAATAGTCAGCTGGCTAATTGCGTAACACCATCAGTAGGAATGGCTTCCATTATTTACGTTGTTGAGCAGACAAATTTTTCGATCGTAATGGATAAGCAATATCCTTTTTAGTGTAACAAAGGGAGTTATGTCCAGCAAAGATCGTCCTCAGATTACATGTTGCTGATTAATTTATTTTCACTCCCAAAAAACAGCCATTTGTTTCTACAATTATCAGAAAACCCACTGTGCAATTATTAATTCAAACTTCACGATCAGTTGGTAGTTTCTCAATACTTGCCAAAGCCACTTAAATAACCACAACTTTATTAAACTTGGCAATAGTTTCTCCTCTTATTATACTACGTTTATGGACTTAAGCATAACTAGATCGGCACAAGACAAGAGACAAGCTTATGCACAGCATTGAGTGAAGGCGGGATGTGGATGATGATGATTATGAATTATAACCGGCGAAGTGTGCGAGTAATATGGCTACACCTCTGCCTCACCCTTCGGAGAATACAGGCGTGATCAACTTCATTCTCCAAATAGACAACTGATATTGGATATTGGTTGACCTAGTCTAGCTGAATACCAGGAAAAAATATTCGTACCCGAATCACTCAGGTGTAGATAGACGGCCCGCCACTCAGGCCGTGTGAGAACATTAATCTAACCTGGTATTTTTTGTTTGCGCCCCAGAAACTATCGAAGTATCGACCCATAAGACCTTTGTTGCAGCTTCGGCGAAGGCCAACCATTTAAATTGTCACTATTGATCCCGGATCATATAGTCTTATTTGGGTATGTTCGACGAGACGTGGTATCGTCAATCAATCTGCCTTTCCCATTTATGTTGTGGTCGGCTTGCAGTTTAGCTGCATACCAGTATTATACATGAACTACTGCCTCTGACCTCCACAACCGAGTGACAGTAACACGACATTTTTGGCAATACTGGTTCTCAGACTTTTGGGCTTCTGACAACCTGTTACGACTGTCAAAGAGCTACTTATGACAGCCGGGACTAACGGCTTAACATGCTTTCCGAAGCATGGAGGGGGCTCAATAAGTAATGGACCATACATTACATATCAAGACCCCTCCACAAATTGTTTCAGGAATCTCGTATCGAGGCTATAAAGAATTTAACCTTCGTTTCCGACCGTATACTACGATCACAATCTAGTAAAGAATATCGTTCGAATAAACGATATGGGAAAGCATTACGTAAGCTACCGGGCTAGGTATGTCGATACCTATTACCTAAAGAGGTTTGCTGATATTCATAACAGCTGGTCTTCCTCACGCCTACTTTATTATTGGGGTTTGTGCAATATGTTTTTCTGTTATTTTTGATAATGATATCACCATCCTCTGCGTAACCGTTTCCCAACTATGTCGAGATCAGGTTCCTGTCTAACTTGATAAATATACTTGTCTTCTTCTGGTAACGTTATTAGCAAGAGGCACAGCAATTATCAATTTGTTTGGCAACGGTCAGAAAAACAAAGTTGTTTTTTTTTTGTGTAAAGTCCTTTCTGTCCCATAGTTTGATTTTACAAAAATAGTCTATAACCCAGCCTTAAAGGTATAAGCAGTCGTAGGAAAGCTGTTACTGAACAACGGTGTACCTCTGCCACCTTGCGATGAATACTGGTGTCACAGTATGACGTACTTCAGTTCCATTTTTAAAACAATTTTGTTTATCAGTCTCTGGAACGACTCTGGTTAATGATTTCCGTATACATACGTACATATATGCACCGCATTTAATACGCTAAAGCGTTGCATGTTACTTACAACGTGTATTAATGAAAAAGGCAGCATTAAAATAATGAGCAGCTGTTATCAATGTAGTCGATTATTTTTTTTTACTATCGCAATTTCATTGTAATAACTATCGTGATAATATAAGCAGTTGTTTTTTTTATGATTTTTACACGTAATAATGTATTATAATATGTTTTCATAATAGTCCATGACCATGACTGAGTTGAATTTGGGCCTTGAAAGATGTAAAGGATTTTAACAGGTATTTTTGTATTCCTCTACAATACGTAACATGGATGAGAAACCGAATCTGTGTGTGTAGCGGTGTTTAGAAGAACGACGCGGTCACACGGAAACGAAAAGCTACTTTCAATTATAACATGTATAGAAAAAAAGAAGACAGAAATTGCGTTTATTTGCGGTAAAACATGACGCTAAGAGAATTCGAAGACATGGGACATCTACCAACCCGTACTGAGTCCGCGTGGTCGGTGGGAGGGAGTGGACCGTGGCCCACACTCACTCACCGGAGGCCTGTGTCCGAGCAGTGGGAACATTATAGGCTAATTATGTATATATGTTATGTATGCACGACGCAAACAAAAGACAAACAAAAAAGAGCAAGTTAAGGGGAAAATATGCGTCACATCCACGAAAAACAGCCACCGCTCAGCATCACCTTATGCAAGACAGAGCCACAGCACGATCATAGGAGCCAGTATTATGAGCGCAGTTTACAAGCAGGTCCTCCACTGTGCTTCAGTAGCAAACGGAAGCGAAAGCAACTCGATGCCGTCGCGTGCGTATCTAGGTTAACGGCGCGTGCTAAATATTCATTCGCTTTTGAAACGCTATCGGAAACGGGTGGCAGTGTTAATTGTATGTGATTATCGTCAAAATGTATGACGTACTGGAAATTAATTTAATCAGTTTGAGGGTGATGTAGTGACTAGACATTGTCCGCGGCTTAACTCATTAGGGTACTTGCATAATGCTGCGGGTTTTCCGGTATAGATTGCTGCAGGTTTATTTACGGACATCCTGTTTCCTGTATGCTCATAAATATTACTTACAACTTAAAAGGCTCATAAATATTTTTTTTTTTACATTTTAGAGGTTTTATCAGCAGCGATCGGCACCTACGTGTCTTTATCAGGAACCTGCGTCTTTATTCAAGCACCCTATGAGTAGCACCCTTATTGCGTAACACGTTTTGAAGGATATTGCTAATCCATTACTTCATACGTTCGAAAAATTTGTCTGCTCAACAACGTAAGTAACGCAGTGAATGTTGTTGAACTGTCAAAATGCAAGCCATTCCTACTGTTGTGTGACACGCAATTACCCCGTACGTGTATCTGTGTTATGTGACGTGAAGCAGTTTGCATAGAAAATTATAGGAGTAGGTACCTACTGCAGTACCCGTATATGCTTTCGTCTTAAAATATCTAATACTAAGAGCTGTGCAACCACGGCAGCACTTGCCAATTTATAACCGATTTCAAAAAAGGAGTAGTTTTCTCAATTCGGTTGTATATTTATGTTTGTGACCTCAGAACTCCGTTATTTACAAACCGATTTAAAAAAATCTTTATTGTTTTGGAAGGGTATACCCACTTACCGTGTAAATATAAATATACTATAAATTGGGTAAAGTTCTGATGAGTGGTTTTTGAATTAGCTTCAATAATACGTATTTTTCCACTTTGTTTATTAAAACAAACTTCTTATTTAACCATTATCAAAATCAACCGATGTTGTTGCGCATATGGCCTAATACTTAATAATATGATTTCGCTTTACTATGAATTTACAATGCCAATAGAAAGACACACGTAAGGGAAACCGCGGGCACAGCAAGTTATAACTACTGATGACTATTAAATACTTCCTATATTTGTTTTTTTTTTCGGTGGGAAATCATCAAATAACTTCTCCCGCTCTGGGTGGAGCAGGAGGGTTTGTCAGACTTTTACTGAGTAAAACCCACCCGTGTTCCCTCAGTTACCTGTGTGCTAGGGGCCGTGGTATCTCTTTCGAACAACCCGCACCCCTGGCAGGCATCGGCCCTTGCGGACCCCACCAGTTGGTGTTGACATCTCTTTGAGGCGCGCGTGGAACTCAACGCGCCGTCGACCCGGGCTCGGTCCTTACCGGACAGCGAGCTACCCATTACTCGCCAGCGCCTACTGTGGCCGGGAATCAGCCAGAGATCCCCGACGCCCAGGACGTCTCCCGTGGCGACTAAGGCTGTGAGGGCGCATATATAAGTATTTTGTAGCTTGGTTGCCTCACATATTCAGCCTATAACGCCCAATGCTGGGACACAGGCCTTCTCTCCGTGAGAGGGAGTGGGCCGTAATCCACCACGCGGGCCCAGTGCGGGTTGGTAGTTGTCACATGTTTTCGAAAAATTTTGATTCTAAGACATGCCGGTTTCCTCACGATGTTTTCCTTCACCGTTTGAGAGCAGTGGTGATGAAATTATTGACGCAAAGTAATGTGCCTGTCTGGGTTCGAACGCACGACCTACAACTCGTAAGTCACGGCTACCACTGGGCCACCATCACGGCTACCACTGGGCCACCATCACGGCTACCACTGGGCCACCATCACGGCTACCACTGGGCCACCATCACGGCTACCACTGGGCCACCACTGCTTGGTTGCCTCGCTTTATAATAATACCAGCTGTTGCCTGCGACTTCTTCTCCATTCCAGCTTGAAAAACACGCCCGTATCCTTACCCAGGTCATGGTATATAATATTGGTGTGCCAAGTTTCATACAAATCCGTCCAGGTGTTTTTGCATGATAGTAAACAACCGTACTTTCGCATTTATAATATTAGTTAGGCCTAGCTGTGCCCGCGGCTTCGGGCGCTTGAATATCGGAATTTATGTTACGGGACCGTGTAACACCGGTTACAAGAAGTGTGTTACTTTTTATAACATCAGCTATCTGCGAGTGCAAGCCGCGTCAAAATTGGTCCAGCCGTTTCGGAGACTAGCCAGAGCAAACAGAGAAGAAAAAAAATTGTTTATTGTTATAAGTACTGTAAGTATATACTTTCTATATCATCATCATAATTTCAGCTGAAAGATGTCCACTGCTGGACAAAGGCCTCCCCAAGCTCCGCCACTTCGAACAGTTCTATGCTTCCCGCATCCAGCGGACTCCTGCAGCCTTCACAAGGTCATCGGTCCACCTTGTGGGAGGCCTTCCAATTTTACGTCTTCCGGTACGCGGTCGCCACTCCAGAACCTTCCGGCCACATCGGCCATCTGTTCTACGACTGCGAGCAATGGGCCACTTTCTATATGCCTTTAGTTAAAAGCTTTTATTTTGATATTACAAACAGATACTTCAATTTTATTTATATGTTTGTATAAAATGATTTGAATAGATGGCAATTATATCATATCACAAACACTTGAGCAAGCGTGGTGGCAAGTGCTACCTTCTCTGTAAGAGAAGGGGTGTCTGCCCCGCAGTGGGGCTGTACTAGCTGTTGCCCGCGGCTTCGGCCGCGTGGAGGTTGAAAATGTTCCCACGGAAAGGAACGTACCACCGGGATGAAAACTATCCTATGTGTTAATCCAGGTTATTATCTAGGTTACTATCTGTGTGCCAAATTTCATCCAAATCCGTTAAGCCATTTTTGCGTGAATGAGTAACAAACATCCAAACACCTTCACAGACTTTCACATTTATAATATTAAGTAGGATAGTAGGATTGCACAGAATGTAAATATAGCGGTTAACTTATCAAAACATCTGGGTAAGGAAACAGGTTTTTAGTAATCTATACAAGTAATATTTGATATAATTGAAAAAAAAGCAATTTATTCTAATTAAAATAATAATAATAGAATATGAACATAATGATACCATGAAAGATAAAATAAACAATTCGAAATATACTTAACCATACTTGTGCCGTTTTAATTTTATTACGATAACCTCTTCTGCTGTAACTTTCTCATTAAATAATCTATTTTCTTAATATTCCAAAGTGATCTAAACTTTTCGTCTTAGAAATATATTTTGTACGAGAATTACTATTATGGAATCATTGCCTGAAAACTTTCCATTAGGCTTATTTAATTGTTCATATTAATTCGCTGTTGCTAGGGATATACCTAACACTTTTTTGTAGACGGAAGTCAAGGGTTTGACCTGAAAACTAGCGCTTTGCAACTGGCTGGGGGGACCTACTTTCGGTAATATAGTTTTGTGTATAAAATAGTAGTAAATACTTCTAGTATCTGTAATACTGGATACATTTGACGTTATTCTAGGAAAGATAAAGAAAGATAAAATGTTTATTCTGCTCAAACAAAACGCACATTTTTATTGTATTCTATTGGTTTATTTTTTTACCTTTTGCTCGATTTTTGTACAGGTTTCGTTAAATAATTGGATTCTGGAAAACTGGTATTAAGACTACCACAAACTAAACTGCATTAGAAACATATTGGACATAATGTCAGAAAAAATATGACCTATTATTTTTTCTATCTACGACAACAATAAATAAACGTACATATATTGAAGGCTGCATCCTCAGCGCGAGGCTGCACCTTGCCGTCGCATGTCCTTCGACAAACATTCACGACTCGCGCTAAAGCGACAGACAGATTTTTTTTTAACATAATGCTCATTTTTAACGCTCGAAAAGTCACAACAAACGTGTTGTTGCCACAAACAAAATAGTTGCAAAACACAAACGTGTTGTTGCCACAAACAAAATAGTTGCAAAACACAAAAGGTAGTTTGCTTTTTATGCCGCTTCATACCAAACTAGTTTAAAGCAACGAAGCGAGTGAGAACGCTCTATTATACTCGGCCACTTTTCACATTTCGCCGTAAATGCGTGTGTAAGCACTTATAGAAGTGGGCATTTCATAAAATCCCCGGCATTTGACTGCAGATATACTGCGCCACTAACACCGCATTGCAGAACTGTGCAATTTTGTAGCTCATATAAACGGACGTAGTTTAAAATTTACGAAAAAATACACAAAATTTGAATATTTGTGTCTTGTGTCTGGTACCTGGTTGACACTGCAAGAAGTAGGTAGTTTTCTGTATACATATACAGGATGCCCAGGACCAACTGTTACTATGGATTCGGTACATGACTCTCGCCTGCGTTGAAATTTTTCGTCGATATTTAAAAATATATTTTGACCGCGTAGGCTAGGTATGTCACTTTTCTATAAAATAGCAGATTTTTTTATACTGACTATAATTTTCTGCGCTCCCTAACGTAGTTTTTTTTTTTTTAATCCTGTGCTGCATTCATGTTTCAGTTAGCGGGTCGATGCCCTGCCCTCCTGTCCCCTGTATATACATAATGGATGTAGAGTCGCTGGATATGACTATTTAACTTTTCATAATGAAAATCAAAGCTCTCTCGAGCTTACCATCAAACATAAAGTACATTGTCTCAGACAGAAGTGATACCACTGTCGTGCTTGTTAGCATCTTATTCTTATCCAATCGAAAGTTCTTCCGTAACGACCAAAAAAATAAAACACAATTCATGCTGTGGTAAAAATCTTAGCCAGTCGGCAAGGTGGTAGCAGGTTGAACCGACCAGGGCCAGGTGTACGTATCCAGTGGTTGAACCGCCCAAGGCCGGGTGTATATATTCAGTGGCTATTTTAATGCGCCCCTACCATTTTACATTATAAATGTTACCCAAAATTGTAACCCGATGCCGCCATCTCAAAACATTATGAGAGCAATCACAAAACATTCCAACCAGACCTTCCCAACAAATAGCTTCACTATCCGTCACGACACTACATGGTCGCATTAATCTAAGTCGAGTGTTATTACTAACATTCCTGAGCATACGACCGGTTCAAACCAAAATATGGGAGGTCACACTGTAGCGGTCGTGCTTCGTTTGTGTGACACATCCAGTGGTACTTGATCTGCGCGGTGATTTAGCAATTTTGTTGCTATGCTAAATTTAAAAGTTGTGGTTGAAAGGTTCATTTTGTAAAATTGTGTTAAAACATTACAATGTTCCTGCTTGTAATTATGATAGTTTAACATTTTTTCCAGTGGGAAAATCCTACAACTTGAACAATAGTGACATATTATTATTTCTTTTTCTATCCTCCATTTTTCCGTTATTGTTATTTCATCGGGTGCACCGCTACCTTCTCATATAAAATGTATAAGTTTGAAACTCTGTTTGAAAACTTGATCGGGATAAAGCTTATAAAGCTTTAGCTTAGCACACACAGTAGTCGTGTCTTGTGACAAGGATATTCTGCAGACATGTTCTTTTTCTTACTTGAGGGTATAACGAGCGGGCTAGTAGGTGACACATGTCGTTTGAGAAGAGTTTCTCATTAAATTGCTATTATTTTCCAGCTCCCTTGCTTAAAATTGTTTAATTCATCTTCTAGAAACTCATAGCACTTCTTAAAATAATTGAGCCTCTTTTTAACTTTTTGACCGTTTCTCGCTGTAATGTTTGTCACCGTAACTAAGGTTAGGTACCCTGACCTTTAGGTTAGGTTAGACGGTTAGGTTAGAACTGTGACCAACCGCTACATCTAAGTTGGTCGTAGTTAGTTGGCCATTTAGTATTTTTAGGACCCCAAAATAGGAATTATTTGAGGATCGCCATCATTCATCATTCATCATCATTTCAGCCGAAAGACATCCACTGCTGGACATAGGCCTCCCCCAAGCTCCGCTACTTCGACCGGTTCTATTCTTCCCGAATTCAGCGGACTCCTGCGGCCCTCACAAGGTCATCAGTCCACCTTGTGGGAGGCCTTCCAACTTTACGTCTTCCGGTACTTGGTCGCCACTCCAGAACCTTCCGGCCACATCGGCCATCTGTGCTGTGAGCAATGTGCCCTGCCCACTGCCACTTAAGTTTGGCATTTCTTCGGGCTATGTCGGTTACCTTGGTTCTCCTGCGGATCGCCATCATTATATTACTTTTATTTTATTTTATTAACTATGGGACAATTAACAGCTACAATACAAAAAGTTTACAAATAACAATAATATATATAGGCTCATAAGCAATATTAACAATATTGTAGCCCACTACATTATCCGCATGTTAACAAAATTAAAATAAGTTAAAAACTGAACTAGATTAGCATTACTTAGATATAAAAAATATTATTAAAAATACAATTAAATTAATTAATTATTGAAGTATTTTAAAAAGAAAAATAATAATCAATACAATATTTTTTTGGATAAAAAAATGGGATTGTTCCTTATTAACTCTCATTAGAATTAAGATTATAAAAAGGGAATTGACAGTACAATACAATTCATTAATAAATATAATTATGACGGTTGAAATAAATTAAATTTAGAATAATGTACTCAAAATCAAAAGTCATTTATTCAAACTAGGCTGAGAGTCAGCTCTTTTTGAACGTCAAAATTACATAAGACAGTCCCCCCAAAACGCACGCCCTTCACCACTTCCTAGTGCTTTAGCTGGGAAGAAGAAATAGCGCAATAAACTCCCCAGCAGCACAGCTGTCTGTTAAGTTAGAAGAACTTGATTCTATATAATAGTAGGTAATTAAAATGACGAAACACAAAAAAATTGCCATATGTCAGCTAGCACATGCCAATATACCATCAAAACATTGAAAACTAATAATAATAAAAAATTAAAATAAAACGTAAACAGAACTTACAATCTAAATAAAAGCCTACACTATTTCTTATTATCATTACAACATACATAAATATCATTACATACTCGTATATCATTAGTATAGTATAGTATAGTATATTTATTTCCGAGTATATGGTACATTATGATCTTAATATTATTAAAAAGCTTCACATATACTACTACTATTAAATAAGATTTTTAAAACATGGACTTAAATTTCGATTTGGAACATACAAAAATATCAATATCAATGAAGTTGCGATTATACGATTCCACTATAGGACGAACAGGGCAACGCAATCCTGAATTAGTCCGACAGGCACAGCGAATGTACCTGCACGGACACTGCGCTTACTTACAGTGCGGGCACCACATCACATTACTTACTTACAGTGCGGGCACCACATCACATTACTTACTTACAGTGCGGGCACCACATCACATTACTTACTTACAGTGCGGGCACCACATCACATTACTTACTTACAGTGCGGGCACCACATCACATTACTTACTCGTGAGATCAATGGAATCGAAGTGATTATGTACAATACTGTGTAGTATGTTGGCTTCTAGAAACTTACGTCTAGATCATGTTAACATATTATATTACAGTGTTCAATAATATTTTTAGGAGCGCAAAATGGGAATTATTAGAGGTTCAATTAAATACATGCCTTTATTGGCAAAAATTATAAGTAATCAAGTCATGGATACTCTTCACTCATACTGTTATGCATTAGTATTGCTAGTTAGTATATTATAGTGTTAGTGTTTTTTTTTTAACAAGAAATAACAACCCCACGGATCGATCGATCAGGTTAAGCTACACTTGCCGCAGTTGGTCCGTGGATGGGTGAACATCTTTACATACCAAGCACCCTTCGTGCCGCGGAAAGTAAGTTAAGCCGGGACCAATCCCGACTGTCTTATGTGGATCTTTGACAGTCATTACGGCCCGTCAAAAGCCCTAAAATCTGACAATCAGTCTTACGGACGTAACGTACGGACGTGGAGGTCAGATAGGCAGTCGCTCCATGTAAAATAGTGGTATTCAGCTGCATCCGGTTAGACTGGAAGCCGACCCCGACATAGTTGGGAAATGGTTAGGCAGATGATGAAGAGTGTTCTCATTAATTATATTAGTATTGTGGTCTCCACGTTGGGTACTGGCGCTCTTGGAATAATATAGACCATCAAGCTAAAACGATCAACTGAAGGAAACATTGCAATCAATCACAGCAACATACATAAAAAATACAGCGGCATTACCTATTGTTTAGGTACCATGAAAAGCATAAAATGTACAACTTATAGCCGATGGTCGTAAATACAAGCCGAGCTGAGCTGTTCGAACATTTGCCATGACTATTAATCATTGTGGACGATAAAAAAGTCCCTAGCTTGCTTGAGCTCACGCTACCTTAGCGTAAGTTGTGACGCGCCTTGAACTTACTTACATTATTATAATTCTAGGTGGTGGGATTTAAAAAATAACCGTTTATGGCATTACAGCTTAAAAAATTCTCAACACTATAAAAAATACAGTAAACAATAATAATAATGCCAAAAGGGCCTCAGCTCAACTTATTGTCAGATGAAAACACAAGTACCACCTGACGCTGATTTTCGAGTGATTCTCAAGTTCCATGCGCTAGAATATAAATACATAGGGAAGTGTGTCCGTAATAATAAACGAAGAGAATTTAAAAGAGAAATTAAATTATTTTCTCCTTTTTTAGTTTGGTTTTTAAAGCGTGTTTTTTAGTTTTTTATACTATTATTCATTTTCTATTTTTTAGTTCTGCTAACTACAAAAACGTGTTTTTTGTTTTTCTTTTTTTTTCCTCAATTTTTTTTTTAATTATTGAATTGTCATCGGTCCTCGACAAGTTTACAAACTTTCAATGAAATCTGACCGTTTAAAGTGGGTTAAAATCGCGCTCAAAGGAGTCAGTTACATACAAACAAACAAACATACAAGTGAAGCTAATATAAAGCGTGTAAAAACACATATTGTAGCAGACTGCCTCGGGGGAGTAGTGGTCGCAAGCGCTACTGCTAAGCATGAGGTCTTGTGTTCGATCTCTGGGTCGGTCTAAATATTATCGGATGTTCCTTCTGGAATTTCTACGGAGTCTGGATTTGTGCCTGGTTGATGGCAATAGGCTTGCTTCCTGTCACGTAGGTATTACGTAAGCGGGCATGCCCTTTATGCCTGGAGGCTTTTATTTAGATTGTAAGTTCTGTTTACGTTTTATTTTAATTTTTTATTATTTTTAGTTTTCATTTTTTGATGGTATATTGGCGTGTGCTAGCTGACATATGGCAAATTTAATGGTTTTTTTTTTGTGTTTCGTAATTTTAATTACCTATTATTGTATAGAATCAAGTTCTTCAAACTTAACAGACAGCTGTGCTGCTGGGGAGTTTGTTCCGCTACTTCTTCTTCCCAGCTAAAGCACTAGGAAGTGGTGAAGAGCGGGCGTTATGGGGGGACTGTCTTATGTAATTTTATTTAGACGTTCAAAAAGAGCTGACTCTCAGCCTAGTTTGAATAAATGACTTTTGATTTTGATTTAAACATAATTGGCGAAATGAGGGTTACATACAGGTGCACTTCTGCCGCACCCTCCGTGGCACACTGGCGTGATGTTATGATATATATGATGGTATCTAGATTGGTTATGTAGTATTGCAGATGCTGGGTAATTTTGGCATAAAATCATAGGGGAAGATTTGAACTTTGGTTTCTAATGAGATTTTTCGGTTACATTAAATACAGACATCGTCTAAATACGGTTATAAAATCTTTAATTACCGTTTATTCATTTATTAATTTTGCAGCATAGCTTAAGCCCGACGGAAATCTAAATCATTGGCATTTACAGAACAACTTCCGTAGCTGTTTTTATCTTTACATCTGAATGCACCCCAAGACATTTTTCCAATCCAATTCGTAGCGGATTGCTACGAGATCATCCCCGACTCAGTGCTACGTACGTCGCTGCTACGCCGTCGCGTCTACGCGGCTCCCCGCGTAGCAGCCAATCTTTCATTCATTTACATATTTTAGTGTGATTGGAAAAGCATATTACTGCTTTCTTGTTCACAATTTGTATGCAGACTTGAATGTATGGTAATCTGTCATAGATCTTCTTTAATTAACCAAATAGAGTATACACTCTATTTGGTTGGGTTGGTGGTGGTGGTTTGGTTTGGTTTGGTCTGTTTGCTTTGGTTTGGTTATCTTTGGTTATCTATTTCGTTGGTTTGGTCATACGACCATGGATTTTACCAAACAAATCTACAGGAGTTTACATAGAAATATTATGGACAATAATTATTTATGATCTGATCTAACTAGCCTGTACTCACCCTTTTCCCTGTACTCGCCATTAAATTATAAAATTAGCACTCATATAATTGACCTCATGGACATTAATGTAACTTGAGTGTATTCAGTTGTCCAGTAGGCTTCTATATGTCATCATTCTCCTGTCCTTATCCCAATTTCCTTGTGGTCGCCGCAACATGTCTTCTTCTCCCACACTTCTCTATTAGTCCTCATCTCCGTAGTCACCCCCTTTCTTACCATATCATAATTCACACAGTCCATCCATCGTGTCTATGTTCTCCCCTGACCTAGTAGTCTTCTATATGTATAGCTAAATCTATATATTAATACGTGAAGCAAAAACTATGTATCTACCCCTTTGAACGAAAATTACACGGACGGAGGTAAATTTTGTACAGTTGAAGGAGTGCGGCAAGGAAATATTTGGTACAGTTGAAGGAGTGCGGCAAGCTAATATTTGGTACAGTTGAAGGAGTGCGGCAAGGAAATATTTGGTACAGTTGAAGGAGTGCGGCAAGCTAATATTTGGTACAGTTGAAGGAGTGCGGCAAGGAAATATTTGGTACAGTTGAAGGAGTGCGGCAAGCTAATATTTGGTACAGTTGAAGGAGTGCGGCAAGGAAATATTTGGTACAGTTGAAGGAGTGCGGCAAGCTAATATTTGGTACAGTTGAAGGAGTGCGGCAAGGAAATATTTGGTACAGTTGAAGGAGTGCGGCAAGCTAATATTTGGTACAGTTGAAGGAGCGCGGCAAGCTAATATTTGGTACAGTTGAAGGAGTGCGGCAAGCTAATATTTGGTACAGTTGAAGGAGCGCGGCAAGCTAATATTTTTAGGTTATAATAATAGTCCGAATTAGATTTCAGGGAGAAAAATAATATGAAATGTATCCCGAAATTGTAAGAACTTGAAAGAACTGAACGTTTTTTCTCCCTGATGGATGGATGGAAGGATGAATATCAGCACTTTTGGGGCGTCAAAATGACATAAGACAGCCCCCGGCACGCCTGCCCTTCACCAACTCCTATTGCTTCAGCTGAGAAGAAGAATTGGCGCGACAAACTCCCTAGCAGCACAGCTGTCAGCCAAGGTAGATGACCTTGATCCTATACAATATTATGCAAAGTAATTAACATTACAAGTTCAACACGTAAACTATTGCTAAAGAACAAGCTTCCATCATCATCTGCCTGCCCTTTGCCAACTATGTTGGGGTCGGCTTCCAGTCTAACCAGATGCAGCTGAATACCACTATTTTACATGGAGCGACTGCCTATCTTACCTCCACGTCCGTAAGACTGATTATCAGATTATCGGGCTTTTGGCGGCCCGAAACGACTGTCGAATATCCATGAATGACAGCCAACCAATAAACAGCTTAACGTGCTCGGTGCTTGAAGTGGACTTGGTATGTCAACATGTTCACCCATCCACGGACTAACCGTGGCAAGCGTAGCTAAACCTGAACGATGGACCCGTGGGGTTGATATTTTTTATTCAAAATAAAAGACACCAAGCCTGTCTAATCCAATCCCAGGCTATAAACCTGCTCTAAATCCGTCTCGCTAATTGGAGAGAATCTTAAAATAAACGTTCCTTTACGCCGGCGCTGCTTGAGAATATGAAATGTTTGGTTCGCACCCGACGAGGTCACGCTCACTGGGGAATGAAAGTGGAGTCACGGGTTGTTGTAGTGGAGGGTGGGCAGTGGGCCCGAAGATGCTTCGATTTGTTTCCCATTTTCATTTTTTTTTGTACTTGTTGACAGGCATGCACGCCCTCCCTTAGTACCCCACACAGCAATTTGAAAACATTGTGAATGACAATTATTTATAAAAGAGTAACTATGGTTTTGGTATACTCGACCTCGCCCCTGTTGACAACAATTTCCAGTAAAATGGAACTTCGCTAAGGTTGAAAATAGTTCAAATTATCTAACTGTTGCATGGACAAGTATACCATGATGTCTTATGACGAAGAACCGATATTCATCCTTGGTGGTAAAGCACTTATGAGGTCGGCTATAGGAAATTGAAACATGAGCGAATTTTAAGTCAACGTTTATTGACGGTTAGGTGAACTTGGGTTGGAATATACAGGTAGCACGAGCCCTCTAATTCGACATTATACTATGGAGTTTCGTTTTGATATCGAGACTAAGGTCTTCAACTAGTACATCCTGCCCGTAATGACATACGCTGCCGAAACCCAGACACTGACAATAGAGTGGTCCACAAATTCAAGGTCACTCAGCGCGATATGGAGCAAGTAGTGCTCGGAGTTTCCTTGAAGGATAAAATCACAAAAAAATTAGCCAGAAAAGAACCGGAGTTACCGACATAGAAGCAAACTGAAGTGATAGTGGGCTGGCCATGTTTATCGAGGGACCGATGGCCGGTGGAGCAGACGAGTCTTGGAGTGGAAACCGCGTATCGGTACGCGTAGCGTCCAGCTAGATTGTACCAACGGCCTACTTAAATAAGTGGCTGGGATAGACTGGATGGGGAGAGTGGAAGATAGGATATTGTAGCGCAGCCGACGAGAGGCGTATGTCCAGCAGTGGACCGCGATAGGCTGAGTTGATTGATTGATATCGAGCTTTGCGTATGTTAAGGTAAGTTCTTCTATTTCACCGACTTGTATGAGAGATGGGGTTATTAGTTACTCACTTTATCGCCAGCCTACAGGCCATTAATATTTTAGAATCAAGTGACCTCATAAATTGTGACGTTATTAAAACGCAACAATATGGTCAATATATCATATTTATTGAGAACTCGCAGCACTTTCCTGTTAGTAACATGGAATGTTATCCTTGTGTTAATCAGAGTAATGCGTATAATAATACATGTAGTTAAAACTAGTTAACACTGGTATCGCGTGTCGCGCTGATCGAACAAGATTACTAATTGTTATTGTACCACACTAATATTTAACACCTACATTCGTAATTCTTGGAAGGCGTCTGGCTAAGTAATAACAGCCGTACGGGTCGATCGCTCAGGTTAAGCTGCGCTTGCCGCGGTTGGTCCGTGGATGGGTGACCATCTTTATATACCAAGACCCCTCCGTGCCACGAAAAGCTCCTTAAGCCGTCCCGGTTGTCATTCGTAGATCTTTAACAGTCGTTAGGGATCTTCCGAAGCCTGAAAATCTAACAACCACTCTTACTTTACTAAAGGCTATCGTATTACCCAGTAACTGGGTTGTGGAGGTTAAATAGGCACTCGCTTCATGTAAAATACTGGTATTCAATTGCTTCCGATCAGACTAGCAGCCGACCGAACATAGTTAGGACAAGGCTAGCCAGATTGATTCGTAATAGTAACGCCCTGCTGTAGTTTTGGTTCTACGACATTTGCTCGCGATGGTTTCCTTCACCAATTAAAGAGCAGTGGGCTAGTACAACGCGGTAATTGCATAACACATTAATAGTAAGAACCTGTTTCATTTTAACAGTTCAACCCATACATTACGTTATTTACGTCGTTGAGCACACAAGAATCCTTTAAAATTATTCAAATTCTGATCAATAGTGTGTTACGCAATTAGGGTTCTGGTCTGACGTTTACAACAGACCTCATTAGTGACGTTAACAATATTCTCTTAATGATTCAGGCATTTTACTATGGCCCAGCACGACCTGCTGAAAGTGGCTGACGTCCAAAAGTGTATGTAATGGGCGTGCGTCACTAAAGCCTAACATTACCAACATTAGACACAATTCTAAATTGTCACACACGTTTGGAAGCACGACTAGCTTAGTATTTTCCCGGAC
This sequence comes from Antitype chi, assembly GCA_947359405.1. Classification (NCBI taxonomy): domain Eukaryota; kingdom Metazoa; phylum Arthropoda; class Insecta; order Lepidoptera; family Noctuidae; genus Antitype; species Antitype chi. The sequence continues at coordinate 348,327 of OX375815.1, forward strand.
AAAATCTTTCAGAAGGCGCCCTACTACAAACAAAGATATAAACTTGCGCTGCCGCTGACCCAAGACTTTATGTCCCGAACTTACATACATCTACAAGTATCTAAGATTTCGCGTCTCCAATAGCAATCCAATACTACATCTATATGGATTTATGACAACAGTAGCGACACGTGCAGTGTGTCGAGAAACATAGACAGGAAAAGACACATGCCTATGTCTAGGGCGTGTAATTTATGACAACAGTAGCGACACGTGCAGTGTGTCAAGAAACATAGACAGGAAAAGACACATGCCTATGTCTAGGGCGTGTAATTTCCGGTGAAGGCGAAGTGCCTACAGCGTCGTCTTCTGCATAAAGTTGCATAGGTAGACTATTAAACGTAAGGACATTCTAATATAGAACTTCTTTTAAGCTTACTATCCTCTAATTTATTATATTATATTTAGCAAATGTTTAAACCCATCAAATCAAATCATTTATTTTGCAAACATGGGTAATTGGTACATAGATGTTTTCTTAAAAAAGTAGTCCTCCATATTCTACCGTCTCATGGGCATGCAAATAATATTCATTTCCAAAATTATACAGAAATTCTATTGATACTGAATAAATATAAATGTCAAATCATTAGAATTACAAAAAAAAGAAAAGAAGAAACAAAAAACAGATTAATATCATTAGTGACCCCCATGACTTTTGCCTTTGTAACCAGAATAAAACCTCCTCCTTCTATTTCATAAAACTTACAAATTACTGCCGAAATGTGTGGTGTTCGACTTCACTATACTTCTGAGTTTTTTTCGTGGAATACACGATTCCCGCGCCACCAAGAAATGACGCAACCTGACATCACATCCTCACCCAGATAGGTACTGGCGCAGACAAGCAAACTCACCTCTATCCATGGCTTGTTAGCATATCTCACAAGCGATGGATTCAGCGTACGTCATCGACAAAGTGCCGGCCGCCTGCCCCAACGAGCTGACCGGTCGCCGTCAACGCTCGACTGACGTCGCATCGCACTGAGTTTACGTGACGTCAGACATACCGCACCCATGTTAGATTGAATTTGATAGCGCCTAAATTGCATGCTGATGGAGTGAGGTGAATTGTGTTGTTGATTGTGACGTTAGGACTATCTTCTAGGCATACATTTGAAACAAGACTGCGACTGACTGACACACAACTTACCGCTAAAACTATTGGAGCTAGAAACAGGAATTTAAACTACTGCTACTGCTGAGCATGAGATGTTTGGTTTGATACCCAGATCGGGTGAAGTGTTATTGAGTTCTATACCCAGATCGGGTGAAGTGTTATTGAGTTCTATACCCAGGTTGGGTAAAGTGTTATTGAGTTCTATACCCAGATCGGGTGAAGTGTTATTGAGTTCTATACCCAGATCGGGTAAAGTGTTATTGAGTTCTATACCCAGGTTGGGTAAAGTGTTATTGAGTTCTATACCCAGATCGGGTGAAGTGTTATTGAGTTCTATACCCAGGTTGGGTAAAGTGTTATTGAGTTCTATACCCAGATCGGGTGAAGTGTTATTAAGTTCTATACCCAGGTTGGGTAAAGTGTTATTGAGTTCTATACCCAGATCGGGTGAAGTGTTATTGAGTTCTATACCCAGATCGGGTAAAGTGTTATTGAGTTCTATACCCAGGTTGGGTAAAGTGTTATTGAGTTCTATACCCAGGTCGGGTAAAGTGTTATTGAGTTCTATACCCAGGTCGGGTAAAGTGTTATTGAGTTCTATACCCAGGTCGGGTAAAGTGTTATTGAGTTCTATACCCAGGTCGGGTAAAGTGTTATTGAGTTCTGTACCCAGGTCGGGTAAAGTGTTATTGAGTTCTATACCCAGGTCGGGTAAAGTGTTATTGAGTTCTATACCCAGATCAGGTAAAGTGTTATTGGGTTTTTCCATCAGGAAATTCTCAGTAGCATTCCGGAGTCTGGATTTACGGCCGGTGATCGGCAACAAGCTCGCCATAATTACATGGGACTTAAACATGATATTTGGGTGTTCTAGGACAGGTATAGGTGTATCTCTGCCTAACCCTTCGGTGTATCAGGCGTGATGTTCAGTTATGTTCCGTAGGCTCGTTGGAAGTCATCAAAGTAGCGGGCAATAGCTCGGTGTATCAGGCGTGATGTTCAGTTATGTTCCGTAGGCTTGTTGGAGGTCATCAAAGTAGCGGGCAATAGCTCGGTGTATCAGGCGTGATGTTCAGTTATGTTCCGTAGGCTTGTTGGAGGTCATCAAAGTAGCGGGCAATAGCTCGGTGTATCAGGCGTGATGTTCAGTTATGTTCCGTAGGCTTGTTGGAGGTCATCAAAGTAGCGGGCAATAGCTCGGTGTAAACATTACTATAAATGGTGGCCCAGTGGGATACGTGAATATACGTATTTACGTACTTTTTTAATGATCTAGCAAACTTCTTGAATGAAATCGAAACCTAAATTGAGGTGAGGGTCATGAACCCTTGCTAAAGTGTAAGTGCTAATTAATAGTAGACCTATGACATCATTGTGTAGTGCGATTATTGATGTAAAAGTTCAATATGAATGGTTTTCAGACCAATATAAATGTGTAGAAATTATCAACTTGCCGTTTGTGTTAAATGTTTGTGTGGCAGAGGAAGAGCTTATTTATTTCACTGCGCTGCGGTTACAGTTACCCGTTGATTTAAGAAATTTAAATAACATAACATCAGCAGCCTGCAGGCCCAGAAGGTGTAGGCAGAGGTACCTATAGATAGTATACCTATAGATAGTACACCCACATGTAGCCGCAGATGTTTAAGTCCCATGTGTAGGGGGGCACGGATGAGCCTATTGCCATCAACTGGGCCTGAATACAGACTTCGGGCTCCTACTGAGAAATTTCAGGTGGAAAACCTAATAACATTCTTCTTATGCCGAGCACCGACGAGGCAGTTATCAATTTTCCAGCTAAAATTGTGTTAATCTTATTTTACGAGTTTTGCTCTCCTCTCGCAACCCTATTTTCAAATGACGGCCGCGAATGAAAACAGCAAACGTCAGATTGCCGGCAACCCCGCGACTCGACGCGACGATGTCGTTTACGCCGAGTGACGTAATTTGACAAAGTGACGCTTTCCTACATTTTGGCGTTAAACACTCAGTTGACTTGTCTACTGTCCACTTTTAGAGATTTATTCGAAATGATTTTTGTAAAATTAACAACGATGGATGTCAGACAGTCTTAAATGCCTGTAGTGCTCACAACCATCGTGCGTGTAGGTTAAAAGAATGAATGCGGACGAAGCAAAAAGATTATATATTATAAGAAAGTCACCTCCCACCATGTTCTGTCATTTCTACTCTTGTATGGAATAACTGGCTTTTGCCAGCGTGTCCCCCGCGGTCCCCCGCGGTCCCCCGCGGTCCCCCGCGGACCCCCGCGGTCCCCCGCGTGGATGTCGAGAATTATTATCCCACGGGAACGTACTACCGCGATAAAAAGTATCCTACGTGTTAATCCAGGTTCTAAACTATCTATGTGCCAGATTTCATCCAAATCCGTTAAGCCGTTTTTGCGTGATTGAGTAACAAACATCTAAACATACAAACTTTCGCGTTTATAATATTTTAGTAAGGATACTAGTAGGAAGTAGGATTTATTGAAACTACTTATCTTTGTGCATATTGTGATAACTTTAAGGTAACTACCTAATATTAGAATTGAGATCCATATTGTCCTGATTTAAATGCATTATTTCCTTATCTAAAGCCCCATTAGTAGATATATAAACAAGTCAGCTCCAGGCATTATATTAAAACACCGAAGGGACCTTCTGTGGTAAGGGATCCGATATCCACAGCCCCAGATTGGAGTAATGTCCGATAAAGGCGATGGGCACGTCCCTTATACCTGAGTAGGTACGTCAGTGTGACGTATTAAGGAACGCCGGTGATCCGTTCATGCAGGTACGATAGTGTACCCTTAGCCTTAGGATATCCCGCTGGGAATACGGCGTAGCGGCTGTTTAGATATTTATTGAGAAAAACGGCAACATACGATGTTTTCTTTTTAGTTTATAAGTCGATGTTTACTTAGTAAATGATCGCCTGCTTGCTTGGAACAAATATTTAAGTACGCACAGCTAATACATTGAAAAAGTATATCTTTATCAAGTAAAGTATATCTTCTTTTGCCCGCGGCTTTGCCATACCGGAATTCGAAATTATAAACTACTATAGCTTTTCCCAGCGGCTTCGCCCGCGTGGCAGTCGAAATTTATCCCAGGGGAACTTATTACCGAGATATAGTATCCTATGTGTTAATCCAGGTTAGAATCTATCTATGTGTCAAATTTCATCCAAATCCGTTCAGCCGTTGTTGCGTGATTGAGTAACAAACATCCAAACATCTAAATACAGGCTGTAAGAGGAACACTTCCGAAGCCAGAACATAAGTTATATACAACCTAAATGCAAACGGATACCAATAACCTTTTTTTTTTTTGGGTGGGAAATGATCAAATAACTTCTCCCGCTCTGGGTGGAGCGGGACGGCGTGTCAGACTTTTACTGACTTAAACCCACCCGTGTTCCCTCAGTTGCCTGTGTGCCAGGGGTCGCGGTATCTCTTTCGAACAACCCGCACCCCTGGCAGGCATCGGCCCTTGCGGACCCCACCATTTGGTGCTGACATATCTTTGAGACGCGCGTGGAAACAACGCGCCGTCGACCCGGGCTTGGTCCTTACCGGAAAGCGAGCTACCCATTACTCGCCGTCCGCAAGCCCGCGCCTACGGTGGCCGGGAATCAGCCTGGGATTCTCGACGCCCAGGGCGTCTCCCGCGGCGACTACGGCCGTGAGGGCGCATATACTGCCACTGCCTCTCCCTCACGTGCGCCGCCTCCCTCTTCGCGAGCATTACTGCTTCGCAGAAGGTGGTGACGGCTAACCATTCACTCTCGCTCCGTACCATGGCCTGCACCAGGGCCGGACGCGAGAGATCGCCGCCGCCGATCGTCTCCACGAGGACATGGCGGTGCTCCGCCGAAGCCGGGCAGACAGCCACCGTATGCTCCACCGTGTCCTCAGGGCGATCTTCGCAGTGGAAGCATCCAGGCGTTTCCTACCGCCTTTTGCGAAACAGGAACCTACCGAAACAACCGTGTCCGGTGAGGACCTGCGTCAGGCGGAAGGTGAGGACGCCATGCCGCCTCTCAAGCCACTCCTCAAAGAGGGGACTTACCGCCGCTATCGTGGCGTGCCCAGGTTAATTAGCACTTTAGAATCTAATTCTGTAAAGCCAACTTAGTTACGGGCGCGAATGATATTTTGTTCAACGTACAGCCACACACTGACTTGCTAATTGCGAAATGTTTAATTTCGCGGCTACCTCAGACATACAACTCAATCATCGACAGAACAGAACAGCACCCCACACGTAATATGCCACCACAGTGTTAGCTACAAGTGTATCTATAGACACAGTACACCCATACGTCACCAGCTATGTGACCGCAGCCCATTACAACCTGTATGTCGTTGTGACATCCCCCCAACAACACTTTATTCCCTGTACAGTGATCGTGAAGACCAGTCTGGACTTGGGCTCGTTTTTAAATGTGTTTAATCTCAAACAATGGTTTATTTAGCTGTTCTCACAGCATAGTGTACAAAAAATGCCAAAAAAAAATGGTACTGTATCGAGAAGCACTAGCCCTACCACCTGTTTTCGGTTTCGGAAGCGTTTCCCTTACACCCTGTATACAAACTCTCTCACTCACATTTATACCTAATATTAGTAGTATAAGTTGGATAATATGTGCGGTCCGTTCAACTGTTTCTGCGCCAATCCGCAACATACAGACGGACCACAATGACTTTCTTTTAAAAAATTGTCAAGAAACAGTTTTCACTTCGTTACTATTTTGTTTTATGTGAGTATGATCATCATCATTCTCCTCCCGTCTCCCAATTTCCTTGTGGTCGCCGCAACATGTCTTCTTCTCCCGCACTTCTCTGTCAGTCGTCATCTCCGTTGTCACCCTTTCTAACCATATCATCATTTACACAGTCCATCCAACGTTTCTTTGGTCTCCCCCAACTCTTATAGTCATCTGCATTCGTTCTCAAAACTATCCTCACGACAATTTCCTCATTCCTCCGTATGACACGCCCATATCATGATAACCGATTTCCACACAACTTTACATATATGAGTGACGCGGACCTATTCGGTTGTTCTCTGAGTGAGTTCACAAACAGTTTGTAATTTGTTACAAAAATGTTATATTATAAAAATAATGATAAGTTAGTAACAAGTTAAGATAAGAATTTAGGTGTACACTGGCTGTAATGATAGTTGTAAGTTGGAAAAAATAAATATTACCTCGTTCAGTCAATAACATCCCGTTTATAAACTTTTCCGTTCGTCCAATTGTGGACCCGGAATTGCTCCCTGTCTTTATCTTAACGTCATCTTCAAATGGCATAAAAATGAATCTCAATGAATATTTCCACAAACAGTGGAAAAAAATAATCAGAAAGGGCGGAAAAGGTCGGGGGAGATATCATATTTAAATTGTCAATTTCTTGGCGACAATACGATTGTGCCCGCAGCCATTGGGACTGAAAGCCAAAGGTAGGTATCAGACTTCCGTTTTGAAACACTACAATGACGAATTTTCGGATCTCGCTGTGATCAATATTGTAAAGGTTTGTAGTTATTCTGACGGTTTTACTCAGTTTATTTTTGTTAAATCTGTATGGTAATAGAATGTTTCTCTTTGAATGGTATCTAGGACGGTGTAGATCGATACGATAGATTATAGTGGCATTGTTTTCTCTTTTGATACTGTCTAGTGTATCTAGGTCGTACCTTACAGATTTTGTACTACATTTTTTTTATTATGACGTTGCGCACCTTTGAAATCTAGTTTCAACATATGAATTATTTTTATTTATAACAGTCGCGTTTAGTTATTACGTTTTAACGTATAAAAGCTAATCATTACATATAGATCTTATAATATGTATGATATTTCTTATCGTATTAGGCGTAATAATAAAACCCATATATTATGTTGCTACTGGAATCTATATAATTATAAAGAAAAGTCCTGATTGACTGACTGACTCGTCAACGCCCAGCCCAAACCCTTGGACCTAGAAAGCTGAAAGCTTGCTAGCTTTAGCTGAATAAAGAATAATTTTTCGAGATTCAACCCCTAAGGGAGTTAAATAGGGATGAAAGTTCCGCGCGGGCGAAGCCGCTGGCAAAAGCTAGTTAAATATATTATTAAACATCAAAAATTATTTTGTGTAAGCCGGTGACACAATGATTAGTTTTATTATATTTACGGACGCAACCTTGAGCTATTGTCAAATGTTGCCCGGGCTGTCTTTGTTCTGCTCCATTTGTTTTGCTTCCCATTTTGTTAACTAATGTTTGATTAAACTTCTCATATAAGGAAATCATCATCATCATAATCATGCCCACAATGTTCCCACTGCTGGGACACAGGCCAGGAGATGCTATAAGGATAGTTATAAGGGGATGAAGTGCTGAAATGTAAGATACCGTGGCACGATTCAGTAATGTTTCGCCTAACCTACCTTAGTTAAATTATCGCTTCAAGCACATCTAACAAACTGAAACTCAAACGATCTATATACACCACAGGCGTATGAACAACCTCCCACCGGCTATCTGTCAAAAAGCTGCAAACACAAATAGTTGAACAGTTTACTCACGCCAACCTGTTGGTGGCGTTACTAACTAAGGTTCTATTTATTGTGGTTTGTGGCTTAAATACAGTGGAACCATTAAACGACACACTTATTTATCGCAATATCACGCCTTGTTTCCCCGACGGGCTGTGCAGAGGCGTAAGTACCAAGTACCAAGTACACCCACGTCTCGCTAGTTATGTTCAAGTACCAAGTACACCCACGTCTCGCTAGTTATGTTCTAGTCCCATGTAATAGAGAACGAGCCTATTACTTGCGATTATCTTATTTCCCACTTATTAAGCAGTAGTAAAAAATATATAGAAAACTAATTTGCTAACTTATCAACCAGAAATAAAGTAATCGCTTCGATGCATAGCGGCGAAACTGGAGATCGATGTGCCCGCTTTACAACATTTTTGGAAACGGCTATGAATGAAAGAAACATTAAAATATTTATTTTCTGTGCAATTAACTACGCAAAACGGAATAAAAATAACTATTTTAAATGAAACTAGGTATCTATTATATTGCGATGCGACTAGTCGGTCTGGGGAACAAGAAATTTCACGCAGACAAATCGCGGGCAGAACAATAACTAGTTATATGATAAAAATTAATCCACAGCTCAACGCCGAACGAGGAGTAGATTTAATTACTCACAAATACGTCCCAAGTTCAAAACACTCACTAAATAGGCAGCACCTCGCGTGATCAACAGTTGTGTGTCATTACTACGTGGCGATAAAATTATAATTGCTGGTAATAGTTAACTTTTGGCTAACTTTCCGTTACAGTTCCGTACAAAATTAGTAGTAGCCACGTCAACAATGTTCATTGTAATCATTTTACCTGCAATATTAAACAAGCGAGAAAATTGTAACTTTGGGAGAAAAGTGAGCCATCTCGTTCGTCTTATTTAAAAGTAGGAGTCTCTTATTATTTACGATCCCCGCGGTGTCGGAGGTAGGTACAGACGCACAAGGATACATGGTTAATAGTCATTTGTTATGCAAGGCTGCAAAGTTGTTTTTTGGCGTGAATACTTGTATTAAGGTGAACCTAGTCCACATTTTTTGCATACAAACTTCGAAAGTGTTTTACTCCACTGTCTGACATGGCACATCCAAAGTAAAATATGATATCGATTTGTCTCATTTTTAATATCGTCTGTATGGAAACAGAATACTAAAATAAAAACCCATTAAAAAGTTAGGAGTCAACAAAGATTCGTTTTTCTTGCTAATTTTACTTAACTTTGGGCGTGTTTAAGTAATAAAATATGTGTAAAATCTCCAAAATCAAGTCAGTACCAACAAAGTTCAATTATCGAAAAGTTCAATAAACTTTATTTGTCATTGATTTATGCATTGGCTTTTTCATAAAACCCTATCTTCCAAAGGACTTTTCTTAATTTTTTCACGATTTTTTCACTATAAATGATCCTGCATCTCACTCAATAACGTTATGCGTGTAGACTAGCGTCTAACTGCTCATCACTGATACTATCTCTGTTGGACACGAAGCCTGGTGAGACAGCGTGATTTATAGCCAGGCCCACCAGTGAGTTCGAACCCGCGACTAGGTTCCCCTTAAAAACTGAGCAAGCGAAGGATTCTAGGATTGAACCATGAGCGAAGCAAGGAGTCCTTTCAAATATAGAATCCTGAGCATAGCGAGGGTTTCAAAGGTACGAGACACATAATACCTTCTCTGCCGAGTGAAACACAAATGCTAGGTGCAATAAAACAGCCTAAATAATATATTAAATTAGTGTAGTTCAATGAAGTTTGATAGCATTGCATTGTAATCTTTGAAACCGTTTTCACGCCTTTAGAATGTCTCCATGCATTGATCAAATTGTACTCTTTTATGTACTTTTCGCGGGATGTTTCAGGAAGATAATTCAATTCGGCATTATGTACCGCTGCAGTAACTCTGCAGCTGTTAAATTTATATCTTTGTCGCTGCTGAACTCGCTCATATTTTATGATGTCTTACGATTTAACAAAAAACAAACCAAAATTATGGAAAGCGAATTGAATAGACACGAAAAATATATTTTCTTTCATGCAGTCGCACTGCCATGAAATAAGTATTAATGCATTTTCAGTGGACTGGCTGTATAGAAAATGATTGATTAGAAAGGTTCAAATTTCAAAAACTCTTTCCACGCTAGCGGATATAAAAAGTGAAAAATAAAAACTTTTTCCAAAAAAAAAACAAGCGACTTCCAAAAAAACACTACAAAGTGAAAGTCGGTTGGGTTTTTTTTTTTGGAAAAAGTTTTTATTTTTCACTTTTTAGTGGTTCACATGTGCCTACCCCTCCACAGCGTACCGGCGTGATGTTATGTTATGAACTGGTGTAAACAATAGACAGACATGAGATTTCAGCAATCCCAGTCCATTTGCTATCATTTATTGAGGAGTTCCTTTGCCTATCTCCAAAGTTGAGTCCATCAGATCTTCACCAAATTAAAATGGGACCACTCCGAGAAAGAACTCTTCCAAAAAATATCCAAATCGCTTCAAGTGTGCCTTTAAAATTTGAAGAGTTCTCTCTATTTCTCCAGGATCCCATCATCAGATCCTGACTTGATGATCATGGGACCACCTGGGAAGTATACCCATTCAAACAAAAAAAAAATGCAAATAGGTCCAGCCATCTTCGAGTAATCGGGGAACATACATAAAAAAATATAAAAAATGGTTCTGACGAATTGAGAACCTCCTTTTTGAAGTCGGTTATAAATGCACTTTTGCACGATTTCTAATGACAAACAGAATCTTTCCGAGGTTGTGAGGTGAAAAATATATTTTCAAACCAAAATGTACCTCTGCCTGTCAAAACAACACTAACTTTCGGTCAAATCGTGAGTTTACCTACAAGCCATAAAATCTGAAATCACCATTGTAACACCTCTTTCCTTGCCGGAAAATAATTACAATTTCAAAAAATAATCACCACTCATTTCAATGTTATTTTCCGATTAATTTCATCATCATAACATTTCAGCCGAAACACATCCACTGCTGGATTGGGGCGTCTCTCCAAGCATCACCACTTCCACAATTGATCACCACAAGCACCCTTTGTTCCCACTGCTAGGACACAGGCCTCCACTCTTTGAAAGAGAGTTGGCTGTAATCTACCACGTGGGCCGAGTGCGAGTTAGGAGATGTAATATGTCTTCGAATTTTTGGGGTCCAGGACATGTTGGTTTCCTCAAGATGTTTTCCTTCACCGTTTTGAGAGCAGAGTTGATAAAATTATTTACACAAAGTAAAGCCCCTGCCTGGGTTCGAACCCACGCACGGTTCGCAAGTTGGGGCCGACACTACTGGCCACCCTACTGTTCGCAAGTTGGGGCCGACACTACTGGCCACCCTACTGTTCGCAAGTTGGGACCGACACTACTGGCCACCCTACTGTTCGCAAGTTGGGACCGACACTACTGGCCACCCTACTGTTCGCAAGTTGGGACCGACACTACTGGCCACCCTACTGTTCGCAAGTTGGGGCCGACACTACTGGCCACCCTACTGTTCGCAAGTTGGGACCGACACTACTGGCCACCCTACTGTTCGCAAGTTGGGGCCGACACTACTGGCCACCCTACTGTTCGCAAGTTGGGACCGACACTACTGGCCACCCTACTGTTCGCAAGTTGGGACCGACACTACTGGCCACCCTACTGTTCGCAAGTTGGGACCGACACTACTGGCCACCCTACTGTTCGCAAGTTGGGACCGACACTACTGGCCACCCTACTGTTCGCAAGTTGGGGCCGACACTACTGGCCACCCTACTGTTCGCAAGTTGGGACCGACACTACTGGCCACCCTACTGTTCGCAAGTTGGGACCGACACTACTGGCCACCCTACTATTCGCAAGTTGGGACCGACACTACTGGCCACCCTACTGTTCGCAAGTTGGGGCCGACACTACTGGCCACCCTACTGTTCGCAAGTTGGGACCGACACTACTGGCCACCCTACTGTTCGCAAGTTGGGACCGACACTACTGGCCACCCTACTGTTCGCAAGTTGGGACCGACACTACTGGCCACCCTACTGTTCGCAAGTTGGGGCCGACACTACTGGCCACCCTACTGTTCGCAAGTTGGGGCCGACACTACTGGCCACCCTACTGTTCGCAAGTTGGGACCGACACTACTGGCCACCCTACTGTTCGCAAGTTGGGACCGACACTACTGGCCACCCTACTGTTCGCAAGTTGGGACCGACACTACTGGCCACCCTACTGTTCGCAAGTTGGGACCGACACTACTGGCCACCCTACTGTTCGCAAGTTGGGACCGACACTACTGGCCACCCTACTGTTCGCAAGTTGGGGCCGACACTACTGGCCACCCTACTGTTCGCAAGTTGGGGCCGACACTACTGGCCACCCTACTGTTCGCAAGTTGGGGCCGACACTACTGGCCACCCTAGGCACCCTACTCTCAAGTTCGCAAGTTGGGGCCGACACTACTGGCCACCCTACTGTTCGCAAGTTGGGGCCGACACTACTGGCCACCCTAGGCACCCTACTGGCCACCCTAGGCACCCTACTCTCCCATAGTTGATTGCATCACCAAAGCTAAATATTTAATTTTCTATCTTGAGAACGCAGAACATTTACCCCCTCGGTTCAACAACCAATCTGCCGGATGAACGGTAACAAAATGCTACAAATTCTCGGCATATGAGTGTAATTAATTTGATAACAGTCAGGCTGGTTGCCAACTTGGAACGGTTCCGAATTGAACAGAACCGTACGGTTACCTTACAAGCTCACAACGAACGTCTGCTCTTATGCTGTGTTGACCACTAATAGTGTCTCGTATACGGTACAGGAATAGAGCTATAGAACTCGAGAGATTGCCTGCTCTGGGGAGCCTTAAATTTACTGTTAGTGATGTGCTAATTAGAGGAATCTTGTTGCTTGGTACGGGAGTCAGCTTTACATAGCAACCTACAATAGTTTTAGTCAGTCGCAAATAAAGAAAGAGAATACATTTATTTTGCGCAGACTAAAAGGCACACAATATACAGCAGAAAACAGTAAAATAAAATAAAAGTGTAAGGTAAGCGATGTCAGAAATTTGCAGACTAGTATGCCTCACGGCTGCACCAGATAGGCCCAGTTCAGCAAAAATACCAGATAACTGCCTGACGCTGATTTTCAACTAGACCTGACTAAGAACAACATGAATCCGGTTAAAATGATAAGAAAGTGCGAATCCTCAAAACTCAATTCTGTATTACATTCCATATGTATTACATAGATGGTATAAACAGTGAGATCAATATGGAACAATTCAATTAAATATAATCCATAATTCCATAATCACTATTACTGCCAAGTCGGGTTACTTTTCGTCCGGCGAAGCAAATCTCATCCCATTCTATTTCGGACCGCGACCACCGACGAGAACTTTAAGTATCATTTCCGACAATACAGGATTAAACCGCTGGAATTATTCTATGAAAGCGAAATCAATCATTGTAGTTTGACTTCCATATAATTCCAGGTCTTTGTCCTCTTAATAGAAGCAGTAAAAATATCTACTTTATTTCAGATGAAGTATTTTATTTCTTGAAATAAAGAACAAAGTCGAATCAGCATGGAAATAGGGCACCGATGATTGGTTTTTTCCACATCTCTTATTTCTTCTCCTTGGCAACAAAGTTAACTAGAAAACAATTACTGATACATTTTTCAACGAATCTGTTTGTCTGTTTTCACAGGAAATTCCGCACAAAACTATTTGCCTCGATATTCAAAATGTAGGTACAGTTAACAGCAAAAAGCGAAAATAAGTGGGAACCAATCATTTCTTCTGGTTCGCGATATTTTTACATCCGTATGTACTTCGACTTGATTCTCATTACACCGTGCCGTGCCTGAGCCGTGCCGTGTCCGGGCCGGGGCCAGAGCGGAGCCCGTCCGTGCTGCACGTTTATATTACACCGGGTTATGAGACGTGGGGGGAACGGGGCGTATTCGTGCAACAACCGTGGTGTAGACGAGCGTCGTCCGGGCCCGGACGGGACACGGATCATGCGCTGTGTAATATAAACTGCTTCATACTAAATGTATGTAACGTTTCAAATCCGTACCCGTCCAGACCACGGACACGGCACGGCCCGGGCACGGAGCCCGGTCTAATGAGAATCATCCCTTACAGTTCTATAGCTCGCGACAAACTATCGGCATCTTTCCTTCCCCAGCAGCGTCCGCGTGTGCTCGGTGCGCGGTGATGTCGCCATGGAGGTTGTGCTGCCGCTGGCGGTGGTGTGCGTGCTGGTGAGCGCCGCGCCCAACGCGACACGCGCGCGCCGGCCGGACGACCTGCCTGACGAGCCCGTGCTGCCTGACGATGATGAGGAGCTACACAAGCTGGACTACTATGATGAGGAGCGGATCAATATCTCAGGTCAGTGAAGAATTGATCTTTTCACGCAAATTTAATGAAAGACCAGTGGGCCACGAATACGGGGAGTAAACGTAGCGTAAATTCGGACGATTTTAAAATAGGGTATTTTCCAATTTATTAAAAACTATTTTAATTCGAAGATTGGGACAAAATATGTAACAGAAAAATAAAAGTAAATTGATTTATATCCATTTTCATAATTAAAATCGATTTAATACAAATGTATTTTTCGTTGTTTTGAATTTACCGCCAAATCGCTCCTTACGATGACTTTTTTATCACATGACGACACGTGACGTCAACCTTGTGTAAACTAAAGTAGTTAGTAAGTAAACAAGTGAATGTCGAGTTTATAATTAACAAGATTTTTAATGGATAGAAAGTGATATTACTGGTGTGCGGTACCTCTGTGCACAAATACTTCTAAAACTGCGCCAAACTAAGTATTTGTACTTACTAGTGCTGTTTACACAATGCCGACGTCACAATGTCACGTGATAAAAAGTCATTGTAAAGAGCGTTTTGGCGGCAAATTCAAAACAACGAAAAATTAATTTGATTTTAATCGTTTTTAATTGAGAAATTTAACATAAATAAATTTGTTTTTATTTTTCTGATAAATATATCATCCCAATCTTCAAATTAAAATATTTTTTACTAAATTGGAAAATACCCTATTGAAAATACTTGTTTTGCACATATATTTTTTTAGTTTTAAGACATCATTAATATGTATGTGTGATACTTATTGTGCTTGTATCAAAAATAGTAATCAAAATAATATAGGTTAATTATATTTTCCATTCAACAATTGTTTTTCTTGCTAAGTTTTAAGTATAAGCCGGCTGTAAACTTTTACGGCCTTATTCATAAAATGTTATCGAACATCTAAACAGTTGCCAAAGTCTGGTTTCTCTTTGAAAACCAGACTTTAGCAACTGTTTAGATGTTCGATAACTTTTTATGAATAGGCCGTTAGTGTGCGTACCCGTAGCGTAGGACGCTCCCCAGCTAGATAGACTGGCTAGGACCGACTGGATACGCAAGCCGCAGAGCAGGGTGTTGTGGAGCAGGGTGTTGTGGAGCAGGGTGTTGTGGAGCAGCCTGAGAGAAGCCTATGTCCACCCGTGGACTACGATGTAGGCCGAGTTTATTGTTGATTGATTTTTTTTTAAATGAACATAATTATATACAATTATTATTGTTAATTTAAATACGCTTAAGCGTATACGACGTCAAAAGCTGGTTATTATTGGACAACGGGGTGTACTTTGTCACAAACCCGATGTAAAGTGGATCAATATGGTTCTCCCGTCGGTGTCAACGTTGCACACGGAAACGTTGGACCTACTGATGCCTTGCAGAAAAACTGTTCTCTTTACTACATATTTACGAAGGTGGAATTAAGCCCAATTTACTTACACGATGCAATTTCTTTGTTTGTGGCATACAATAAAAATAAAAATAATATGAAATTAGATTTCATTGAATTCGAAACACTATTTGGACGGTGCAACTTTTATGGTTGCTTTATTACACGCTTTATATTCTTGCTTCACTTGTATGTTTGTTTGTATGTAACCGACTCCTTAGAGCGCGATTTTGACCCACTTTAAACGGTCAGATTTCATTGAAACTTTGTAAACTTATCGAAGACCGATGACAATTCAATAATTTAAAAAAAAATTGAGAAAAATGAAAAAAAAGGAAAACAAAATAATAAAAAAACACGTTTTTGTAGTTAGCAGAAGTAAAAAATAGAAAATAAATAATAGTTTAAAAAACTAAACAACACGCTATAAAAACCAAACTAAAAAAAAAAAAAAAAAAATTTAAAAGCGTGGGGTGCCTTGACATTAAGTGATTATAAAAATACCTCAAAAAGCACCCCACGCTTTTTAATTGAATTAAATTATTTTCTCCTTTTTTAGTTTGGTTTTTAAAGCGTGTTTTTTAGTTTTTTAAACTATTTTTTTTATGGTAGACAGTTAATTATATCGCCCCATGTAAATGAGTCTTTACTCTCCGCAATTCTTTGCTTCACAGATATCAGTACACAGAAACAATATGTTATTTATTACAGCCCCTTCAATAGAGATTGTATGACGGGCAGGCATGTTGACAAGACCCTTATAAACATCTAATTTCGGACTTGGGCTCTTCCTTATTGAAAGCATCAAGGGCCCGTGAATAAGGGTGCGGGTCCCGTACGGTAGTACATTCGCAATCAAAGAAGGATGTAAAACCGTTAGGACGTGAGTCATTTTAATGTAACTCTTATTTCATTTTGATGAACTACAGTTCAAAAATTACAAAATTACAATGAATGCCAGCTGGAGTTTGATACAAAACTCTCGGCAATTATTCTCATTTATACCTTACCTTACCGAGATCTGCCAGGGGTGCGGGTTGATCGAAAGAGATACCGTGGCCCGTGGCACACAGGCAACTGAAGGAACACTGGTGGGTTTTAGTCAGTAAAAGTCTGACACGCCCTCCCACTCCACGCACAGCGGGAGAAGTTATTTGATAATTTCCCACCCACGAAAATAAAAATAAAAACCTTACCGAGATTTCAATGACTTACTGATGGTTTTCTTCGATCGTGTATGTCCTTCTTTACTATTACTTACTAATTTACTAATTGCCTAATACGTATTTCTGGTGTTGTTGATTCGCCCACAAATAAATTAACTTCGTGCGAATGGACTATTATTCCGTGTTTTAGATGAAAGATAAATGCTTTAACAGCTACGACCAATGATCTTCTCTATGTCTACAAGCCTTTTTTTAGGACGTATAACTACATACAAGTCATAAAACTACGCATCAGAATAATAATACCTTTTCAAATGAATTCCCTAGACAGAGAGCCAGCAAACTTCTGGTGTCAACATCAACAGGGCACAAATATAAACATATCAAATATTCATATACAGTGAGTGCCACAGAACTTTGTCCTCTCCCCTTCCTCCCTCACTAACTTTGTGCAGTGGCGGAATTACTAGGTATTACTAAGTTACATAATCTGTTTAGTGCAAGTTTGAAACAATGGTACATTAACTAGGTAAGTGCAGTTTAAAGTAAGTAGGGAGCTATGTAGTTGTGAGTTACATAATGCTATTTGTAGGGTTTTTCTCTATAGCTCTGTTAGAGGTCGTTTTGTAGAGATTAAACTTATTTTTAACCGACGAAAAAACGGAAGAGGTTCTCAAGTCGACGCGTATATTTATTTTTAATGTATGACCACGCATAACTTTGTACAGAGTAGTCCCATTTTGATCATTATTTTTTTATTGGAAAGGATATACCCCGAAGTTGGTCCCATATAAATTTGGAAAAAAATCCTACCCTAAGGGTAGGTAAATAGGGGTGAATTATTGTTCACTCACAGATTTTAATGTTGAGTAATGTATTACAATAATTAGTAGATTATAGCCACAAAAAATGATAAAATAAAAACGTTTCAATTTCATTCCTTTTACCCATTTTGGTATAGTAATTTTTAATTAAATAACATTATTTAATTGTTTAAAAACTTATTACCAAAAAATTAAAACCGTCGAAAAAACTGATAAGCAAAAAATAAAAAACCTTTTTGTTTAACCTTAATAACTAAGTTCTTAAACTACATATGCAGACAAATGAATAAGAATAATAAATGAATCTATCTGACTAGCCTGGTTTGTCCCACAACAGGGCAAAAGCATTTCCTTTCTCTGAGTAGTAAATTGTTCCCAAAATATTACATAGGGTTTTTGTTGAGAAGAGTAAACGCCGCCGCTAATTCTCATAGCAACACACATGTCATTGTATTGTCGCTTTCCCTTCTTCCGCTCATTCGTGCACTGTCATGGTCGTTTTATAAATTAATATTTCAAATAAATAGTTCGAATGTTTATATTGCTCTTTGCTTTATTTCATCAGGTTATGGGCCGTCCCAAGCCTGCCGTTTAATGTTATTGTTGTGTTCTGGACAGTAATTACAAAGTTACAATGAAAAAGTAAAAATCGCAAGCATAACCTCACTTTTAGTTACCGGCTCGCGAGTGTTTTTTTTTCTTTTCAGCTAAGTAATTATTTTCTTATTGAATCGTACATTATACAAAAATATGGCTGGAAATAGTTCATTGATGTCGATTGAGAAGTTAACGGGTCGTGAGAATTGGTCAAGCTGGAGTTTTGCGGTAAAGGCATACCTTGAACATGAAGATTTATACAGCCATGTTTTGAAAGAACCAAATGTTAATGATCCTAACTCGGTCAAACAAGACATCAAAGCCAAGTCAAAGTTGATTCTATTAGTTGACCAGATGTTATATGTGCATATACAAGACGCACAAAATGCAAAACAGGTATGGGATAATTTAGCAAAGGCATTCCAAGACAGTGGGCTAACTCGTAAAGTTGGTTTACTCAGAGAACTTATCAATACCAATTTGGAAAATAGTTCATCCATTGAAGACTATGTAAACAAAATAATGACAGCCGCGCACAAATTGAGAAACATAAAGTTTAATATAGATGATGAGTGGTTGGGCACCCTAATGTTGGCAGGATTGCCAGAAATATACAGGCCTATGATTATGGCTCTAGAAAGTTCCGGTATGAAGATTAGTGCTGATCTTGTGAAAAATAAATTACTGCAAGAGGTAAAGATTTCAGACACTACTGCACTTTATACAAACACAAAAAAGAAGCAAGAATTTAAGAATAAAGGCCCGAGATGCTTTCATTGTAATAAGTATGGACATCTCAGCAAGTATTGTAGAAATAAGAAGACAAGTAATGATAAAAAATCAGATAGTAATAACACTGGATATGTCGCAGCTTTTTCAGCATCCACAGCAAATGCTTCCAAATACTGGCATGTTGATTCAGGAGCATCCATGCATATGACCATGCACCGGGACTGGCTTACTGATATCACTTCTTCATCTGTACCGTTCATAACAATTGCCAACAACAAAGTGTTAAAGGTTGAATGTTGTGGTAATGTATATATCAATGTATATGCAAAAGATGGCAGTACCAATTCAATACAGGTGAGGAATGTCTTATATGTACCAGAATTAAAAACAAATTTGCTGTCTGTTAGTAAAATAATTAAAGCTGGAAATAAAGTCACATTCAATGATTATGGATGTCAAATTTATAATTCAAGTAATAAGTTAGTTGCAAAAGCTAAATTGATTAATGAGACATATATGTTAAATACTAGTCAAAATGAAGAAATGCATGTCATGTTGGCAACGGCTGATGATGATACTTATCTGTGGCATCAGAGGATGGGTCACTTAAATTTCTCCGCACTTAATAAATTACCTAACTGCACAGAAGGTGTAAAATTGTCATCCAGAGTGGGAAATTTAACTTGTGTAACCTGTCTTGAAGGAAAGCAGACAAGGAAACCGTTCCCCGCTGAAGGCTCCCGAGCAACCAGTTTGCTAGAGCTTATTCACAGTGATGTTTGTGGACCGATGAAGAATACTTCTTTAGGAGGAGCAAGGTATTTTGTTACCTTTATTGATGATTTTTCTCGTCGAGTACATGTATATTTTATTAAAAACAAGAGTGAAGTTTTTGAAAAATTTATTGAATTCAAGAATAGAGTAGAAAATGAGTTATGTAGAAAAATAAAAATGTTGAGAAGCGATAATGGAACCGAATACAAAAACAACAATTTTGAAAAGTTCTTAAAAAAACATGGAATTCTGCATCAAACATCCAATCCATACACCCCTGAGCAGAATGGTCTTAGTGAAAGAATGAACAGAACTCTAATAGAACGTGCTAAATGTATGATTTTAAATGCTCAATTACAGAACACGTTCTGGGCAGAAGCAGTTGCTACTGCTGCATATATTATAAACCGATCTCCGACCTGCTCTTTATCTAATGTAACACCTCATGAGGTCTGGACTGGAAAGAAGCCGAATTTGAATCATATGAGAATATTTGGATGTTCGGCAATGGTGCTTATTCCTAAGGAAAATAGAACTAAGCTTGATGTAAAGTCACGCAAGCTAATTTTTGTTGGTTATAGCGATAGCACAAAGGGCTACCGATTCATAGATCCTGAAATAAAAAAAAGTGTTATAAGTAGAGATGTTGTATTTCTAGAAGCTTCAATTAAGAGAAATATAGTGGATAATGTACCTGAAACAGAAAAGGAAAAGATAAGTAATGTAATAGAGATTGAGGAAAATAAAAATGAAAATATAAAGGAAGATTATAATAAAAAGAAAGAAAATAAAATAACTTACTTACCTTTATGTGATGAACCTGAAGTAATTGTTGAAAGAAACACTGATGACTCTGAAAGAGAAAGGCAGAATTTATCTCAAAGTACTGATTCGGATGATTCTGATCAGTTTGAAGATGTTAATGATGAGACATACATACCTGATACGACGTTAGATTCTCCACCAATGTCTAACATAACTTTGAGACCACGACAAAGGAGAAACCAAATTAATGATGTTCAAAGTCCTTCATCGCTATTATGTCAGAATGTTGAGTCAACAATTAATTTATTAAACAATGATCCACAAAGTCTTCAGCAGGCTCTCAGCAGTGAAAATGCTGATGAGTGGAAGAAAGCAATGAATGAAGAATATCAGTCATTGATAAAGAATAATACATGGACACTTTCTGATTTACCGGTAAGAAATTCAGTCATTCCCAGCAGATGGGTTTATAAAGTCAAGAGGGATGGCAATGGATCTGTTACACGCTATAAAGCTAGACTGGTGATCAAAGGCTATAAGCAAATCAAAGGTATAGACTATAATGAGGTATACGCTCCAGTAGTCCGTTATACATCCATACGATACCTGATTGGCCTTGCTGCCAAATATGGACTTAAAATACATCAAATGGATGCAGTTACAGCATTCTTACAAGGTGAAATTGAGGAAGAGATTTACATGTCCTTACCACCTGGCTATGAAGAGGAAAATAAAGTATGTAGATTAAACAAGTCAATATATGGACTCAAACAGGCCAGTAGGCAGTGGAATAAAAAATTAAATACTGCCCTGTTGGAGATTGGCATGACACGTTCAAATATTGATCCTTGTGTTTACTATCGTATTTTGAACGATAATGATATGCTTTTTATAGCAGTGTATGTGGATGACCTGCTCTGTTTTTTTAATTGTGAGGAAACTTCGCAAATGATAAAAGGAAAACTAAAAGAAAAATTCCATATGAAGGATTTAGGAACAGCTGAACATTGTATTGGTTTTAGAATTTCGCAACAGGAAGATGCAATTTCTATTGATCAGTCTATATACATAAAAATGATACTTACACGGTTTGGAATGATCGACTGTAAACCAATATGGACGCCTACTGATGCTAATATTAAATTTAAGAAGGCTGAAAGTCAAGAAGAAATCTTAAAGAACATTCCATATCAGGAGATAGTTGGCTGTCTATTATACTTATCACAGGGTAGTCGGCCAGACATTACTTTTATCATAAATTCATTGAGCAGATTTAATAGTCAGCCTACTAATGAACATTGGGCAGCTCTGAAACGAGTTTTGAGGTATCTGAAAGGTACAATGTATATGAAACTGGTTTATAAAAGATGTGTTGATAAAAAAATTTCAGGCTATTGTGATTCAGATTGGGCCAATGATTCTGAAGACAGAAGATCTTGCACAGGCTACATATTTTTATTTCAGGGCGCCGCAATAAGCTGGAATTCTAAAAAACAGCAGACTATAGCTCTCTCTACAAGTGAGGCTGAATACATGGCTCTAGCGTCAGCCATTCAGGAAGCTCTCTGGCTGAAACAGCTGGCAGATGAATTTCAACCTGAGTTTAAAGGTAAACCTATCACTCTTTACTGCGATAATCAGAGTGCGATTAGTCTTGCAGGTAATGCTGTGTACCATGCGCGCAGTAAACACATTGACGTCCGCTACCACTTCATACGTGAGAAGATTGCTGCCAAGAGAATCGCGCTAGAATATAAATGCACTGGAGACATGGTCGCGGATATTTTAACGAAGGGTCTTCATCGACCAAAACACGAAAATTTCACCTCATTAATGGGCTTATCTTTAAATCGTCTGCGTTTAGAAGAGGATGTTGAGAAGAGTAAACGCCGCCGCTAATTCTCATAGCAACACACATGTCATTGTATTGTCGCTTTCCCTTCTTCCGCTCATTCGTGCACTGTCATGGTCGTTTTATAAATTAATATTTCAAATAAATAGTTCGAATGTTTATATTGCTCTTTGCTTTATTTCATCAGTTTTACATAGGGTACTGGGTAAAATAAAAATTTAAAAATAATTACTTTATTTTTGTATTACACGTCTTCTCGTGTATTTTTTTTTCTATTGCTATCTTGCTATGCTACAAAACTACATAATATTACCACCATGTATGTGTAAAGAAAACTTTTTAATGCTACATATTTAAATGAAAACAGTAACTTTGCCATTTGTGGTTAAGAACATGTTGAGATGTCATTCAAGATTTTTTCTTTATTTTGTTCTTCAGAAATGTAATGGCTTTCCTATATTTTCTTCATGCATATCAGTCAGTTGAACATAAATTAATCGAATACAAACTTTTTGGTGTCATGTAATGCAACTTTTTGTTATAAATCTAAGTGGCACGTAAGTAATTTCATGATACCAAGATATTTCAGGGTTTTTTCTAGTTTTTCTTATTTCTGTGGCTGTTTTTATAACACAATTGATATTATAATGCGCTTTTTCATCCTTAATTTTGAATTCAGAATATAAAACAATGAAACGGATATATAAACATCACAGCACAAATACGGGGTGATTTTTGAGCTGGGGCTTAATAATAATAGCCGCACGGCTCAACCGATTGTTTTGTACTACGCTAGCTGGAGTAGGTCCGGGGATGGGTGAGCATCCATCACACATCACTTGCCCCCTTCTTGCCTCGGAGCGCAGGTTGAATCGTTGGTCCCGGCTGTCACTTGTTTATCTTTGACGGTCGTTACGGGCAGACAGAAGCCTGAAAGTCTGACAAACAGTCTTACTAAGTGGTATTATATTATTACCCAGAAGCCAGTTACCTGACTGGGCTGTGGAAGGCAGAAAGGCAATCGCTCCATGTAAAATACTGGTGTCCAGCTGCATCCAGTTAGACTGGAAGCCGACCCCAGCATAGTTGCGGAGAGGTTAAGCAGATGATAATTAGTAAGGGCAAGTATCTTAACTTTTGTTAAGCAGATGATAATTAGTAAGGGCAAGTATCTTAACTTTTGTTAAGCAGATGATAATTAGTAAGGGCAAGTATCTTAACTTTTGTAGCTACTGTAACCGGCCCTAGGAGACTGGTTAAATTGAAATAGCGTAGAAATTTTGCGTAGATTATACAAAAAAGAATCAGCTGTTCCATACATTTTGACCGTCTAGGTATTGCACTTTTCTATGAAACAGTTGATTTTTATTTTTGTATAACCGACGCAAAATTTCTATGCTAGGGGGTCTAGAATGAATGCTGAATTCATGGTTACAGTTTAGAATAGAATAGGTCTTTATTTGCTTAGAATGTAGGTACTTAAAAATAAGTTGTTAAATTATATACTAGGATCCATGTACATTCTGCCTTAATACAAAGTAGAGGATAATAAAGATATTACAAAAAATCATTATTTAATAAATCCTGCACAGAAATATTAGTTCAATAGCATTAATTAAGTAATACCTAATATGTTAGGCAATCTGTAATTGAATGATATGAATAATTTAAGTAAGCATTACCTCAAATTCGAATTCATTTATATAACAATAAAATGGAAATAAACGTCACAATCGTACACGACACTTTGCATAAAAGGCTAGAAGCCCAGGCAAAACTGCAGAAGTTCACGACGACAGCCGGGTCGGGGCACTTGGACGATGCAGGCGTATCTCAAACATTATTGTAAGAGAAACACAGAAGGTGAACTCCTTTACTTATAAGGAAAGTAGTTCCAATTTTAACACAGCATGGATTTATGAGATGAGGCAATACCGTTGTAGGTACTAGAAAATGGTCTTATGGGAAGGTCCTTACAGATTTTAGAAAAATGGTGCGATCAGCTTGAAATCGTCAATACCCACGTTGTTTTTTTATGATCTTGGTCAAAGCAGTTTCGCATAAGGAACAAAAGAGTGGACCAACATCTCAAAAATTCACCTTGCATAGGTACAATGTTAACACTTTAACAGACTACTTTCGGTAATAATTGCATCAAATTGCAAACACTACTGGTCCACAGGCACAAGACATATATAGCTGCTGAGGCACAACCTGACAAGACATATATAGCCAGCTGCTGAGGCACAAGACATATATAGCCAGCTGCTGAGGCACAAGACATATATAGCCAGCTGCTGAGGCACAAGACATATATAGCCAGCTGCTGAGGCACAAGACATATATAGCCAGCTGCTGAGGCACAAGACATATATAGCCAGCTGCTGAGGCACAAGACATATATAGCCAGCTGCTGAGGCACAACCTGATAAAGTTTCCTGACAAAAACTGCCACCAAAATGTAGCCAACGGTGGATAAATTTCGCTTTTGGTCTTCGTGTTGTAAGCACACAAAGATAAGCCTTACGCTGTCCGGATCTAAACTTAACCGACTGGTTACCAAGCAAAGCAATCTAATACTGCATGCCGTGATCCGTGAGCTAGTTACCAGCCATTGTTCAAAGTCGACCTTCGTTACCCCTGCACTTAGTGGCGGTATTCGGGACATTATGCAAGTGAGTTGGCGGCACGCCAGCCATGAACAAACAGCCTTCCAATCATGTATAATGAAATTGCTGAATTGATGTGACCCCGCCCCACTGGCTCCTCGCCCCAGCCGCCCCTGCGAGACCCCGTGACTTGTGTTAAGATCGATCGTTTTTGAATGTCGAAGTCTCAAGTTTTGGGAGTTGCAGCGAGTGTTGCTATGGCGGACTATTGCGCTGTAGGCCTAGATGATTTTATGCATGGGTAGGTGGGACCTGGAGCCCATTTATTAAATGGTTACAGGCTACATTCCCACATTTATCAAATTTCTTTCATAGATGTTCTGCTTGAGGCTTCTCCTTTTAATCGGTTTCTTCAGTCCAATTTTTTTCGTACTGTGGTGAATAAATGATCCTACACTGTCTGTCGTGTGAAAACGTGTCAATTTTGTAATTTATTGACAAATGTTTGGCATTGCTAATCAATGGCCCTGGAGGCCTGATGTAGTTGTAGTAGATAGTTAGCTAGATAGTTTATGCAAGTGTATGTAAGACAAGGTAACCACCTTGTCTTACCGTCCGGAGAGGAGGTACCTGCATGACAAAGAAAACGAAGGTCGCGAATTATAAACGGGTCAAGGAATTGGCCTCAAGACATAGGTACACATGATAGTTAAAAGATGTTGCATCGGCACGAGGGTAACTCTTTAAAGTTTAGATTACTTAACAATCAGAAGTAAATGTTTTAGCAAAATTTAACTTTAAGATTAACCAAAGTTCTCCTGGAAAACTTCCAGTTTATTGGAAATGGATAAGGAAAGATCTCACAATCCAAATTGCATTCAAGAAATATCGTTTGCATCATTTATTATTCGGAAGTAGGTATGAATTATGCTAATTTCAACATCCATTCAGAATTTTTGAGATGTGGCAGTAAGTGTAGGTGGCTAAACAATAACAGAACAATTACAGTAAGTGTAGGTGGCTAAACAATAACCGAACAATAACAGTAAGTGTAGGTGGCTAAACAATAACAGAACAATTACAGTAAGTGTAGGTGGCTAAACAATAACCGAACAATAACAGCAAGTGTAGGTGGCTAAACAATAACAGAACAATTACAGTAAGTGTAGGTGGCTAAACAATAACCGAACAATAACAGTAAGTGTAGGTGGCTAAACAATAACAGAACAATTACAGTAAGTGTAGGTGGCTAAACAATAACCGAACAATAACAGTAAGTGTAGGTGGCTAAACAATAACCGAACAATAACAGTAAGTGTAGGTGGCGAAATAATAACAGTAAGTGTAGGTGGCTAAACAATAACCGAACAATAACAGTAAGTGTAGGTGGCTAAACAATAACAGAACAATAACAGTAAGTGTAGGTGGCTAAACAATAACAGAACAATTACAGTAAGTGTAGGTGGCTAAACAATAACCGAACAATAACAGTAAGTGTAGGTGGCTAAACAATAACAGTAAGTGTAGGTGGCTAAACAATAACAGAACAATTACAGTAAGTGTAGGTGGCTAAACAATAACCGAACAATAACAGTAAGTGTAAGTGGCGAAATAATAACAGTAAGTGTAGGTGGCTAAACAATAACCGAACAATAACAGTAAGTGTAGGTGGCTAAACAATAACCAAACAATAACAGTAAGTGTAGGTGGCGAAATAATAACAGTAAGTGTAGGTGGCTAAACAATAACCGAACAATAACAGTAAGTGTAGGTGGCTAAACAATAACAGAATAATAACAGTAAGTGTAGGTGGCTAAACAATAACCGAACAATAACAGTAAGTGTAGGTGGCTAAACAATAACAGAACAATTACAGTAAGTGTAGGTGGCTAAACAATAACAGAACAATTACAGTAAGTGTAGGTAGCTAAACAATAACCGAATAATAACAGTAAGTGTAAGTGGCTAAACAATAACAGAACAATTACAGTAAGTGTAGGTGACTAAACAATAACCGAACAATAACAGTAAGTGTAGGTGGCTAAACAATAACCGAACAATAACAGTAAGTGTAGGTGGCGAAATAATAACAGTAAGTGTAGGTGGCTAAACAATAACCGAACAATAACAGTAAGTGTAGGTGGCTAAACAATAACCGAACAATAACAGTAAGTGTAGGTGGCTAAACAATAACGGAACAATTACAGTAAGTGTAGGTGACTAAACAATAACAGTAAGTGTAGGTGGCTAAACAATAACAGAACAATAACAGTAAGTGTAGGTGGCTAAACAATAACAGAACAATTACAGTAAGTGTAGGTGGCTAAACAATAACCGAACAATAACAGTAAGTGTAAGTGGCGAAATAATAACAGTAAGTGTAGGTGGCTAAACAATAACCGAACAATAACAGTAAGTGTAGGTGGCTAAACAATAACCAAACAATAACAGTAAGTGTAGGTGGCGAAATAATAACAGTAAGTGTAGGTGGCTAAACAATAACCGAACAATAACAGTAAGTGTAGGTGGCTAAACAATAACAGAATAATAACAGTAAGTGTAGGTGGCTAAACAATAACCGAACAATAACAGTAAGTGTAGGTGGCTAAACAATAACAGAACAATTACAGTAAGTGTAGGTGGCTAAACAATAACAGAACAATTACAGTAAGTGTAGGTAGCTAAACAATAACCGAATAATAACAGTAAGTGTAAGTGGCTAAACAATAACAGAACAATTACAGTAAGTGTAGGTGACTAAACAATAACCGAACAATAACAGTAAGTGTAGGTGGCTAAACAATAACCGAACAATAACAGTAAGTGTAGGTGGCGAAATAATAACAGTAAGTGTAGGTGGCTAAACAATAACCGAACAATAACAGTAAGTGTAGGTGGCTAAACAATAACAGAACAATAACAGTAAGTGTAGGTGGCTAAACAATAACCGAACAATAACAGTAAGTATAGGTGGCTAAACAATAACAGCCGCATGGGTTGACCGAATGTTAAGCCACCCTTGCTGAGATCGGTCCGTGGATGGGTGACCATCTATTACATATCGGCACCCCTTCGTGCTTCGGAAAGTTCAACGTGGTTTCCGAGGCACGAAGGGGAATTTATACCTACTTCCGTAAGACGGAAGTAGGTCTGAATTATGCTAATTTAAATATCCGTTCAGTCAAATTATACTAACATACTCGTACTGCAAACATTACAATATCTCTCCTCTTCCACATGGCTGAGGCTTTGGCTAGCTTTAAATTTTCTGAATTTCTCAACGACCTCTGTTATTCGGCTTTTATATTTAATTCAAAGCTCAACGTCTGTATGATTGTTCCTGTGGGAATAATTACTGTCATATCCGATAATAATTACGCAATTGGGCTAAAAATCGTATTATGGAAAATTCACCTTTTCCAAAAGATATGGTGTCATGCTTGGTAGCTGGTAGCAGCATGATTTTACGAATATAGGCCCTTGACGAAAAGTGCTACCACGTCATAAATAAAAACTAAATGATGCATAACATAACAACATGCCTGTATTTTGTTAATTTGAACTATTTGAACTAAACGATACATAACATTACAACACGCCTGTATTTTGTTAATTTGAACTATTTGAATTAAACTATACATAACATTACAACACGGCTGTATTTTGTTAATTTGAACTATTTGAATTGAACGATACATAACATTAGAACACGGCTGTATTTTGTTAATTTGAACTAAACGATACATAACATTATAACACGCCTGTATTTTGTTAATTTGAACTATTTGAATTAAACTATACATAACATTACAACACGGCTGTATTTTGTTAATTTGAACTATTTGAATTGAACGATACATAACATTACAACACGGCTGTATTTTGTTAATTTGAACTAAACGATACATAACATTATAACACGGCTGTATTTTTTTAATTTGAACTAAACGATACATAACATTATAACACGGCTGTATTTTTTTTATTTGAACTAAACGATACATAACATTACAACACGGCTGTATTTTGTTAATTTGAACTATTTGAATTGAACGATACATAACATTACAACACGGCTGTATTTTGTTAATTTGAACTATTTGAATTGAACGATACATAACATTACAACACGGCTGTATTTTGTTAATTTGAACTAAACCATACATGACATAACATTACAACACGACAATATTTTGTTAATTTGAACTAAACGATATATAACATAACAACACGGCTGTATTTTGTTAATTTGAACTAAACGATACATAACATAACAACACGCCTGTAATTTGTTAATTTGAACTAAACGGTACATAACATTACAACACGACTGTATTCCCCGTAGGGTTAGGCAGTGGTGCAGTACACCCACGAATTTCGCCAGTTATGTTGAAGTCCCATGTAATAGGGGGCCATCAACCGAGCACAAATCAGTCTATGCCAACATTGCCAACCACCTAAGCAAGTCTTCACCCGGCAAAATTACTATTAAGCATGGATCCACAAAGATTGTGAACTTGCTAAGTCCTATTAATATCCTCTGGAACGACGTCACAAATAGTCTTACAAAAATACTGAATCCAACTTGCCGACTTCGTGATTGGAGATATAAACGCGATCAGGTCGTCGCACGTCGATTGTTTGTTAGCAGTAGCCAACGAACGGATGAGTGTCTATTGTAGGCAAACTTGAGCGCCATTACAACGACCGGCGATATGCTAATGTGCTAACATTAGCAACAGGACACATTTATATAAGCACTAGCTTTTGTTAGCAGTAGCCAACGAACGGATGAGTGTCTATTGTAGGCAAACTTGAGCGCCATTACAACGACCGGCGATATGCTAACGTGCTAACATTAGCTACAGGACACATTTATATAAGATATGCTAACGTGCTAACATTAGCTACAGGACACATTTATATAAGATATGCTAACGTGCTAACATTAGCTACAGGACACATTTATATAAGATATGCTAACGTGCTAACATTAGCTACAGGACACATTTATATAAGATATGCTAACGTGCTAACATTAGCTACAGGAGACATTTATATAAGATATGCTAACGTGCTAACATTAGCTACAGGACACATTTATATAAGATATGCTAACGTGCTAACATTAGCTACAGGACACATTTATATAAGATATGCTAACGTGCTAACATTAGCTACAGGACACATTTATATAAGATATGTTAACGTGCTAACATTAGCTACAGGACACATTTATATAAGATATGCTAACGTGCTAACATTAGCTACAGGACACATTTATATAAGATATGCTAACGTGCTAACATTAGCTACAGGACACATTTATATAAGATATGCTAACGTGCTAACATTAGCTACAGGACACATTTATATAAGATATGCTAACGTGCTAACATTCGCTACAGGACACATTTATATAAGATATGCTAACGTGCTAACATTCGCTACAGGACACATTTATATAAGATATGCTAACGTGCTAACATTAGCTACAGGACACATTTATATAAGCACTAGCTTTTGCCAGCGGCTTCGCCCGCATGGAGGTCGGAAATTATCCCACGGGATCATACTACCGGGATAAAAAAGTACCCTATGTGTTATTCCAGGTTACAAACTATGTGTGTGCCAAATTTCATCCAAATCCATTCAGCCGTTTTTGCGTGATTGAGTAACAAACATCCAAACATCTAAACATACAAACTTTCACATTTATAATATTAGTAGGGAGTAGGATGGTTGACAATTATACCTCTAGGTGTAGCTTCATAATAACATGGTTTTTTTTTTTTTTGAGTATGGGAAATTATCAAATAACTTCTCCCGCTCTGGGTGGAGCAGGAGGGCGTGTCAGACTTTTACTGACTAAAACCCACCCGTGTTCCCTCAGTTGCCTGTGTGCCAGGGGCGACGGTATCTCTTTCGAACAATCCGCACCCCTGGCAGATAACAACATGGTTACCTGGTTTTCGGTATGGGCACGCTCAGCACAATTTTACTGCAATTTTATTGTTATGTTTGTTGTTCTCTTTCTTTTTATATATGTTTGTTGCTGCTGTGTTGTGTCTGTGTCGAATAAATGTTTTCTATTCTATTCTAACCTTGGCTAACATACATACATAAACTCCAAGCCTGCGTCCCATGGGCCTCCATGTCAGGCGCCACCTGCTGCGAACGTTACATACTCCCTTTGCTTTGTTTACGTTCATTCACCAAAGTGGTATTTGCGTGTCACACTAACAGTAGGAATGGCTTTCATTTTGACAGTTCAACAACATTCATTGCGTTATTCACGTTGTTGAGCAGAACAATGAAATCAAACATTTGAAGCAATGGAATAAGCAATATCTTTCAAAATAATTCAGATTCTGATTCAATTAGGATGCTGGGCTTTAGTTTTACATCGCGATCGTGCAGTGAGCAACTGTGGTGAAAAATGCTTGTTTCTTCTTTGCACGAGAAGAGCCTTTTCATCCTTTACTTTTTATTATAGGACAATTTAATTTTAGGCTGATACAATAAATATTAAACATACTGGCTGGCTCTAACCCTACCCTTCGAGGATTACAGGCGTCATGTTATGTTATGGTATGTATACTTATTAGTTCATTTATATACTTATTTTTTCTGACATAATATTTTTGTTACTATTATTAAAAAATTGTGACATTACGAATATGTTTTTATTTTTACTGAACCAAGTGTTAGTTATTGAATACTTCAACATATATTAAATGTTTTTCTTTCTTTTAGGAAATCAAATTTAAACTATAGTTTTGTATAATTTAGAAGTATTTTGTTTGAATTTTGTAAGTGTGAGTACCATGAATCCGTTTATTGTGTTGTTTTGATGTACGTTGACTTGAAAAAGCATGGCAGTTGAGAGTATGTCATGCTCACTTAAATGTTTCACTGACGGTGGCACCTACAAAATGGTTGAGCTGGATGGTGCTGATCCACGCGTCAAGTTCGTGAACGGGCGCCGTCGGTTGAGACTGGTCATCTCCTAACTTCCATGGCTTATTTTTAATCTCGTATTTAGAATTGTTTTTTTTTTACATTGTTCTCACATACAGAAGCAACAAGAATAATGTTCCCAAGGTTTTGTAATTTCCAACTTTATTTAAAAGAGTGTCTGTGGAGTTGCCTGCCCGTTCTTCTCAATAGAGATCTATGTTTTGGAATGGGCAACTAGCTTCAACAGACTTTCCAACTGATCGACTTTTTGACAATTTCAAGCACCTATGTTTTTCTTTTTGTAGATGTAATGGGCACCTTGTTTTTATTTAAATTCGTGTTATTTGTTATCATTTAATTCTACTTCTGTGTGTAGTCGTATGTCTTTTGTGTGCACAAAATAAAGGTTTTATCTATCTATCTTATCTAAAAGTGCCTGTAAATGGTTTAATTGAAATAAATGCTTTTGCGTTTAAGTTAGATACATTACTGGTTTAAAAAAACATAGTTCTGAAAATTACTTAGTAACGTATACTAAGGATATAGACATAATTATAGTTTATGTATTTAATGTTATGACAGGAGAGTTTTTGAACTAAATATTACCTTATTCCAAACGTACGTTAGATTTTTTACGAAACACGATACAAACATGCATAGACAACGACAGAATTTCTTGACAATTCAAAGAACATTTACTGAATAACTGTTTCGGATGTGTTATTTCAAATTTTACCTTTATACAGATACCTCTCTAGGATTAAGAACTCTTCTTCATGTAATTTTCCACACCATTGGTGATAGCAGATGCCGCAACAAAATTCCATTATGTAGAACATAAACAAAAGTGCCTACTGAAGCCTTCACCGAAGTTTGAATACACCCAGTCCACTGAAAAAGTCCCAGCTGACTCTGAAAACTAATTAAACTTAAAATCCTCGAGATAAGAGTCGGGGATGTTAACGAAGTAACATTTCAGTATTATGCAAATGTACCAAATTGCATTTTTGTCGCGGATTTCATGAGTTGGACAAAATATTTTTCAGTTTCAACTGCTGCTCCCGACTTGTTAAGGACGACCTTTACTAAATAAAGTGATGTGAATATAAATATGTACAATACTTATACCAGGCCACTCAGACAGTATTGCGAAAAAAGGTATGTTGTAAAGTTATGATGTATGATCGAGAGACTGGTCAGTTAAAATCTATTTTCAAAATATGATTATTTGTAAGTAAAAATAGGTACGTTCCAATTTCAAAATTTCCTTACACATTGTTTGCGAGCTATTTTAAATGATCGTGTCTCATTTATAAATGGATCTGCGCCGGGAACATTTTCACGCTATGATTTTTTTACGATTTCAAGTGTCGCCTGAAACCGGACGAATCGTATAAACTTCAAATGGCATTCATCAATGAAGGCCCTTCTAAAGCAACCATGTATCGTTGGCATAACGAATTCAAGCGCGGTCGACTAACTTTGGGGGCCGAAGAAAGAAGTGGTCGCCCTTTGACGGCTGTTACGGAAGAAAATGTGCTAGCAGTGAAAAATTTAATCCATGACATTAGGCGAGGACGTATCAAGAGAATCAGTACATACTGCAGGTTGGATCGGGGAGCCTTCACGAAATTTTACACGTGCATCTTCACGTGAGGAGGATAATTTCACGCTGGGTGCCACACAACCTCACCGATGGTCAGAAACAGGCCCGGGTGGAATGGTGCCGTGATATGATAAACAAATTTGAAGCAGGCTCGTCTCGGCGTGTTTACAGATTTCATTACAGGTGATGAGTCTTCGATTTCTCAATACGGTCCAGAAACGAAGCGCCAGTCGATGGTTTGGGTGTTTCAAAACGCCTACCAAAGTGAAGCGATCTAGAAGCGGGGGGAAGATTTTGATCGCGAGCTTTTACAATTTGACTGGCTACTGGTGTCAATTCCTTTACGGAACCAAAGAACCATCAACGCTGAATAGTATATATATACTACCAAATGCTTGGCAGAAGTTTTCTCTGTTGTGAGCTACAAGCAACAAACACAGGGCTCCGCAAGCTACTGCTCCACCATGACAACGCACCTGCTCACACCGCGCTCAAAACGAGGGACTTCCTGGACAGCCTTCCTGGGTCACCCTCCTTACAGCCCTGACCTAGCACCGTGTGACTTCTTTTTATTCCTCAAAATAAAAAATCAGCTCAAAGGGATACAATTTTCGTCGCCGGAAGATGCGCTGTCAGCGTTCGAGCAGGTTGTAAACGAGGTGTCTGCGGCGGACTGGAAAAAGTGTTTCGAAAACTGGTTCAGACGCATAAAACTTTATATAGAAGCTAGTGGAGAGTATTTTGAAAAGATTTAATAAAAATATATTTACCTATACAATTTTTCTTTTTATTTTCCCAAAACTTTCAGAGTGTCCCACGTATAGAAGCTATCTTTCTAGAAAATATGTACCTACCTATGTTTTAAACAAAGACGTTCCTTCTTGGAAAAGCATCGTACAAATCAAGAGACGAAATAAAATTATTTTTTATAAAGAAACTCTGCTAAGTGCTAAGTATAGTTAGTTTACCTCACGAAGCCCCGCGTGCTTTGGTTGTGGTTACCAAGTGTACAAACATTGGACTGATCCGACGGCACCGAGAGACAATGGCGAAATCGGAAATGTGTCTTTGTGCGTGCGTTACGTGCTGACGATACTTGTCTCGACGCCTTTTTTTTTTTTGGGTGGGAAATCATCAAATAACTTCTCCCGCTCTGGGTGGAGCGGGAGGGCGTGGCAGACTTTTACTGACTAAAATCCACCCGTGTTCCCTCAGTTGCCTGTGTGCCAGGGGCCGCGGTATCTCTTTCGAACAACCCGCACCCCTGGCAGGCATCGGCCCTTGCGGACCCCACCAGTACCAGTTGGTGCTGACATCTCTTTGAGGCGCGCGTGGAACACAACGCGCCGTCGACCCAGGCTTGGTCCTTACCGGACAGCGAGCTACCCATTACTCGCCGTCCGCAAGCCCGCGCCTACGGTGGCCGGGAATCAGCCAGGGATTCCTGACGCCCAGGGCGTCTCCCGCGGCGACTACGGCCGTGAGGGCGCATATACTGCCTCTCCCTCACGTGCGCCGCCTCCCTCTTCGCGAGCATTACTGCTTCGCAGCAGGAGGTGACGGCTAACCATTCACTCTCGCTCCGTACCATGGCCTGCACCAGGGCCGACGCCTTAGTTACCACATGTAACTAAGTGCGGAGCGCGCTTTACGCTCCGCTTCGTGAGATAAAAATATCTACTTGTATAATGTTAGGTCGATTCAAAATGATAGAAACTCAACATTGACGGACTGGACTTCGACTTTGATGTTAATTCACAGCAAAAAGTGCCCACTGAGAATCGAGAATAAAATTCTAGAAACGTCAACGGATAATCGTTGCCCTGAGGTAGGTAATATATCAATCTTAATCCAGGCAATACCAAGAACTGTGTCTAATTATAATATTTTACCTGTTTCACTGGATTTATGTTTCACAAGGCTTTCAAGCCTTGTGAAACATTAATCCAGTGAACCTTCAGGTTATTGCGTCTCTCGGTTGAGCATGGTATCGTCCGCGCGTCCGAGACAAAATATGTGTTCAATGGAAAATTTAACAGTCCAATGGCGATATCTAGGTGCAATTGGTTCGACACTTCAATGCCGAACTAGGTATTTTACGAAGTGGTGATACCGGAACTCTATGTATTGTTTGTAAAAGCCTTTAACAGCGACATCCATGTCGGCTTTCAATAAAAACAAATGCAGTTGAATATTGGGTGTTGAAACTAGAGTGACCGATCCATTGACACAAAACACAAATCGGAAAATCTGGAAATGTTATACCTATTTTTTTTCACATATACAAAGTTTTTCTTTTGATATCCCATAACTCTAGGGTATTAATGAGACCATGTCAAAGAATCAACTGGCATAATAATGTTTCTGTTTTTTCGTTGTCTTTTCTCACACAAAATAATTCGACGTCACGATTATTTTTGTACAGCGAGTGTTTTACGTGAAATATGACAACGTCGTATTTTCTTATCAGCATGGTTTGAAAATTTAAGTATTTACTCTTATCTACTTATTAAGGAAACCTATAGATACCCATATTCAATTATTTGGTTTATAAAAATCCACTAATTAAAAAATAAATCATATGCCAGTTGATTCTTTGACATGGACTCATTGATACCCTAGAGTTATGTGATCTCAAAAAAACACGTTGTATAGCGTTGTTGGTTTACGTTCAGCTTACCTACAGCTGAACTAGCCTCTTGCTTTCTCAAATCTACACTAGTATTAATAATAATATTTATTTCAGATCAAAATCCATATGTTGTTAGTAAATGTCTTACGCTATGTTAGTAAAATTCTACGAGTATATACAAAATACATACGACTGACACCTACGTGTGCAGCCACCATGGGGCTGTCCCACCTATCACACAATACACTCAGGACGCTGTGGGAGCTAACACGTATTCTACCAAGAATTGAAGCGGACCGTTTCCACGTTTCCACATAATGGCATAAAAACCATCTACCCTGGCCTCCGTAAACATCCCGGAAGCGCTATTAAAGCGTGGTAGACCCAACAGCATCCTGAATACATTATTATACTGGACACGCAGGGCGTTGTATGCCCTCAGCGTTTACCTGACCCACAGACTGCACGTGTAAAAAGACTGGCAGTATGCTCTGAAAAATCGTTCAACGTGCAAATCTGCGGATCAGCATATTACCTCGGACAGCCATCGCCCTGCGTTCCCTTTCTATGTCCAGGTCATCATTCAGGTCATGAGTAACTCAGTGATCAAAGTACTTAAATTGTGTTACTCTATGTAGATAACGGAGTATCATTTATGGTGACATCCGGCACGTTTCGTGTAACATTTGGTGCCAGCCTTGAATACCAATAATTCTCATTTTTTTTTCATTGTACCTGAGTCGCTGAGTGACCGCGTAATATTCACAGATCTTAACAAGACGCCTGAGTGCGCTTATAGATGGACTCAGCAGCACCATGTCGTCACCATAACTAAAAAGAAGAAAACAAAAAAAAAAAATAGGAAAGATTTGTATGTTTGTAACGAATAAACTCAAAACATCTACTGGACCGATTTCAAAAATTATTTCACTATTAGAATGGCTATATTATCCCTGAGTAACTTAGGCCATATTTATTACCCAAAATGTCCACCCGTGCGAACCCGGGACGGGCCGCTAGTGTTTAATAAAAAAATCTTCTACATCTCGCAATTAAACTTTAGCATATTAGCCCCATAATATTTACCGTTCGTAATAAATGGGATTTTTGCTACAAATCCTCGCCGGATTTAACAAATAGGTTTGTGTAACGCGACGAGGGTGCCACAGCGTTTTGTATCACACGGACACTTCCCGATACGCAAACTTTTTTGACATGTGTCAAAAATAGTGGAAAAATTGCTTGTTTAAAAACGATTTATTTCCTGCATTTTTTTGTGTTAGGCGTATTTCTATATGGGCGAGTGTGAGTTATGCAACACACCTTGTAAATTAACGTCACGCCTCTAAAATAAAAGCTAGCGCATTGCGGCTTCCCCATGACCAACGTCTGATTCAGTAATTTGCTCGGTCTGTCTTTTAAGGCTGCTGAGAATTACTGATGCTGTTCTACTCAAATGAATAGACTACAACCTTTAAACATTGAACTTTGGTTCTTTCAAGAAATTTGCCATGTAGTAGCATTGCAATTTATTCTGTAGAACTCCGCGTGTGCTAAACATTATCCCCCATATTTATAAAGTTTGCTAAAAGACAATCAATGATTAGCGTTTCTTTAACCATACATTTTTGGTGTTTAAACGTTACTCTTAACTTTAAGCAACGGTAGTAAATAAGAGGATAAGTCTGCAGGTTTATGTTTTGTTTGAGTTATGTATATTACGGTAATATATATATTTTTAATCGTTTTGAAAAAAACGATTAAATTATTTAGTTATAAATATACTGAAAAACCAGCCAGAAACTTAAAAATTCTATTCCATCACACCCTGCATTAAAACTTTCCCGATAAAAGAAACTGCTGGCTCATCCATCATCCCATCTTCAGGTCGCGTATTGACCGACGAACGACCGTCCGCACTTTGATTAAAGGGAGCTCACTCTACGACTCAATTCCGCCATTTTGCGAAAGTATTTAAAAAAGATAAGTGGCTATCAGGAGTAGGCAATCATTGGTGCTGATTGCTGTGACATCTTGCCATCTTACACCCATTTACTGACTGTTTTTATTCACGTAACTTTGTATATTTATAAATGAGCCCCATGATGCTTAGTAGTAGTCTAGAAGCCATCTTGGCTGGATACAAAAGATACTACTAAAGTGAAATGTGTTGAACTTGAGAAATGACTACCTTTATCTTTCTTTGCAATATACGAAAAATATGATACTCGGTAGGTACTTGGTAGTCAACGAAGCGCTCAGTAATAATTTATTAAACTCTTCCATATTCAGCAGGATTTTCACAGAAATATTTCGTCCGAGATTTGTGCAGCTATCCGATGCGATATGTATTAAAGTACATCTAACACTTACTCCCGGGAAATGCGAGCGTGCTTTAGCTTTTCGAGCATTTCCCAGATTTACTGTAAGCATGGTGTCCTTAGTCGCTGGGGAAGCGGCGACCCAGTATGTTTTACGGCCAATAGCAGAACAGATACGCTATCGTTGCGACCCGAATAGGATACGTTCTATTTACAAAAAAAGTTCGTGTATTTGTTCGAACTTATTTTGGAAAATGAGATTGTTCCTTCGAGGATGGAACTCGTAAATGAGTTTTTGATGACTAATCATATCTGAGGCAAAAGGCCTGTTTCACCACCAGCTCTGGTTCAATTACCCGGCTGATACTTGCATGGCAAATACTGCACTACTACTGCTACACTGTAGTTCTAAGCATGAGGTCTTGGGCTCGGTTCCCAGGTCGGGCAGTGTTATTGGGTTTTTCTATCTAAAATTTCTCAGTAGCACCTCGGAGTCTGGAGTTGTGCCCGGTTGATGGCAATAGGTTCGCCCCTATTAAATGGGACTTAAGCATAACTGGCGAAATGTGGATGTAGGTACTATTAGTATACCTCTGCCAACCCTTCGGGGAAACAAGGCGTGATGTTATGTTATGTGTTATGTTAATTTTAAAATTTGTAATAATACCTACCTGCATGGAGGCTATGAATTAGGTTTACAATTTAGGTAACACTCATACACCTACAGGAAAAGTCATGTTAAAAGTAATATTTTACCCAACGTTTTGCACAATTTTACCTGCTATATCGGAAACAAATTCTAAACCAGTAGAACCATTTTGCTCTGAAGAACCATTTCTTATTTCAGAAGGTAACGAATTGGCCTGCGCCCTTGAGCATGACCTCTTTACCTTGGCCTGACATCGTGAATATTCGTGAATATTGGCGTCTTGTAAATATTGATCGGAAATCAGAGCCGAATGCGACCCAGAGAAGTATTGAAACGGAAATATCAGTTTAATGTTTTCTCCATTGATTCACGTTGATTGGCAATTTGGAGAAGATTGGCGAGTTTCCTTTGTCAGTTAGGCTAAGACATTAAAATGTATGTATACGGAATTAAGAGCTACTTTAATAATCTTAACATTATATCAAACATTTGTATGCTGATTTCATAGATCTAGAACCTGGAATAGTGCAAGGTCACTTCAAAATACGTATTGAACGTCCATAACTCAAAATTAAAAATCATAAAACGACGTTTGAACATTTATATATTACCTATGTGTTGCCCTTTTGCTGCTCACTGTTCCCCGAAACGTTTCGTTTCGCTAAAAATTATTTGTGTGTACAAAATTGGTTCGGACCGGCTTTCAGAAGTCAACCACGCATGAAAGCTGCCTAGCTGGCTAACAAAATTGGGTCAGACATTACATATTCATAATTTAATTTGTTCGTTGATACGAATACCTTGTTTACTATTAAGGAATTTAAATTTATAATCATTTCAGTTTTTAATTAATTATGCTTGGTTGCTTAGGAGAATTATTAATTTTATGCATGAAACAAAGGCTTTTGGACATGAATGAATTATTAGGAAAAATGACCTTTGACAGTGGCTGACAACGAATTTGCAATGTCACAAAGTAATAATGTAAAATTAATTAGACTCACCTTTGTTGAGGAACTTCCTTTAAGAATTCTCTTTTTTATGGCTATCCCTATAATGTGAAAGTTTGGAATTTTGCAAAAATGTCCAAACAGATTAGGATGAAATTTGGCACACAAATAGTTTATAACCTGGAGTCTATAACATAGGTTACTTTTATCCTAGTAGTACATTCCCGTAGGATTATTACCGACCTCCACGTGGGTAAAGCTGCTGGCAAAACCTAGTACAATAATAATTCAGTGGCTACGAAACCTAACTCGACAAGATTAGCCATCGAGTCGTCAAGGTGAGCTCGAGATAACTGGTACAATTAACTCGTGATATCTCTCTTAATGAAGGTTCCGCAGGGACGGATGGTGGAATGCTCATGCGGAAGCAGCTCTCTATCCATTTATTATGACCTCGCAAAAGCGTTTGACTGCGTTCACCACAATATACTGATCTGTAAGTTACACCACTACGGAATTCGTGGACAAGCTGCTGATCTTGTACTTTCCTATTTATCAAACAGGCAACAAAAAGTAAACGATAACGGGGCGATTACCTCGAGGTCTTTAGATAAGATGGGCGTGCCTCATGGTTAAATTCTTGGCCTTTTTTTATTTCTAGTTTATATTAATGACCTTCCTTACCTGATGGCTAACTTCTCGGATATAATTTTATTCGCTGATGACACTTCTCTTATTTTTGTCAATAATAGCCTAGCTCTTCTTTTGAAATGGTTTGCAGCCAACAACTTTTACTCAATGCGAACAAAACTTTAGTTTTGATTTCCAAATTTGAAACTTGATGGCAAGAAAGTAGATGCTATTTCGGAAACTGTATTTCTAGGAATTACTTTAGATTTAAAATTCCAATGAGGTGCTCACATTAGAGCTCTTTCAAGTAGATTAAGCTCAGCTGCTTACGCAGTAAGAAAAATAAGGCGTTGACTGAAGTAGCCACAGCTAGGATACTTTGCTTATTTCCACAGTATTATGTCTTATGGCGTTCTGCTGTGGGAATCGGCACCTGACGTAGCTTACATTTTTATTTTACAAAAGAGGGCAATCCGCGCTATCTATAAAATGGGGCCTCGCGAGTCACTTAGAAACAAATTCAACGAAATTTATATACTAACTCTGCCTTCTCCATATATCTTAGAAAATATCTTGTATGTTCCCAAAAACTTAGGTCTTTTCAAAAAAAGATGCGATTTCCATAATCTAAATACACGTCGTAAAGATGAAATTATGATTTCAAAATTTAGATTAACTAAAACTAGCAAGTCATTTCTATAAACAGTATCCGCTCCGGATAGACTGGAGGCCGACCCCGACATAGTGGGGAACAGGCTACGCAGATGATGATGAAGCAATTGTTTGGTCAGCTAACAATTTTGATATTTTTATGAATTGACAAATTCAGAAAACTCGTTAACATATTATGATTGTAATTGTACAGTATCTACAACATTTTGTGAGTGATTGGGGGAAGGTAAACCAAATTCTTTTAGGTAGGAATTTATAGTTCAGTTCTAAAAGTTTTCGCATATTGCGTATCAACGCACGAGTTATTACGAGTATATCAATACTCGTGATAACTTCGAAATTAAATGTCCGATTCGAATCGATTAAAAAGTATTTTACTGCTACATAAATACCATTGATGATGAATCTATTTATTTGTATAGGAATCAATACTACGATACGAATGTAACCAACTTTTGTTTCTACCGTTGATCTAATTAAATTTTAGAACACAAAAGCTGCTCTTGTGACCTAACTATGATAATTAGATATAGGTCCTCGCGGACTTTTTTGTAGATAATAATGAGTATTTTAACCATGTAGTACATAATTTTTATGTGTCATCAACAGTTTTCTCAGCGCACGCCAAATTTTGAATTTTATTGACAAAATTTCGCTACTTTGGGTTACATTATTGCAATTCTCTCAAGGATATCTATTATTTTTTCAATAAATTATAGCCTCTGTTACTTCCTAATAATTAAGCTTTCTATTGGTGACAAAATGGTTAAAATCGGTCCAGTACTATCGGAGCCTATTCGGAGCAAACAAACAAAATAATCTTTCCTCTTTATAACATTAATATATATACAGGAAAAGTTTTTATCCAGTGTGCAAACTGTAACCATGAATTCAGCATATCATTCTAGACCTCCCGAGCAGAAATTTTTCATCGGTTATACAAAAAAATCTGCTGTTTCATAGAAAAGTGCAATACCTACGCGGTCAAAATATATGGATCAGCTAATTTTTTTTGTAAAACCGACGAAAAATTTCTGCGCTGGGGGGTCTTGAAAGATTATGCTGAATTCATGGTTACAGTTTGCGCACTGGATAAATACTTTTCCTGTATATACACCGATAAATTTTAATGGTTGTTTTCCCGCGGCAGAACAACTTGCCATAAGGAATACTTTCGAAGCATAAAGTAAAAGTATTTTTTTAAATGTTATTTTTTAAAATAATTTTAAAAAATATTCATCAAATCGGAAACGTGAGAATCAATAGTAACACGAGAGGTAACTAGTAGGTAGGTACTACTCTAATCGCACGCGCCGCCGACAAAGGAAACAGCGATGCATAAATGTTCAAAACAAAATAAACTCTCGTATACCTGGCGATTTTTCACAATGGTTAATCTGTAATTTTTTTGTTTCTATATTTTATTTGTTTACAAAATGATTGTATTACCAAGACAGAACCATTTCGCTGCGGGAAAACAATCATTAAAATTTCTCGGTGTATAGTATAGACAAAAGATTACGTGGAAGACACGAAAGTTTGGCATTAATTCCTTCTTCACATGTGCCTTCCCTGGTACCTCATTAACAGCATATCTATGTGAAAGTCTATTACTGCTCCCAAATTACAATGTTAATTTTAGTCTTTTTTTTACAATGTCTGACATATTCTCGTCATTATTTGACATTATTTTTAAAAGAGCAACCGTGGAGTTTCATGTCGGCTCTTCTCCATAGGAAGCGACAAATTGGAACCGTGCATCTAGCTTCTGACGTTTCACAAGTATTTTGATTTTGAATAATTTCAGGGAAATCTCTCTAAATTCGACAGTAACTGTGACAAATTTCACCGCAATGGGTACTCGGGTGCCCACAATGTTATCATTTATAACTTCTTGAGATATCCTAAAGCGTCCTTCGACCTCCTTATTATTATCCAAATACATTTCCAAACTTTACATGTTTAAGGCCAATGCTTTATAGAAAATAAAAAATAAGATAAAGAAAATAAAAAATAAAATAAGATAAAATATAAGAAAACCTAAGAACTAGCTATCTAGTTCTTAGGTTTTCTAATATTTTACAAAATTCCGTTTTTTCTCGACAGCATTCTGTGACTCCTAGTCTAGGTATCTTCAGTTCCAGAGATAACCCTAGCAGTCAGGCAGCCAAAACACAAATGTAATCTTAGCTTGGTCGTTTAAACCCTAGAATATATGTATTTATTTATTTAAGGACTATCAATGAGAGATACATGGCAAATATTATGTTCTAAAATATTAAAACCCGAATATTACTAGTTTTTGCCAGCAGCTTCGCCCGCGCTAACCAATTTACACGAAACCTTAACAAATCGTACACCTAAACCTTCCACATGAATCACTCTGTCTATTAGTGAAAACCGCGTGAACATCCGTTCAGTAGTTTTGAGTTATCGCAAACAAACAGACAGACAGACGCGGCGGGGGACTTTAGTTTACAATATCTAGTGATAGTGATACATTGTTTTACAAACTTAATTACAGATAACAATTACATAAAGATCTATACTTCTATACCTATAATATTGTAAAGAGGTAAAGTTTATTTATTTATTTATTTCGTTTGGGAAAACAAACAGTAGTATATTATGCATAGACAGAAAAATCTTAAAATTAAACTTAACAAATATACTACCCACAACATTTTCCACAAGTTTGTGAGGTTTTAGGGGGTAATCTCTGGATCTACTGAAACGATTTTGAAAATTCTTTTACCAATAGAAAGCCACGTTATTTGTGAGTGCTATAGGCTCATATATATTAACCCGCAAAATGAAAATACTTTTTAATGATAGTCGGTTAACTTATCTACCGTATAACCAATTGCTCAGTAAATACAGGCTTTTGACGCTCAGCTCTAGACGTAAACGATTAGAAGCAATGACATTGTATAACATTGTATAACATTGTTAACGGCAATTTTGATTGTATAGATTTAAATAATGTATTATGCTATGCAGTCCCCAGGACTGTTCATAGACGGCATGTGCGTGCAGGCAAACTCTTTGCTGTAGGTACCTGTCGATCTAACACTGGTGTACGTTCGCCGATTCGGCGAATG
Organism: Antitype chi; assembly: GCA_947359405.1. NCBI lineage: Eukaryota > Metazoa > Arthropoda > Insecta > Lepidoptera > Noctuidae > Antitype > Antitype chi. Next base: position 392,700 of record OX375815.1, read on the forward strand.
GCAGCAACGTACAATGAAGCATTTGAGCACATAGATATATTTACATGCTCTTTGAAAAGGTTTCGTATCCTTTTGTACGACACACTTGAACTCTTGGTCTAGTTCTTCAATTGTTTTTAATATAATTTTAGTTATGTTTTTTTTTTAATACTTTTTTCCATATTCTTTTTATAATGTTTAGTGTAACTGTCATGCATGTACAGTTCACCTCCTAGTGAATTTAAAGTTTTATTTATTAATGGTAATCTGTGAACAGCGCTCTGGGCTACGTTATTATTTAAGTAACTTATGTTTTATTTTTGTAACATTCCATAATGTAGCTGTTTGTTGTTCCTATTTAATAAAATAAAATAAAAAACACGCTTTAAAAACCAAACTAAAAAAAAACAAAAAAACACGCTTTAAAAACCAAACTAAAAAAGGAGAAAATAATTTAATTCAATTAAAAAGCGTGGGGTGCTTTTAGAGGTATTTTTATAATCAATTATAGTCAAGCACCCCACGCTTTGAAATTGAATTAAATTATTTTCTCCTTTTTTAGTTTGGTTTTTAAAGCGTGTTTTTTAGTTTTTTTAACTATTATTTATTTTCTATTTTTTAGTTCTGCTAACTACAAAAACGTGTTTTTTTTTTCTCATTTTTTTTTTATTGAATTGTCATCGGTCCTCGACAAGTTTACAAAGTTTCAATGAAATCTGACCGTTTAAAGTGGGTCAAAATCGCGCTCAAAGGAGTCGGTTACATACAAACAAACAAACAAACAGAAGGTTTTGTCTGTGCGATTATGGATGAAGTTATCATGACGAACAATTATCGGAAATACATTGTCAAGGATGGTATGGTTGACATCTGTCGGGCATGCCACCGTCCCGGTGAATCAACCCAACATATCGTTTCCGGTTGTTCTCGTCTTGCTAACGGCGAGTATTTGCACAGACACAATCTAGTAGCTAGGATTATCCACCAGCAACTTGCTTTGCAGTACAACCTTGTGGAGTCTGAAGTACCGTACTACAGGTATGTGCCCGACCCAGTTCTCGAGAATGGTCACGCCACATTGTACTGGGATCGATCTATTATCACTGACAGGACTATTGTAGCCAATAAGCCTGATATTGTGGTGATAGATCGACGAGAACGTCGTGCAATGATTGTTGATATCGCTGTCCCTCATGACGAGAATCTCGTGAAAGCTGAGCAAGATAATAAAATCAAGTATCTTGACTTAGCTCACGAGGTTGTCGACATGTGAGACGTGGACTCGGCAATCATTTAACCGATAATCGTTACAGTAAATGGCCTAATAGCGAAGAGCCTCGACCAACACCTCAGGAGGCTCACATTACGCGGCTGGATCAAGGGCTTGATTCAGAAAGCAGTACTCCTAGACACGGCACGCATAGTCAGGACGTTCCCTTCTCTAGAGCCCTGACCACCGACATCTTGGACCCTGCTTCTGATGCCGATGGGCCACTATTTTTTATATTTTTAAATGTTTTAATATAATTTTATATTCTAATATTAAAAAATGTAATTTATATGTGTATTAAGTGGAATAAAAGAATTAAAATAATAAAAAGTTTATTTAGGAACAATAACACATGACTAGTAAAACATCAAGTAAAACGATGATAGCTGCAAAAGTATAAACTGCAGCGCAGCTAACAACGCCCTTCCCCAGATACAGAATGGAATGATGTTCCGTACAGAAAAGTTCTTAGTAGGTAATTAAGTTAATTTAGATTTAGTTGATAATAAAAACAAAAAGTAAGGTAAAAAATAAACAGAACAGGACATAATGATTTGGGATGCATTTTGACGTTTAGTTAATGTGGTGAGTGTAAGGTGAATGGGTGAATGAGTGAGTGTTATTGAGGTGTGCAAGGGGTGTTTGTGGCATGTGTGTTGTGTGTGGTTTTGTTAGGGTATGTGAGGGAGTGATGAGTATTTTACACTTCCACGAGTTTCTCTGTATCATCATAACTTTGTAATTTTAACCAGGAATCAAGTTTAATTTTGCATTTCCTCTTGGTTAATGGGTAGATGCGTAAGCTTTTGTTTAATTTGTTGTAGATTTTTGAACTTATGTGTTTGTAATGACGACTTGCAGCTAAGGTTCTACGGGACTCAGTGTTACAAACCCTATTTGAGCGGCGGCGTGCAGAACAGCATTTAGGGTCAAAGGTAAGGTGGGTGTGTTTGCGAAGAATGGTTTGGAGGATAAATAGCTGTCTGATGGTGAGGACCTGGCAGAGGCTATACAGAGAGGATGTCGGATATCGGATCGGTATCCTTGCCAGCACCTTCAAAACAGCTCTTAGCGCTCGTTAGACTCGTAGCATCACTGTTTTTCCTGCACCACCCCAGACCGTTAGGCAATACCCCAGAACCGACTAAGCGAGCGCAAAGTAGACGGTTAATAAACAGCCAAAATCGGCCGCGCCTCTGAGCTTTAAAAAAATATAAATGAGTTTCCTCACACGAGCTACAGTTGAAGCAATATGTTGCTTCCATTTCAGGTTGCTATCAAGAGTGACATCAAGGTATTTAATAATAGGGGTATTTTCTAATTGTTGACACTGACACTTTGCGTGTAAGTTTGGGCAGGTGTGAGCACGAATTTTAATCGGTGTAGGGGGCTGACTTGACTTCATTGTAGAGAATGTGATAAATTTGGTCTTATTGAGATTTAGAGTGAGAAGATTTGTGGTCAGCCACCTCATGATGATGCTCAAGGCAAACTCCGAGTTGTGGCGAGTTTCAGTCCAGTCCCGGCCATGCGCAATTAGAGCTGTGTCATCGGCATAGGCTATAATTTTGCAATTGGGTAAGGATAACTGACACAGCTCATTCACGTATATGAGAAAAAGTGGGGGTCCCAAGACAGTGCCCTGGGGGACACCAAAAGTAACCAACTCCTGGTTGCTGAGGTAGTTTTCAATTTTTATTATTTGTTTACGACCTGTAAGATAACTCCTGAAGAGATCGTGGGCCGTCCCGCAAATGCTAAGATGCTCTAGCTTCGAAAAAAGTAAGGGAATTGAGACAGAGTCAAAGGCTTTGGATAGGTCTAAAAAGATGGCGAGAGTTTTATTTTTACTCTCCCAATGGCCAATAATCGTATCTGTAAGTTGCAGTACAGCATCTTTGGTGGATTTTCCATTCCTAAAGCCAAACTGATTATTAGAAAGAAGGTTAAATTTATTTAGGTAATTAGTGAGCCTATGATTTATGACTTTTTCGAATATCTTTGAGAGGGTACTCAACACGGAAATGGATCTGTAATTAGCGACATTATCCTTGCCTCCCAACTTATATATAGGGTGGACAACTGCAGTTTTGAAAACATCATGAAAAGTTCCTGTTGAAAAGCACAGATTGAAGATAACTACAAGTATCGGAATAAGAATGTGACGAGTCGCCTTGACGATTGAGGGGGAAATACCGTCAAATCCAACAGCACAATTGTCTTTAAGGCTTAGGATGATATTTTCCAGCTCTATCTACTATCCAAGCTGTGAAGGGCCATTGATTGTGGTGCGGAAGGTGTGGAAGTACCCGGGATCTGAAGGTTGGGATGACTATCCAAGAGATATTTATAGAGGACAGAGTGCTCGATTTCAGCCGCCAAGAGTCCACCAACATTCGCAAAGTAATTGTTGACTTTGTCCACAGACAGCGACAGATAGGCACTGCAGTTTAGCAGCTCAGAAACCGAATCTCTGCTTTGGCCTATGCATGCTACCCGTTTGACAAGTTTCCATGTAGCTTTTGGATTATTATTTTTATTTATTTATTTAACCATTTATGCACACACATAAAAACAGACAAGAAGAAAGGAACAGAAAAATACGTACATAGGTAATGCTTATTTCTACAGAAATCTCTTCCAGCACACCTGCGATAGGAGAGAAGATAACAGAGATGTAGACAACGCGTGTAATAAAAGTAGAAGGAAAATCATAAAATTACAAATTAAACTCTAATTAAAAAATATACACATATAATATGAGAATATACATATATACACTACATATATATTACTAGCCTGCCGAAATTCAGAACGGTCATATTCACGCTTGACTTTTTTTAAGAGATTGTTGCAGAAGGTGCGATAGCGACAGAAGATCAATTTCTGTATCTCATTCTCTGGATCTTTTTTAAATACATAATAATAAACATTAAAAAAATACTTACTTATTCAATAAAAAATAAAATAATTAAATGAACCCATATAACCTGTCACTAGGTACGCTAATTCTGGAGAAAGAACATAAACATTGTCTTGAGTTAATCACAGCGACCAACTATTCTTGTCATTTAAATAGACGTTGATGGAATAGTATGCCCTTAAATGGTTAAAGAGATAATACGACATAGGTATGGAACATAATTTATTCAACCATAATTTGAAACCCGGTAATAAAGTCAAATTGGCATGCAAATACATACATATGCATTAAAAATATAACCCTCCTTTTGACAATCAGGAATATAATATACTCATATACGCATAATTTCATCACAAGTAAAAATGATTACCGCCCAACGAAATGAGAACGGGTCAGCTAGTAGAGTATAAATATAGTGCTGGGTGTGTTCAAGTTTAAAGTAAAATCTATTGCGTACTACATAGCGACAAATGCAGTAGGGATAACCCAAAAAAATCGAACAAAGGCAACATTGCATCGCGACATGCCTGTGACAATGTCGATAACAGTTTTGCCTGAAGGCTTGTCAATCTATCGGTGTCGAGAATATATGGAAACACATAGGATCACTACTCGGATCAATCAAACTCGTCGAAGACGAGCCACATTGAAGCTTGTAGTTAGCATAAGGACTTCAGGAACTTGCGACAGGCGATTACGTCATCGTTTAGTTACTACGTGATCTATACAAGACTATAGATCTGTATTTCGTTTGACGGGAGCGTTTATGTATGAGAGTAACCTATTTCCCACGCCTCGCTGTAGTCTGTAGGCACAGTACCTATAGTTGTTACGCAACTGTATATTTTGTGGTCCTGACTTCGATCCTCTCGCCTCTCGCTTCACGCCTGTATTCCACATTGAGATAGGCAGACGTGTAAGGCGTAGAACATGTAGGGTAACCAGTTTTATTATAAACTCCCGCGATAGCTGCAATAGTCCATGCTAAGCATTTAGAGGCCACAAACAAATTTAGACTGCAGGTTGCTAGTAAGATTTTTTTAAATGTCAATATTTAGAACATTTCCTGATAATATAATTGCCAAAGTAAACTCTGTCTGTCTGTTACTTCTTCACGCCTCAACGGCTGAATGGATTTCGATGAAATTTGTCACACATGTAGAACATTAATAACCCGGGACACTTGCATCCAACATCAACACGAGCGAAATCGCGGGCTAAAACTAGTTGATAATACATTACTGGACACACCTTGCACTGAACTCAAAAAACAGGAAAATTCACCATCCGACTACAGTACAAGCTCCCTCATAACATGTTTCATTGTTCCTAAGAGGCGTTTCCCGCTACACATCCTCAAGACCCGCTTCCCTTGCAAAGTCAATTATTTTCGAGAGGACACCCTCCATCCATCACACGGCTATGTAACACGATATAGAGTACGTGCCTGAATATAAAGTAAGTACCCATACACATTTCAGTCTTTCATAGCAAAAGCGAAAGTATTGGCATTTATTTTACAAAACTATATAGTCTACTACAGAGAAAGCAACATATGTAACATAGGTAGATGTTGATTATGAGAATAATATATGTAACATAGGTAGATGTTGATTATGAGAATAATATATGTAACATAGGTAGATGTTGATTATGAGAATAATATATGTAACATAGGTAGATGTTGATTATGAGAATAATATATGTAACATAGGTAGATGTTGATTATGAGAATAATATATGTAACATAGGTAGATGTTGATTATGAGAATAATATATGTAACATAGGTAGATGTTGATTATGAGAATAATATATGTAACATAGGTAGATGTTGATTATGAGAATAATATATGTAACATAGGTAGATGTTGATTATGAGAATAATATATGTAACATAGGTAGATGTTGATTATGAGAATAATATATGTAACATAGGTAGATGTTGATTATGAGAATAATATATGTAACATAGGTAGATGTTGATTATGAGAATAATATATGTAACATAGGTAGATGTTGATTATGAGAATAATATATGTAACATAGGTAGATGTTGATTATGAGAATAATATATGTAACATAGGTAGATGTTGATTATGAGAATAATATATGTAACATAGGTAGATGTTGATTATGAGAATAATATATGTAACATAGGTAGATGTTGATTATGAGAATAATATATGTAACATAGGTAGATGTTGATTATGAGAATAATATATGTAACATAGGTAGATGTTGATTATGAGAATAATATATGTAACATAGGTAGATGTTGATTATGAGAATAATATATGTAACATAGGTAGATGTTGATTATGAGAATAATATATGTAACATAGGTAGATGTTGATTATGAGAATAATATATGTAACATAGGTAGATGTTGATTATGAGAATAATATATGTAACATAGGTAGATGTTGATTATGAGAATAATATATGTAACATAGGTAGATGTTGATTATGAGAATAATATATGTAACATAGGTAGATGTTGATTATGAGAATAATATATGTAACATAGGTAGATGTTGATTATGAGAATAATATATGTAACATAGGTAGATGTTGATTATGAGAATAATATATGTAACATAGGTAGATGTTGATTATGAGAATAATATATGTAACATAGGTAGATGTTGATTATGAGAATAATATATGTAACATAGGTAGATGTTGATTATGAGAATAATATATGTAACATAGGTAGATGTTGATTATGAGAATAATATATGTAACATAGGTAGATGTTGATTATGAGAATAATATATGTAACATAGGTAGATGTTGATTATGAGAATAATATATGTAACATAGGTAGATGTTGATTATGAGAATAATATATGTAACATAGGTAGATGTTGATTATGAGAATAATCCACATAATTGCAAAAGCAACACAAAGACTACGCAATGAAACAGATACTAACAGAAAAAAGTTTTGGCATTTATTTTACAAAACTATATAGTCTGCTACAGAGAAAGCAACATATGTAACATAGGTAGATGTTGATTATGAGAATAATATATGTAACATAGGTAGATGTTGATTATGAGAATAATATATGTAACATAGGTAGATGTTGATTATGAGAATAATATATGTAACATAGGTAGATGTTGATTATGAGAATAATATATGTAACATAGGTAGATGTTGATTATGAGAATAATCCACATAATTGCAAAAGCAACACAAAGACTACGCAATGAAACAGATACTAACAGAAAAAAGTTTTGGCATTTATTTTACAAAACTATATAGTCTGCTACAGAGAAAGCAAAATATGTAACATAGGTAGATGTTGATTATGAGACTAATCCATATAATTGCAAAAGCAACACAAAGACTACGCAATGAAACAGATACTAACAGAAAAACGTATAAGACCAAACAGCTGATGTAGCGGGCAGCTTTCATCTTTTCCCAAATAAATACCACACCACTTACAAAGTACTACTAAAGTAGATAGATACTCTAGGTTGTCCTATCGGTGAAGAGTCCTGTCGGCGAAGTGACCTGTCGGCGAATTGACCTGTCGGCGAAGAGACCTGTCGAAGTAAAGTCTTGTCGGTGTTCAGTTTATCGGCGTAGTGTCTGTCGGCGTTTAGTCGTACACTGGTCCTTTTACATTATTTATTTTGTTCATATCGAAATTTACTGGGCAGTTGTAGCATAATATATTACGTCATCCAGCTATCTACTTTTCTTGGGATAGAAAATCGGGATACGTCGTTGTTTGAGACTAATTAATTTACCTTTTGTGATTTGTCTCATGTTTTGTGATTTCATGTGTGGGTGAGAACATTCACATTGTTGTGTTGGCTCTGCGTCTGTTGCTGATCTTTCATTATAACAAGCAACACGGAGGGTCAGAACTGCACCCTAATTGTCACACTATTAATCATAATCTGAATCATTTTGAAGAATATTGTTAATCCATTGCTTCATAAGTGCGAAAAACTGTGTCTGCTCAACAACGTAAATAGCGCAATGAATGTTGTTGAGCTGACAGAATGAAAGCTACTCATACTGTTAGTGTGTTACGCAACTACCCCTCTGACAGGAGTTGTGGAGGTCAGATAGGCAGACGCTCCATGTAAAATACTGGTATTCAGCTGCATCCGGTTAGACTGGAAGCTGACCCCAACGTAGTTGGGAATAGGGTAGGCAGACGACGACGACAGGAGTTGTACACAATCCTAATTAAATATTTATTACATAGCCTTCATTAAATAAACGTTTAAACTCGATTGTGTTACAGATTTATTAGCGTGGGTAGACTCTTCACAACATGTCTTTACAGTATTACCTGCATCGCAATCGTATTCGGTACAAATACTGACCAGCACCCTAATTGCGTAACGCACGATTAACCATAATCTGTTTCGTTGTGAAACAGAGTGCTAAACCATTGCCTCATATGTTCGAAAAATGAGTCTGCTCAAAAACGTAAATAACGCAATGAATATTGTTGAACTGACAAAATGAAACAGATTATGATTAATCGTGTGTTACGCAATTAGGGTGCAGAAACCAGTTTCAAAAGATCTAGTGTCGTATGTTTTCGTAAATTCTTTTACGTAATTAAATATCAAAGTACCCGTAAATAAGAATCATGTTAACTTTAGATGTTACTTAAATATTATTCCTTTCTTACTTCTCACACAAATCATTATTTGAAAAAGAAAACAAGTGGTTTTTTTTTAGTCTACAAAAAGGTCACGCGCCCAATTTTTATAATCATTATAAATTTAGGGAAATGAATAATTGTGAAGCACATTGATTCATCATCTGTCTGCCTTTTCCATACTATGTTAGGGTCGGCTTACAGTCTACTCGAATGCAGCTGAGTACCAGTATTATACATGGAGCGACTGCCTGTCTGACCTGCACAACCCAGTTACCGAGTAATACGATACCCCTTGGTTAGACTGGTTGTCAGACTCTTGGGGTTCTGACGACCCGTCATGGATCCACGAATGATAGCCGGAACCAACGGATTTTTTTTTTCGAGGCGTGGTATGTAAATATGGTCACCCATCCACGGACCAACCGCGACAAGCGTAGCCTGATCGATCGACCCGTGCGGCTGATATTACTTAGCCACAAGCTCCTACCAACTTAAATTATTCGTATATCTATTCAAAGAACTGGACATTTGGATGAAATGGCTAAAATGGCAAATTGACGTAGGAATGTACGTGGTTTTTAATTTGATAAATAATAATTGCTTTGACTGTAGATCATTATAAATACTTTCTGTGAACTAATTTCGCCGATTTCTAATTAGGCTGCCGGGAAGCAAACAAACTCCTGCTTAGCCCACGTGAATGTAAAGAAGCCCAAACCTCGTTGTTTTTCGCGTTGGTTAAAATTTTCGAGAGGAACGGACCACTTTCGCCCATTTCTGTCTACACAGCACTTTTTAAACCTTTTATTCCCACAACAATGTCAAGCGAGCTTTTTACACTGTTTTTTCTGCTCCAGGGGCTCCAACTCATTACGTTTTTTATAGCCAGGGTGTAATTGTACCAAGCAAAGCAAAGGTCTCTTTTTAACAGAGTAGAAATGAACATTTATTATAGAGCGCTCATATTTGCTTTAAATGTTAATAAAAGATAAAATACTGGTATACGACTGCATCCAGTTAGACTGGAAGCCCACCTTTACATTGTTTTGAATAGGCAGGTGATGACGACTGCTAAACAATAGGCAGGTGATGACGACTGCTAAACAATAGGCAGGTGATGACGACTGCTAAACAATAGGCAGGTGATGACGACTGCTAAACAATAGGCAGGTGATGACGACTGCTAAACAATAGGCAGGTGATGACGACTGCTAAACAATAGGCAGGTGATGACGACTGCTAAACAATAGGCAGGTGATGACGACTGCTAAACAATAGGCAGGTGATGACGACTGCTAAACAATAGGCAGGTGATGACGACTGCTAAACAATAAGCAGGTGATGACGACTGCTAAACAATAGGCAGGTGATGACGACTGCTAAACAATTATATACGTCTAGGTTTACTCCCGATTTCTTCCATCACAATAAGTTCACCATGTCATAGGTTAACGAAGAAAATAAATACCTACATACCATGGGATTAAAAACAAGACATGCAAACGTACCAAGTTCTGATTCTGAAACCTGATACTTCGTCCGTGACTCCGTGAGCCTTCTGAGACAGTAGACTCAAATAATATATAGCCGAGTTATCCCATGTAAGCTGTCAACAGTCAACAGTAATGCAAAAGTATAAATAATGATAAAAGATCTAAATTCCCTGCTATCAGTAAAGAGAAATAGAAATAGAGCTAGGGAACTAGGATATAAATCTAGCATTAGACTCCTCCTTGGTACCTATTAGGCTATTTAGGTAGCTAGCTAGCTAGGTAAACTTGGTGGTACACGTAAAGAACCATAACCGTGTGGAGCCGGCCGTAAAGAATAACACCATCCCATGTCTTCAAGACGCCGTGGAGCTGGAGGTGCCGTAGGACGGTAGGAGGCGGCTAATGGACTTACTTGAGAATGGGCAGCAGCGTTCTCTATGCCTTTTACCACCGTACTGCGATTGCCAATCCGCCTGCCAAGCATGGGGATTATAGCAAATCCCCCCAAAATCCTTGGGGGAGGCCTATGTCCAGCAGTGGACGTCTTTCAGCTGAACTAATGATGATGATGAGCTTGAAAACATTCGTTTGTTTGCAGACTCATCGTACGCAATGGGTATTATAGGTACATACAGATATCGATACCGATCGCGTCTGTAGAATAGGTAGGTAGCTAATTTAATTTCAACCTGTATATCAATTTCTACAAGACTCTATGACGTATTTTAAAAATGGTAATTTGATTTCAGGGTTGTACCCACAGTGGTACCATGTGCACATGTACACATGTGCAAACCATGTGTTCAAGGTAAACCCATGCCTACTTAGGTATTGTTCATATTAACAGGAAAATTATAATTATACCATTTACCTCTTCGTAGCTCGCATGTTTCCATGAACAGGATTAATTTGTGATTCTGCAGGAATCCTAATTAAATATGTGTCGTCACGTCCTGCAAGAGATCAGGAGCTACTATGTTGTACAACGCTAATAGTAGGTATTAATAACATTCAAAGGTCATTTCGTAAGTGAAAGCAAGAAAGAATAATGTATAGATAATTATAATCGTAAATATTTCAAACCGTTTCTTTCTGGGAGAGGTTTTTGGAAACAGACCAGATTTTGCCATTAATTCTGATACTAATAGTGTGTGCACTGCTGTTTTATGCACGACATAAAACAGCAGTGCTGTTCTGTATAACAATCTCACCGTGAAATCTGAGGTGAAGTGAGTAAGTGAGCTGTCTTTCCGACCGAAGCTAAATATTGACAGCACACTTCACTGAAGTTTTCACGGTGAGATTTTTACAGAATAGCACTGCAGGTCGATTTCTCAGAAAAACGAAACGAAATAAGGTCGGTGTTTTACTATCAGGTGATTATTTTACTTGCTTTTTTTAATAATAAAGTGCAATGGTTTGACTTATTTCACTTTATTAGAAAGGTAGACATAATTTATTTCGATAATATTTTGACTTAATTCAGTTTTGTGTAAAAAAATTCGTATCGTACGAAGAAATCATTTCATGTTGATGCAGTTTTATAATAAAATGCATACGCACACATAAAGTGGTAGGTATTATTTTATTTCGTTATTTTCCTCTTTTAGTAAAATAATGAATGGCCGGATTTTAAATAAAAAGAACCTAACAAGAGTATTTTAAAGAACAAAAAATATTAATTTGTGCATGGGAGGTGCAGGATTCGTAAGGAATTTTAAATAATAGATAATTACTTTATGTCTTGTTTTATAATGTCTTCAAGGGCACGGAAAATATTGGAATTAATTGTGGATTATACAGCACCGGACTTTGAAAATACTTTAGCGGACGATAGTTCAGAGTATGAGAAACCCAAGAAAAAAAAAGAAAAATCAAAAGTTATTTATTCAAACTAGGCTGAGAGTCAGCGCTTTTTGAACGTCAAAATTACATATGAGAGTCCCCCAAAAACGCCCGCCCTTCACCACTTCCTAGTGCTTTAACTGATGAACCGCTAAATTGTAAAAATGGCCAATTAACTACGTCCCCTACCGGCAGTGCGAAGTGCTTGCTGATACTTTTTTCGACAATATGGGTTTGACTATGAACTGAACTAGTGATATATTTACAGAGACTGCCGTTAATGAATCAATAAATAAACTTAATAATGCTGATGACTTTAATCCACCTAATCTTGTACGTTCTAGGTGTCCAAAGTAATAAGAAATCTCAAAAGTCGTAAATCTCCGGGCGTCGATGGTATACATAACTGCTTACTAAAAAATCCATCACGTAAATGCGACCAAAATGTTTAATGGTTGCCTAGGAATTGGCTACTTTCACTTTGCCTGGAAATGAGCCAAAATTATAACGTTCAAGAAACCAGGTAAAGATGAAAGTTCACCAACTAGCTATCGGCCTGTAAGTCTCTTACCATCCTTGGGAAAATTACTGGAAGGAATAATTTAATCGCGCTTAGCTACAAATCACCTGTTATTGCTTGAGCAGTTCGGATTCAGAAAGGCTCATTCCACAGCCCAGCAACTGGCCAGGGTCGCAGAGCATGTCACGCACCACATAAACATAGGTGGATCCCCGGGTATGATGCTGCTTGATGTAGAAAAGGAAATTTTAGCATGACGTTGTTCTTGTGCTGCTTTGATTTTATCTTGACGAGTTTGTACAATTTGAAGATAGTTCTGACGCTCCTTGCAATGCCGGAAATTTGCCGGATGATCTTCGTCACAATCACAGCATTTGGCAGGCTCCGTGCAATTCCGCTTTTGGCATTCGGTGAAAAGATGAGCTTCAGGACAGTAGACGCACCGCGATGTTAAGTTGCAGTTTTTAGAAGAGTGACCAAATGCCTGACATCGATAGCACTGGGTTTTTTTTGGGTAGGAAATCATCAAATAACTTCTCCCGCTCTGGGTGGAGCGGGAAGAGTGTCAGACTTTTACTGACTAAAACCCACCCGTGTACCTTCAGTTGCCTATGTGCCAGGGGCCACGGTATCTCTTTCGAACAACTCGCACCCGTGGCAGGCATCGGCCCTTGCGGACCCCACCAGTTGGTGCTGACATCTCTTTGAGGCGCGCGTGGAACACAACGCGCCGTCGACTCGGGCTTGGTCCTTACCGGGCAGCGGGCTACCCATTACTCGCGCCCGCAAGTCCGCGCCTACGGTGGCCGGGAATCAGCCTAGGATTCCCGACGCCCAGGGCGACTCCTGCAGCGACTAAGGGCGTGAGGGCGCATGTACTGCCTCTCCCTCACGTGTGCCGCCTCCCTCTTCGTGAGCATCACTGCTTCGCAGAAGTAGGTGACGGCTACCCATGCACTGTCGCTTCGCACCCTGGCCTGGACCAGGGCCGGACGCGAGAGATCGCTGCAGCCGATCGCCTACACGAGGACACGGCGGTGCTCCGTCCAAGCCGGGCAGACCTCCACCGTAAATGCTCCACCGTGTTCTCCGGGCGATCTACGCAATGGAAACACCCGGGCGATTCCTCCCGCCTTATGCAAAAAAGGAACCTTCCGAAACAACCTTGTCTGGTGAGGATCTACGTCAGGCGGAAGGTGAGGACGCCGTGGCGCCTCTCAATCCACTCCTCAAAGAGGGGGCTCACCGCCGCAATCGTGGCGTGCCCAATCTCCATACATATTTTTTTTACGAAACTTGATGATGCGAACAGCACAATTGCTAAAATATTTTATCGATTTAAACTTGGACACGCCGGCACCTGCCTGAAGTTGGACAAGATATAGCGGACATGATGCATCTCTGCCCTCAGCAACTTTCATTTTGCGAACCTCAGTGTTTGGGAACTCAATAGTTGATAGATAGCTCTCCCGAAAAGTGTTCTTCGACAAACTCGGGCAGGCCCAAACCTACAGCCTAGACATCCTTTCATCTTTGCGCTTTTTGTCCTTTTATATTTGGTTAATTTCATTAAACTTTCATTAAACTTTGGAAGAATATTTTAGAATTATTTTGTTTTGTTTTGATTTAACTTGATTAAATTTCATAGAATATTTATTGTAAGTTGTGTTTCACATAAGGTTAAAAATGTCAACGAATTTAACAATATTTGATACTAATACGGATAAAACGAAAACAAAACGTTTTTTTTTTTTTTAAATAAAATTCATAAATAATTATTTGTGAATTAAAATGAACACAGAAACAATTAGGAATATTTCTCTGACAGCAGCTTAATGTTTCTTAGGTTAACAACGCAAAAAGTCAAAATATTTCGTCTACTTGGTGGTTTTAATATAAAACTGCAACATTTACAATTACTCCCCCCGTACCTAAATTATTTGTTTACATATTTTATAGAAAAGTCAATTAAAAAACGAACGTTTTTAGAATTATTTAAATAAGGGCCTTCCTCATGAAAAAGATGATGGTTTTTTCAATAATTTACTAGTTTATTAATTAAACTATCTATTCATGCTTTTGGAATGTACCTAAGCCATTTCTTTAATTTTTTGTGATAAATTAAAGCATCCGGGGTAAACATGTCAAACTTTGAATGTGTTTTCCCACACAATAGAAATTTTGAGTTATTTCTTTTTTTGAATAAAGGTGCGACATGTCTTTTTTTTGTCTTTTTGATCTGTCTTTTTGATCTGCCTTTTCCCAACTATGTTGGGGTTGGCTTCCAGTCTAATCGGATGCAGCTGAATACCAGTATTTTCCATGGACCGACTGCTTATCTGACCTCCACAACCCAGTTACTGGGTAACACGATTTCCCTTGGCCAGACTGGTTGTCAGTCTTTCGAGCTTCTGACGACCCGTTACGACTGTCAAAGATCCACAAATGACAGCCCGGAACAACGGCTTAACGTGCAATCTGAGCCTCCGAGGCACGGAGTGGTGTTGGGATGTAAGGAAGCTCACCCATCCACGGACCAACCGCGACAAGCGCAGCTTAACCTGATCGATCGATCCGTGAGGCTGTTATTAGTTAGCCACAAGCACCTCGTAATAATTTATCATAATTGCCTATATTGAAATTTTGATTAACATTATTATAACGTAAAACAGCGCTGCCATTTGAAAAAAAACGTAAGAAATTTTCGTGTCTCCAGTTCACCTGTCTGTCAATATTTTGTGTCTCCAGTTCACCTGTCTGTCAATATTTTGTGTCTCCAGTTCACCTGTCTGTCAATATTTTGTGTCTCCAGTTCACCTGTCTGTCAATATTTTGCAGTTCTCTTCTTTTAAATCAGCACGAGCAAGACATTGCAAAAGTTTGCCAGGCAACAAGGTAGGTAGCCGCTTATGGCCCTGGGTGCGCCGTAATTAAGTATATCTCCACTCGTGGAGGCTCTTTTAATGCACCCTTACCGTGACTCCCAGCTAGTAATCAGCGAGTAATTAATGGGTTGAGCCTCTGCCCCACCTGCTTTTTACCGCGGAAAAGCTAACTTTTAATCCTTGTTTTCCTTTGAGATCAAACGAAGGATATAGTTATTTATAGTTTCCAAGATCTTGGTGCCTACCCCTACCTAAGAAATTAAAGGTTGTTATCAAATAAGGTCAATACACCAATCTTCGGCGATGTAATCTCGGCCTCGTAAAACCTGATGTAGGCTCGGTAATAAATTATTTATTAATACAATTGTCCTCTTTATTATTATGGGGTACATTTGGCAGGTCCGAGCGTGCCAAGGATGTTGGGCTGGCACGACGCCAACCGTGCCAGATGTTACTGCCATATTTTGAACGCTTAAATTTCGTTTGGTTATATGTTTGGCAGTTTTTCGGCTATGATTGCCTGTATTTTATCTGGTTAAAGTTAAACCGCTGCGACAATGCCAAAAATGGGGTTAATGAGTTCCATGTTTTTTTAATGACTTGTTAATATAGGTTTTTTATTTAGGAGGGGCAGTGATGCTCGAAAATAACTACGAACTTTCTTTCATCTATATATCGTTATCTCTTCCGTGTCGTGCCAGATTATATCTTGATAATAATCCTTCCTTCTGTTGCTCAATGATCGTTTTGCTAGACTACCTACCTCGGCTCTCAGTATCGAATTCTCAGAAATCGTAATTACGAAGAATCCAAAGATTAATGTCATTTCAGCTTTCTAAGATCATTCGAAGATTTCTCTCCGTTCATAACTTGTTCCACAAAATTGCCCTGGCTTCTGAAATGAGGTAAACTTAATCTCAAATGTATTTAAGTAGGTGTTTTCAAAACTAATGTAGCCATAGTGTTTGTTGCTTTGAACTGGGGCTTCGTTAGAATGGTTCCAATCGTTCCCGAAGGATGTAGTTAAGTTAATAACTATGAAGTTGTGTACTTGGTTTTGTTTTATTGTGGAAAAACTTTGGTATTTACCAATCTACTTTCGCTGCAGTTTAGAAATGTAAGAATTTTCTAGACTCAGTTTTAAACTCGTGTTTTTGTTTCATCTTTAGCTCTCGGAACTCAAGTCAAGCATACCTAAGCAAGTTCTTACATAGGCGCAGCCCCACATATATTATAATACCAACATTGTTCGACTACCCACTCAAGACCACTTCAAACTTCCCGTCTTAAACTTAGCGAACAATTTATGCACGTAATAACAAGCTCGTCTTTTTTAAACAGCGCACGTGATGTGTTCTTATAGAATACCTGAAATTCTGTCCCCTCGAAGTGGAAAATGTTACTCTCCTATATTGCGAATTTTTCGTCTTCAACGTAAATCAACTGACAGTTCCAGACGTATATATCTTTATGTTTATAGCCAAAGAAGTGTGAACTTTATGTCTGTTTGTTAAAGTGTGTTTTCGGTTGAGTATACGCAGGTTTAAGTAGACTCATTTGAAAGGGTGTTACGAGAGACGAAGTCTTTGTTTTATGAAACTGGAAAAGACTTGATGAAGAAAACATGGCTGTGTTTGGACATCTGTAGCCTGTAGGTATATGTACGTCGAAGTAACACTGGATACACGGCTCCTTAGGTTTCTCATCTCGTCTGCAAAGTCTTTTGTAGCTACGTAGCGTTAATAATAGGTCTTTACCTATGAAATTGCCGTTTTGTATGAAAAAATTTAAACGAATTTTTTTCATGTATTTTTTATTTGTATTAATCGAAGTAATCACCCATGCAATCAATGCATCTTTGCCATCGCAGTGGCAGTTTATTGATGCCCTTCTTAAAGAAATCAGCTGGACGGGAGGCAACAAATTCTTCAAAGGCATTTTGTACTGCCTCTCGGGTATTGAATTTTTTTCCCGCCAAGAAGTTATCCAAATTCTGGAAAAAGTAGTAGTCTGTAGGCGCAAGGTCTGGTGAGTAGGGCGGATGACGGAGAGCTTCCAACCCCAGTTCTTGCAACTTGGAGACCGTCTGCTGTGCAGTATGAGGTCGCGCGTTGTCGTGCAGGAGCAGCGGAGACGAGCGATTGACCAATGCTGGTTGGAGATGTGCCAGCTTCTCCATCATTGTGTTCAGTTCTTCACAGTACACATCTGCAGTAATGCTCACCCCGTTTGGTAAGAAGCTGTGATGAATCACACCGGCGCTAGACCACCAAACAGTGACCATCACTTTTCTAGGGGTAAGTTTTCGTTTAGGGCATTGTTTAGGTGCTGAACCAGGATCCAACCAACTTGCTGAGCGCTTGCGGTTATCAAACAGAATCCATTTTTCATCGCAGGTAACAATGCGGTTCAAAATTCCTTCATTTGTGTGTCTGTTGAGCAGTGCAAGGCACGTCTCGACGCGTACTTCGCGCTGACGATCATTGAGTTCGTGGGGCACCCATTTGTCAAGCTTTTTTACCTTGCCAATTTGACGCAAATGGACCAATATTGTTTTGACGCTAACGTCGAAAGCTGCTGCTAATTCAGCCGTAGATTGTGTATCATCAGCTTCCACAATCGCCTTTAATTCGTCATTGTCGACCAAAGTCTTCGGACGACCGCGAGGTTCATTTTTCAGGTCGAAATTTCCAGAACGGAAGCGAGCAAACCAATAACAGGTGGTGCGTTGGTTTGTAGTGTTAGCTCCGTAAACGTCGTTGATGTTGCGTGCCGCTTGTGCCGCGTTGCTGCCACGACGGTACTCATATTCCATAATTACTCGAATTTTTAACGTATCCATGATGACGAAAAAGATTGAAATGCGATGAAAATGTAACACTAATCAATAAACAAATGACTACTTTTGGAAAAAAAAATCCATGTTTTTAAAATAAAATTAATTTGAAATTAGAATTCTTACCCAAACAAAAATTATTTTGATTTGAAATGGCCAGTACTGCAAAACGGCAATTTCATAGGTAAAGACCTAATATTAGGTCTTTACCTATGAAATTGCCGTTTTGCAGTACTGGCCATTTCAAATCAAAATAATTTTTGTTTGGGTAAGAATTCTAATTTCAAATTAATTTTATTTTAAAAACATGGATTTTTTTTTCCAAAAGTAGTCATTTGTTTATTGATTAGTGTTACATTTTCATCGCATTTCAATCTTTTTCGTCATCATGGATACGTTAAAAATTCGAGTAATTATGGAATATGAGTACCGTCGTGGCAGCAACGCGGCACAAGCGGCACGCAACATCAACGACGTTTACGGAGCTAACACTACAAACCAACGCACCACCTGTTATTGGTTTGCTCGCTTCCGTTCTGGAAATTTCGACCTGAAAAATGAACCTCGCGGTCGTCCGAAGACTTTGGTCGACAATGACGAATTAAAGGCGATTGTGGAAGCTGATGATACACAATCTACGGCTGAATTAGCAGCAGCTTTCGACGTTAGCGTCAAAACAATATTGGTCCATTTGCGTCAAATTGGCAAGGTAAAAAAGCTTGACAAATGGGTGCCCCACGAACTCAATGATCGTCAGCGCGAAGTACGCGTCGAGACGTGCCTTGCACTGCTCAACAGACACACAAATGAAGGAATTTTGAACCGCATTGTTACCTGCGATGAAAAATGGATTCTGTTTGATAACCGCAAGCGCTCAGCAAGTTGGTTGGATCCTGGTTCAGCACCTAAACAATGCCCTAAACGAAAACTTACCCCTAGAAAAGTGATGGTCACTGTTTGGTGGTCTAGCGCCGGTGTGATTCATCACAGCTTCTTACCAAACGGGGTGAGCATTACTGCAGATGTGTACTGTGAAGAACTGAACACAATGATGGAGAAGCTGGCACATCTCCAACCAGCATTGGTCAATCGCTCGTCTCCGCTGCTCCTGCACGACAACGCGCGACCTCATACTGCACAGCAGACGGTCTCCAAGTTGCAAGAACTGGGGTTGGAAGCTCTCCGTCATCCGCCCTACTCACCAGACCTTGCGCCTACAGACTACTACTTTTTCCAGAATTTGGATAACTTCTTGGCGGGAAAAAAATTCAATACCCGAGAGGCAGTACAAAATGCCTTTGAAGAATTTGTTGCCTCCCGTCCAGCTGATTTCTTTAAGAAGGGCATCAATAAACTGCCACTGCGATGGCAAAGATGCATTGATTGCATGGGTGATTACTTCGATTAATACAAATAAAAAATACATGAAAAAAATTCGTTTAAATTTTTTCATACAAAACGGCAATTTCATAGGTAAAGACCTATTAGTTTCTCAGTATGAAAAGAAAATATAAGACGTAATCAACCTCTGGGATCACTGAAGCAATTCTTTTCTTTGATTGCGATGCGATATAGAAGTATGAAAAATGCATATCTGTTGTAACTTTCAAGCAAGTGTACAAGATCTTAGAAGTTTTAATTATAAACAGTAGGCTACTGCACACGCGGCTACAGTTAAACTTAAAATTACCTGCGTGACCGACATAGATGTCATTGACAATATTAAAGGCTCCTACAGACAGGCGCGACGCGACACTTGTAGAACAATTTCCATTAAGTTTTCGTAAAAAATATTCTACGAGTGTCGCGTCGCGCCTGTTTGAAGAAGCCTTAAAGTAGGTTATGGTAACTAAGTGTATGTACCTAATAATACCTACGTTTCTGCTAGGGGTGCGGGCTGTTCGAAAGAGATGCCGCGGCCCCTGGCACGCAGGCAACTGAGGGAAAACGGGTAGGTTTTAGTAAGTAAAAGTTTGACACGCCCTCCTGCTCCACCTAGAGCGGGAGAAGTTATTTGATGACTTCCGACCCAAAAAAAAATACCTACGTTTAGGTGCCTGACCTTAAATGGTTCTAAAATATTTGATTTCTTCCTCCACTCAGTTATACGCTATACACCTAATTGGCCAACGATTATACGGTTAGTAGACCATTAATGCAGTCACACGAAACGCCTACATAAAATTTTATAGCAATATCGCAGTTAAGCGGACAATTGTACTTTTGGTTTTTTCAGTCGCTTTAAAAATAAAACGTTTATCTTTCCGGTATTTCTATACGAGAATGTTTAAAGAGTTGTTTACAGTTTAGTAAATACCAAATAATAGATCCACCACAATTTAATATCTGAATGGAGTAATATTGATCGTATTAAAGCTTATTTTTTAAATATTAATCATCCATAATGTAACTGCCGATAGAAATCAGCTTATAACCTTTACAGTTCCGCAGCAGGCGTCGGGTATGACAGGTGACCTCGCGGTCTGCTGACCTTGCAACGAGCTACACTGCAGCGCTATAGTTAGGGCAGCTAAATCGAATTGTAGATTAGTTGTCGGCACTAGATTAGTTTGACTGCTGGGAGTTTATAATTCCGATATGTTTGCGGATGAAGTTATGTCTTCGTTTCACTGTGAATTGTGAAATCAGTGGTTTGCAATGTGGGAATTTTGACGCTTTGTTACATTTTAATACGAATCTTAAAGAATTAACCAAGCCCTTTTACTGATATACCCACATCTGGAAAATAAATGCCTTCTTACGGATTGCGCCTACGACTACGTCCCTTTTGCTGTCGTTGATGAAGGAAAAGAGCAAATATTTTGCATTTATTTACTCAGGACAGAATTGGGCTTACATTGTATATTTGCTTAAATACTTAAATTGTTCCGTGGTATGTGCTTCTTTTCCATACTACACCTCCCAAAATGACCCATATCCTTAGGCTTACTCTCAACTGTGTGTAAAAAAAACTGGATAACTCCGATTCGGATTTGCACACGATGCGAGTTCCGTACCACAAGGCAAATACACCAAAACAACACGTATCATCGTACACGTATTTGAAGACCCCCTTTAATTTTTAACTTTAATGTATTTGTTAAAATATCGCCAATAGAAATACTCACTCCATTTCAACCATTTTAACTGTCCTATTACGGTTCATGAGATGAGATACAGCCCGCTGACAAACAGACGGACATCAGAGGCTTAGTTATATGGTTCCGTTGGCTCCATTAGGACACAGTTATATGGTTCAGTTGGCTACATTAGGGTACAGTTATATGGTTCAGTTGGCTACATTAGGGTACAGTTATATGGTTCAGTTGGCTACATTAGGGTACAGTTATATGGTTCAGTTGGCTACATTAGGGTACAGTTATATGGTTTCGTTAACTCCATTAGGGTACAGTTTTATGGTTCTGTTGGCTCCATTAGGGTACAGAATCCTAAATATGGTCAACGTGTTCGTACGACAAGCTGTATTTATAGTCCTTGATTTGGGGAAGCCAATCGGGAATTAAGGGCTATCGCCTAAACACGATCATTCGCTGAAAAAGTATTTCTTTAACATAAGCATCAGAAGTGGTACCTCCTCACAGCCTACTTTTTTGGCATGGGGTCTCGGGTACAACACATCCCGCGTCTGGCAAGCTATTATTGGGGTGGATTGGGTCCATTACGAAATTCTCAGTGGCGGCCCGGTGTTCGTATTCTTGGATAAGTTCACTCCATCAGACTTATACATATAACATTCCTGCCAGCCTGTATAGGTTGCACCCTCTACTAACCCAGAAACCTTTTGGGTTACAAAGGCTTAATGTAATGAACAGGTGCTCACAATAAGGACCTTGTTAATTGCAGATATTGTAACATAATCCGTGTCTGCAGTATTATGTGTTTGTATGTAGAAGCCTTGCGGTGTTGGGACCTTGTGCACACAGATATGGTCTGGTTCCTATTCATACACACCTACATGGAACGCTATTTAATGGCTAAATTGTTTGCGTCATATGGCTAGCGGTCGCATCCTGACCATACATAATCGTAGCAAAGAATTTGTCTAGAATATCTAAGTTAAATTAACTACTTGATTGAGACGAATGCTGAGATGGTAGTGCTGGTGTTGATGTATGGAAGTGAAAGGCCTGCTGCACTAGCCCAAAATAAAAAAGATAGTGACAGGACGATGATGACGGTAGTGATGAAAGGAGGGAGATGTAAATTGTAAATAGTAGAAAGTAGCTTTTGCCCGCGACTTCGTTAGCGTAGAAGTCGCAAGGCACCAAGATTTATTAAATTAACAAACTACGTCAGTAGCTTTGGTCTCAGCAGCGGAAATTTACGGAGAGGGGTTACGTCCAAAGGTATAACGTAATGATAATGAATCATTAAAAAGGTTAAAATAACTTCGTCTTCGTCTTTTTACAATTTGCGGTAAACTGCAGAAGAATACGAATATTATGCAATATTGCTCATCCGCGATTGCTAATAGCGTGATGAAATAATAGTCTATTCGATGATCAGACCTTTAAGGAATATCTGTGCAAAATATGGACGGAATCTTTTCAGTATTTTTTGCACCAACCCGTAAAATACATCATAGACAAACAGAACATTAATTCTAAAAACGATGTTTTCGGCTTTTGTTTCCACACCTCTCAGCAATTACTTTTTTTTTATTCATTATTACATATACTATTATCAGTTTTGACTTCGTTACTATTTTACTACACCAGTTTCAAAACCCAATTTCAGCCACAAAATCTGTGCATACCTAAAATATTTTCCAAATCGTCTGTATCCCATAAAATGTTCCGCGTTGACGTTAATGTTCAGTTGTAAAATCAACGATATATTGGAAGTTTAATTAGATACGTAACTCCGGTCATAATGGAAGCTTCCGTCGAATTTTTGTGTCGGCTATATAATGTATGCACAATATGACCCAGCCACGCAATAGATGTCTATTCCGTAAATGAGCCCTGGAACTGAATCAGTTATGCCGATACTTATTATTTTGACAGATTACCCTCTATTTTATTAAACCGAGTGTTAAGCCACAGTAGACACACTATATAAACTGTCAATATTTAAAGTCAATCAAACTTTCAAATCACACGAGAACTGACCGCAGGTTTGGTTAGGCTTTAAGTAACCAGTGACATTTCGTCCATCTATTAATCCAGTCAGTAAACGAAACTCGAAATCCAGAGGGGATTTCGACAGTTTCATCCCTCGTGGAGTAATCACATATCCACAGTATCATGTAAGAAGTGAGTGTAGATATCAGGTGTAACATGCTTCCCGCGTTACGTGCCATAATCCCTACACCCGCGCCCACGCCTGTATCCCGCAAGGTGGTCAGATTACGTTCGACCCTTTCTACTTTTACACTTAACTTTAGATATTTAAAGAGCCAGGAAGATAGAATACTACATTTACTCTATAAGTGTACTCCTTATGAGCTTATTATTCACCGCATAAAAGAATACAAACCCAAAAAGAGAGAATAAACAATAAACGGTATTTTCTGATGTGAACAAATTTATTTGAGGTTGGCGCAACGGTTTCTTCTTCGCTACTTCTGTATTAGTCGTCATCATAATAGTCCTTTCTAGCCATATCACCATCTTTATCCTTACTTATAATATATAATAAATCAAATAAAATCAAAACAATGAGTTAGCTCTAAATATTAATATTGAAACCATTTCAGGTAAGTTAAAAGTTGCTGAGTGTCTTGAAAATTTCTTTACCAACATCCCGATAGAGGTTACGAAATCTCTCCCCTCATCATCTGTATTAGCTGAATCTCTTCTTAAAGAAAACTTCAGTAAGGACATTCCAAGTTTTGCATTAAAACCCATTTCTATTGCCACAATTAAAACAGCATTTAAAAGTCTTAACATAAAAAAACACTGAAGACTTATGAGGGATTTCCGTTAAGGTTCTTGAAAATATCATTGACACTATTGCCCCTGTCCTAACAGGCATATTTAATCAATGTTTAGACAGCGGTACGTTTCCTAACTTAATGAAATATAGTAAAGTAGTACTAATTTTCAAATCGGGTAGTAACAGTGATCCCTCTAATTATATACCTTTAACTGTGCTTCCAGCATTGAGCAAAATTTATGAAAAATCATGTTAAACCAAATGTTGTCACATTTTAAATTCAAATTCATAATTTCAAATTCAAATTCAAAATCATTTAAGTATTTGCAAATATGGGTAAACAATATGCAGATGTTTTACATGCATGTAATAGTTGTATATCACATTATTAGTAACACCATATTTTACCTTTAGGCATGCAAACTAGGTACATAGAATAAAAACACAAAAAAAATAAAACGAAACAAAATAATAAGAATGAGATCAAAAACACTTGTTTATAAAGAAATCGTATACTTTATCCTGCAAATATTCAGATACGGTGTAATATGCTTTATTTATCAAAAAGCTTTTTAATTTTTTCTTGAACATATTAGGCGATGACGCCTCCATTAAATATTTAGGTAGATGGTTGTATACTCGGGGAGCCATGCAAAATATACTATTATTTAAAAGAGTTATTTTATTATTAGGACAACAAATTTTACTGTTGTGTCGTTTACTTTTATATTTTTCAAAGAAAGTATCTTTAGATCTTACAAAATTAATAATTTCATAAATGTATAAGCATGGCAGTGTCAGTAGTTTGAGATTTTAAAAATATTCTTTGCAACTATCTGTTTGTTCAAGTTTACAAATTGAACGGACACATCTCTTCTGAGCCTTAAAAGCATCATCCTTATGTACAGAATGTCCCCAAAACATTATTCCATACCTTATAATGGATCCCACATAACCATAGTATGCAGACAGAACAGTCGATATATCGGCCATTTTGGAAAGCATTATGTAAGGCATACGATTGTTGATTTATTTTTAAGCATAGATTCTCAATGTGTGTTTTCCAATTTAAACTGCAATCAATATTTAAACCCAAAAATTTTGTAGTGTCTACGTGAGAGACTTTTTTATGTAAGTAATTGATGTTAATGTCACTAAACTGTGCAACCCTATTGCGAAATATCATTACATTAGTTTTATCGAAATTTAACTTTAAATTGTTAAATGTAGTCCATTCTATAATTTTTTCGATGGCTTCATTAACATCATGTTCTAGTGTCATTCTGTGTTTATCATTAAATACAATGGTACAATCATCAGCAAAAAGGAATGTAGGTTGTTTTATAATTTTTGGTAAATCGTTGATGTAAATAATAAATAGTAATAGTCCCAATACACTTCCTTGTGGGACTCCTAAGTTCACATACCTTTTTTCTGATGTATAATAAACCTCTTAAACTCAAATGGGATTTTACCTAGTCGACAGTTTGGTTTCACGAAAGGTAGGTCGACGACTGACGCGAGAGTAAAACTCATCAGTCACATTTTGGAATACTGGGAGAGTTCCCAGGATGCAATTGGCATTTTCTGTGACCTCTCAAAATCGTTTGACTGCGTTGACCACAATACACTGATCTGTAAATTACACCACTAAGGAATTCGTGGACAAGCTGCTGATCTTGTACTTTCCTATTTATCAAACAGGCAGCAAAAAGTAAACGTTAACGGGGCGACATCCTCGGGGTCTCTAGTTAAGATGGGCGTGCCTCAAGGTTCAATTCTTGGCCCTTTTTTATTTCTAGTTTATGTTAATGACCTTCCCTATCTGATGGCTAACTTCTCGGATATAATTTTATTAGCTGATGACACTTCTCTTATTTTTAGAATAGATAGAAAAGATACGGATGTCTTACATGTCAACGAAAGCCTAGCTGTTCTTTCGAAATGGTTTGCTGCTAATAATCTTTTACTCAATGCGGACAAAACTAAATGTCTTAAGTTCTCTTACCAAATGTTCCTCAAGTAGGTCTAAATTTAAAACTTGATGGCAAGAAACTAGATGCTATTTCGGAAACTGTATTTTTGGGAATTACTTTAGATTCATAATTGCAATGGGGTGCCCACATTAGAACTCTGTCAAGCAGATTAAGCTCAGCTGCTTACGCAGCAAGAAACATAAGGCAGTAGACTGATGTAGCCACAGCTAGGTTAGTATTCTTTGCTTATTTTCACAGTATTATGTCTTATGGCGTTCTGCTGTAGGGATCGGCAGCGGACGTAGATTCAATTTTTATTTTACAAAAGAGGGTAATCCGCGCAATCTATAAAATGGGCCTCGCGAGTCAGTTAGATACAAATTCAACGAAATTGATACACTAACTCTGCCTTCTCTTTATATCCTAGAAAATATCTTGTATGTTCGCAAAAACTTAGGTCTTTTCCAAAAAAGATGCGATTTTCATAATCTAAATACACGTAGTAAAGATGAAATTGTGAATTCCAAAATTTAGATTAACTAAAACTACCAAGTCATTTCTAATAAACAGTATCCGCTTTTATAACATTATTTTATCAATAAACAAAAAATCTTTATTCAAAAATCGGCGCCACCTGTCGAGCGTCAGTCGTATCATTAGTATCATCGATACCCGTTCGTTCGTACAATTTAACGCAACTTCGCATTGCGATGCACTAGCGCCGCTGAGTGCCTCGGGAGAGTCACGAACTAATCGCGTCTTGATGTTTATATGTGTGCTCTCGTGGTCCTCCACATTTATTGTGTGTGCATTCCTATACATACGTGGCACACAATGTAACAAATAATGCACAGAACCGTACAGGGTAGTCACTGGCTTTTTACGATTTTTTACAACGAGACGAATTACGAAACTTACCGAAGTTATCCGAACAAAGTAGGGTATGCGACTATTTTAAAAAGTAGCATTGTTTCATTGAATTGTCTCTACTTAAACAACCATTACTTTTTTATTGTATTATTTTAATATTCCGAGTAATTCCGACACCATTGTTTGTTTTGGTTGTGAGCAATGATAGCATATATTTAAGATTTTAACGTTGATAAATAATGTTAAACGAAACCTTTAAATTCGTCCCCCGATGTCTCAATTGAATTATTAAGAGCAAACGTTCCAGGCTGCCCGGTTGAATTTCAATTTAAGCACATAAACCCTATGATAGTTTTAAAATCTTTTTGGCAAATCAAAATCAAATTGACCGAAGATCTATGGGGAATGTCTATAAAAGTTTGTACATCCATAATCGAGACCATAGCACCATACTTAGCTTAAATATTTAATTTGTGTGTGGATCAAGGAGTCTTCCCGGATTTAATTAAATATAGTAAGGTTATACCACTATTCAAAACTGGGGACAGCAAAGACGCCAATAATTATAGACCAGTGTCCATGCTGCCAGTATTCAGCAAGGTGTTCGAAAAGATAATGCTTAATCAAATGCTTAATCATTTTAACACCAACAAAATCTTACACGGTCAGCAATATGGTTTCACCAAAGGACGTTGTACGACTGACGCCGGTGTTACCTTGTTAAAACACATATTTACAGCTTGGGAGGAGGCCCAGGATGCCATTGGAATATTTTGTGACATCTCCAAGGCATTTGATTGCGTTAATCACGAAACCTTGCTCTTAAAACTTGAGCATTACGGACTAGGTAAACTTGCGCTCAGTCTAGTAAAATCTTATTTAAGTGATAGACAGCAAAAAGTACATAATTATAAATGGTGTCAATTCAATTGGTTTAAAAATAAAAATGGGTGTTCCATAAGGCTCAATATTAGGTCCTTTCCTCTTTTTAGTATATATTATATTAATGAATTTATTAAAAATACAACCACAAATGGTGTTATTTGCTGACGATACATCCTTAATTTTTAAAATAAATAGACGTGCATCAAATCTTGACGACGTAAATAACGCCCTACTGCTGATACAGAATTGGTTCACTGCTAATAATTTAGTATTAAATGGCAAAAAAACTACATGCATAAGATTTGCTTTACCAAATGTTAAAAGTACTGACTGTGACATAGTATTGAATAAAGAGAAACTAGAATTCGTCGATAAAACTGTTTTCCTAGGGATCACGCTCGACTCAAGGCTACAGTGGAGTCCTCATTTAACAGTTCTTGCAGGACGGCTAAGTTCAGCAGCTTATGCTGTGGGAAAAATCCGCCAATTCACAAATGTAGAAACCGCGAGGCTAGTCTATTTCAGTTACTTTCATAGTATCATGTCTTACGGTATTTTACTATGGGGACGGGCTGCAGACATCGAGTCTATTTTTATTCTGCAGAAAAGAGCCATTAGAGCAATATATGGCCTCCGTAGGCGGGATTCTCTAAGAGAACTGTTCAAAGTTATTAATATCATGACGGTACCTTGTCAATATATCTATGAGAACATCATGTACGTCAGGAAAAATCTAAATCTTTTCAGTAAAAGAGGTGAAAGACACACCATTAGGACTAGAAATAGGGACCAATTAGTTCAACCAGGTTTCAGACTGGCTAAAGTAGATTCATCCTTCATGGGGTACTGTTTAGAATGTTACAATAAAATACCTCTCCACATACTCCAACTGAATGAAACGAAATTTAAATCTTGTATAAAACGCACACTATGCAGCCATGCTTATTATAAGTTGGGGGATTACATCGCTGACAAAAATACTTGGCTAAACGTTGCTTATCCTGCTCCACAAGGTACCTTAAACTAAATTGAATAGCATTTGTAAACATTGTTGGAGCTGCTGAAGACTGTAAAAGCTAGATACATTTGCATAATTGCATAGCATATGTGTGAGCACTATGTCCTTACTATATAGCTAACATTTACAGGGTACGTCTTTCATTGACTTGAATGTGCCCTGGCAACTGAGAGTATGTCATGCTCACTCAAATGTCTCGCTGGTGGTGGCGTGTGTGTTGGATCATTAAGTTCCCTTCAAAATGGTTGAGCTGAATGGTTCGTGAACGGGCGCCGCCAGTAGGGACTGGCCATCTCTTAGCTCCCACGGCTTATTTTAATTTCTAAATTGTTATTTTTTTTTTGTTGTTTTGTTTTAATTACGGACGCTTATAATGTGCACGTCTTTTTACATCGTTCTCACATTGATAATTTCAACATAATGATGTAACCAACTGTTTGTAACAATATCATGATTTTAAAAGAGTGTCCATGGAGTTTCTTGCCCGTTCTTTTCCATAGGTACCTACGCTTTGGAATGGGCAACTAGCTTCATCTTTCTACCTCACCGACCTTGACAATTCAAAAGTGCCTGTAATTGGTTTATTTGAAATAAATGCTTTGAGTTTGAGTTTGAAAATAAATAATATTTTCAAAACTAAAAAACCCACTTTAAAAACTAAACTAAAAAAGGAGAAAATAATTTAATTCAATTAAAAAGCGTGGGGTGCTTGAAATTAATTGACTATAAAAATACCTCAAAAAGCACCCCACGCTTTTTAATTGAATAAATTTTTTAGTTTGGTTTTTAAAGCGTGTTTTTTAGTTTTTTAAACTATTATTTATTTTCTATTTTTTAGTTAGCAGAACTACAAAAACGTCTTTTTTAAAAAAAAATTTTTTCATTTTTCTCAATTTTTTTTTAAATTATTGAATTCAAAATCAAAATATTTTATTTCACATAAGCCTGCATGGGCACTTATGAAACGTCAGAAGCTAGGTGCACGGTTCCAATTTGTCGTTTCCTATGGAGAAGAGCCGGCAAGAAACTCCACGGTTACTCTTTTAAAAATAATTGGCTTTTACATCGTTTTCAAATTACAGTGATAATAGGTATGGGAGGACAGTGCAGGCCAGTCAATAAGTACCAGGTACTTAGAGGAATGAAAATACAGAATAGAAAAACGTCTACAAATCTAGTCCCTAAGGCCTACAACGTTCTCTCATTCACAATATGTAAAAGAATCTACCTATATAAAATGAATCTATTTGAACCAATTGACATGATTTCGATGACATTGTCATCGGCAATTGCGACTTTTGCGATTGCGATTGGCGACAATTGTCATCGGTCCTCGATAAGTTTACAAAGTTTCAATGAAATCTGACCGTTTAAAGTGGGTCAAAATCGCCCTCAAAGGAGTCGGTTACATACAAACAAACAAACATACAAGTGAAGCTAATCTAGAGCGTGTAAAAACAAGTGATCGTGAAAAGTAGTTGTACACCGGATTTGCAATTAATAGGAACAAACTAAAGGTAAAGTCAATCGTAAATTATAGACAAATCAATATGGTTCATTTAATTACCTCACAGGTTGCATGCTGTGTAGGTAGGTACAGCAATCGGTTATTATATACAAATCAATATGGTTCATTTAATTACCTCACAGGTTGCATGCTGTGTAGGTAGGTACAGCAATCGGTTATTTAATTACCTCACAGGTTGCATGCTGTGTAGGTAGGTACAGCAATCGGTTATTTAATTACCTCACAGGTTGCATGCTGTGTAGGTAGGTACAGCAATCGGTTATTTAATTACCTCACAGGTTGCATGCTGTGTAGGTAGGTACAGCAATCGGTTATTTAATTACCTCACAGGTTGCATGCTGTGTAGGTAGGTACAGCAATCGGTTATTTAATTACCTCACAGGTTGCATGCTGTGTAGGTAGGTACAGCAATCGGTTATTTAATTACCTCACAGGTTGCATGCTGTGTAGGTAGGTACAGCAATCGGTTATTTAATTACCTCACAGGTTGCATGCTGTGTAGGTAGGTACAGCAATCGGTTATTTAATTACCTCACAGGTTGCATGCTGTGTAGGTAGGTACAGCAATCGGTTATTTAATTACCTCACAGGTTGCATGCTGTGTAGGTAGGTACAGCAATCGGTTATTCTATATTTTGTTTTTGCCTTTTTTTTCTGCCTACCCTGTCTAAAAACTCTGTGCACGCCACTGTTATGTTATTTATTATTTTTATTATATAATATTATAGATGCGAAAGTGACTCTGTCTGTCTGTCGCGCTTTCACGCCAAAACTGGTTTAAATGAAATTTGGTACGCAGATAGTCTAGAGCCTGAGAAAGGAAAAAGCTACTTTTTAATGCGAAAAAAGGGTTGTAAGGGGTTCAACCCCTTACAACCCTTTTTTGGGGTATGAAAAGTTGTATAGAAGTGTCGTCATTTTTAGAGCTAGAAGCTTGAAGCTTATTTTTTTAGGCTGTTGATTTGATATAAATAAATATGACATTCAAAGTTTGTAAAAGATATACCCTTTCCTTTTTTTTTTGGGTGGGAAATCATCAAATAACTTCTCCCGCTCTGGGTGGAGCGGGAGGGCGTATCAGACTTTTACTGACCAAAACCCACCCGTGTTCCCTCAGTTACCTGTGTGCCAGGGGCCGCGGTATCTCTTTCGAACAACCCGCACCCCTGGCAGGCATCGGCCCTTGCGGACCCCACCAGTTGGTGCTGACACCTCTTAGAGGCGCGCGTGGAACACAACGCGCCGTCGACCGGGCTTGGTCCTTACCGGACAGCGAGCTACCCATTACTCGCCGTCCGCAAGCCCGCGCCTACGGTGGCCGGGAATCAGCCTGGGATTCCCGACGCCCAGGGCGTCTCCCGCGGCGACTACGGCCGTGAGGGCGCATATACTGCTTCTCCCACACGTGCGCCGCGCAAGCATTACTGCTTCGCAGAAGGAGGTGACTGCTAACCATGCACGCTCGCTCCGTACTATGGCCTGGACCAGGGCCGGACGCGAGAGATCGCCGCCGCCGATCGCCTCCACGAAGACACGGCGGTGCTCCGCCCAAGCCTGGCATATCTCCACCGTATGCTCCACCGTGTCCTCAGAGCGATCTTCGCAATGGAAAAACCCGGGCGTTTCCTCCCGCCTTATTACTTAACAGGAACCTACCGAAACAACCGTGTCCGGTGAGGACTTGCGTCAGGCGGAAGGTGAGGACGCCATGCCGCCTCTCAAGCCACTCCTCAAAGAGGGGACTTACCGCCGCTATCGTGGCGTGCCCAGAACTGGGTTGCGACAATCGCGCTCTCCATGTCGCCATGAGATCCCGCCGGAGAAAGTTTTACCCTCAAGGGTGTAAAATAACAATATGGAATAGGGGGTGAAAGTTTGTATGGAAATATGTAAGGTTTATGTGATTTTTTTATAAGTTTGCGACAAGAGACAAAATATTAGAGCTATTCTGATGTAATGTGAAATGTGAAACTGAAGTTACCGTGAGTAAGAAACTTGCCAAACACCGCACCGTATACAATTACCGCTGTGCAGCCGCGCTGGGGGGGAGGGGGTTTTTGCGCGGCGTGGTACGGCGGCGGCGCGGTGTACGTGGGGAAATATACCTAAGTGTGCTTACCCGAACGGGCAGACACGTGAGAACAGACGACTGTCCCACACGCATACGAATACTGATTTTTTCCGCTGCAAATTCATTATTATTCACTGCAAATTGATTACAATTCGATTTGCTTACACGATTTTTTGTTTATTTAATTTAATGTTTTTAGTGAAATACAAATAACTTTAAAAAAAAGAAAGTAAAAAGTTTTTGGGTTAGGGTATTGAATATTTTTTGTTTAGTTTGGTCATTGTTTTTTTTATTTCATTCGTCAAAAGTAGATTCCTTTCGAATTTAGTTGATGTTACTACGGCATACTATTTGTTGTACATTTGGATATTAGCTAGGTACCTGAGAACGGTTACTACTTTTTAACCGACTTCAAAAAGGAGGAGGTTATCAATTCGTCGGAACTTTTTTTTTTTTTTTTTTTTTTTTTTTTTTTTTTTTTTTTTTTTTTTATGTATGTTCCCCGATTACTCGAAGATGGCTGGACCGATTTGGATTTTGTTTTTTTTGTTTGAAAGGGTATACTTCCCAGGTGGTCCCATGATCATCAAGTCAGGATCTGATGATGGGAACCTGGAGAAATAGAGAGAACTCTTCAAATTTTATAGGCACACGAAGCGATTTAGCTATTTTTTTTGGAAGAGTACTTTCTCGGAGTGGTCTCATTTCAATTTGGTGAAGATCTGATGAAGAACTTTGGAGATAGGCAACGGAACTCCTCAATAAATGATAGCAAATGGACTGGGATTGCTGAAATCTCATGTCTGTCTATTGCTTACACCAGTTCATAACATAACATCACGCCGGTATGCTGTGAAGGGGTAAGCACATGTGGACCACTAAAAAGTGAAAAATAAAAACTTTTTCCAAAAAAAAAACAACCGACTTCCAAAAAAACACTACAAAGTGAAAAATAACTTTAATTTCGGAAGGCGGTGACAAAAAATTAAAATACAGCTCCAAAGACACCGACTTCCGAAATTAAAGTTATTTTTCACTTTGTAGTGTTTTTTTGGAAGTCGGTTGTTTTTTTTTTGGAAAAAGTTTTTTGTTTATTTTGTATTATCGAACAATATCAGTACTTTTTTTTTAAATCATACATAAAATACCATTGTCATTAATTTTGTAGTTGGATTGCGTGTGTATTAGTAAAGCTCAAGGACAGACGCTTAAAGTTGCCGGAGTTAATTTAGAAAAAAAAAAAATTCCCCTGGACAACTCTATGTGGCATGCTCACGTGTATCAAATCCGCAAAATCTTTATGTTTTGGCAAAAGACGGGAAAACTGAGAACGTAGTTTATTAACATGTACTTAAATAAACTCGTATTAATACTTTATACCTTATGTAGATACTTTTAGTTAAATAATTTAGTAAGCTCTTCGCAGTGAAACACTGCAAATAGGTCATTAAAGTATTCATAAGTATGTGTCTTATTTGTAAAATAATTAGCCTAAATAATTAAACATGCTACCCAAAGACATATTCCACGCGGACGAAATCGCGGGCACAGCTAGTTTATTAGAAGTTCTTGTAGATATATTTCGACACATCGCATCGGTAGCAACTAGGTATTTTTCAAGTACTAATACAATTTCTTGATCTACAGTTATTGGTTCCCGAAAAAGCTTGAATTTTTTTATTAGAATGTAATTTAACGTAGGTACCGTACCATATTCGTACAAACAGAATATTTCGAACTAGAAGTTATTGGTTCCTAGAAGTGCTGACGAAAATTATTCACAGTTTATTGGAATTTTATAACCAATGAAGTGTAAATATAAGCTCCTGTTCTTTTTCCAGCAAATTTTAAGTCTACCTACTCCTGGCTGCAGTGAGGTCTTCGAGCAGTTTACTAGGTACTTTATAACTGTCTTGTGTCTTTTCTGATAACTTAAGACAATACTTTTAGGAATTCATATGCCATTGAGTAGCACTATGGCACCCCTCCCCCCCCCCCTTGCAATTGATTCCGAACTTATGGTAGAATGGATACCGTTGTCATTAAATACCGAAATAACTAGATCTCTCATGAGCATCACAAAATCAAATTATTTTGTATCAACAACAACATCACGCCTGTAAACCCCGAAGGGCTAGGCAGAGTATCAACTTGTAGTACAACTTGTAGTACAACTTGTAGTACAACTTGTAGTACAACTTGTAGTACAACTTGTAGTACAACTTGTAGTACAACTTGTAGTACACCCACATTTCGTCAGTTATATTTAAATCCTATAATGTATCCTATAATGTATCAGAGTATCAACTTGTAGTACACCCACATTTCGTCAGTTATATTTAAATCCTATAATGTATCCTATAATGTATCAGAGTATCAACTTGTAGTACACCCACATTTCGTCAGTTATATTTAAATCCTATAATGTATCCTATAATGTATCAGAGTATCAACTTGTAGTACACCCACATTTCGTCAGTTATATTTAAATCCTATAATGTATCCTATAATGTATCAGAGTATCAACTTGTAGTACACCCACATTTCGTCAGTTATATTTAAATCCTATAATGTATCAACCGAGCACAAATCATTTTGTATCATTGAAAACAAAACGAATTCAATAAAAAATATTAAGTAAAATTAAAGCTAGATGGAAGATTATTTTTCTTACAAATCTGTCCGAGATTAAGTTAATTTTCAACCTAATAAAAGTTCAGTCGTAGTGACATTTAATGGCCGACCTATTTGTTGCAAAACTTCAAACCAGAGATAGAAAAAAAAGAACAAATGCAGAAGTTCCAAGGCGAGGCGGCGTCCTCAATCGAACGTCGAGTTCGCTTCCGGTGGAGCCTACTTCCGCTCCCACGCCGTTTCCGCCTTACTTGTATAACATAAGCTATGTTGAATTAACTTAGCAATTGTATATGTAATAAGTGTTTTATTTGTTTGACATTTTTCTTTTGTTTGAGGAAATGTCTATTTATTAAGAATTGTTTTGTACAAGCTTGTTGGCTGCGTTCAGGGAAAAGTGGACTTGTCTAAACCCTTTATTGTGCGACTAGGTGCGTATTTAGCGATCCTTCTTCCTATATCTTTATCTTACATATAAATGAAACATTCGCATTCGCCAAAAGGATTCGGAACGGTTAAAACTTGAGACATGATTCAACGCCCTCTTTCGGTCCCAAGTTCCCAACGTACCTATCTCCCTAATCCAAGGGCATTGGAAGGGCAAACGTGACTCGACTGCCGAATGACATCTGCACGATGAGGTCCCAGCTCTACGATAGTAATAAGGATGACTTCTGTTGGATGAATAGTTATTTGAACAGTGTGAAAACTTTCTACAAGACTTACTGGTACAACTGGTAGTCAGTATATTATTTATATATACATAAGTCGTAGTATATAAATGCTTAGGACTCACATATAATAGCAAGGCGGGCTTAATGCGGACAAGATCTAGAAAATTGGTAGATGCATTAATCCAGCTGAAATAGACTAAAGCACGTCTACAAATAAACACGCACATACAACTAATGTACCTAACATGAACGCAAGTACTGGAAGTTCTGAACGCCTCTAATGAGCAAGTTGCTGGACGAACGTCGAGTGGGGTTTGGAATTGATGTTAAGGATGTGCATGTCGACATTGTCTTAGAATTAATAATAAATAAATAAATCTTTATTTCCAGTATTCCAATTTTAGTTACCACTTGGTATACATTATATATTTCGACTTGTAAGTGCATACAGAACTATACACCTCTGACACCCAAGCTAAGATTAAACTTGTGTTATGGGTGACAGGGCTCACAAGTTAACACCAGACTTGTCAAATTTTAGTTTGAAATCTTTATTTGCTTAAATTTTTGGCGATAGTACCTACACAGGTTCTATGACGTGTAATTATTGTTCGAGTTTTCTTAACAAAGAGATTAAATAACACGAAACCTATGATTGAGATATTTTTGTAACCCTGTTACCACGGTTTTAAAATAAATAAAAAACAATTTATAAATATAGCTAGCGTGCCTTCTTAAATCTTCCGATATACGAAAATTTTATTAAAACACAGGAAAAAACTTTAAGAAATTTCAAACGACAATATCCCTTACTTTGATGCTATTAAAAAACTTTTTAAATTTCATAAATGTCGGTGATGATAGAAAATTATAATTACTTTTGTTCGTGTGCTGTTTCCACGGTGACAACACTATCGCGTTGCCGGTGTTGGGAATAAGGAAACTTATCTCTTTGAAGTTTTAATTTAACTAACACCTTCAAATATCGCAGATATGACCTGTTTAAGAGCGTTTATTCTGAAAGTTGGCAACGTCGCAAATAGCTGTCAAATATGTCACTATTTTGATTAATTTAGCGATATTACTGTATAGAAATATGAAATATCGCTAACTAGTGACCTAAAATATTGATTATGAAATGCAATCTATCTTAATACGGAATATTTAGTTTTGGATGTAAAAAAAGAACTTGGAAACTTTCCAAATGCCCTTTTTACACCTAAAACGGTTACAACATCAAAGTGTTAGTTTAGTGATAGAATTGCAAATCATTATTCATATAATATTTTAGGTCACTAGTTAGCGATATTTCATATTTCCATACAGTAATATTAACAAATTAATAAAAACAGATAAATGTTTGACAGCTATTTGCGACGTTGCCAACTTTCAGAATAAACGCTCTTAAGTTTCTTCAAGGTTATTGGTAAGGATTCCTTGATTTATTCAACTTCACCAATAAAAGAGTTCTTTGTAAAAACGTTTGAACGGATAATCGACACCAGAACACCTGAACTACGGAAACTGCCGTCACTGCTTCGTTGCATAATGGCACATCCTACATACTTATCCTTCTAATACTATAAATGTGAAAGTTTGTATGTTTCGATGTTTCTTACTCTATCACGCAAAACGGCTGAACGGATTTGGGTGACATTTGGCTGGCACACAGCTAGTTTATAACCCAGATTAACGCATAAGATACTTTTATCCCAATAGTAAGTTCCCATCTGATAATATCCAACCTCCAAGGGGTCGATTTGGATGAAATCTGGCACACAGATATTTTTGATAGCCTGGATAAACACATAGAACTTTTTATCCTGGTAATACCCCAAGTAGCATTGGAAGGTATACAAGCTGTATTTTAGTTCGTTTTTATACTAGAAGCTGTATATTCAGAATGTAGAAAGGCTGTATAAGCGCTTATACAGCCCTTATAAGTTAAAAATGGCAAATCTTATACAGCTTTTTGCGTTAGTAGAGCTGTATAGTAGCTGAAGAAGCAATAAAGAAGCTGTATTAGAGCTGTTATTCTGTGTACAAAGTAACCATAACACTGCAGATATTATCTTGTAAATATCTTGTAAAGAAAAAAGTGCTAAATAGGTTTTTGAAAAGAATTACCAAATAATAAAAATTAGACGAACTAGATTTTCAATGTAATAGAAACGTGAATGGCGACATTTTGTTTTCCGTCAAAATATTCAAAGCAAAATAATCGATCTGATATAAAAGAAAAATACTATTTATAAGGTAAATCAATGTTGGTTTTTAAGGTTAGAATAAAAAACAATTTTAAAATAACAGAAGTGAAGGTAGTGTGATCATTGTGCTCTCATATCAAGCTGAAAATCATAATACGGCTTTAATTGTTGTAAAATAATCCTTAAATTATATTTCAAATGTTGTTTTATGCATTAGAAATTACGAAAATGGCGACTATTTGCTAAACAGCCTAAACGGTCATCGGACTGTGTTATAGTCTGAGTAGCTGTACTAAGTAAGTTAAGGATTAAATTGTACAGCTTTTGGCTTTTAATCACCTTTATAATTAAATATTTTCATTACTTTAACTGTTCTCTATACATAACTTATAATTCTCTGTAGTTACTTAAAATAAATAAAAAAAACCCTGGTCCACGATGATAAGTAGGTACCTACGCATGGTTAAACTAAAAGAGAGCTGTTTAATTTTTAAGGAGGTTCTCAACATGACCGTATATAATATTATTAGTGTGTTGGATACATTATATCTGTTTTACTTTATTTCGGGAAAACATGCCGTTTAAAATTAAGGAAACCATAGACGAAGGGAAAAACAGGCTTTGCATTGTACCAAATTTGTGGGAATCAAAAGGCCAAGTTAATATGGCCAAGGAAGCGATTAGATGTCAACAAATTAGTAAAGGATGAAACGACTCAGCTTTTAGCTAATTGGTCTACCTGAAAATGCTGTGTGAAAAAGCTATCATTATCGTCATATGACGAAGCAGTATGAAAACCAGATCTCAGGGTTTAAATCAATCATCATTTTAACTACATGCGCTGCTGCATGAAGAAACGTCATCATCAGGATCCAAAAGTTAAACTAAATCTACACATTTGACATACCTAACTGTTATGATTATTAATATCACTGTTTAATGTTTTTGCTACGGAACCCTCTTCGTTGGATGTCGACGGATTTGACAGTTGAACATAAGGTCAATCGAGCGACTGTGTTAGTAATATAAAATAAAGCTGTACTATAGCTGTCATTTATTTGATTAGTTTTAAAACACCCTCATAGACAAAAGTCATAAAACCACTGTATTTACAAGAGTGTACAATTATGCCGTAAAAATAAGTTTGAGAATGGAGTTTTCACATACCATTGTACAGAAACAAGTCTTAAGTGATACTATAATAACACTTAGAGCTGTAATAAGTAAGTGTTCACATGCAAAATACAGCTTGTATACAGCCTTAGCGATAAAACCAGATTAAAGTGTCACAAAATACTTAAGCTGTATAGTAGAGTTTTAATATTCTGTTTAAACATTCTAAGCTTTCGCGGATCCCTTAATAAAGATTTTATACAGTTTGAGCTGTATAATGAGTCATAAATCACTCTTACAAAGACTAAATATTTTTTGACACTCTTATAAATCTCTAAAACAACTCTAAGTTCTAAATAGGCTGTTACATTGATGTTGAAAACGTTTGCTTGCCGCTTGAGACGTTCTCGTGGGGTGGACTTTGACATCCACGCGGGCGAAGCCGCTTGCAAATGCTAGTTTTTAAATGAAAATGTCGATGAGTAGAGCTGTCAATTGCAATATCCTTTGGGCTTGCGGTTACTTGTATTTTGTTGTAGATACTATAAAGTATTGATATTCAATTAATCTGTGGGATAAACACAAACATCTTCAACAGTTCGGTCTAGTCTTAGATCATTTTCCACATAGGAATTTACTTCAAAGCGTGGCCGAAGGTTAAGCCTCCGTCTCAATCTTGTGTCGGACGTGGCTAGTATAGCCAGTAGAGACACACTCATCGCTGTAACGTAATCTTTTTGCTTCAATATTCATAGCTAGAATAAAGCGTTTGTAACCTGATGTCCAAGACTGTGCCGGTACAGAATTGTGATTCATTGAGTGTATGAGTGAAGCGCGACAACGAGGACGACGAGCAACAGCACCTGCCTGCCTGTTCCCAACTACGTTGAGATTGTTTCCAGTGTAACCGGAAACAACCGAGTACCAGTATTTTACATGGAGCAACTGCCTATTTAACATCCACAATCCAGTTACTGGGTAATACAATACCCCTTAGTAATACTGATTGTCAGACGTTCGCGCTTCTGACGACCCGTAAGGACTGTCAAAGATCTAGGAATGATAGTCGGAACCTCGGAACCAACAGCTTAACGTGCTCTCCGAGGCACGGAGGGTCTTGGTATGTAAAGATGGTCACAAAGGGGATCATGTCAAGCATTCTTACAATGAAAAATAATCTCATGAAGCTGGGATTAAATTCAGTCTCAGAGGTAATTTTTTTTTTTCTAACCAACAATTTTTTCCGTTTCCAGAAAAGGGCATGTACCTCGGTTCGCCCTGCGAGTTCTCCTGCAACCCCAAGCTCATGCACGTGTACTGCGACCCCACCACCGCCTCCTGCCAGTGTGACCCCAAGCACCCTGTCTCCGTCGGCGTGGCCCAGGGATGCGCTAAAGGTAAACACTTTGTAAGCGACTTTAAAAAGGAGGAGGTTATCAATTCGGTATGTTTATACTTTTTTTTTAATTATGTTCGGGCATAACTCCGACATAGGTAAAGTTTTTATTCAGTGCGCAAACTTTAACCATGAATTTAGTATACAATTCTAGACCCTCCAGCTAAGACATTTTTTGTCATTTTTACCGCGTAGGTATTGCACTTTTCTATGAAACAACAGATTTTTTTTCGTATAACCGACAAAAAATATCTGCGCTCGGGGGTCTAGAATGATATGCTGAATTCATGGTTACAGTTTGCGCACTAGATAAAAACTTTTCCTGTTTAAAGACGGATAATTGCAAAATTCTTTTTTTTTTCGAAAGGGGTTTATTCCGAAATGGTCCCATTTAAATTTCATATAGATCTGATGATGAGTTTCGGAGACAGACAACGGAACTCTTCAAAAAATCAAATCAACCGCGATTGTATAAATAAGCATTTGTTTTGATTTGATTGACTTTGGGAATACCCCAAGGATGATGAAATTTCCAATTGGTGTGGGGTAGGTACTGTAACTAAAATGTGAAAAATGAAAACTTGCGGTTGTTTTTTTTTTTTGGAAAATGTTTTTATTGGTACCAGTTCTACCATTGTCCAATCTCTAAGCATAGATTTACTGCAACAGTAGGAAAGTACGTAAGTGTGACTTAACTCGAAGTATATATAACATAACGCCT
This sequence comes from Antitype chi, assembly GCA_947359405.1. Classification (NCBI taxonomy): domain Eukaryota; kingdom Metazoa; phylum Arthropoda; class Insecta; order Lepidoptera; family Noctuidae; genus Antitype; species Antitype chi. The sequence continues at coordinate 434,083 of OX375815.1, forward strand.
TGTAAGGGTTGGCCAGAGGTGTACCGATAGTACACCCATATTTCGCCAGCTATAGTTGCACGTAATAAGGGGCGAGCCTATTGCCATCAACCGGGCACAGATCCAGACTCCGGGCTGCTACTGGGAAATAACCCCAAGAAAAACCCAATAACACATTGCCCGACCTGAGAATCGAAACCAGAACCTCATGCTCAGCAGTGGCGCTTGTGAGCACTACTCCGAGCACAGGCAGTCCGGGCAGCAAGTATACAGAGCACCCAAAATACCCCGGACAATCAAAGAGCCGAACCTTACAGTTATTAGGAGTTTCTACATAAATGCCGGGATCTGTATCTGATCTGAATGCAGTGGTCGCCCCAATTTTACCAGCACGTTTAACGTGGCTCAATGTGTTTATAGATATCCTGCGACGTGCTTAACAAGCAATGGAAGTTCTGTATACTGTGCGAACCAAAGGACCACAAGACGTATTAGGACCAAAAACGTTTTTATGCACCAAAATAAATGTACTGACTAGAAAGAAACTAGTGGCGGATCCAGGGGGAACTCAAGCCCCCGAAAAGCTTCTGAGTTCTGCCGTGACAAATCTTTGAGTGAACTTGATATTATTCTAATTAAACTTTTTAGCAAGTATTACATACCTAAGGTACAATTGTAATCAATTATCTTAAAGTTAATAAGTGTTTTGTTGTGTTTACTTTGCCTGCTGAACAACAATGCTGGATCCGCCACTGCAGCTAGAAACAGTAGAACTGTGAACTGTAATCGCTGGGACCAAACGTGCAAATGAAGCATGTTCACAGTCGGTTTTCTATTTTAAACACATCTTTTTTTTAGTACCAAAAAGATATAAACCTCGTCTGCGAGGTTAAAGTTAAGCAAACTGTATTTGCATATAATTAATATCTTCAAAGAGCTCACGATATTATTGCGCGCGACCGGCGAGAAATCTCACATAATCGTGTGAGTAAGAATAACATTGAATATATGACGATCCATCGACCTTACTTATTTAAATGCAATAGCATCAAATATCAGAAAATTATAACAAAAGCTATTTTGACATTTGACATCACGCTTTCCAATACCTACAACATTCATAGTTATAGGGGCAGGCGTATCTTTGGAACTGAAACCTTAAAATTATACGCAGCTGGATCAAAATTGTTCAATCGCTTTCAATATTTCTACGCCTTCGAGTCGGGTGCTCTCAAGGTCCCCTTTTATCCCTTTTGGAGCAAGTTTCGGAACTTGGGCAAACAAGTGATAGACTAAGTTGTACAACTATATCATGTTTTGCTGGATTCCGTCGGAAATTCTGTTTCGTTGTATTTAAATATTGGTTATTCGTTTTTGTTTGGCTTTATGTAAGGATATTGAAGCACGCTGCAATAAATCGCTTATCAATTCGATGAATAGTCTTTGTATTCACCAATAATAGGTTTTTATGAACCATAGACCCATTCCTCATCATTATCAATCACAAATAAATGTATCCTCAACAGTCCAAAACACTAAAACCTTTTGCTTTCCAGCTAAGAAATTGGGTGAGCAGTGCTTCTACCGGGAAACGTGCAAGGCATTCGACACGCACGCGTCGTGTGTGCAGGTCAACCATAATGCGTACTGCCAGTGTGACTCCGGCTACCATCAGACCAGCCACACCAGGCCGACCTCGAGGATCTTCTGCACCGAAGGTAGTTGTTTGTTGTTTGTTTGGATAAAAACTTTTTACGGAAAGTGCGAGCGATTAGATTTATTGCGATATATCTGATGGAAGTATTGAATAACGTCAGACAATGCAACCCTGGAGAAGCACAGGACCGGTGGATGTGGCAACGGTTGGGGGTGCCATAATATCCAGCAGTGGAAATCTTCCGGCTGAAATGATGATGATGACGCTCTTGTCCTGGTGAAGGCTGCAAAAGGGATCGACATCATCGATGCCTGGATGCCTATGTTCGGAAGTGGGTGATAAGATGACGATAATCAGAACTTAGAATAGTACTGCAATCCAACCATTTAAGTTTACAATTGTGACCTATACTCGTACCTACCGCATATATATCCAACTAGTATTATAAACGCGAAAGTTTGTGAGAATGGATGGATAGATGTTTGATACTCTTTCACGCAAAAACTACTGAACTAGTTTTGCTGAAATTAATACAGTAATAAGGCTTTTACCTACATAAGAATAACAAAGAGGCTGCAATTTATATCGATTTTGTATGATTTGGCCATAATATAACGATAAATATAAAGTAAGTTAGAAAAGAGCTACCTTGGCGTGTGCCGCTTAAACCATTACAGTTACACAAAGATAATGTTTCGTGGGCAGTGGTGTTTTTTCGATCTCGCTGTCCCATCTTTCTCGGACCCGCCTTTGTGTTCTTTTTGTTCCTGCCCACATGTTTGCTGAAAGAACTGTTCGTTTTTATGTATCTATATCAACTAGCCTTCGTATTGATCCACTGCAGGCGAAACGCCTCTCTCTCCCTTTCGACGTTTAATATTAGCGCCAACTTAAATATTTCCGTTGGTTCCAGACCTGGTGTTGCTGACGGCCGACTTGCCGACGCTGCTGGGCGTGGCGTCGGGTATCTTCGTACTAGGAGGCCTGCTGTGTATGGTGTTGCACCTGTACACGAAGGCGCGTTATCACCCCACGCACCTGGCCGACGCGAGGCTTACTCCGCCTTGTCTGTACTCGCTTAATGACACAGGTATGATTTAGATCTTCTGCATGAGTCAGTGTATTGTAAAGTGAGGTATAGACCATGTCAAAAGTCAAGCTGATTCCGTAAAACAAACAAACTTCACGGCTCTGCGCACACCAACGCTTGGTGTCCACAGAGCTAGAAAGCTAGACCAAATATTGATTTTTTTGTGAAGCGCTATGTCGTCCTAACTTAAAAGTTTTATGCTCTCAAGATTTTTACCCCTCTTCATTAATGTAACAGTATGTTCCTCGCTACAAGCTATGTCGTGCTGCACTATTCGCATTGCACCGGGTACGGTCTGTTGCACGCAGGCGGCACGCTAAGCGCGACGCGAGCGTCGTCCCGCGCGTCGTCGCGCTCGGGCTGCACGAGCGGCACGCTAGAGCTGGAGAGCTCGGGCGGCGGGTCGCGGCGCGCGTCGCGGCGCGGCGGCGTGGCGGTGTCGGCGTCGCGCGCAGGTGCGGCGCGCACCGCGGCCATCTTGCTAATCTCGCGCCACCTGAAGGCCGTAAGGCGGGACGGCGGCGCGCACCCGCCTAAGTGCGCCGCCAAAGGTGATCTGGATAATGTATGCGGCGCGCTCCCATCATCTGCACGTCTGGGTGTCCGGCCGTCGGCGCCTCCCGCGCCCGCCCGCAATGCTGGCCTGCTCCGCTCGCTCGGGACCTCAATCACTAACTTTAGTAACTCTAAATTGTATGCACAGATAGAGATATCGGAGAACACCGCGAGCGAAAACATAAAATGTCTACTCCGATGTTACTTATCTCCTATATCTCCCTAAAAGAAGCTCAAGCCTTGGGCAGGTTACCGCTCGTCGGTATTCTAGCCGAAACGCACAAACCGCAGTCCAACACAGTTAAAGCCATCTAGGATGTTACCAGTATGCACCACAAGAGTGTCTATCTTTCCAATGTACCATCAAAAGCACCAGTATCGAGCGGAGCAAGCTGAGCATTGAGGAGGGTCGCGGGCGCATGAGAGGTCGTCGTCGGCCGTGTCCGTTAGATGTTGCGTCTCGGTGTTAGCGACCAGGACTGACTCCAGTCTGCGACTGATCCACCACTGTACCACCGAATATGCTGAATATATATATATATATATCCCGAAGACCCTCTTCACAGAAATATTAGCTACATATGCTATATCTTGTTTCAATGACTTGGGACCCGACTATTCCTATATTTTTTTAATGTTTTTTTTTTCATGGTTTCTGATATCACAATCACAAGTTTATGTATATAGTGTCCTTTTCTCTTTGTGAAATTCTGAACGAAAGTTTCTTGTAGCTGGGATTTCATATTTAGTAGTTCGAATTACCTAAAACAAGCCATTTCTGGAAAAAAAATTATTCCGCTCCGGTAATGGTAACTATAGGTAAGTACCTAATTTAATTAAACAGGACAATTATAACTAAGTAATCTGTTTGTTTTATTAAATCCACCTACGTCATTCATTATTGTAGTAATAATTACATGTAATTTCCTGTTTATCCACTTTATATTATTTAAAAATAATGAAAACTATATCAGTTCACAATACTGTGACAATGCAATTAATTTACCTAATTAATATCCAATTGCTGTTTATTTCCCATAAACCTTTGTATCAAATACTTTCCAAAGTTGGTCTTTTCGCCCCTCGAATATAATAGGATTTCGAATAGAATGGTCCTCCGTGTCCGAAAACATTCCCAGAATGTATTTTTTTCCCAATATCTAGCTAGCTCCCTCTTCTCAGCATATTTGGTACTTGACATTTCTGGCGTAAGTACAGCTTACTGTGTGTGAGGCTTTACTCGTGATTGGCTGGGCTTGATGGAAACGTGGCGCGACAGTCGCAGGATGAAGTGTGTTGGCGGCGCGAGCAAGATGGCCATGGTCCTTTCTGTCTATCTCTTTTCCACACGCCTTATTTGTATGTGCTAACGAAACTGAAGATCCAAAAACATGGGTTGAAGATAGCAGTGAATGCCAGAATTAAATGTATGTATTTTCAATTTGCCTAACACTTTACACAGTGCTGCATGGAAGTTGATCGTTTTGACAAATTACATTTTCTATTAACACAATGAATAAAGGAACACAGACATTTATTACAAAAGTTTTTTATTTATCTAGCAAAATTTGACTAACACTTTAACTTTAACTTTTGGCTTATTGAAACTCAATTACCCAGACACCAAAGCAGAGCCCAGTATCATGCAATGAATTCAGAAATACGTCACAGTTCACATGCTTAACTTTGCAGTTTACCTCGAAGATCACAGTTTCTGCGATTAACATACATGTAGTACTGTTTGCAAGCACAATCGGATGTGGGCGAAAGCTTCAGTTTCATAGGCCCAGCTCCCCTGACGATCCGGCTATTTAAAATTGTTACTGGTAGCAGAAATGTCAAAAATGTATGAAGATCTTCTTATACTTTTGTCGTTTCTATACTATTAATGATGGTGGAAAGTGACGTCGTCCAGGGAGCAGCACTGCTTCTTCGCTTATATATTCTGTCAACATCTCACTGGCAATGCATGTAAGCGTTCGCTTTCAGTCACCTATGTGTTTTACGGAGCCCAACATAAGTACAGACTGACTAACAACTAACACATTAATTTCTTTGATGGATAAGTTTGGCGACTTTCATTAAGTTCCTTCTGAACAATTTTCAATATTCGAAAACCACAATCTAAATTGACTAATTTTTCTGGAAGGCATTTGTCATACTTAACTGATTCACTAGTATTTTCAGACATCTCTATGACAATCCTACAAACAGGTACTACCACAGTGACTCTTGGAAATATAACAGGTCTAAAAGAGGCTTATTAGAGCGTTTCCTAGCCTTACATAATGTATTTTTGATATTTCTGTAATTCCTCCGAACATTCCGTAAGTAATCAGATGAAACCCTGGAAGACGTGTCTCTTTTAAGTATTTAGACTACTTACATATATATTTTTTTTGATAACACTATGCCAAAGATTGTTCGAATTGAATTGAAGTATGTAGATTTTTGTTTCCCCACTCATATTTAATTATAATTTCCATGACTTAATGATTAGGTAGGTAGGTACTGAATGTTGTCTCCCCATGTATTTATAGTAGATAGGTACGTTGTTCATTGCTACACTGCTTCGCTATATCTGTTCGTACATGTGTTTTACTGTATAATTAAGTAAATCTAAATTTATTTTATGAAAACTATCCCAAAAATTTATCAAATTCAACTTAAAACGACGACAATAATCTTCCACAAGTTTCTTGTGCTTTACATTTCTGAAAACTCTAAATAAAAAACAAGTAACAATCGCTTCTCACAATACACAAAAGAATACTAAAGTACATTATAGATCGCACGCATCACCTGTCCCCTTCTATTATACAAGAAGTTCTAATTCTGTCCATTTTGTGCAGGTTCGCGACGTCCAAGTCTAACCTCTGTGCAGAGCAGTTCATCGTCTATCCGAAGCTACAGCGCGAGGCGATGGGAAAGAGAGAGGGAACAGAAGGAGAGGAGACAGATGAGCATGCGTCTTGCTCAGTTGCATGACAAGATGGCGGCGGGCCGAGAAGTACCGAAACATGCGCCCACGCCGTCGCCGAGGTCGCCGAACAACTCTACAGATGGACTGCTACCGTCTGTATGTGAAATTAGAGAAGTATGATCATTCCTCTTATCCTTAGTAGTGGAGACGACGAAAGAAGGTTAGATAATATGTCTAAATTCACGAAGGAAATCCACGCATCTTTTGCAATACCTACATGAGCGATAATGGGGAAGAACTCTTCGCGATCAGGTCAAAGCCTTGTGATGACTGTCTTGATATAATAAATGGCTAGAAGCCATGGTCAATTTAAATCGGTGATCGCTGTGCCATTATGAAATTTGCAAACTTTTTTATTTCTTGTTGAAAGTAAACTCGAAAAAACACGGCACACTTCGTGGAATTAGACATTTATTACATATTCGCGACAAGCTCACAACAGTAGGTTTAGACACTACAACTCCATGTACAGCTAGACCCTTAGATTACACAACGTGCACATTTTTACTCCCTTATACGAAAACTGAGCCATTTTTTTCCTTGTGCTTGACCCAGAATTGACAGAAACCTCATTCTTGTAGTTCTATATGCAGTCATATCGTATCGTCTAATCGTATATAAATTAGGCTAGTTATTGGCAATTTGGCATCGTAAGATAGTCTCCTACTCCATTAGAATCAATCAATGCCGTACCTGAGCTCCACTCGATAAACAGCTTTGTCAATGAATAATAATGTAAATAGGTAACTCCAAACACTTCATACGTTTAATTGTGTAACTAAAATTACATATTTGTTTCCTTCACAAAGGACCAATCTTTAATGGTCCTTCTATCCGAAATTAAAACAAATATTAAGGATCTCAGAACCTTTCTTCCAATTTGAGTATAAAGAACTAACAAAGCTGTTTCTCGAAATTCTCCATTGCAGTTGATCACGAACCCAGAACAACAGTTGCAAGGAGTGGACGGGCCGTGCTCCAGTTCCTCGCTTTACTGACACCAGGCCCACGGCAAGACGATTAGGAGGTCTCTGGACTCCCTGTCGTCAGACGGGTCGCCGGCCATCGCCTGGATGTAGACCGTCAGAACATACCAACACGGAGTGACTGAACTGTTTTACCTACTAAAGACGTTTAGTGTACGACCATCGAAAAATCGTATGTAAATAGGAGACGTATCAAGTGTTTCTAAAGAACTAATTAATGATGATAATGGCCCCTATATGAAATCCGCGTCAGGTATAATCATAAGCCTTGAAGACATCCCAGTTGTTGATATTGTAAGTAAACGCTTATTGCTTATAGTTAGATCAAGAGGATTTTCCAGTTCCGTTGATATGTTGCTTGGCATTATGCGTAATTCAAAAGCTAGGAATTTCGAGTTCGATCAGGAATTGTTACCCAAACCTATTTATTTATTTCAACACTTCTCGGCAAAGTTAACGTACATACTTCCTAGAACCAATATCAACCTAGAAAGATGTAGGAAGAAAATAAGTTATCCAATACGTGGGTCAAATGGGAAGAAAGATTTGGATAAACGGTTGGGCAAAGTAAGCACTAACTAGGAACCTACAAGCAGGGCGAATAGGGATGCAGGAGGTGGAATCAGCACCCTAATTGCGTAACTCACGATTCATCATAATTTGTTTCGTTTTGAAACAGATGGCTAAACCATTGCTTCCTATGTTGGAAAAATGTGTCTGCTCAGCAACGTAAATAACGCAGTGAATATTGTTCAATTGTCAAAATGAAACCGATTATGATTAATGGCGTGTTACGCAATTAGGGTGCGGGACGAAACTTTGAAATGGATTTTCACGTTCAAATAAGATCGTTTGTTGCCAACAAGGGCACTTAATCGTTAATTATAATCTACAGTAAACACATAAGACTCGTTTTTTAGCAACAAACTATGATTTCAATGTGAAATCGAGCAACATATGACGGAGCCTCGAATATTCCACAAAATAAAAGTATAAGACTAGATAACGATAGAGTTGTAAAGATATAACAAAAAATGTTCTCATAAGCGCATTTATATGATTTGTATCGGTTAAATGTGAATTTTAGATTTTTAGATAAATGTACGCAATAAGTTGATGTTTAAACGAAATAAAGATTATTAATTTGTTAATGATTATGATAATATGTAGGATGAATTAATTTATTTGTTAATGACAGAATTTTCAGATTATTTTTGAAACATATCGTTTTATAAGTATAATATTGACTGTCAGCAACGGCTATAATAAATTTTATATTATCTACTTTAATGAGTAATGTACCTGATTGTTGGTTTGATTTATAAGTGAATTCAATGCATTTGTTTTTATTTATTGAATAAATTAGCAAGAAATTAGGTTTAATACATGTCATGGTAAAAGTCAATAATACAGTTGTTTCCTGAATCAGCCGGTGACTTATTGTGGAATAGACAATGCATGAAGTGAGTCGTCAGACAAAATTGTTATATTTTGTACTACCGTTTAAAAATTAACTGTATTATTTTGTTTTATGATAAACATGTAAATTTTAAGGTAATCTAGGTTGGGAGTGGTTGCGATGTGGCTCCGGCCAGGCCTTATAGTTCAGGAAACTGGAACACGGACGTGTGTGCTGATTGATGATGCATAGTAACAAAACATTTTGTACTCGTAATGTAAATAAATAGTTCGAAAAATAGTTAATTTAGTGTTCGCTTGCTGAAATTGGTTGTCTGCCACTGTCTGCTTCTAATGTAGAATGTTTAAATCTCTTTCATAAATTATAACCATAATAATATAGCGTTATTCATACATACGAGTAGGTAAGCAAGACTAGATAAGATACTCGATGGTGTTACGTACCTGTCATCTTGACCTCTTCCTAAGTGGCTAAGTAGCCTATAAAGAAAAACATCAAAATAATGACACAGAAGGGTGTCATAATTTTCATGTTTTTCTTCATGAGCCACTTAGCCCCTTGAAACTTTGTCTTCCATGTTCTTTCTTCTCATTTCAATTCCAAGAATTTTCAGAAATCCTCGACTTCATGTTATACGTACAGACGCCAGCACATCAAGCTACCCCAATCTGTCAAATTTCTTTGATAGATTTTTAACTTTATTACATAAGAATAAGGTTCATGTTCGATTGGGAAAATTTGATAGTTCGGGGTACCTTGATGTGCTGGCGTCTGTACCTTGATTGTCCTTATCTTTCTTGTCCTGTATCAAATTAACATCCAGTTTTCCAGTATTTACCTTTTTCTCTGTCATAGCTACTGAAAATATTTTAGGCACCAACCTAGTCTAGACTGTACAGATTAAGATTGTTAACTTCCTGACTGTAAATCCCATATGATAGCCGGGTAAACCTGTTTTTACTTTTATTTTCATGTTGAACTTAAGAAATAGCATCTCTTCTAATGATAGAACTGAACATTATGATTAGATAGGATAATGAATCTAAATAACTTCTCATTTTGCTGTGGTAAGCTATTGATTCTTCATTTACTAAACCGAGGAGACATTTATATTTATTTTTAGTAGGTAGGTGATAGGTACTGGTAAATGTTGTACTTGAGACTTTTTTTTATATTTTCTTTGATCTTTCGATGTTTTTCATCAGCAGCAGACAGTGAAAGATGAATTCAATTAAATTCGATCAAATTATGTAATCGTGATAATAAATTGTAGTCCTTTAACGAGTATCCCGTTGTTTTGTAATAGCACAAATTGGACGCGGTTCTAATAACAAATACTATGGATTCAACGTCGGGTATGTTGTGTTATCGCTGTTTGCATTGCCAAAATAAAAATGTCAACTGAAATTTTGTGCTTTTATTTTATTTTAGTACAAAAACGAAGTGAACAATCAACTATCAGACACAGGTAATTGAACAATCAACTATCAGACGCAGGTAATTGAACAATCAACTATCAGACGCAGGTAATTGAACAATCAACTATCAGACGCAGGTAGGTAATTGATGAATTTCTATGCTTTCTTCAGAATTGTTTTTTTGGTTAGTTCCGTTACGGGGGTCGTTGCATTATTTCTGAGGGTCATTGGGATCTTTTCTCAAAATGAATAGGGGACTACGTATGTCATGAGTTAGACCTACTTGAAAAACATGCATGCCAGCATGCCAGCAAGCATGTAGCCAGTCTTGCTTGCGATTTTGTATGAACAAAAGCTAAAGTTTTAGTACCAATTCATCAACATTGAACTATGTTTAAAAAAAATAATGCTATAACTATGTAATAATAATGGAAAGGAATCCAATTTATTACGACAGCAAAACCTACAAACAAACCACGGAGGGCTGGGCTCGACACGATTGCGACGGTAAGTCCCCTCTTTGAGGAGTGGCTTGAGAGGCGCCACGGCGTCCTCGTAGTAAGATGATATGGTCGTTTTGTTTACAAAGCACAGTATTTTTTTCCGAAGACGAATACTTAAATCGTTTTTCACTTCTCATGCTCTAAAAGTACGCCAATATAGCCCTACGACGCGGGACAAAAGTGACCAATTTACTCTCTAGGGAGTAAAAAGTAATTCGTTTTTTTAATTTCCTTCATGTGACATAGGCAAACTCAAATAGCCAGTAAATATATATTATCTGTGGAGTGTGGACCATCTTCATTGCGAAAATGTTAAGAGTTTTAGTTCCATGGTTTTTGCCAAGGTGGCGCCATGTGTTTTAAATTGTTAAATGTTTTTGTACTAAATTGACTATTTTTCTCGCACTCAAAGTGAAAAGTACAGTTTGCACCTCGAGACTAAACACTAATATACCCTCGGTATCATTGACTTCCTCGCACGCTCGGGAGTCAAACCACCTCTGGTATTTTATGGGTTCGTTTAGTCCCTCGATATAAAATTTACTATTCAGCTTCCCTACTATTAGTTATATTATGCAGTTTGAACTGATTCACAGCGAAACAACTAGTTGAACATCCCATTGTTATTGTATGCTTGTATCGTGTGGCAAAATCTCGGATAAGCGATATAGAAATCTTTTTTAAAACTTTGAATAATATTCTTAATAAAGAGCTACGTCATAAAGAATTAGATACAAATAATAATTTGTGGCGATTTTAACATAAGTAGATCTTACAAAAAGAATCTATTCATCCTCTGAATTTTAAAATACTATCCTAAACTTTAACTTCTAAGTAGCGATACATGTATCGATAATATCATCAACAATATTAGGGGTAGGAAGTTCGACATCATTGACTTTGCTCTTTCGGACCATACCTACTGCACAAATTTAATCATGTCCAGTTAAAAAAACCTGTCGAATTAAACAATGGTATACCTTTAGAAGAGATTTTAGTAACAGCAATAAAGAAAAATAGAAAGTATAGAAAGTCTCACGTTTTCTGACGATGGCGAAAATTATGCGGAATCAGCTTTTGATATTATTTAGACCACTTTCAGTAATTTTTTATTCTTTGTTTTCCTGTAATAAAAATAAGGAATACACCAACCAAAAGACCAACATGGATCTCGAAGGGATACATGGATAGCCAAGTGCTGCCGATGGAAGAGAGAATTGTTATGGACGTATCGTAAAACTTCTAATAAAGCGGATCATAATAAATTCAAAAAATGTTCTTCAAGGCTGAAGCGAATAATTAACTTGACGCAAAAATCACAAAGTGACTACAATTTAAAACAATCCAATAATAAAACTAAAACAACTTGGAAGATAATTAACTCCACAAAACATAATATTCCTAAAGAAGACATAGTACAAATAAATCTAAATGGAAAATATATAACGGATCCGCAACAAATTGCTGAAGCTTTTAATACTTACTTTATTAATCTTATTAAATCTACAAACCCTTCAACATTGAATTATTTGACATCACACCATAATAAAACGCTGACATTGTTTGATAATAATTATAATTCCCTTAAAAGTACTTTAATTCCAAACGACATACCTATTTAAAACCATAAAATCGTTAAAAAATTCACAGTACTGGATACGATAATATATCTACGTCAATTATAAAGTACGTTGCACTATCCATTAGTCCGGTTCTAAGCTACTTGATCAATCTTTGCATCCAAAACGGAAAATTTCCCAGTAAGCTAAAAGTCTCAATCATCAAGCCTTTGTTCAAAAAGGGTAAAAAGGAGGATAGTTCTTGCTACAGGTCAATAGCTTTAATCCCAATTTTTTCTAAAATAATTGAAAAGTAATCTACAATCGCATTTATAACTATTTAAAAATATAATCTCTTTGTCAGTGAACAGCACCCTAATTGCGTAACACGCGATTAGTCATAATCGGTTTCATTTTGACAATTCAACAATATTCATTGCGTTATTTACGTTGTTGAGCAGACACATTTTTCGAACAAATGAAGCAATGGTTTAGCCATCTGTTTCAAAACGAAACAGATTATGATTAATCGTGAGTTACGCAATTAGGGTCCTGAATGGATTTTGAAAAAATAAGACTATCAATATGGCCATATACGATCTTCTTATTGAGATTCACAAAAATATGAACAAAAGGACACCAGTAACGGCTATGTACAGACACCAGCACATCAAACCACCACAATCTGTCAAATTTCTTTGATAGTTTTTCAACTTTATAACAAAAGGAATAAGGTTCTTGTTCAATTAGGAAAATTTGACAGTTTGGGATAGCTTGATGTGCTGGCGTCTGTACATGGACATGACCAAAGCTTTCGACCATGTGGATCATAAATTACTGGTCGAAAAACTGTATAGATACGGCATACGCGGTAATGCTCTAGACTTGATAAAATCGTATTTAAGCCAGAGATTACAAATAACTGAAATAAATAAGCTTTCTTTTGCGAAGAAAACTAAAGTGCAGTACCTATCAAATCCGAGCGATGTTACATATGGCGTGCCACAAGGAAGTGTTTTGGATCCTTTGCTTCTCCTTATCTATATAAACGATTTACCAAGTCGTGAAAATTCCGTTAGTCCTTTTTGCTGATGATAGCACTGCTGTATTTACTCCGACTGACATCAACACATTTGAAAATGACATAAACGATACTTTAAATGACATTATAAATTGGTTAACATGTAATCATTTCATAATTAATTTAGATAAAAACAAAAATAGTCAGTTATTCCCAAAGAAAAACCCCTTTGACATTAAATGTAAATTATGAAATGAAAAAAATAGAGGAGACAGATACCATCAAATTCTTAGGACTATGGATTGACAAAAATTTGTCATGGAAAACGCAAATGGATACGGTGTGTAAAAAACTAAATACATTTTCCTACGCGATATACAGACTATCTAAAATTGTAAATCAAGCAGCAGTACTAATAACCACCTATGATGCCTACGTAACGTTTACGCTTAGATATAGACTTATTTATTGGGGGAATGCTACAGATAGGGGGAACTCGCATTTAGGATGCAAAGGAAATGTCTTAGAGCCGTTTATGGCATACGAGCCCCAGATAGCTGTATGTAGGGTTGCCATCTCTAAAATTTGGCAACCAGGACAAGACGCGTGAAAACTCCGGATTTTAGATCCCGGACATGTCAACAGGTGTAATAAAAAACAGTTGAAAATGTCATAAATCACCTTTTTATTTATTTTCAGACCTTAATTAAATTTAGTAATCTTTTATCATCATTTTAAATGTAGGTACCTAACAAAACAGAATAAATTGTTTTAATAATCAGTTAGAATGTTTTTATTCTTAAAATAAAACACATATTATTTATTTATTCTGATATTTATGAAAACAAAACCTTATAAAAATATTAAACCTAACAAAAATTTAAATTTTTAAACAAAAATCTTAAAAGTACTGATACCATTTTAGTGTTCAGTCTTACAATTTTTGAGGTAACTCTTTTAACTCAATAATAATGATCTTAAAAATTTTATCAGCAGCCATTTACACAGCAAAATATCTCATAACATAAATATTAGTGTTTTCTTAAATCATAAGCAACAAAACTGAACCTTTTTAAAGTTTAGACTTACTATGTTACATTATTATTTTTTTTAAACATAAAATAACCAAAAACTATATTCATTTATATCACCTTAAAGTTTTAATCAACAGCCATATTTAAAATTTATTTTACGTAATAAAAACAATCATAACTTTAACCGTCCTGCGACTCACTGCCAGTGTCCTGAGGAGTGCGGACGGTGGCAACTGCGATGAGAGGGGCGGGAGGACGGTGAATTTAGCGAGTCGGTTCATCGGTTGATCGCGGCGTGCGGGCACAGTGCATGTGTCGCGGGCGACCCAAGACTTAAAATTTTTAAACCCGGACTACAAATGAAGCCCCGCCCGGACGCTCCCCGGATGCCTTCTAAACTAGGACAAATCCGGAGAAACCCGGACGGATGGCAACCCTAGCTGTATGCCATAATTATTTTAAAAAGCTTAAGATTTTAACCTTTCCTTCCCTTTACATCTATGTGGTCGCTATATTTGTAAAAACTAATAAGGAAAAATTTAATAACCTGCACTCCCGTCGACATGCCGACAAAATATGAAAACGCCCTACTTTCTAAAAGTTTCTTCGGAATTTCCTCACGAATTTATAATAAGCTTCCTAAGCAAATAAGAGAAATTGAAAACATCACTAAATGCCTTCTTGGTAAATAGACCATATTATACAGTACATGATTTTTTGTCCGACATTTTTTGTTCGTGATGAATTAGTGCCAAACTGTTTTTATGTCTTGATGCAAAATATGTCTATGTGAATTAATATACAGGGTGATTGGAAGATGGGTGCAAAGCTTTAAGGTGAAGATAGTATAGACAATTTAGAACCATTTAAGCCATGGTTGTCTTAGACGAAGTCTTACCAATTTTTTTTTTTAATAAGCTTTAAAAGACGTATTGTACAATTTTTTTATTTTTTCTGAGCTTTAAATGTCTGTAAAAAAAATGTCTAATGACACAGAAGCCTAAAACATGTTTTGCTTGATTGCTTACACATTACTTTAATTAAATAAATAAAAAATGAATTCATTTATCATTCAATTTGGCCATAATTATGCAGTTTACATTAAATTTTGAGAATTTCCGAAAAAAAACTTAAAAATTTGGTTAAAAATATTTGGTAAGACTTCGTCTGAGACAACCATGGCTTAAATGGTTCTAAATTGTCTGTACTATCTTCGCCTTAAAGCTTTGCACCCATCTTCCAATCACCCTGTATAACATAAACTTAGGTCTAAGTTAACAAATTATTCAAACTATTGTATGCCTAACATGGTGGAGCAGTGCAAATGCACACCAAAATAACACAATATCAACTAAAGATCTTTGACTTTGACAACATGTCTCCTTGTCGTCTGTTCTGATAAAACGCGGAAATATGAGAAAATAAACAACTTGCTTCCGTGAACATTCTCGATATAATTACTCACTCATAATAAAATATCGTGAGAATCACCTTTAGGTACTTATAGCTTATCTGGATGTCGCGCACTATATCAGCTGGATATACCTACTGTGTTGTGGAGTGGCGTTATTGTAATATGAATGGTTACAGATCTTTGGTTCGCCACTTCGCCGGCTAGAATTATAAAGGCTATAAACAGCTAATTGATTTTAGGAAATGAGCGATAAATTAACTTATTAGGTATATTTTTGTAGGAAAACCAAGAAGGCCAATTACAAGTTTCCACTCATAATACGAATTAATAACAGTATTATAGACGGTAAATGTAACCTTACCTACAATATACCTAGATGAGATGCATCAGTTGCTGTAATCGGTATTTTTAATTTATTTATATGACGGCGCATCATGGAGTGACATCTTACATTCGCTGTCGTTTAATTATGTCGGATTAGAGTGACAATTGACAAGCTGTCACTCTGACGGAGCGTCACATCTGTGGTAGCGAGGCGGTACAGTCACTTCTGGCTGAAGGACCGCCGGCGCACCACATTAACGACGAATCGTTTAAATCCGGCACAATCTTAACCGTATTTTGATTAATTCTATGTGTAATCGATTACCAGATTATAATTGTAGTGGAATAAATGATTATTTTGTTAATTAGTGATAACTTCGTTTAAAGTAACCTTTTTTAACCCACGTGGACGATGGATCCTAACGACATAGGCCTGAATCATACTGATATAGGCCATCCTGAGCCTATATCAGAAGTGGGATCGAACGAACGTCATACGGAGGAGACGCAACCTTTAAATAATGACCCTGCAACGAAATTATTTACGAACATGGAGGTGCTGTTATCTCGGATATTTGCGAGGTCGCAACCCACATCTACCGTGAGTACCAATACACCTAAACTCATACAATTCGATCCTGACGATACAGAAGCGGATATTGAGGGCTGGTGTGACGTCACAGAGATCATAGTGCAGAACAAATGTCTTGAAGGTGTCGACTTGTTAATGGCACTCACTAGAGCGTTGAAGGGTCGTGCTGCTGCTTGTCTAACCAAATTAAACCTCAAAGAATTAACCTGGAGTGCTGTCAAACTAGCATTATTGGCTAGATTTTCTAAACCCAAACTGATTCAAGATCACTTTGACGAAATCTTACGGTTTCAAATTGGTGCTAAAGAAACCGCGTCTGAGTCGGCTATGTGCCTGTGGAACATGATCGAGCGCATACCAAAAACTGAGCTATCTGAAGAAGCGACCACTGGTTTCGTTACATCGGTGCTCTGTCAAAAGGATAGTTTGATACGAAGAGAATTGATCGCTCATGTAATTACAACCCGCGCTCAATTATTTCGAATACTTGGTAGCGTTTCGCTTAAACGACGAGGTGAAATCACTGATGCTAATCAAGAACCTGATCCGAAGCGACCACGGATAGCAGACACTAGATTCCCTGGAAAGTGTCACAGGTGTGGCCTGACAGGTCATCGACAGATTGACTGTAGAAAGCGGAAGGAAGATCCCGGTTCATCGAAGCCTCAAGATCATTCAAGTTCTACACGAAGCAAGGACAAGGCATCAGTAACCTGCTACACATGTGGAAAAGCTGGTCACGTGTCGACGGGTTGTCCAGACAAGCAGAACGGTAGTGGAACTGCGAGTAAGGAGGTCAACCTCTGCGATCATCGCCTCTCGAGATCCTCCTTGGAGACATCTTCCGGTGAGCAGTTTCCTTTTTTATTCGATAGTGGATCGTCTTGCTCACTTTTAACGGAAAGCCTTTGCAAAAAGTTTCCTGGTACTGTACGCAATAATCTTGTTTATCTTAAGGGTATCGGAGGTAATGACATACATTGCACTTCTCAAATTTTAAGCACGGTAAAAATCAGTGAGGCTTTAGTTGAAATAACTTTTCACATCGTTCCTGATTCTGTTATTTCTGTGCCGGTCATTATAGGTAGGGATATTTTAGATAAAGGTTTTTGCGTGACAATCGATGATGACAAACTCGTATTTAGCGTCAAAAAGCACACAAACTTTTGTGAAACCACATCGGGCGCTCCTGATTTTTCTCAAGTTGATACTGATTTAGTAAGAGAAACTCTCTTAAAAATATTGAGTAAATATTCTGATTATTTCATAGACGGTGTACCTACTAGGCGCGTCAAAACAGGAGAGTTAGAGATTAAATTAATAGATCCTCATAAAGTAGTCCACAGATCACCCTATCGATTGGCACCTGTAGAAAAACAGATAGTTCACGATAAGGTACAAGAACTGTTAGATGCAGGAATAATTCGTGAGAGCTCTTCTCCTTTCGCTAGTCCGATACTTCTAGTGAAAAAAAAAGATAATACGGACAGAATGTGCATAGACTATCGCGAACTTAATTCGAATACACGACCAGAACACTATCCATTGCCTCGCATTGAGGAACAAATAGATCAGCTCAGTGGTGCTAACTTTTTCTCATCTTTAGATATGGCTAGTGGTTTTCACCAGATTTTGATTCATCCAGACTCCGTTGAGATGACGGCATTTGTAACTCCGGAAGGGCAGTATGAGTATCTTGCTATGCCTTTTGGTTTGCGCAACGCCCCTTCCGTTTACCAGAGATGCATCACAAAAGCACTGCTCGATCTTAATAACAAGCCATTAATCTACATGGATGACGTTCTCTGCTATTCTTCTGACATTCCGCAAGGCCTACAACGCTTAGATGATGCACTACATGCTCTTACCATAGCTGGATTTTCATTTAACCTCCGAAAATGTAAATTTATGAAACTAAAAATAGATTACTTAGGTTATTCACTACAATCAGGCGAAATTAGACCTAACTATCGTAAAATTCAGGCATTAGTTGACGCACCCTCACCAATCACAGGCACGCAGGTTCGTCAATTCATTGGACTTGCATCCTATTTTAGAAAATTTATACCCGGCTTTACAAATACCATTGGACCTTTATACCCGTTAACCAAACTAAAAGGACCAATTAAATGGACTGACAAACATGAAGAAATCCGCAAGAAGATAGTTAAGATTTTGATTTCAGAGCCAGTCCTAACTATCTTCGACCCAGAGTTGCCCGTAGAATTACACACAGACGCAAGTGCCGAGGGTTACGGAGCAATCCTCATACAAAAGAAAAATAACTTTTCTCATGTTGTGGAATATTTTAGCAGGCGTACATCTGAAGTAGAATCCCGCTACCATTCGTACGAACTAGAAACGTTGGCTGTCGTACGAGCGGTGGAACATTTTCGACATTATTTTTACGGCCGACATTTCACAGTTTATACGGATTGCAACTCACTCAAGGCGTCGAAATCCAAGGTAGATCTTACCCCGCGTGTACATCGTTGGTGGGCTTTTCTGCAAGCCTATGATTTTGAAATTATTTATCGCGAAGGTCGCGGAATGGAACATGCTGATTATTTCTCCCGTAATCTTCGGTCTAGCGTGGGTGAGTCTTCGTCCAAACCTCCTACTACAAAGTATGTTCAATTTGTAGAGTTACATCAAGGTTGGCTTTCTGTTGAACAGAAACGGGATAGTGAAATCCAGGACTTAATAACTAAACACAATAACAATGACTTCCCAGATTTAGTAGGACACACTTACGACGTTAGGAACGGTATTTTATATAGAAAAGTTGGACGCAATAAAAGTATTTCATGGTTACCGGTCGTTCCGCGTTCGTTGATTTGGACACTCATTAAACCACGTACATAATGAAATACAACACCTTGGTAGCGACAAAACATTGGACAAACTCTATGAACAATACTGGTTTCCCCAAATGTCTAAATGCGTGCGAAAATTTATTGATTCGTGTATAGTTTGCAAAGCGTCAAAAGGTACATCGGGAGCTCAACCGATTCAGTTACACTCAATCCCAAAAGTATCTGTGCCGTGGCACACACTCCATATTGATTTTACAGGGAAACTGAGTGGTAAGAGTGATCGCAAAGAGTATTGCTCAGTCATCATAGATG
This sequence comes from Antitype chi, assembly GCA_947359405.1. Classification (NCBI taxonomy): domain Eukaryota; kingdom Metazoa; phylum Arthropoda; class Insecta; order Lepidoptera; family Noctuidae; genus Antitype; species Antitype chi. Next base: position 453,746 of record OX375815.1, read on the forward strand.
CATTTACCAAGTATGTTTTGCTAGAGCACACATTATCGCTTGATGCTACTAGTGCAGTGCAGGCTATAGAGAAAGCTGTATGCCTATTTGGTGCATCTAAACGTGTTATTGCTGATCAGGGTCGTTGCTATATTAGTACCGAATTCAAAAACTTCTGTAACGATCATAAAATTGATCTACACCTGATAGCAACCGGTTCAAGTAGGGCAAACGGACAGGTTGAGCGCGTTATGCGAACTTTAAAAAGCTTGCTCACAATTGTCGAAAACGAGCACAATAAAACATGGCGTGACGAGTTGGGTCATATTCAATTAGCGCTTAATAGTACGAAATCCACGGTCACAAAATTTTCACCAACGGAACTGATGTTCGGTATTCGTGCACAGTCTTTAGGTATGTCTAAAATTTCGGCAACAAATTCTTATGAGCAGAATAACCGGGTAGATTTAGAGTCCGTTAGAGAAAGTGCCTCAGATAATATAAAAAAATCAGCAGCAGCAGATTCACAACGGTTTAACCGCGGTCGTTCCAATATTAAACCGTTTACTAAGGGCGATTTTGTTTTCATTAAAAATAGTGAACGAAACCAGACTAAATTAGATAGAAAGTTTAGAGGACCATTCGTTATAACCACCATTTTAGAAAATGATCGCTACGAACTGAAAAGTCTTAGCGGCTCACATCGTGTTTATAAATATGCACACGAGAATTTGCGTTCAGTACCTCCGGGACATACCGGTTTAGTTGAAATTACCGCTTGCCTATTGAATGAAGAGGAGGCCGAGATGGCGCCGGAAGATGTGCCGCAAGTCCAAAATGATCAAGTCGCTGACCTAAGTATCACAGATGATAATATCTTGCGCGCAGACTCAGATACCACTTCGGCTAATTCTGAAACCCTTACCGCTGGGTCAGATACACTCAGCGTGTACTCTGACCCCGACACACTAGATGTACAATGTGAAGTCGAAATTCATAATGAGCAAGATTGTTCGTAACTAATAAGTATGTCCTAATCACTTGTGTTCAATGTTTATAAAAATGTGTCACGTAAAGTCACTTTGGAATTGGTCGAATGGACAGTGTCGTCCGGGCTAGCCCCGTGTGGGTGGTTGAAGGGATGCACTCGTCCGGTCCATGTTTGTGATTTTATGTCGTACAACTGGTCGAAGGGACAGTGTCGTCCGGGCCAGCCCCGTGTGGGTGGTTGAAGGGATGCACTCGTCCGGTCCATGTTTGTGATTTTATGTCGTACAACTGGTCGAAGGGACAGTGTCGTCCGAGCCAGCCCCGTGCGGGTGGTTGAAGGGATGCACTCGTCCGGTCCATGTTTGTAGTTTTGTATTCAACTGGTCGTAGGGACAGTGCCGTCCGGTCCATGCCGCTATTAGGGCTGGTCGAAGGGACACACTCGTCCGGTCCAAGTTGCAGAGTGAAATTATACGCATAATAGAAAGGAAAGATGACATCCGGTCCATCGGATGTGATGGTCGAAGGGATGTACTTGCTTTCATTGTGCTATAAATGTTATACGTACTCGTAGTAGTCATCCTGTTCGTCAGGTTGGACGAGCAGATAATTAGTGATTGAGACTTTGCTTTTTCCAGGACAACGTTAGCTGATACGCCCGAGGACGGTCGAATGTCAGTCCGGCCGTGACGGCGCATCATGGAGTGACATCTTACATTCGCTGTCGTTTAATTATGTCGGATTAGAGTGACAATTGACAAGCTGTCACTCTGACGGAGCGTCACATCTGTGGTAGCGAGGCGGTACAGTCACTTCCTGCTACATATGAGTAATCTGTGGTCACTTCTGGCTGAAGGACCGCCGGCGCACCACATTAACGACGAATCGTTTAAATCCGGCACAATCTTAACCGTATTTTTATTAATTCTATGTGTAATCGATTACCAGATTATAATTGTAGTGGAATAAATGATTATTTTGTTAATTAGTGATAACTTCGTTTAAAGTAACCTTTTTAACCCATGTGGACGATGGATCCTAACGACATAGGCCTGAATCATACTGATATAGGCCATCCTGAGCCTATATATACATCGTGTTTAATAAAATAAAAAACAAATTTCCTATGACCTAACTTAACTAAAACGAATAAACTAAAACAAAGCGTCAAAAAACTCATCCGCATCGCTGTCGGCTGGTAATGTACCCAAGAGACTGGCGGCATTACCACGTTGTATAGCAATGCTCAGCCTCTGGCCAAGGTAAAAACCAGCCCTTGGGTCACGGGAAGTGCCCCAAACAGCTTGCAAATATAATTACCAATAATGTTGTTATACTTTCGCCGCTTGAGGTTTTCCGCAGCCGCAACGGTACCGCCAGCACAGCACACCGAGCCAGGAAGATGGGATGGCGCAAGAGTATCGACACACGTTGCATCCCACACTAAAGGCCTACCCATCTTCCATGGAAATAAAGACATGCCGTCCGGTCTCTTGCCATCGTCGCGTGCCAAGCCAATGGGTTCTAATACCGCTGGAACGCCGACAGTGACAAGAGCTCGTCGGTTGCTTATGAAATGTACACAAAATAATGGTTGCTGAGTCCTTTTCAATTTACAAATCCCACCCCAGTAACTATGGGCACGCCACGATAGCGGCGGTAAGTCCCCTCTTTGAGGAGTGGCTTGAGAGGCGGCATGGCGTCCTCACCTTCCGCCTGACGCAGGTCCTCACCGGACACGGTTGTTTCGGGAGGTTCCTGTTTCGTATAAGGCGGGAGGAAACGCCCGGGTGCTTCCATTGCGAAGATCGCCCTGAGGACACGGTGGAGCATACGGTAGCGGTCTGCCCGGCTTGGGCGGAGCACCGCCGTGTCCTCGTGGAGGCGATCGGCGGCGGCGATCTCTCGCGTCCGGCCCTGGTGCAGGCCATGGTACGGAGCGAGAGTGAATGGTTAGCCGTCACCTCCTTCTGCGAAGCAGTAATGCTCGCAAAGAGGGAGGCGGCGCACGTGAGGGAGAGGCAGTATATGCGCCCTCACGGCCGTAGTCACCGCGGGAGAAGCCCTGGGCGTCGGGAATCCCAGGCTGATTCCCGGCCACCGTAGGCGCGGGCTTGCGGACGGCGAGTAATGGGTAGCTCGCTGTCCGGTAAAGACCAAGCCCGGGTCGGCGGCGCGTTGTGTTCCACGCGCGCCTCAAAGAGATGTCAGCATCAATAGGTGGGGTCCGCAAGGACCATGCCTGCCAGGGGTGCGGGTTGTTCGAAAGAGATACCGCGGCCTCTGGCACACAAGCAACTGAGGGAACACGGGTGGGTTTTAGTCAGTAAAAGTCTGACACGCCCTCCCGCTCCACCCAGAGCGGGAGAAGTTATTTGACGATTTCCCCCCCAAAAATAAAACCCCACTAACTAACACAAAAAAATCGATGTTAACTTCCTAGCAGGCCGCATTATATAGTTATGTAGGTACAAAGGCCAGCACATCAAGCTACCCCAATTTGTCAATATATATACATATATATATATACTGTATCGTGGGTGCGTTTACAAACATTTAAACTCACATACACAAACAGCCAGACCCAGAACAACTACTTGCAGATCATACAAATATTTGTTCCGTGCGGGAACCGAACCCGCGACACGCAGCGCAGCAGTCGATCACTGAACCACTGCGCCAACCGTGCCGTCTTTGATAGATTTTCAACTTTATTACTTAAGCCTAAGGTTGATGTTCAATTGGGAAAATTTTACAGTTTGGGGTAGCTTGATGTGCTGGCGTCTGTACGACGCGATTACACATCATGGGTACTCTGTAATCACGAAATCCATAGTTTCGGCAGAAGCTAAGGGCGTTTCCTACTCCGTATCACCTTCGATTAGTTTAGGGCCCGAGCTAAAAATTAATGACAACACGATTTGACAGTGGTCCTCTTACTCCCGATGTGTTTTTGCTGCGGTCGAGAAAGTTAATTAATCCGGAGAAGATAGGGTTCATTCCGAAGTATCGAACTATTTTCGGTCGGGCCCGTATCTTCGTTGAAGGAGAAGTAGGTAAGTATTCTAAGTTGATAGATAATAAGGAAATCATCCACCTTTATCGGCTTATTAATCGCCTCGCGCGAATTAACTCGCCCGAATCGGGCAAATCGTCACTTTTAAATAACAAAAAATTAACTATAGTCGACTAAGTAATAATAAGCCTCTATCAACATTGACATTCACATACATTCTACTTATTAGTTAGGTAGGTAGATTTCGATACAATACAGTGCACTTCATAAAATATAGCTCTGCACTACTCTGCAGATATTCAATTGTAGGTACTTAATTTATCTCCACGATTGGCAATTCAAAGAACTTGTTTAGCATTAGTCAGTATATTTTAATTCCTGGTAGATAAACATACCATTCGTGGACTGATAACAATACAAACAAATATTTAAATGATGCTTGTTTGATTGCGTGCCTGTTCGTCATGTAATGACTGACTTCCAATAAATCTTAGTCATTCACAGAACGTAACTAATCAGGGACATTCCCTAAACAACCAACTATAATAGGATGTCTGTCGACCGCATCGCCACAGCCCCGCTTACGTTGGGTAAGTACGTATCGACAGTCAACAAAAGAAAATCAATATTCGGAATTAACAATTAGTTGGTGCAACTTCACACACGTGCATAAGTAGCAGGTATCTGGCGGAAACCAAGTTTGTAAGTAGGTAATGTTTAAAAAAAAGGACATTATTACTAATGAAAGTCATTCACGGAGTTTTTTGGCACATCAGTAGGTAGGTACCGCCAGCCCCGGATTTATGCCGAGGCACACAGACAAGGCACCGGCTTAGACTAGAGGCCCAGCTAGCCTAGGGACCACAAAGCTGCCCCGAACAGGTAGCTGGCCTACCTGATGGCAGGCGGGCAGGGCTGGATAGCAAATACTACAGGTTCGGCGCTTTTTGGGCGCGTACTCCTGTCATACCTATTGTAATCGTTGGAAAGAGAAAGAAATCACACCTCTCAGAGGAGTTATGCCATCATGCTCGCCTCGCTCGCACCTGCAACACACTTTCGTAAAATCCTTCAGTTTTTCTGCTTATGTCTTAAAAGCAACTTGTCTAAAGAAATCTAATATCTCCGAGGTGAGGTGCTCAAAATCGTCGACCTCCCGTCGCTCCTATACGGGCTGATTTTTTAGTCACCGTCCAAATTTTTCAGGGTGATAGTACCCGTTAAATTGAACAACTTTCTCCAAGGAACATGGGACGAAATATGAAAAAAAATATCGGACCTCCCATACAAAATCGACCAGCTAACTATTGATTTTGCATGGGAGGTCGATTTTTTTTTTTCATATTTCGACCCATGTTCCTTGGAGAAAGTTGTTCAATTTCACGGGTACTATGACCCTGAAAAATTTGGACGATGACTAAAAAATCAGCCTGTATTGCATCTTAGTTATTCTTTATTCTTTTATTTTATTGTAAAGACCACGCGTCTTTACAATAAATTATAGGCGACTTGTACAGACACCAGCACATCAAGCTATCCCAAACTGTAAAATTTTCCCAATTGAACATGAACCTTATGCTTTTGTAATAAAGTTGAAAATCAATCAAAGAAATTTGACAGATTGGGGTAGCTTGATGTGCTGGTGTCTGTACAAGTCGACAAAGTAACTCCTATTACTTTGACAGTATGGTAATAATAGTCAAAATAAACCGAACCTATCCGAGGTTCGAGGTCTTGGTAAGATCACCGTTCAATCACTGCCGGCACCAGCTATGCGAAAATTCAATTATGTAGGTTTTTAAGAGAGCAAATTGGTTCAAGTAGAATACGAGGAAAAGAACGTCTTTGAATAGAAACGTCGATTTCCTACTCCCTAAGCACGAAGTCCGTCGTTTCGGTCAAAGTAACGGGCGTTTCCAACTCCGTTATCACTTACGTACAGAAGATTAGTTTGGAGCCCGAACTAAGAATGAATGACAACACGATTTGACAGCTGTCACTAATCCCGATATGTTTTTGCCCGTCCAAAAAAGTTAGTTAATTGGCTGTAGGATTCACTAAAAAGTTTCGAACTACTTTCGGACGGGTCCGTATCTTCGTTGACGGAGTTAGAGAGTAGGCCCCAGGCCCGGGTCGACGGCGCGCTGCCCTCCACGCGCGCCTCAAAGCGATGTCAGCACCAACTGGTGGGGTCCGCTAGGGCCGATACCTGCCAGGGGTGCGGGTTGTTCGAAAAAGATACCGTGGCCCCTGGCGCACAGGCAACTGAAGGAACACGGGTGGGTTTTATTCAGTAAAAGTCTGCCACGCCCTCCCGCTCCACCCAGAGCGGGAGAAGTTATTTGATGATTTCCCAGCTTAAAAAAAAGCTGACAGGGGAGACGGAGAGGCGAAGGGCTAGCCCTAAAAGCGGGGAGAGTGCTCTGCGGGGTAGTTGCGTAACACGGTAGCAGTAGAAATAGCTTTCACTCTGACAGTTCAACAACATTGATTGCGTTATCTAGGTACGTTGTTGCGCAGACAAGTTTTTCGAGTACATTATGAACTTTCAAAATTATTCAGATTCTGATTAATGTGTTCCGCAATCAGGGTGATGGGCAGTCATTAATGTGTTACGCAATCAGGGTGCTGGGCAGTCATTAATGCGTTACGCAATCAGGGTGCTGGGCAGTCATTATTGCGTTACGCAATCAGGGTGCTGGGCAGTCATTAATGTTACGCAATCAGGGTGCTGGGCAGTCTTTAATGCGTTACGCAATCAGGGTGCTGGGCAGTCTTTAATGCGTTACGCAATCAGGGTGCTGGGCAGTCATTATTGCGTTACGCAATCAGGGTGCTGGGCAGTCATTAATGTTACGCAATCAGGGTGCTGGGCAGTCTTTAATGCGTTACGCAATCAGGGTGCTGGGCAGTCATTATTGCGTTACGCAATCAGGGTGCTGGGCAGTCATTATTGCGTTACGCAATCAGGGTGCTGGGCAGTCATTAATGTGTTACGCAATCAGGGTGATGGGCAGTCATTAATGTTACGCAATCAGGGTGCTGGGCAGTCTTTAATGCGTTACGCAATCAGGGTGCTGGGCAGTCATTATTGCGTTACGCAATCAGGGTGCTGGGCAGTCATGAATGTTACGCAATCAGGGTGCTGGGCAGTCATTAATGCGTTACGCAATCAGGGTGCTGGGCAGTCTTTAATGCGTTACGCAATCAGGGTGCTGGGCAGTCATTAATGCGTTACGCAATCAGGGTGCTGGGCAGTCATTCTCGCAATATATTCAGAGAAACAGATTCCTTAATCAGAGTCATACAGTTATTATGACGCAGTTTTTACTGATAATGGTTGCTTATCAAAGGGAAGTTGCTCGCCGTAAACTGAAAAGCACGTAGGTACCTACTAGGTATTCCAATAATAGAAGTACCTATCTACATGATTAGTACCTACCTACAGACAGGGAAAGCCACCAGCACCTCTAGATGTATCTCTTGTAATCGCTTTTCTGCATTATTTTTAGACGACCCGATGTTAAAAATAAATGTTCTCAGAAATGCTATAAATAATTACGTTTCCAGACGATTCCACTGATATTATAATTTTAACACTCTTTAAATAACTACAACCGCTGCAATGGAAGATTCCGGATAGTTGTACGCATCATCGCAAAATGAATGAGTTTATTTGTATTCCGATTATAGCATGGAAAACAGATTGGAGATAATTATGCCTTGATCTATATTCCTGGTCATGTACCTACTGGACTGCATGAGCCTGTTCAAGATCCCATAGTTATTTTGATTCCCCCTAGAAATCTTAAGTAGGTACTCTTTTTTGGGAGTAGGTACCTACCTACCTAAGTAAATAGGTAGGTACTCCTTGGAGACCTGCCTCCTGCCACAGCCGCCTGAGAGTAACAAGCGCTTAGTGAATGCTAGCGTGGTTGCAAGCGCTTTTTTAAAGTTTAGTAGCAGTCTAGATTTTTGCCCGGTTGTATGACATAAACAAAATTATATCTATAATTGGCGATAAGTAAACTCCTCTATCCACCCCTTCGCAAAATACCTACTGGCGTGATAGTATGTGGAAAATCCACATGACTATGATAATTATGAATTGGGTAGGTATTAAAATAACTAAGTAGGGTAACCTGGTCTAGGACTATGCACTTAAGGTTCAAAATATTCCTAAAAAATTAAGTCTAGGACATCAACTAGGCATTTATTACGTCTACAATTTAAACATCTTTCATAAAGTAACATTTAAAAAACTAAAAAACACGCTTTAAAAACCAAACTAATAAATAATAGTTTAAAAAACTAAAAAACACGATTTAAAAACCAAACTAAAAAAGGAGAAAAAATAATTTAATTCAATTAAAAAGCGTGGGGTGCTTGACATTAAGTGATTATAAAAATACCTCAAAAAGCACCCCACGCTTTTTAATTGAATTAAATTATTTTCTCCTTTTTTAGTTTGATTTTAAAGCGTGTTTTTGTTTTTTAAACTATTATTTATTTTCTATTTTTTAGTTCTGCTAACTACAAACACGCGATTTTTTCCCTTTTTTTTCATTTTTTAAATATTTTTATATTGTTTCATATTCCTGACAGCAAACCCTTTCATTTGATACCCATATCATGGGGGTGGATTTCAAACAGCCAGTCCGCCATCTTGGGGAGGCCGCCATATTGGATTTGTAATGACGTTTCTTAGCTAGTCATGTATTGTCATCAGAACTCAGAGCGTGTGCAAAATTTCATCCTAATCGAAGACCGGGAAGTGGGTCAAATTAAGATTCCAAGATTTTCTAATTTTTTTTTTTATTATTGAATTGTCATCGGTCCTCGACAAGTTTACAAAGTTTCAATGAAATCTGACCGTTTAAAGTGGGTCAAAATCGCGCTCAAAGGAGTCGGTTACATACAAACATACATCATTTATATGACGACATAAATATATCATTTATATGACGTCTACGGTCAAGCGGTAGAAAATCGTACCTTTTACATCTGTGAGTGTAATCAACAGATACTTGTTTCGCCCTGTAATCTAGGTACCTACTTTAGAAATTTTCTCTGTATGCCTTCAATACGAGACTTAGGTATAGATCCCGTACTGAGGGTTCCAGACTTGTGACGCATATTCAAGGTGGCTGCGTACGAACGAACAATTTATGACTTTGATCGGTTTTAGTGATCGGAAACATGCTGCGGTCCTCATTATGAAACCAAGTGCTCTCGACGCTTTATTTACTATGCTATCAATATGCTGATCGAAGAGTTGCTTGCTGTCCTGTATAACCCCAAGATCCCTAATACTATTGACTTTGCCTATATTGACATTGTTCAGTTTGTATGTGCTATCAATCGACCTCTGGCGTGTAAAAATCATGTGAAAACATTTCGAAACATTCAATTCTAGCCTGTTACATCTACAGTATTCTTCAAATCTATTCAAATCAGCTTGCATCGTCAGCATAATGCATTACTTTTGGAAAACTACCGGAGTTTCTTTTGCTCTTGACATACGACCAAAATGATTTCGGGTTTATTGTTACTTGCAGAGATGGCAAATAAAATTAGCTTGATTTTCCAGACATTACTCTATGGCCTACTATGCATAATGCAGGCTTGGTTTAGGCAGGCTATCTTAGATATTGTGTTGTGTTGTATAATAGTATCCGTACCACGGAGAAAGATCCGTACCTACTGTACCAAATCAGAGGCTTGACCAAATTGGATCAGACATATAGTGTATACCGTGGTATCTAAATGACGTGGCTACGTCAGTCTGTACCCGCTTGTGTTATAATAATAGGTCTTTACCTATGAAATTGCCGTTTTGTATGAACAAATTTAAACGAATTTTTTTCATGTATTTTTTATTTGTATTAATCGAAGTAATCACCCATGCAATCAATGCATCTTTGCCATCGCAGTGGCAGTTTATTGATGCCCTTCTTAAAGAAATCAGCTGGACGGGAGGCAACAAATTCTCCAAAGGCATTTTGTACTGCCTCTCGGGTATTGAATTTTTTTCCCGCCAAGAAGTTATCCAAATTCTGGAAAAAGTAGTAGTCTGTAGGCGCAAGGTCTGGTGAGTAGGGCGGATGACGGAGAGCTTCCAACCCCAGTTCTTGCAACTTGGAGACCGTCTGCTGTGCAGTATGAGGTCGCGCGTTGTCGTGCAGGAGCAGCGGAGACGAGCGATTGACCAATGCTGGTTGGAGATGTGCCAGCTTCTCCATCATTGTGTTCAGTTCTTCACAGTACACATCTGCAGTAATGCTCACCTCATTTGGTAAGAAGCTGTGATGAATCACACCGGCGCTAGACCACCAAACAGTGACCATCACTTTTCTAGGGGTAAGTTTTCGTTTAGGGCATTGTTTAGGTGCTGAACCAGGATCCAACCAACTTGCTGAGCGCTTGCGGTTATCAAACAGAATCCATTTTTCATCGCAGGTAACAATGCGGTTCAAAATTCCTTCATTTGTGTGTCTGTTGAGCAGTGCAAGGCACGTCTCGACGCGTACTTCGCGCTGACGATCATTGAGTTCGTGGGGCACCCATTTGTCAAGCTTTTTTACCTTGCCAATTTGACGCAAATGGACCAATATTGTTTTGACGCTAACGTCGAAAGCTGCTGCTAATTCAGCCGTAGATTGTGTATCATCAGCTTCCACAATCGCCTTTAATTCGTCATTGTCGACCAAAGTCTTCGGACGACCGCGAGGTTCATTTTTCAGGTCGAAATTTCCAGAACGGAAGCGAGCAAACCAATAACAGGTGGTGCGTTGGTTTGTAGTGTTAGCTCCGTAAACGTCGTTGATGTTGCGTGCCGCTTGTGCCGCGTTGCTGCCACGACGGTACTCATATTCCATAATTACTCGAATTTTTAACGTATCCATGATGACGAAAAAGATTGAAATGCGATGAAAATGTAACACTAATCAATAAACAAATGACTACTTTTGGAAAAAAAAATCCATGTTTTTAAAATAAAATTAATTTGAAATTAGAATTCTTACCCAAACAAAAATTATTTTGATTTGAAATGGCCAGTACTGCAAAACGGCAATTTCATAGGTAAAGACCTAATATGTTCCTTGGTCTGTACTGCGCTCGGTGTGAATAGGAGTATTTCCAGACATTGCTGTACTAGCCTGCCAAATGCAGGCTTGGTTTAGGCAGGCTATCTTAGATATTGTGTGTTGGGTCGTATGAAAGTAAAAATATATTGGAATAAAAATACTGAAGTGAGTTTCATTCATTTATTGGAGACACTGTACTGTAGTTGAATACTGCAATATCAGTAAAAGCTTGCTGTATAATCTGTTGGAATGTTTAGTCGACCTCCTCGATGGTAGGGCCGGCACCGCCGCCGGGGGCCGCGCCTCCCGCGCCGGGAGCGCCGCCAGGGAAGCCGGGCATGCCGCCGGGCATACCGCCGGGCATGCCACCCGCTCCCTGGTACATCTTGGTGATGATAGGGTTGCAGATGCCTTCCAGCTCCTTCTGCTTGTGCTCGTATTCTTCCTTGTCAGCAAGCTGGTTGGAGTCCAGCCATTTGATGGTGTCATTGCACTTGTCCAGGATCGTCTGTTTGTCGGAGTCGGAGATTTTGTCCTTCAGCTTCTCGTCCTCCATGGTGGACTTCATGTTGAAGCAGTAAGATTCCAGGGCGTTCTTAGCCTGGATGGTCTCCTTCTGCTTCTCGTCCTCAGTCCTGTATTTCTCGGCTTCGTTGACCATGCGCTCGATCTCCTCCTTAGACAGACGGCCCTTGTCGTTGGTGATGGTGATCTTGTTCTCCTTATTAGTCGACTTCTCGATGGCAGATACGTTAAGAATGCCGTTAGCGTCGATATCGAAGGTAACTTCGATCTGTGGCACGCCACGCGGCGCGGGAGGGATGCCGGTCAGCTCGAACTTTCCAAGTAAGTTGTTATCCTTGGTCATGGCGCGCTCGCCCTCGAACACCTGGATGAGTACTCCAGGCTGGTTGTCAGAGTAGGTGGTGAAGGTCTGGGTTTGCTTGGTGGGGATGGTGGTGTTGCGCTTGATGAGGGTGGTCATAACACCGCCTGCGGTTTCGATACCGAGCGACAGCGGAGTCACGTCGAGCAGCAGCAGATCCTGAACCTCCTCAGACTTGTCACCGTGCAAGATGGCAGCCTGGACGGCGGCACCGTAAGCTACGGCCTCGTCGGGGTTGATGGATTTGTTAAGCTCCTTGCCATTGAAGAAGTCTTGAAGGAGCTTCTGCACTTTGGGAATACGAGTAGAACCACCTACAAGTACAATATCGTGGATTTGAGACTTGTCCATCTTCGCGTCACGAAGGGACTTCTCCACAGGCTCCATGGTGGATCTGAACAGATCGGCGTTCAGCTCTTCGAAACGAGCCCTAGTGATGGACGTGTAGAAATCAATACCCTCGAACAGAGAGTCAATTTCAATGCTAGCCTGTGTGGACGAGGAGAGAGTTCTCTTCGCCCTTTCACAAGCTGTGCGCAATCGCCGAAGGGCCCTCTTGTTTGTGGCAAGGTCCTTCTTGTACTTTCTCTTGAACTCCTGTACAAAGTGGTTCACCATGCGGTTGTCAAAGTCCTCTCCTCCCAAATGCGTGTCACCGGCGGTGGACTTTACTTCGAAGATACCATCCTCGATGGTCAGGATGGATACGTCGAAGGTACCGCCGCCGAGATCGAAAATCAATACGTTACGTTCTCCACTCCCCTTCTTGTCAAGGCCGTACGCAATCGCAGCAGCAGTTGGTTCATTGATGATACGGAGAACGTTCAAACCAGAGATGGTACCCGCATCTTTTGTGGCTTGCCTCTGTGAGTCATTGAAGTACGCTGGAACCGTGATTACTGCATTCTGCACCGTTTTGCCGAGGTAGGCCTCAGCTGTTTCCTTCATTTTGGTGAGCACCATTGAGCTAACTTCTTCAGGGAAGAAGGTTTTATCTTCACCCTTATATGCTACCTTGATCTTTGGTTTGCCACCGTCACTGACTACCTCGAATGGCCAGTGCTTCATGTCGGCTTGTACAGTGGCATCTTCGAATTTGCGTCCGATGAGACGTTTGGCATCTATAACAAGCAAAAGAAACTTGAAAATACAATTCCATTCAATGCTTATTTATTGCATACATGTGAAATAATTTCTCAGAATACTTGTATCATTCAATATGTTCAGAGACTCTAGTCTAGTATATTGGATATCATCATGAAAATGCAGTAAATACGAAAAGCAATTATTCTAACATACCTAAAAGATATTTATACCTAATGAATCCGTTTTTATCTGACCTTGTTCTTCACCTTCATAGACTTTACCCTAGACGAGTTTGGATGACTCGTCAATATAATTATATGAATTATGTATAGCGGATGGATTACCTAAAAGGGGATTAGTCATTGATAAGTAGTGAATTTATGATCATAGCTGTACAAACAATGACTCATGCATATACACCTACAAATTCTTCTTTTTGTTGTTTCTATGCATGCTGTGTTAGAGGCTCAGTATTGCCTTCATTCAGCTTTAATAATTGACTAACTAAACTGTTTCTCTTGTTTCTTTGTTCAAATGCAGTTGAACTAGAGACCTAGTTTCGTCAGTGACATCATAGTTAGTTGAATGAACTAGGTCTTGTGCGTATTGATCTTGTAACCCATTTCCTGTATCTAGGATTTCAACCGGCTGGTAAATGACCCGGGCGACGCGCCCCGCGTCCGCATCTCGAGGCCAGTCACACGCTATTCACGTGTTGCCGAACAGACTAATTACTCTATCGCTTCGTAAGTAAAATAGTTATTGGGTTTTTTTTTATGGTTTTGTTATCAGTCTGAATGCTTTCCCGGTTTTGATTTATTTAAACAAAATGCCTACACCGTTTATCGTAGTCTCTAACTTGTATGCGACGACAGAAACTTACCGAAAATTGTGTTATTAGGGTTCATCGCCACCTGGTTCTTGGCGGCATCTCCGATGAGACGCTCGGTGTCTGTGAACGCGACATATGAGGGCGTGGTCCTGTTGCCCTGGTCGTTGGCGATGATCTCCACCTTACCATGCTGGAAGACTCCCACGCATGAGTAAGTGGTACCCAAGTCAATACCTACAGCGGGTGCTTTAGTTGCTGCCATCTGAAACAAATAATATTCGTGTTAAAATAGGCTTTATCTTTACATCTAAATACATAAAAGGGGATCGAGAAACCGCATTTAGAGGTTAAGTGCCGCCGTGCTTATCTAAGAAGTGGGTACTAACGTTACTTTATTCAAATTTACACGTGGGAAACTAAATCTGAAGGTATGACATCTAAAAGGGTTTTTCAATAGAAACTCCCACTGGCTAGGCGTTACAAGGCGGAAAATGCATCGGCGGCCATTACACAAAGAATCGATACGGTGCGGGGACGGAACGTTCCAGAACGCGGTGTAGAAATATTAACGAGGATACAACGACTCTCAGTCTCGTAATTAGAACGTGAATTAAAAACCTTGGGAGTAACACACCTGCCAGTAGAACCACGTGCCCACTGACAAAGAAACCGAAGTATTCGCACACGCGGAACCTTGAAATCTACGTAGGTATTTCTATTTCTATTAAAACCTAGAATATTAGGGTGCTCCTAGCTCAATAACTCGAGTTTCAGTAAAAAATCACACGTAATAATAGAAACGAAGAAGGAAATTCCCGCCGCCTAAAATCTCTCATAGCAACAACCCAAATTTACCACGAAAATTTAATATTTTAGCGAATTTATATTTAACAATATCACACAACAGTTGTAAAATAAAGATATCGTGACTACTTACTTTTTGATTTTTTAAGTATAACTATCTCAGTCGTTGACTTAACTCGTAGAGTAACTCAGGAAACGTGCGCGATTGACGGCTTCTATTCACGAAATAATATGGCGTCGGAATTTCACCAAGTAGTTTATATGCGCGGGGATGCGTCACTCGACGTCACTCGGTTGTTCTGGAATATTCCCGCTATCAACCAATAGCGTTCGCTCCCACGTAGCGTGCTGCTCTGTCATTGGTTGGACCATGACATCTGCAGCGTTTTTCAGAATTTGATGTTGGGTCTAGTGATGTTAATCGATGGGTGTGGTTGATAAATATATCGATAGAATATTGCGTCAGCAGTAACTTGTTCGATGATTTGTAAAATGTAATTAGGTGTAGAAATCGTAGTAATTTGATAAATATTTTATCTTTTTGCGTGTGATGGCTAGCAGTTTGTTTTATCAGAAGGTTCATTAGCACAATAAACGTGAAAAACCATAACATGTAAAGTTTTGATAGTTGGTTTTATTAATCTAAATAACGGGCATATTTCTTATAAGAAAAGGAGACAGAATTTATTATAGAAAGGCTCCGTTCACTTGGTGTTCTACTGTACGATATGATACTCGGCTTGTTATATTTTGGGATGACATGGTGCGCAGCTTTTTACTGCATTTGTTTTTAACCGTATCGGATGTTGACATAATATATGATTTCACTTTATGATTTATTTATTTAAAATAAATAAATAAATAGTAATCGTACAAGACAGCGCCGAGAGACGGTAGCTAATTATTATTCTTCTTAGAATGATTTCATGTTGGTAAGTTGGCATGACATTACAGTGGAAGACTGGATATTCTAATTAGAACCGCACTATAATGATGCCACCCTGAATCTGAATAGATGATAAAATATTAACTTCATTAAGATTAGTTGCATCTTTTAACGCATATATGGCTAATTGTTTAACAATGCAATGAGAGCTCAATGTGATTTGAATAAGTTGTAGAAATAGCATAAGCTCCTAATCGGTTAAGTACCGCCGCGCGCCAGCCCCGTTAAGGGGCCATTACAATAGAAAATTCATTAGCCGGTAGTTGATATTATTTGAATTAGTGATGTACAAGTTAGTCGCCGACTAGTCGGGAAAGCCGACTAGGTGTATTTTTTACTCGTATTAATAGGCTTAAAAATGTTAATTAAAATCTTTACTATTATTATTTTTGTTAAAGAATCAGTTTTACAGTTAACTTTTAGTGGAATCTAGGATAGGATAGGTAATTATGATATGAAGAAACGCCGGCTCACACGTAAACAATGATAGAATAAATGCAAAGTTAACAAAAAGATGTCCCGACAATTCCGCCTGGTCGCCAGGCGCAACGCACCACCTACGAGCCGAAAGCGTAGTCACTAACTATACCGATGTCACCCGAACTCAACCGCAAGCATTAATCGGCATGGCCGACTAGTCGGCCATTTTGCAACCGACTAGTCGGCTAGTCAGCCAAAGTCATAGTCTGCCCATCTCTAATTTGAATGCAAATGCAGTACAGTACGCACAAATGTCTTTAGAAAAATGTGTCCTGCATGTACTAATACTCCTCAGAGTACAGTAATACTATGCTACACCTGCTCTTTCATGTCATTATTAACAACGTGTTGTGTAATAAATCTAAATTATTATATGCGCGTAACAGTTGTGAGATTATATCATTGTGATATTAGAATCTTAATTTAGTAAGAAACTTCAAAGAAATTGGATGTCTCTTATATTATGTTTACGGTTTACTAAATCTAAATTGTTGCTATCGATGTCGACAAACAGTCTCTGGCCTCGCACGCAACTGGCGATTTATATCAGTGTTACAAGTTTACAAACCAAATATTTCCTGAAAAAATAAAAATGTAAGAATAAAAAAGTAGATTACAATTATTGCAAATAAATGGGTCGTTATTGCAACATAAAAGTAAAAATTGAAATTATTGTAACATTAGATCAAATTCTTGCAATACCGCCCTTTGTTGTGTAAGCTGATGACTTGATAAGCCACAATTTTTTTTTTTCTGGGATCTGGAATGTACGATAAGCTGATTTTCTGTTAACAGCATGACTAAAATGCGGACTTTTCAAAAGGTTAGAGGCTGTTTTCCAAAACTATTGAAGGCCGGATACTATCTTCATGGCCGGATAGTACTTAAAAAAAACTATTGGTTTTTAACTTATTCTATGTCAATGATTAATACCAGCATATTATCGGCACAACTATTATACTCTTTGAATGGCACATTGCACGGCAACGGCCGCTACTCATACTGAGAAGGAATGAGCATCGATCAGAAGGATTTTTATGACTGGGTAGATTATTTATTTTCATTAAAAATAAAACTCTTAACATAACTTTTCAATATTTAATATAAAACAGTCCAATACAATACAAAGAAATAAATAAAACATTCCAAGATCAACATGCGCCCTATATTCTATTTTTCAAATATTGTTTTATTTCATTCTGGAAGCAATTTGTGCTGGTGTATAATTAATTACAGGTTATGATAATTCAAGATTTTCAATTCATTCTCAGCTGAACTGAGTTAAAATGCTGATGAATGATGAATTGATGACTCAGAATGAAGCATCATAAAAAAATATAAACTACCTAAATCAATAAGTATGTTGCATTGCATCATACTTAAAAATAAATCAACAATCTTATCTCTATAGTAACAAAATAATAGATTCAGTGCAACTATTGATACTTTACGGCATCTTTTCGGCGATTGCAAACCGTAGGAGCCAGATACTTGAAAACATATCCCACTGCCTTAACTTACTACAGTATAAAATGGTCATTATTGTGCAATGTGTCTTTAATTTTTAATATTTTTCTGTTCAAATTTTGTAGTGTGGTACTACAAAATTTTAACAGAAAAATAAACGAAATATGGTAATAAACCTTTTACATCTTATAACTATTTTTCATTCAATACTGGGTCATTTTAAAATTCTTTCAAGATTACACAACTCACACTTTGAATGCCAATTTTCTTTTTTCACTATGAAAAACTATTTACAATACATGTTGTATTTTTTATTTCATTTGTGTAGAGTTCACGTAACTTTATTACTTTGTATCTTTTATGGCAAACAAGAGGCCAGTATAGTGTATAAAAAATAAAAAATCTGTCTTTACGTCATAAAACTCAATGGGCCATATTGATTTAGTCTTGCAATTACAACCAATAATTTGTTATTTTCCCGCTCAAACTTCAACTTGTGACTAGAACTCTAAGCGCTGCGATGTGAGGATATCACGAGATCCTGAAGTAAGTCTGGTAGCCGAGCCCCAGCGACGTGGTGAGGAACCACGCGAAGCAACACCACCACGTGGCGAACCCGAATACGCCTCGGTACACGTCTACTGTAAACACCTGTAAAAGGAAAAAATACAGTTTATTGTATACACTATAAGTGCCAATATCCTCCTGATTGCAATAATTTAGGTACTGCATTTCCCATTGCAGGAAGTAACTATATCCCAGATCATTTCTGGATTCTTCGAAATTCTGTGGTATTCAAACCCATTCAACCAATTACAGGCAATAATGAATTGTCAAGGAGTTGGGATTCTTTTGTGCGATTCCTTTGGCCCGTTTTGTTTGTAATTGAGAATGCCACTAATCATTTTTATAGACATGTTGTTTTTCACAACACCTACTTTCAGAGAAATATTACAAATATTTGTTTCAATTTACCATTTTCAGATTCTCCCAAGCCAGCTGGAACTGCTCAATACCATCGCCTTCCACACTGTCTGTGACTCCAGTTGCCTTATCCTCCTCAGCACAAACTCCCTCCGTTTCATAGAACAGTGCTGTCCATGTATAGCCGCCGAGGGTCTTGTACATGAGAGCCATATACAGGCACATTATGATGGGGCAGATGTACTGGAGAGCTACCACGCAGAGGTAGTAGAATACTGAGGCGATCTGGAGGATAATTTAGAAAAAAAATGCAGTTAAATGTATTTATAATGAGTGATTTCGCTGTTCCATTCATGTTATGTTAGCTCTTCGACTTTGCCTGTGATCGTGACTCATCATGACATATCAGGACTCAAACTTCTCTATTTTAGTGACTTGCTTTTATCAATAGTAGTCATGGCCTGCACCATGGCCGGGCGCGAGAGATCGCCGCCGCCGATCGCCTCCGCGAGGACACGGCGGTGCTCCGCCCAAGCCGGGCAGACCACCACCGTATGCTCCACCGTTTCCTCAGATTTCAAGCAACGATTAGATGATGACGAGGTAAATTGGAAGCTTTTAACTAATTAGGTACAAAAGGGAGCCCTATGTCCAGCAGGGGACGTCTTTCGGCTGAAATGATGATGATGATGACAGTATCTTTTCGATTTTTTTTACGCCAAGCCCAGAAGCCTGTTTGTCTTCATACCTTCTTCTGCAGGTCGATGTTGGTGATCCTGCCAGCCTCTTTCTTCTGTACATCGAGTCGGCGCTGCGCCATGTCGAGGTACGCTTGCAGCTGACGCGGCATCAGCGCTAGGCGGGTGACTACTGTGCTCGCGACGAGGATCACACGAAGGGTGTCGTATGCTTCGGATGTCATGCTAATAAAGTAAAGGTGATGATTTGAAGACTAACTGGAATAACATTAGTAGAGCTAGAAATTGAAGTGATGTAAACCATGACTTGGACGCTTTTCTGAAAGTGGCAGGCAAAGTAGGTGTTGACTCATGAATTATAATTATGAAGTTTCAAAAAACAAAAAATATTTAAATAACGAGAATTGCTTGGCTTGGCAGTCAAAGAATGTGCATTTTTTTGTGACAAAGAATGTGGATTTTGCAAATCCTCATTATATTAAAAACATTGTAAATCTAACTTGAGTCACTAAGTTCACAATTTAAGTGGTCTTGACGGCGACGTCCATCCTCGGGCGTGAGTGACGACCTTTTGCCCATCTCTACAGGTATTTTCGCGAGACGCGTTCGGCCCACTCACACTTCAGCCTGACTGCATTTCTCTAACATCTGCTACTTGTGTTATGGAGCGCAGGGTGGTGTTTCTAAGTCGGTCTGTACGCATGACACCTATTATGCTGCGCTCCATTGCCTGTCAGCAAATCTTGAGTTTGGACTTTGTGCACGGTAATTGGTAAAATAAAATACTTACAGTGGTTTCTCCATACCGCTGAAGACTCTAGTAGTAAGGTAGTGCCTGGTGATAGGCCGCACCCACAACAGCACTAGTACGAACGGCATCGCGAAATTGAAGTTTAGTAGTAAAGATTTCACTTTGTTGTCGCCATAGTACCTGGAATGGAACAATAAAATTATGTATTAGCATTGGACAAAATCAATACCTATCAAAAGTCATTTATTCAAACTAGGCTGAGAGTTTGCACTTTTTGAACGTCAAAACTACATAAGACAGTCCCCCCAAAATGCCTGCCCTTCCCCACTTCCTAGTGCTTTAGCTGGGAAGAAGTGGCGCAACAAACTCTCCAGCAGAATGCATAATCTATTTTACTAATATAATGAATGCGAAAGTAACTGTTACCATTTTCAAGCCTATATGATTGGAATGCAAATAATATAACAGAAACTGAGCAAGCATAGCAATGTCTTAGCCAGAAACCTTCTAAACAGACAAGGGGATATTTAATCAGCCTAAAGAGATGGCAAATCCTAAACTTGGACCACAGACAGTGAAAACTTAAAGTTTATTTAGTACTGAACCAGATAACGTGAATGTTCAATAGAACACCACGAAACTTATCTCACACGAAGAACCCTTCTGATTAAGGCTACAAAGCCGATCGCAGATAAAAGGAGAAGAAAGAAAAGAAAAAAACGGTTGAATGGATTTGGATGAAATTTGGCACATGGATAGACCTGAGTAGGTATGCTTTTTATCACGTTAGTATATTCACGATCACGTGGGATAATTTCCGACGTGCACGTGGGTGAAGCCGCGGGCGTAAGCTTACATGTATATGATATGCATTGGTATGGGATATGCCAGAAATATAAGACAAAGTTTGCCATACCAAACTTATAGTCATTAAGGATGACCTATTCTCTTACTTATGAAATAAGGAGTCAGCTCATTTTCGGCCTGCCCAATGTGTCTTTGACATTCAATCATGAATCTCGCACTCTGTTCAGAACCAAATAAAAATCAGTTTTGTCATGACATACATATTATTCCATTTCAACTTACCTAAGTGAGTCCCAGTGCATCCTGGCGACTCTCATTCCAGGAAAGGTGAATAGAGTCCCAATAATAGCTGCCCACACAGCCAAGAAGAATTTTAATATCAACTTCGATGCTGGTCCCCTAAAATGATAAAAATAAGTATTCATTTGTGAGTTTTCAGGAGGATTGGGGCTAAAAGAAAAACTGAAGGACTAGAGGAATATTTTTAGTATTCTCAAATTGAGAAATATTTTGATTGGAATCTGGCTGATTGCCAAAATTCTTATCTGTAAGTAAAATTCTATTTCTCTCACTGTAAAAATCATTTTCTTTAGACAATAATGTTCAGCAGTATACGTCTATTGGTTGAAATTATGATGATGTATTGAAATAGTATGGCAGTAAAAGTCACAAAACTTACACAGAAGATAACCCCTGATTTTCAAGGAATTTGGAGGCGTTTTCATAGAAGCTGTCATAAGCAGGGTCCACTCCCACCTCCAGGTTGCCCTCACTCACAATGAGCACCACCATAGCTATCAGCAGGAATACGCAGAAAGCCACGATGCAGGTGGAACGCTCCCCGATTGACTCCTCACTTGTGAAGTACTGCTTTGTCAGGCTTAAGAGGATTTTGCTGTGGTTTTTGAGTCAAGGTCAAATAGAATTATGCAGTTATTAGTGATAAAAAATTCATACTTCTGATTGTCAATATTGGTAAGACAACCTAGTGCTTAGTTTGTGTAAAGTGACATTTGTAAACTCTATCAGGCCTCAAGATTTTGATTAATGGAAATAGTAAATAGACAGGTATCATGCAAAAAAAAATACCTGAAAATCTGTTTATCTTTTATCTGATTAAGAATTGATCTGATATAGAATTTGATTTTTATGTTTTTGTAAAGGATACAATGAGAACAGTACTACCAAGAGGCACCACACCATGCTCAAGTTGAACTCATCCTTCAGCGGGAACACTGATGTGTACACCTGAAAGATAAAATAAATACATTGAAGCTTCCCAAGTAAACCGAAAGTTATAAATAAAAAGCAAAATAGAACATTCACAAGTTTCTGGAACTGTTAAGCCTAAAAAAAAATGTTTGGGAGAATAGCTAGTAATAAAACAAAGCAAGTCGAGTAGAGTATATATATTACTAGGGCAAGAAAATTAACACCTACCTCTGACATAATATACACTATAGCCGTGTACAGTGAGAAGTCCACTATCCATAGATACTCAGTGTAGAACCTCAAGTGTACCACGTCTAATGCCGTCACGGGCGCCGTCTCCAGCTGGATATCCAGGCTGCGAGGCACATGGAACGTCTCCGGCTTCCCATTCGACTCATGTTTACCCCCTTTCTTACCCTTCGAAGTGTCCTTCGGCACTCCCGCCAAACTCTTCAACTCGCTGTTAGTAGGGTACAAATACCTATACAGTCTTTGTGAACATAATAACCATCTCGCGAACGAATAACTCCCCAACTTCTGTATCACTGATACCATAATCAGTGTGATAACTAATTGAGCGCCGAGCAGTGCCTGGAATATAAATAAAATGCAATAATCCACAGAACTGTGCACGGAATTTATCTTTAGATTTATTAATCAAGTTTACACACCATTTCGCCTGGATTTTCATTCACATTTAAGTCTATTCATAGTCTGTATTTGCTAAATTATTTTCGTTTCAAGCTAAATCTATAACCTCATTTTTTTACTCCCACTCATTCATAGTCAGGTTAAATTCAAAAGAATAGGGATACAAGACGGAAGAAAGAACGAAATATACATAAAGACTGAAAGAGTAAAGGAGAGATACGCCTAGAACCTCCTGTCAAATTCTTACCTTTTATTTTGGTTGAACTTTAATTGATGTTACGTTTATAAAGTGAGATTTAATCAAAATAATATTTGGTAGTTCATTATTCTCATTCTCATTCATTGTGAAACAAAAAATAATGAAAATACAAAAACTTGTACAACAAAAAAAAATCTTGTTTTTCAAATCTACGTTAATGATAACACTTTCTTTATAAATGTATATCGTCCAATCAATGGTGTGAAAGAGATGTCTAAAATGAAAGGGAGAAAGAAGTATAAAGTATTGCCAAGTTTAAACAGCATCCTTTACTCTTAGAAAAAGCCCTCTTCCGGAGAGGAAGAGGGCTTTTTATACTTTACTTTTGTACTTTACCTACTTTCAGAATCCACAATGATCACGTTTTTGTAAACCTGAAATAAATAAATTTAATTTTTTATTATATCACAGTTCACATCGTGGAATGTAATAAATATACTGAATATTTAGCTAATCTAATTTGTTAATATTAACCTAGAGCAATGCAATGCAACGTGGCAATGCCGATGCCGCCAGTCTCTGGGGTACATTCGACAGCGATGCGAATGAGTTTTTCGACGCTTTGTTTTAGTTAAGCTAAGGTATAAGAAATTTGTTATTTTTTAATTAATTTGAACAATTTAAATAAACCTAGCGCATTATCAAGTTATGTGTCCAAACCTATTCAAGTAACTATAACTTAATTGTTTATTTTGTGTCTTAAATTAACAAAATTGCAGTATCAAAACCTAGATCTAATTTTGATGGTGATCTTCTACAAAAATTAACAATTTTCATCGTCTCAAAATAACAGCTTTTTACTAAATGCATTTTAAAGTACATACATATTATACAAACACTAGCTGATGCCTGCGGCTTCGCCCGCGTGGATGTCGGTTACCGCAACCACAAGTAATTTTGATCCCTTTCCCGCAACCCATGGGAACATAATCCAGGGATAAAAAGTAGCCTGTCTTATTCCACCCATTTTTTTAAGTACTTAAATGGATATAGTATGTTATCCTTAAGAGATAGACATATGCCATCGCGGACTTTTCTATAGACCTATATAAGATATACAATTCCACGATACATAATTTTATTATATCCTAAAGGGTTTAGGCAGCAGTTTCGTTGAAAGCTCCCAGCCAGCTTATTTTTTCGACACCTCCAACAGATATCATTATTTTTTAGCCAATGTATACAAAAACTTGACAAATTATATACTAAAACCTTTCTCGAGAACCACTCTATCCATTGGTGAAAACAGCATGAAAATCGGTGCAGGAGTTTTTGAGTTTATCGTGAACAGACAGAGAGACGCGGCGGGGGACTTTGTTTTATAATATGTAGTGATAGTATAATATTGAACATTATGGTACGGTATGTCCATTTAACAAAACAAAACAATTAAAAAAATATGAATTGTCTGTTTCGGCTAATCTCCAAAGCGGCTAATAATTTGTTGTGTCCAAGATAAGTATGCACAAAATAATTTATTAATTTGACATTGACGGTAAAGTTGTTTTGTTTGAGTCTGACAGATGTTAAAGGGAAAGCAACATTTTTCGACGGGTATCCCTAAATAAGTCCGCGTTGCGCACAATGACTAATGTGCACTGAGGTTGAGACTTTGAGAGCTATTCATATCGATTGATTTGTCTCCACACGTAATTTGGTTTCGTCGCTGCCAAAGTCTGCTCGCAGACTGCGACGGAGCCTTTTTTCTGTAGTTGATTAAAAATATATATTTTGTGTTGTGTTGCAAAAACCGTGCAAGATGGGGTCGTTGTTTAGGAGTGAAGAAATGACATTATGTCAACTTTTCCTGCAGAGCGAAGCCGCGTATGCATGCGTGTCTGAGCTCGGGGAGCTGGGACTCGTGCAGTTCCGAGACGTGAGTAGTGCAACCATGTGGATCATGTTAAACGCCCCTTTTTCTGAATATCATCGCTATCATTTGGAGACCCTGCATTATTTCGATAACTGTATAACATAATCGGATAGCTCTGACCTCGTTTCACTTTTGATCGAAGTTTCATGCCCTGATTTCATGATATTACTGATCCATTTAACAGACCTTTTACAATAGTCACAAAATAAATTAGTTTTGAAGGGTTTCCAATAGCATTTCTGTTCATAAACATCTTTTTAATTATTTTAGAGCCCCAGATAGTCGAGTTACTGGAATATTTCGTTCTGATATTTTTGTATCAATACTAGAGATATATGTTACACAGCTTCTAGCATGTATCTAGCTCTGTATCTATTGTTGCTTCCTCTATGCACTATTATTGACTGTTCCATTGGAATTCTCTAGCATAGTTTTACTTGAATAGAATATTGTTGACAAAGGCTCAACTATCTACAGATAGTTGAAGTATCTTTGAAAAATGCACAGCACAATGTCTTTGATGATTATTGTCTCCAAAAACTTAGTGCTGTGTCAAGTTAGGGACCTTTCTGTTGAGAGCAATCATAGGAGTGTAATGTGTCAGTATGACGACCCACTGACCTTACCCCTTGATTTATATCCTAAAGGTATCCCTATTGAAAGTGTTTCTAATATAATAATTATATAGATATATTTGGGGCTAGAAAAAGCCATATCATTAACTACTGTTGCTAATGTAGAATAAGCTCTTGCAAAGAGATTGTTAACATACTTATTCTTATAGTAATGTCTATTAAGTAGCTACTCTCTGGTTTTTACAAAATGGTCAATTAAAAAGTCAAATTAACTAATTTCTAATTAAATTGCCAGTAAAAACTGTCTTTCTGTCAGCAAGCTCTAACTCAATAACCGTAGTAGGTACCTAGACAGTTGAAATTTTCAGTGTGTATTTCTATTGTTGGTTTAACAACAAATTAAAGTAAAAATTAAAGGGCACTACACTTCTCCATGCAAGGAACGTGTTTTTTTTCGGTATTTTATGCTTACCACAAGGTATAAAAGGCCCGAAAAAAACACGTCTTGCACATGGAGTGTTCCTTAGAACACTCTGTGTGCAAGTCCGACTCGCACTTGGGTGGTTTTTTTAATAACATTTGCATAGGTAATAAGCAAGATGGGCTGTTTTCCGCAACTCCACGTCTTAGCGCGTATTTTCCGTACGGGTGGGAGAATCCGTTATTCGATCCACCCCAGCTCGTCGAGAAAGCCAGCAAGCCTTTAACATTTGCATTCATAATTGTTTCCATTGGCCATGAGTGCCAACATAAAACTGCCAATATAAAAAGTCATGTGATTGATTAAAAAAATGTGATTGTTATTAGCTATGATTGATGAAGTTAATTACATTACAATCTCTGATAAAGAGTATTATTTAGTTGATAAGGTCACACCTAGAAACATAACTAAATGTGTTCTAAATCTTATCAATTATGAATTCAAGTTTTACCTAAATACTAGCTTACTTCATTCTTATGTAATGCTGGCATGGTCTCATTATAAACGATTTGGGGATCCAAGTTGGAGTGTTTAGTTTAATACTAGAACAGTAGCCTTCTTGGTGTAGCTGATTGTGCAGTTTATAATATAATACCTCTGGTATTGATGATGTCCATAGACTGTACCGTGCTCACGGGCTGTATGCTTGTTTGCCATTCTATGGCATAAGAAAACATGAAGATACTACTAAACTGAACATTCTACATATCTAAGTTCATTTAATTCCATTGAATGACTATGTCATGAAAACGTCATTCAATGGAATTAAATGAACTCAGAGGTATTGATGATTTTAATGGTAATAATTATATAAATCCATATTGGTTACGATCGCAAATCATATTTTGTTCAAAATACAGCTTGTCACTGACTTGCAAATTGCAAAAAACGTAATAACATTTGAATGTTGTGGGCTACTGTGCAACTTCCACCTTATAAGAACATTTGAATGTCGTGGGCTACTGTGCAGCTTCCACCTTATAAGAACATTTGAATGTCGTGGGCTACTGTGCAGCTTCCACCTTATAAGAACATTTGAATGTCGTGGGCTACTGTGCAGCTTCCACCTTATAAGAACATTTGAATGTCGTGGGCTACTGTGCAGCTTCCACCTTATAAGAACATTTGAATGTTGTGGGCTACTGTGCAGCTTCCACCTTATAAGATCCTTTTAAATCATCTTCCTAGCATGATGAGCTTCCCCATGATGGATTATTTTGCAGCCATTTTCTTCTTAGAAGAATGCTGCCATAGCAAAAGTGGAAGTGGCGTGTTCTTACATAAGATACAATAATTTAAATGCTGAGCAAACCTTGCAAAAAAATTAGGTCAATACTTTAATGGCTTTTAATTTTCCTGGCCTTTGTTTAGTTTTAAATTAGCACGTGAATCACAATACATAATTCAGATGACCACAAAGTATTGTTTCATTTTATTTATGGATAATTTGAATTTTTCTTTGGATGAGTTTTTTATAATTTTCTATAAAAATCCAACACATTTAATTAGAAATTTGCATTCAAACAAACACATCATCAAAGTTTTGTAATAACTATTAGGTAACGTCAGAAGAATACCTACAAAACACTATTATCATATCACTAGCAGCGCTCCGCGGTTTCATCCGCGTAGTTCCTGTTTCCGTGGGAATACGGGGATAATATAGCCTATGTTACCCGGGGATAATGTAGCTTCCCAACAGTGAAAGAATTTTTCAAATCGGTTCAGTAGTTTCGGAGCCTATTCAATGCAAACAAACAAACGATCAAATCTTTCCTCTTTATAATATTAGTATAGATTATTACTTACTGCTGTTTGTCACAGAATAGTATTTAAATATTATGGATAAACAGTCCGTTCTTGATGTTTATTTTATTGTCTAGGTACTAAGATCAATATTATTAACAACACGAAACAATAAACTTATGCAAATGTTAAACTGGGATTCTGTAAGCATTCTGCACTTCGTTTCTCTTTCAATCGAATATTGGGCAGCCAATGCCAACAAATTGCATGACCCAATCATTTGAACCCTCTTCTTATGAAGAGTGCAGTGTTGGCTGACATTTGTCGACGCAATGTTTGCGATCCAATTCATTCATCTGGCTAGACATTCCCAGTAGGTATCTTGCAGTCGGAGTTTTTCCTGCTGCGACTAAATATCAGCATTTGCACCTGTAACCTTCTCTTTTCATCGAAATCTAGAATGTATCAATATTCAAAGCTCTTACAACTTGTTTCAAATACACTGTGATCTACATTTCTTGAAATAACATCGTACATTTTTCATTCAAGTAAAATGGTATTGTTTTTCCACAACAGGTTGAACTCAAACACAGGAAGATGAATGCTTTTAGTGACAAAACCAATCGTTTGTTCCTTTGTCTCTAACGTTACAGAGAAATGGAGTCACCTGACTGCTAATAACTATTTGATTTACACTCTGTATCTAAGCAAGAAGTTCTAATATTATCTACTGGCGGGCGTTCCTTCGTACTTTCGTAAGCGTAGAATTAATTGGTGTACCTAACAGATCTTTACAAGATTGAGTGTCATTTCCGATACACTCCTTTGATATAAATGTTTACCAATATTCATGTTACAGAAAACTAACGGTAATCACGTGACTTACATCACTGACGTTTTTATCTATCTTTATTACGTTATTTACAAGAGGAATTCTTACTGCAGTCCTAGAAACAGGTGTTTTGGCGATAACCTAAAAGTCAAACATAAACAAGACTTGGTTGTAAAGATAACAGATGCTAATGCCCTCAGAGGTCAGTCATCACTATCATGGTCGCTATAGTAAATCGCAACCGAATGACCATGAGGAGTTGAAGAATGCCATCATAATCACAAATCACAATAGTCACCAAATAATTAAACCGTTAGCAATTTTTTTTTCTCACTCATGAACTCAGCTATTCATTCTTATGCATCGGCAAGTTGCGACAGTCGTAAAAACAATCTTTTATTTTTTGAAGACGAATTTTTGGAAACAGAAAATTGTATAGTGGGTGCTATCCACCCACTATACAATTTTCTGTTTCCATGCTCTGTTTGCTCGTCTATACGAATGAATTTCAAGTACGTGGTTGTTAAGATCGCGAACTTATTCGGCTCGACTCCGAAGTCGAGCCGAATAAGTTAACAAACGGGAAGCTTGCTCATACTGTATTGCGATGTCGTCGACAGAAGAAGCTTCGTGCTATTTAGGAATTATCATATTACATTTTAAAGACTAATAAAAAAAGACGAAACCGAAAAGCGTGGGTCAAGCACTGGCTTACGAAAAGAGAGCGTTTATCACATGTGAATTTAGTAAGAGACTTAGGCTACGTGAAGAGAAAGAAGATTTTCATAATTATTTCAGAATGCCTGAGCCGGTGTATAAAGAACTTTTGCGATTAGTTACACCAAATATAGCTAAACAGGATACTTGTATGAGAGAAGCTATTTCAACGCATGAACGTTTAAGTGTAACATTACGATTTTTGATAACTGGTGGATTAGGTAGTTTGATAAGATTTGATTAGGTAGTTGCTCTGAGAACCAAAATTAACCAAAATACACAAACGTCAAGCACCACAAGCGTTGCGCATCTACGGATTGGCAAAACAAAATGGCAGTTCGCGGCTCGCGGTTGTGACAGACGTGCGAGCGAAGGCGGGCTACGAGCAAAATTTCAAAAATGTCGGATCACTAACGAACTTACTCGGCGGTTTTAAAGTATGCGTACTTAGGGTGACACACGAGCGAAAAAGGTCGTCGAGCCTTAAGTACGTGTAAAAGGGGGTGATAGACGGACGAGCAATCGTCCGTCTATCACCCCCTTTTAGGGCGCACCTCCTTTTAATGAAAAAGATTCAATTACATGTTATGCATTTACATTTTATGATAACAATCAAGAGGATGCCAAACATCTGGTAGGAAACCCGACGACAAGCGGCCATAATAGCCATCCATAAAACAGATGCCAGTTACCAAGCATGGTCTTTAGCATACGACCATCAATGGGATGGCGCTCTGCCCACATGGGTCGATATTCTATTGAGAGTCGTTGAGGTGAATTAGAGAAGTCTTACTATTTGATTGGCTTGGCTATAGATAGCAATAACCTCTTTAGTCTGACTCCAAATAGGCAAACTAATACACCCATGTAAAAGTGCACAACGAACTACAAGCACGGCTGCGAAGCAAAGCCATACAAAATACTCAGTCCAATCATGAAGTAGTAGTATAAAGGACTTCCATTTATGTGAAACCTATCATAACGACATTTAAATCAACTTTAAACTGCATCGATGACAATACCTCACCCTGAACTTTTTCTCCTCAGTTAAACCCAGACGTGAACGCGTTCCAACGCAAGTTCGTCAATGAGGTCCGTCGGTGCGACGAGATGGAGCGAAAGCTCCGGTATCTGGAGAAGGAGATCCGTCGGGATGGCATCCCGATGTTGGAGATCCCGGGCGAATGCCCTGAGGCCCCACAACCCAGAGAGATGATTGATCTTGAGGTGAGCAGGACTTTTTACTACTTTTTTGTCGTTTCTGCTGATTGAATGTGGCAACTTTGCCAGGATGCATGTGAAGATACGAAAATGCCTCTGTGTGGAGTTCGACGAAACTATCCATCATAGCCACTAAATAGGTCCAGTAAATGATCTTTGATGCCTGGATATGATTGTTAAATATTCTAATGTACCTAAAATGTTCGTTTCATAGGCTACCTTTGAAAAGCTGGAAAATGAACTCCGCGAGGTAAATCAGAACGCCGAAGCTCTCAAGAGAAATTACCTTGAGCTTACAGAACTCAAGCATATACTAAGAAAAACACAGGTTTTCTTTGATGAGGTAAGTTGAACCAACCACAGTACTCTAAGAGCTCACGAATACAACCACCTTAAATCTTGCCTTCAAACCAATTCACAAAATACTAATCTGTTTACGTACCTACCAACGTAATTAGTAGATGCTTCGTCCAATGTATTAGACTCCAACGATAAGATAGCTCACTGCTGATGTACTCGTGATGTTTTACGCATAATGTGTAATGTCGATTAATTATATCAACGGAATCTATTTCTGTTTGTTCAGTTACGTCAGATGTCATTATTGCAGTCATCCTTTATAATTATGTCAATATGGACTGTCACTGTAATTCCTTACTGAAGCTAGTTTACGAAGGCTATGTCGTCAATAGATACGTTGTAATCATCAATTAGATAGAGTTTAGGTTGAAAACACAATAGCAAAGGTATGAACCGATACAAAATCATGCTGTTGTAGAAAAAAAATAGCTCCACGATCAATGTTCAAGTCGTCTTTATTTATTTTATCATCGTTTATTATTTATTGAGTTTTCCCTTTTTTTGGATCAGTGTCTCATTAAATATTACTATTTAATTTTATTTTAATAACTTATAGCACAATAACAACAGTATCAAACACTAATTAATATTCAACACTTTCCAATATTCAGATACTTAATATTTTCTTTAAACGAAGGTCGTGGGTCTTAAATTATTTACATTTTTATAAAATTATTTTATATGTATAAGAACGACAAAGTGGGCTTCAAAAACAACGAGCTTATGAATTAAAACGTTTAGATTCGGTATAATGTTTGAAATAATGACGTACTGTCAATGTCACATTTTATACGTCTATTGTCGGCAGTTGATTGATTGCACGCATACATTACTGTCTGCTTTGGTCATGCTCGTGCTAAGATACATGAACGATTTCTAATCTTAGTCACAATTTATCCGAGGCACTATCACAGAGATGATTTCATGGCCACAAATCGAATCCTCCACGGTCGTAATTCGTACCAAATGTGACATTGACATTGACGTGTATCTGACCTTGACGCCATGTTGGCGTGTGTGTGCACAAGATGGCGGACCCGTCGCGCGAGGAGGAACAGGTGACCCTACTTGGGGAGGAGGGGCTCATGGCGGGCGGGCAAGCTCTCAAGCTGGGGTATGCTCAGATTGATTACGACGCGCTCGTTGGACCGTTTTGATTTCCATTTCTGTCAATGGAAATCAAAGCACACACATGAGCGTTATTATTTTTACAGCGCTTGTACTGTGACGCTGATTCTGGAGTCTACCGATCACCACTCAGGCAAGCATTGGAGTCGGCCGGTTTATAGTATATCATCAACATAACACCTCTCTTTGACTTCTTTGTGTGATGGAATGAGCTTAGTTGTAGCACCGCAACCAGCCCGGTCCAGACCGTGTCAGTCTACTAAAGCTTAGTGAAATACTCCTGACTCCCTTGCCGAGCGTGCTAACCAATTGCTGCCTGAGTGAGATTTTATTTTTATTTTGAACTAACAATGTTTCCGACATGATTTATTTTTGAAGTCCATCTGCAAACATATCCAGCTATCGGAGTCGACAAGGTTTACAAAATAGTTTCTTTCCGTTATCATAAAGTCATCCACGCTTTCTGTACTTGTCATTTTTATGCATGCCATTATGATTTTTATATGTTCATGTCATATGTAGACCACGACGAGTCAGAGTTATAGATTATATATTTTCTTTAGTTTATTATAAACGACACTGTAATTTGAACACAATACGAAGTAGTCACAAACTAACAATGCATATGAAGCTTTTATATAATTCGTTGGTAGCTAGGTTATTACCAGCACATCACCGCGTAGAATGAGGTGTTTGCAGGGACTCGATGGCGCTACTTTTTTACTACAACAGGCAAGGAAACCGTGTGCATCGTGTGGTGTAAATGTCGTATCTGTCGCGTTCATTGTGACGTCATATGGGCAATGTTTGTCTACATGTTTATGTTTGTCCTCCGTGTAGCACGAGGGTGGTGCCAATACCACTGAGTCGATGACGCGCGCCCTCATATCCGACGACCCGAACCGACATATCGGCCACGTCCAACTAGGGTATGTATGCGTGAGTACATGCGCACTGGAGTGACACTGACCACCACCCGATACCTACTCGATGCAGCTGGGCTGTTCACCGACAGTTCAGCTGCTGCTATACTCTCTACTGGTTCTATTGGTTGCTCGTCTTGTATGTCTATCGTGCAAAATGTATGTCAACTCATAAAATACTCGTACGTTATTATCACGAAAGATACACACTTACTGCCTATTAACTTTAACTGATTAATCATTATGTAGGTACGTTAGTAAACTCTACCTACGAATAATGACCTAGTGACGTACTACACGAAAGACGATGCAATCAATCACGTTGTTCACATAAACTTAACACTTTTATTATTTGAAGAAGAATCTTGTAAATATTTACAATATCAATAAATCAATTGCTTGAAGTGAGTCCTCAACGCGGTTTATGTGAACATTATCATCGAGCTAATATTGCACGTGATAATACACGAAGAATATTTCCCGCTTAGTATAATAATTAAACGTCGAAATAATTTAAATATTACAGCGCGCGCTTAGCGCTCATGAAGTAAAAATAATTGTTGCAATTAAAAGTTATACAACTCCCTGAGAATCCCTTTGTAAAACTTAATGCATGTCAAATCCTCTCTAAATTGTACATCTAAAATATGTTCAAGAAGATTGCAAAGTTGTTGAACTAAATAACCAACACGTTGATGTAATAATTAGTCTATTATATTAACTTGTAGTCCTAACTGTACAGTATTGCTAAACATTTGTGCTTGATTTATTCCCTAGTTTGCGGGATAAACAAGAATCCCTGGAATTCCTGCCTTGGTTAGTAGTGTATATTTGTATTTTGTCTTGTAGATGGGTATAGAGGTAGATATGGTTCGGGTATCTTATAAATGTATGCTTGCAGACTCAACAGTAACATTGTGACAGAGAATATTGAAATCAACTTGACTCATTTCAGTGTTGTCTTCACCACTTGGGAACAAAATGAACATACAGTTCAACTCTAACACCCTTCACTTGCTTACTAACATTCACTTCAATATCACAGCATTGTTTTATTACAAGAACGTTAGATTTCATGTGCGTTGTCAAGGTAACTTGGACTTCAAGAATAGATAATGGAATTAGGTGCGAAAAATGTAAATGCTGAAATTACAAGTCACCTCGTGACCAAATTTTTCCTATTTCATAAACAGTTATTTTCAAAAATAATAAAATTATCTAAAATTAAAGAAACGAGTGTAATTTGTAATATTTTACATGTATTCTTATACTTAAGTAATAACCAAGTGGTGCTCCTTGATTAGACACCGCGCGAATAGGAAAAGTTTAGTGATCGATGATATTTTTCAACATAGATAATCCTAACAGCGTCTTGGTACGAGTGTCTTAGATAATAATTTATGTTTTGTGTCATATTTTAGTTTGATTATGAACTCGTGTTATTCATTTAAACCTGTTGTCAAGTGTTTAAAACGGCTTACTGAAGTCCACATTTAGGACAGAAGCTTTATTAACTTGAGAAGTGTTATTAATTCAAGAATCTATTCAGAACATGTTTTATAATGCCAGACTAATATTCAAGAAAACTTGTGCTTGGTTTAGAGCCAACAGCCGCTTATCACGTGCCAATACATAATTAAAAAGTGTTTATATTCAATCTTAACGCTTCTTCAATCAGACGCCACGCGACACTTGTAGAACAATTCTCATTAATTTTTCATAGAAATTGTTCTATGAGAGTCGCGTCGCGCCTGTTTATGGGAGCCTTTACGGTATTCGAAGTGATTTAAAATTTGTGTTAAACAAGTCTAACAAAGACGGAGTTTCCGTATCAACCTTGAGTCGATCCAATATGGTTGTGATAAATTTGCTTAGCTTTTACCAAGTAGATACATTGTGTAACACAATGCTGGCTGTCTAACACAATATGGGCTTGTTAGGTATCAATTACGTCATTGAGGTTGTTTCTAATTAAATCTGTTGCTACAATATCAACAGTTTACGAGCGAATATATCACATATTGAACGGCGACCTTACTCGAGTAATTTCGTATATTGCATAATAGGAGTAAAAAGAATTTATCCTCACATCTACCTTGAAATGCCGATAATAGTGTTGAATGTAGAGCGACTAAGCTACAATATCCTAAAGATTTCATTAGTGTTCTACCATTGTTCTCATTGTTTTTCCGGTGTATCATTGTTTTGCCGTTGTCTACAATTCTTCGTGTCACAAACCATTTCCATGGACGCAGTCCGTTTGGAACACACATATTATGTTTATTAAACGCATGTTTAACATCACAATACCTGCTCAAAGATGTCACAGTTCCTTGTCACTGATATCACACGACGATCACGTCACCATCTCATTCCCACACTTTTAAAACAATGTTATTAATGAAAATTATTATTATTGCAAACAGTTATTTGTTCGATTCCTTCCTGAATTCAACACGTGAAGATATTTCGTTGTTTAATATCTCACGGTATGTTTTGTTATGCCAACAAAATTCTCAAGCTTTCTCAAAGATAAAATGTTTCAAACAATAACGATACTTTTACTTATCGAATGTTATTAAGTTGTCTGTTATCGGAGTTTTTGTCTGGAGATTGTAACTATCTGAGACGTAGTGCTTAGCCGAGATAAAATCTGGATTGCAGTAAATCACGGCGATGGATTTATAGCCATCAAAACACAAGTTTACGTCCCGACTTGGTTTAAGATAAAACTCATTATTTTTAGATTAAAGTTAAGGTTAGGTTAGTCCAGGTTGATCCTATGTCAAGATTGAAGATCTATGTTAGTAGCAGTGAAGAAAGGCAGAATTACTATCGTTACATTGTGTTTGTTTGTTGGGTTGCGCGTGAGCGCACAAAATTAAT
Organism: Antitype chi; assembly: GCA_947359405.1. Classification (NCBI taxonomy): domain Eukaryota; kingdom Metazoa; phylum Arthropoda; class Insecta; order Lepidoptera; family Noctuidae; genus Antitype; species Antitype chi. The sequence continues at coordinate 489,364 of OX375815.1, forward strand.
TACTCCATTGCTAATTACTGTGGCGGATCTCTGCGTACGAGTCAAGTAATGGATGTAATTTTACAGATGTTGGCTCGCTTTGTATGAGCAGCGTGATACATATCTGAAGTAATGTAGTAGTAATGAAAATATATGGTCGTTAATCATTACGTCAAGCCAAATTACATATTATGCTATGAGTATTGTCTAATGTCTTGCGTTCATAATATCCTTTAGCTTATTATTTTCCGAGTGACTAATAACTTAAAAGTCGACTAAATGTTTGCAACAAATAAAATAACTTGCCAGCGATTAAATATTTTCGCGACTATTATATTATGTAAGGTTCAAAATTAAAGGTGTTATAAAAACTAGCAGCTGCGTTTAGGTAGCAAATAAACTATACCAGTCAAATAAAATATTAGGCGAGGAGCTATAAATAATGACTTGGCGACTAATAATGTTAGTAGGGTGGCAAAGATAATATATTACCAGTCTAGTTAGAGTAGGTTATTATTATTTTTTAATGGTTAGGTTAGGTTAAAACTGTGACTTCCTACGCACGAGCCGAGCGAGCGAAACGAGCGGTGCCGCGGTAGCGGCCGGCGAGTGCCAGAAACGACTAGATTATATAGAAAATCTAAACCTGCCCTAATAATACAATAATAATATATTATTTATGAATGCCCATTTTCTATTTTATTTTCGCCATTAAGTTTCCGCTTAGATATTATTTCTGTTCCCAAAAGAAAAACTTGGTGCTAGTTTAAATTAAAACGGAGCTTATTACTGATATATTAATATGCTACCTATTACTTATTACGATACTCCTTATTAGCTGCCAACCCATTATATATGGTACCCACTCTATTATTTTTTTAAACCTATATTCATTTTACTTAGTTGCCGCATTAAATACATGACATATCCTTTTCCTTAAAGTCCTAGGACGAAGGGCTACATCACATTCCGAAAATTATGTAAAAAGCGTAATATAATCGCGTGTTTCGGGCAAAAGAAAAATACTTATATGGGTTGACGGGTAATTAGTGACCGATATTTAACCACATGATTGTACTCATCATAACAAACAACTTTCCCAAAGAAACGATTTTTGTTTTATTTATCTACCTTATTGACCCCAATTTTATTACCCCAGTAGAATATTGAGTACCTACCTAACAAGAATAATACACCATCAGCTGTAATTTAATATAATGACCCCGGGGTCAAGCGACTCACAGCTGATAGCGCGCGCGCGAAAGAATAATTCATGGTAAAAGTCGATATTTTTTTTTGTTTGTGGGTAACTAAATTAAATTACAGCTGATGGGGTATTATTCTTGTTAGGTACTCAATATTCTATTGGGGTGATTAAGGACATGGGCTAGTTAAAGTAATAAAAATCGTTTAATTGGGAAAGTTGTTTGTTATGATGAGTACAATCATGTTTAAATGTCGGTCACTAATTACCAGTCACCCTATATATTAATTTTCCCTCTAAGAGCCATAAATTATCTACTAATGTACCTACTTCCTAATTTAGCTTAGAGTTGTTTATCAGAGAACTTAGTGTGAGTTTCATTTAAGCATCTCGATCAAACGCTTCGAGCGCATTTGGCGCTCCGATTGAGCCAGCCTAGATTGGTGACGGACCAATCGGAGCGCCGAACGCGCTCGATGCGTTTGATCGAGATGTTAAATGAAACTCACACCAGGGTTACAGTCTACACAGTACAGTAGGTAGGTCAAATACAGCCACGTTTTTTAGTTTCCCTGTTCAGAACAAAGAAATATCCCATGACGCATTCTGATTAACCGGTGTCACATCACATGATTCGACTAGGCGATGCGTTTCACTTCAAGCTTATAAACTGACATTTGTTGTACTCCCCCTGACTGAGTCATGGGCTGTTGCTTGTTGCTATCCAATCTCCATATTGTTTCTCTGATTGGCTAATTATTTATTGTGACATTTTGATCTGTTTATGCTGGTACTGTTTTGACGCCAGTTAATGCAGGAGATGTTGATAGTACGATAAAAATGTCATTTTAATTATCTTTATATGTAAACAATTCTGCTAAGCCGCTAAATATTTATGGTCTTATTCATAAAGTTATCGAACATCTAAACAGTTGCTAAAGTCTGGTTTCTCTTTGAAACCCCGACTTTAGCAACTGTTTAGATGTTCGATAACTTTTTATGAATAAGGCCGTTAGTGTTCTATCATTAATTTTGTAGATAATAGGGCTGATTTGAAAGTACATATATACTTGTAGTTGCAGTCTTTAGCTTTGTTCGTATACAAAGTATTTTTCCCTTGTTCATTTTTAGCTTAATGCAATTTATTTTTATCCTGTTTTGGATTTGAATGTCCGCTGGAGAAATTCCAGCTCTTTGTCAACAGACGTTATATCGCAGTTAATAATAGCATTCGTAATAATATCGTATGTCTAGCCTTTCTTTTGTCTATCTGATTGTCATTCCACCGTCTACGAGTAAAAATCCAGAGTCAACGTAGAACCAACATTAATCATGTCTTCAGAAAATTTTGTAACGCAGAAGAGCAAACGCTGTCACTTCCATATAAGTAATAACTTTGATTACCGTCTGCAGCTCTCGCACATATGCTTCCTCGTAAACATATACTTGGACAATATTTATATGTAGATGTACCGTTACTACTGTTACTAGAACGTCGACCCACAAGCTCGTGACGGGCTTATTACCGCTGATGCGAAAAGTATCAACTACCTGACGGAATTATCCCAAGTTCACGGTGACGGGAGCCTTTAGGCGATTTATTTGCTAAGAAAGCAATCTGACTCGTTTAGATGTGTTAACCGGTTAGTTGATCTTGAAAATTGTAATGCTGCAAATATGTTTGTGACGTATTCGGTCGGAGATTTGAATATGCTTTGAATGTGATGAGACTGATGAGTTGATACTGTCGGCATTGGTGTTATGAAATGTTGCTCCACAATGGCTGAGTACTCTTTCTTGGATAAGTAATGAAATAAATTCCAATCCCAACGGAGAATTCCTTCTCTATGGAAACGAATCTTTGTGAGAAACTGGCAGTTTATCTAATAAGACGCAAACCGATGTTGATCTGGGTCAACATGGCTTTTTCCAAAGAAAATGGCACCGTAATCACAGAAATTGTGAAATCTTTTCAGATATTTCAACAAATCTTTTCCTTCCTTTCTAATATTTTTATCGCTGTTCAAAGAGTACGTTCCTGATAACCTCGATTCGTTGACGAAGTATTGTTATATAACAATAGCGTAATAAATTGTGTTATAGAAGTTTGTAGTATAATTATCAAATTACAAATTAGTTGTAATGATTACGTTGATGGCACTTGAATAAGTTCGTGACATCCTTCTTCCTTACAGTTGTGCTATAACCTATAAGTGTTAGGTAAGTATTTTGTTATTTAAAATACTATAAATAGCTCTGGCAGCTTCGGTATCTTTTTGAGCCTGTGTAACAAGTTCATCATATTTGAATGAAGAGCACAGTGCATTAATATCAGATCCTCAAGTTACTAATTCAGTTGTTCTAAGTTCAATTCTTCGAATGCTAAAATATCATCATCGTTGGTTTGAACTCATTCCCAAATCCCAATGCACATTCATTGAATACTTGCTACGTATTTGTGTTAATTTATACGACTTCTATGTATAAATTATTTGATCAAATGTTTTCCGAAAAATGCAATATCCCCTTGTTTTCGTTGACCAGTCTGCTTCCCCCATGAATGCGTTTTTTTTAATTAATAAATGAGCCCGCTCTTGACCTCGATCACGCCTGATGGAAAACGATTGATGAGGTCTATGATGGATCGAGCGTGCCCAGAAAATGCCTGTTCACTCTTGTTCAAGGCACTGGTACTCCCATGCGCCGATCAAACACAGCAAGCTGCTTGATGCCGGACTCCGGTGGGGGGTGGTCGCGAACCAGGCGGGCGTTAGCCCTACCACCGCAAGGAAAGAATTGGCCAGTCACCAAGGTATTGGGTGTGACTGTCCAGGATGCGCCGATCGCTCGGTTCATTCGAGTTACTGGTGGTACAAATTGCGCTACACGAGGAGGCTTCTTCATGCATTAAAAGTTTCCCCAGTATATTTCGTACAATATTTTTCAATGGGTATTTTGTTATGAATTCTTAGCCATTCAAGAATTCAACGGATTCTTCTAAGTGTTTGTTCTTCCTTGCAAAGAAGAAGACGTATCAAGATTGATGAATGAGTTTAAGAAATCAAGCTGTGTGAGTAACTGGCTCGAGAGAATACACAGTTTTTAATGATCTTGCAGTTACCCTTATTGAGTCGACCCAAGCCGGTTCTCGGCTGATATTTAGAGAGGTTCTATAAAACATATAGGGATATAATCGCTCGTAATATCCTCATATTGACGATTATTAATATCTTACTCGGCTCACTTATCCGTCAGCAGAGTGCTAAATATAGAATTATCCCAAGACCGTTCATTTTAGCGGTCTCTCGATATCCCTTATTGAATATACGATCCATTATGTATTTAATGAGTATGGATCGACCACGTTCAATAACTATTTACCTGCGGCCCGAGCACATTGTGTAAGGACACCATCAGCCTGGTATATTCATTAAAAAAACCTTGACTGCTTATTACACACCTGGCTAAGATTGAATATAACCCTCAATTACGCTATAGTTCATGTAAATAACATTAAATTACAATGGTACAGTCAGGCACATGACTTGTAATAAATTATGCGCTATCGACTTATTTTATGGGTTATTTGAATAACACGAGTTTATGTGTACCACTATTTTAATGTCAGTGCGGAGACATTGATATAAGTATGCTGCGTATTATACATTTTAGGAGATAATAAGCGTTCCTATGATTTTATAGGTTTAAGAATTTTTTTTTTATGACAAGAGATGCATTTGAAATTGGTTGTGATGTGTTTCCCGTGTGCTGTTACCTATTTTAGTGTCCCATGTTTTTTTTGTTGCTACCCGGACTTGTATGAGTTCTAGTACACTCAAGTTTTACCCAACACTATGATATATGCTATTCTTTTAATTAATATTACCGTCCATGCTTATTTTCATATTCTAGGAACTAGACAATAAATCCGAGAAGTCTTGCTCTTTTTTGTTACTATTAGGCGTCACGCGACATCGTCGGCTAAAAACTCCGTCTGCCTCAACTACCAGGTATATTTATTTGTACATCCCACACAACAGACAGACTCCAGAATTGTAAATTACATCGTTTACGTACACAGACGGACAGACGTTTTGGTATTCCGCCAAGGTGATGGGCGCCACTATCTCTTACATCATCTGTACGTGAAAATACTTGACAAATCAAATTACTCCTTGACACTTCACCATAAAATCCAATTTTCGACAACTTTTTATTCTGGGTGGCTGACACGGAACACCAAATTTGTCCAAAGCCAAAACAACTGCTGGTTAAATGCTATCATAATTAATGTCGTCATAAGGCGGTGATTTCTTGAAAACGCTCTAAAAGATGGTATTTTTTAAACTAGTGTAACTCTTTAACCGTAAATAATTTTGAAAGCAAAAAAATATATGATATTTTCAATTCTTTTTTGCATAGAGTGATCGAACTCAAAACATAATTAAACATACTTTAATGTTTCAAAAAAATCATCAAAGTCACCTCTTAGTTATCTTTAAAGCCAGTTTATCCCTTCAATAACAATTATAATTATAATTTAAAATATGCCATAAAATTCCAAATGCAAAACTGCATCCAGTGCTGGATTATTTATTATTAAATAGTTAATATCTAATTTTATACGATTTCATTTGCATTTTTACGACGATGCTTGCTCATTTATTATTCGAATTGATTACAACAGACTTTAACCCATATCGGATTGCAATAAGAACTATTATCGCTCATAACGAAAATATTGAAAGTCACCAGGGCCTTAATCAAAGTTTACTTTAAAGTCATTGTCATTAGGTGCAATTTTGATCGTTATGAGATATTTACCACTTGAATTACGCGACTGTAGTTTCCAATTACGTATTTGCAGACGTTGCTCATTCATTTCACGTGATAGTGAATAAATGTGCTAATTACATATTCAAATGTAACCAACATTGTTGATGACTATGGTTTCACTTGAAATACTCTTTCCATTCGAAGACAATCTGCATATTCAAAGAGTTTCCTCCTAAATTCGTTTATTTATTCCAAAAGTTTTATACACAACTAAAATACAGACACGATCAGTATCTATATCATTTAAAGAGTAAATAGTTACCTACAGTAATTAACTATTATTATTAATTATTCAACTAGGGTTTTTACGAACATATACAATTTATACAAACTTACGTAAGTATCAGTATTCAGTTTATAGATTTCTGTGAAAAAATATGACACATAGCTTAAACATTTCCTGAGTAGATACAGATACTGCTTAAAATAATGCTAAAATACATTTCTGTAATCACAAAAGAATAATAAATAACAAAGACAAAACAAAGAGCGATGAAGCTTTTAACGTTTAATTGGACAACAAAAAAGTAATTGAGGTAGTTACTACATGCAAACATTGGAGAGGCACGAACACGGTGAATGACGTCAGTGGTTGTGATTAAGGGGAATTCCTGACAGTAAGCATGCGCACTGTCTGAAGACATAAACATACGCCTACAGACAACTATAAAATACTAAAAAAAAATCCTCAAAGGGTAAAGACACCAAGTCACGAATATCTTCTTACGCTACTGGTGGTGGCTGGTACCAAACACAAAATAAGACTACTGGTATTCAGTAACTTGTTTAGACTACAACCCAGGTTCTCGGAAATAAGAGACGCAGTACCGTTCAAAACTTCCTTCAATTTAAAGTACCAAAAGAAAAACTAACATAGCGCTAATGAGCAGAACAAATTGTGGCAATTGTATGGGAATTCACACTCCCGTTATGGAGAACCGCGCGCCTACTAACGATAGTGCGAAACAGTGATAATTTGATGGCTGACAATGGACAATTGAATTAGAGGTCCCTGTATTGACAGTACTTGTTTGAGTATATCTTTATGAAATGTTTGAGAATTAACATTGTGTTTCGCTAAATGCTCCATAATAATGGCTTCATATCTGCGCCACTAAAGTATGGCATGATCAGGCGTGTTCTAATCTTTTCTAGTTGTGTTCCGATGGTCATGTCTATGATAGATGTCAATACGGGTTATGAAACAACAATCGAATCAACCCTGACCTCAACAACGCCAGCATCAACTGTATTGCCAATATTTCATCGACATAATGCATTTTAAACCATCTTCAAGTTAATGCATATCTAAATTTAGTTTCGCACTCATAGTTGTTAAGTGATGTTCTGTTTTTACTCATAAGCATAAATGTAAATCTTCGCGAACTGTTTCCCTGTATTTTCCTTATATTTCATTGTTAGAGCAATAAAACTCGTGCATCATGGCTCTCAGGCCAACCATAACGTTATACGGAACGGCCATGCTCTAATCACGAACAACAAATAGGATACTAATCTTTTTGTATATTTACTCTCAGTATAACAATAAATTCAGAATAGTCTGCATGTGAATAGATCCTCGTGCAAAATTGTAAATCCATAATTGTATCTCTAGGTTGGTTGAATTTGGAAACGTATCCGTAAAAAGTACAGTAAAAACTTCAAGGTGGATTGTAGTGTCTAATGACGAAGAGCTACATCTGTGTTTGACGATGAACATGTGAATGATATAAAATATACACATGAGAAATTCCATTTTTACAAAAGAAGAAGAGGTTCTCAAGATATAGAAGGAGCAAAAGATAAATACTGGAAGAAATATATGTAGAAGTTATATGGGAGATGTGAGTCCTTATCTGTCGCGAGTTACGTTAAATATTTTTCTGTAACTACATATTTCATAACAATTAGCTTATTAATTTATTTCTATCATCAACCCGCAGTTTTATCACATGAATTGTTTGACGATACGATACCCATTACGAATGTTCTATTATCGCTTATATTCGCAATGGAAAAATGATGACAGATGAGATTTGTATCTTATCTTCGAATTGTAGCTATTAGCACAACCCAGCTGCATGATAGTCTCATGTGTTCTTATATCGAGAAACATGGTATGATTCCTTTTGTGAACTACGTTATTGCTAATTTTTTTAATAGTTCCTCATTCATATTTGCCTAATTATTGTATGTAATAATTTTTACACCATTGCCGACATATTTATCAATCGTAGGATATTCCGAAGTGTTAGTTATAGCCAGCCCAACTTTCGTTTTTATGCCATTGCCAACAATATTGTTGATCCTTGACTCGGCCTTAAATAAATTCAGAAGCATGTTAATATTGTTAAGTTTAATGACGCATTTCTATGCAAAGTACAGTAAGGTTTTATTGCACTGATTAAACTTTATCACAGCTGTTATGAGGGCTATAAAAATAGAACAGAAAAGATGGCGACATTAAAAGGTCATAATTCAATTGTAAAACTTTTAGTAGAATAATAAATCAAAAGTTCTTTTTACGAGCTATATTTAAGATGGCTAGCTATGCGCAGACACGGCGAAGCGTCCGTGTTCAAAAATAGGTGTAAAAGTAGACGATCATAAGTTCATAACACATAGTACAAGATTATGTAAGATAATAATGGAGTATTCCATCCATCGGGAATCCCCTTTATTATAAACAATCTAAAACAGACATTTCAATGAGATATAAGTACAGGTTCTTCATTTAGTCCAGTCTATTTTAGACTTGTATGTTTTAACTACCGCTTTCGTACCCAAACAGACGATGTGGGCAAAGTTCGTTGAAACTTTCAGTAAGCAGAGTAGGCTCTTAATTTTCCTTCAGTTCTGGTACAGTTGATGCTGATACCCTAAACTTTTTCGTTATATATATGATCGGTTTCCGTAAAGAACATGTTACATGAGACACGTGCAACCTATTTCAATATGCATCTCGTGATACGTGTGTTGAACACTTCGTGTTATATCAACGTCTCCTGCTCGTGCAGTTTGTAAATAATTCATGTTACGTGAAAAGAATGTTTCACGTTTCAACTGCGTCATGAGAGGCGGAGTCTGGGTATTGTTATTTGTATGAGAAGCTTTCTCACCGAGCTTCTTGTCTAGCCAGATTCCGTCGTCTCTCTGACGACAGTTATATTTTTGTCACGGTTTCCATTAAATATTGTCACTAATTAATCCAACGTTATTTACAGACTGCGTTTTATTTTGGTTTTATACCTATAGACTTGTAGAATAGTATGGTCCTCCAAATTCATCAAAATTTTACCACATTGTGGTCTATTGTACATTTGGGCGTAATTTTCCTTTATTCATTGCCATTTGACTGACGCTCTGATGACGAGAGAATTTCTTAGTCATTCATTTCGCCAACCGTGAAAGTTACCGTATCAATCTGTATTGTATAATGAATGCTAATGACTTTCAGCTGTTCTGTTTTATTAATCCCCACATCATATTTATCTTCACTTTCAAGTGAACTCTCGTTGGTTGAAAAATAAATATAATACTTTGTTTATTATTGTTTCTGGAAACTCCTTCCTTATTGCTTTACGTCATTTGGAAGATTTGATTAAATATAAACAGTCGTACCAATAATATCGGAGACGTCTAGTCGTTTGTCATGATCTTCATGCACCGAAATTTATTTCACGGAATTCTCTCGTCACTGATCTGAGATACCCTTTACTTAATCTGAGGTCGATAGTTGCTTGCGAAATATGAGCCGTATTCCTTAGACCGATGGTTCCATATTTCAAATCCTCAAATAGTTGTGGCCCCGCAGCAGAATTAGTGCTTTTGGGTTTTCGCAAAATAATGTGTAAAGCGCTTTTTTTTGCTGCAAAAACCTTGGACTATTGCTAATTCGGTTTTTTGTATAGTTTCGTGGCTGGCGTGATCCTTCGTGAGCGAATCCCTGCTTTCGAACGCATGTTATGGCGCGCCTGCAGGGGCAATGTGTTCCTCCGTCAAGCCGAGATCGACACACCATTGGAAGACCCCTCTTCCGTAAGTATTTCAACCTGTTTATTGTTCTTATCACGTTTTACCCGTTCATTTTAGAAGTGGTATTTCCTTGCATAAAAATTAGGAAGTCATTTAGATAGTTTTCCTTATCTATGAGCTAATACAATTTTGACAGCTCGTAAATTTTAAGCAGCTTCCTGGTTTGTTCAGCTTCGTCCTCGATTTGTCCACCGTGTCAATTACTAAATGAAATTGATTCACAGCGGAACGGACGGATGCTTATCGATCTCTGTAAGAAGTATGTTTCCTCAATTACAGAGGCACTTAAACAATTTATTTGACACGGGTAAAATAGTTCAGCTTAATGAGAATGATAATAATCTTTGATACACCCTGCAGTTTACGGTTGGGTTTTGTTCTGATATGAAAAGTACCTACCTATATCGAAATGATATGTGTATGACATTTGATTAATGATCAAATAAGGCCTTAATTGGTAACTAACCTTTTTTTTACAACTGTCGCACAAGACATATTCCACGATCTTTATTTTTACAACTGTCCCAAAAGACATATTCCACGATCTCTATTTTTCCTTCCAGTCGGACCAGGTCTACAAGTCGGTGTTCATCATCTTCTTCCAAGGAGACCAGCTCAAGACGCGCGTGAAGAAGATTTGCGAAGGTTTCCGCGCGACCCTGTACCCGTGCCCTGAAGCCCCTGCCGACAGGAGAGAGATGGCCATGGGAGTTATGACCAGGATCGAGGATTTGAACACGGTAAGAACAGTTTTTATTTTTATTTTGGAGTAAGGGTAAGGTGTTGCAAGTCTCTGGTATCTTCAACAAGTGGCTATACTTAAATGCACATTAGCGGTGGATCACTTTTCACCCTTAGGTATGCCTTAAGCAATAAGGCTGAAAAGTGGTCGACTGCAAGTGTCGGCGACGGTTCGTCAGGCGCACCCTGGAAATTACTTATTGCAGTGAGCACAACTATCACGTTGCGAAATTGCTTATGTTTTTAGGTAAAACAACAATACAAGAATAGCTCATACTGACCTCAGTATGAGCTATTCTTGTATTGTTGTTTCGATACAAGTGAAGTTAGGAAGACTAATTAAATTATAAGAATATATATACATATATCAAAATAAATCCCTATTTCCCTTGTTCACGGCATCACAAGTGAACGGCTGGACCAATTTTGCTAATTCTTTTTTTGTTGTATTTGTTATTGTCAGGAGAAGGTTCTTATTTTTTTATTATGTTGTAATCTAGTATGTTTATAAAATTAAATAAACGAAGTTGATAATTTCTTTATTTACACTCCCAAGACACAATCATCTGCGTAACCCTGACTTCCTGTATAACAGGAGCCAAAGTAAAATGTTGATAATCTTAATAGATTTTTCCAGCATTTTGTTGTAGGCGACAAGTAATCATAGCATAGTACTCGTATCTATTTTAACCTGTTGCTTATTTACCCGAGTTCGTTAGACTGCAACTGGCAACATCATGACCTCACTTGAATATTACAACATCATGACCTCACTTGAATATTACAACATCATGACCTCACTTGAATATTACAAGGATTCTGGATCGCAACTTCTAATGGGTTCGTTATTATTTTTATCTTTAACTTAATTCTCCTTATTGACTCATAAATCATAATGGATATAAGTACACTACTTACAATATAAAAAACTTTTTCCAAAAAAAAAACAACCGACTTCCAAAAAAACACTACAAAGTGAAAAATAACTTTAATTTCGGAAGTCGGTGTCTTTGGAGCTGTATTTGAATTTTTTGTCACCGCCTTCCGAAATTAAAGTTATTTTTCACTTTGTAGTGTTTTTTTGGAAGTCGGTTGTTTTTTTTTTTGGAAAAAGTTTTTATTTTTCGCTTTTTAGTGGTCCACATGTGCGTACCCCTTCACAGCATATCGGCGTGATGTTATGTTATGAACTGGTGTAAGCAATAGACAGACATGAGATTTCAGCAATCCCAGTCCATTTGCTATCATTTATTGAGGAGTTCCGTTGCCTATCTCCAAAGTTCTTCATCAGATCTTCACCAAATTGAAATGAGACCACTACGAGAAAGTACTCTTCCAAAAAAAAGCTAAATCGCTTCGTGTGCCTATAAAATTTGAAGAGTTCTCTCTATTTCTCCAGGTTCCCATCATCAGATCCTGACTTGATGATCATGGGACCACCTGGGAAGTATACCCTTTCAAACAAAAAAAACAAAATCCAAATCGGTCCAGCCATCTTCGAGTAATCGGGGAACATACATAAAAAAAAATAAAAAAAAAAAAAAAAAAAAAGGTTCCGACGAATTGATAACCTCCTCCTTTTTGAAGTCGGTTAAAAATAATCATAACGGAAACCATATAAAAAATCCATTGAAAGATATCTATGGGTCAAAGGACTTCCCGCACATATCCTATATGTACTACCATTACAGTTATCTTTAAACGTGGGCTGCACTGATAGAGTTATTTATACAACGGTAATAGGCTAAAGATTGCACTGTAATCGTAGTAATGCTGTGTAACTAGCACGTTAATATATGTACCGGTGGCCAGTGAGTGGGTCGCGAACTGTGTCATACTGACTGACATTTGATGCCATATTTCTTAAATTATCTTTTAAACATGTTGCGGCGACATTACCATATATTTATTTGATCAGATGAATCTGCTTTCTGAAAAATTATTCCGGTAGCGGTAATATCTGTTATCTGATAATAATCTGATTTCCCAGTAATGAACGTTATGGAGGAAAAGTCAAAAAAATCCCAAAGTGTAATGTCATATTCGTCAGGCTTATTGGTAGAAACATGATGAGTTGACGACGTTGAACGATGACTCCTGGTACGTCAAGTAGTTTCTGACGTCAAACTTTAGCGGAACATTGAAATAAATAATAGTAAGGTCCTCTTGATACTTGTACCACATATGGTACTGTACTATATGGCACCAATAATTTGCATCGAATTAATAGTACAACAGCAACATGAAGTCCAACCTCAGCCATTGTGTTGGCAACACAGCAATTTCCGCAAATGACCTACTGTTCTCTATCAAGCTCCATTTACATTCGACAATTTAAACTGGACAAGTTGTCATTTACACAGAATGCAACTAGAAACCGAGGGTACATAAATGGCTATTTTTAAATGAGTCTTGAGTCCTTGCGCAACCAGAGCACTCAGCTTCAATACCACCTTACTGATTAGCTGTTTAGCTAATATTTTAACTAGGTACGACTTTTGACCTCTTCTCATATCTTATCCTACTAATATAATAATAAAGCTGAATAGTTTGTCTTTTTATTTGACGCGCTAATCTCAGGACTTTCCTGTCGGAATTGGAAATTTATTTTTGCATTTGATAGTCCAATTCTTGAGGAAGGTTATACCTACCTAGGTTATGTAGGGTTAGGAGTTTTATTGAAATTATAGTTTAGTAGGTAAATCTTACAACTTCTTCCAGCAAGCAGAAGCTAGTTCATATCAAGAAAATAGAACTATTAAGGAGACTGTAAACTTTATATTCCCGAGTACTAAGTATTACGTTAGTGTGTTGGCGGACATACATATTATTTAAGCATTTAAAGTTTAGCATCTTTATCGTATGCTGGCACTGGCATGTACCTTTGTGGTTCGGTGTAACCTTCGCCATTGTAATAAAGCCATAAAGTTGACGTTTACTATCGACGCTATTAATGGACTGTGCTAGATTGCGTCCCATTTAGATAAAGTTTCGGTCGAATGTATGGGACGCATACGATGATATGACCCACTGATAAAGATCGGAAAGTTTTGATTATATCATTAGGTTTCCATAAAAATGGAATCTTTTGTTACTGATTACTGGATGGATACCTAAATCAAATATTTTCTGGGATCAACTGGTATTTATCACGTTAAGTGCTATGTGCTGTTGGTGTGATTTACCTAGAAACATAGTATGAACAAAAGCTAATCGAATCAATTCAGGTATCTATTCCATATAATTTTGTTTAGGTACCTTTGGACCTGCCAAAGGAAACGTATTTTTATTAATATTATATTGCTGTCAATGCCCGCTATCAATAGCAACATCATGGAATATTTTAGAGGTCGCCACCAAACCGGTATGTGCGAAGGTGACTATTGGGTATATTTGTTACTTTAATAACGTTTATTGAACAGAGAAAATATATTTAAAAAAAACATACTGGCAAAGCAATTGAGAAAACACATTATTTAAGCAAACATATCAGCACCGTTATGTTTGTTATCGTTAGAAGTTTTATGTAAAGGGTTTTGGTACATCAATAAAATGGATAAATAAATAAACTGAGGTTAGGGTGTCGATGTAACATATCTTATAAGAACAGCTGTTTTTTTATGACGTTATCATTAACGAAGATGGTCACCCGCTGAGTAACGCGATGATTAAATAAGTAATTATCTTAATCTGTAGAGGTATCATCAAGTCATCATTATTATACAACTTGATGCAATATGTGTCTTGTCGTTTTGAGTCAAGGACACCGGTAAGATTGGCTAGGTACGTCATTAGTAGTATATTCGGAAGAGGTAGAAAGAAAAATTGGTTTATTTGTCTACTTCAGAATTGTCGCACCTAGATATGTAACTAGCAAACAACAAAAGAAGAGTACCTCCTACCTACTTCTTAGTTTGCAATCGAAATACCAAATAAACATGTACTTCCCTTCCCCCCGGAACTCGAACACGAGCAGACGTGCAATAGACGCCACACAGTTTTATTTTATTTTTAATTAACAATAAAAAACTAAGTTTATTCCGCTCAAAAAAATAGGAGTGCATAACTCAAAGGAGTATTAGTCCACGGGCAGTTGCTAACACTGTACGCACGCACACAAACGCTGTACATGGAAACCGTCTGCGTGTGAGCAGCCCCGAGGTATTGCTGTCTCCGTTGTGCACGCCGCACGCGCCGCCGCCGCCGCCTCTACGTGAGTGCCGGCCACCGCTTACTACCTGCGCTCCTGGTACTCGCTGGTGCGGACTGTCGTGTTACGCCCCGCCCCCGCCTGCTTACGTTACGCCGACTCTTCTGTAACGACGGACAACTGTTGCCTCCACTAAGTACCTACACGCCTAGTACTCGTAGCAGAAATTAGTGAAGTTTATTGCGATTTCGGACGATGAAAGAAGCATCATCGGTGAGTAGTAATTAACTAATTAATTATTCACGCATTCACAATCTGCGCTGACACAATCCCTGAGGGTGCACTACTACCTCACACAGCAAACTAAAGGAGAACAATTATAACTCAATTGATCTAAGTCTGGACACCTGCGATAAGATATTGCGTCACCACCAACAGTTTCTGCCTGCCTGGTACGTCGTTACTGGTGTGGTGAATAACTATGCCCGTCAATCGCTCTCCTCCTGTCTCTCCATTGCCAGTGATATCTGTCACCGAGACAGACAACATTTCATCTACATCCGTACGATCAACTTCACATGACTCATCGCTGCACCAATGTTCCTCGGCGCCCGATCTGTCGCTCGATTATGCTAACGTCACGGATCGTAAAAAGAAAAAGCTCGTGGGAGTAAGTGAGACTGCATCCGCGGAGCTTACTAGGACCATGCTCGCTACCTTCTCCAGTAAACAGGAAACTCAGCTCGAGGGTATGATGCTCAAGATTAATAACATCATTGAACAAAATATTGAGTTGAAATTGAGTGTTGAGGTAATGTCAGCCAAGTATGACGAGTTTTTAAACCGTATATCGTCCTTAGAAGCTGAGAAAAAAGAGGACAAAAAGCTGATTCGGCAACTTGGAGATAAGATTGAGTTTTTGGAGCGCAATACGAGGGCCACTGAAATAGAAATTCGAAACGTACCGAAGGCCGAAGGTGAGACGAAAGATGACCTCTGTGATTTGGTTGTCAATTTGGGAGAAACTTTAAAGCTAAATATTAGTCAAAATAACCTGAAAGATATACACAGAGTGAAATCAAAAGATAGCTCCAACCCAATAATTGTGAACTTCAACTCCGTCATAACTAAAGATAAGGTGATTAAGGGAGTCAAGATGTTCAATAAGACCAAAGACAAGGGAGAAAAGCTCAATACCACCCACCTGAAGTTCAAGAACAAACAACCAATTTATGTGTCAGAAAGACTTACGTATAACGCGCAGAAATTGTACTACCTAGCCAGAACACAGCACAAAAACTATGGGTATGATTTTTGCTGGACTTCATATGGCGTAATTTATATGCGCAAGAAAGTTGGCGACCCCCAGATCCGTATAAACTCAGAAGAGGATTTTCAAAAGCTTAGACCTGCTAGTTGTCTTTGACTGATACTGCTCTCATGTAAGATTTCTTGTATGTTTACTAAACCCTTTATCCATTGTTTATGTCTATTTTGCATAAATGTAAATGTCGTGCTAATAACGTTATATAATATATACATTACAATACATAAAAAACTACACAAACCAACACCAAAAACACACAGCGACCTATAAAAAAGGTTTATTACACTCTCATACGCAGTCACACATTCAAGTTTACACTATTGGAATATTGAATACGAAAAATCATATTCCTCAACAATTAAATAAACATATCCTTGTTCTGTACGTCTCACCTAAATCAAATAGCGTTATATATAAGGGAAATCTAGTGCCTAAAACTGTGACTAATTTGCTTACGCTTCACCAATGGCTTCCATAAATAACATCATTCAAGACATTGATGATGTATCGGTGGCTAAATCTTATAAATGTGACCCGGAAACATGTGGCAATTTAATCAAGTCTACTTCTAAAGCATTGACTGTAATCTCACAAAATATTCGCAGTGTCTATAAAAATATGGATGGTTTTATTGTTCATTTGGCTAGGCTTAAATTTAAACCCGACATAATCATTTTAACTGAATGCTGGTTGAGTGAGCACAAATCACCACCACTTTTAGACAATTACTCATGCTACTTTTCCAAGAAAAGCCTAAATCAAAATGGTGGAATCGTCATTTATGTCACCAGTGATATCAAGTGTGCTGTAGAGGAACCTGATCCTTTTGGAGCAAATTTTATGTTACTTACAATTAACAACGATATTACCATTTTGGCTGCGTACAGATCTCCGTCAATTTATTGCATCGACAACTTTTTGAACTCGATTGACAGCATACTTCGTCCTATTAATTGCAATAATATTATTATTATTGGAGATGTAAATATAGATATTAAGCCTGACAATAGTGACAGAAATAGTTCACCATATTTAAATCTCACTGCAGAGCTGGGTCTTCTCCCAGGGCATACATTGCCAACTAGGTTAAATAATTGTTTGGATCACATCATGATCAAAACAAATAGGTCAGCCACAGTCATCGTCATAGAGTCCACAGTTACTGATCACGACTCGGTCCTTGTTAGTTTATCATGTAGGCGTGAACAAATAAGGAAATCGAACATATTAGTTAAGACAGATCTTAATGCAACTATAAAGCAATTAGAATCTATGGATTTCTCTTTTGTTTCTCCTTCAGCGAATGCTGAAGAAGCTGCAACTCTTTTTACTGAAAACTTGACTTCTGCGATAAAATCTAACACAACGTCTAGTATTGTTTCTGGTCGTAAGAGAACCATAAAACCATGGATTACACCTGGTTTGGTTCGGTGTATCCGAAACCGTGATAAGCTACATGTTAAGGTGAGGAAAAATCCCAATAACTCTGTTCTCGAAGTAGCGTACAAGCGCTACAGAAATTTCTGTAACGCTCTATTGCGGAAGCTTAAAAGAAATTATGAAAAAAGTCTTTTACAAAATGCAAGAAGTAGTAAGGAAACGTGGTCTGCCATAAAATCTATCACTGGTACTGCCAAGCAAAAATCTCCTGCTGATGATTTACTGAAGAACTGTAATAGCTCACACGATGCCGTTGAAACTGTGAACCATTTTTTTGCGGATGCCGGAAAGCTACTCGCCGACAAGATTAAATGCTCTGACAATCCCGAAATCACTCTGTCTACTTTAAATGATTTCAGTAGACCTCGCGTCTCGAATTCTATGGTACTGCTCCCACCAAACGAATCAGAAATTGAATCTCTTGTTATGAATCAAAAAAATGACTCTGCAACGGGCTGGGACTCTATTTCGAACAGGTTTCTAAAAATGTCAAAACATATTATCGTCCCACACTTTACCACGATCGTTGGGCTATGTATAGAGCAGGGCGTTTTTCCTAGTGTATTTAAAAGGGCACTCATCACCCCTGTCTACAAGAGTGGAGCTCGAGACAGTGTAACAAACTACAGACCAATTTCTGTGTTGCCAGCGCTCTCTAAATTACTAGAAAAAATATTGAATAACCAACTCATGAAATTCTTGGAAAAAAATAACGTATTATCTGACTCCCAATTTGGCTTTAGGGTAGGTAAAAATACAGATGGAGCCGTTAGCTCGTTAGTAGATTATATTACAGCTTGTCTTGATAATAAACAAAAGTGTGTTGGAGTCTTTATTGACCTGGCCAAGGCTTTTGACACTGTCTCGATCCCTGCTCTTGTTGACAAGCTGGAAAACTGTGGAATTAGGGGATTGGCACTTAAAATCTATAAAGACTTTCTTACTTGCCGTTTGCAGAGGGTTAAAGTGGGTAGTGCTATTAGTTCGGATGTCGGAGTCACATATGGAGTCCCACAGGGTAGCATTCTCGGTCCCAGTCTCTTCCTGATTTATATAAACGACTTATGTGAAATGACACTAAACAAAGGCAAAATATTTACATATGCCGATGACACAGCCTTGGTGTTTCAGGGAGAGACTTGGGATGTAGTCCAACAAAATGCGGAGGTGGGGCTCCATAAAGTCTGCTTGTGGCTAAGGCATAACCTATTAACACTTAATATATCCAAAACCTCATTTGTACAGTTCACTAACGCTCGCATAAAACAGCCCAATGTGGAGGTCCGGATTCACACATGCAAATTACCTTTCACACAACAGTGCTCGTGTACAACTCTGAGCAAATCTAATACAGTCAAATACCTTGGGGTTCTCTTAGACGGGAAAATATCATGGCAACCGCATATCGACATGGTTTCGTCACGAGTCAGGAAACTTGTTTGGGTTTTTAAAAATCTGAGGCATGTGGCTGACAGTGATCTCCTCCGTTCAGTATATTTTGCATTGGCACAATCAGTTATTGGTTACTGTATTGGGGTCTGGGGAGGTGCATGTAAAACGCATCTCTTACGCCTGGAAAGAGCACAACGGTCCTTGCTTAAAACAATGTTGTTCAAACCATACAGATTTCCCACAAAGACATTATACGAGTTGTGCCGGGTATTTACAGTAAGACAACTTTTTATTTTCCAGATAATTGCTAAAAAACACGTATCTACCCCATATGATCCAGATAAACTTCGAAATAAGCGAACAACTCCAAACGTAGTTGAATCTGTTAAATGTCGCACGGCTTTTGCAAGACGACAAAACGCTTTTCTGTCTGTATATTTATACAACAAAATTAATAGAACCTTACATTTTTATCCGTTAACACTACATGAATGTAAACTTAAAGTAAAGAACTGGCTATTTACTCTTGATTATGAGGATGTAGAGAAAATAATGAATAATTAATCTCTATCTACTAAGGAACACATACATAGAACACACCTTTCTTTCATACACCTACTCGTACACAAACACGAATTGGCACCCACCAACACGCACACGTACACCTTCCACACACACACACACACAGCACGATATAATAATAATTTTAGAATAAGTTACATACGTTATTGATGTTTATTTTTTTTGTTTTTTAATATTTTTTATTTTGTTTTCACTTCCTTTAAAACTGTATGTTGTAGCACATTTGTTTGCCTATTCCTATGTTGACATTAGTTTCTAAGCCAAATAAAATGGGAGAGGGCGCTGACTCCTGACATACAGGTACACCTAGTTCGGGAGTCAGAGGCTTCAAAGAAGATTTATAACCTATTATGTCAATAAATGAATTTGAATTTGAATTTGACTTTTCCTCTTTTCTCAACGAAACCTCATGTCATCATCATCTGCCTGCCTTTTCCCAACTATGTTGGGGCGGCTTCCAGTCTAACCGGATGCAGCTGAGAACCAGTATTTTACATGGAGCGATTGGCTATCTGACCTCCACAACCCAGTTACTGGGTAATACGACACACCTTGGTAAGACTGGTTGTCAGATTTTCGGGCTTTTGACGACCCGTAACGACTGTCAAAGATCCACGAATGACAACCAGGACGAACGGCTTAACATGTTTTTTTAGGCACGGAGGGGTCTTGGTATGTAAATATGGTCACCCATCCACCGACCGATCGCAGCAAGTGTAGCTTAACCTGATCTATCGACTCGTGCAGCTCTTATTAAAAATAAATAAAATAAAATGAGCCTTTATTGCTGTTAGATTTTAAATTAAATTAAAAAAAAACATTTATTTCAGGTACCACATAACCCATAATTGAAAGCATCTTTAAAATAAATTATTCAATAATATATACAAAAACACACAAAAATTAAATACAATATAAATACAATTATTACTGTCTGCTCAGGCACGTAGATAAATAACGCAAAATTCATTGCGTTATTTACCTACGCTTTAGCTTCTAAACATCTCCTATACGTCAATCGATCATCTCAGCTTATCGCAGTCCACCGCTGCAGGCTTAGCACGAGAACCGTACACAAGCGTTTTGTCGTCGGAAGAGTAGACAAAAATGACGTTTACGTATAGACAGTTGACAGTTTTTCACCGAGAAATGTAGACAAGCGATTTCTATTCTACAGTAGAGTAGAAATAAAAAGCGTCATGCTAAGCATACATAGCAGGACATATGCCTCTAGGCTGAGCCACAACACTCTGTCCTCCGCCATCCGCATCTAGTCTGTCCCAGCCACCTTTTTAAGGTCGTCGGTCCATCTAGCAGGGGGGCGTCCCGCACTACGTTTGCAGATACGCGGTCTCCAGTCCAGGACTCTTTTGCTGCACCGTCCATCGGTCCTTCGACAAACATGGCCAACCCACTGCACTTCAGCTTGCTCACTCTACAAGCTATGTCGGTGACTCCTGTTCTTGTCCGGATAATTTCATTCCTGATTTTATCCTTCAAAGAAACTCCGACCATATCCCACTCCATAGCGCTCTGAGCGACCTTAAATTTGTGGACCAGCCCAACTGTCAAGTTCAGCGAGGTGATGGTCCAGCCTCATCGAACGTCCATTTTACGTAGCCAGATATAGTCGTCGTTGGTAGCCTGTCGTAACCCGGGGATTCTTCGCACCCCCCGTCCCGCCGTTACCGTGACCGCTACCTTGGCCAGGTTTAGCGGGACCACTGGTAACTGGGGGCCGTAGTTTTGGCACTTTATCCATGGAAGGTTTGATGCCCGTAGTCACCACGCTGGGCATGCGGGTTGATGATCGCAGAGCCAGTCTCCTATACATAACTTAGGAGAAATCGTCGTTTTAATCTCACGAGCCGAATACACGCAAGACCACCCAGAAGTGGCTGATAGATGCGCGCATTTCGCGTTTAGTCGTGACAGACGAGAGGGTAGTTGAGCAGACAGTAATAAGAGCCGCAACGAAAACTCATGCCTTGGTAAAAAAAGATAAGCAATAATTGTGCCAGAATAATTGTACAATTCAGGGGGCCTACTACCTACGCACGAAGTCCGTCGTTTCGGTCGAAGTAACGGGCGTTTCCAACTCCGTTATCACTTACGTACAGAAGATTAGTTTGGAGCCCGAACTAAGAATGAATGACAACACGATTTGACAGCTGTCACTAATCCCGATATGTTTTTGCCCGTCCAAAAAAGTTAGTTAATTGGCTGTAGGATTCACTATGAAGTTTCGAACTACTTTCGGACGGGCCCGTATCTTCGTTGACGGAGTTAGAGAGTAGGCCCCCTGATACGAATAAGGCGAATAATTTTCAACGCACTGCTTACTGCCGAGGATTAAAAATCCAACTGCGTGTATTTTTGACGCGCGGTGATGCGCACTGTTGAATTCTCAATGCTCGGCTCAATACCGAGAGTTGAAAATTCAGTGCGCCGTAAACATCGTCGTGTTAAAAAATCACCCGTGCCACCTGGGCTTACAGAACAACAATACTTAAAACGAAGCTAATCCTACCCATCTTCTTCAGGTGTTAGGCCAGACCCAAGACCACCGTCACCGGGTGCTGGTAGCAGCAGCGAAGAATATCAAGAACTGGTTCGTCAAGGTGCGCAAGATCAAGGCTATCTACCACACGCTGAACCTCTTCAACCTGGACGTCACGCAGAAGTGTTTGATCGCCGAGTGCTGGGTGCCTGCACTTGATCTGGAGACCATACAGCTGGCTTTGAGAAGGGGGACGGTGAGTTACAAATATTATTTTGTATTCTTGTTTGCCATTCCCATTTCATTCGCAGTGGACTAACGACGATCTATTCAAAAGTTGGGATCAGCCGACGTCGATCCAAAGTTTTGACTAGAAGATCCAATTGATCTTGTTCGAGCATTGAGATAAAATTCTCCTACTTAACACGTCTGAATGCTAATTACTACCGGCTGTTTATTATCAAACCTGTAGATATATTAGTCATGCTATTATGAATGTTTACGGCACAGGATAATCCCAAAACATGCACGTGAGTGTTTACTCACGGCGCCTTATACAATCAAACACATGATTCACACGAGATATGTCACATTGTCAACATTATTTTATGCAGAAGAAAGCAAGGTCAATATTGTTCTTATAAGACGAACACGAGGCGGGCTTAATACCATATTGTGAACCACGTGTTGAAATAGGATGCGGCGAGATAGCCTGCGGAATTCAACAAATATTTAATTATAATTGTATAAATAAATATTTGATACGGCCGCGAATTATAATTACATCAACATACAACCTGATATTGACCTGTAAAATGCAAAATACGTATGAAAAATTGAATTTCGCGAATTAATTAACTTAATCCAGACTAAGGCACGCAAAATAAAATAATAATAAAAACACTACATCACCTCGCCACCGTATGGTTGGTCCATAAGATTACAGTGGCCCTAGTATCAGTTTTATTTAAAAATCTCGATCAAATGCTTCGAGTGCGTTCGGCGCTCCCATTGGTCCGTCACCAATTCAGGGCCAATCGAAACGCTAAACGCGCTCGATGCGTTTGATCGAGATGGTAAAATTAACCTCACACTAAGGCCTTAATACTATGCTCGGGATCATCGCATTTCCAAATACAAACGAGCTTTCCTCCCATTTTGAAAATAAATTACACTAAATTAAAAGAGTATTAACAACTCTATATACTTCCAAGTCGATCGAGAGCGTTCGGTCGGCACCGACGGCAGACCGGACAACTGATAGAAACCCGACGACTGACGAAACACAAGTTTTGCCGAGGGACATTAAGAAACAGTGTCGTGCAGTCCATAAAGACAGAAAGACACGGCCTACCTTACCTAAATCAAATAAATATTTAAAACTAACATTATTTTATCAATAAACAAAAAAAATATTTATTTATAATCAGCTCCACCTGTCGAGCGTCGGTCGTATCATTAGTATCATAGATGCAATACCTGTTCGTTCGTACAATTTGACGCAACTTCGCATTGCGATGCATTAGCGCCGCTGAGTGCCTCGGGTGAGATTCTCTATTCGCGTCTTAATGTTTATATGTGTACTCTCGTGGTCATGTAGTTTTATTGGGTGTGTGTTCCTATACATACGTGGCACACAATGTAACAAATAATGCACACAACCGTACAGGGTGGTCAGTGGCTACAACATGACGAAATACCGAACTTACCGAAGTTTTCCGAGCAAAGTGCGACTATCTTAAAAAGTAGCACTGTTTCATTGAATTGTCGCTACATAAACCACCATTACTTTATTTTTATATTCCGACGGCATTGTTTATTTTGATTTATTTTTATTTGTTTTGGTTGTGAGCTATGATAGCATGTACCTATTTAAGATTTTAACGTTGATAATAGTGTGAAAAATGATAATATACACTTAGAAAAATGTTCAGGTGGTGTGTGTATAGAGAAAAGAAAAAATGATGCGTTTTCAAATCTATCTTTCGGTGACAAAAAAAATAACAAATGATCGTGATAGTTGTACACCGGATTTGCAATTAAAACAAACTAAAGGTAAAGTTAATTGTAAAAATACAAAACAATATGCAATCGGTTATTCTGTTTTGCGCAGGAGCGCAGTGGCAGCTCGGTGCCGCCCATCCTCAACCGCATGGAGACGGCGCAGGCGCCGCCCACGTACAACCGCACCAACAAGTTCACGGCCGCCTTCCAGCACCTCATCTACGCGTACGGCGTGGCCACCTACCGCGAGGTCAACCCTGGTATGTAGCGCTGCTTTACTGCACACTTTCTACTATGATTGTGTCACGCTAACGACTGTTAAGAAAAGACTTCTGCAAAACGTGTATAGACTTGTCAAAAGTAAGCGTTTTTCTAGGAGACATTAAAATGATTTTCTTCTATTTCTAATGAGCAAGAGTATTGTTGCCACAATCATCGCGTTTGACAATACATTGGAAGTTGCGAACTACATTCCATGCTGCTTCATCTTATCAAAATATAACTGCTTTTCATAAAAAAAACTACAATATCAACTACTAGGCAGAGCATAGGACAAAACCCTACCGCTCCAATTCCTAAATAAATCTATAATTTATCTCTCATTTATTATTACTATTGTTCAAAATTCCAACATAATTAATTTAAAACTTAATCTATTACAATTATATAAAAATGTAGCTTTCTGCACTTCTCCATATAAACTTAACTAAGGCAGTGTCATACTCCTACGTCCGCATAATTTTCGTAAGAAGGGGTAAAAAATGTTTGCTGCACATAATATATAGATTATTTCGTCTCCAGCTCCATACACGATCATAACGTTCCCGTTCCTGTTCGCGGTGATGTTCGGCGACCTCGGGCACGGCGCGCTCATGGCCATATTCGGATTCTGGATGTGCTACAAGGAGAAACCTCTGCAGGCGAAGAAGATTGACAGCGAGGTGAGATAAATAGACTGCTTTGTCGAGAAGGGTTGTTAGCTAATTAACTCTTTGCATAAAAATACGGATCCAAAGACACCGAATTCCGAAATTAAAGTTATTTTCCACTTTGTAGTGTTTTTTTTGGAAGTTGGTTGTTTTCTTTTTCTAAAAAAGTTTTTATTAAATTGTGTAATTTCATTTAAAAAAATTGCTTTAAAAAAACCAACGAAAGCCGCAGAAACACCCACAATGGTGAATTTTGCGGTTAACATAAACTAATAAACCAATTTTCTGATAAAACGGACATGTTTATAAAACAATATCAATCCTAAACTCTTTTCTCTACAAAATTATGTAACTGATCTGAAGCCCATTTAAAAAAAATCAAAATCTATTTGCAATCACATATTAGCGACAATACATGACAAAAACTTGTCAAAAATGTAGGTAAATAAGAGTTAAGTAGGTTTGAATAGATTGATAGCTAAGGTTAGCATGCAATCGTTTAAAAAAGAATGCCCCTCCAATGGTCAATTCCCGTAATTAAAAACCTCCATAATCTAGTGGCAATCAAATCTTAGCTAAAATAGATAGATGTCCAAAATGTAGGTAAATAATAGATATTTATGACATTGAGACTGAGATTCATAAAAATACGGGTATTGCTCCTCTGATATTGTAATTCATTCACACACCATATCTAATCAGTTCCTCTCTCCGCCACCAGATCTGGAACATATTCTTCGGCGGGCGCTACATCATCTTGCTCATGGGGCTGTTCTCCATGTACACGGGTCTGATCTACAATGACATTTTCTCCAAGAGTCTGAACATCTTCGGGTCGGCGTGGCGGAACAACTACAACGAGTCCACGCTATTGACTAATAAGTTGTTACAACTTAACCCCGATTCGATGGATTATGTGCAGACTCCATATCCGTTTGGTATTGATCCAGTTTGGCAGGTGAGAGTTTGAGCTTACCTATTTCTTGTCAAGGTAAGGCGCTAAGGTTCATTGTTAGGTTGTATGTCGATAGAAATTTATGATTCGCGACCGTAACAAATATGACTTTACAGAACAAAAATCGTCAATAAAACCCTTTCGAGTTCATTTAGTCCCATTAAATGACTTTTACTTGAAATATTCATTCAATTTAGAAGTTATTGATGATTTTAATGATTATGTTTCTGTAAATACATACGTGATACGTTGGCAAATCATTTTTTGTTCAACATACAGCCTACACTGACCTGCAAATTGCAAAAAAACGTTCGAACATTTCTGTAGCTACCTTAGTGCTTCCCCTTAAAATGGTTTTAGAATCCGAAGTAGAACTTAGAAAGCCAAGAATGAAAGCGATATGAAGATATTTATGGTGTAAATGTGTACTAAGGGACTTCCAAGCTTCACCCTTAATCTGTTCTATACAGTGTGTAGCGTAAATAATAGATAACCCTGAAACTGTCGATCGGCCAGATTATTATCTATCATTTACCCCACTTATATCATCATTATAGATGATTTTTTTGTTCGATACAGGCTCCCAAAATTGCATAATTCCTCAGAAAAATGTTAAAATTTCAGAATAAGTATTTTTACACGCTTTATATTAGCTTCACTTGTATGTTTGTATGTAACCGACTCCTTAGAGCGCAATTTTGACCCACTTTAAACGGTCAGATTTCATTAAAACTTTGTAAACTTATCGAGGACCGATGACAAGAATAAAAATGTTAAGTGATAGCCCATATAATATGGCAATAAAATATATAATAAGTTGCCAAACATGTTTAAAACTGAAAAATCAGTAGCAATATTCCAAAAAAGGCTAAAACTATACCTAATTAAAAAATGTTTCTAATCAGTGAAAGAATTTCTAGAATTTAGCTTAAAATAACGTTTTTACACGCTTTATATTAGCTCGGGTTGTATGTATGTAACGGAATCTTTGAGCGCGATTTTGACCCACTTTAAACGGTCAGATTTCATTGAAACTTTGTAAACTTGTCGAGGACCGATGACAATTTAATAATTTAAAAAAAAATGAGAAAAAAAAACACGTTTTGTAGTTAGCAGAACTAAAAAATAAAAAATAAATAATAGTTTAAAAAACTAAAAAACACGCTTTAAAAACCAAACTAAAAAAGGAGAAAATAATTTAATTCAATTTTAAAGCGTGGGGTGCTTGACATTAATTGATTATAAAAATACTTCAAAAAGCACCCCACGCTTTTTAATTGAATTAAATTATTTTCTCCTTTTTTAGTTTGGTTTTTAAAGCGTGTTTTTTAGTTTTTTAAACTATTATTTATTTTTTAGTTTGGTTTTTAAAGCGTGTTTTTTAGTTTTTTAAACTATTATTTATTTTCTACTTTTTAGTTCTGCTAACTACAAAAACGTGTTTTTTTTTTGTTATTATTTTTTTCATTTTTCTCAATTTTTTTTTTTTAAAATGATTGAATTGTCAAAGTGAAAGTCAAAACGTTTATTGCGAACTAAGTGTACAGTGTTGGTGTTATCTGATGTTAGTACTTATCATCCTAAATTAGAATGCATTAAAGATTATTATTATATTATTATTTTCTTTTATATTATAGATTATAGTTAAGACCAGATTAATGTCGATAATAATGAATTTAATACAATTATTCAGCAATATTCAAGTCATTCTTTTCAGGTAGTATAAATTATAATTAAAGTATCATAATTATGAAGTTAAATAGGATAGGATAGACCAAATCTTATTGTTTGTATAGGACAGATCTCCTCTTTTAACTAAAAAAGAAGAAAACAATTTAATTCAAAATCTTGATACTGATCTGACAATAAAATATTCAGGAGTGACATTAAAAAAAAAAACAAATCGAGAAAAAAAAAACACCAATTGTAGAAATGGTGTTGGGGGGTTTATATCCAGAATTATTTAAATAAAAAGCTTCCGATGATTTTAGAGTTGTATTCCGTGCAAAGACAAGATGAAGAAGAAAAAAGTAACAAAAGTTGTACAAAATGGTAGGTACTTATAAAATAAATCTTAATAGCTAAACGTTCACGCAGTGAGACGCATTGGTGCATTATTGCTCAAGAAACTTGAATAGGCGTTTAAGTAAAAGCGTTAATAATCTAAACATCCCCCCGGGCGTTGAGAGATGGTCTCTCAACCAGAATCCTCGGTATGAGATAAAGGTAATGGGCATATCTTGCTGAAAGCGCGACGAACCACTCCACATGTCGTCTTGATGTCAGCGACGCGGTTGATTCCGTCCTGTCCAGGGAAAACTTCTATGACTCGGCCCAATCGCCACTTCAAGGGAGGTAGTTTCTCATCCTTTATGAGCACAAGAGTGTCTTTTTCCAATGGTTTAGTGCGGGATCGCCATTTCACTCGCTGCTGTAGCTCTGAGACGTATTCTTTGCTCCATCGGGACCAGAAATGTTGACGGAGTTGCTCAATCCTCTGGTGTCTGGTCAAATAAGTCACAGATCGGTCCTCGAGGTTAGGTGCAGGTAATGCTGTCAGTGGCCGTCCTATTAGAAAGTGTCCAGGCGTAAGCGGCGACAAATCGTTGGAATTTGATGAGAGTGGTGTGAGTGGGCGAGAATTGAGTAAGGCTTCTATTTGAACTAACACAGTGTTCAGCTCCTCAAATGTAAGATTACAATTTCCCAGTACTCTCTTTAAATGATATTTAGTAGATTTAATACCGGCCTCCCAAAGACCTCCAAAGTGAGGAGCGTAAGGAGGGATAAAATGAAAGTTAATCTCTTCATTTGCTAAATCACTAGATAACGAATTGCAATTACCCTTTATGAACTTGCCAAGTTCGTGATATGCTCCAACAAACGAGGTCCCATTATCAGAGTAGATGTGTTTAGGTTTTCCTCTTCGCGACACGAATCTACGGAGAACTGATAAAAAATTGTTGCTTGTTAAATCACCTGCCAACTCGATATGTACTGCCTTAGTCGTGAAACATACAAAAAGAACAACGTATACTTTAGTAAGACGACAACCACGCCCTTGTCTAGTGGCTGACATAATCGGTCCAGCATAATCCACACCTACTGTTTCAAAGGGATACCCCCCGGGAATCAAACGCTGCTCTGGCAAATTACCCATGAGAGGAGAGACCACCTGTCCTTTCATACGACAGCATAAAATACATTTATTGAAAATTGATTTAGCCAAACGTCTACCACCAATCGGCCAATAATTTTCTCTAATGGACGCTAGTAACAGTTGCGGCCCAGCGTGCATAAGTTTTTTGTGCATAAGTTCGAATAACAATTTTGTGAAAATATGAGTGGACTGTATTAATAAAGGATGTTTTTTATCGTAACAAAATTGTGAGTTTTCGAGTCGACCTCCGACACGCATTAAGTTATCTTGGTCTAGAAAAACTTTGAACTTAATCAATGGACTCTTTTTTGGTAAATCTTTTTTATTTAATAAAAGTGTGTATTCTGAAAATGAGTCCCTTTGCGAGAGCCTTATGATAAAATTTAATGACTGTTTTAATTCGTCAGTGCTGAGAAATTGATTTTTGAATGATCCCTTTTTAGTATAACTAGTTATAAATCTCATAACATATGCCACCGACCGTTTAAGAGTAGTGAAATTTGAAAATCTATTAAATTCTATAACTGGTCGTGGACTTGCGGTTGTAACAAGTAACGAAACTTCGGAACGAATTTCAGGAAGTTTTGCCTTTGTTACTGTAGGATTACTAGGCCATTTCGAAATGTCGTATCTTAAAAATTCAGGGCCTGACCACCACAAATCTAGAGATTGCAAAAGACTTACATCTATTCCGCGTGAAATATGGTCAGCTGGGTTTAAATTTGTAGGGACGTGCCTCCAGGAGCATGCAGCTGTCTTGTCCAATATCTCTGCGATACGGTTGCGCACAAACGGCTGTAATTTATTAGGTAACATCTTAAGCCAGCCTAATACAACCGTCGAGTCAGTCCAGAAGGTGACACTTCTGACTTGAGCTCTAAGCGCATATATCACCTTTTCGTAAAGACGAACACCAACCAACGCCGCGCAAAGCTCAAGTCTTGGTATCGTCGTTGGTTTAATTGGAACTACTCGGCTTTTGGCTGTAAGCAAACGTATTAAGACGTTAGAATCATGACTTGTACTTCGAACATAAATACATGCTCCGTATGCAATTTGCGAGGCATCACTGAATATGTGCAGGTCTATACCTTTATACGAATCACAAAGTACGATCCGTGGAATACTTAATGTATTTAACATTGGTAAGCCACGTATAATATTAGACCAAATTTTGGATATGTCAGATGGCAACTGATCGTCCCATCCCAATTTATGCACCCAAAGTTTTTGCATGATGGTTTTCATAACAATAATATAAGGAGCTAATAGACCTAGCGGATCAAAAATCTGAGAAATTGTAGAAAGTATCCCGCGTTTTGTCATTACATTAGTAACATTGGGATTAATTGAATAACATAACACGTCGGGCTCAGTATGCCAGCTCAGACCTAAAGTTTTGCAAGGTTCCATTGAACCAATGTTCAAACTGAATGAAGAATGATCTGTATGATCTGACACTACTTGAGAATTATTTGATTTCCATTTACGTAATGGCATTCCAGCTGAAGCTAGTTCTGCGGTTACCTTATGACGTATATCAAGGACCTCTTTAATTGTATCCCCTCCCGAAAGCAAATCATCGACATAAAAATCATGTTTTATGATAACAGCAATTTTTTTGTCAGTGCAATCGAGGCCTACCTGTCTAAGACACCTAGTGGCAAGATACGGTGCGCTAGCGGTACCGTACGTAACTGTATTTAACTGGTAGGCTACCATAGGTTTTGCGGGATCATCCCGCCATAGGATCTGCTGTAGCTGCCTGTCATCTTGGTGTACTATTATCTGGCGGTACATCTTTTCCACATCTGCGGAGAGGACATATTTATATTTCCTAAACCGAAGAAGAATTGACACCAAGTCATCTTGTACAGTAGGTCCTGTCATCTGTAAATGATTAAATGAAACACCTGAGGTGGTGGGACTACTAGCGTTGAACACCACTCTCAGTTTTGTAGTTAAACTACTTTCACGCACAACGCCATGATGAGGTATAAAATATGCAACCTTCTGTGGATCAGGTGAACATTTAGACATATGTTTTAACTCAACATATTCCTTCATGAAATCACAATAACGTGCTTTAAATGATGGTTGACCCTTAAACCTGCGCTCTAATGAAAGCAGACAGTGCTTAGCTCTATGCACAGAGTCACCTAAGTTATGATGCGATTGTTTTAACGGTATTCTCACACAGAAACGGCCGTCCTTAAGTCGCGTTGTGTTTTGAATGAAGTGCTCTTCACACATTTTCTCCTCTTGAGAATATATTGATGACTGATGGCTAACTTCCTCAAGCTGCCAAAAACGCATTAAAAGGTTTTGAATGTCATCAGTATTTGAGTTATCAACTAAAACATTAGTTTTGGGATTATTAAACTTTGTCAAATTACAAAGTAGAGGAAGCGAACACGGAACTTGGCCACTATGTAGCATAGGGCCTGAAGCTATCCAACCAAGTCTAGTTTCATATAGCACCGGTTTGCCAGTACCGAGGTTTATCTTTTCTGTACCCAAGAGGTCCCAGAAAACATCAGCACCTATAATTAAGTCCACAGGAGATGGTGCATAAAAGTGAGGATCAGCTAAACATAAATTACTCGGAATATTTAGTTCATTGAGATCCAACTGACGACAAGGCACTTCATCAGTAATAGAAGGTAAGATAAAACAGCAAATATTTTTAGAAAAGTTTTCATTTAATGATTTTATTGGAACGCAACACATTTTACCTATTGGTGACTTGGAATTATTTATACCCATCAGTGACTCGCTCACTTTGATAGTCGGTAAATTTAGTAAATTACAGAATTTTTCTGTTATAAGGCACGACGTACTGCCACTGTCCAGAATGGCACGGCCGAGATGTTCGCGGTTATTGCCATCATAAACTTTTAATAGTGAAGTGGCTAAAAGAACTTCTTTATTTTGAACATTCGTCGTGACTTGTGCCGATAACGTTACGTTATTATTGGCCAGTGGTTCAGTAACTTGACCGCTGTCATCGCGGTTACCAATGGTAGTAGATGGCTTAATTGTTGACTTAGCTTTGACATCTGTAACATGAACAAGTGTGTTGTGCTTGCGCTTACACACTTTGCAACCACTTGATTTACAATGATTGGCATAATGGCCTGTGCGGAAACAATTAAAACATATTTTATATTGTGGTAGTAATTCTAACCTCTGTTCATTACTAAGCCCTAAAAATTGTGAACAGTTACTGAGGTTATGTTCACCTCGACATTTCGGGCACGATTTTAATGAATTAGGACCAGAATTAGGCCGACTAGTTGACGTGCTGGTCACAGATACCATGGTTTTATGTTTATTGGTAGAATTTGAAGAATTATTATTAGAATTATTTTGTGACATTTCAATAGTTTCTAATAAATCTGAACGATTTCGCAAAAAAACAAGAAGTATATCTAATTTAATTGACTTTTCTTTATTTAAATCACCTTTAAATTCTTCCCATTCGCGAAAAGTTTTAGAATCCAACTTATTTGTAACTATATGGATTAAGAGCGTGTCCCAATGATCTGTTGGTTCTCCTAATGATTCTAATGAACGCAAATTCTTGTTTACAGTATCAATTATACGTTTTAAAGTAACAGATGACTCCTTCCTAATGGTCTCGAGACTAAATAATGCCGTTACATGATTTTGTATTAAAAGCCGCTTATTGTCGAACCGTTCACACAATATTTTCCATGCGACTGAGTAGTTACTTGCAGAAAACTCTATAGATTGAATTACCACAGCAGCTGAACCCTCGAGAGAAGCCCTAAGGTAATGGAATTTATTGACGTCATCTATTTCATCATTAGAATGTATCAAACTAGAGAACGTGTCGTGGAACTCCAACCATTTTTCATAGGAACCACAGAATTTTGGCAGTTGTATGGTAGGTAATTTAACAAGCCTACGATTACGCGTTCCTGATGAACAGTTATCATTTTCCAAAGGATCACCCTTAGTTGGTTTTAAATTACGTGTAAGTAACTCTTGAGCCTTTGAAAAGATCTTGTAATATAACGATTCAAACTCATTTCGCTCCGGTATATGACTGTTGACGTCATCAACTAAACACTCCAATCTTAATTGAACCTCGTCAAATTGTACAAATAAATTTTCTATCTTACCCAAACGTAGTTGCAATTCGCACACCTGTGATGGATTCAACAAATCTTCCAAATCATTGACATAATTAGAGAACGCTGTCAAACGTCCCTTGTAACTTGCCCTTCTTTTAATTAACTCCTTGTCAGTCATTTTGAGACACCGGTATTACACTGAAATATACAACAGTAACAATTAAATAACGTACAAATGCCTCACAATAACAATGTCTTGCAGCTGAAAAACAACAAGTTAAAGTACGATAATTATAATAGTAATCTACCTAACATATTGTTTTATACCACCTTACACTAATAAAAACTCAACTGAAGAACTACAATAACGCCTAATGATATATTGATATAATCACTTTATTTACAATACATAAGTAGTTTCTGCTTAGTTTAAACAGTGTAGTTAGCTAACTGCAAATAAATAAATTATCTGGTTAAAACAATCTAAGTAAATAAAGTAGGTAGTACTAACCTTAACAATTTTCGGAAACTTACTCGAAATATTACCTTAAAACAAACCTAACTATGAGTACTGGGTATTAGCAATAATATTGTCCACTGAACACTGTATTTATCCACATCCAGCTATCCAATATCTTCAAAATACCAAGATTTCCAAGTAGATGTTCAAGTTGACCTTTGGACTTCGTGTACCAGGTAGCTTCAATAATCTTCAATATTATAATTCCAGTATAAATCCGAATTTTTCTTATTTCCACTGATTATTATTGGATCTTCATTAATATCCGCTCGTTAGGACCATGTTGGGGGGTTTATATCCAGAATTATTTAAATAAAAAGCTTCCGATGATTTTAGAGTTGTATTCCGTGCAAAGACAAGATGAAGAAGAAAAAAGTAACAAAAGTTGTACAAAATGGTAGGTACTTATAAAATAAATCTTAATAGCTAAACGTTCACGCAGTGAGACGCATTGGTGCATTATTGCTCAAGAAACTTGAATAGGCGTTTAAGTAAAAGCGTTAATAATCTAAACAAATGGCAGCTAATTTTTGTAAGAGTAAGTACGATTTTTATTTAAAATAATAAAAATATCAATAATTTGGTTATCCATGGGCATATGGCGATATAAGTGGAGTAAATGATAGATGATAATCTGGCGAATCGACAGTTACAGGGTTATCCATTAGTCGTCCATTAGTTACGCCTTACCCTGTAATCTGTATACAACGAGTAACATAATTAACGCAAGACCTTATACACCCCAATTAGAGTATTGAGTTAAAAGCGTAATACGATGACCAAAACTATTTTTTTTAAAGCTAACTGATATTATTAAGAAAAACTTTTCGACCCAAGCATTACTTCATGTATTTAAAATTGAGTCTTATTTCTTCTGGAATAAGATTGAATTTTCTTGGGCTCAATCAGTGATAGATATGCCAAAATACATAATTTAAAAAAACTTATATTAATAATAATAATAATTATCGTTTAATTCGGAAATCAGGTTCCATTTTGTTAGTATTACAGTCTTAAAAACTAATGTTAGTACGCAAAAAGTTACTGAAATCGATTCAGTGCTCAATTAGGAACAAACTACTTTCAGGTCTTGCATCTATTCTGTTACACCTTGTATAGAGTTCGGGTTAAAGATATCTTTATTTCCCATAAGAAAGAAATTTCACTTACATGAGAAATATTTACAAAATTTAAAAACATTATTGATGTAACGTACAGTTTTTGTAAGTTAAAAGTAAAAAAATACAACATTCAGAAATAGTCAAAAAGTAGAGGGTAGTCGCTAATATATTGAACACAGCTAAAATGTAAACATACACGGAACGCGCACAACTGGATGTGGTATGCAATGTACTAAGGTGCGCTGTTTTATATTTATTAAACATATGTAATTTTAAGTTTTTCTTAAATATTGACATGGTTTTTGCATTTTTGATGTTATTTGGTAATTTGTTATACAATTCAGCACCTTCGTCCATCACAGTTAACGTTTGTTTGCTTACAAAATCGCGGACATCTGCTGATTGATCCCAATTTTCCTACAGCTCGCCGAAGCCAACAAGATCATCTTTATGAACGCGTACAAGATGAAAATCTCCATCATCATCGGAGTCTTCCACATGTTGTTCGGAGTCTGCATGTCGCTCTGGAATCACATGTGAGTACCCTCCTTTTGGTATTATAGCTATAGCTCGAGTCAAGGTTTCACACAGGTTAAAATGGATAATACACTAACCTACCACAAAAATGCGTCGTGATGGGTATAACCCAAGTATGTACCAATGTCACTTCAATTTAATGTTAGTATTTTTATATTCTAGAGCTTTTAGTTATTTTATCATTTTGTGTTATCTATCACTTATTCATAAAATTGCTGGTTAACCTGTAATTGGCGACTGTGCAAGTCCAAGGCTATTACGGCAGTAGCACAGTACATATTATGATAAATAAATAATCTTGAAAACATTAACGGGAAGGAAAACTCCAGGGAGCTATATTTAATAAGATTGTTTTTATATTCATTCTAGAAGAGGCCTTTGCCTTGTAGTGGGAGAATTAAGTGCGGTAAAGATTGATTGATAATGTGACACTGTATGTTACCAACAATGCGACATTCATTAATCAGATGTCCGCCTCAAAGCTTCTGAGACTTAGTTCAATGGATTCAAACTCAAATTCAAAGCATTTATTTCAAATAAACCAATTACAGGCACTTTTGAATTGTCAAGGTCGGTGAGTTAGAACGATGAAGGTAGCTGCCCATTCCAAAGCGTAGGTACCTATGGAGAATAATTCTTCTCTTTTGATTTGATACGGTTTGGCTTAATCTTAGGAAACAGAATGTGACTCAAAATCAAAGTATTTATTTCAAATAGGCACATAAAAGGCACTTTTAATCGTCAATATTTACAATAAAATAGAATTGATTCTAGTCGCCACTACCAAAAGGTAGACTCGTATAGAGAAAAATGGGCAAGAAATTCCACCTCTCTTTTGAAATGTTTAATAATATTTTGGATACATTAATTATATAATTATAATTCTCCAGTATAAATCTATTAAAAATGCTACTGATTTATTAACGCAGATTATACCAAAGCTAAGCTAAGTTCAGAGCGTCCATAAAGATGCCAGGAGTTTTTATTTTATTAATTCCTTCTTCTGCAATCTGTCATTCACATAAATAGAACACATTTTTGTCTGATATCTTTTAAGTTAAAAATATAATTGAATGGTGAGTAGCTCGTATTTATTCCTGGCTCCGTCCCGCAGCTACTTCAAGCGCCGCATCAGCATCTACGTGGAGTTCATCCCTCAGATCGCGTTCCTACTGCTGCTGTTCTTCTACATGGTGCTGCTCATGTTCATCAAGTGGACTACCTACGGATCCACGCCACCATACTTCGGGAGTGACGACCCTGGTGAGTTTTGTTCAATCATCTTAATATACAACTTAAATTAGGGGCTCGAGGTCAGAAGCGAACCCGTGTAACTCAAAATCTACTTAATAAAAGTTTTAAATTCATTCACTGACAGGCAATGCACAGCCTGCACACAAATGGTTTTAAAAGTTTTAAATTCATTCACTGACAGGCAATGCACAGCCTGCACACAAATGGTTTTAAAAGTTTTAAATTCATTCACTGACAGGCAATGCACAGCCTGCACACAAATGGTTTTAAAAGTTTTAAATTCTTTCACTGACAGGCAATGCACAGCCTGCACACAAATGGTTTTAAAAGTTTTAAATTCATTCACTGACAGGCAATGCACAGCCTGCACACAAATGGTTTTAAAAGTTTTAAATTCATTCACTGACAGGCAATGCACAGCCTGCACACAAATGGTTTTATAAGCATGAAATTTTGCACATAAGTTTCATAAATAGTGAAAATTAGCACTAAGGAAGGATTTTTGAAAATTCACCCCTTAGGGGTTCTGAAAGTTTGTATGGAAGCATGTCATTTTTGCGGGTGGGAAATCCCAACGGGCACATGGCTTGGTCCAAACTAAACAATAATGACTAAACATCATTGATGCTGAACACACACATACACACACACTGACACGCTGACATTTGTCATTGTAACGCTATGATTGACGGAAACAAGAAAGAACTTAAATCAAAACGGCGTTTTGGCGGTAAATTCTAAACAACGAAAAATATATTTAATATTAATCGTTTGTAATTGAGAAAATGGACTCAAATCAATTTATCTTTATTTTTCTGTTAAATATCTCATCCCAATCTTCAATTTAAAATAGTTTTAAAAAATTGCAAAATACCCTATTGCCGTTTATTCATGAAATAGTCATTCAGGGACTAAATGAACTTGAGGGTTGCACTGATTATCTTAACGATTATAATAGGGTATTTTACTTTGTAGGAGAAAAAATCTAAAAAAATATTATTGAGATAGCTT
This sequence comes from Antitype chi, assembly GCA_947359405.1. Taxonomy (NCBI): domain Eukaryota; kingdom Metazoa; phylum Arthropoda; class Insecta; order Lepidoptera; family Noctuidae; genus Antitype; species Antitype chi. Next base: position 527,141 of record OX375815.1, read on the forward strand.
AGGCAAAATGCAGCCGGAAAATGTTTGTTTTAGTTCATGAAATAACAAAATAAATTTTAAAATTCAATTCATAGAATTCAGTTTTTTAATCTGTTTTTGAACATCATGAAATAGTAGCCGCCATGTTAATACGTCATACGGCATGTTAATTGAACAACTTTGTACTTTTATTATTTTCGTAACCAAAGTAATTTTTATTTAGATAATATTTTGCATTCAGGAACAGAAAACCAACGATAAGTAGAATAATTAATTATCATACAAAATATCGCCGCATTTGTTTACTTAGCAAACTGACGTCATAACCTCAGACCAATATGGCGTCCAGCGTTTTCGTCAAATTACGCCCGAAATTTGAAAATGTAAAATTTTAATGCGTTTTTACGGCCCTAATCAATTAAATAAAAATGTTGTGTTTTTTTAGTGGTTTATTAGCACTTTAGAATCGAATTCTGTAAAGCCAACTTAGTTACGGGCGCGAATGATATTTTGTTCAACGTACAGCCACACACTGACTTGCTAATTGCGAAATGTTTAATTTCGCGGCTACCTCAGACATACAACTCAAGCATCGACAGAACAGAACAGCACCCCACACGTAACATGCCGCCACAGTGTTAGCTACAAGTGTATCTATAGACACTGTACACCCATACGTCACCAGCTGTATGTCGTTGTGACATCCCCCCAATAACGCTTTATTCCCTGTACAGTGATCGTGAAGACCAGTGCATACTGCGCGCCCTCAATCCTGATCACGTTCATCAACATGATGTTGTTCAAGCACGACGAGAACCCGCGGCCCGTGTGCGACGACACTATGTACGCCGGACAGATGGGCTTGCAGAAGGTACGTGCAGCTGGTCGTTTATGGGGCATGGCATAACATAACCGCTAGTCGACGTTCATATGTTGTGGGTGCGTTTACAAATGTTTGTAAACGCACCCACAGTACAGGAGAAATTCCTAGTGTGGGGCAACGTTAAAAAAAAAATATGGACGTAATAAAATCGCAGCGGGAATTTTTCGCGCACTTTGCTGTTCAAGGGTTTGTTAAAACCGATGTACAGAAATAAATATAATTTATCACATTCAAGTGGACATTCAAGCATACCACAGCATTGCTGCCCTCTATTACAGCTTGTGACTATATTTCTAACATTTTTATGCAGTTCTTCGTAATCTTGGCGCTCATGTGCGTGCCAGTGATGCTGTTCGGCAAGCCCTACTTCATCATGAAGGAGCAGAAGCAGAGGGCTGTAAGTACAACACTACTTATTTGTTTTGCTATTTATAACAAGTGAAATTTTACGTTATCCAAATTTATTATGTATGTGTTGTAAACTTACAAATAAAATTTAGTGTTCTAGATTAATTCACTTATATTGTTTAACAATTTTGAACTAAATAATTATCATATTGTATTATTTTAATGCTGCGTTTTTGGATAGCTTGCGGTAAGCATTAACAATATATATCTGAGAGACACAGACTCAAACACCAAAAAAAAAAAAACCATAATTTTCCTGTCCTTATCCCAATTTCCTTGTGGTCGCCGCAACATGTCTTCTTCTCCCACACTTCTCTATTAGTCCTCATTTCGGTAGTCACCCCCTTTCTAACCATATCATCATTCACACAGTCCATCGATCATTTCTTTGGTCTCTCTCTACTCTTATAAAAAATAAAAACATTTATTTCCGATTCACCTTAACGTTACATCCATAATTTGTGAACTTACAAACTAGTGTTAGTAATAATTAGTGATGTACCGACTAGTCGGCCATATTTGTAGTCGATGATTAGTCGGCGAGTATTAATATGCTTAAAAATTTAAAAGCTGGTGAATGAAATGAAATTGAAATCTATTCTGTTTTTTATTTTTTAATTATAGAATCAATTTCAGTGCAATTTAGAATAGGATAGAAAATTAGGATAGGAAGAAACGTCGGCTCGCACGTAAACAATGACAGAACAAACGCAAAGTAAACAAAAACATGTCCCGACAACTCCGCCTGGTCGCCGGGCTACGAGCTGTGAGCGTCGGCACGAACACGAACGGTACCGACGGCACCCGAAGGTGGAAGCTATCGTCGGCCATAAAGTCATAGTCGGACCATCTTTACTAATAGTTATTAATAATATCAACAGAATAATTTATTAGTGGCAGGTCCGGGTGGAGTCCCCGAATGCCGGTGACAAATGACTATGAGAGTCCCGCCGTGTGGCGCAGGTCGCGGGCTGTGCGTTGTGTAGTTGGCCTCAGGCTGCAGGTGTAAAAGGACTGACGGTACGCTTTATAAAACGCAACTTTGACAGTCCTCGTACACTGTGAAAACCTGCGGGCCAACATGTTACATCGGACAGACAGCGCCCTGCGCTTTCTTTCAATATCCACATTGTCCTTAAGGTCCTCAGTGACCCAAATATTTAAATTGCTCCACTTTGTTTAGAGCTGTACCACATAAAGTGAATTTTGGAACGTAAGTGTATTGCTTTTTGTCCGGCCTGAAAATCATTGTTTCACTCTTTTTCGTGTTTTATTTGACCTTATGAGTCACCGCGTAGGACTCATAAATTTTCAGAAGCTTCCGTAATTCACCAATCGAAGTCAAAGTCAAAGCATTTATTTTAAATAGGCATTTAAAAGGCACTTTTGAACGTCAACATTTACATTAAAATAGAATTGATTCTAGTCGCCCCTTCCAAAATGTAGTTTCGTATGGAGAAGAATGGGCAAGAAACTCCACCGTTACTCTTTTAAAATGTTTCAAGTACAATATTTAACACAGTACATTCATTATATGATTATGTGTGAAAACGATGCACCCAGAATAAAATTACCATACCAAAATAGGTAAACAGAATCAAATTGAAGCAATACAGATAAATTAATTCTGTGATAGATACATGGTGCTTACACATTTACAAACATTGTAAAAGTAAGTATACGATTTTCCTATAATATTAACAAGTAATGAGTCAGTGTGTGAGTTAAAGTAATCACTGAGTGTAAATCAATGTCATAAATATAATTAATTATACAATTCAATTAGCAACCAGTTTGATTTTGTCTAGACTCTAGATTGTCCTATGGAGCAGGACCAGCATGTTTCCAAGCATTGTTATCTTGGATATAATCCTCTAATTTGTAATACGCTAGTTTACAAAGTTTACTTTTAATATGAGTTTTAGATTTCCTTTCATTTAATTGCAATATATCACAAGGTATTTTGTTGTAACATTTAACACAGTACCCCATAAAAGATGTATGTACTTTAGCTATTCTGAAAAATGGTTGATCTATTTTGTCTTTGTTTCTAGTATTAAAATTATGTCTATCACTTATCTATACTTCTATACTAATATTATAAAGAGGTAAAATTTGTTTGTAAGTTTGTATGTAGGGGGTAATCTCCGGAACTAATGGTCCAATTCTAAGATTTTTTTCACTGTTTGGAAGCTGGCTTATTTGTGAGTGCTATAGGCTATAAATTATATTTATATCTTGCATATTAGCCGAGCTATCACAATGTATTTCTAACCAGGCGGATGAAAACAGCACCCTAATTGCGTAACACGCGATTAATCATAATCGGTTTCATTTTGACAGTTCAACAATATTCATTGCGTTATTTACGTTGCTGAGCAGACACATTTTTCGAACAAATGAAGCAATGGTTTAGCCATTTGTTTCAATACGAAACAAATTATGATGAATCGTGAGTTACGCAATTAGGGTGCAGAGTTATTTGCATGCGCTGCCTAAACAGTTGTAGATAATTGAAAATAATGTAAGGCAACTTGGTCTGTCTTAAATAGTTCTACAATAAAGTCCGCGATACCATATTTCTATCTTTTATATTTTAGCAGATATAGTAGCTTTTATGTATTGTATATAAAAAAGTTTACTCATGTTTGGATGATTTTTTAAACAACCAAATATTAATCCTTATCAAAAAAATATATTTTATGATCACAAGGATATCATACAGATAATATTTTCCCTTTACAGTATGTCGATTGGTTAAATAGTTTCGAAGATATCACGCGCTAGGGAATCTAGCTCCGAGCGTTCGCAGCGACGCGCTAGCCAAGTATGAGAACATCTCAGGGCCGTGCTCGGGAGTCTAGCGCTGAACGTGCGTAGCTTCTCCCTGATTTAGGGCAGTATGAATCTGCAACAAGGGAGAGATTGACTAGCTCCGAGCGGTCGCAGCAACTCGCTAGCCAAAGTGCGAGAACATCTCAGAGCTGTGCTCGGGAGTATAGCGCTGAACATGCGCAGCATCTCTCTGAATTAAGGCAGTATGTCTCAGCAAATGTTGGTAAATCCGTACAACATCGGTGAATTAGCTACTTTTGTAAAACAAATTTGCTGAAATTAGTACCAAAAAATTTTTGGACGCCCCTGGTGGCAGAGGGTGAACATTCCTCGCCAATTAGCTCTGGCAATGGATTTTTCAGGGATTGCAGCTACTTTATTGAGCGACGGTAAATCTACACACTCTACCTTCAAACTCTTACTGACAGTTTCATTGGAGCAATAGTCGATATGTTCGATATCCAAAAATGGGCCCCTTAGTCAGTTGTTACAAGATTCGTCGCTGATAACATGAGACGAATGTACCATGACTCATAGAGCTCATGTTGAAGCAGTCGATCAAACACTATAGATATAGATGCAGTTCATCTATAGGTTGTTGCAGACTGTGAACTATACGACCCAGACTAATTTATAACGATTTCCGCTGCGTTAGCGCCCAAGGTTGGAGAAGAAAAAGACCCTTCTCCAACTTTATTTATTTTATTTATTAAAACTTAATGCACAAGTAAAAAATACTGTACAAAGGCGGACTTAATGCCTGAGGCATTTTCTACCAGTCAACCTTGGGGTGATGCAGAACTTTAAGCAGCTGTTGTGGAAAATCTTTATCCGTATTTAAGGTTGGCTATCATGTTAGTGTGTAAATTTAGAATTTGAATTATACTCCATAGGGGCGATGATTTTAGACACGCCTTGATGATGTCCGCACGTGTCTTTTTTGTGCCTGCCGAAAGTCACCAGTAAAACAAAAGTGACACCACCCATGATAGCGACTGAGTTTCTCAAGTCCTTAAGTGTTCGATCCACTTCTTCAACATGAGCTCTCAAACTCAAACTCAAAGCATTTATTTCAATTAAACCATTTTCAGGCACTTTTGAATTGTCAGAAAGTTGAAGCTAGTTGCCCATTCCAAAACGTAGAGTCTCTATGAGTCATTGTACATTTGTCCCACATTATCATTATGATTATTGAGTACCTAGGCATTCTTAAATAAAGGAGGTTTCAGTAAAGGCGAGTTTCAGTCAAAGTAGATCACCTGACAGCTTCAGATGTACTCCTATTTATGATGTCTTCTAAGACAAGTTCAATAATTTATGTGTTTCAACGACGCAATAACATAACACTATCGTAGGTATCTATAGGTAATATGGCAGAGCAAAGCTTCTCCCAGATTAGATCAAACTGGTGTGATTTATCTTTTCAGTTATTGAGGTAGTCAGAAATCTGAAAATCTGACAGCCAATAATAGCAAGCGGTGTCGTATTACCCTGTAACAGAGCTGTGGAGGTTACATAGGCAGACACTTCACATCAAATACATATCGTAATATGTACTAAATAGAGACATTCATTGGCTTTGTTCAAGGGCTATTGTCTCATCTAGGAACGGTACAGTCAATGAAATCAATAATTTAATTTTACAAAAGTCCCCGGCCAAGTCAAAATCTACAAGTCCATTGATACAGTGTGTAATACCGAAGATGTAGTTCACTCTCCGCAAGAATTTTTAAACTCTTTTAATCCATCCGGGCTGCCACCTCACGAACTGCTATTGAAAATCGGAAAGCCTACCATGATTTTAAGAAATTTAAGCCAACCTAACCTGTGCAATGGCGCAATCCTACTAATAAATGATTTAAAAGACAAATTAATTACAGCGACCATTCTCATGGGATCAGGAGCTGGCCAGATAGCGCAGATCCCGGGGCTTCCAATAATTCCCACGGAGCTGCCTATATCGTTCAAGCGACTCCAGATTCCCGTTTAACCATCATTTTCCTTGACTATTAACAAGTCCCAGGGAAAACCAGATTATTTTGTTACCCGAAAATAAAACAACCTCAAATATTGTATACAGATACCTACCTAATTTACATTTTATAAAATTCTGTCATCTATAGAAACCTACAATATCAGCGAGTAATAATAGGTCTTTACCTATGAAATTGCCGTTTTGTATGAAAAAATTTAAACGATTTTTTTTCATGTATTTTTTATTTGTATTAATCGAAGTAATCACCCATGCAATCAATGCATCTTTGCCATCGCAGTGGCAGTTTATTGATGCCCTTCTTAAAGAAATCAGCTGGACGGGAGGCAACAAATTCTTCAAAGGCATTTTGTACTGCCTCTCGGGTATTGAATTTTTTTCCCGCCAAGAAGTTATCCAAATTCTGGAAAAAGTAGTAGTCTGTAGGCGCAAGGTCTGGTGAGTAGGGCGGATGACGGAGAGCTTCCAACCCCAGTTCTTGCAACTTGGAGACCGTCTGCTGTGCAGTATGAGGTCGCGCGTTGTCGTGCAGGAGCAGCGGAGACGAGCGATTGACCAATGCTGGTTGGAGATGTGCCAGCTTCTCCATCATTGTGTTCAGTTCTTCACAGTACACATCTGCAGTAATGCTCACCCCGTTTGGTAAGAAGCTGTGATGAATCACACCGGCGCTAGACCACCAAACAGTGACCATCACTTTTCTAGGGGTAAGTTTTCGTTTAGGGCATTGTTTAGGTGCTGAACCAGGATCCAACCAACTTGCTGAGCGCTTGCGGTTATCAAACAGAATCCATTTTTCATCGCAGGTAACAATGCGGTTCAAAATTCCTTCATTTGTGTGTCTGTTGAGCAGTGCAAGGCACGTCTCGACGCGTACTTCGCGCTGACGATCATTGAGTTCGTGGGGCACCCATTTGTCAAGCTTTTTTACCTTGCCAATTTGACGCAAATGGACCAATATTGTTTTGACGCTAACGTCGAAAGCTGCTGCTAATTCAGCCGTAGATTGTGTATCATCAGCTTCCACAATCGCCTTTAATTCGTCATTGTCGACCAAAGTCTTCGGACGACCGCGAGGTTCATTTTTCAGGTCGAAATTTCCAGAACGGAAGCGAGCAAACCAATAACAGGTGGTGCGTTGGTTTGTAGTGTTAGCTCCGTAAACGTCGTTGATGTTGCGTGCCGCTTGTGCCGCGTTGCTGCCACGACGGTACTCATATTCCATAATTACTCGAATTTTTAACGTATCCATGATGACGAAAAAGATTGAAATGCGATGAAAATGTAACACTAATCAATAAACAAATGACTACTTTTGGAAAAAAAAATCCATGTTTTTAAAATAAAATTAATTTGAAATTAGAATTCTTACCCAAACAAAAATTATTTTGATTTGAAATGGCCAGTACTGCAAAACGGCAATTTCATAGGTAAAGACCTAATACTTAGGGGCTGTATCTTCGAAATTCACGCAGACGAAGTCGCGGGCGAACTGCTAGTTTTATTAAAAAGATGTAGATTTTTTCTAACATACATAATATTTTCATAAATGAATTGGCAAGGTACCATCATAATATTAATCCTTTTAAACAGTTCCCTGAGGGATTCGCGGCGCCGTAGATTATAAATGGCTCTGACAGCTCTCTTTTGCAAAATAAAGATGGATTCAATGTTAGCGGCCCGACCCCACAGTAAAATGCCATACGTCATAATGCTGTGGAAGTAGCTAAAATAGACCAATCGCGCGGTTTCTACATCTGTTAACTGTCTGATCTTTCTAACAGCATAAGCGGCCGAGCTTAGCCGCCCAGCAAGAGATGTTATATGAGCTCCCCATTGTAATTTCTCGTCTAGCGTGATTCCTAGGAACACCGTTTGATTAACAAATCCCAGTTTTTCTCCATTCAATATGATGTCACATTCGCTACTTCATTCTACATTTGGTAATTTAAATCTAATGCATTTGGTTTTTGTGCCATTAAGTACCAAATTATTTACCGTAAACCAATCTTGGACCTGAAGAATAGAGTTATTCACGTCGTCAAGATTTTGTGAACGTCGGTCTATTTTTACACGCTTTATATTAGCTTCACTTGTATGTTTGTTTGTTTGTTTGTATGTAACCGACTCCTTTGAGCGCGATTTTGACCCACTTTAAATGGTCAGATTTCATTGAAACTTTGTAAACTTGTCGAGGAACGATGACAATTCAATAATTTAAAAAAAAATTGAGAAAAAAAAAACGTTTTTGTAGTTAGCACAACTAAAAAATAGAAAATAAATAATAGTTTAAAAAACTAAAAAACACGTTTTAAAAACCAAACTAAAAAAGGAGAAAATAATTTAATTCAATTAAAAAGCGTGGGTGCTTTTTGAGGTATTTTTATAATCAATTAATGTCAAGCACCCCACGCTTTTTAATTGAATTAAATTATTTTCTCCTTTTTTAGTTTGGTTTTTAAAGCGTGTTTTTTAGTTTTTTTAACTATTATTTTAAATATCAATGATGTGTATCTGCAAATAACACCATCTTCGGTTGATTTAGAAGTAAATAGGGTAAATCATTAATGTAAACTAAAAAGAGGAATGGACCCAATATTGAACCTTGAGAAACGCCCATTGCCATTTCAGACCCTAATGAGTTTATGCCGTTTACTTGAACTTTAACTTTTCTGTCTTTCAGGTATGATCTTAGTAAATCAAGAGCTGTATTTCTAACCCCATAGTGCTCCAGTTTCAGCAGAAGTGTCTCATGGTTTACGCAATCGAACGCCTGGGAGAGGTCGCAAAAGATTCCAATGGCATCTTTTGCTTCTTCCCAGGCGTTAAAAATGTTCTTTATTTGGGTGACACCAGCGTCGGTCGTACAACAACGCCCTTTGGTGAAACCGTACTGCTGTTCATGAAAGATGGCATTTTTATTAAAGTGACGTAACATTTGATTGAGAATCAAGTTTTCAAACATCTTACTGAGAACTGGCAGAATTGACACAGGCCTATAATTGTTAGGTTCTTCACCAGATTTGATTAATGGAACTACTTTACTATGTTTCATGAGATCCGGGAAGACTCCGTGGTCTACACTGGTGTTGAATATGAAAGCTAAATAGGGCGCAATGGTTTCGATAATAGCACTACAGACATTCCCCAAAGATCTTCGATCTTCGAAGGGCTCTGCAGCACCATATCGTCAACATAGCTGATGTTATTCACATATACTCTATCTATATAACACCTGACGCCGGTGTTACTGAACTCCTCGATCAATCCATTGACATTCATACTCAAAACTTTTCTCACGACATTTTCCTGATTCCTCCGTATCACATGCCTATACCATGACAACCTATTTCCACACAACTTTTCAGTTATCGCAGTTTTCTTAATGTATATTTATTATTATTCATAAAATGTTGGAATTGTTGTTTCTTAGTCAAATCAGTCATTCTTAATAATCACTAAGCACGTTTTAGCACTAGACGAATTTAAAACTTATTTCTATCGATCGTTTGGAGATGACAGAGACAAAATGATGTTTTGAATATGTTTAGCGTTTGAACGTATTTACTGATTTGTGGTGCATGTGAATCCAAGTACTATATACCGCCCCCTTGGCTGTGCAGCGCCAGAGCCGCGCGCCGGGCGAGGGCGCGGCGGAGAACGGCGCGGCGCCCGGCGCGTCGCCCGCGCCGACACACGACGACGACATCACCGAGGTGTTCATCCACCAGGTACGGCAACACTCGCAGCTAGCCATCGTTGTACAATCGTCATAACTTATTCAGAAATTGTAGTTTAAAATCCCTGCACCATAACACAATTATAGTTTCGTTTCTTTTTTCTCACAAAGTGACTCGCACTTTACTTGTGTAGGTATGTATACCAAGTGTACAAACACGCTGTGAATGTGTGCGTGTAGACGAGTCGCGTCAACACATAACACACACACACTACCGACTACGCCACTTTGTCTCGGACGTTACCGAGAGCTTCTGCGCTTATACACACACGTGTTTATTTGGTGATGTCACAGCGTGTTTACACATTCGGCAACCACAAGTAGAGCGCGTGTCGTGTCGGTAGATAAACATACAATACCTTTCTAGGATATATTACGACAAAAGCAAAAAATGTTCGAAATTTAATACATCATTGTTCTGAGCTGACTTGCTACTGTAGTGCGTACCACAGTTATACTACTTTTTTAAGATATTATTATACAATCATGTGCAGAACAAATAATCAAACAAAAAATAAGCTGACCTCGCACGTTGAACATCAGCTAACTCAATTTATTGAAAAGTTAGAACTGAATCATAAAGGTTTACGCACTTTTGTACTCTGAAATTTCAAAGTCAGTCAATTGATGTTCATAATGTCGACTGTACTCCCGCAGGGCATCCACACCATCGAGTACGTGCTGGGCTCCGTGTCGCACACGGCGTCGTACTTGCGTCTGTGGGCACTGTCGCTGGCGCATGCGCAGCTGGCCGAGGTCGCGTGGAACATGCTGCTTAGGAAAGGTCAGATATTTCGCTAATTTTTATGGAAGAAGTCACTAAAAATAAATTAAAAACGTGTAGCAGTGAGTTTAGAAGAAAGTGTAAGGTTTACGACCTTGTGGAATATCACATTTGTTTATTTATTTAAACTTTTCGCACACATTAAGGTACAGAGGCGAACCTTTAGTGTGTGTTTACCAAATTAATAAAGATTGTAGGTTCAATTCAGAAATGGTTTCAGAATGTAGAATCATATGATGTACATTTCTTTGTGATGTGTGGAAGTGATTCCAGCATCACACTTGCTTGTCTATTCGCCGCGGGTTTATTGCCATAGCTATCCATTTCAATATCAAGTACAAAAGTGTATCGTCACTAATGAAGTCACAAGATTTGGTACATATAGGCTGTCCCGAAAGTATCTGAGGTAAAGGTAAACAAATAGATCAGAAAACGTACTTGTGGATGCCAATTTTTAATAGTACTCTTATTTGCAAATAAGAGCACTCAAATAATACATTTATAATAATTAATTAAAATAAAATGCCTTTATTGCTGTTCTTCTTTTGCATGCTATAAAAATATAAATAAAGAAAAAGTGTGACTGATATTTTAATAAAGAAGAAAATAAATATCGGCAAACGGTCTTTAATCAGATACAGCTTGACTTGAAGTCCTTCTTCAAAGATTTACACTATCTTCTGTCTCGTGCCGTACGAGTCCATTTAGGTCCCGCTGTTCTCCTGCTGTCATACTTGTGTATCTCCTGCGCGTGGGTACTGGACAGGCAGAAACTACAGAACGCCTCCTGCTACGATCCTTACATAGTCCTTTTGCTTTGTGTGGAATAAATAGATACAGTATTTATTTATTTAACCCCATTAATTTACCTTTCCCATTTAGAGCAGACTTAACATTATAATATTCCTTGCAGGTCTAATGTCGACGGACTTCCAAGGCGGTATCTTCCTGTACATCGTGTTCGCGGGTTGGGCGGCAATCTCCGTGGCCATCCTCGTGCTCATGGAGGGCCTGTCGGCGTTCCTGCACACGCTGCGTCTGCACTGGTTAGTACTCGTGATATAAACCAGCCTGGGGAGGCCCATGTCCAGCAGTGGACTATTACTTCATAATCCGTCATGCTTGAAAACCGATTAACACGATTATAAACAAGCTGAAAGTGATTTTTGAAGTGATATCGAAAAACGTATGCCCAGACAAATGAGAATAATTTGGCCTGCCAATGGTCTGGTGTCAAAAATGGTGATTTGCTTGAAGAAGTAACACGAGAGCTGTTGCTACTAGAATGTTAGCTGTTAGTTAATGCCATGTATTTTGTTGTCCTACCAACTTATTCTAATTGTATTTTTATTCCGCAGGGTCGAGTTCCAGAGCAAGTTCTACGTAGGTGAGGGCTACCTGTTCCAGCCGTTCTCGTTCGAGGTAATTCTGGACTCGGCCGGCACCACCGAGGAGTAAATACGCCAAAATGAGACCGAGTGATTATGTACCCATTTAACTGTTTGAAGTAGATGTTACGTCACAATATAATATTATGATATATGTCTGTGTGACTGGGCAGCTTAAATATTTGTGTATTTATTGGTCTTTATATGATGAATATCATATCTTCTGCATTACGTGAGTAAGAGTTGTTCTAATAATAAGTGTTCTGTAGTGTCGAGCATATCGAGTGCTACTCTTGTATCAAAACTTCCTTAATGCTAGCCATGTAAGTAAGAAATTTCCAATATTCTCCATTAAAGTTTATTTACTACAACATCAAGGGTACAGATTACAAATAAATCATTTTCTTTTGTATTTTCCAAGCAAATAAATATTTTTTATTGAATCCAGTTTTTTTGTAAGTTATTAAGTGTGAACGACCACTCTTCGTGTAACCCAGTTTAAGATTCAATTGTTGTACTTAAAATATTTTTATGTCGCCCTCCGTATTCCGTGAACATTCTATCGATCGATTTTATATAATTACCTATCTGCAGTGTTGATAGATTGCAATTTTAAGTTAATATTTTTTTATAAATTACTTATGATAATTTTTTTTTTAATTCAAACTATGAATTATTATTTATTTATTAATTTGTTTACTTAAGTATATCTAACTGCAGTGTTAAAATCTCCATTTTGTATAACTAGATCCAAAGTGTATGAATTGTAATGTCAGACGCTCTCTGTATTGTTACTGATTGTCATTCCAGTCTATCCAATGTTATCAACTTAGTACTTCGCCGAGTGTCGCGTAGCATATAGTTTTACGGTGATGATTAAAGGTTTTTAGTAGCAGCAACCACTGGTTTCATTTTAAATTCCCGTAACTTCAAAGTAGATCGAATGGTATAGGCAGGAAAATAAGTACATACACATTGTATCATGTTATTATACGTTGGTCCACATAATAGAAGGTTCCTTTTCTTATTTTATCTCTGTAATGGGACCTCATCCTAAAACTTAGTCGTACTCCGCGCCGATAGTGATGCTTATGTCTCCGGGCAGCACGCTCGTCTTGTGATACCAGCGATTTGTGTCCACCACCACTGCGAGCAGATAGGAAAATTATTAAACGTAGCAATAACTAAGCATGGAATTATAGAGGTATGAGGAACACGGTGGAAAGTTCACTCGTCCTACATACTACATAGTGCAGGGAGGATCCTCCGGTCAGACGGGTGTTGTCTGTCCCGTCTGACCTGCCCGACATCACTCGTGAGCAACTCAGCATTATACGCTAGCTGCGTGGTCAACTGATTTTTGCGTGACGTCAGTATGATTTGTGTAGTTTGCATGTGGCGATGTGGATGCCGCCACATAATCATTAATTACTAAAATAAAACCAAGAGCTGTTCATCTTTGATGAGCAGATAGATATAATATCCTGTATGCTTTTTTATACTTACTTAATTGTAATAATATGGGAAAAAAAACAAAAATATTGCTCGAAATCATGTTGATTCAGGTTTTGTTTGAACTGGAGATGCTGGGATAGTAAAAGTGAAGCTACAGCACACCCGACTTACATATCTCTCCCGGTGCGACAGTGAACGTCACCCACCGACATTGGTACAGGCATTCTGGTGGCGGGGCCAGCTGCCACTGCTTGTGACTTACATATCTCTCCCGGTGCGACAGTGAACGTCACCCACCGACATTGGTACAGGCATTCTGGTGGCGGGGCCAGCTGCCACTGCTTGTGACTTACATATCTCTCCCGGTGCGACAGTGAACGTCACCCACCGACATTGGTACAGGCATTCTGGTGGCGGGGCCAGCTGCCACTGCTTGTGACTTACATATCTCTCCCGGTGCGACAGTGAACGTCACCCACCGACATTGGTACAGGCATTCTGGTGGCGGGGCCAGCTGCCACTGCTTGTGACTTACATATCTCTCCCGGTGCGACAGTGAACGTCACCCACCGACATTGGTACAGGCATTCTGGTGGCGGGGCCAGCTGCCACTGCTTGTGACCGCGGACTTGTGCCTGCCACGACATGTGCTTCACTGAATCCACCTGAACATACAGAAAATAGACTTATAACATATCAAGCATTTTAGGAAGGATAACAAAGATGACTCCTGTTGCCTGCCTGAGTTGAAATCCAATATGAGAAGACAAAAGCTGCAACCTACAGCTTCAAGAGTTCCTAGGATAAAATAATGCATTTAGGTAAGTTAGAAGCATAGTTGGAAACAAAACTGGGATTTATCTTTCATGAATCAATCCCAAACAATCGTCACACTCACGTGCATATGTGCGCCCTGCCCCGGTCCGCCCATAAAGATCCAATCCACCATATCGCTCTCAGCAGTCTTAGGGAGGAAGTAGGGCCTGTCATAGTATGACCTCAGCCTCCTCGTCTCCTGGTCATAGCAGGTGCTCCAACCCACGTACCAGGGTTGACCAGACAGGTTGGCTCTAGTCTCGTCCATACTGAACACTTCTTGGAGTGAGTTCAAACCTGATTTGTACGCGAAGTAGAAACAGTCATTTATTTGTTGCCCCAATTTTCCGTCGTTGTAGAAATTGGCGAAGAATTTAAAGTTGAATTCCTGTGGGATGTGAGAATGTCATTTTGTTACAATATTGAAGTGCAATAAAAATGGCCTAAATTAAGTGGGTCTAACTAACTGAAAAATCTGTGTGGGACTAACTAAATGATCTCTACAACTTGCTAAATAGCTAACATTTTAACCAGTTTCAGAATGTAGAATCATATGATGTACATTTCTTTGTGATGTGTGGAAGTGATTCCAGCATCACACTTGCTTGTCTATTCGCCGCGGGTTTATTGCCATAGCTATCCATTTCAATATCAAGTACAAAAGTGTATCGTCACTAATGAAGTCACAAGATTTGGTACATATAGGCTGTCCCGAAAGTATCTGAGGTAAAGGTAAACAAATAGATCAGAAAACGTACTTGTGGATGCCAATTTTTAATAGTACTCTTATTTGCAAATAAGAGCACTCAAATAATACATTTATAATAATTAATTAAAATAAAATGCCTTTATTGCTGTTCTTCTTTTGCATGCTATAAAAATATAAATAAAGAAAAAGTGTGACTGATATTTTAATAAAGAAGAAAATAAATATCGGCAAACGGTCTTTAATCAGATACAGCTTGACTTGAAGTCCTTCTTCAAAGATTTACACTATCTTCTGTCTCGTGCCGTACGAGTCCATTTAGGTCCCGCTGTTCTCCTGCTGTCATACTTGTGTATCTCCTGCGCGTGGGTACTGGACAGGCAGAAACTACAGAACGCCTCCTGCTACGATCCTTACATAGTCCTTTTGCTTTGTGTGGAATAAATAGATACAGTATTTATTTATTTAACCCCATTAATTTACCTTTCCCATTTAGAGCAGACTTAACATTATAATATTCCTTGCAGGTCTAATGTCGACGGACTTCCAAGGCGGTATCTTCCTGTACATCGTGTTCGCGGGTTGGGCGGCAATCTCCGTGGCCATCCTCGTGCTCATGGAGGGCCTGTCGGCGTTCCTGCACACGCTGCGTCTGCACTGGTTAGTACTCGTGATATAAACCAGCCTGGGGAGGCCCATGTCCAGCAGTGGACTATTACTTCATAATCCGTCATGCTTGAAAACCGATTAACACGATTATAAACAAGCTGAAAGTGATTTTTGAAGTGATATCGAAAAACGTATGCCCAGACAAATGAGAATAATTTGGCCTGCCAATGGTCTGGTGTCAAAAATGGTGATTTGCTTGAAGAAGTAACACGAGAGCTGTTGCTACTAGAATGTTAGCTGTTAGTTAATGCCATGTATTTTGTTGTCCTACCAACTTATTCTAATTGTATTTTTATTCCGCAGGGTCGAGTTCCAGAGCAAGTTCTACGTAGGTGAGGGCTACCTGTTCCAGCCGTTCTCGTTCGAGGTAATTCTGGACTCGGCCGGCACCACCGAGGAGTAAATACGCCAAAATGAGACCGAGTGATTATGTACCCATTTAACTGTTTGAAGTAGATGTTACGTCACAATATAATATTATGATATATGTCTGTGTGACTGGGCAGCTTAAATATTTGTGTATTTATTGGTCTTTATATGATGAATATCATATCTTCTGCATTACGTGAGTAAGAGTTGTTCTAATAATAAGTGTTCTGTAGTGTCGAGCATATCGAGTGCTACTCTTGTATCAAAACTTCCTTAATGCTAGCCATGTAAGTAAGAAATTTCCAATATTCTCCATTAAAGTTTATTTACTACAACATCAAGGGTACAGATTACAAATAAATCATTTTCTTTTGTATTTTCCAAGCAAATAAATATTTTTTATTGAATCCAGTTTTTTTGTAAGTTATTAAGTGTGAACGACCACTCTTCGTGTAACCCAGTTTAAGATTCAATTGTTGTACTTAAAATATTTTTATGTCGCCCTCCGTATTCCGTGAACATTCTATCGATCGATTTTATATAATTACCTATCTGCAGTGTTGATAGATTGCAATTTTAAGTTAATATTTTTTTATAAATTACTTATGATAATTTTTTTTTTAATTCAAACTATGAATTATTATTTATTTATTAATTTGTTTACTTAAGTATATCTAACTGCAGTGTTAAAATCTCCATTTTGTATAACTAGATCCAAAGTGTATGAATTGTAATGTCAGACGCTCTCTGTATTGTTACTGATTGTCATTCCAGTCTATCCAATGTTATCAACTTAGTACTTCGCCGAGTGTCGCGTAGCATATAGTTTTACGGTGATGATTAAAGGTTTTTAGTAGCAGCAACCACTGGTTTCATTTTAAATTCCCGTAACTTCAAAGTAGATCGAATGGTATAGGCAGGAAAATAAGTACATACACATTGTATCATGTTATTATACGTTGGTCCACATAATAGAAGGTTCCTTTTCTTATTTTATCTCTGTAATGGGACCTCATCCTAAAACTTAGTCGTACTCCGCGCCGATAGTGATGCTTATGTCTCCGGGCAGCACGCTCGTCTTGTGATACCAGCGATTTGTGTCCACCACCACTGCGAGCAGATAGGAAAATTATTAAACGTAGCAATAACTAAGCATGGAATTATAGAGGTATGAGGAACACGGTGGAAAGTTCACTCGTCCTACATACTACATAGTGCAGGGAGGATCCTCCGGTCAGACGGGTGTTGTCTGTCCCGTCTGACCTGCCCGACATCACTCGTGAGCAACTCAGCATTATACGCTAGCTGCGTGGTCAACTGATTTTTGCGTGACGTCAGTATGATTTGTGTAGTTTGCATGTGGCGATGTGGATGCCGCCACATAATCATTAATTACTAAAATAAAACCAAGAGCTGTTCATCTTTGATGAGCAGATAGATATAATATCCTGTATGCTTTTTTATACTTACTTAATTGTAATAATATGGGAAAAAAAACAAAAATATTGCTCGAAATCATGTTGATTCAGGTTTTGTTTGAACTGGAGATGCTGGGATAGTAAAAGTGAAGCTACAGCACACCCGACTTACATATCTCTCCCGGTGCGACAGTGAACGTCACCCACCGACATTGGTACAGGCATTCTGGTGGCGGGGCCAGCTGCCACTGCTTGTGACTTACATATCTCTCCCGGTGCGACAGTGAACGTCACCCACCGACATTGGTACAGGCATTCTGGTGGCGGGGCCAGCTGCCACTGCTTGTGACTTACATATCTCTCCCGGTGCGACAGTGAACGTCACCCACCGACATTGGTACAGGCATTCTGGTGGCGGGGCCAGCTGCCACTGCTTGTGACTTACATATCTCTCCCGGTGCGACAGTGAACGTCACCCACCGACATTGGTACAGGCATTCTGGTGGCGGGGCCAGCTGCCACTGCTTGTGACCGCGGACTTGTGCCTGCCACGACATGTGCTTCACTGAATCCACCTGAACATACAGAAAATAGACTTATAACATATCAAGCATTTTAGGAAGGATAACAAAGATGACTCCTGTTGCCTGCCTGAGTTGAAATCCAATATGAGAAGACAAAAGCTGCAACCTACAGCTTCAAGAGTTCCTAGGATAAAATAATGCATTTAGGTAAGTTAGAAGCATAGTTGGAAACAAAACTGGGATTTATCTTTCATGAATCAATCCCAAACAATCGTCACACTCACGTGCATATGTGCGCCCTGCCCCGGTCCGCCCATAAAGATCCAATCCACCATATCGCTCTCAGCAGTCTTAGGGAGGAAGTAGGGCCTGTCATAGTATGACCTCAGCCTCCTCGTCTCCTGGTCATAGCAGGTGCTCCAACCCACGTACCAGGGTTGACCAGACAGGTTGGCTCTAGTCTCGTCCATACTGAACACTTCTTGGAGTGAGTTCAAACCTGATTTGTACGCGAAGTAGAAACAGTCATTTATTTGTTGCCCCAATTTTCCGTCGTTGTAGAAATTGGCGAAGAATTTAAAGTTGAATTCCTGTGGGATGTGAGAATGTCATTTTGTTACAATATTGAAGTGCAATAAAAATGGCCTAAATTAAGTGGGTCTAACTAACTGAAAAATCTGTGTGGGACTAACTAAATGATCTCTACAACTTGCTAAATAGCTAACATTTTAACCACGGCATGAGTTTTTTTAGGTAATTCGTGCAGAAATGAGACAAGATTAAGTATCCATAAGATGATTAGTCGAAACTAAATCCTATTTCACCTTTAAGGGTTTGGTGAAATAGGAGCTAGCGGTTCGGTGAAATAGGAGGATCCAGCTTCGTACCATAAATCAGAATTCAATGACAATTTACTTTGCAACTGAGCAGTGGTAGCCGGCAGTAGTAGGCAACGGTAGCAGTGGTAGCCAGCAGTAGTAGGCAACAGTAGCAGTGGTAGCCGGCAGTACAGTAGGCAACGGGCGCGACTTACGAGTTGTAGGTCGTAGGTTCGAACCCTAACTAACGCCTGTTGTTTAGATTGGTGTAAATTATTTCATCACCACTGCACTCAAAACGGTGAAGGAAAACATCATGAGGAAACCGGGATGTCCTAGAACCAAGCCAACCAAAAATTCGAAAATCCTGGCCCTCGTCGTGGTTTACGACCCCGTCCCTCTCACAGAGAGGAGGCCTGTGTGTTAGCAGTGGGAACAATATAGGCTGATTGTGCTTAATTTTGGATATGTCAAAAAATAACCCTCGTACCCTCAACGCCTTCCACCCGTGAGTAGCATCAGTAACAATGACCGGTGTGGTGCTGTACGCGTACTTGTCCTCAAACTCTTCGGCAGTAGTATTCGCGAGGCGCACCACGTCATCAACACCTATGCACATGGAACAGTCTTCTGGTGGACGGAAGACCGACTTAGAGAATGACGGTAGTTCTAATATGCAGCTCTGAAATGCATAAGGCGGGGCGGGAACGGTTATGAAAAAACAGATGACTGTGAAAGTAGATTCTTGAAACTTAGTAAAAGCATGGAATTATAGCAACTTACCCTACTACCCAGTAGTTCCACATAAACCCATCGTGCACTGATCAAACAAACGAATATGAGAACCGCAGTCCACAAAACATAGCCCGCTGATTTTCCCTTGAATAGTTTCTTTTCACTATTTCTAGGAACATCAAGACGCGATATATACGAATTACTTAGTTTCAAGCTGTTGATTTTATTGAGAATTTTCATGACTTTTAATTCAGCTGTTTTGTATGTTTTCGCGCATGTTTTAGAGCGAATAGCTTGATTCATTGTGACTTGTTCGGAGTCCCGGGATGGAATGAAAGGGGTTTGTCGCCATCCAACGGTTTTTATAGGGTTCGATGGAAATTATTTAGAGCTTGAGCGATATAATCAGATTTATAGAGAGTTCCTAAAATAGAACCTTTTGTACGTAAGTAATTGGATATTCTAGTGAGTTGTTATACAGAAAGCTTACTACCCCTCTCGGCCGGAGCTTACTTAGCGCTTACAATTTCCTTATGAGCACCTTTCTTATAGCTAACTTTTTTTTAGCTAATTTAACTTTTCGTCTCAGCAATCTAGGTGTATCTTAATGGTCACCATTGGCTCATTTTCGTTGACCAAACCGAATAATTCAACACGGGACTAGAACAAGGAAAAGTCGTTTTCAATAAAAAAAAAAATACATTAGCCATTATCATTATGATTATCATCATTCTCAGCTGGGCGACATCGAACTTTGCGTCACTTCCAACGTGTAGGTAGGTACCTATACATTCTGCCTGCTGATTTGAAATCAAATAGTTTTCGTATGAGCCACTCTATGAGTGTCTCCTTGAATGGGATAAGTAATGCGTTGTGGGTGCAATAGGTATGAAATTGGAATTCATTATCGGTCGCGGAGCAGCAACTGTGTCCTCGTTACACGCCCTCATGCTTGCGGTGACACGATCGCGATAAAACGTTTTTTGTGAATGATAGGTACTGGTTTTGTGCACTAAATAAATAATATAATTTAATTGGAGATTTTATGCGACTAAGGTACAAAGAAAACTGTTTAGTTTTTGGTTAATGGTTCCTAACTTCGAGAAACGGTATCATCTCCTTCCCTCCTTTCTGTAAAAGATCATGCCAGGAGGAGGGAGACCCTGCTAGGGTCGCGGATTTGTTCGAAAGAGTTACGTGGCCCTGGCACGGGCAACTGAAGGAACACGGGTAGGTTTTAGCCAGTAGAATTCTGACACGCCCTCCCGCTCTGCCACCCGATATATAATAGCTAGTACACTTAGCGCTCCGCCCAGAGCGGGAGATAAGTCATTTGATGATTTCCCACCCAAAAAAAAGGAGGAGGGCTAGACTGCTTCAGGAAACACAATGAAGTCGGTTAAAAATACATGTGGGGTAAGTTTGTAAACGTAGGAACAGAAAAGAATCAATGTATTTTTAAATATTTTATTGGCCTATTGAAATTAAATAAAAATGACGATTTAGATTGATTTAATAAAAAAACTTGTGTGGTTTTATGAAACCACCGTAAAAGTGAAACTTTTTTTCACATTATAGACATTTAACTAAAAACTACACGGTCAGCTGATGCGAACTATAGGCGCCGCCATATTGGCCTCGGCTGCTCTGACGAGCGCCTTTCACTTTATCCCTACTCCGCGGCCGACCGTCACGCGACACGTCACGCGACATGCAACACACAGACGAAAAAGTTTGAGACGATGTAATAAAAGTTTCACTTTAAAAAGCTTTTCTGAGATCGGCGAAGTATTCTCCGCTTTTGAATTAATAAAGATTGAATGCCATTTTTGCTTACGGTGGATTTTTCACATAATGTCATTAAAATGTGCTAAAAATATAAAAATAAAAGTTTTTAAAGATTTTATTTGCGTAAAATTAACAATTAGTAGTCTGTATTCCCGCCTTTAACGCGTCTACCACAAATGCATCGATTAGGCATCCTCTTCGTGATTCTTGCGTCTGATCAAAATCAGCACCCTAATTGCGTAACACGCGATTAATCATAATCGGTTTCATTTTGACTGTTCAAAAATATTCATTGCGTTATTTACGTTGCTGAGCAGACACATTTTTCGAACTTATGAAGCACCGAGCGCCGATCTAAATACTCGCCTGTGTCCTATGTCATGACATGGGTTTCCATAATAATCCTGGAGTAATTTTAAACGTTCTTGGCGTGTAGAGGTTCTCTAATACCGTGTACGTTTAGTATCTGGCCTCATACCAAAGCGAGATTTTTGAGAAAAACACACAAAACGTCACTCTTTCTTCTGCCTAATTTCTGTGTTCCCGAGCCCATTGTAAACGGGCTCTGCGATTGCAGGGCTCATGTAGCTCGACCACGCTGCCAGTGATGCGGCTACGTGTCCAAAGTCGACCATATATAACACACCGCTCACGTTACCGATTATCAGCTTCCAACCTTCCCACAGTTCTGATCTTCTTGACTCAAATGACGACTTCTCTCCATATTAATAACTAACTTTTGCCCGCGACTTCGTCCGCGTAGAAGTCGAAAATGGTTCTAATAGGATTTTTAATTGGTTTTTTACTGTGGTTTTTTACGTTATTAATTTTATTATAACATATAAATTATTATATTAAAATGTAAGCGCTTTCTAGCTGACACAACTATGTTAGGTGTGCTCCTACCGAGATAAGACAATCTGGTACTTCGAAGGTTTAGAGCGTTTTCTAGCTGACACAGCTACCTAGTATGTTAGGTGTGCTCCTACCGAGTTATGACAGCCTAGTACTTCGACTGTATAAAGCGTTTTCTAGCTGACAACTATGTTAGGTATGCTCCTACCGAGGTATGACAACCTGGTACTTCGACGGCATAAAGCGTTTTCTAGCTGACATAGCTACCTTTAGGTGTGCTCTTACCGAGTTATGACAACCTGGTATTTCGAAGGCATAAAGCGTTTTTTAGCTGACACACAAATATGATAGGTGAGCTCCTACCGAGTTATGACAACCTGGTACTTCGAATGCATAAAGCGTTTTCTAGCTGACACACCTATTTTGCTACTTTGGGTTACATTATTGCAATATTCTTAAGGATCCCTATTTTTTTAAATACATTATAGCATATTAAGTTACTTCCTGATAATTTAGCTTTCTATTGGTGAAAAAATGGTTAAAATCGGTCCAGTAGTTTCAGACCCTATGCGGAATAAACAAACAAAAAAATATTTCTTCTCTATAATATTATTACTAGCTTCTGCCAGCGGCTTCGCTCGCGCGGAGGTCGGAAATTATCTTTTTAAAGTGAAACTTTTATTACATCGTCTCAAACTTTTTCGTCTGTGTGTTGCATGTCGCGTGACGTGTCGCGTGACGGTCGGCCGCGGAGTAGGGATAAAGTGAAAGGCGCCCGTTAGAGCAGCCGAGGCCAATATGGCGGCGCCTATAGTTCGCATCAGCTGACCGTGTAGTTTTTAGTTAAATGTCTATAATGTTTTTTTTTATCTAAACCATCCTGGGCGGCACAAAAACGCTAAAAAAAAAACATTCAAATCGGTCCAGCCTTTTAGGAGGAGTTCAGTGACATACCTACACACGTACAGTAGAATTATAACAGTTTGTAACTAAAACCCTGTCCGATACAGTAAAGGCGTATTCCTGGTTCAACATATTTACGTACTAGAAAAAAAATGTTTTAAAAATGTAACTCATAAAACCCAAAAGTTATTGATTTTTAATTTTTATAATCCATGCGTTTCGGAAAGTAAAAAGGAAATAGTTTTTGAATTTTGGTCTTAGGATAATATTCTGTCGAGTCGTCTTCCTTTATGAGGAATAATTCTGCAACGGCTTTATCTGATACCTGCTTCTGAGTGGGACCGATACAAAATTATTGAGGAATACCTATATTTATTTTGAGGGGATAATCGAGGCTATCAGCGCAAAAGTGGTGTAACCCTAGACTACTTCATTAGGAGATTACACCACTCTTGCTCTATACGTGCACGACAAAGGGTCTGCCATCTGGTGGCGCAAATCCGAATTTTCTCGGAATCATTACTTGAAATTGATACTTCACGCTATAAAATAATCTCAATAAAGAAATAAAAAAAACATAATTACTAAGTGAAAATGTATTGTTGTGTTTTTGGATGTTCGAACACTTCAAAGAAAAATAAAAATAAATCAAATGGTGTCAAATGCTATCAATTTCCCACGGACAGTACTCACTTTCCTTGGTTACGTGATAAACGAAAAAAGTGGATACATGCAATGTAAAGATATCTAGGGTTTTTTTTTTTTTTTTGAGGTTGGGAAATTATCAAATAACTTCTCCCGCTCTGGGTGGAGCAGGAGGGCGTGTCAGACTTTTACTGACTAAAACCCACCCGTGTTCCCTCAGTTGCCTGTGTGCCAGGGGCGACGGTATCTCTTTCGAAGATATCTAGGGTAACTTTGTGAATCCTTTCACTTAGTTCTCTTCTTTCAGTAATTTGAACTAATTCTACTAAAGTTTTTGCAGCCATCATTTCTTTTAATTTTTTTTCTTCTATCTGTATAAATTTACTAAAAAGTATCCAGAGTTCAAAAAATTATAGGTAGGTAATTAAAATCCTGATTTTTAGTAATTATCAAAAACATGTCTAATCCCTAGATTCTCAAAAGTTAATTCATAATCAAAAAATAAAAATAATAATTGGCAAACCCAAAGAAATAGATAAACGTCGTACCGTTTTTCAGTTTCCGTGTTCTTGTTCTCAGCTTAGGCTACGTTCCGAGATACGATAATATCGATTTGAGCGTGCTCACACCCGTTCCGAATTGGCGTGAGCGCGATAACGATTTCCCGTGAATCGTCATAGATGACGTCATGACATGCACCATCTTGCGATAACACCGACCATGCTTATTACTAATATCACCGTGAGCGCTGTCAAAAATGACAGTTGTGCTGTTTTGTTTTGAATCGTATCATATCTATATCTAACTTAGATATAGTGCTTCTGGCTAGAGTCGCCACCTAACCAAATAAGAAGACGAAATTTGTGGTGTACACAAGTTTTATATGGTGTAAATTGGTTTTAACATTGAGTGAGTACTGTTAGCGCGTTCACGAGCGTTCCGTATTGTTAACAAAAATGTTATTTCATATAATTGCTTTTTTTTATCTGACTGTATAATTCAGGTTTTACTTTTTTTTATCATTTATTTATGACTTAATCTACTCATTACAATGTTTTTTTTTTTAATGAGTAGTATTGCAATATGTAGTTAGCTAGCGACCTCGACAATTCATGATTATTCTTGCCAGTGCAACCGGCAGCAAGTTCGTCATGCTCCCTTAGATGTCACTGCTTGCGGTAGCGTCGGGGGTCGGGTTGCCTCCTTCCCTCAAATATGGCGAGGGGGGCAATGGCTGATCTTTGCGTTATGCTCGTGAACGGGTGCTGCTCGTGGTGACTGGTCGTCTTGCTGACCATGGTTTTGTTATTGTTAATTGTATTAAGTTTTTAATAATTTTAGTCCAGAGGTCCTAGTTTAACTTTTGTTATAAGTTACTTATAGCTATATTTGCATAATGCAGAATTACATATGTAAGCTGGCATGCCCTTTATGCCTAGAGGCTTTTATTTAGATTGGAAGTTCTGTTTACGTTTTATTTTAATTTTCTATTATTTTTAGTTTTCAATTTTTGATGGTATATTGGCGTGTGCTAGCTGACATATGGCAAATTTTATGTTTTTTTTTTGTGTTTCGTAATTTTTATTACGTATTATTGTATAGAAACAAGTTCTTCTAACTTAACAGACAGCTGTGCTGCTGGGGAGTTTGTTCCGCTACTTCTTCTTCCCAGCTAAAGCACTAGGAAGTGGTGAAGGGCGGGCGTTTTTGGGGGGACTGTCTTATGTAATTTTATTTTGACGTTCAAAAAGAGCTGACTCTCAGCCTAGTTTGAATAAATGACTTTTGATTTGATTTGATAATGACAGTTCTTAGCTGCCATAATCGTGATATCTATCTCGGAACGCAAATTATTGATGTGAGCGCTCACAGCGCTATTTTTCTTATTCGGAATGTGGCCTTAGTTGCTCTGTCTAGCTGTCTACGGCTACGTTCCGAGATACGATAATATCGATTTGAGCGTACTCACACCCGTTCCGAATTGGCGTGAGCGCGATAACGATGTCCCGTGAATCGTCATAGATGACGTCATGACATACACCATCTTGCGATAACGCCGACCATGCTTAATACTAATATCACCGTGAGCGCTGTCAAAAATGACAGTTGTGCTGTTTTGTTTTGAATCGTATCATATCTATAACTAACTTAGATATAGTGCTTCTGGCTAGAGTCGCCACCTAACCAAATAAGAAGACGTTTGTGGTGTATACAAGTTTTATATGGTGTAAATTGGTTTTAACATTGAGTGAGCACTGTTAGCGCGTTCACGAGCGTTCCGTATTGTTAACAAAAATGACAGTTCTTAGCTGCCATAATCGTGATATCTATCTCGGAACGCAAATTATTGATGTGAGCTCTCACAGCGCTATTTTTCTAATTCGGAATGTGGCCTACGTCTCAGCTGTTTTGAGTGACTTGTCATGGTAAAGTCATTGTCTAAATAAAATGTCAGCTCACAATGACAAGCAATACGAATGTCAAAACAAACGAAACTGTTGTGGAAAGAAAAGTGATTAGCTTTTTTTAAGTTTTCAAAAATATTTTGAGTATTTAAACCATGGCTGCTATATTGGGCGGAGGGCTAGGAGGCCTCTCTACAGGTTACTATCTTCTTAAAAATAATTTAAACAGCAACAATAAATTAAAACTGTTTCTCTTCGAAGCGACTAATTACTGCGGCGGGTGGATCAAATCTATCCGAACTAAGGACTATGTATTCGAACAAGGGCCGAGAACTATCAGACCCAAGGGCTTGCAGGGACTGAACACCCTAAATATGATGCAAGATCTAGGTTTGAGCGAGCACATCGTGGCCATCAAACCTGACCACCCAGCGGCCAAGAATAGAATGATTTACGTGCGCAACAACCTACACATCTTACCTTCAAGTTTAACAAGTGTCTTTAAAAAAAATCAGCCTTTCTCAAAGCCTCTCATTTATGCACTGTTTAATGATATTAAATCTCCTTACAAAGAACTACAGGACGATTCAATTTACAACTTTGTTGAAAGACGATTTGGAAAAGAAATAGCTGACTACGCTATAGCGCCGATGATATGTGGGATTTGTGCGGGAGACGCGAAGGAAATATCTGTAAAGTTTCTAATGAAAACATTGTTTGAATACGAGCAAACCCATGGTGGAGTTGTGAAAGGGTTGATGAAGTCTATGTTCCAATCGAAATCTGATTCAGATATGGAGATAAGTGAGTTAGCTAAACAATCACAAGAAGAGAAATGGAACGTGTACACAATCAAAGGTGGCCTAGAAACTTTTCCTGACACTCTACAAAACTATTTGATTGAAAATAATGTGTCTGTGAACATGAATACGAAAGTTGAAGAAATAGAGTTTATAGATTCAAGCTCTGCAGCATTGAAAAATTCGGATGGAACTACTTTGACAGCCAATCACATTTACTCTTCACTGCCAGCCTACGCTCTTGCTAAGTTAGTGGAAAAACAACATCCAGAGCTAGCAAATGATTTAAATAACATCCCATTTGTAACTGTTGGAATAGTGAACTTGTATTTTGATATAGTAGAACCACTTATTGAACCTGCATTTGGATTCCTAGTGCCACCTATTGAGAACTCTCCTATCCTAGGAGTTGTGTTTGACTCTTGTTGTATCCCAGATCAAAATGGAACTGTTTTAACCGTTATGCTCGGAGGTAAATGGTTCAAGGAAAAGTTTGGGGATGATGTATCTGAAGGCACCTTGTTAGAAATAGCCATACGCGAGGTAGGGAAGATATTGAACATAAAAGTTAAGCCCACTGCGTCGCACGTAAATATTTTGAAAAAATGTATACCTCAGTATGTGATAGGGCACTATGAGAGGGTTGAAAACATTCGGGAGTACATAGCAGCAAACAATTTGCCGATATCTCTTGTTGGTTGTAGTTACGATGGAGTAGGTATGAATGACGTCATTTACTCAGCTAAGAAACAAGTTAAAGATAGTCCTTGCACAGGATAAACATCTACTTTGACAAAGATTAACTTAATTAAGAGAGTATGTCGTTTTCACAATATGGAGCATTTATTTTATATGTTTTTTTAATAAATGGATTTATTCAATTTATTTATCTTACTCACATCTTTTGTTTCCTCTTACATTTATTGTTTTTTTTTTCGGAGCAGCCTACTGCAATTACACTCAGTGCTGGAGTAGTAAGAATTGCGATCTTTAGTAGTTAGGGGGGAAAAAACAATAATCATGAATTTGTGTTCAAAATAGTTTATTTCTGGTAACATATTCAACCAAGTTATAATACTTGCAGTAGAATGTTATACAAAATGTGCAAACTTTCAAAAGCAATAATTTAGTAGTGAGAACGTCTTAACCTAATATGTGTATCTTATTCTTAACATGCACTCAGGGTCAAGCTAAATTAGCTAGCAAAACTCCGCTTATGCGATGGGTATTTTAAATTTATTTCGTTTTAAGGCTCCCGCAGTCAGCCGCGACGGGGTTTTAATAGAACAATTTATATGAAAACTTTATGGAAATGGATCTACTAGAGTTGCGTCGCACCGGTGTGCTTTAATCCTATTAAAACTTTGTAACCATCACATGTGCAGTTTCGCTAGCTAATTTAATTTGAACCTGAATATAAAAATAAATAACTAACTACAATCTCCAAACACTTGGAATTTCATGAATAATTTCATTAAGTATCTAAAAGCAAACTTTAGGCACATGTTATTGTGTATCTAGCTGCTCTATGCATTTAAATGTAACATTCAATATTATACATAATAATTATACTTTTGCAAGTGTTTTAGTATTTGTTATGTAGCTTATATTAACTCTAACTGTCTCAACATCAGCCCATAATGTTCCCACGGCCCGTCGGCCCACTCTCGGCCCCGACCAGTCGGGCACAGTGCGGATTCGTGAATTAATCACATTTCTTCGAATTTTTGGTTCTAGGACATTTCGATTATCTCAAGATATTTTCCTTCATGGTTTTGAGAGCATTGGTGATTAAATAAATTACACAACATAAAGCGCCTGCGGGGGTGCGACCCACAACCTGCAAGCGTGCGCCGCTACCACTGCGCCACCGCTGCTCTATCTCTAGACATCTTAGTGGTGATAATATTATTTCCAGTATTTATGTGTCATGCTCACTGACTAACTAACATAATTGATTAAAATCCATTGACGATTTTTATAAAAAAATTGGAAGCCATATTTTGGTACTCTCTACATCACAAGCAGATACGTATATTTTGATGCGAATAAAAATTATACAAACGTAAGCCTAGGCAGAATTTTTAATTAAATCTTTAGAAATATATCGAAAATTCTAATCAATCTTACATAATGATAAACTCTTTGCAAACACATTTTGACACAAACACGATTTGAGTTCACATTAGGGTCATCATTATCATGAATATTAAAACAAAAAGTTATATATCTGGTTTTTTCACCCACGACAAGACTTAGCAGATCGTCTGAATAGCAACATACACTCAGAAGGCCAATTCTCGTAATTAAAAACGTTCAATAATTAGTCGCAGTCTCATCTCGGCGACAATCAAATGTCAAAAACTTGTCAAAAATTTATGGATATTCGAGGTATTTTTGACAGGTTGAGACAGATCAGACTGTGAACGTTCTTAAAATTACGAGAATTGACCCTCAGGTTTCTTTTTATATTATTATATAGCGAGTTGTGTCTTATTGAAACTTATCAATTAACCATAATACATAAATACATTGCACACTTATAAAAAATAATTCGGTACCGATAACTCGAGCCTGAGTAAATACAATTTAAACTAAAAGTAAGATGCGTTATTATTATGGGCCGCAGTTTAGCTACTCTCTTATTCGTGAACAACTTACATTTGTAACAATCTTTAAATACTGGTTAATCCTTGTCATTTGATGGCAATGAAGTATTATAATTAATAAGATGTTTTTGAATAAGAGGCTAAATAAAGTAGCAGATACACGTTTATTCATACATTCTGTTTACAAAATAAGTGTCTTGTCGACCGCGTGTTTATGGTAACAACTAGACATTGAAAGCTTCTTCATTTCGTAGCACTAAGCTGATAACAGAAATGTTTAATTCAAGTCGATTTTAGTGTACGTGTTATTTTTGTTTCATTTCACGTTCGCTCGACATCGACAAAATTAAATAGAAATTAACGTTCATGTTCATCTGCTCCTTTCATTTCCTATAAAGATCATTCGGTAGGCGAGTGAATCTAATATCGTTGGATCCAATTAGTTTGTTTTACACTTTTGATTCATTTTGTGTTCAGATGTTTCACTTCGAGCGAAAGATTATAGACTAAAATGGACAAAAAGTAAAGAATCTCATAACTGCTTTAGTTTTCGTTTTTCAAGTATTCACTGACAAGCGGTCGACTGTACAAAAAAGAATAAATAATTAAAACGAAGGACTAGGTCGAGCTAACAGGGCCCAGGTCTAACAGCACCGTGGCGTACAGCGTGTGGTCGCGCGGCGGGGCGGAGGCCGGCGGCACGGTGTTGCGGTACGAGTACTGGAGGCCCACGCGCGCCAGGCCCGGGGCTCCGCCCTCGGCCTGCGCGTGCGTCACCACTTCCAGCCGGAGCGCTAGCTTGTTTGATTTGCGCCACATTATTATGCTGCAACAAATCATATACTTATTTTTAGTCACTTGTAATTTAGTTTAATAATACGAATCCATCAATGATTGAAATCAATGGGCGAGGACAAAGTTGTTGCCGCCTCATTAGCCAAAGTTATGTATAATAATAATAAGGCAACACTGTGTCTACCAAACGTCACGTTTTCTAATTTTATCATAAAAATTGCATAATTTCATCAGTGAAAGTAATTTTACCACAGTTTTACAATAGAATTTCATTAAACTAAACTATTATAAGCTTGAAAAACAATAAAAACCATAAAACAGACCCTACTACACCTTATTGTAGTAAACATAACCAGAAACTGCTGAATCGGAGGTGACATGACAGATGTCACCTCCGAACATAATGAACACAAAATACTCAGGAATAGGAAAACTTAGAAATGTTGACCAAAGCCGCCGCACGTAATGCGGGCCTACCACCACCGGACCCTTCGCTCAGCTCCGCCTCGCCGCCGCCGGTACCCAGCTGTGACGACACCGGCCGCAGTAGTTGAGTCGAGCTCGAGCATAGAGTATTTCTCCCCGCCTACGATGCCACCACCTGCTCGTCGACGGGGAGGCCGCCGGATGGTTTAGAACCTCGAGGCCCACCGGCCTCTGATAGGGTCCCAACTCCCGGCGGAAGTGTGCAGCGCATGAGATAGATACGATCCATCAATGAGAACGTCATGCGGCTACAGAGGGAGGAAACAGCCTAACCGCGTACCGTGTTCGGATGGTCTCTCTTTTTCAGGTGCTTGAGCCAACTGTCAACGTTTCGACACAACGACTGTCGGATCAGTTACGGGTCATCCAGCGTAATCATATGTTGGATGAAACTGTACTTGATCGCCAACGAAGTGAAATGCAGAGTAGCCATGTCATCGTCCCCCCGCCGCAGACTGTTGTGGTACCACCACGGATCATTACAAGTCAAGCTGGTGAGAGGAATGATGACAGGGCTACAAACGTAAGTACCCAGTGCAGTGAGGAATTGAGGAGTGCTTTAGAGGGTGCAATTCGGGAATATCGGTTCATGTCACCCGAACTTAGGCCACGCTTACCTCGTTTGCCCATGCATAACAAAAATAGGGCGCTGGTGACGGCTCTGGATTCGCTGTTGTCAAAATATTTTGATGACTGCGAAGTCCTCGCCGATACTCATTCGATTCTGTACTGCGCGGCTGTAGCGGCATGTCGTGTAGCTCACGTAAAATTCGCTAATGACTCTAGAGCTACACGACCCAAGCCAGCCGTACCAGCTTGGCAGTACATAGTTGAATGTCGTATTGGTGGGGCCAGAGCTCTCATCGGCAAACTAATCGCTTCAGGGAGGCAAGACTCGCCCTAGAGTGATGCGCTTTGTGAGGCGGGCATTCTCAGGGACTGATACCAGCCCCCAAGATTATATGTCCCGTATCACAGAGCGCATAGACTTTCTGAAGCAGAAAGTGTATGCATGGGCAAACCGTATTCGTGTAGGTATAAGCGGCGAGTGGACCGATACACTCAGAACCGCACCTTCCAGAGTGATGAAAGGTGGGTTTATAGGGCTTGGGAGCGACCGGACCAAGGTGTGGCTGATACGCGCCTACCAGATGATGCCATGTGCTCTTTTTGGCGCAATATCTGGTCGGTGCCTGTCAGTCACACCGAAAGTGATTGGGTTCGAGATGTCGAGAGGGCCTGCGTTTTGATACCAGAAATGGGGGCTATTACTATCTGCCCCCAAGATGTAGCTCGTGCAGTCCGTTCGCTGCCCAACTGGAAGTCTCCAGGGCCGGACGGGCTGCACAACTTCTGGATCAAATGGTTCATTGGATCGCACGCTCGCTTGGCGGGTCAGTACCAGACTGCTTTGGAGTCTGGTTCGCTACCCTAGTTCCTAACGACAGGAGTTACCCACCTGCTCCATGAATCAGGTAGTACCGCGAAACCCAAAAATTATAGGCCGATCACGTGTTTACCGACGGTCTATAAGGTTCTTACATCCATTTTGAGAGCTAAAATTTACAGTCATGTATACATTAATTAAATCATGTCTGTCTCTCAAAATGGATGTCGGAACGGATCCCGCGGTACTAAGGAGCTGTTCCTCATTGATATGACCATTAGCCAACAGGTTCCTCGTTCCTGAAAGGATCTTTCGATATGTTGGATAGACTACAAGAAGGCCTATGACTCGGTGCCACATACATGGCTCATAAGGGTGCTGGAATTGTATAAAGTAGATACAACTCTGCGCACCTTCCTGATGTCATGTATGGGGCAATGGAGGACGGTCCTTCGATATCCAGGATGTCGAAATATCCAGAGGAATAGCGAGCCGATAAGGATTGAGCGAGGCATATTTCAGGGCGACAGTTTGAGGAGAGATTGTGGAATCTGTGGGAACCCAACTCTCTGATTCCATAAACCTTCAAGCCCCCTCCGCAGCCGAAACCTATAAGTATTTGGGTATGTCGGAAGCTTTGGGCATCAATTTCATCAATTCGACAGCACAGTTGGCGCAGTGGTTAAGCGATTGACTGCTGCGCTGCGTGTCGCGGGTTCGATTCCCGCACGGAAAAAATATTTGTATGAGCAACAAGTAGTCGTTCCGGGTCTGGCTGTTTGTGTATGTGAGTTTAAATGTTTGTAAACACACCCACAATACAGGAGAAATTCCTAGTGTGGGGCAAAGTTCAAAAAAAAAATACTGACATGAAGCAATCGTTGAAGGAACGCTTCTTTGGCCGCCTGAAAAAAGTATTTAATAGTCTTTTATCAGGCGGAAACAAAGTGCGTGCCTTCAGCGGTTGGGTCATGCCGGTCTTGATGTACTCTTTCGGCGTACTCAATTGGACTCAGACAGAACTCGACGCCCTGGATAGGAGGGTCCGTCGCTGCTGACTGCATATCGAAAGCATCACCCACGGTCATCAGTAATGACACTGCATATCCCGCGGAAGTGTGGAGGTCGAGGGTTCTTAAACGCTGAGACCCTTCATAATTGCGAGATGCAGTCTCAGGGAATATTTTTTACAAGCTGACGTGGGGATGCATCGAGATGTGGTCGCGGAGGACAAATGCCTCACCCCGCTCTCCTTGGCTAAAGAGAACTGGCGCAAGCCTGTAGTACTTGACACTAAAGATCGCATGGAGGTATGGCAGAGTAAGGAGCTTCACGGACGCTTTTTCCGGGCCCTACATGGACCCGATGTAGACCTACTAACTAAAGTCCGTAGTCTGGCTGCGTTTCGGTGACGTCTTTGGGGAAACCGAAGGTTTTGTCTGTGCAATTATGGACGAAGTTATGATGACGAACAATTACCGGAGATTTATTGTGGAAGACGGCACGGTTGACATCTGACGGGCATGCCACCGTCCGGGTGAATCAATCAGACCGTCAGATCATCTCCGGTGTTCTCGTCTAGCTAACGAGGAGTACTTGCATAGACACAACCTTGTAGCCAGGTTTATCCACCAGCAACTTGCTCTGAAATACAGCCTTGTGGAATCAGAAGTGCTCGACCCAGTTCTCGAAAATGGACTTGTCCCACTATACTGGGATCGATCCATCATCACTGACGGGACTATTGTTGCCAATAAGCCTGATACAGTGGTGGTAGATCGACTACAGCGGCGTGCAATGATCGTTGATATAACGGTCTCGCACGACGGGAACCTCGTGACAGCCGAGAAAGATAAACAAATCAAGTATCTTGACTTGGCTCGCGAGGTTGTCGACATGTGGGATGTGGACTCAGTGATCATTGTACTGATAGTCATTACAGCCAATGGCTTGATAGCCAAGAGCCTCGACCAAAACTTGAGGAGGCTCTCGTTGGGCAGCTGGGTCAAGGGCTTGATCCAGAAAACGGTACACCTGGACACGGCTCGCATTGTTAGGAGGTTCCTCTCTCTGAAGCCCTGACCGCCGGTAGCTTGGACCTTGTTCCCGTGGTGGGCTACAATTTTTTATATTTTTAAATGTTTTTAATATTTTTATACTAATATTTAAAAATGTAATTTATATGTGTATTAAATGGAATAAAGGAGAATCATAACTATTTATTTCTCACCACAATATAGGTACATTAGAGAGGTATCAATACAAAATACGTAAAAATAATTATACTGTGGGAGACTGGTGCCTAAACTAGACGTGAGGTCTGTATTTCAGGACACCACGTCTCCTCCCCTTGGGTAGTGCTTACATTTAAATGTTATGTACAATAATTAGGGTGGTAATAATTTACAAAAGCATTGGCATAAAATATTAAAAATAAAAACGAAAATAGATTTTATTATTGGTGCTTGGTGTTAGTGTGTTTAGTAGGTATTTGTAAGATTGTGTTTTTGTGAGTAAGGTGTACGTGTGGGTGTATGTGTTGTGGGGGGGACTAGAATATGTTAAATTGGTTATTTTGGGATAGCAAATAGTTTTTCTGTTTCTTCATAATTTTACTCCCGGAGCCAACTGCTTAGTTTCATTTTGCATTTGGTTTTGGGGAGGTTATAAATCGGTAGTATCCTGTTTATTTTATTATAAAGAAAGCAACCAAGGTAGCAAAAGAATCGTGAGGAAGTAGTAGAGAGCCAGATGTTATGGCGGACTATGGGGTCGAATTGTCTACTTCTGTGGGAGAGTGAGCGGTTGAACGTAGTGAGGCCATGCTGTTTTATAACCGTTTGCATAATGAACAGCTGACGAACAGTTAACACCTTTGCTTCCCTTATATAACACAACCGTTGGATATCGGAAAGGTCGAAATAAAGAAACTTTTAGAATGGCTCTCTGCGCTCGTTCAAGCTCTAACATTCAATTTTTAGTAGCACAACCCCAGGACATTATGCAATAGGTGTATACTTGGGAGGAGTCTGTATTTGTGCCCGGTTGATGGCACTAAGCTCGGCCTCTATGTTCTATGTTAGTGGGTTTAGTTCCCGCAGGTAGTCCGTTCAGTGGACCATTGTGCGTGAGCCATGGCGGCCGTCGGTAATAAATGATTCCAACCAGCCCACCCCTCTACAGAAGTTGATTATATCTCGCCCATATTACATGGGACTTGAACATAACTGGTGAAATATGTATTTAGGTCACCTTTGACCTCTGCCAACCGGGGAAAACAGGCATGATATAAAATATTACATTGTGTACAGACAGTCAGTGGTACGTATTATTGAGTTACCGGTCCTTCTTCCCAACCACTAACTCTTGTGTGTCCTGCTGCATACTTGTAGTAGTTTATAACAATTTTAAAACAAAGTACTTGGCTCCTAAGCCAGCAATACAAAAGTTATTTTATCAACTATCATTAAATTATCAGTTTTTCACTATCACTTCTCTACACTGTGAATTAAAATTTGGACTGAATAATTATTATCTTCACATCAGGGCCAGAATTCACAAATAATATGTTACAAGTTTATTTTTGCCCAAATCTTCAAGATTTTTTGTAAAGTATTACGACTATGGTTAACTGTGTGATCACATTCAAGTTTCGGGAATGTCTGAGTATTTTCAAACGCAGTGGAAACTCTTATTCAGAAGCCCCACACGCAATGTACATAAATACGTTACTTATTTAAAATTGATTGCACTAGGGTTCGTTTTAATATTGCACCGTGATTTGATGTTAACGGTTTTTGGGTATTTTAAGTCATTTTTATGTTGCGTGTACTTGCGATTATTAATTGTATTGTTTCACATTTTTATTGTATAAATGCTGTACATCTGATTACGGGGTCAATGACCGTGGGTAGTGTAGTAATTTGATAAAAAAAAATTGTTTGTTTATTATGTATAGACATTGATTGCCTGATGGGTAATGGTACTTTACAGTTGCATCGACAGCGAAGTTACCTACAATGCGATTTATATAAGAATAGGAACGTCAAAAACCTCTATCCGTCAAATATTGATGCAAAAGTACGGTTTGCAAAGAAAACTTATTTGCGTCTCAATAAAGTTTTTTTTTGTTTGACCGAATCTTAAAAAAAAACATCAAAAATTTGTAATAATTAGTTTTTTTATTTTATCATACTACTTTCTTTTTATTTTCATTGTTGATGTGCTTCTTCGTGTGACTGAGTGCTTGTGGACTGTTTCTTTCGTTAATTCTGTTTGTTACGTGGTTGTTTCCTGTTAAATTTGTTTTGGTTTTTACCTCACTGACTATGCTCGAAAATTAGTAAACGAGGCACTGCTGCGAGGCGCTGTTTTACATGGGAGGGCTCGAGAGATTGTCTGCAATGTAGACAAGTACTTTGAGAATGAGAAACAGCACAATTTAGAATTGATGCAACAATTAAAGGCAGCAAGCATCCTCTCAGGACCAGATGGGAATATAACATTGACTCGCGAAATGTACGCAATAATTTTGCAAATCCTGCAAAATACAAGTAAAGTGGCCGAGCGACAGTACGCTACTGCAGGCTTAGCACGAGAACCGTAGAGAAGCGTTTTGTCGACGGAAGAGAAGACAAAAATTACGTTTCCGTGTAGACAGTTGACAGTTTTGAACTGAGAAATGTAAACAAGCGATTTTTATTCTACGGTAGAGTAGAAATAGAAAGGGTCATGCTAAGCCTGCAGGACATAGGCCTCTAGGCTGAGCTTGCAGGTATTAATAAAAATACTTTTGACACGTATCCGACGCGAACAGAGAGATGCGCAAGCTAGCTGCAGCAAGGTAACGACACCAAAAAAGAAACCTCGAAGTAAATCAGTAGTTTGTGATCGTTTTGAAATTACTGCTCTGCATAGTATAATTAATTCGATATACACGGTGAGGAAAGAAATTCCGTTGAAAAAAATGTTTGCTGCAGCAAAGGAGGATTTAGAGTTTCCAGGTAGCAAAGCAACTTTGAGACGAATATTGCTGGAGTCACTGGGATACAAATTTAAAAAGTGTCAGAGCAATAGATTGGCTCTCATACAAAGGCCTAACATTAAAGCCTGGCGTGCTAAATATTTGCGACGTATTCGTTAAAATGATGCGCTGGGGGCTGATAAAAAAAACCCGTTATACATTTAGATGAAACCTGGATTCATGCTCATTATACAGTGAAGAAATGTTGGCATGCAGACAAGCACAATATCTGGCGTCAAAAAAAATGATAGCGCAGGACGTCGGTGGATTACTCACGCTGGGGGTGAAAACGGGTTCATAGACGGGGCGCTTTGGGTGATTATCATGACAAAATGAATGGTGCAAACTTCATAAAATGGATTAATGAAAGGTCAATACCTGTAGGGGATTCTATTGAAACACCTTTTTTTAATTCCACTATTCACATTTATTGAATCACGCACTAATAACTATTACAATATACTGAATTACTGCTAACATAACTTGTCTCATTGACGACTAACTTTAATCTGAGCAAAATCTGTATAATTCTATGTGTAGCTCATTGTGTAACTCATAACTATTTTCCTTAGAAATTTCCTTAAGTAGTTTTCTACTAGGGTACAAGTAGCGGTTATGTTTGACATCAAACATTTGTTCTAAACCAGTCACATTAAAGGGGGTGGAGCCTAATGGTCAAGCGTAAGCTCGATTTCTCTCGACAAGTTTATACCTGCTCCTGATTCCTTCGAGAAGCTTCGCTTGGATCGTGGGAAAACCGGTCACGTGCCGATTCTTCGTGGAATATTACCAATGTTTACGTCTTTGCTTTAATTTAACTGCGCATAACAGATTTGGTTGTTTGTTAATAGCAGATTAGGTACTATAGGTACATGCAGGTAGGTACTCATGTATTTAGGCTTAATTCTAGTTGGGTTTTGCCTTTAATCATGTACCTTTCAAGATAGTTTAAATTCTAATTGAGTGATTGGCTTAGACTTACATTCCTACTTGATCTGTAGGTATTCATGGACTTAAAAGTATGGGAAATCAAAACCAGCCCTACGCTTAGGTATGCAACAATAATTTTCTTATATCTACCTAATACCAAATCTTTTTTATTTAAAATAATCAACCTTATTTTCTAATTTAGGACTTGACGTCGCCAACAGTCTCCCCCTTAGTGCGTTGCACTCCATCTTGTTGGGGCGACGTTGCAGGTATGATCAGGACTAGACGTGATGCTGGCCGCCGCAGGATACCCGCTGCTGTTCGCACGTCGACGATCCTGGTTCTTCCGTCTGGTCCGGGATGAGTGGCGACTATTTCACCGCGTGGCCACGAGTAGCGTGGCAGAGTGTGGTCGACAATTAGGATTATGTCGCCCAATGTTGGGTCCTGATAATGAGGACTTTGATTATAGCGTGGCGAGAGAGTGGGAAGGTACTCTCGCAACTACCTTGACCAGAAATGATTGGTCAGGCGTTAGGATGTCTGCCAGTTGGGAGAACCGATGAGTTCTGTGTCGTCGAAGGGGCCAAAGAGGGTGGCTCCGTTTGGCCGCCCGATGGAAAAATGGTTCGGGGTCAAAGCTTCTTCTTTTTCTGGATCGGCGCTGATGATGTGCGGCAAGAGGCTTGAATCGCCTACGGTCTGATTTGATCCATGTCAATGCCGTTCTAGAGTTGGTCCAGAAGTATCTTTGGGTCGTGGTCAAATCTTTATGAATCGATCTTGTGAAGCCCGTAAATAATGCTCCCCCTCGTTTCTTGGTACGTCTTCTCATAGTGACGAGCATGGGTTCAATGTCTACTCCTAGGCAGGTGAAAGGAGGATTGTTCTTCGTTAGACGTTCAGGTGGCAGGTCTTCTTTCTTTT
This sequence comes from Antitype chi, assembly GCA_947359405.1. NCBI lineage: Eukaryota > Metazoa > Arthropoda > Insecta > Lepidoptera > Noctuidae > Antitype > Antitype chi. The sequence continues at coordinate 566,213 of OX375815.1, forward strand.
GTAGGGCAGCTAATTCGTCTGGGAAGCTGTCTTCTTGCACTCTTCTTATCTTGTCTTCGTCGCGAGTGTTGCGCAGACTCCGGGTGGAATGAAGACTGTCTTTATTTTCTTCGTTCTGGGGGTGGACAATAGCGGCATCAGGCAGATACCATGATCTTGAGGAGGCAGGTTCGTGTGTTACTTCCTCAGCGTATTCGCTGTTGATCAGGTTTTCGACTTGTTCTTCTGGTTTCTGTTCAAATTCTTTGTCCATTCCCGTTAGTAGTCGTGCTGCAGCTGTTCTGCTTTCTGGTAGACCTTCGTCGTCCGTCTTCCAGATCAGGTCTGCGCTGAATCTTCCATCCGACAATCTGGTCGTTGTTGAATGCAGCACGTCGAGGGCTCGTTGATCTATGTCGCTGGATGGTTCCCTGGCGGCGACTTCTAGAGCTTTGATGTCGCAGTGGTCTCTAGTCGTCTTCTCAAGATAATCATCTTTTCCTGTTGGTGTTGAAAGATGATTTACCTTTCGCATCGTATTGTTTCTGGTCTTGGTTCCGTGCAAGACCCATCCCAACTGGGTTCTGGAGGCTACTGGCTTACTTCGGTCACCAACTTTCACTTCCTGGGACACGATCAGATGCCAGTTGTCTTGTCCGATGAGTACCGTAGGACGAGCGTTCGGATATTTTAATTGATCTGCTATTTGTTCTAGATGGGGGCAATCTTCTAAATCCTTATTGCTGACTTCTTGGGGGGATAGGTTCAAATTCTTGACAGTATATCCTGACATTTTCTCCATGTTCCGTTCGAATCTGCCTCGAATCTTGATGTCAAACTTCTTGGATTTCTGGCTCATTCGATGCCCACCTACGCCCTCAATTCTCAGTTCTTCTTCAGGACCCTCTACCCCAATCATATTCACAATATCTTCTTCTATTAGGGTCACTGTTGATCCTTCATCCATGAGGGCGTATACTTCTGCTTTGGCCTCGGGTCCCCATAGCTCCACTGGCACGATCTTCAGGTAGGCTCTCGCTATTGCTCGAGTTGCATTTATCGTTGATGCTATGGCTTGGGTCTCTTGTGGTGGTTCTGGCTTTGGCCAGTCTTCTGAATGTAACATCACATGATGACCTCTTTTGCATTTTCCACACGGTTTTGCTTTGCAACTGAACCTTCTGTGCCGTCCTAGCAGGCATTTGAAGCATATGAAGGCTCGCTTGGCCTGTTCCCATCTTTCTTTTATAGAAGCATCGACGAACTTCTTGCATTTGAACAGTGCGTGTTCCCCTGCGCACTCAGGACAGACTATCTTTTCTTGCTTCATGGCGTCGTCCTTGCATGAACATACTGTCGCCGCTTGTTGTTCGTCTTGCTCTCTATCTGAATCCTCGTCGTATGATGAATATTCTTCCTCATCGTGCCGTTTAACTCGAGCGGCGTTCACGCCCCGGGATCCTGAAGGTCTCATTCGGTTTCTCATTCCTTCCTTCTTCACTCTGGTTCCCGTGAACTCGTGCATCTCGAACTGGTCTACCATCTGATTGAAGAAGTTCATAAGGCCAATGAGGATCGGTTCATCATCTTCTTCTTTAGATGCTCTGTACTCGTACCACCTGAATCGTACTAGAATACACATCTTCTCTATTATACGATTCGATATATCACTTGAGTGCAGATAACTTTGTTTCTTCATTTGTTTCACAACGCTGACTGTATTGGCCACAGCTCCAGCATATCTCACTAACTCTCTTGCATCTTCTGACATGGGAGGCAGCTTCTCTATGTTTTCTATCTCGCTTCTTATTAGGTAAGTGGGTCTCCCGAATCGACGTTCTAATGCAGTCATTACTTCTTCCGGGTCCATTTGTGTATAGAGAATGGACTTCACCGCCTCTTTGGCTTTTCCTCTTACTGCTCTTCTTAGTCTTCCCATATTCTCGATTCCACTGAAGAGAGCCTGTGAGTCTTTGTACGTAGCTTTAAAAGCCATCCAGTCTCTTGCATCGCCGTCGAATTGATGTAGCTCACTGACATACTTCGGCGCGTGCTGCGTATTCGTTGCTGCTTTGCTGTCAGTGGCGGACTTGACTGCTTCCATTATCGCTTCTGCCAACTGACTGGTGGGGTTCGTTGCGGGTTGCGCTTCCTTCGCTTTTGAAACCCACCTTTCAGTGGCCTTTTCAGCAGCCGCCTTAGTTGCAGCATCCTCTTCGTTATCACTCAAATCTGTGTCTTCTGCGGTGACACGTGTTAATTCTAACTTTGTATTTGCCATCTTAGTCTTCAGCTTAATTTCTTCCAGCTGTAGTTTTTCCAACTCTAATCTGGCTTCTAGCTCTTTCTTCTTATTCGCAGCTTTATTCGAAGTAGATTTCGCCTTCTTCTTCTTCTCCACTAAGGTAACATTAGATTCCTCGACCATGGTTGTATCTTCGGTAGCCGCGCTAGTATCTGTCACCTCTTCGGAGGTAGTAGCTGACGTCTCCGTAGTCTCTTCTTCCGTGGTCGAGCGCGTGCTGTCTCCCTTGCGGCTTCGCGTCATCATTCTTATTCACTTCACTTAATGTCAATATATTGTTCAATGACTCACCTGAGTTTATATGAAGTCCTTAGCGGAGACTGCTATGTTATAGAGACGTACACACACTTCGAACTTACAGTACATACACACGTTAACACTTATATACTTATTCTACACGTTCTTATTATACAGGGTTACGCCGGGCTTCGAGTGATATTCGAGCTTCGAGAGGACGCGGCGTTGTTCCTAGCCGACCTCCCAGCAATATTCTTCACTCAGCTAGTTGCGCTCCCACAAATAGGTATTTCTTGAATACCTAGCCTCGAGAATAAGCGATCTTCCTAGTCGCTTATTCCCAGCAATTTCCTTCAGCGGCACACGTAAAGCTTCAAGTGATACAGGGGCTTCGAGAGGGCGCGGCGTAGTTCGTAGCCGACCTCCCAGCAATATTCTTCACTCAGCGGGTCGTGCAGCCACCAATCGGTATTTTCTAGACGTCCTAGGTCTTTCAGCAGCACACGTAAAGCTTCAAGTGATACAGGGGCTTCGAGAGGGCGCGGCGTAGTTCGTAGCCGACCTCCCAGCAATTATTCACTCAGCGGGTCGTGTAGCCACCAATCGGTATTTTCTAGACGTCCTAGACTCTTCAGCGGCACACGTAAAGCTTCAAGTGATACAGGGGCTTCGAGAGGGCGCGGCGTCGTTCGTAGCCGACCTCCCAGCAATTATTCACTCAGCGGGTCGTGCAGCCACCAATCGATATTTTCTAGACGTCCTAGGTCTTTCAGCAGCACACGTAAAGCTTCAAGTGATACAGGGGCTTCGAGAGGGCACGGCGTCGTTCGTAGCCGACCTCCCAGCAATATTATTCACTCAGCGGGTCGTGTAGCCACCAATCGATATTTTCTAGACGTCCTAGGTCTTTCAGCAGCACACGTAAAGCTTCAAGTGATACAGGGGCTTCGAGAGGACGCGGCGTCGTTCGTAGCCGACCTCCCAGCAATATTATTCACTCAGCGGGTCGTGTAGCCACCAATCGATTTTTCTAGACGTCCTAGATGTCCTAGCTTCGAGAATAAGCGATCTTCTTAGTCGTTTATTCCCAGCAATTTTCTTTAGCACACGTAGGACTCGTGGCGTGATTAGTGCGTGGCTCGTAGAACTGATCTTCACCAATAGCTTTCTTGGTATTCGTGATCTTCTCTTAAAACGCTGCTAATCTTCAAACAGCGATTTATCTTCACGTAACTTCAGACTCAGGCTTCAGTTCTTTTTATTCGGCTTCTGAAGGACCATTATTGTAGGGGATTCTATTGAAACACCTTTTTTTAATTCCACTATTCACATTTATTGAATCACGCACTAATAACTATTACAATATACTGAATTACTGCTAACATAACTTGTCTCATTGACGACTAACTTTAATCTGAGCAAAATCTGTATAATTCTATGTGTAGCTCATTGTGTAACTCATAACTATTTTCCTTAGAAATTTCCTTAAGTAGTTTTCTACTAGGGTACAAGTAGCGGTTATGTTTGACATCAAACATTTGTTCTAAACCAGTCACATTAAAGGGGGTGGAGCCTAATGGTCAAGCGTAAGCTCGATTTCTCTCGACAAGTTTATACCTGCTCCTGATTCCTTCGAGAAGCTTCGCTTGGATCGTGGGAAAACCGGTCACGTGCCGATTCTTCGTGGAATATTACCAATGTTTACGTCTTTGCTTTAATTTAACTGCGCATAACAGATTTGGTTGTTTGTTAATAGCAGATTAGGTACTATAGGTACATGCAGGTAGGTACTCATGTATTTAGGCTTAATTCTAGTTGGGTTTTGCCTTTAATCATGTACCTTTCAAGATAGTTTAAATTCTAATTGAGTGATTGGCTTAGACTTACATTCCTACTTGATCTGTAGGTATTCATGGACTTAAAAGTATGGGAAATCAAAACCAGCCCTACGCTTAGGTATGCAACAATAATTTTCTTATATCTACCTAATACCAAATCTTTTTTATTTAAAATAATCAACCTTATTTTCTAATTTAGGACTTGACGTCGCCAACAATACCCAATCTCCGGAAAAAAGCAATAATTGTCATGGATAATACTCCTTACCACAGCATGGAAGCATCTAAGCCCCCAAATATGACAACTAAAAAAGCAGAAATGCAGTCATGGCTAGCAGAAAAAAAATTGCATACGACGAATGCTTCACAAAAGCAGAACTATAGCAAATAATAAAAAGGCACAAACAACAATTGCTTCAATCACGATACGATACGATAGAGGCGGTATGTCCCCTCTTTGAGGAGTGGCTTGAGAGGCGGCATGGCGTCCTCACCTTCCGCCTGACGCAGGTCCTCACCGGACACGGTTGTTTCGGGAGGTTCCTGTTTCGTATAAGGCGGGAGGAAACGCCCGGGTGCTTCCATTGCGAAGATCGCCCTGAGGACACGGTGGAGCATACGATGGCGGTCTGCCCGGCTTGGGTGGAGCACCGCCGTGTCCTCGTGGAGGCGATCGGCGGCGGCGATCTCTCGCGTCCGGCCCTGGTGCAGGCCATGGTACGGAGCGAGAGTGAATGGTTAGCCCTCACCTCCTTCTGCGAAGCAGTAATGCTCGCGAAGAGGGAGGCGGCGCACGTGAGGGAGAGGCAGTATATGCGCCCCCACGGCCGTAGTCGCCGCGGGAGACGCCCTGGGCGTCGGGAATCCCAGGCTGATTCCCGGCCACCGTAGGCGCGGGCTTGCGGACGGCGAGTAATGGGTAGCTCGCTGTCCGGTAAGGACCAAGCCCGGGTCGACGGCGCGTTGTGTTCCACGCGCGCCTCAAAGAGATGTCAGCACCAAAGGGTGGGGTCCGCAAGGGCCGATGCCTGCCAGGGGTGCGGGTTGTTCGAAAGAGATACCGCGGCCCCTGGCACACAAGCAACTGAGAGAACACGGGTGGGTTTTAGTCAGTATAAGTCTGACACGCCCTCCCGCTCCACCCAGAGCGGGAGAAGTTATTTGATGATTTCCCACCAAAAAAAAAAAAAAGATAGCCTAACAATTGTCGGTGGGATGGCTTACCCCACTGTTGTGCTTCGCTGGTTTTCGATATAGCACTATCTGAAGAATTTATATAGTTAATAAAGCACAGATGTGCTTAAATTTTTCAGTTAGGCCTGCTTTACAATTTCAATTTGCTCTTCTAATATTTCTATTGCAATCAAGCTGAAAAGGTGACATGAACATAAATAATAATATAGACTGAATTTTTACGTGAAAAATGAGTTCAGAGAATACTTAACAGTTATTTTGACATCATAAATGTTAGAAATCGTAGTTTGAGCTTCAATTTTGCCAGTTATTACTGCATTTTCAGGATTCATAACTGGCTTACGTGGTTTACGTGCTCGAACTATAGATGGCAGCACAAACCAACGTTTGTGCTGCCATCTATAGTTCGTGCATGTTCCCTATACTTGCTGTTCATGAATCAATAAATAAACCAGAACAGATTAAAAAAATGCATGTACCTACCAATGTTTACGTGAGCATGGGAGCGGGGGGAGGCAAGAGCTTTGCTTACTTTTGCTGACGAGGGGGAGGAGGGGGTTAATAATTGCAAAAAATCTGCTTACGTAATACTTGAACGGGCCCCATGGTGAGCGTTCATTCCACGCAGCCTGGCAACAACGTATTTATAGTAGCTTTCGTGATTATTTCATTATATACAAACAAAAGTACAATTTTATTGTCAGCCAAGCACTAGATTTATTTATAATTATTTTTAACATTTACTCTTTAATAAAAACATTTCATCGTACTTAGTAATGAAAATAGAAAATAATTGACGGTATGTCGATTTTTATAAGTAAATAAAAAAAAATACTTTTGTTTGTATTTAATAAAATAATCATGAAAAGCCGCCATAAATGCGCCGTTGCCAGCCCGTGTGGGGAGAACGCTCTTAAGTTTGTTACTGGAACTTGTAGTCATCATCCTCACCTGCCTGTCTTTCCCAAATAGGTTGGGTCAGGTTCCGGTCAAACCGGATGCAGCTAGACAAGTATTTTACATTGAACAGCAGTTACTGGGTACGATACCCCTTCGTAAGACTGGTTGTCAGACTTTCGGGATTCTGACCACCCGTAATCATTGTCAAAGATCCACGAATGACAGCCGGGACAGCTTAACGTGCTATCCGAGGTATGGAGGAGTCTAGGTATGTAAAGATGGTCACCCATCTACGGTCCAACCGCAGCAAGCGCAGCTTAACCTGTTCTATCGAGCCGTGCGGCTGTGATTACTTGACCCTCTATAACTTGTAGCAACAAAAATGTATTTAATGTATTTCACAGATACGCCCTTAAAGTTTCGCCAGCCTTTAATAATAAATAATGAACACTCACTCATTAGTATCGTGCTGAGCGTCATCGTCGTACTCTGCGGCGTCGTCCCGCTGCGCTAACGTCAGCGTCACGTCGGGTGACGTCACGTAGCTCGTTGCCTCATACACTGGTACGCGCTCGATGGCTTTGAAAGATGATGTGTCCTGAAATTGTGATGGACGCGTATTGTTTTTTAATGCCAACCGCAAGATCCTTTTGTTTAATTGGTCTAACCACACAAATTCTTGCCGTGTCAAGAACGTAATAAGTCTCATACATGACACCCCATGGATGTACTGTGTGACCACCGCATGTAACTATTACAGAATTTCGTGTGCATCAGAAACAACCAATACATGTTTATTTTCCCAATATTATTTTGCGCTGGGCCTGCGTAGAGCATTACGGCCCACTCCCTCTAACAGAGAGGAGGCCTGTGTCCCAGCAGCGGGAACACGATGATGGTATATTAGGCTATGTAAGTATTTATTTTGTTTCACAGAGGAACAAACTTGTTGTCAAAACAATGGCTTTATGGCTCTTTTCTCTACGTATCATGGTTTCCGTTTATGTCTTTAAAATTCAAGTATCAATGTACAAACAAACGTACCTTCTCCAGATTGAGCGACCTTTCCAGCGACTTCTCAATACTCTTGTGCTCCTCCTTGTCCTCCTGCGGGATGTCCTCGGGCTGCAGCAGTCGCAACTGCATCTCGTGTCCCGTGGGGTTGCTCAGCTTCAGCAGGAGAGCTGTCTTCTGGCCAGGTTTCACTGGCTCGTTCGAGATTATTTTTACTTCAGGGACGTGGTAGCTGTGGATGAGTACTTACAGGTTTTTCTAGATTTTATGTGTTCGTTTTTTCTAGATTCTACAATATTTATGTTTTCTTCTTTACTGTTGACGGTGAGAGACCTTCATGTTGTGCTCTAAGACTTATCGTCAACTTAAGACGCATGAGGAGTATCTAAGCCAGTAACTGATATGGAGCTAAAGAAAGAATGCCTAAATTATCAGTCCCGGAAGTCTACATTAGTCGAAGATTGCATTATTAAAGTTAAAGTCAGATTAGTGGGAGACTGCAGTATTGAAAGCTACTATAGAGCTCGAGGCTTTCTTTGCCTTGAGGGGTTTAGCACTTCTAAGATAAGATACAAATACTGGCTGAAATGCTGCGGCCGAGGATGACGCATACAAATACATATGGCATCCCCATAGTTAAAACTTTTTAGTGCTTTTGCTACAGCATTGGCCGTATACCTAATACGCCCAGTTCCGATTCTTTATGAAGTATAATGCATTGTTTATGGTCAGCCTTTTGTTATAACTTACTAGGCCAGCAGCTCGATCTTGAACTTGATGGAGCCCGGGTTGTACTCGGGCTTGGTGAGGTTGTGGTCGCAGGCGCGGCAGCGCTGGCTGCGCTTGACGCTGAGCAGCTTGGCCAGCGGCTGCAGGCGGGCCACGCGCGCGGGCTGCCACTCGGGCGCCGCCAGGCGCTGCGGCATGCTGGTTACTGGGACACATATACTTACAGCTACAATTGTAAGTCTTACTGGGTGTTGCATTTGCTCGACGAATTCGAACGCGTGGTCGCACCTTTTCAGAATAAATGATCGCGGCGACCGTGTATTCGCTCGACGATCGCTTTATCTTAGGACAGTGCCTCAGATTATGTATTATAGGGTCAGGCGTAAGCAACACGAAGCATGCGGCTTTCAAATCTAACTTTTCACTTTACAAAAGAGGACTGGCGAATATTTTAATATGGTCGTGTATTATTTGCGTAAAGTCTATTAGGCTGTGCTTAGATAAAAAAGAATGATTGTAACATTGAAAAAGTTCATTTCAAGACAAAATTCTGTACAAAAGTACAGTTGCATGTTTCGGCGAGACTGTAAAACTTTCTGAAAAAATTTAGAGACCAATCAATGTAATGTAGGTATAAAATACTAACTCTGATTTAAGTTGACCTCTTTAGTGAAGATATCGTCGGGCAGTTCATCAACCTCCTCGCTAGCCTGGCTGGGCACGAAGCTCGCGATGGCAGAGGACGAGCTCTCGCTCGAAGGCAACCCGGCGATGTTGCGTGCCATCGCGCCCGTGAGGCCCGTCTTGTCCTAGACGACATGTATTTGCATTTTTATTGCAGGGGTGGTATATAATAAATGGGCGGGTTAAGTTCAATGGTATTTTAAATTACTCTTAAATTCATTGGCCTAAATCAATATACCTCTTGTAGGTACTTATATTACGCCCATGCGTGCTTTAAAAAAAAAGGCATTCTAATATTATAAGCGCGAAATTACCTTTACCTTACCTTGTTGTCTTGGTTTTCCCTTATCGGCTGAACGGATTTTGACGAAATTTGGCACACGGGTAGAGCATGGCTTGGGTTAAACATATGATCGTCCTTTTTACCCCGGTAATACGTTCGTACGGCGAAACGCGGGCGAAGCCGAGGATAAAATCTATGTATTTATAATTTAGATAGTACATAGTATAAAGAGGAATGCTAATAATGTGAATGATTCAGACTTTATGGGTAAAGCTGCTTATTATGATTTACATAAGGTACCTATACGATTCCTGTGTACGCCCAACAGTTGCTAAGCTAGTCTCTATTGACTTACAGTTTAATAGACATGGATTTTCTCCACACATTAGTCCAACAAACCTTTGAGGATATTTAAGCAATAATATGGAGGCATAAGTTGTAGTGTACGATCCCCTAAGGTTCTAACCCTGTAGCCCGCCACAATGGCTGTAACTGTAGTTTACTTACAGTAAGGGTGATGTATTTTCCTCTGATATTGAACTTCTTCCTCTCCCGCTCGATCTTCTCTTGTTTCTCCTGCATGGCGATTGCCTTGTAGTAGTCCAGAAGCTGGTTGACGCGCGCTGCGTAAGGGTTAGTACGCTCTGGCCAACCTCCTGATGCTAAAAAATTACATTGTTTTTTAAAATTTCTGTGACTTAATGTTTGACCTATGACCTATGGGATATTGCTTTAGCCTGGTTTTAAAGGTTTGTAGTTATCTATGCTACAAATAAATAAAATTGAAGTGTCTGTTTGTAATGTCAAAATAACAGTTTTTACTAAATGCATATGAAAGTAGTCGGTACTAATAACAAAAAGAAAAAAAAACTTTGCTTTTTCCGGCTAATCTCTAAAACGGCTGGACCGATTCGAACGGGACTTTCACTGGTAGCTGATGTTATAAGGAGCATAGGCCTATTTTTTTGGGGGATAATTTCCGACATCCACGCGGGCGAAGCTGTGGGCACAGCTAGTTATTAAAAAACTACTGAACTGAATAGTTTGCAAAAAGATTAGCTGTGATTTTTTTAACTGAATAGTATTACCTATAAGAAAACAGTCCTAAGGTACAATAAGCTCAAAGCTGCAATGGCTCTTTCTTCAAAAAGCCCTTTCAGATGTGGCCCTGCATTGTTAGACTCACAAAAATTCCTAATAATATAATCTTTGAACTTCAAAGGAGACCATGACCTCTGAGTTTTTTCGGGATTGCTTCTCAGAGATCAGTCAGCTAGGAAACGCAGGCACCATCTAGTTTTAAAATATTGACCAACAAAATATTGATGTGTACAAGTGTCCAAAGAGATCTAGTTAAAAAAAAAACTCACCAAACGCCTCAAAAGGCACCACATCCTAGAGCTGAATAAATAATTACTATTTGTGTGGTGCTCACTGGAGCACTGCATAAGCACGTCATGAATCAAACACCACATTTGCTTATAGCCAAAAGGCTGCTTGCAGATAAATAAAAGACAAAAAATAAATAAATAAACATTTCCTTTCGTTTTATTTAAAATCAGACTTACTCAAGTTTAGGGATGAAGCTATATGAGTAAATACAAGTACATATTGGATACTTTTCTCCGATACCAAGTACTTTTAGTATTGATACTTTGAAATTAAGTATCAAGTAGGTATTGGTCAAAAGTACTCATATTAGTATGCCAATGTCACTATTTCATTTTAACATTGATAAAAATATTGCATATCTTAAATTGAAGTCTTAGTTTAGTCTGAAGATGAACCCGCCAACAAAGTTTTTGATTTTTGGTCACGTCACAAACAACTAGCAGTTGGCCATAAGCGCAGGCATGGTTCCTCAAAAGCCGATGAAGTGTCAATTTATTTGGCTAATCCAGTCTGCGCTTTACAAGCCAACCCATTATAGGAATGGGAGGATTTAAAGCCCGTATTCCCAGCGTTATATAAACAAGCACACATATATTTGTACTTTAGGTAAGGTATGTACCTACTACGGTAGGTACCCTGTGAAAAGCTGTTTTCCAAAGTCGGCGCAACAATCACTGCTTCCAGAAATCGCCTGACAGGCAAACATTTGGAAAAATTAATATTTTTGGGAAGCACTACAAAAACAGACTTTTTTATAAATTCTTATCATTTTGTAATCTATATAAATAAAATAAAAAAGTCCTGACTGACTCATCAACGCCCAGCCCAAACCCTTGGACCTAGAAAGCTGAAATTTGCCACAGAGGTTCCCTTTTTAATGTAGACAAGGAATAAGGAAGGATTTTTCGAAATTCAACCCCTAAGGGAGTTAAATAGGGATGAAAGGTACGCGCGGGCGAAGCCGCTGGCAAAAGCTAGTTATCAATAAAGAATACCATAACTTGTTACGGTTTTTAATCAAAATTTTCCAAAAATAATTCTATACAAGTATCAATACTTTTCAATTGATAACGAGTAAGTATCGATACTTGACGACCGATATAGTATCGATACCTCAATGGTATTGTTTCATCCCTAGTCAAGTTACACACAATAATGGATACTTATTTACTGCAAATCTTCAAGTAAAACTTATATATTAATATCCATTAATCTTCTATTTATAATTTTATGTTAATTTTTAATTATGTAAAAATGTGTTTCTTGCATACAGTCATGTACCAAATAAACAGTTTTCTTTCTTTTGTTATTGAACATAGAACATATCCATTGACTCACCAACAGGCTGATCTGGAATTCCAACATCTCTGGATGTCCACCTACAGTTAAAGCATGACAAGTAGTACATCTTCTTAGGCTGTTTGCTCTCCACCTTGGCATCTCCAGCAGCTGCTGGGTCCTGCAGCACTTGGCGAGGCTGGGCCATGGTGGCCCGTGTGGAAAGGGTGTGGAAACAGCTGGGGCAGTCAAAGCAACTGCTGCAACGGTTCTTCTTGAGACGAGCCTCAGATGAGGGCATGTTCTCAAGACAGTTTGCACAGTAGTGGGAGTCCACCTGGTAAAAAACATTGTGAGGTTTCAAATCTGACTATATTCTGCCAGGAGTGCGGGTTGTTCGAAGGAGATACCACGGCCCCTAGCACACAGGCAACTGAGGGAACATGGGTGGGTTTTAGTCAGTAAAAGTCAGACACGCCCTCCTGCTCCACCCAGAGTGGGTGAAGTTATTTGATGATTTCCCACCCAAAAAAAAAACTATATTAGAGTAGGTACATTGAAAAAATTATAATATTGAAACTCTGATTAAATTAGTAAGATTAATTTAATTAGATTTATTTATTTTATAACAATTGCTTGCTGCACTTACAGTAAGGACCAAAGCGTGCAACAAGCCAACAATTAGACGACAACTAGATGAGAATTTAAGCTGGAATGGTATAGATGGTTTCTTTTTTACACGCTTTATATTAGCTCGGGTTGTATGTATGTATGTATGTAACGGAATCTTTGAGCGCGATTTTGACCCACTTTAAACGGTCAGATTTCATTGAAACTTTGTAAACTTGTCGAGGACCGATGACAATTTAATAATTTAAAAAAAAATGAGAAAAAAAAACACGTTTTGTAGTTAGCAGAACTAAAAAATAGAAAATAAATAATAGTTTAAAAAACTGAAAAACACGCTTTAAAAACCAAACTAAAAAAGGAGAAAATAATTTAATTCAATTAAAAAGCGTGGGGTGCTTGACATTAATTGATTATAAAAAAATACCTCAAAAAGCACCCTACGCTTTTTAATTGAATTTAATTATTTTCTCCTTTTTTAGTTTGGTTTTTAAAGCGTGTTTTTTAGTTTTTTAAAGTATTATTTTTTAATGTAGATAAATTGTTATAGAATGAAATGAATAATATTATAACATAAATTCCCATGTTTGGACATGTAAAAAGCCAAAGCTTGCACTGTTTATGAACCAGTCAGGCAGTCACCTTGTTTCATGATTCTGTAATTTCCAAAATAAGTGGGAGCTGCAAGGCAATAGGGATAAAGATAGATTTTCTTTTAAACAATGAAGAGACTAGCTGACTTCTGTTCTTATGGTTCAAAATCAAAATGCGAAGTTGCGCATTGTTAGATTTCGTTATAAAATCATATACGAATACTCTAGTAAAAAAAAGGAAAGGTGTGTCAAGTTATTTCTCACATTAAAAATGTATGTTAAGTATAATCGTACTAACCTAGATATTGCTAACATAATATTAGTAGAAATAACAAACTTTATTAAGTATATAAACAGCAAAATACATAAAAATCGGGTTACCTCATGACAAATGCAGAAACCGCAACGGATTTTCAAGCAATGCCGGCAGAAATAAAGACTCGTAATGGGTTTTAGTTGTCCACAGGAACAAATATACTTCACATAATCTGGCTGTGTTAAATAAGCCATGTTTTACGCTTATTTTAGCTTAGAAAACTAAGAAAATGTACAGGCTTATACAACTAGGACTTCAGTAACTCAGTGATTCACTGACAATCTGACATTAGCATTTCAATTACAACTTCTTGACAATGACAGTTGACGTCATTCGGTTTCAGTTCAGAAATGATGACAAAGTTGAGACAAGACACTTGAGTGTTATATTCAAAATATTTGAGAATTAAAGCATTTAAAAAGAACGAGATAATCTATTTAGCCACTATTTAAATTCCTTAATGGCTTGCACCGACTGCGCGCAAGTTTTATACTAAGCAAAGTGGATGATTTGTAAATGTTATACTGATCCAAAGGAGAAATATCACCAATTCGTTTACATAACACATCATTATGCTACTGAACACAAAAAGATTCGGCATTCTTTGTAAAAAGTTATTCTTGCAATATATTGAATAACTGAATGTTATAGGGCATTGGGTGTAGATATTTTTTATTCCAGGCGAGTTACACTGTTTGAACTAAACTTGTTGATGTGGCAGTACTGGCAGTACCATCAGCAACAGCTAGCTCCTCCGTTGCGTGTAGACACACACACACACGCACACACACGAACCCTTCTCATCCTAAATCCAGTGTTTTTGTTAAGTTCACCAGCTATACGTAAATAAAGGAATAATTTTCTTTTTTTGAGGGACTCTATTTTGAAAATATGTATTGGGAACCTGGGTACTACTTATTTATACTACCCGCTTTTATCACATATCATCGAAAAAAAAAAAATGTAGCCAAGTCGTCGTCGTTGTCTATTCGTCATGTTACAAGTTGCGGCCACCGGATACGTTGTATAATGTTAGAGACTAGCTTTTGTCTGCGGCTTCGTCCGCCTGAATATCGGAGTAGGTATATCCCACGAGGACGTACCTACTGCCGTGTCTAGCGAGATGTTTACCTGGGTTATCATATAACTTCGATTACGAGGCGTATGCCAGTAAAACTCTATCTTCAACAATCATCAAATTCTGATTCATTTATTTCCCAGAATATAGGTTTACAACTGTCGCAGTATGGCAATGCGGCATTGTGGCATCGCCACACACAAAGAGAATTAAAGTCATCGGCCACACATAATAAACCCGTAAGCCTTCTTCATCATTCCGTCAAGCTACATTAATATGCAGTGATTTATTTATACATAACGTATACCTACTACTAACAGACATCTATAGCATTTTCTCCTGCCGAGTACTTCCTTCTTCCCGATTCAGGTAAGTATGCATGTTTCTTTATTACTTACCTAGGTACATCTCTATAGCCATCCCATTTCTACATTTATCCCACCGTCCTTATGCATCCATCGCTTCGTTTATCTTTCCCTACCAGCGTGCGAGAGCTAGAGCAGCTGTACACATAGTATCACTCCTGTAATCCTACGGATTAGGTAGATCTGTAGGTACATAATTATAGTACACCCACATTGTGCCAGCTAAGTTCTAGTCCCATGTAATACAATCCAATAGCCGACCTGGGAAACAAACCCTAGACTTCATGCTCAGCAGTAGCGCTTGCGACCACTACACATACCTACAAGGCAGTATGACATAGGATTTAGAAGGCATGCAGTCTGTGTTAGCAACTCATTTATGTGCGTATTTTCCTCAACTGTAGATAAAATTAAGTGTTATCTTTATCACTGTGATATGAAGCAAGAACGTTTCAGGCTGTAATAATGCCTAGAAAATTTGATTCACAGCCCACGTTCAACCTAGATATGTCAAGTGGTTTCCGAACAAAATGAATGCGCGGATTCTTCACACGCAAGGCCGTGGTGCGAATGTTAACTGGCAAGCCAGGGACCGCTTCAGGACGGGCGCTAATTAGTCGCCACAAGAAATTGCTAGCAATTAAACTAGTGCCTGAATAACACCAGTCATAGAAGGTCTTTAGGTTAGTGGGGTTCAACAGACTGGTTGACCAGATGAATCGCGAAAGACCCTAGGTAGAGCTTCACACTTTGGATGTACTTATAATACATGTGGAGGAGACGCACTGAGTCCAACTGGTCAGGATATCAACCAAGTGCAGATAGTATCTATCCTTTAGTACGTCTGGAAGTCCGGTAGAGGAAGGGCGATGGTGGGAATAGGTCGTGGAGCTCCTGGACACACTCTCCGAAGTACAATCTGTAGAAGACCGACAGGGAATCAACATTACGCCCGATGAGCCTTTGGATTAGTTCCGTAGGAAAACAAGGACTGTTATGATTTCGCCACGTCAGTAAAAACAATACTGTGCATGCGTAAATATTCATCCCACCTTCGAAACCCTTCACTGTGCGTGGACCGACACGCGCTTAGCTGGTTTATTAATTCTTTTAAATACCCATCCACCACCTTAAAATGCACCTTCCTTAAAATTAGACGATTAAGAATGCTCAAAAAATTATTACCTTCTACACCGAGTCGTTAAAATGCCAGTTATCTCTTCGCTAATTATGTAATTGGTTACTTGCTCTTTTGAATTTGACATCATCATATTTTGATATCCATTTCATAATTTGTAGATATCAAAGATTGTGGCTTATGAAATGAAATGTTACTGTTGTTAAAATAAAAGATAATAGATAGTGTGCATCTTTAATGCCTGACCCTGGGTTGGGTTAGGAAAGATTTAGCCTATTTATTTATCGTGCATAACAAACACTCAGCGTTACTTAATCATGATTGGTATTAATTTTATTTCGACAGCCAGATTAGTGGTTTGTCTATGCTCAAGTGATAGTCGGCTTCTGACCTTGGCGATTTCAGATTTAATTTCCAGGTCGCATACTTCTTAATAAAAAACTGTGTAGCTAGGTGGCGTAATCTTATTTCTGCCTACCCCCATGAGAAGGAGTTGTGCGCTTATGTAAACATAATCAGCCTATAATGTTCCCACTGGGACACAGGCCTGCTCCCTATGAGAGTGAGTGGGCCGTAATCCACCACGCAACCCCAGTGCGGGTTGATAGTCGTCACATGTCTTCGAACTCATGCCGGACATGTTGGCTTCAGTACGATGTTTTACTTCACCTTTTTGAGAGCAGTGGTGATTAAATAATGTCCACCAAGTAAAGCCTGCTTGGGTGCTGACAGCAGAGAGCAATGGTGGCCCAGTGGTAACGCCCGCGACTTACGAATTGAAGATCGTTTACTTTGAGTTTATGTATGTATGTAAGAAATTATAAGAAAATACTTACAGGCAAGAGAAACCTTAAAACCTAGTCCATTCGCTTTTATTTTAAGGCCATCATCATTTTCACGCTACCTCTGAGTACATCTCTGTACAAACTCTTTAGGTCTTTTAAGGTATGCCAGTAGGAGCCCCGTCCAGCCTGTCAGCTGCTTTCTAATGTCGTAATGTATTACGAAACTGATCGATGGAGCACTTATGTCATGTATTAATTACTGCTAACACCGTTGTTTATGATTACCCCAGTTCTACTGTTATATTATTATATGGGGATAGTTTAGCTGTTACAAAAAAGGATATAATTAAATGTGTCCATTTGATGTTAGATCTCAAAGAGACCAATAATTGTAAATTCATTTTCTGTGCCTTGCCTTACTCACAATGCTTGTCTGTTGAGCAAAATAGGCACATTTATAATTTAAATATGTTAATTTATAATAGGACAAGTCGTCACAGTGACGCTATTTTATATTTTGATTGTAATCAATTTATTACTGATTACAAGCTGACAAATTATACTATGTATTTGCCACCTAGTTGTAGGAGACAAATTGCTAATCTTTTAGCATACAATTTACACCGTGACACTGGTACCTGTAGTGTACCATCGAATACTGTTAGTAGTGGTACTAACACTACTTTTGACACGCCTAGTAGTTTAAACTATTAGGTGCGACAACGGGTACGCTGCATATACTGAATGTTGTACATCAAAATATGCAGGGTCTGTCCGGCAAAGAGCTTGAGTTAAGTTTATTTATCGAGAATCACGATGTTCAGGTGTTATGTTTGACCGAACACTGGTTGAAAGAACATGAAATAGTGTGTTTCAACAATGATTTTTTTACTGTGCAAAGTGCATTTGTTAGGAAAAATGCTATTCGCGGTGGATCCTTAGTTCTTGTTTCCAACAAGTTGAAATGTAAACAACGTTTAGATCTAGTTAATCTTTCCATCGAGCGCACTATTGAGTTGTCTTGTGTTGAACTCGAGCGTTACGTGATAATTTGCGTTTATCGGCCCCCCTCTGGGGATTTTATTCGTTTCGAATCGGTAATGGAGGATTCACTCAATAAATTAAAATCAAGTAATAAATGTATAATTGTATGTGGAGATTTTAATGTTAATATTTTAGATGTTACTCCATTAAGTATTAGACTTCTCAATCTGTTTAGGTCTTTTAATTTAAAAAACTTGTTTTTTGAACCTACTAGGATTACGGCATTTTCGTCGACTTGTCTTGATAATATATTTAGTGACTGTGATGCCAAAAATCAATTAGTGTTAAGTGACTTAACGTCAGACCACTGTGGATTATTAGCTAGCTTCCCTTTGCCCTTACATAAAAAGCCGCATAAAATAGAATGCAGGCCTTATACAGCTAGTCGTTGCAACAAATTTAAAAATAATATAGCTCGTAGAATTACCCCATCTTTAATAGAACATGAGGATCCTAATGAAATCTATGGAGCCCTTTTCGATGTAGTGCATAAAGAATACCAGTCTACTTTCAAGACCAAAGCCATTGACATTAATGGCACCTCCGTTGGCTTCAACCAATGGGCCACTCCAGGTATTTATAAAAGTAGAGCGAGACTATACGAGCTATATGGTTTGAAAAAGTATAGGTTTGATACTCCTTTCCTAAAGTATGTCAGAAATTATTCAATATTATTTAAAAAGATCTGTGCTTTTGCTAAATCTAAATTTTTAAGCGATACTATAAAAAAATCTAGTAATAAAGTAAAAACCACATGGAAAATTATTAACAATGAAACGGGTAAATCGGTTAAACACGAAAAACAATTAGAGATTATGGTCAACAACAAATTAGTTGATAAAGCTGCCGACGTAGCTGAGGCATTTAATGAGTTTTTTGCCAACATACCTATTACTACGACTCGCTCCTTAAATTCGTCCCCGTCTAAAGCTGAAAATCTTTTGCACAGTAGTGTGCCCAAATGTAGTCGCTTATTTAGTTTCGAACATGTAACGCCTCTTGATGTGGTTAACATTTTTAACACACTTAAGTCTAAAAACACTGGAGACTATTGGGGCATCTCCATTAAGCTTTTAAGTAATATAATCGACATCGTAGCCCCCTATCTAGCTGTTACTTTTAATAAATGTGTTGATCTAGGGTCTTTTCCTGACCTCATGAAGAGTAGTAAAGTCATACCATTATTTAAATCAGGAAATAAAAATAACGTTGGCAATTTTAGGCCTATTTCTATCTTACCGGCATTTAGTAAAATATTTGAAAAGTTAATACTCAAGCAGTTGCTAAGACATTTTAATTTAAATAGCCTCCTTCACGATGAACAATATGGCTTTACAAAAGGTCGTTCGACTACAGATGCGGGTGTTGCTCTGCTGAAACACATTTTTGACGCGTGGGATAACTCGCAAAATGCTATTGGAGTTTTCTGTGATCTCTCCAAAGCCTTTGATTGCGTGCACCATGACACGCTTTTGCGTAAACTACGTCATTACGGTGTTCAAAACGAAGCTCTTAACGTAATAAGCTCTTATTTGCAAAATAGGCACCAATGTGTAGATGTTAATGGTGTAAAATCATCCGGGCGACCAGTTCAGTTAGGTGTACCTCAAGGCTCAATACTAGGTCCATTCTTATTCTTAGTGTATATTAATGACTTGCCATTCTATTTAAAGGATATCTGTAACGTTGTACTGTTTGCTGATGATACCTCTCTTATCTTTAAAGTAGACAGGAACAGACAAGATTTTGACGACGTAAACAGTGCACTCTCAATGGTTACGGATTGGTTTACCGTAAATAACCTAGTTCTCAATGCCAAGAAAACGAAATGTATCAAGTTCGCCTTACCGAATGTTAGGAATTTAGGACCCAACATCGTCTTAGATAATGAGGTGCTTGAAACTGTAGACTCGGCAGTTTTTCTAGGCTTAACAGTAGATGCCAAACTTCAGTGGGGATTACATATATCAAGCCTAGCGGGAAGGCTCAGTTCGGCCGCCTACGCCGTCAGGAAAGTAAGACAATACACTGACGTTGATACAGCTCGGTTAGTTTATTTTAGTTATTTTCATAGCGTTATGTCCTACGGCATTCTGCTGTGGGGCAAAGCCGCTGACATTCAAAATATTTTTGTTCTTCAAAAACGAGCTGTTAGAGCAATTTACCAACTAGGTTCTAGAGTTTCTCTAAGAGATTTTTTAAAAGATGTTGGGATTCTCACGGTGGCATCGCAATTCATCTTCGCCAACATCTTATACATTAGGCAAAATATACACTTGTACACTAAAAACAGTGATATTCATAATATTAATACTAGAAATAAGGACAAACTACGTGTTCCCTTTCACCGGCTACATAAGGTTCATAACTCATTTGTAGGTCTGGGTATAACCTTCTATAATAAGCTACCCTCTTCCTTGCTAGATTTGCATTTTAGTGCGTTTAAAGCTAAAGTAAAATCCACCCTTTGTTCAAAGGCATACTATTCCATTAACGACTACTTAAATGATAAGAATTGTTGGTCGCTGTGATTAACTCAAGACAATGTTTGTGTTCTTTCACCAGAATTAGCTTACCCACTGACAGGTTATATCATTATGTTATTTCATATAATTGCTTTTTTTTTTTATCTGACTGTATAATTCAGGTTTTCCTTTTTTTATCATTTATTTATGACTTAATCTACTCATTACAATGTTTTTTTTTAATGAGTAGTATTGCAATATGTAGTTAGCTAGCGACCTCGACAATTCATGATTATTCTTGCCAGTGCAACCGGCAGCAAGTTCGTCATGCTCCCTTAGATGTCACTGCTTGCGGTAGCGTCGGGGGTCGGGTTGCCTCCTTCCCTCAAATATGGCGAGGGGGGTAATGGCTGATCTTTGCGTTATGCTCGTGAACGGGTGCTGCTCGTGGTGACTGGTCGTCTTGCTGACCATGGTTTTGTTATTGTTAATTGTATTAAGTTTTTATTAATTTTAGTCCAGAGGTCCTAGTTCAACTTTTGTTACTTTAAGTTACTTATAGGTATATTTGCATAATGCAGAATTGCATATGTAAGCGGGCATGCCCTTTATGCCTAGAGGCTTTTATTTAGATTGGAAGTTCTGTTTACGTTTTATTTTAATTTTCTATTATTTTTAGTTTTCAATCTTTGATGGTATATTGGCGTGTGCTAGCTGACATATGGCAAATTTTATGTTTTTTTTTTTTGTGTTTCGTAATTTTTATTACCTATTATTGTATAGAAACAAGTTCTTCTAACTTAACAGACAGCTGTGCTGCTGGGGAGTTTGTTCCGCTACTTCTTCTTCCCAGCTAAAGCACTAGGAAGTGGTGAAGGGCGGGCGTTTTTGGGGGGACTGTCTTATGTAATTTTATTTTGACGTTCAAAAAGAGCTGACTCTCAGCCTAGTTTGAATAAATGACTTTTGATTTTGATTTTGATTAAATGCCCTTTTTCCGAATCGGAATCCGGATAGATTGCAGCAAAATAAATTAGTTGAGGGACCGTA
Organism: Antitype chi; assembly: GCA_947359405.1. NCBI lineage: Eukaryota > Metazoa > Arthropoda > Insecta > Lepidoptera > Noctuidae > Antitype > Antitype chi. The sequence continues at coordinate 587,507 of OX375815.1, forward strand.
TTTTTTCTTGTAAGTAATAAGTCAGTTCATGTCGCTGACAGCTTGATGGCAGTAAATTTTTAGAACTTAACTAAAACAAAACATCACGCCAGTATTTCACGAAGGGTTAGGCAGAGTAGAGACGTACCTGAGTAGGTAAACCCACATTTCGCTAGTAATGGCGTAGGTATTGGGCGAGCCTATTTCGCTAGTAATGGCCCAGGTATTGGGCGACCCTATTGCCATCGTCCGAACACAAATCCTGACTCCGGGATGCTACTGAAAAAAATCTAATGAAAAACTCAAAAACAGTTTGCCCGACTTGGGAATCGAACCCAGCACCTCATGCTTAGCAGCAGCGCTTGCGACCACTATACTAACTTTACTATTGCTTGAAAATTGTTACCTAGGTACACAATTGATCATGTATTGATTTGTTAGGCCCCTCGAATAGAACACTTTCATACAGACTACAGTAGGTAAAGTCGAATTGCTTACCTTACCATCTTGACTGTGAAACCTATAGCATATGGAGACTGTTATTTCGGCACACCTACCTAGAGTCTGGATTTATGCTTGGTTGACGGTAATAGACCTGCCCCTCTGACTAAGGAGAACCTTTTGGGGAAAGAGGCGTGATGTATGTTATGTTATAATATGTCCTGAAGCGGATGTGATAGGCTGTCGATGAATGATGAATATAATGATGTATGCTCACTTGCTAAGGGCCGACATTCATAAACTTTTACATTCCTTTATTGGATTGCGATTACGAGTGTATATGACTTCACGACATGCGTTTCGAATGCTGTATTCGTTTACCAGCACCCGAGAACACATCAATATCATCTTGTATTTATACAGCCTGGAAGGACAAGGACGCACAAACTGTAGCCATGAATTAAGCACCATGTTACTAGGCTATAGCGTAGAAATGTTACGTCGGTTATCAAAAAAAAAAAAAAAACTTTTGTTCCATAGATAACCTACGGTGACAAAATGTAGGAAAAAGATTTTTTTTGTAATGACCGACGACAGAACATATTAGCGGGATTCAGGATCATGTACCTACTGAATACATAGTGAGAGGTTGCACGTCGATGCAGCCGGCTGTAAGTATAAAAGTTCACTGTTGAACACGAGAACCCATATGGCCGTTTTACGACCCCAGCCATCGTTTTCATCATCATCACTCGTAGAGCCTTGTGCCACCTGCCGCTGAGTTTAGACCACCTGCCTTTTGTATCCTGCTTCCCTGGTACCTTCTGCGATGAACTGACGATATATCATTTGAGTTAGAGCCCTATAGGTAAGCCCTTCAATGTAATGTTTAGATTTAAAAAAATAATGTATATTGCAACAACATAAATGACCCGCACCCTAATTGCGTAACACGCGATTAATCATAATCGGTTTCATTTTGACAATTCAACAATATTCATTGCGTTGTTTACGATGTTGAGCAGACACATTTTTCGAACATATGAAGCAATGGTTTAGCCATCTGTTTCAAAACGAAACAGATTATGATTAATCCTGAGTTACGCAATTAGGGTGCTGTTCTAGTTACAATGGTTCAATGGTTTCTTGTCAGGGATCAGTCAGCTAGGAAATGCCGCCGGTGCCATCTAGTTTTTAAATATTGACCAACAAAATATTGACGTGTAAAAGCGTCCTATGAACTACTTACAAAATAACATTTCATTTCAATCATCTAATCAACACCTAAATGAAAAATAGATTATTACTAGAAGTCATATTACATAAATAATGTATTCAAGTTAGGTGTTTAAGCTAGTTCTTAAGGCCATAAGTCCGATATGTAGGTGACATAATGTTGACATTACAACGATCCGTTATGTCCTCGATGTGACCCAGCCAAGCTAGCGCAATGTTCAGAGCTAACAAAGTTATTCAAAGAGGCAAAACTACCTTAGGAAATAAATATTAGTAATTTAGTATTCTACATATCACATTTAAATAAATATTGTTTAGAATTATGCTTTTCCTGATGAGTCGCATAGCTGCATAGGCGTAATCAGCCTATAAGGTTCCCACTGCTGGGACACCGGCCTCCTCCCTGTTAAAAGGAATGGGCCGCAATCCACCACCCGGCCCAGTGGGTTGGTAGATGTCACATAAATCTTCGAATTTATGGTTCTAGGACATGCCAGTTTCCTCACGACTTTATCGTTCACCGTTTTGAGAGCAGTGGTGATGAAATAATTTACACAAACTAAAGTGCCTGTCCAGGTTCGAACGTGCGACCTACAACTACAACTCGTAAGTCGCGGCCGTCACCACTGCATCACCGCCACTGCTCTGTCATTGTCATGCATGAGCATGAGGATAATGTTATTTGCCAAAAGACACATTCAAGTTACTTTCTTGCCTTGTTGGGACCTAGCTACTGCCTGCAGCTTTATTGAACCGAATGAGTTCAGTACCTAAGCTCATCCATAGTAATTAGCATCTTGAACCCATCCAAAGCTGCACCAAGTACAATCAACAAACAATTACAAACAAACAATTATAATTAGTAGGTGGCATGCCAATACATAACAAAAAAATCAATTTAAAAATATGTCAGGTAGGTATACACAGGTCATTTCAATTTTAAATAAATAGGTAAACACATTAGTACCTACTTATCAATAAATAAAAATCATATGAGTTAATTAGCAAGTCAGAATCGTCATACCTCTGTTTATCAGTAGTAAACTCAATGATGGAGTAGTAACATCTATCTAGAAGGAATCTAAACAAGGACCTTTTAAAGGATCCCCGACACTCTTTATTTCTAATAACTGCTGGTATACTATTATATATTTTTGGGGCCATACCTAGGACACTTTTGCCGAAAAATGCGGTTTTATGAGAGGTAACATTAATAGTATTCTGATAACGACGACAGCGCAGTTTTCCAAATAAATGCAGGTTACAGCGTACAAACACTCCCATTTCATAAATGTACATAGACGGTAGAGTGAGTAAACTAAGTTCCTTAAATAATGGTTTACAACTATCAATCGATTGTAATTTCGTAAACGATCGCAAGCATTTCTTTTGAGCTTTAAAGGCAATGTCTCTGTCAGTAGAGTTTCCCCAGAAAATGATTCCGTACCTAATGCTAGAAGCCACATAAGCATTATAAGCTATTTGTACTGTAATGCGGTTAACCGTTTTTGATAGTTTGTACAGAGCATACGCAAATTGACGAAGCTTCTTTGACAAAGCGTCGATATGATTTTACCAATTCAGATGACTGTCTATGTATAGGCCCAGAAATTTTGTGATGTCACTTTCCGCGATTGCTACGTTACCATATCTTATATTCAGTTTTGGTTTATTTGTTCTTTGATTAAATGTCATTATTTTAGTTTTGTTAAGATTTATTTTTAGATTGTTATTAAGTAACCAATTTATTATATTTTTAAGATCGTCATTTATCGTCATGTCATTACTAGAAAATAAAATAGTGCTGTCATCAGCAAATAAGACCATCTGATGCTTACTCACCTTAGGCATATCATTTATATAAATGTTAAATAATGGAGGGCCAAGAATGCTACCTTGGGGAACACCATAAGTAGTCTTTCTAGGACGTGACATGTATGTTCTTTCAACTACACCCAGTCCTTTGCTTTATTCATGAGTCCTGAGAGCCTTGTTCCCGCCACTGCTGACTGACTGCTATAACTAAGCCCATTATTTGGCTTTTGCCAAACGCGTAGTAGGATCCTCTTACTAGAGATCCTTTGCAGTTTGCACTTATTTTTGGCTGTTGGATGCACCCGTAACGTACCTATTTGTTTTGCTTAGTTAAAATGTATAATGATTAATTCGGAAAAGCACAGAATTTTTAGGGTATAAGTACGGTATATTCTACAAAGAAAAATTAGGATATCTGCATAACCTACTTTGAAGTTTGAACTAACATTATACACTCGAATCACGCGCATAGAAGTGCACGTGCAGCGACTGTGAAAAAGTACCCATGATCACGACATCGACACAGAGAATGTAATGAGAAATCCTTGCTATTCAACGTTGGTACATGTTGGTACACTCGCCTTTTTAGTGGTAATTAATTACATACAACAGCAATATTTATTACCTGCCGGCATCATTACTAAACATTTTAGTAAACTCGTCTGTTAATCAAACAATTACTGGGGGCCGATTCTACTAATTTGCAACGTTACACGTTAAATTGTGTTTCCACAACAGTTCGATTTCGATCGCCGTTCGATAGTTACATAAAAAGTCATTCTACTATTTTATAAGCAAAATGGAAACTAAACTTAAAAGGAATTGCAACTGAACTGTAGCGGGAACACAGCGGGTAACCCGCGTTACCAACATGCCAAAATAATATGTTTTATTAATACCACACAGAAAAAAGTTGAATCTAAAAATGTTACTAAACACGAATATGTGGCACTAAAAGTATTTTCTATAATTAAAAGACATAATGATCATAATTTTATCATTAACTTTGTCCTATAGTAAACGTCACGCTCATTTTCGATTTTGTTAGTAGAATAGGTTTTGACATTGTTTCAATCGATCGTTGGCGTAACTAAAACGTAACCGCAGCTGTGTCGCAGCTGGGCCGTTGTTCATTTTAGTAGAATGCGAAAACGCTTAAAAGTGGTGATTCGGTTGCGGTTCTATTGCGTTTTTTTAACAAATTTGTTAGTAGAATCGGCCCCCTGATAAGCTTAGAAATTAGTAGATTTTGAATGTCTCGTCGGTTTAGAGTGGTTGCAACTTGCAAGCGCGACTGTTATGCATCATGCATATCAGGCGCACAGTGCATGGGGTTCAGTGGGGCCAAGGAGATTCTATACAAAATACATTTAAAGTCTTTGTGTGTGCCCGCCCAAGTCTTGCTCAGGTCGACAATAGCGTAATGGGTTTTTCTATTAGGCAGTTCTCAGTAAATCAGCCTAGCTGAGTACCCCGATTCTGGATTTTCCCGGTTAGTTAATGGTTTACATACTCAATTATGCTCCCCGCTGTAGGTGCCCACACAAAAGAAAATCAATTGTGTCTCATTAACCGGGATCTAAAGGTTAAACATAAATAACTGGTGTGAATATGTGCTATATAAGTACATAAATGTATACCTACCCAGAACAGAGGTCCTAAAAGTACCTCTATGCGTTTCGGGGGAATACAGGCATGTGTTATGTTATTTATTGTCATTTTATTTCAAGCTCCAATTTAATTGTTTTTTTTTTGTTGTAAAAGTGTCTATCTTATCAATTACCTAAGTGAATGTTTTATTGAAAACCTGTCGGGTAGATTCAATATGATTGAGTAACAATATTTTATCGAACGTGGCGGAAATAATTACCATACCCATGCGTAGTTTGCTAAAAACCTCAAAACGCGTGATTTCGTCATGTTGTGTCAATAATCCTAGGCGATGATCGTTATGACATTGTTAGCTAGGTAACGATAAAAGGAAGCCGTTTTTTGCAAGTACTTTCTAATGTTGGTTATCTAAAATCTGGTTAAACACAGGAAATTGTATTTTTCTGAAAAATATTAGCGCTGTTGGTTTCTGCACTTCCTACCAAATAATCGTACTTTTTTCTTTACTTGTATCGTAGGTGATTTGATGATTTCAAAATATGAATTTTTGATTGCAAAATTTTTTATCTTAAAATCTACTACACGTTGACAACGTGAAAACCCAAATGACTTTATTGAATTACTTTGTGGCATTTCTGCGCAACTTACGATTAACCACCGCGAGAACAGATGATTCAAACTCTATGGTCACTAGGTTGGGCTTGGTATGTACAGCTATCCCCCCCGGTGGGTTCCCCCCCCCCGGTGGGTTCCCGCATCCCCCCCGGTGGGTTCCCGCATTGTCGTTGCGGGGGGGCTCAGTAGCCGTGGTTTTCCCCACCCACGGTGAAGCGAAGAGGAACCCGAGGAGGGGCCGCTCGTCAGGGCTTTGTCCGCTAAGCCGACGACGTAGCGGCCAACCAGTTGCGGTGCCGCGGGGCGGCATAGCAACTGGTGCTGGGGGTAGCGGGCCGCGGCGGGAGAGGAGTGGTGTATGGAGATCGCCACTTTCCTCACCTCCGCGGTCTGGACGGAGCTGCCATCGTTGGATGGCGGCCACGGTGGGGCCGCAGGGGAGGAGGAGTGTCGGTATTGCGTAGGCCGCTCTCCCTATCCCCTGCGGCCGAAAAGTGGTAGGCGGCGGGGCCACTGTCCTGACCCGCCGCAGGGGGACCAAGGGTGCCATACACGGGGTCGTTTGGCACCCATGCGCTGTCTGCTGCCCGGGGTGGTCCGGCGTGCTGTGTGTTCTGGTGCGCCGGTGATGGGGGTCATTCCCCTAAGAGGAGGGTCCGGTGACGGACAGCCGCGGCGGGTTCGCGGATGGCTTTCGCGTTCCCGTGTTCCCGCCATAAGCGGCACTGGAGGACACCGTGGAGTTTTAGTGGGTTAGAGTCCCACATAACTGCGCTATCTCCCCGTGGTAGCGCAGTATGCATGAGCATTTCTCCACGTAAAAAAAAAAAAAAAAAAAAAAAATGGTATGTACAGCTATGTCTCAATGGAGACATCCAAAGATGGCTGTCATTACAAATGGAGTAGGCGGATAAGGATTTAAGTTTCATGGCCATATTTTGAAACTATGTACCTATCTAACTTTCAAAACAATATACTTAAATGTTAATTTTAAATAAAAAATTTAATGACTCACAGAATTACTAGGAAAGATTACAACATATTTGATGTCAGGTTTGGCTCCGTCTGAACAGTAACATTGTAGATATCATCTTTCAATAAGTCCCGAGACTAACTTAGAGATGGCGCAAACATTTTTTGAAAGTACTTGCCATCATATATATTTTTTTTTTTTGTTGGAATTCTAACATTATGATATTGAGTTCCAGACATTTTAGTGATGCTACTTTTGTAACACCGAAAACAATGGAACAAAACGAGTTTCGTGTGTTGATAAAACATTGTTTTTAATGGAAATAAAATCGTTCAAGCACAGCAGTGGCTTACAAAGTGTTATCCGAAATCTGCTCCGTCTAAACCAACAATTTGTCGGTGGTACACCGATTTAAAATGCAGTCGTACCTACGGACACAAATGATGCTGAACGCTCTGGTCGTCCAAATGAAGCAGTGGCTGAACAAAACATCAACCAAGTCCTGAAAATTGTGAAGGAAGATCGGAAGGTAAAAGTACGCGAGATAGCCGAAAGAGTGAAGATTTCAACTGGAAGTGTTTTCACTATTTTACATCAATATTTGGTCAAGCTTTTTTCCAAATGGGTGCCGCTTTCGCTAACAATTGTTCAAAAGCAACAACGTGTCAATGATTCAGAGCGCTGTTTGGCACTGTTTAATAGAAATAAAAAGGATTTTTTACGTCGGTATGTGACAATGGATGAAACATGGATTCACCTTTTCACTCCGGAATCCAAACGGCAGTCAGCAGAGAGGAGAGCGGCCGGTGAAAGCCGCCCGAAGAGGCCTAAGACACAAAAATCTGCCGGAAAAGTTTTGGCCTCAATTTTTTTTTGGATGCGTATGGAATAATCTTCATCGACTACCTTGATACGGGGAAAAATATAAATAACGAATACTACATGGGGCTATTGGACGATTAAAGTATGAAATCGCGGAAAAACGGCCTCAAATGAAGAAAAAAATAGTGATCTTTCACCAGGACAATGCGCCGTGTCACAAGTCCATGATAACGATAGCCAAACTAAACGATTTGGGCTGCGAATTACTTCCCAATCCACCTTATTCTCCAGATCTGGCCCCCAGGGATTACTGGCTGTTTGCAGACCTAAAAAAATGCTCCAGGGCAAGAAATATTACTCAAATGGTGAAGTAATCGCAGCAACGGAGGCCTATTTTGAAGCCAAAGAGAAATCGTTTTACACACATGGAGTAGAAAAGTTAGAAAAGCGTTGGAGGGACTGTATCGCAGTTAAAGGAGACTACGTTGATGATTACAATGGTAATTTTAATTATTTTTATTTTTTACAATGTCTGACATATTCTCGTCATTTCATGTTACGATCATTTCTAAACTAGGTACGCTGCCTACATATCCGATAAAAATAAGTTACCATAAAATCTTTAGCTCTATATTTTACTAGGGATTAACCATTTTGTGGCTAAGAAATACTGTAACGGATCATTAGATAATTTCTTTCAGGTTCGCTCCCTGCTGGGCAAGAAGATGTACATAGTTTCAGTTTCAGCACTTTCAACCGAGGACACGGGGAATAAAATAACTTAGTACAGAACAATGAAAGAGGTGAAACTGAATGTGGTATAGGTACTTGTGTAACGTGGCTATATGTTTTCTGATAAAGATAGATTCTCAATTCCTAAATCAGAAAAATTGATTGTTTTTATTCTCCCGATACCTGATTTGGGAAGGCGGTAAAACGTTAGGTGCCCGTCGACCATAAACAATTGAATACAGAATTTCTTTTGGGAGCGGTTTTATGGTAAAAACAAAAGAAGTTTTTAATTAATTTCCCACTTTTAATTTACGTAAAAGAAACGAATGAAGAGCAGCTAAATACAAATTCTTACACTTAGAACTATTACAAGACATTAAAATTATTGACAAAAGCCTTAATTAGGGATAATTATTCACATCGTTTTTCGTATAAGTTAGGTAGGTAAGCAAATTATAATTTCCGCTCTCTGTTCCCACTGGTACTTGCAAATTTCATAGGCAGTAATTTTTTTAAAGCCGTGTGACCGGAAAGCCTATCCGTTGTTATATAATAATTAACAATTTTATGGCTCTGCACGTTTACTTTGTCTAATTAATTGTGGTAAGTACATAATGTGATACTTGTCCTAATTTATGTGCGTGGTAAAGTAACTCTGCTACACAATTTACCTACAATTTGTCTTGTGCAAACCTGGCTACTGCAACCAGTGTCCTTATTGGACACTGGTTGCAGGCCTGTTAAATTGATAATAAAGTATTAGAACCCTATTTACGACTGATGATGCAGGGAGACACTTGAGAGAGCTTGCAGAGTTAGAAAACTGAAGTGTCAGTGGGCTGGCTATGTTTGTCGAAGGACCCATGGTCGGTGGAGCAGACGACTCCTGAAGTGGAGACCGCGTATCGGCCAGCGAAGTGTGGCACGGCCCACATCTAGATGGGGACGGTGACTGGGACAGACTGGATGAAAGGCGGAGGACAGCAGGGTGTTGTAGCACAGCCTGGGAGAGGCATATGTCTAGCAGTGGACTACGATAGGCTAACTTGATTGATGCAGGGAGAGACTACCTCGCATGCTACTGTGGGCCTGTTGGTCTCTCGCCTACAGTCTACACTCAATGCAGACCTTTTGGCAGAGGTTGTAAAATTGAATTCAACAAAATCATTTATGATGTGAAGGCCGGAGTGCCTATTAGTTTTCCTCCATTCACTACATGCATATTGTCATACCGATTGCTTATTTTATGACGCTTTCTTTTGGACCATAGGTGCCTGCCTACTTTCTAAAGGTATTCTCGTCTCTACTTACTCATTTTAATAAAACCTACATTTTTAATTCAAAATAACTTCGAGGGTTTATTTGATTTGTGCACTATTGAAAGTGAAAATAACAAAGCAATCGCATTATGAACTTATTTGCTCATTAGTATGAAGCACGCACGCAGCGTGTGCTAGAAATGTCAACAGTGGCCAGTGGTAAAATGTCAACGTTCTTAGATTGTCCTAGAAACAGGTTGGCACCCCGTCGCTGGCGCTCCACATTAGTCAATCCTTGCGATATCCTCCGCGGAGCCTTCTAGGGGACAAGTTCTAAGGTCGGCCTCACGTTAAATCTATTGTGCAATATGAGGCGCGCGGTGCGCCGCCGCGCATGCGCCCACATTTTCCCGCCAAACTCCGCACGCGTCCAGACGCGTACGAAAAACAAAATAAAAAAAGAATGTCAAAATTAATATTTATGGTACAGCAAAATTCAAAAATGGAATTATAGTCGCATATAAAGTATTTGTTTTTGCTAAGTTAATTAATAGTTTGCAACAAAATGGAAGAATAGTTCTGTAATTAAATCTAGGATAAAGTAAACAGGTGTGGTGGTAGTGTAGTGTGGTGATGAGTGGTGCGTGATGTGACCACGATGTGGTTGGCCGTGGTTCATCTGTTGCTGGTAAGCGAAGCCTTCGCGTTCAACATCAGCAACCTGATCGCGCCGTTCAGCGATGTGGTAAGTTACATTATGAATACACACTTTCATACACTTTACGACAAAATTTGAATATACCTAAGTGCAGCTTTATTGCAGCTCTTTAGAAATACATAATATTTACGAGCAATAATCCCCGTCAATTAAGAGAAATAAGCGACATTATCACATGTTCCATCTTCACACTTGAGCGCTGTTAGACTCAATTAATTTAAATTTAGTATGAATGGTATACTTTTTTTAACTTTTTAACTATTGCCTCTAACTTAGAGTAACAAATTTAGGGTGAATAAATGAGCGTTTTGTAACTTGTGACTTATACAATATACTACGTAGAGTGTGTATTATTAATACGTACTTTATTAGACACAAAATTGTCTATGGCAAAATTCATACCTAACTTTTGAATGTCTTTAAAAGCTCTAAGATTTGCAAGCAAGATAGCTAACCTTACTTTTAATGTAGAGACATCAAAAAAGCTTTTGTCTGTTTAAAGTAGCTTTTAAGCTGTCTTGCACAGTGCTCTATGAGTATACATTATTGTATAAGAAATCTTGGCACCTATTCTGGGTTACACGGTTCAAAATATTTTTAGATTAATCACGTCTGTATTCCCTGAAGGGCAAGTCAGAGGTGTATATAGTGTACCCACATTTCGCCAGTTATGTAATTGGGGTTGCGAGCCTATTGCCATCATCAACCAGGCCAAAATCCAGACTATAAGTAAGACTGCCTAAAGAATAGTCTCTGTACATGCCTTATGCAGTAAGTATTACACGGTCAGGATATCATAGGATGGAAAGCTGTCAGCAACATAGACGGATTTATTACCTACCTAATTGGTCCCAAGTAATAGGGGTGAATAATCAGCCTAGAATGTTCCCAGTGTTGGGACACAGGCTCCCTCTCTGTGGGAGTGGGCTGCAGTCTAACACGCAGTCGGCGAATGGTCATTGTTACATATCATCAAAAGCTTTTAGCAAAGCCTTGTGCAAAAATTGTGATAAAAATATTAACTACTATAACATTTTGTATTATTAGTGATACCTATGATAACGGAAAACATAAAATTTACGACAAAACTACAAAATTAAGTGATTTTTGCTATTGTTGACGAAATCTTCGCTATGAAAGCAATGACTTGTTAGTGAAATTAATTGCTAGACGTGTAGCCGTAGTAAATGTGCTGAGATTCACAAACTAAATGAGTTGTCATAATTGTCACTCTACGAAGAACATTCACTATTTATTTACTTTGATGTCTTTCGTCAGCCATAACCTCGACATTTAAAATTAAAATCCTTCTTTTAGTTAGTATTTAGATGTCAAATAGGCAATTTGCAGAAACATTAAGATTAGAGAGGCGAAAACCGGTTCCAAAAAAAGCTTAATTTTGCAATCCATGTTTGACGTACCTACGTTTTAAATTATGTATATTGATCAACGACTATGTGGTAACTTAGCAAAAGTGTAGTTTAGTTAATAATTACACGGGTGGAGATAATAAATTTAAATTTTATGGCCACGCCGACAATGGACCACGTAACTTTTACTGTCCTGCGCTACGACGCCCGTTGAGCATCTTACGACACTATCGTAGGGCTAGTCTAGGGCTGCTAGACCCTCTTCTTTGAGGAAATGTTTATAGTCTGTGACAGGTTGTTCCTTGTCATCTTTATATACATCCATATAAGAACGTGATCCTGCTTAATCTAGACACTTTCTTGAGCGGAACAAAAGAGAAAGCTGATAGTATCCTTGAATTGTATCCTTCCAGAATTTTTTAGCCTACATTAGAATGTTGATGCTCGATCACCCATATAACAAAGTTATTTAGAAATTGTTTATAATGAACGGTTAGCAAAGGTTACTGGATCAGTCATGGTCAAAGTGCCCTCGGAGCTTCCATGGAAATTGCAATGCTGTGGTTTGTCAAAGCAATCACTTAAAGTTTTGGAATATTCTTAGTGAAGACATTCTGAAGAAACTTAAATGCAATGACAGGTACCTGAAATTAAACCACACCGTGATTATGTGTAAACAGCTACATGTATAGTGAATTAGTGATTGAATAATAAAACCATTATTTTTGAATGTATAATATTTCGGTAAAAACTGTTCACCACGAAGCTTCACTCAAACAGTTTTAATAAAGAAAGTAATAGGGCTGTTACAGATTGGTAACGCAACACAGTAGTAGGCCCACTGCAGCTCCACCGGCTAACAGCCTTATTCGAGTAAGGCCGGCTGCTCGACCTACATTCTAACGTCCGTATTGGATGCTTTATCTAATGTAAACTGGTCGTACATTACGTTATCGAGCCGTGGATTAAACGTGTGTTATAGGTCAGTCTTTATTTATCAAGTTGATGAGGTTTGAAAGTATTCTGAAAGCTCCAAAACAGAAGCTTTGTGTATTTTGCTAAAAAGATATGCATACCTCTATGGCGGACCGAAACCTCTAGGTAGTTGGGAAGTAATAGGCGCTGTTAAAGTTCAAGCACCTGGTGAGAAAGAACAGTATGAATTACTTTTTTATAAACAACTTAAGATTATAATTATGAATTCGGCTGTGTATGTCGATTGAAAATGACCAGCACACATAGACGTATGAAGAAGCACAAAATAGCAATGGAAGCTAATACTGCTGTAACCTCATGGACGATAAAGAAGTACCATCCGGGCACGTAGCAGCCATGGCTCAACGTAACACTGTCCGCACATGATAATCTGTACATGGATGACTGATCTTCTTTGGACACTAAACACATTTTTCTCTTATAATTTCCAATCATAACGTAATTATATGTGGAGCTCATAACTTATTACAGTTTTATTACTCAATTAATGAAATAAGTTCCATCTTCAATGTTTCCACACAGTGAAAGACCGGTATAACGGGAAATCTCAAAATAGATACCTATAATAGATCAACATTAATACCATCAACAAACCAGCTTTTTTCGTCATTTTAAGCGCGTATCAATAAAAATGCCGAGAGCTTGCGTAAGTACCGCATAAAAGTTACGGAGAAAGAATGTTAGATAGGTATAGCAACATTTTGTCTGTCTGTCTTGTTATTTGTAGTAGAAAATCTAATTGATGGCAGCCCTAGGCTTAGTTTGGCAAGTGATGTGGCTTTGACAGGCCATCAATATGATTTTGAGGAAGTCTACAAGGTAGTCGCTAAACACACAAGTTTTTAGTTAGAAAGGCTTCGCGACTTTAACAATTGTTAACCCGTTGATTTTCTCAATCCACATTCCACAAAAATCATTTCCACAAAAGCCACAAATCAAGAGTTTGAAGTACTAATATTATTAGGGCGTTTAATAGAGTTTTCGTTTCCTGAAAATTGAATGTTCAAGCTTGTTTCACTTTTGTTAGTGTCCGGATTTGTAATATCGACGGTATGACTATTAGTTTTCCTATTACCACAGAGTTCTGAATAGCATAAAAGCTTCAGTGCTAAGCATCTACTTGACATGCTTACGATGCCTTTATCTGAGTGTGTGGTCTAAAATGTACTACGTAATGGAAGACATGAAAGTTTATTGTTTGTTTATTTCGATGCGGCCTTTCTAGAATTAAGTTTCAGTGTTAACCTTCGGCAAAAAACACAATTGTCGGCAAATGTCTTCATAGCCAGAAACACAGGTTCAACCTAGTTCAGGCAATAAGCAACTGTGTTCTATTTTAATTGTTAAGATACTTTTGTAAATGTGCTCCTTTTTATAAATAAACGATTATTATTATTTATTATTATTAACTAAGAATGAATTACTGATGACTCTAAAAAAAAATTCAAAATTCGATTAAAATTTAATTAAGATGCTGTACGTGTATCTCAAAGACCGTTGATTGTACGTACAATCAACGGTCTTTGAGATACAATCACGTGAATGACTACAAAATATAAGCAAAAAACGCGATACAATCTATGGGCACAACCGCGGCACACAGCATTTCTATCGCTTATCTAAACTTGTATCTTAACCCGGCTCGCATCGAAAGCACATCTGTGGCCAATAAAACATCATAATCTCACGAGTGATGTTTGTTTTCACTAGCCCGTGCAACTTCAGACGCTAATTCTTGATTGACTAAATGTTCTTTGACATTTGCCATACAATTTGTATTAGTAAGTAGTAGTATCTGTATAACAAACAAACGATCATCATGATTGAACTTTCCGAATGTTATTTTTGGCTGTTATGTAAGTTTGGAATTCGATATTTTAGCTTGTCAATCGTCAGGTGTATCCTATTTGTTACATGGCTACGGTTGTGGTCGTGTGATTGGAAATCCCATATAATCGGGTCATTAGTTCTTGTGACTGGTTTGCAAGTCTTAAGTGATTAAGTAGATAGCTTATTTTTATATTTTAAGTGATTTCAAGCGTGTGAACAATGCGTCAGGTGTGTCAGCTTACGTTATTTTGTATTTTATGAGCATTTGACTTATCTTGTAATCTTTTGTGTTACGTCGTCAGAATTGAACATTGTTATTAAAATATTACGATGTAGGTATTGTTTGTATTATGTTGTTTTAAATACTGAGACGCAACCAAGCTTTAATTTAATTGATGCGTTAAAGTTATTAGATTCTCATAGAATAAAATAGAATAGTTTTATTTGTACAACATAGGTTATTTCATACAAAGATCTTAAAAATAAGGTAGTGCGCTATGTTTTGCCAATATTGGCATACAAATTATTAAAAACAATTAAGTGAGCACTATTCAATAACAATATTAAAATTAACAATATAATTATAATTATTTCAGTACATAATTGTGCATGCAAGCAAATAAAAAATTACAATTCAGAGTCTATTGTCAAAAATGTTAAGTAAATTTAGGAGATTATTAAAGTATTGTGAGTATTAATAATTAAAGAGATTGGTCGTTAAGAAACTCATCTGACCTATAATAACATCTGTCAAGCAGTAACCTGTTAACTGTTTTTTTTTTTTTACTTTTGGAATGGCATACATTTTATTTCATCGAGTATTTTGTTGTATACCTACTTGAGGAGCAACACCACAGAAGCTTTTCTTCATTAGAGAAGTTTTACATTTTCCAAGGCATAATTCATGCATTTATTGAGCACGTATCGGTGTCTTCCTTACTGTATATAGTTTTTTGCATAAATGTGGATTGGTTTTAAAAAATAATGCAGTTTTGCATTTAATTTGTGCATGTAATTATTAAATAATAAAATTTACTATTGTCAAATGTACTTAATAATTAAAACTACGATATACAAAATAAATACAAAGAACAAAAGGACACTTAGGCGTCGAAGTATTCCTCCGCATCGCTGTCATCAGGAAACGTGCCCAGAAGACTGGCAGCATTGCCACGTTGAATGGCAATGCTAATTCTTTGGCCAAAGAACGACCCAGCCCTCTGGTCACGTGAAGTGTCGATCAGCCGGCGAGAAATTTCCTTAAAAAGGAGACGTGCACTCGGGCCCCATGACCCGAGCGTTTCGACCCCAAACGGCTCAAAACTGTAGTTACCCATAAGGTTACAGTATTTACGCCGCTTGAGGGTCTCAGCAACAGCAGCAGCGGCGCCAGCACAGCCCGCCGTGCTAGGAACATGGGATGGCGCAAGGGTGTCGACACATGTTGCGTCCCACACCAGAGGTCTTCCCACCTTCCAAGGCAATAACGTCATGCCGTCTGGTCTCTTCCCATCGTCACGTACCAAGCCGTTTGGTTCTAATACCGCTGGTACGCCGGCGGTGACAAGGGCTCGACGAATAATATCGTTGATGCTGGCGTGGCGTGCTATGCGACCTGCGCTCCTGCAGCAGGACAGGCCATGGTGCCCGAGACTATCGACAGCTTCACCGCAGTGACACCGATGCGGAGCAACACAAGGTGCGCCCAAGCGGAGACACGTAGCGAGCCGAAACGATGAGTCATCCATCATAGTGCCTATGGTGGATGACGGGAGCGCCTGAAGCCACAAGCCTGACTCCCATTCTCCCACAGCCAGCAGACGGGCACGCTCAACAGTATTAGGTGACGTATTTACCAGGGTATTCCGTATAATACTGCAGAGCGGCACGTCCCACCGTCTCTGGGAGGATGGGTTGTCAGGTAAAACCGTATTGGGACAAGCCATTTTCCAAGCGTTCAAAGCATCGGTCAAACACGGTACTTCAAAATCAACCAGTGAGGAAGATAAAATATTCCTGGTTAATTTATCTGTACTGTGGACCGAGGAGAGGAAGGCCGGTAAACTTTATACTTGAAATTTTGCGGACGCCGAGACCACCCAGGCGAATGGGAAGTGTGGCTTGCTGCCACGCTCGGTCGTCCAGGGCCACATTTAGGATTGAAGTTAGTGTATTTCTAATAATTTGGTCTACTTTTTCTAAAAGTTGTGGATGCTTCCAAAGATGGGAGGAGCGAAGGCTATATGTAAATTTTGGTCCAAAGCAACAGTATCGAATGAGCGTGAAGGCCGAATGAATATTAATTTTGAAAAGTCGTTCCGAGACATCATGGAAATTTTTAATTTTCTCCTCAATAAACGTTGGAAAGGATTCGTCGAAAATTGGGGACCCTAAGAGGTGAAGAGAGTTTCTTTCCGTAATTTTGATGTCTGGTGCTATTGTACAGAATTTTGCTATGGGGGTCTGTCTGTCAGTAGTATGGGGAAGATAAATTTCACATTTTGAATGGTTAAGGTCTACGCCAATGGAATTGAATTTTTTTTTTTAAAAGATAAATCTTTTAAGACTGTGGCTACATCACCTCCTACGGTTCCGTCATCCAAATACCATACGTTGAATTTAGAATTTAGCTGTCGAATAATTGGATTTATTGCCAAACTAAAAATGACTGGCCCACGAGGGTCACCCTGTTGACATCCAACGGCCGATTCCAAAAGGTTGTCTTTATATAGCAATTTAGTAGGGTGCCTGTAACATTGGTAAAGAAAACTGTAAATTTTGGGTACTTCTTTTTGAACTTCCGTCAACAAGGTGTCCCTGTTTACGGAATTGAAAGCATTCTTAATGTCAACCTTAAGGATGACCTCACCTTTATTGCTATTGAGGTAAGTTGATAATGCGTGTACCGCAGCCTCACAGCCCCCTTTAGATCCGAAGCCGAGCTGTAGGGGCTGGAATTTGCTGGCCAGTGTTACGCTGTAAAAAGCACAGCAAATTTTGGCTGCGATACGACGGTAAGTGGACCCTACGGCAATGGGACGAATGCCGCCATCCTTCTTGCGCAGGGCACATAGATTGGCCCCATACAATATATCGATGACGGCTTCGTTCACATTGCCGGAGAGCATAAGATTGATGAGGGCCGTCAGCTCCTTCAAAAGGGACTCACCAGCCTCCCCGGCGCCTGAACACATTAAGTCTTTCAGGTGTTGAGGTGTCAGGCCGTCGAGGCCGCCGGCGGAGCCACTTCGAAAGGAGCACACGGCCGCACAAACTTGTTGAGCTGTAATTACAAGTGAATTGGTTTGGGGATCGGGTGGGTCAGGGAAGGAGAAGTCATCTGCCGGGGTGGGGTGTTTGCTCTCCAGAGCTGCATTGTCATCATTTCGAGTAATCTCAACACTTTTTCATATGTCTATGTCTGGTAGAATTTCAGGTTCAAATCTTATACCTAACTTATACAATAAATGTATTCGTTTCTTCTCTTCTGGGTTAGTGTTTTATTTTATTTATTTACTAGGCTTCTCAACAATGCGTACACTGTTGCTGTATAGTTTAAACACTAGCTGACCCAGCGAACTTCGTACCGCCTCAGAATCAATAAATGTTATGTTAACCAATGAGCAAAACATCTTGAGCCATTGCACATGATCTCCTACCAAGTTCCCCCCAGTGGGTTCCCGAATTGTCGTTGCGGGGGGGCTCAGTAGCCGTGGTCACCCTCCCACGGTGAAGCGAAGAGGAACCCCAAGGTAGGGCCGCTCGTCAGGGCTTTTGCCTCCAAGCCGATGACGTAGGGCCAAAAAGTAGGTTGCGGTGAGGTGCATCGCAACTGAGGCGGGCCGCGATGTCAAATGGGAAGCATCGCGGCTGAGGGTTACAGGCTGTGATGGAGGAGGAGTGCCGGTACTTCTGAGTAGCGCTCTTCCCTTCCGTGGCCTGGACGGGGCCGCCACCGTTTGATGGCGGACGCGGTGAGGCCGCAGGGGAAGAGGAGTGTCGGTATAGCGTTGGCCGCTCTCCCTATCCCCTGCGGCCGAAAAGTGGTAGGCGGCAGGTCCCTGCGTTGATCAAAACATTGAACACTAAAAATGATTAAAAAAAAAAACCTAAACAGAACTTAAAATCTAAATAAAAGCCTCCAGGCATAAAGGGCATACCCGTTACATACGCAATTCTGCATTATGTAAATATAGCTATAACTTGAAGTAACAAAAGTTAAACTTGGAGGACCTCTGGACTAAAATTAATAAAAACTTAATACAATTAACAATAACAAAACCATGGTCAGCAAGACGACCAGTCACCACGAGCAGCACCCGTTCACGAGCATAACGCAAAGATCAGCCATTACCACCCTCGCCATATTTGAGGGAAGGAGGCAACCCGACCCCCGACGCTACCGTAAGCAGTGACATCTAAGGGAGCATGACGAACTTGCTGCCGGTTGCACTGGCAAGAATAATATGAAGAGTTCGCTAGCTAACTACATATTGCAATACAACTCATTAAAAAAACATTGTAATGAGTACATTAAGTCAACAATAAATGAAATTATACTATATTATATAAATATACTTTTTTATTATTGTTATATATTATTATTATATAAGTATACAGTCAAATAAAATAAGCAATTATATGAACTAACATAATTATATAACCTGTCAGTAGGTAAGCTAATTCTGATGAAAGAATATAAACATTGTCTTGAGTTCATCACAGGGACCAACAATTCGTATCGTTTAAGTAGTCGTTGATAAAATAGCCTTTGCCTGCGATGCATATGCCTTTCAACAAAAGGTGGATTTTACTTTAGCTTTAAACGCATTAAAATGCAAATCTAGCAAAGAAGAGGGAAGCTTTTTATAAAAGGTTATACCAAGACCAACAAACAAGGTATGAACCTTATGAAGATATACATGATAACTTTCAGCTTTTAGAATCCTATGGATTACCAACATGCTGATAATATTAAAGTGAAAGACAGAATTTCTTTTAGTAATCAATGTTACTTTTATTAACTTTTATATTTATATAAAAGTGGTACTCGTGGAGTACCACGCTGTGTAGTTTTTATTCCTCAGGTGCTAATCGGAAGATGCAAATGTGGTTTAACTGGAGCATTTGAGTTAACGTTATGCGATGCTCGATTAAAGAAACGTGTTCTACTGTGTGAACCAACCTGTTTGGAACTTAACGATAGATAAAGTGTGAGGCGCAATCTCCATCGACAAGCTTAACGGAGTTTATAAAGTCAGCGAGCTTAGTAATGAAATTGAAATATCAATTATTACTAATAGTAGATAATAAAAAAAGAAAAGCTTTAGTTGAATTAAGCTATGGAAAATTGGCCTTGAGCAGACTTGTTAGAAGCTTACCTGTACTATAATAGCTTGTGTTTTTAATATACATGCTTTTCTGGCTACATTTTAATTTCCTGGTTACCTATCTATCTACTAGCACCTAAGGGGTAAAAAACTCGGTTTAAAGTGGTTGCCCCACTTTAAGCCGAGTTTTTTACTCCTTCATTACAGATTGAGAGTTTAGACGCCTGTCTAAAATGATTTTTTATCACTTATTGGCAACACTGACCTTCAGATTTCAAATGCGAATGCAAAAATATAAACTAAAGCGTACATGAAGAAATATCCGTAGCACATGTTACTCGAGTATAAACTAAGATTAGGAAAGAGTTCAGTGCGCTTCCTTTCTCCTATCACTGGCCAAGGTCGGGCACAGACTAAATGCCTATTTCGTCATCACGTCACTTCTCCATTTGCATATTACGAGCACAGTTTTTTCTGGCGACTCTGTGTCTAGCAAGTTTGGTCTGACGCGTGCACGCAGCAGTAATTAGGGGCAATTATTATGAAATCTTTAAAGATATTTAAATAATTGAATATTTTATAAGATTTTGTAGGCCTTTTTATGGATGTTTGTTCATACATAAATATGTCAGTAATGCGCTGGTTTTAGATTGTTGCATAGCTTGTTTTTTTGGGATAAAAATTAAGCAATCGCTGAGCTTGTATTCACTAGCTTGACTAATACGAGTTGATGCTTGCCTAATCAAGGAGCAGTAATGACTTCGTTTACATGCAATAGGAAGATTGTGTATCCATCTCGTATTCGACGAAGCGATTGTAGACAGAACCGAAGCCGCCCCGCCGCCGCCGCCGCCGCCGGCAAGATTCTCATCACAATGCGGAAGCGTGGATGTTGTGGCAAACTGCGATGATCCCTTTATGTATGCAGTGAAAGACCTAGGACTAAAATAAGTTAGTTGATTGCAGCACAGCACCAGGATTCTCAATTTCCAAAACAGTTGCATTACAGGTTGAGCTAGATATGCGGGAATGTCGAATGTGTGAAAAAGCAAACATCCGTATTTGCCAAACAATGTTAATTAAGTTCACGGAGCTTTACTAACTCTATCTGAGATATTGCAAGACATACTGCGGTTTCTAGGATGTAACCTACATCGTAGAACATAAAACATTCCGTGTCCTAGTTGTGAGATTCAATTTTTGACAATAAACAGATGAAACGCGTCTTTATTACGGCAATGTACGTGATTGGTGGCTGGTGGCTACACCACACCTGACTACAGTAATTGACTGTATCCAACGATTACACACTTGTCTCGTCGTGATTATGTTAGCAAGGTATACTGACAAACATTTTTGATTAATGTAAGTATACTCAAACTGTAGGAATCTGTGGATAGAGCGGTCGGGTTGCAAGCATTTTCACAACTGCAAAAGCTTCCTTCAAAACTTTCAAAAGCTTAGATGTGAAACCAAATAATCAATGACACTAGTTGTAAGCCGATTGTTAAATTTCGGGTTAAAGATATCTTTATTTCCCATAAGAAAGAAATTTCACTTACATGAGAAATATTTACAAAATTTAAAAACATTATTGATGTAACGTACAGTTTTTGTAAGTTGAAAGTAAAAAAATACAAATTTGGCTTGCTATCCAACTTTCTATATGTTGAGGAATGGCTGCTGTCCTTAATATTGCAGGGGGTGGGATCCAACAGGGGTCCCTCTTAGGACCTCTATCTCCTATAGCTTGCTCGGAAATGACGCACTATTTTTAATCCTGAGGTCTTGTTATTGGTTTTGCTAATTTACTCCACTTCCTTTGCCTGTATTTGTAAGTTGCTTTTTGTTTGAACATTTGTGTTTTTTTTTGTTTTCCAGTACTGGTGTAGTGGTCGCACACGCTACTGCTGAGCATGAGGTCCTCGTTGGTGTAGTGGTCGCACGCGCTACTGCTAAGCATGAGGTTCTCGTTGATGTAGTGGTCGCACGCGCTACTGCTAAGCATGAGGTCCTCGTTGATGTAGTGGTCGCACGCGCTACTGCTGAGCATGAGGTCCTCGTTGGTGTAGTGGTCGCACACGCTACTGCTGAGCATGAGGTCCTCGTTGGTGTAGTGGTCGCACGCGCTACTGCTAAGCATGAGGTCCTCGTTGATGTAGTGGTCGCACGCGCTACTGCTGAGCATGAGGTCCTCGTTGGTGTAGTGGTCGCACACGCTACTGCTGAGCATGAGGTCCTCGTTGGTGTAGTGGTCGCACGCGCTACTGCTAAGCATGAGGTCCTCGTTGATGTAGTGGTCGCACGCGCTACTGCTGAGCATGAGGTCCTCGTTGGTGTAGTGGTCGCACGCGCTACTGCTAAGCATGAGGTCCTCGTTGATGTAGTGGTCGCACGCGCTACTGCTGAGCATGAGGTCCTCGTTGGTGTAGTGGTCGCACGCGCTAATGCTGAGCATGAGGTCCTCGTTGGTGTAGTGGGCGCACGCGCTACTGCTGAGCATGAGGTCCTCGTTGGTGTAGTGGTCGCACACGCTACTGCTGAGCAAGAGGTCCTCGTTGGTGTAGTGGTCGCACGCGCTACTGTTGAGCATGAGGTCCTCGTTGGTGTAGTGGTCGCACACGCTACTGCTGAGCATGAGGTCCTCGTTGGTGTAGTGGGCGCACGCGCTACTGCTGAGCATGAGGTCCTAAGTTCGATTCCCGGGTCGGGCAAAGTGTTACTGGGTTTTTCTATCTAGAATTTCTAGTAGCACCGTGGAGTCTAGATTTGTGCCCGGTTGATGGGAATAGGCTCTCCGCCTTAAACATAACTGGCGAAATGTGGGTGTATATGTAAACCCTTCGGGGAATACAAGCGCGATGTTATGTTATTTAGTTTTAATCAAATAATGGTCATGATATCTACAAGTGTCTCTGAATGATTCATTTTTCATTAAAACTAAGATGTGTTTAATATGTAGATTGCTGTTAAGTTTTCTTCCTAGTGCGGGGTTAAAGTTATGATCTTTAACCACTAACCCAGCACCGCCATGCGCCACCGCGATGATTACGACAACGGTGGTTGGCCTATTGCCAGCGCACACTTCACCTCTCGCCCCACCGACAGCTTTCATGGGGTGACTGATTGTTAGAGCGTCATTAATGCAAGTGTATGTTCATTGTTTTCCTTATCCACGAAGTTTTTGTGATCTCATTTTGTTCGGAATTGTCAATTTTCGTTGCGAATTTCTAAACAATTAGGTACAAGACAGTACCTAATTGATTACAAGTATTTCAAAATTTGGAGAAGTGGTGGCCCAGTGGTAACGGCCCCGAATTACGTGTCGTTGGTCGTGGGTTCGAACCCAGACAGGCAAATTTATTTGTGTAATTTATTTCATAACCACTACTCCAAAAACAGTGAAGGAAAACATTGTGAGGAAATCGGCATGTTCTAGAATAAAAAAGTCGAAGACATGTGACTTCCACCAGCCCCCGTGTGGTGATGGCCACTCCGTCTCACTGAGAGCAGGCCTGTGTGCCAGCTGTAGGAACGTTGTCGGCTAATTATGTACTTTCACCAGCCCCCGTGTGGTGATGGCCACTCCGTCTCACTGAGAGCAGGCCTGTGTGCCAGCAGTAGGAACGTTGTCGGCTAATTATGTACTTCCACCAGCCTCCGTGTGGTGATGGCCACTCCGTCTCACTGAGAGCAGGCCTGTGTGCCAGCAGTAGGAACGTTGTCGGCTAATTATGTACTTCCACCAGCCCCCGTGTGGTGATGGCCACTCCGTCTCACTGAGAGCAGGCCTGTGTGCCAGCAGTAGGAACGTTGTCGGCTAATTATGTACTTCCACCAGCCTCCGTGTGGTGATGGCCACTCCGTCTCACTGAGAGCAGGCCTGTGTGCCAGCAGTAGGAACGTTGTCGGCTAATTATGTACTTCATGGTTTAGTCTACTAGGTTAACAAGGTTTTGAACTTTTGACCTAGTAACTTTGAAATGTCCTTTCTAGTTGTAAGTTTCATCTAATATACTAAATCTTATTTATCTACATAATATATACATAAAATAAAATAGTAACGCAGAATATTTTTCCATTTGTCTGAATGTATGGTCCGGATTGGCGAAAAAACGGCAACACGGATTTGGATGAAAGGTACACAGGGTACGTTTAATTCCGGTAGTACGTTCCCGTGGGATGTTTTCCGACAACCACGCGGGCCAAGCCGCCGCCATAAGCTAGTACTCACTAAGTTCTTCATAGACTGGATTGCATACTGATCAATTAAGAACCATTTGTTACTATTTCACGGCCCAGACTAACAACTATCTGCATCGAACTGATTCGTTGAATATTATACTTATATTCTAATGTTACATGAATAATAATAAATTGGTCATCGACACAGATGCACAGTTCTTCTGACGTTTGTGCAAATATTTGACCAGTTACATAAACCATTTGCTAATACATGCCAATGTCGTTTCCGTTCTTGTTCTTGTTTTGTTGTAATAAGTTTTTAATGGAACTCAATCCCACGGGGTGAGTGACCAGCAAGTGGTTAGAGGTATAATATAGTAAGTTTGTGCTACTTGCTAGTATTTATGATTTTTCAAAAGGATGACATTGTTTGTGACAGTCTTGTTTAATGTTAATGTCGGATGTTTAGGATGCTTAGCTTTTTCCTGTAGGTTGTCTGTTAAACGTATCTCGTAAAACTATTGTCTTATCTGTGCCATCCCCGAAACATAAGCATGCTTTCTGCATGATGGGGTCAAGGGTGGGGTCTCAAAAGCGTCTTTCAAAATCAACCTTGACAGCATGACCTATCGAGCAAGTTATTCGAGATTTATTTATAGCGTATCTAGATTCACGTTACAGATCCACCTGCATTATCTCATTGGTACGAGGAAGTCCTAAAACAAGAACAAATCAAGACAATACTCCAGTTTTCTACTGTCACTGCTGAGCGAGTAACCGATTCACTGCAGTCGTGACCAGTATCGTGACTTACAAACATACTGACACTGTGCGAACATCATCCTGATTGATTGATGCTAAATCTTTCCTACATGACGAAATACAATTCAAATCACCGGCTAAGCAACTATTGCAAGACACTTGAAATTAATAAATGTTCTACCGTTTTCCCAATCACATTTCTCACGGATTACCTATGCTACTCGTATAGCTATCGAGTATTGCAATCGTGTGAAACTGGCGTATTGGTTAACGACAAGACAACAATTGTTCACAAAACTAACAGTCGTTTTTAATACACGTGAGATATTCCTGTGTGAACTATTCCATCGAATAGTAAATATATTGGTGAACCAGATGTTGCGTGATTGTGATTGTTCGACTGTTGGCGAAAACCGTTTGGTCTCGCCGACTGAATGTTTTTAAGGTACCAGTTTAGAAGGCAATAGCGTTTATTCCATGTAAATTGCCAAGTGGCTTTGACGACCAGCGTGGGAACTAAACGTTTTGTGATATGTGGGACAGTTTGCAATATATGACAGTTGACCGCATTACTTATGTTTCGACAACCAAAGAGAAGGATGGTCTTGGAATAAGTTTAAGTTAAGAACTGACTTCTCTATTTCATGAATCATTGGTCGTAGCCTCGAATGGAGCCAATGTACTTAATTAGTGATGATAGATAACAGCTTAATTATAAATAAAACTTCAATATAACGTGTGTGATTCTCATTCAATATTGCTTCGTAATGTGCATGCGTTGCATGTATCAAGTGAATAAAAACTTAATTAAAAATCTGAACTTGAGACGAATAGGTATAGTTTCATTCACCGAACCGTTTTGCATGAGTGGTATATTCGGAGTGTTGTAATTGATCAATTTAATGTGCCTTAGAGTTAATTGATGCTAATTCTTAAGGGAAATCTAGTCGCGGGCTTGAACTCACTGGTAATAAGTAATTTATTTGCCATACTGTAGGTGTACAAAGTAGTAAAAAGCACGCTGTCTCACAAGACATCGTGTCCAACTGAGGTAGCATCAGTGATGAGCAGTTAGACGCTAGTCTACACGGGCAACGTTATTGAGTGAGATGCAGGGCATAAAAATTAAGAAAATTCCTTCGGAAGACCGGGTTTTATGAAGAGAGCACTGCATAAATTGATGATCAATAACGTTTTTTGAATTTTTTGATATTTGAGCTTTGTCGGTAAGTACTGACTTGGTTTTGAAGATTTCAATTTGTTTTTTACTTAGTTCATGCCCAAAGTTAGGTTAAATTTGTAAGAAAAACTAATCTTTGTGGGCTCCTAACTTTTTAATGGCTTTTTATTTTAGTATTCTGTTTCCGCACAGACGATATTAATAATGAAACAAAACCATACCATGTTTAATTTTTATGTACATTGTCGAACAGTCGAGTAGGTAATACAGTCCCGAAGCTTCTATAGAAAAAATGTCGACTAGATTCAGCTTAATCAGCGTAATTACCTACTGTCTGCATCAGTTTACTCCGATCTCTTCTCTGTAAAAGCTTTTATTTTGGCTCCAGCCACTGATTCCAGCTAACAGCCGTGCTGTGCTTCAGGTCTCTACAGCATCTCAGCACCCAGTATTTATTACAATACCTATCCTATAATGCAACCAATAGCACAATATGTTTTCTCCATAGGTTTCTGTTGCTCTGACTCCCACATGATTTAGCCACCTTTGATCGTCTTCATCGTTTGTCAAGCCTTATTTATCCCAACTAGGTTGGGGTTGGCTTCCAGTCTAACCGGATGCAGCTGAATAACGATATTTGGTAAGAGTGGTTGTCAGATTTTTGGGCTTCTGACGACCAGTAACGGCTGTCGAGGATTCACTACCGAGGCACGGAGGAGTCAAAGTATGTTAAGATGATCAACCACCAACGGACCTAACTCGACGAGCGTAGCTTAACCTGATCGATTGACCCGTGTGGCTGTAATTACTTGGCCGCAAGTTGCTTTGCCCTGTCCGGTAAGGACCAAGCCCGGGTCGACGGCGCGTGGTGTTCCACGCGCGCCTCAAAGAGATGTCAGCACCAACTAGTGAGGTCCGCAAGGGCCGATGCCTGCCAGGGGTGCGGGTTGTTCAAAAGAGATACCGTCGCTCCTGGCTCACAGGCAACTGAGGGAACACGGGTGGGTTTTAGTCAGTAAAAGTCTGACACGCCCTCCTGCTCCACCCTGAGCGGGAGAAGTTATTTGATGATTTCTAACCGTCAAAAAAAAAACAATTTTGCCTACCTGCAGCATTTTACCTTTGGTCGTCATTCCCTATTTATAATTCGAACCATTGTCGGTCATCCATAGGTTCATCTCCAATCTCCCTTTCTAAACGTTCCGGAAATCTTTGCTTTAACGACTTTCTTTGCGTTGAGAATAGAAGCTAAACAAAACACAGTTAGTAATCAAGTGTCAAGATTAACCACAACTCTGACATTTAATTAAATATTAATATTGATGAGCCCGACCTACCTACCCACTTACATCTATTAATAATGTAATCATCATGGTGTGTACTTCCTAATAAATAGAATCCACCTGTAAAGAGAGCGAGGAAATTCTGCAAATTTTAGGTCAGAACAAATACTTATCTTACTTCATTATTTTTGTTTAATTACTAACATAAATGAATACCGTGCTTATAAGATTATGAAGGTTACATTTACCGACGCGTGCTATTTAGTTAATTTATCTAGTAGTCTATCTCCTTGTACAAAACCTCATAAACTTGAGGCAGACAGAGCACAATGCCAAGAACCATAGTTTAGCCTGCTTTCTTGGTGACCCCTGCAACTCTAATCCTCGTAGACCTTTCTAGCATAACGACGGTAGAACGGCATCCTCAAAGCGGAAGACCATGCATGGAGTAGATAAAGCTGGTGTACCTACTTTATATCACTTCTAGAATTTTAATCTAAGCGCTCTATGTCTATCCGGGTCAAACCCTACCTAGCAAGAAATGCCTCTAAATATGATAATATTCTTGTAAGCTTTCTCTATTACGCGAGCATTTTATCAATATCCTCTAAATTCGGAGTAAAGTAGCCTCTCAGCCAGTCGAGAGGCTAGAAGGTCAATAGTACATCATACTATTTCTTTGTAGTAAGGCTTATGTAACAGACACGTAATTGAAATATTATCTAGGCAGGTACGCATTTAATTGTATTCGTTGACTTGCGAGTGTGGGTTACCAACGGTTTTCTTGTAATGGAGGTAGAGATGTAGGTCAGTATTCAAATCAACGTGATGATTTATTTTTGAACTACAAGTAACAAGATATTAGAGGTTCATGAAGTCGAAATTAACGAAAGTACTAGTTAGTAACTTTGATTGCAGTCTCGATTAATTTAGCGTACGAATGGAACCTGCATCACAGTAGAATATACCCTCATCATCATAATTCATCATTTGAGCCTAAAAACATATACACATAGGCCTCCCCCAAGCACTGCCACTTCGACCGGTTCTGTGCTTCTCGCATCCAGTGGATTCCGGCCTTCGCCAGGTCATCGGTCCACCTTGTGGGAGGTTTTCTAACACTACGTCTTCCAGTACACGATCGCTACTACAAAACCTTTTGACCCCATCGGCCATCTGTTCTGCGAGCAATGTGCCTTGCCCACTGCCGTTTAAGTTTGGCAATTCTTCGGGCTATGTCGGTTACCTTGGTCCTCCTACAGATCTCTTCATTTTTTATTCGATAGCGTAGGGAAACTTAAAGCATAGCCCTCTTCAATGCCCTTTCAGTAACTTTTAGCTTTCGTATGAGCTACTACGTTTCAGTGCCTTAAGTCATCACATGCAACACGCACTGGTCATATGGTCAAAGACTTTTGTCTTGAGACTCTGCGGTATGTAAACATAATCGTTCATTACTTCGCGTGTAGAGTCTCCGATCTTCATGAGGGTGGGTGTGACAGGGGCATTAGACATGACCTTCATTTCATTTCATTTATTTGCATACCATAATGTGAATTAAGTTGTAATAGGCTTAAAGCTAAGATACAGTTATGGGCCCTGTAAGGGCACAGAAACATAAGTGTGGATAAATAATTAAAATTAAATAAAATCAGTCAATCAATTTAGAACATGAATAATTCTTAATTAAATTAAATGTATTTAGATTATAATAATTATACAATATTTATTGTTTATTTTATGTGTGAATGTAATCGACAAATGTAGAAGTAATCTCAATTAAGTAGTAGTATTTATTGCAATTCCAGTCACAGTTTATCATTCATGTATTCATTTATACATGAATGATTTGACCTTTGTTTTGTCTATGTTCATTTTAAGACCCACTCTTTCGGAACCTCTACTGAGGTCATCGAGCATTGTACTGAGGTCCTCCATAGTCTCAGCCATGACTACTATATCGTCTACAAAGCGAATGTGAGTGATGTACCCGCTATTTATGGTGATGCCAACCCCTCTCCAGCCTAGAACTTGGAAACATCCTCCAGTGCAGCGGTGAACAGTTTTGGACAGATTACATCTCCCTGACTCACTCCTCGCTGCAGAAGGATAGGATTCGAGGTCCGGAGTCGTGGTCGGAGACCTGGAGTCGGTCTGACATAGTAGCGATTTCATACAAACAATCAGCACCTCGTTGTACCGATAGTCAATCTGGCACCGGTTGGAGAGACTGCAGTCTGCCGCAGCGTATGTGTCTACGGTACTAAAGCCTTTACGGAATCCGGCTTGTTCGGGAGTCTGGAAGTCGTTAAATCTGTGCTCGAGACAGTTCGTTGTGACTCTTGAAAACAGCTTGATGACTCAATAGTAAGATGAGATGCCTATGGCGTTTTACCTTCGAGTATGACGGAATCGAACAGCTTCTGGGAGCCTTTAAGAACCGGTTTTCCAAAGATTCGAGCCGGCCCTAAGGAGTTCAGCCGTAATTCCGTCATCAACCGACGCTTTGTTGTATTTAAGCTGAATATACACTACAACCGATTATGGGAAGGTGCTATTGTTCCAATGGAGAAATTCCTGAAAGAAAAACCCAATATCACTGCCCGATCTGGCAATCGAACTTAGGACCTATTGCTCAGCAGTAGCGCTTGCGACCACTAGATCCACGAGGCAGGCTCTCGAACGGTTAATCTCTATGCAAAAGTAAGCCATCACTCAGTATTCTTGCGGAAAGTTTATTATCGTTGTCTCTGTCATTAGTCTTATTTCAGACATCATAAAAATTATGTATATACGTATGTTTGCATTCATGTAACGAGCAGCTCTGTGACACACGGCTGAGTTATCTCTCATCTGATCTAGCAAACCATTTACCCACATGTCAGGTCTATTGACCCACTAAATTCGGCCTACGGTAGTCTGCACGCGGGCGTTCTAAACGCTGCGTTTTTTTTGTAAACCGCTGTC
This sequence comes from Antitype chi, assembly GCA_947359405.1. Taxonomy (NCBI): domain Eukaryota; kingdom Metazoa; phylum Arthropoda; class Insecta; order Lepidoptera; family Noctuidae; genus Antitype; species Antitype chi. The sequence goes on from OX375815.1 coordinate 617,611, forward strand.
ACCATTAATTTATAAAAGTTTCTTGTCTTGTAGGCAATAGGCATAATATCAAATGATGAGCATTTCACATTCATTCACTTAAACGCGATATTTATCTTAAAACCTGTTCGGTAGATATCCATGATTAGGTGTTTATTTGGGTAATTAATTGAGTAGATACCCAGTGTAGGTAGCTATTAATAGGTGCCTTTAACTTAGCAATCGCTTGAAGAGTTATGTAATTATAATTTAATACCTTAACAATTAAAACCCAAGCCACCAATCCAGCGTCTTCCCTACAAAATTGTCGGTCTGCTCGCGTCGGCGCATTGCGTGCGCGCATCATTCTAAAAGCGTCGCTTGATAGCCGCACGCTTTCTCATTACGCGCCAAATGAATCTCAATCAGTTTGCGCACGAGTTTCAACATACGAACACGAACCAGTAAGTGACAATTAGTTGAGTGTTATGTGGGCAGGAATTAGATGGCACCTAAAAAGGCGCAGTAATTACTTTTTGAATGAAATATTGATTCAAAGTCGAGTCAGGCGCGAAGTAGATTAGATTGAATTAATTTGAGGATTGGTTTAAAATGAATTTAATTAATCTGCACAGGTGTTTCATGTTTGTTATTCTGCGCAAGTTTACTAAGTAGGTTTTTATAGAAACAAATGATTGATTGAAGAATCATGTAAATTCGTGACTCTAGGCTCCAGCGGAAAGACACGACGACGCGACGGTGCACTGCGATTCTGGTAGAACAATTTCCATGTTTGCAAGTTTTTATAGAAATAGTTCTACAAGAATCGCGTCGCGCCTGTCTGCGGGAGCCTTAATATGTATAATATCTACTGTAGCACTGTCTCACACAATAAAAACAATGTAGATTGCCAAGGAGTTTGATTATAAGTCGTTCTTCAATGATGAAGTAAGGTCCAAAGGCGAACCCAAGGTGTTCATTTGTAAGAAATATACTTACAAGCTAAAACAGCAGCATAGCATTTAGCAACAAGATGGAACACAATACTCCTATTATTCAGTCAGCGGTCTAACCAAAGTCTGACACAACTTGACTAATGAGGCTGCACATCAATAACATTTATAGTTCATTATATTATTATGCAATATTTGCCCTAACACTGCTACACCAATAAGTTTGTTTTCGAACGCTACAGCAACATTAAGAATCACAAATCAGTGTCAACGACTTCTAGTTACAATATTTCAAGCATTACAAAATCTGCCAAGTGTTGACAGAAGGGAGTACACTATTCTTCACCTTCAAATGTGGCACACTTCCTCGTAGCATAATAAAGAGAATTGGCAAATACATCGAGTGCCATCACGAGCGGGTAAAAATCTCAGCGTTCATGTTAACACGCGGCTCTTGGATTCATCTCACGTATGTATTAAATAATAGTTCGCAATACTATCATGTGTGTGTCCCACATTGTTTGCACACTTTTGTTATTTATTGCTCGGGTTGATAGTGCTTTGTTGTGGCAATTGTGGATTCAGAATAAATCTTAGGCTGCAGCCAGGATAGTAGAGAGAGACTATATCTCGATAAGTATTAAAGCATAGTGTAATTTATTTACAGAAAGCAAGTTCAGCTAGTGTTGTAGATTAGATCGGTTGCCATCAAACGTTAAAGTCTGCGTCGTCGGTCTAGTGGTCGCAAGTGGTACTGCTAAGCATAATATCTGGAATTTGATAGCCTGGTGGAGCCAAGTGTTATTGTGTTTGATAGCCTGGTGGAGCCAAGTGTTATTGTGTTTGATAGCCTGGTGGAGCAAAGTGTTATTGTGTTTGATACCCTGGTGGAGCCAAGTGTTATTGTGTTTGATAGCCTGGTGGAGCAAAGTGTTATTGAGTTTGATACCCTGGTGGAGCCAAGTGTTATTGTGTTTGATAGCCTGGTGGAGCAAAGTGTTATTGTGTTTGATACCCTGGTGGAGCCAAGTGTTATTGTGTTTGATAGCCTGGTGGAGCAAAGTGTTATTGTGTTTGATACCCTGGTGGAGCAAAGTGTTATTGTGTTTGATAGCCTGGTGGAGCAAAGTGTTATTGTGTTTGATACCCTGGTGGAGCAAAGTGTTATTGTGTTTGATACCCTGGTGGAGCAAAGTGTTATTGTGTTTGATACCCTGGTGGAGCAAAGTGTTATCGTGTTTGATACCCTGGTGAAGCAAAGTGTTATTGTGTTTGATACCCTGGTGGAGCAAAGTGTTATTGTGTTTTTTCATCAGGAATTTTTCAGTAGCAGGAGTCTGGATTTGTGCTCGGTTGATGGCAATAGGCTCCAATTGCACCCTATCGTAATGTGCGTGTACTATAAGTTCGGGGATTATAGGCGTGATAGATGTTAAGTATGCTTGGTAGGGTTTTCTTTACAGAATTTCCATATTCCTAGGTTGCCGTGATCTCTGTAACTCCTATATGTCGCAAAAAGCCAGTGAATACAAATCGTTGTACATTTAATTTCTCTTTGCAGCCAGGGCGTATTCAATTTAATTTATTACGACTACAAATCTTTATTACTCGTAACGTATGTTAAATTTTATGGTCAAACGATTAAATGAATACATCCTCATGGCTGTTACAATGGTCACACATGTAACGAGGATACAGCATGCTATGGACAGTCATGGATTGTAACTTATGTACAACCAAAAATAATGAAGGCGGTAAGGCAAGTACCTACATAAGATTGGCGGATATATTGTCATCACAGGGGCAAGTACCTACATAAGATTGGCGGATATATTGTCATCACAGGGGCAAGTACCTACATAAGATTGGCGGATATATTGTCATCACAGGGGCAAATAATGTGCTTCTGACATAGTCGGGCAAAAACAGCAAAACGATAATCCTTTAACTTTTATTTCTAGAGGTCTGACACATAGCCATGAAATTGATAAATATTTAAGATCACGGTGGAAGCCATTACGGAAGAAGAAAACACAAAATCATGCAATGATGTTCCAGATACATATTTTCAAAAGGCAATACTTAAATTTGTTTTCAAATCTTTCAACATAAAAAACCCCAAGGATTCACATTTTAATGCGTTCAATGACGTAACTCTACTTTAAATTCATGATAGACGCCGAATTTGCGAACGAGTGTGTGCAACACAATGCTGCTGTTACCGTAACTTTACACTTGAGGCCTGGAACACTGCGCTATGAGGACGCGGCAATGAATAAAATTGACCGACCTTGTACATTGCTCGCCGCTGTAATTTAAATCGTCGTTAATGAATTGTTTGGTCTACTTCTGCCTTGTATGTTTTAGTCTATTTGTCATGTAGTGTAAAATTATATTAGAAGGACCGTTAACCTAGCGGCTACCAGCACAAAGTTACGTGAATAGAATTTATGATTCGCAATTACAAGTACTTAAATGTTAATTGGTTATGTAATGAAAAGAAAACATGAATCATGCGCTTAAACTACGAATTACAGTCAAGACAAACATTTGTCTTAATGTATTGTGTATGCGTGACTTATGTCAAGAGTTGACGAACACACTATAATGAGAAGGCACTGCACAATACAATGCTCCGAACGAACTTGACAAGGCCCAAGGGTTAAGCGTCAGGTCACTGTCAAAGTAAAATCATTCAAAGTCTTGGTTAATTGGGGTCTATTCAACACATGCAAAAGTGAGGACCACGAATGCTAAGATCACCATCTCGTCTATTGATTTTCTGAACTGAAGGTTGGCCATCTACTGCAAGTACTTCTCTGTCCTTTACTCAATGATACTTTCTTTTCTATCCAGTTACACGTCGGCTACCCATCCCGCAAGTCGCACGTCCGTCGCCAGCGCGCCATACCTTCATCCGTACCGTTCCCCTGCGAAGACGCTCTCTCTTGGGGCCGCAGTCCTCAACGCCCGACCTCAGTCCACCGGCTGAGGCCCGGGGACATCGATGTGGTGGCAGCCATAGGAGACTCCTTGGTAGCTGGTAGTGGGGCGCTTGAAGAATTCGCGCTAGGAGCCTTTGTGGAGTATCGAGGAGTGTCGTGGTGTGCTGGTAAGTCTTGTTCGTTCTTCTTCCATAATTATAGAGAAATGCTCTGGTATGTATATGTATACGTGGCACACTCAGAAAGTTTTGCGAAAAAAAATTAAAAAATCTATAGGTAAATATATTTTTACTAAATCTTTTCAAAATACTCTCCACTAGCCTCAATAGAAAGTTTCATGCGTCTGAATCAGTTTTCGAAACACTTTTTCCAGTCCGCCGCAGACACCTCGTTTACAGCCTGACAGCGCATCGTCCGGCGACGAAAATTGTATCCCTTTGAGCTCGTTTTTTTTTTCGGAAATAAATAGAAGTCACACGGTGCTAGGTCAGGGCTGTAAGGAAGGTGACCCAGGAGCTTGACCGGCGTGCTGTCCAGGAAGTCCCTCGTTTTTTGTTGCGAAGGCGCGTTGTCATGGTGGAGCAGTAGCTTGCGGAGCCCTGTGTTTGGTCGCCTGTTGCTCACAACAGAGAAAACTTCTGCCAAGCATTTGGTAATAAACCATTCAGCGTTGATGCTTCTTTGATTCCGTAAAGAAATTGACACCAAATAGCCAGTCAAATTGAAAAAGCTCGCGATCAAAATCTTCCCCCCGCTTCTAGATCGCTTCACTTTGGTAGGCGTTGATTCGTTTTGAAACACCCAAACCGTCGACTGGCGCTTCGTTTCTGGATCGTATTGATAATCCCAACACTCATCACCTGTAATGATATCATAAACATGCCGAGACGAGCCTGCTTCAAATTTGTTAATCATATCACGGCACCATTCCACCCGGGCCTGCTTCTGAGCATCGGTGAGGTTGTGCAGCACCCAGCCTGAAACTATTCTCCTTACGCGAAGATGCACGTGTAGAATATCGTGAAGGCTTTCGGATCCGACCTGCAGTATGTGCTGAATCTCTTGATACGTAACTCGCCTATTGGCCTTGATTAAATTTTTCACTGCTAGCACGTTTTCTTCCGTAACAGCCGTCAAAGGGCGACCACTTTTTTCTTGATCCTCCAAAGTTAGTCGACTGCGCTTGAATTCGTTATACTAACGATACACGGTTGCCTTAGAAGGGGCTTCATCCATGAATGCCATTTGAAGTCTATCGTACGATTCGTCCGGTTTCAGGCGACACTTGAAATCGTAAAAAATAATAGCGCAAAATTGTTTCCGGCGCAGATCCATTTTTTTATGAGACACGATAATTATCAGTTCACAAACAATGTGGAGGGAAATTTTGAAATTGTAACGTACCTATTTTTAACTTACAAATAATCATAATTTAAAAAAAGATTATAACTGGCCAGTCTCTCATACATAAAAACTTTCTTTCGCAATACTTTCTGAGTGGCCTGGTATATATGTAGGTGAACAGACAGATGTTGAGAGGTTTTTGAAACAAGATAATTGTAGATGACACTGAATACACGAATAATTTCTCAACTTTAACTTCTTATCATGCACAGGCACAGCAAAGGTAAAATATGCTGTCACCTCAATTAGAACGGAGATTTGTGAAACACTATGGTTTCAGAACTTGCCACTTATGAGGCGTAGTACATATTGTACGTAACATGGACCATACGATTTACCATAACATTCAATCAGTTTATTGTCTGTGGTTACCCGTAAGTCGTTCCTGACCGCAGCCATTTCCTGAATGCGCTAACACAACACACTACCCAATTACCCATTGGCAGCTCATAACCATAATCGTTGACCCATTTTAGAGACTGGAAATCTGAATGGAAGATGACACAGAAAGTCACGTCTAACTATAGACAAGGCAGCAATCTATTGTGGTCATTATCACTATCATATATCAAGAAAGTCAACAAAAATCACCTGAAGGGTAATTGTGTGACACACCTACTGTAACAATAGCTTTCATTTTGACAGTTCAACCACATTCATTGCGTTATTTACGTTTTTGACAAGACATTTTTTTCCAACATATGAAGCAGTGGATTATTAGCAATCCTTCAAAATGATTCAGATTCTCATTGATAGTGTGATACGCAATTAGGGTGCTGGTGATGGATGTTGACTTTCTTCCGAGATACACAAGCAAAAGCTCGATACAATAAGTATCTAGACACGCGGCAGCGTGTCAAGCCAAGTTTAAGCCAACAGAACTGGCGAGCAGAACCATGTGTAATATTACACGAACCATTTGGAGCCACTTTTGACCCCCTTTAACTCAAAAACTATTTTACATAAACATGTCAAATTTGGCTCATATTGGCGGTGGCCGTGGAGCAGCGGGGTGGGGAGCAGTGCACACACCGCAAACCAAATGGTTATTTACTTATTAACGTCCAAAATTCGTTATTTTTGTCACTGACTGACCTATAGATCAAAACTCTAACCCAGTTCCAGATGACCTAGAACGTTAAAATTTGGCATCCAGATATGTAGTTGGGTGAATATCAAGGAATAAATCAAAAACTAGTAAATTTTTATCATTTTATTATAATTTTTCAATTTCTATTGGGAACACTTACTTATGTGCCTGTGATAGTGCCTGTATGTAAGTCAATGTAAGAATCAGCAAACAAAATTGATGACAGCCGCTCTTTACGTGGATTTTAATTTCTTCACGTGAATATAATATAACGAGTGGAATACCATCCTTAAATTTTGTTTAATCCAAGCATATCAGTTTTATTACTTATAACTACTTATAACTAAGAGTACCTATAGTCGACTTTCGTATTTATTACGTTATTAACTGGGATTTAGTATAAATTACTATTTCAATATTTAGCGCACATCAATAGTGTAAGATCATTAATTACTTATATAATTAAATAATATAGGTATTTCGGAGCACGGCGCACGGTGCGGCGGCCGTGGAGCAGCGAGGTGGGGAGCGGTGCGATAAAAAACTGTCTACTAATAATTTCTGTACAAAAGTAATGATATCCCATCAAAAACATAAATGTGAAATGAGAGCCAAGTTCAATATTATGATATATGCCTTGGTTGTTGACTTCAACGACAAAATAAGTGAGATCTAAATGGGTGCCAAGTTCAATGGTCAGTCCTGTTATAACAACATAAAATATTTTTTAATAACTTAAAATATATTTTTTTCTTATAACTAAGGATAATATATTGAAGCCTAAGGTCTGACTTGGCTAGTTGTGTTTAGTTCTCATATAAGAATTATTATTAAGTACCAACGAAAACAGTCGTGGAAGATCCTTATAATCGATGGCTAGTTTTACCAGCAACCCAAATTTTCGGAAGAATAAAATAAGAACTTACAGCTTTAGAACTTGCGAAGGCTGTAATATAATTTGTATATGACAACTAGCCAGGTCAGACCTTAGGCTTCAATATAATTACTAGCCTAAGTTATAAGAAGAAATTATATTTAAGTTATTATAAAATATTTTATGTTGTTATAAATAAATTTCAGGACTGACCATTGAACTTGGCACCCATTTAGATCTCACTTCTTTTGTCGTTGAAGTCAACAACCAAGGCATACCTATATCATAATATTGAACTTGGCTCTCATTTCACAATTATGTTTTTGATGGGTATTATTTACAGTTAGTAATTGGAATAAAATCTTTAATTTAATTGAAAGCTCTCCAAACCTCACATTAAAACATGGCTTTAAGGTGAATGCGCAGTGGTAGACCGCGAAATTCAAATTTTCTTACGTTTTTGCAATTTCCAGGTCAGTATCAGGTTGTATCCTGATCAAAATGTGATTTGCGAATATAACAGGTACGTGTTTACAGAATTATAGTCATTAGAATGTCTAATAATCTCTTATAAGTTAGATTTCTTCCACAAGCACTTTTCCATAAGAAATTTGTTCTTATGGAACAAATCTAACTTAGAAAGATGTATTATTGATTCTAATTATTATAAATCTGTAAATACGTACATGTTATAGTCGCATATCATATTTTGATCAAGTAACAAGCTGACACTCACCTGAAAATTGCAAAAAACGTAACAAAATTTGAATTTCGCGGTCTACCACTGCGCATTCACCTTAAGTCAACTAGTAACTGTGTAGAAAAACAAACAAACAGTTAGTTCATCAGATCGTGATTTGTATTATGAAAGTAAACATAGAAGATGTAACCAGAGTTACTGGGTGTTATATAAAGCACTTTGACATCACATTATGTAGATAAATGCACTTTTCACACTTCCTTTGCAGTTTACAGTGTTATTTTATTGTGTGAGCTGAATAGGAACTTAGTCCTGATTGTGATCAAGTTAGATGGTAATAGAATTGATAATACGAGGTAGCAGGTATATGATATGTCCCACGGTATCTATTGAACTGAGCATTAAATTGGATTAGCTCAAAAGTTAGATTACACAGGGAGTGATCGTGGTTTGCACCCAGTAATAATTCTGCCCGGCGCGGAACCTATTGGTTCCAATACAATTGAAAATTAATTGTGTCTCATTAGCCGGGATTGACAGATTAAACGATAGAAGGGTAGACCAAACATGTTACATGGAAGAAGACATACAAAAAAGCAAGTTCAATTTGGGTTAACGTAGCCCAATCTGGAGATGACTTGATGATGATCTTTGGAAGAGGCCTTCACCTGGGTAGGTAAGGGCTCTTGCAAGTGGAAATAGTGCGATAAACAGTCACAATAATATTTATATTATTAATCATTTACTTTATTGCTTGTATCTTTTATTACTTTACTTACCTTCATATTCTTTCTTACATTTATATTAGATTTAGTTTTGTTTTGCTTAATAAACAACAGTAGCTTACTACTTGCAAGAAAAAAAGGCATTTTTATTTTATTCATATTAACTGTTCCACTCGAGTTGTTCCATGCATGCTGACACACACATTTCACATTACCAATTTACCTTTCCCTGACGGGTTAGGTACATCTGAATGATCGTCAATTTAGACCAGCTTGACGATACTGGCTTCCCTTGAGGCGACTGACCCCCAATTATTAGATTTATTTATTTATGTTCACTAGATATTAGATTCATACATTCTAAATTCATTTACAGACAGAACCTGGTTTACCACAACAATCTTCTGGGTCTTACTGGTCAGTTAGATTTTTACTCTACAGCCGGTTTGCCATTTAGGATAAAGTATAATTGCAGAATCTTTAGTCTTTGAACACTTCTTCATTCATCACTATAACTTTCCAGGTGGCGACGCATCATGGCGGGAGTACCTGACCTTACCCAACATCCTGAAGGAATTCAACCCCAACCTGCGAGGCTACTCCACAGGGACGGGAGAGTGGCTCACCAGGAATGCCAAGTTCAACGTGGCCTTCCCTGTGGCGTCGGATGAAGATGCCTTGAAACAGGCTAAGGTAAGCATGCTGTTTACACACGAAGCTAATTAAAGCTATGTTGCGGAGAAAGGATGAAGCAAATACCTATAGTATAACTAGCCATGGACGTTTGGTTCGCCTATCGAGTTGTCAGAATGTCATGGTCCTAAACGAATGTGTCAACGAATAACAATCTTAATGCTTAAAAATAGAATTATTTTTGATCATTTACTTACCTCATCGGCATACGATTCAACTCTATACCTACGTGCGACAGAACGAGGTACCTACATATTTTTGAAAATTTTAACTCATACTGCGTCACACTGATGCTCAAGTGTGTTCCACTTAAGTATTGGTGCGTAAAGTAAGTAAACTTGGTCCTAGGCGTGAAACATCAAACTATCACTAAATATACACATTCGAGTGTGTACTTATTTGCCAATTTGGACGCTTACAAATGCGTGAAAGCAATCATTTTTGTTTAACTTATGGAGCGTGACACAAACCTCAACATTACCACATTATGTGTGCCCACAAATTAATGATGTGCGTCTGTTATATCACCGCCGCTGTATGTCTAGCGATGCTATAGATATGAACATGCATCGACGCACTAATTTTGGGACTTAGCCAAGGAAAAGAACAATTTGCAGTATGTTAAATACCAGCACACCACAGTTAGGTTAGGTAAGTGACAAAGCTGCAGTAAAACTGTTGTCCCAAACTCTGAAATTGGTCCTATCCCGGTTCAAATTCGCATCATTATCAAACCCAGCATAGATGGTGGTCTCGATTAAGACTAAGACAATAAATTTAATGCCTAACAAAAACTACCATACATTATTAACTTTCGAAACAAGTTTATGTACTTTTGTGTTTTCCTTGATAACGAAACCACCCAACCAAAGACACTAAAGGAAACCATTATTTACCATCATAAACATGTTAACCGTTTCCACACCTTTAACTGAACTTCCTATTGGGAAACTTCACCTATCTTCAATATTGAGGTACCTAAAAACATCGTACGTGAAAAATCTTAGCAATCGCATCTTCCGCTTAGTAGGACAAGCCCTTCCCCGCAATAACGCATCTTAACAAAAGAAATACTTTAAACGACCACCGTGACCCTGATGACACGAGCTTTTGTATGGAACCAGGTCAACGCCACGCCACCTCTGCACCTGTTTGTTAAGCCATTAACATTAACAAATAGGCGACATGATTGTACTCGTCTATATTAAAGTTGCATATCGTCTCGTGTTTTTGTACTAAATGTTTGAGATTTGGTAACTTACCGTGGAGTGTGTAGATTGCTCATTCTTTCACAACTTTAGGTGAAGATTAAACGAGTGGTTGATCACCTAATGTGAACGTGACACAAGCTGGTCACATGTTGTAAGTTTGATACAAGAGTGTTTGCTGATTTTGTAAGTGTAATCGTTTGCTAAGATCTGTGGAGTAGCAAGCATTTATATTTTTGGTCCTTAATTTCTACTTAGCACAGCTAGCCTATAATATTCCCACTGCTAGCACATAGGCCTCCTCTCTGCGTGAGGCGTGGGCCCCTGACGACCAAGCGGGCCCAGTGCGGGTTGGTGGATTCCGTTCTACTTATCTACTCCAAACTAAACGTTAGTCTTCGAGTCCAGTTTTTCGTTACCGTGTGTGACAAAGTGTTGGCTTGAACTGGACTACTTTACAGGAAAAGTTGTAATAGAAAATGTTCGTCGGTTTTACAAAAAAAAATCTGCTGTTTCATAGAAAAGTGCAATACCTACGCGGTCAAAATGTATGGGACAGCTGTTTTTTTTTTTTGTATAAGCGATGAAAAATTTCAGCGCTGGGGGTCTAGAATGATATTCTGAATTCATGGTTAATGTTTGCGCACTGAATAAAAAAAAATCCTGTATAATATGCCTTAATCATCCCCAGCAATTTATGTAAAGTTACTTGTAAATCTAAAAAATGTTTAACAATAGCCTTAAATTATCAAAACGTGCCGATCTATTTTGTAAAAATCTCATCGTGATAATTAAGGTGAAGTGAGTAGGCAATAGTAACAATTCCTAGCAACTAGCTCACAATTTCTCCCCATTTTTTTTTTGGGTGGGAAATCATCAAATAACTTCCCCCGCTCTGGGTGGAGCGGGAGGGCGTGTCAGACTTTTACTGACTAAAACCCACCCGTGTTCCCTCAGTTGCCTGTGTGCCAGGGGCCGCGGTATCTCTTTCGAACAACCCGCACCCCTGGCAGGCATCGGCCCTTGCGGACCCCCCATTTGGTGCTGACATCTCTTTGAGGCGCGCGTGGAACACAACGCGCCGTCGACCCGGGCTTGGTCCTTACCGGACAGCGAGCTACCCATTACTCGCCGTCCGCAAGCCCGCGCCTACGGTGGCCGGGAATCAGCCTGGGATTCCCGACGCCCAGGGCGTCTCCCGCGGCGACTACGGCCGTGAGGGCGCATATACTGCCTCTCCCTCACGTGCGCCGCCTACCTCTTCGCGAGCATTACTGCTTCGCAGAAGGAGGTGACGGCTAACCATTCACTCTCAGGGCGATCTTCACAATGGAAGCACCCGGGGCGTTTCCTCCCGCCTTATTCGAAACAGGAACCTCCCGAAACAACCGTGTCCGGTGAGGACCTGCGTCAGGCGGAAGGTGAGGACCCCATGCCACCTCTCAAGCCACTCCTCAAAGAGGGGACTTACCGCCGCTATCATGGCGTGCCCAGCATTGGGTTGCGACAATCGCACTCTCCATGTCGCCATGAGATCCCGCCGGAGCTCTGTCCGCTGCGCCGCGATTTCTCGCGGCAGCGGAGTAACGCCCCGGCGTTTGGCCTCCTCGCGCCACTCCCAAATCGGCAAGGAGGCCACAATTTCTCCCCATCTAGTCTGAATTTTGGAATTTAATGTGCCCGCCCTCATACAAAGGATCGCCCACTGAGGAACTCGATCCACGATACCTCAAACACTTTTCTCCAGCACCACATTGCCAGAATATCGATATTCTTCATCTTGATGTCAAGCAGCATCCACGTCTCAGCAGCGTATACGAGTAGAAACATAGAGATAACCAGTGTTTGAACAAGCCGGATCTTGGTGGCTTTAAGATATAAGATCTCTGTAACTCCAGACCTTTTTCAGCTTGTTCATCGATGATTAAATTATCACCATACGTCTCCAAATTTCATCTATGCATCCACTCCCGTTATTTGCAATGTTGTAGCCACCGATTGAGACACCGTCTGTCCAGTCCTCCAGGGAAATGCGCATGATGAGTTCGGTGTGAACATTGAAAAGGAGCGGTGATATTATACAACCTTGACGGACACCTGCACTAAATTGAAAAATGTTCGACAAGATTCCATCGATTCGAACTGAAACTGTACCTTTCTGTTTAAAATCTACATAGAGTTATTAAGCATAACTTAATGTGACTAAAACCTATTAATTAAAATCACACTCTACCTTCCAGATAGTAGTAGCTCGAATGAAATCATCTCCGGACATAGACATCGCGAACGACTGGAAGATGGTCACAGTGTTCATCGGCGCCAACGACCTGTGCTCAGCTTCCTGTCTCAACCCTGTCTCTTGGTCTCCGGCTGCTCATGCAAAGAAACTGGCGATAGCGCTGGACTACCTGCAGAAACATTTGCCGAGGACTATGGTTAACTTGGTACCAGTTTTAGGTGAGTTCGCATTATTTTGTTACAGATTACGAAATATGGCATTGTATAAATAAAGACTTGCTAGTAAGAGAACGATCTTTGACCTCCTGGAACCTATCTGGTATTAAACCATCCTTCGTCTTGTTTTGATGTATTGATGAAGTGGTCACACCAATTAGACATGGGCGAAGTAGCTCACTGAAAAGAAAAAGAGCGATTAGCTCTTTCACTCTAAAGAGCTATATCACTCTTCTAGCTCACTAGCTCTTCTATAGCTCAGTGACACAGACGCCGAGACGCCGACCGTTAGCTCAATTGACTCAGGCCGCACGCGCGTCGAAGGAGACGGATCGGCTCGCTCAATAGTGAGTAGCTCTTTGGAAGTGTGGACTCTTTATTACTCACTAGCTCTTCTATAGCTCAGTGATTCAGACGCCGACTGTTAGTTCATTTGACTCACGGTGCACGTGTTATGGTGTCTGGCATTGATGCATAAAGACTTCTTAATGTTATGTGTCACTCTATAGTGTTTTGTTAAGGTGCTAGGCAACCATTATTATTGACTATCTGTATGATTTTGAAAAACGATATAAGACTATTGAGTACGTTTAAATCCGCGAGTGAAATAAACTGATTGTTTAGCTAGAATAGGCCGGTCTACAGCAATTGTAATAATCTAATAGTTTTGGTGCTCTCGTTCATTAGCTTCTGCAAACCTCTGTATAGGTATTCTTTTGTTTTGAACAATATACATTTATCAGCACGCGTGTCGTTGAAAACGGCTCGGCCCGCTCAGTAGTCATTGTCAATAGCTCTTTGGAAGTTTGGAGTTAAGTTAAATAAGCTTTTCTGTTTGTTGATATAATTTTAAGACTACGTAAATAATACGCAAAAAATAAATTATGCAATGCCAAAGTATTTTCTACTTTAAAGCTATGGTCATAAAGATAGATTTACAGTGATTTATGTCGTAGGATAGTCTACAATGACGTATTGTATCGAATAGGTATTGTTGGAAGAACGAACTATGCGATCCGAAATATTCCGAAGCGAACCGAATGAGCCGTTCGGCCGCTGACTTCGGTCGGTCATTGGTGTCTCGCTGAAGTACTGAGAGTCTAAGAGCTAACTGAGCTAGTGAGCTACTTAGCGAACGAGTGAGTGAGCGAGAGCGACGTCCATCAAAAAGAGCTAGCTCTTTTCTATCACTCGCTCACGAGCTACCCATGTCTAACACCAATATCTATTGACTTAAAACCTGGGAGAAGAACGGTAATTCTACATTATTAACCAAAGTACTTGATCATGGCTAAAACTATTCCCTTGTGTGTTAAATATTCCAGATGTATCAGTATCGATCCGCGTGCTGCGTCCGATGATGTGTCGCCTGATGCACTCGCTGTTCTGCACGTGCTTCCACCGGCAGGGAGGCAATGAGCTGTACGACCTCGTGCGGATGGCACGGCTTTACCAGAAGGCTGAAGTCGCATTGGTATTTTTTTTATTTATTTATTTAAGGACAACCAACAAAGCTTACACCAAAAATACATGTTAAAGCACTTAATTTTTTTTTTATAAATTATAGTGTAGCCTTAATTAAAGGCTGCCACGGCATGCATTAAACATAGGAGTAGGAAATGAAGTTACAAAACAGATTTAACTTAATTAGATAGATTGTTACATGAATACAGTTTATACAGTTTATTGTTACTTATATCCGACATACAAATACAAATGAACACTTTAGATCGATTGATCCAATAAAGCTAAACAACCTGAGAAAAGTAGTGTTGAGAGGTTTTTATCAACATGCTGTTGAGTAGGACAAAAAAAGAGGAAGTGATTGTTTGAAAGATTATAAAATATGGCTAAAAAGGGGATTACTCCGGAATACTATTATGATGACGCCTAATATGTATGTAAGGAAGAACAAGGCTTCAACGCGGACAGATTGCTAGAGAGATACAGCATATAAATCTCTTTAAGGTAGATATTCTCAATTATCAAAACATTATTCTAGCTGAAAGGGTTAGAGATACTGGTAAAGTTATGGGCATATGTAATACTGTTTATTAAGATTGTCTTGTCATTGGTAACACTTTGGTGAATCTCGTGAAGTTTTAAGAACCCATAGATTATGCTTAGTCCGTTTGCCTGATTTCTGTGATCACTTGTATTCAACTTGCTAAACAATTTCAGATAGAAAGCGGTCGTTACGACACCAAAGAAGACTTCACAGTGATAGTGCAGCCTTTCATGCGCTTGTTCAACGCGCCCTTGCCGCTCACGAGACCGCTGCCACTCGTCATCCACCAGTCCTACATCACACACGACTGCTTCCACTTCTCACAGAAAGGCCACGCGTTAGGTACTGTATATTGTATATCCGGTGTGTTCTTTGTATATATCTATGTGTTACTGGAACTGACACGGAATATAGTTCAGCTATTTTTGTACAAACCAATGTAACTTTGGATCACGAATTACCTATGCTTTTGGCAGAATGCAGTTCAAATGATTTCTGCTTCTTACAAGTGCAAAAGCTTTACAACACACCTCGTATGTTTTCATGACCACTGAAGACATAATCATCATCAAAGTTAGTGTATTTAGTGATCTGCTCAAGAAATCACAAGATCATCAAGCGTAGCATGGCCATTTCTTTCTCATCTTCACGAAGTTATAGCCCATCTTTCTCTTTCTATACAAAGTAAAAAAAATTGTCATAATTTTTATATCGCGCTAAGGAAGTTAGCAACATTGCTCCTGCGCGATGTCTCTCAATCTGTTACTTTGTCTTTCGCTTCGGCGTTGGTGCTACGAGTGCTGCACGATACTTGCAACGATGAAGAAGAACATGATACTGTTTCATAGATGTGAGCTCATGTTATCGAATCCGAAGTCGAATGAAATGTTGTTGCGACGCTACCTGACCAAGATAATGTGTGGACTTTAAATGAGATTGTGATCTCTGAGTTTGTTTCGGACTTTCTCCTTAGAGTAGTCGGATAGGTAACATTGAACTCATCTGTATCTTTGATGAACGTGTTTTTTTCCAGCCGCCAACCTCCTGTGGAACAACCTGCTGGAGCCGATCGGCAACAAGTCAGACCACGATCCTCCCGTCCTGCTGCGCTCGTTCCGCTGTCCCTCCAGGAGGGCTCCCTACCTGTTCACGTACAAGAACTCCAGGAGCTACATGATCTCTGGCAAGCAAGACGGCGCCGATGATGTGTTCCTATGATGAAGGGATTTAGGAGGATGCTGTAGGAAAAATGGGCGCAGTCAGTGTTTTGTGTCAGTGTGCGTCATGGGAAGATTTTGGAGGATTCGAAACTTTAATGAAGTCAGTGTTTAAGTGCTGAATGGAAAGTTCTCAGTCTTTCTAGCAGCATCGACAAGAACATAATATGTGATGCCGTGCGTCGTGCAGTGTGTACTTAAAATAAGAATTGATTTTAGGTAAGGGGACTGTTATTGTGTTCACAAAGGTGCATCAAATGGACTTTACATATATTATATTTTTCCTCTTAGTCTTCTTCGATCGTGCCTGAAGAGTTCTGCTCTCGCATGTCGATATTGCGTGGCTGTTCTGCATAGTGCAATAGCTCTCTTTAAGTTTGGCGTTTCGGTTGTCAAACTGTCAGTTCGTTATGTAATGTTAAGGCTCCCGCAGACAGGCGTGACGCGACTCTAATATAAAAATTTCTATGAAAACTTCATAGAAATAGTTCTACCAGAATCGGCCGGAGGCCGTTGTGGTGGTTAAATTGCTCAAAAATACAAAATTGACCACGTGACTTCTTTAGGGAGTCGGAAAAGTAGATAAACAATCTTTGTGAGTTTTCCATTTATATTCTTCTAGACCTTTACGACTCCTGCGGGGACATTCCGTTGTGTTCTAAAGTTACTTTTCTATGACAAGGAAGAATTAGGTAAAATGTTATTTTAGGATTTCGAAAAAAAACTTGTCATATATTTGTAAGTAGATTACTATTATAAATAATTTGTACATACTTAGATAGAGATTTGTAATTGTAAATAACAGTGTCATGTTTTGTTGACACTTAGGTATAACCTACCTAATTAATAAACGTACTAAATATGAAGACCTCATAGTTCTCAAGAAGGTATCATGAGTCTCGGCTTCTGTTTCCAAGGACCAATTTATTTCACCTTCAATGATTTCAACAAATTTTAACTATGCCTACAATTTTTAGTTAGAGTCAGTATAGGATCATTATTTTGGGCAATATTGGATGTGCTAGAGATGTAGTTTACTGTGTAAGCAAAAGGGCAGTAAAATCTATACATTCATCCAAATACCTAATTAAATTGAATCGTCCGTTCGTAATGTCAAAATAACAGCTTTTTACTAATTGCATTATGTAACTGAATACGGGTACTTACCTAGGATAACAAAAAAAAACATTTTTTTTTGTATGTCTATCTGTTTGTCTGCTTGTTCCGGCTTATCTCCGAAACGGCTGGACCGATTTTGATGAAATTTAGATTAGGGTACCCTGAGGAAGGACATGCTACTTTATCGACATACCATACGG
This sequence comes from Antitype chi, assembly GCA_947359405.1. Lineage (NCBI taxonomy): Eukaryota > Metazoa > Arthropoda > Insecta > Lepidoptera > Noctuidae > Antitype > Antitype chi. The sequence goes on from OX375815.1 coordinate 635,159, forward strand.
ACGAAGCCGCGGGCGGAAGCTTTGTATTTAAAGCTAGCTTCAACCCGCGGCTTTTCTGCGACACACAAGTGTTTAAAAAAGTCGCTCTTAATCAAAGTACACTCGACTGGCTTGTAAACGCCAGGTTCCACATTAGAATAGTTAGGTACATTATTAAATTCTTAACCAAAATTTTAACCCTAAGTTAAAGTTAACAATAGCTCAATGTTGTGATGTAGATAATTAAGACAAAGTAAAGTTTAGCATAATTAGTAACTTTAATATCACTTGTTAGTGCCATTGACGTTACGCTCTGAACCAAATGTTATTGTAAGCGAAAGTTACCTAAACTAATTACTATAAGTTTTCTGTACATGGCTCCAATTAATTTAAGAATAAATGAATGTATTTGTTCTTCTATTTTTAGTATTTTATGTTGTCCTCTTTTTCCTATCTCATTTTATAGCTAAGGGTTTAACTTCCATTTTGAAAATTAACTGATCGTGGTGATCTGCTGCTGAAACTGAAAATAATTTTAAAAACGAAATAATCTTTTAAGTACTTAACGATAAACTGAGGAGCGCTGGCAAGTTTATTTTCAGTGGCGTGCACCTTCAGCTCCACGAAGCAAGCTCGATCATTTTTGCAATTCACCTCGGATATGTTAGGGTACTGTTGGTCATTCAAACAATTAGTAACGTTGTCGACTTATCCAGAAAAGCTTAAGGGGAAGCGCTAAGGTAGCACGCGAATTTCTTACGTTGTATGCAATTTACTCAAGAAAAGGCAAACCTTTTTGCCTCCATTTTTGCCGAAAATTCATGCCTTGATACGGCCTCTAACACTCCACCTAACATACCTCACTGTGGCTCCGTAAGGCCCTATACTGTCTTGATGTGAATAAAGCCAGCGGACCTGACGGAATACCCGCAAGAGTCCATAAAAGCTGTGCTCCAGAGTTTTCTCCTGTCTTGATGCGCTTGTATCGCCTCTCTCTTAAAACTGGAGTAGTGCCGGAGTCCTGGAAGCTTGCTAATGTACAGCCAGTGCCCAAAAAGGGTAACCGTGCCGATCCTGTCAACTATAGACCACTCGCATACTGTGTAAAGTAATGGAAAGGGTACTGAACCATAAGTTGCTAGCATACCTAGAAGACAATGAGCTCCTCACTGACCACCAGTATGGATTCCGTCGTGGTCGGTCTACTGAGGACCTTCTTGTGTATGTCACGCATTGCTGGGGCGAGGCCATTGAGAAACACGGCGAAGCCCTTGCTGTGTCGCTTGATATCTCAAAGGCGTTTGACAGGGTCTGGCATGATAGTCTGTAGAGTAAGCTTTCGGCATCCGTGTTCCTCAAGGGTCTGTTCTTTCTGAGACTCTATTTCTGCTGCACATTAACGACCTGCTACAGCTTGGTGCTATCGGTTACGCAGATGACAGCACAGTTTCAGATAGATACCTGGCCAGTGCAAGAGCCAGCAGGATGAAACAACTGCTCTTAGAGAGGCCATAGTGGAGCGATTGAATTTGACCTTAAATCTTGTTTCCCAGTGGGGAGACGACAATCTGGTCAAATTCAACGCTCAGAAAACACAGGCGTGTCTTTTTACTGCCAAAAGGAGCCAGTTCTGGATATCCCCAACTTTCCGAGGTGCATCTGTACCTGTTACCGATCGCCTAACGCTTTTGGGCATGGAGTTGACGTCCGATCTCATCTTCGGCTCAACCATCGAGTCAAAAGCTCAGACTGCAGGCAAGAAGATGGGCATCCTAAATAAGGTGAGACGATACTTCATATCAGGACAGCTTTTAAGCCTGTATAAAGCTCAAGTGCGTTGTTGTATGGAGTATTGCAGCCACTTATAGGATGGCTCAGCAAAATTCTAGCTTGCTGCCCTTGACTCGGTTGAACGCAGAGTAAAAAGGCTCATAGGCGACGAAACGTTGGTGGCTGGTTTCACAGCTTGGCTCATCGGCGTAATGTTGCTTGCCTGTCGGTCTTCTATAGACTGTACTTCGGAGAGTGTGCACAGGAGCTCCACGACTTGATGCTACCATCGCCCTTTTACTACCGGTCTACCAGATGCACTGCAGGGTACCATCCGCACGTGGTTGATATCCCAACCAGGTGTACTCAGCACTTCTCCTCCACATTTATTATGCGCACAGCCAAAGTGTGGGACTCTCTGCCTTGTCTACCTTCAAAACAAGAGTGAACAGGCATTTTCTAGGCACGCTCGATCCATCATAGACCTCCTCAATAGCTTTCCATCAGGCGTGATCGAGGTCAAGAGCTGGCCCATATAGAAAAAAAAAAAATTGCAGGTCAGTGTCAGTTGTATGTTGATTAAATTATAATTCGCGACCGAAACTAATATGGCTACAAATATACAGAACTATAATCATTTAAATCATCAATACAATATGAAAACACTTATGGAATAAAATCATTCAATGAACTTAAAGGGCTAGGTTCATTTAATCCAATTTAATGATTATTTCATAGGTCATCGAAGCGAGCTCGAAAATTGTAGGATCTCGCCTATTCTATCAGGCGTTTTCGGGTATTTTTTAGTTCCTTATGTTTTTACACCTATATTTTATTTTGAAGCCAAAGAGGTGCAGGTGAACCCTCTTGTACCCACCGCCCGCCGCGCGCCGGTGCCCATGGACATGGTGAGTACAGTAAGAGTAACGTCAGCTCCTACAATTTTAGTGATATCAATGTGTTAGGGGAATGATACCACCCATTCTATCAGGCGCGACAATTTCGTCATAATGGTTATTTTGTCCAGTGATAACAGATGATCCGTACACATTTTAAGTTTCTACGATGTTTATGTTTTAAGGTCCTGGTAATTTGAAATATTATCGTTATTAGCGATAATAGTTCTTATTGCAATCCGATACGGGTTAAAATTTGTTGTAATAAATTCAAATATTATATTTATTTATTTATTTATTAGGGTCACCAACAATTGTTTACACTGGTATTATGCTAAATACATGTATAACATGTAAGATAAATTAATGTACTAGTGTAACAATCACTTATAAGTAAACTCCGCAAACATTATAAGGAAGTAGTACAAAATAAACTAAACTAAAGTACTACAAGTCAATAATATCAGTGCGTGGACAGCTGTGCTGCTGATTTTGATTCAAAGCTAGAATGTTAACTGTTGGGGTCGGTTCCCAGTCTAAACGGATGCACCTGTATACCATTATTTTACATGGAGAGACTGCCTATCTGACCTCAAGAACCCAGATATTGGGTAACACGATAGCAGATAAGGTCCTAGTTTCTAACCTAGTTTCTAACATAACTAAAACCTAGTTTCTAACATAAAAGTCCAAAATAACGCTGTCAGTCTAGGCAAGCCGATAAGGTCTAAAGAAAAAGTCGTTATTGGATTTCGATCGTAATGCGGGTAGTTTATTTAGTTTTTTTTTATGTCATCGGACCAATAATAGCAATTTTTCCGTAAGTATGGCTTAACAAGACAAACTAGACCATTCCCTACTTTATAGCCATTAATAACAACCTTCAAAATACACAACGTATACTTAAACCACGGCACAGACGTATACACCATTGTATACAACGTCTTTCCAATCACAACAAACAGTAACAGGCTCGTTTGTGTACGGCATGCGCTGTCTAAACGTATAGATTCACTATATGGGTATTTATAGGTAGGTAACTTTGGTGATTTCACGGCCGGGTACCGCCGAGCCCAGCTCTGGGCATCGCGCATGAAACAATACGATTACAGCCTAGCAGGGATCACCAACCTTTGGTTACAGATACTCATAGTCACCACACGATTCTTTGTCTTCTCGTTGTTAGACTCTAACAAAAATCAATGCACACTGGGATGTCTGGGCACGCCACGATAGCGGCGGTAAGTCCCCTTTTTGAGGAGTGGCTTGAGAGACGGCATGGCGTCCTCAACTTCCGCCTGACGCAGGTCCTCACCGGACACGGTTGTTTCGGGAGGTTCCTGTTTCGCATAAGGCGGGAGGAAACGCCCGGGTGTTTCCATTGCGAAGATCGCCCTGAGGACACGGTGGAGCATACGGTGGCGGTCTGCCCGGCTTGGGCGGAGCACCGCCGTGTCCTCGTGGAGGCGATCGGCGGCGGCGATCTCTCGCGTCCGACCCTGGTGCAGGCCATGGTACGGAGCGAGAGTAAATGGTTAGCCCTCACCTCCTTCTGCGAAGCAGTAATGCTCGCGAAGAGGGACGCGGCGCACGTGAGGGAGAGGCAGTATATGCGCCCTCACGGCCGTAGTCGCCGCGGGAGACGCCCTGGGCGTCGGGAATTGGGATTCCCGACGCCCAGGGCGGCTGATTCCCGGCCACCGTAGGCGCGGGCTTGCGGACGGCGAGTAATGGGTAGCTCGCTGTCCGGTAAGAACCAAGCCCGGGTCGACGGCGCGTTGTGTTCCACGCGCGCCTCAAAGAGATGTCAGCACCAAATGGGGGGCTCCGCAAGGGCCGATGCCTGCCAGGGGTGCGGGTTGTTCGAAAGAGATACCGCGGCCCCTGGCACACAGGCAACTGAGGGAACACGGGTGGGTTTTAGTCAGCAAAATATCCCAAGATGTTTCGGCTATAAAGGAAGAAATAAGTCAGATTAAGCTAACAACTGATCTCCTATCCTCGGAACAGGTCAAAATAAAATCGGAGCTAGCTAATATCTCAAGCTTCCGAGCTAACATCGAGAAAAAAGTGGACACTATTGAAAATGAAATAGCTTCACTTAAACCTGGGTCCGCTTCAGCGAATACCGCACCTCTGCTTAACTACGAAGACATTATATCGGAGACCTATGACCGATCTCAGAGGGCGAAAAATGTCATCATACGAGGGATAAAAGAAGTAAGATCCTTAAACTCTGAAGAGAGACAAATTCATGATAGTCAGGAAGTAATGAAAGTTGTAAAAATGGCTGTCTCAGACTGCACGGAACCAATAAAAACCATACGACTAGGAAAATATAATCCTGATGCATCTAGACCTATAAAGGTAATATTCTTGACATCTGAACCAGCGAAATCCATTCTACGCCATAAATCAAACATACAATATGAAAATATCAAGATCTACTCTGATGAGACCCCCTATCAACAAAAGTATCGGAAAATTTAAGAGACGAACTGAAACGGCGTGTAGACGGAGGCGAAACGGATATAACAATAAAATATGTCAAAGGAACACCTATAATTACGAAAACTCAGCCAAAAAACTAGCGATACAAGATTCAGATAATACAACTCCAAACACTACATACGAAGTAACCAACTCTTACAACAACTTAATAAAAAACACTAAATCCCTAAAATTTCTTTACGCTAATGCACGTAGCATAGTGAAGCCAGGAAAGCTAGATGAGTTAAACTGCATTGTACAACACAACATACCCAGTCCTGTGCATGTGATTATATTATCGGAAACTTGGATCAAGTCCGAATCTGAAGCCAAGATTCTAAAACTGCCAAATTATTCGCATTATTATAATATCAGAGAAAACGCAAGAGGCGGTGGAGTATCCATATTTGTTCATGACTGCTTAAAGCACAATTACATTGAGGATCTTTGTAAAGAGGACAATCACTACTTATGGGTTCATTTAGATAAATACTCATTGGATATAGGCGCCGTATATAAAACACCAAAATCAAACAATAATGATTTTTTGGAGGAATATTCACAGCAGCTGACAAGGAGGAAAAGAGCTTTAGTGTTCGGTGATTTCAACTACGATCTGCTTAATCCGAGCCGACCGATTAATAATTATACAAAAATGCTGTTAGAAAATGGACACCAAATCCTAAACAACACTGATGAAAAATTTAGCACCCGTGATACTGCTACAAAAAAATCGATCCTGGATCATGTCTCATCCAACCTAAAAAATCATAAATTTCATGTAAGTATTGTGGAATCTCCAATGTCGGATCACAAGCAAATCTATCTTGAAGTTGGCAAATATGCACCTGAAATAAAAAAGAAAGTAAAGTACCATACCTTAGATTACACAGCGCTTTACCAAACAGTAGAAAGTAAAATTGTGAGTGTCTCTGAGAGTGACTACGAAAGCTTAGAACACACAATAAAAGAAGCAGTAGTTAAGAATAGAATACCGAAATTCAAAATTCAAAATACGTTAAAAGCAGACTGGATCAATAGAGACATAATTGGAATGATAACTAAAAGGAATCAGCTGTGGTCTGCATATAAGGAAAATCCGAATGATGACTTAATAAGAAACAATTTCATAACCCTACGAAACAGCGTGTTGGAACAAATTCAAAAAACTAAAAGCTGCTACTACTACAAACTTTTCAAAAACTGTGAAAGAAAACCTTTAAAGATGTGGAAGCTAATCGGGAACTTAGCTGGTACCAAGTCTAAATCATGCTCTGCTCCTTCAAAGCTAGATACACTAACCGGTCAAATCACAGACAGTAAAGAAATATGTAATTATTTTAACACCTTTTTTGCTACGATAGGGTCTGTTTTAGCTAATAAAATTGCAAGGCCTAGGGAACAAATAAAGACTCAGCCAACAACACAAACAACAGTTTCTAGTACAAGCGAACTACTAAACCTAACCCCAACTACTGAAGCAGAAATCAGCAAAATCATAGACAATCTGAATCCAAACACAAGTGCGGGCTTAGATGGGATAAGTTGCAAAACTATAAAAAGTATAAAAAATCTAATAATAACTAAACTGACGATGACTATCAACTATTGTTTACAAAACGGCCTCTTTCCGGATTCTATGAAAGTAGCGAAAGTTAGTCCTATCTTTAAGTCGGGTAACAAGACTGACCCAGGTAATTATCGCCCTATCTCCGTCCTCCCAATAATATCTAAAATATTTGAAAAAATATTATATAAACGTCTAGATGATTACCTCAAAACTATAAACTTCTTCTCTAAAAAACAATATGGTTTCCGCGCAAAATCCAACACTCTAACTGCAACAATTGACCTTGTGACCAATCTAAAAAACAATATCGATGAAAAATGCGCAGCACTCGGTATATTTATTGACCTGAAAAAGGCATTTGATACAATTAGCCATAGTCTCCTTCTCAAAAAATTGCATAAAATCGGCATCAGGGATACTGCCCACGACATGTTCCGGTCTTATCTCTCTAATAGACAGCAAATTGTTCGGATTGGTGATATGCAAAGTAACTCCGAAACTTTAACCTACGGCGTGCCGCAGGGATCCATACTTGGTCCCCTGCTGTTCATATTGTACATGAATGACATGCATAACCTGAACCTGGCAGGCGATATAATACTTTATGCTGATGACACAAGCCTATTTTTATTTGGAAACAATATCGAAGAGGTCATCGAACAAGCTCAACAAGATTTAGACACTCTCTCTAGATGGTTCCAAGACAATTTGCTTACTGTTAATACCTCTAAAACAAACTATATTGTTTTTAGTGCTAGGAACAAAAAAGTCGCAACCAACTCAAAACTATACGTAAATAACGAACCTATAACCCAAGTTTCTTCAGAGAAGTATCTTGGTCTCCATTTAGACAAACATCTGACGTGGCAGACACATCTAGATAAATTAAGATCAAAACTATCATCTGTCTTGGGCGTGCTTCGAGGGATCGTCCGCTGCCTGCCGACATCTGTTAGGTATATCATTTACAACTCTATGGTAAAACCTCACCTAGAATACCTAATAGAGGTGTGGGGCACTGCAGCTAAAACGCATTTAAAACAAATCGAAACATGTCAAAACAAAATAATTAAACGTTTATTCCATTACCACTACCTAACTCCGACAGAAAAAAATTATAAAGAAACTAAATTGATGACACTATCACAGATTTATAAATATAACACATGCATATTAGTACATAAGCTGTTAAATAAAAATATACACTCAAAAATAACATTTACAAAAAAAGGGCAAACACAAAAACGTAGTACCAGACGAAAAAACAACATTTGCTTAAGACCACCACGAACTAATTACGGAAGGAAAAATATTCTTTACGAAGGAGCAGAATTGTTTAATAAATTACCGAATGACATTAAAGAGATACAGTCTTTTACTTTATTCAAACGAACTACAAAGCACCACATCTTAAAAGATTTCTCTAGGTTTTAAATTTAACCCACCACATCAATTCAATTTAATTTACATCCTCATCAATTATTATTATTTATGGTTTACTAATTTGCTAAGTATATATAAAGAAAACTAGAATACCTACTCTGTATTTTCGAAACATTACAGTACATATAAATAGTTCAATGTAAAATTGCTATTGACTTGCCTTCCAGAATCGATATGTAATAGTACACCCACTTTTTCCTTTTACCCACAACACTGTAAAAATTGTATGTCTTCTAATTAGCTTATTTATTTACAAATACCTACCTTCTTCATAAGTAATTCTCGTATTTAGTTTTAAGATTACCTTGTATTTCTCATATTAAGTGAATTGTATTCTTTTTGAGAAATAAATGTCTGAAACCGTAAAAGTTTGACACGCCCTCCCGCTCCACCCAGAGCGGGAGAAGTTATTTGATGATTTCCCACCCAAAAAAAAAAAAATGCACACTGGGACGATCGCCCGCCTCGCCAACGTCGAAGCAACGTGTTGAGGTTTTAATTCATGTTGAACAGTTGCTACCATAGGTTTACCACCTCTGGCTTAGCAACAGTTTGGGTGCAGGGAATTATTATACAGACATGTATTACGTTTAGTAACCTAATGATGACACAAATTGATACTTATGTACCTAGTATTCAGTTCATGAAAAAATATTTTCCCGTTCTTTGAGAATATGCATTAAGGATCTAGTAACTCAAACGATATATTGCTGCCCTAGTTATTGAAATAAGTATGATGAGTTGGGTTTTATTTGTATAGGTATACAGTTTGTTAATATTCCAAAATAAGTAAGGGTTGTCGAACGCTATGTTATAATATGTCTATGTTATCTAGAGCAATAGGGAAGGGTAAATGTGTGAATGGATCCCTTATTTTGTGTTTCTTCCATACTTAATTGAAGAGTACGCGGTAGGTAACGTAGGTATATAACATGCCACGTAACGTCACGCCTGTATTCCCCGAAGGCATAGATGTACTTGTACCTATAGTTCTCCCTTAATTCGCATACCTATAAGAGAGTAGGGTTTTTTGTATATCAATGGAGTACTTGGTCTCGCCGTTCAATTGTTTCTAATCAAAGTCTACAGAGGTCGATGCATGATTTTTGATAATTGATGCACATAAGTGCGACAATTCCAAATTGCAATACTAACAAAGATGATTGCTTCTTATAATAGACACATAACATTAAAATATTTCGTATAACATTTGAGTACAGACCAATCTTGTTCGACAACTATTTTTATAACCAAACTCGTAAACAATTAAATCGACAAAACCCAAAATCCCAAATAAGGCAACACCAAGCTCGCTACGTCAGTGTGACCACAAAATGACCACGGTGATTAGTACACAACGACCTACAGACAGACTATATATAGCAAATTATGTAGTTACCACTGAAATATTGCCGTATTTGTAAAAGTAAGCGGCTCAAGTCTGAAGTGAGCAGCGATTTTGAGACAGGCTTAGTGACAAGTATTCTAAAAGTCACTGATCCACACTGATGCACCGTAGTGCGCTAGGCTCACCTGGTAATCCACTGAGTGTGGAAAGCATCGGACCAGTCGTGGTGATGCTTAGGGAGGTATGGGCAAGTCCAGCAGTGGACGTCTCTCGGCTGAACGATGACGTTTTCTTATAACCGTTACCGTTATAAATAGGAGAATTCCCTCTCGATGCTGTGTGAAAAATGCTGTTTGGGCATTTGAGATGACTTTTTCGTTCGCGCCACAGTATTTCACTTTTGCAGCATCTTCGTGTCTTTTGTTAAGTTATAATTACATGGTTCCTAATAAACTTGTATTATTATTATTTATTTATTATTCAACAGAAATTCTTCAGTTCTAATTCTAACGCCGCGCCCCTAGCTTGTAACCTGTACTCATGCGCACAGCATCGTCCAAACGAGAACAGTCGGTCCGCACATGGCGCTTGACATCTGTACAATCAATTGCTGCTCTTTATTGATACTTGCAGATCCATATTGTAGAACACGCATAATGCCGATGTCTATGAACAACTTCTGGAAGGTAAATGTTAGGACTTTGCTTTGAGCTGATCCCAGAAAGTGATAAGTGCTCACCGCTGCTTAATAGCATAATGTTCCTACTGCTCGGAAATAGGCCTTCTTTCGGTCAGAGGGCCTGTGGTGGGCCTTAATTCACCACGCGGGCCTCAGTTTTCGAATTTTTGGTACTAGGACATGCCGGTTTCTTCACGATGTTTTCCTTTACCGTTTTGAGAGCAGTGGTGATGAAAGAATTTACACAAAGTAAAGCGCCTATCTGGGGTTCAACCTTAAACCTACAACTCGTAAATCGCGGTCGTTGGCTACTGGGCACCGCTGGTGTAGTCGCTGGCGAGATGTCTCCATATGGGATACATGTAGATACTAGGGACAAAGTTGTAATGTCTCATATGCCTGTAATATCACCCGTAAATTATGGCCAGCGTAAGAAAGACTGACGGAAAATCTTCACTGCGATTTATAATCACGTCCAAGTTGCAGCCATCTCCACTGAGTTCAGTTTAAAGTTTTCATCGATCCACGGAAATATTATGAAGAAAATTTTCCTATTTTCCTATTCCTTCAGAAAATAAAAATAGAAAAATAAACAATCCATAAAACCAGCCTTTATTATTTGTTTTCATGAACATCGCGTGGTTTCAGGGATAGGAACCTCCCTCATTTTCAGTCCCTTTTAGAGGTTGCGTGACGCATATTCTTCTGTTTGTGGCATTTGAAAACGTAAAAAGGCTTTGTTATACTATATTACGTAGTTTTAAAGTTTGATGGGACTGTGTCTACAAAATGTTTCAGCTGCTATCGATTAAATAACTTACCGATTGGCCTACACCGATGCACCCTTTAATATAATAAGTAGGTAATAGATACGACCGTGGTCTGGTTAAAAATGTACCTCGACGTACGTTTTCAAAAGAATTGGTTTAGTCGGAGCGTGTGTCATAGGAGCTGGAGCATATAGAACATGTTGGTTTGCACACAAAGGCCCTGGGCGCTTTTTCAGCAAAGTTTCACAAAGGTTTCGTTGAAAACATGTTATGGGTAGGTATGAGTTTGCTATAGTTGACTAGCGCTCACTCACAGGCAAACATTTGGACATAAATGTAATCAGATGATTGACATCATCCAACACATGCTTATTACTGAGAGATATCTTAAGAAATTCATTCTTAAGTTAAGTTTCTGGTTGTGGAGGTCATATAGGTAGTCGGTCCATGTCAAATACTGGTATTCAGTTGCATCTGGTTAGACTGGAAGCCGACCCCAACATAGTTGGGAAAAGGTTGGGCAGATGAGCTGATCATTCATTCCGTGTGGTGCCGGACATAAAGAATAGCACCATCCCAACTGTTCCCGTGGTTGTCGTAAAAGGTTGGGCAGATGAGCTGATCATTCATTCCGTGTGGTGCCGGACATAAAGAATAGCACCATCCCAACTGTTCCCGTGGTTGTCGTAAAAGGTTGGGCAGATGAGCTGATCATTCATTCCGTGTGGTGCCGGACATAAAGAATAGCACCATCCCAACTGTTCCCGTGGTTGTCGTAAAAGGTTGGGCAGATGAGCTGATCATTCATTCCGTGTGGTGCCGGACATAAAGAATAGCACCATCCCAACTGTTCCCGTGGTTGTCGTAAAAGGTTGGGCAGATGAGCTGATCATTCATTCCGTGTGGTGCCGGACATAAAGAATAGCACCATCCCAACTGTTCCCGTGGTTGTCGTAAAAGGTTGGGCAGATGAGCTGATCATTCATTCCGTGTGGTGCCGGACATAAAGAATAGCACCATCCCAACTGTTCCCGTGGTTGTCGTAAAAGGTTGGGCAGATGAGCTGATCATTCATTCCGTGTGGTGCCGGACATAAAGAATAGCACCATCCCAACTGTTCCCGTGGTTGTCGTAAAAGGTTGGGCAGATGAGCTGATCATTCATTCCGTGTGGTGCCGGACATAAAGAATAGCACCATCCCAACTGTTCCCGTGGTTGTCGTAAAAGGTTGGGCAGATGAGCTGATCATTCATTCCGTGTGGTGCCGGACATAAAGAATAGCACCATCCCAACTGTTCCCGTGGTTGTCGTAAAAGGTTGGGCAGATGAGCTGATCATTCATTCCGTGTGGTGCCGGACATAAAGAATAGCACCATCCCAACTGTTCCCGTGGTTGTCGTAAAAGGCAGGCAGATGAGCTGATCATTCATTCCGTGTGGTGCCGGACATAAAGAATAGCACCATCCCAACTGTTCCCGTGGTTGTCGTAAAAGGCAGGCAGATGAGCTGACCATTCATTCCGTGTGGTGCCGGACATAAAGAATAGCACCATCCCAACTGTTCCCGTGGTTGTCGTAAAAGGTTGGGCAGATGAGCTGATCATTCATTCCGTGTGGTGCCGGACATAAAGAATAGCACCATCCCAACTGTTCCCGTGGTTGTCGTAAAAGGTTGGGCGGATGAGCTGATCATTCATTCCGTGTGGTGCCGGACATAAAGAATAGCACCATCCCAACTGTTCCCGTGGTTGTCGTAAAAGGTTGGGCAGATGAGCTGATCATTCATTCCGTGTGGTGCCGGACATAAAGAATAGCACCATCCCAACTGTTCCCGTGGTTGTCGTAAAAGGTTGGGCGGATGAGCTGATCATTCATTCCGTGTGGTGCCGGACATAAAGAATAGCACCATCCCAACTGTTCCCGTGGTTGTCGTAAAAGGCAGGCAGATGAGCTGATCATTCATTCCGTGTGGTGCCGGACATAAAGAATAGCACCATCCCAACTGTTCCCGTGGTTGTCGTAAAAGGCAGGCAGATGAGCTGATCATTCATTCCGTGTGGTGCCGGACATAAAGAATAGCACCATCCCAACTGTTCCCGTGGTTGTCGTAAAAGGCAGGCAGATGAGCTGATCATTCATTCCGTGTGGTGCCGGACATAAAGAATAGCACCATCCCAACTGTTCCCGTGGTTGTCGTAAAAGGCGACTAAAGGACTTACAGAGGATGTTAGTATAAATGTTATAAGGCGAAGGCAAGGGATCTAAGTACATGAATTATAATTCCTTAATACTTAGTTATTTCATTACCAATCCTTTTCTTTTTACCTACACTATCGCTGGTAAAGTACCGGTGATGGTAACACTTCAATTAGGTCAGTGATTGTACAATGTGTACCAATCTCTGGGCGTTCGCCCTAACAGTAGCTTACTGATAGTATTTTGTACCAGTTCCGATGATTAATGATGCCTGTTAACCCATAGGAACAAGTCTACCTGTAGGTAGGTGAAGGTATATCGGACAGAAATTAGGATGTATAATGTTATACCTACCTTGTTTAGGTAAAGGTGTAATGTTGAAGCTATGAGTTCTATTACCATGTGATGGTCAAACTTTAAAAAGGTTCTGTGTGGTAATCTTTAACATTAGGTACGTTACTTACATACATTACTCGGTACTTTATGGAAGTACATAAATTCAAATACTGCTTATTACATACAAATAAATAAAATTGGAATGGCTGTTTGTAATGTCAAAATAACAGATTTTTTTTAAAGTGCCTACTTTTGAATTGTCAAAAAGTCGGAAAGATGGAGCTATAGATCGACTTTTAATTGTATTCAGTAACTTGACAGTTGAAGGGGCCAGATTTTGACAAAAAAACGTTAGTAAGGTGGTGTAAGAATGAACGAAATTGAATGAACTTAAAATAATGTACTTACATGCAAAAAAAAATATTTTAAATTTAATAGCTTGTCTTAAAAACATGAAATGCACTATTAAAAATTGTAGAATTTGTTACACAGGAAAAGTTTTTATCCAGCGCGCAAAATTTAACCATGAATTCAGCATACCATTCTAGATCCCCCAGCAAAGAAATTGTTCGCCATAATATACAGGAAAAGTAAAAAAAAAATCAGCTGTTTCATAGCAATTTACCAACTAGGTTCTAGAGTTTCTCTGAGAGAATTTTTAAAAGATGTTGGGATTCTTACGGTGGCATCGCAATTCATCTTCGCCAACATCTTATATATTAGGCAAAATATACACTTGTACACTAAAAATAGTGATATTCATAATATTAATACTAGAAATAAGGACAAACTACGTATTCCCTTTCACCGGCTACATAAGGTTCATAACTCATTTGTAGGTCTGGGTATAACCTTCTATAACAAGCTACCCTCTTCCTTGCTAGATCTGCATTTTAGTGCGTTTAAAGCTAAAGTAAAATCCACCCTTTGTTCAAAGGCATACTATTCTATTAACGACTACTTAAATGATAAGAATTGTTGGTCGCTGTGATTAACTCAAGACAATGTTTGTGTTCTTTCACCAGAATTAGCTTACCCACTGACAGGTTATATCATTATGTTATTTCATATAATTGCTTTTTTTTTATCTGACTGTATAATTCAGGTTTTACTTTTTTTATCATTTATTTATGACTTAATCTACTCATTACAATGTTTTTTTTTTTTTAATGAGTAGTATTGCAATATGTAGTTAGCTAGCGACCTCGACAATTCATGATTATTCTTGCCAGTGCAACCGGCAGCAAGTTCGTCATGCTCCCTTAGATGTCACTGCTTGCGGTAGCGTCGGGGGTCGGGTTGCCTCCTTCCCTCAAATATGGCGAGGGGGGCAATGGCTGATCTTTGCGTTATGCTCGTGAACGGGTGCTGCTCGTGGTGACTGGTCGTCTTGCTGACCATGGTTTTGTTATTGTTAATTGTATTAAGTTTTTAATAATTTTAGTCCAGAGGTCCTAGTTTAACTTTTGTTATAAGTTACTTATAGCTATATTTGCATAATGCAGAATTACATATGTAAGCTGGCATGCCCTTTATGCCTAGAGGCTTTTATTTAGATTGGAAGTTCTGTTTACGTTTTATTTTAATTTTCTATTATTTTTAGTTTTCAATTTTTGATGGTATATTGGCGTGTGCTAGCTGACATATGGCAAATTTTATGTTTTTTTTTTGTGTTTCGTAATTTTTATTACGTATTATTGTATAGAAACAAGTTCTTCTAACTTAACAGACAGCTGTGCTGCTGGGGAGTTTGTTCCGCTACTTCTTCTTCCCAGCTAAAGCACTAGGAAGTGGTGAAGGGCGGGCGTTTTTGGGGGGACTGTCTTATGTAATTTTATTTTGACGTTCAAAAAGAGCTGACTCTCAGCCTAGTTTGAATAAATGACTTTTGATTTTGATTTTGATTTTTGATAGAAAAGTGCAATACCTACGCGGCCAAAATTTATGGAACAACTGTTTTTTTTTTACTTTTCCTGTATATTAAGTTTTTCAGTAGTAAAGTAATTTATTTAGATTCTTTCTATTACAAGAAATTAAAAAAAACAAGGAACTTACTTTTATTAAACAATTATTTATTTGTTATTCTTATATTCCACATCTTACAAATGATTTTTTACAATTTTATAACGAATGATAAAAATGGTTTAATTTAAAATGGGTTTCATTTTAAATTAAATCATTTTTATCATTCGCTCTTTACGCAAAATCGTTCAGTACCTCAACACTATTCGTTTTAGTATGGTAACATTATTTTTCTTTGAACTGTCTAGTTACTGAATACAATTAAAAGTCTAACTATAGTTATATAGTTACTATAATTATGTATGAAAGTAAATACGGCACTTATAACAAAAAACATGTTTTTTTTGCATTTTTGTCTGCCTATCCGTCTGTTAGTTTGGGCTAATCTCCGAAACGGCTGGACCGAATTTGACGGGTTTTCACTGACAGATAGCTGATATTATAAGGAGTAACATAAGCTACTCTATTATCCCGGTGGCACGTTCCCGTGGAATAATTTCCGACATCCACATGGACGAAACCGCGGGCAAAGCTAGTTAGGTAATAAAAATAAAATCTTTACAATTGTATGTCTGAATCTACATACATTTCAGAAAACTTATTTTTTTAATTAATAACCGCATGTGTAATATCAATATGAAACTGTATCTATAGTTGCGTTAGGTAATGAAACAACCCTCGTTTAATTAGACCGGACTGTCTGGCCCTTTGGGGTGTAGTCTACACCCCTAATTGAATGTCGTGCTACGTTCAAGTGCTAACGTGTTTCCAGTGTGTCTTTACTTGTGTAACAGCCGTTTTATTCCTATAACGATTATTTACCTAAATTTTCAGGATAAGTTATAACTTCAGCCACCCCTAATTGCGTAGCTCAGGTGGTGACACAGAGTCATTTGAAACAATTAATTTGCAAAATGTCATATTACATCACCTGCCAGCTTTTTACTGACTATGTTGGGGTCGGCTTCTATTCTAACCGGATGCCAAACTCAAACTCAAACTCAAAGCATTTATTTCAAATAAACCAATTACAGGCACTTTTGAATTGTCAAGGTCGGTGAGATAGGAAGATGAAGCTAGTTGCCCATTCCAAAGCGTAGGTACCTATGGAGAAGAACGGGCAAGAAACTCCATGGACACTCTTTTAAAATCATGATTTTGTTACAAACAGTTGGTTACATCATTATGTTGAAATTATCAATGTGAGAACGATGTAAAAAGACGTGCACATTATAAGCGTCCGTAATTAAAACAAAACAAAAATAAAATAACAATTTAGAAATTAAAATAAGCCGTGGGAGCTAAGAGATGACCAGTCCCTACTGGCGGCGCCCGTTCACGAACATGACGTATGGATCAGCACCATTCAGCTCAACCATTTTGAAGGGAACTTAATGATCCAACACACACGCCACCACCAGCGAGACATTTGAGTGAGCATGACATACTCTCAGCTGCCAGGGCACATTCAAGTCAATGAAAGACGTACCCTGTAAATGTTAGCTATATAGTAAGGACATAGTGCTCACACATATGCTATGCAATTATACAATACTAAAAGGTTGAATTTATACAATGCAAATGTATCTAGCTTTTACAGTCTTCAGCAGCTCCAACAATGTTTACAAATGCTATTCAATTGCTATTCAATTGCAGCTGAATACCAGTATTTTCCATGCAGCGACTACCTCTATGACCTCCACAACCCAGCTACTGGGTAATACAATCCCCTTAGTAAGCTGGTTGTCGGACTTTCGGGCTTCTGACGACCCGTAACGACTGTCAGAGATCCACGAATGTTTGCCGGGACCAACGGCTTAACGTGTTGACAAAATTACATACCAATACTAAAAGTTCTCTTAGAAATAAATATCATATTAAAAATAAAAACAAAGCAACATTCACAGGAAAACTTGAATTTGCAGGACAAACGTAATTAAAAAAAACCACCCATTTTCAATCAGGAAAGAAATAAGTAGAATAGATATATTTTATATCTATTCTACCTCAATCTTTCCATTCAAAGTGTGCAATGAAGTTACCTACACAAAATTGGCAAAAGGTCAAGGTTCCCCTATGTGGTCCCTTCCCCATTCATCCCAACATTCCCAACCCTTACAACCACGATTTGATTTCGATTGTAATCAAATCAGTAAGTGCCAAATAAGTTGTACTGTGAAATTTCAGTAAGATAGAATCTTATAAGGCGTACTGTTATTGTACCTACAATATTGATTTGTCAAACTCGTAAAATAATTCAGAAAACAAAAATTCTATGACCTAAAAAGGTTTTCTCCATTTCCATCCATATAATTGTAACAATTGGAAATTGGAATAAAATAATCAATATTAGTGTCCATCACTGTGTCCAACAATTAGTTACCAATAGTTTTAAGATTCACATCAATGCACCGATACACTTACCATACCTATTTTAATATCCCTTTGTTTCCATCGTAGAGAGAACTCCACAGTTCACGAGTTTGACATTCAGATATTTGTGTATATCATTAGTCACGGGGCTTTAGTCATTGGTTCCTCACTGCTTCTGTTTGAGACTAAGTCTAAAAAATTGGGCACCGTCTGGCCACACTACTGTCTCAATGTGAATCAGGCGACCTATTCTGAATGCGATGACCGATTGACCACTATTACAGGAATGAAGTCAATTAGCACGAATTGTTTTTTAGAAAAACGGAAATAGCTTAATTTTCAGGAAAAGCTTTTAGGATGATGGAATATAATGTATTTTGGACAAGCATGACGCAGTAGGTACAAATGTGACCAACTATATCATGATCATGATCCTAGAAATATTAGAAACGGATACTAGCTAATGTGGCTGCATACATGGTAGAGCAGGGAATAAGTGGAAACTGTGATAATCCCTTACATACACACAATAAGTAATCAAACTTTTGTAACTGGGTGAGAGTCGAGCAAATATTAATGCAAAAGTTGGTTAATTTCTAGGTCTAAGAGAGAGAAGAGTTGATGACTTAGACTCTAAGTCATCAACTCATCATCATCATAATTTCAGCCGAAAGATGTCCACTGCTGGACATAGGCATCCCCCAAGTACCGCCGGTTCAGTGCTTCTTGCTAGGTCCATGTACCAATGCCTTAATCAGAACGACGTCGTCATCGTGTTAATGTTTAAAACCATCATTATGTAGAGTTCAACCAGAAAAATATGACAAAAACACAATGGAAAACATTAATATTAAGTCTTCTCTTAATATGAATGATGGAAAAGCTCTATCTCACCAAAGATCTTCAGCCCATGCTAGATAGACACAAACTACAATAGGCGCACCTCATTTAAAATTCAGCTATGTTACTGAAAAATGTATACCACAGAGAGTGGTCCCAAGATCTCTGTTCCATATAATAGTTTTATAGGTTCTCTAGAATAGGTGTGCGCCTAGCTTGGCATATAAAAGCGTTGTTTAAGCCGAGTCAGGCACAGTCCGGCCCGGCGCGTTGCCTCACGAACTCGCCACGCCACACGCTTCGTTTTCACGTTTTTTGTAAACTTCTCCTAACTTCAACAATGGTGAGTCCTTTGAAATTTTTAGTTTGTAATATTATTTAGATTTGCTGAAAAAAAACGCGGTTTTATGAAATTGACGGGATCATGGCAGTTAATATAGGTGGTGTTTGGATACTTTTTTTGGGAACAGTTTCGGGAACATTTCCAACATCCACAAATGTTATGCTAATTCAGCTGTACTACCCTTTTGGTAATGGCCTATATTTTTTTGAAGTAGGTTGGTCGTACTTTTCTTATGGTGTCAGAATTGCACTTGTTTGTTATTAACGCAGTTTTGTTTTGTCTTTTTTTTCTAATTAGGTGACATTTCACTTTATCATTCTACAAAAGATATTACTTAAAACCATATTCGGGTGCCGATGTTGTTACAAAAATATCCAAAATAAAAATAAAGACGTAAAAAATCGAAAACTTTTTATTATTCACGATAACGACTCGAGAAAATTCTGAATTAAGTAAGACACCAAAAATAAGTTTCAGTCACGAAAAAATTGGGTTCGATTCCCAGCATTGTTGTCGTAAAGAAATTCGGGTTATAGTTTCATGCGAATCATCAAAATGAATAAATGTAATTAAGTGATCTTCATGCCGCGAATTACTATCAAACATGAACTTGTACACGGATAACATGATGGATTTCTTTTTAACGTTTTGCGACAGCGACAGGTAATATGAGAAGTAGGAAAGACTCTGCGAAAAATTGTAAGGACTCAATTTTTGCCATTTCGTTGTGGAAAGATTTTTTTATGGAAACCTTTATTATAGAAACTTGGAAAACGACTTTCTGCATAAATGCAAGTGGGTAGGTAGGTACACTTTTCCATTGCAGCAAAAAAGGTATAGTAACTAGAATTAACGTATGTAATTTCGAATAGGTAAATATTGGTGCGGTTTAAAAAACCGGGACAAAAACAAAGGGTCTACTATTATTAAAGCTATTTATATGTATATAGGAATACAGGTAGGTACAGTTCTAAACAAGGGACATACATTAAAATAATGTCACGGTGAAGAATAAATTTCATTCCGTTGCGGTTTTGATCCGAAGGAAATGCTCACATTGTTATATTATGAACAAATGAAGGAAAAATTGTAGGTATACTTATCAGGTAAAGTGAATGCTATTGGTTTTATCAACTTTGTACGTGGTTTCAAAGAATTACGTTTATAGGCTTTGAATTTCTATATCAATAAATAAATAAATAAATTCTTGAAACTGATGATTTACATTCTTGAGGTACCTAAAGTAGGTGAATAAATAGACCCAGCGTAAATTTTTACAACCATGAGTTTAAAAAGTTTTGAAAGTCCTGAAACCTTTTTCGAAAACGGTAGCTATGCAAAATTGGCAATGTATTTCTGCATAATTCGATTGACCGAGGTGTCTACAAATAGGCACTATTTCATTTAAATATGTCTACTTCAAGCGTTTGTAGCATGCATTCAAAACCAAAAAGAAAAAATTGGATCCGAAAATAAATCGAACTAGGTATGTATTTCCAAATTCTCCATCCAATGAATATCAGTCCTATATACCATCCTCCTTACATCCTCCTCCACTAAAAATGTTCCACCTAGTTAATGTCAGTTTCCATGTGACATTATAACTGAGCTGGTCGGTCGCGGCTGACCGGCTGCCGGCTGCTGACCGCAAGCTCCACGCTCCGCGACCATTGTACCTACTTGGGCCAGGTCTTAAAGCAGTCTGAATCCATCTGCTGTGAAGTGGAGATAGTAATTATAACTTGGATTCACTTGATTGGCTGGCATCCAAGGTTTTGTAAGGAATGTTTAGATTGATGGAAGCTTAGAAAACTAGTTTAAAGTTTTGATTGGTAGAGTTTCTAATTGCACACTTTTGATTGCTTGGTATGTTCAGCAGTGGACGTGTTTCGGCTGAAAAGATGATGGAATGATAACAAAAAAAAAACAACCGACTTCCGGAAAAACACTAAAAAGTGAAAAATAACTTTAATTTCGGAAGTCAGTGACTTTGGATATGTATTTGAGCTTTTTCTTCCGAAATTAAAGTCATTTTTTACTTTTTAGTGTTTTTCTGGGAGCCGGTTGTTTTTTTTTGGAAAAAGGTTTTATTTTTCACTTTTTAGTTATATTACCTACCCCACACCAATTCGAAATTTCATCATTTTTGTGAGAAGAATGCATGACTGTATTAAATAGATTGTAATGTGTATATTGATATGTTTAAATAGTGTACTTGGCTTCGGCCGTTCTATTTAAAATAAATAAATCATCCTTGGTCAAAACAATGCACATTTATGCGATCGCAGCAATTGCGGTTGAATTGCTGTAATTTTTTGAAGAGTTCAGTTTTCTGTCTCCGAAACGCATCATCAGATCTATATGAAATTGTTATATAAATGGGACCACACGGGAAGCACCAGCTTAAATAAAAAAAGAATGATCAAAATCGGTTCACCCAGTCGAAAGTTTTGAGCTAAAAAAGAAAAAAAAAATTGAGAACCTCCTCCTTTTTTCTTCTGTAAGTAATAATTCAATCTGTAAGTAAATAATATGTAATATTTATAGTGCAAGCATGGCAATATTGTAAAATTCCTTTTTAATTTTATGTGGGTTATAGACCTGAAATAAATGAATTATATTTATTATTTTTTTGAAGTCGGATAAAAACAAAACTGTTTTAGATGATTGACATAACAGTGTCGGTACTTAATTTGACGTAGACCAATAAAAACACTTAAAAAGTAAATCCGTTAATAATAAAGGTACATAATGGCTTAGATCAAGCATGCCTTTACCTACATTAGCTTTATACTTAGACTTATTAGACATTACATAGACTTATGTCTATTCGCACAAATTTGAAACAGATGAAACGGGCGAATCGAAAGTATAATACGTTATTTTCTGTAGGCGATTCGCACGAAGTTCAAAAATATGTTTTAGGCAAAGGCACGTTTTGTATTTTAATTTCGTTGATATTTCCACAGAACAATTATTTTATTTGTAGGTAGGTACTAAAAATATCCAAGGATACAACCTACCATGAATGTTGATCAAATTTGTACCTATCAATGACAACAGCTGCACACATTACCACCAGCACAATTACCAATTATCTGGATAGGTAGAAGCCCTATAGACATTTCTATGCCGACATGCAAGCTCGCATTGTTATCGCACGGGAAAGCTGCAGCTTATTAATTATTTATCGAACATATATACCTAGTTTAACAATTGTCACGTACCTATTGCTAACGATCCACGATTGTCAAGTGTCGTGCTCTAGGGCGGATGGCGAACTAATTAGCTAGCTCTCCCACGATGATAGCGCGTATGACAGACGAATGATAACATTCAGCCATGTTTTTTTTGGAAATTGGATATGAAGTCTCATTAGGAGTTTTGCTTAACACCATTTTTAAAAAGAATACCTAAGTACTTAATTACTAGTAAAATAGTAGGTATCTCAATTTTAAAAGTAAAATATTTCTGCCATAACTTTTTTGAAAGGAAAGGATAGCAAGTTTATAATTATTCACTTACTGGACAACTAATTTCAAACCAAAACTTGCATTATTGCTCAGTCACTTCATGTACGTAATCCTACTAATATTATAAATCTATGAACGTAACCGAGATACGTAACGGTGGAGGAAACCGACGCGGACGTGTCCTAGAACCCAACGAAGACATGTGACATCTTGCAACCCTCACTGGTATTAGATTACAGCCCACTCCTTCTCCAAGACAGGAGGCTTGTGTCCCAGCAGTGGGTACATTATAAGCTGATTCTTAACCGCTTGTAGCCTGGATTAAGACATAGGATACCTACTTTTTATCCCGGTAGTAGGTACGTCCCCGTGGGATATGCCGACCTCTACGCGAGCCGCGGGCAATAGCTAGTTTAACTATAAATTGAACTCATTCAAAATTTTAAAAGTATAAGACTGTGCATATTGCATCGATGGAGTAGCCAGTGACCAGTACGCGCTGTTTATTGATTCAAACGATCAATATTAATTGTTGTGGAACCAACTGTTACTGACAATTGATAAAGGTGAAAGTGTATATTCAGAGTATTCAGTGAGGTTCTGCATTAGTTAGCAGGCTGGTCTTCAATGGTACATAGGTAGGTAGTGTAATAGATATATCGATGATAGTCTGTTGTAGGCACGAACTATTGAGTAAATGCTTTAAAATTAAAAGGCTGCTAAAAGCTCATGGCCATGATGCAAGCTAGTAAACAGTATTTTTTTAACTGGAACAGTATCAGCATGGGAAAATCCTAAACCATAGGAGATAAGAGGAAAATGCCTGACAGGAAACATTAGCACTTTAATCATGAAAACAAATTGTAGAATATTTTTTTTGGGTAAGTGCGAGTTATCCATAGAAATTTACAAGAACCTGATCTAATTATGACACTACTCATTTCAATATCATGGCATTTAATTTTCATATTACTATGTAGTGTTATTTCTATGGTGATGTGATTTAAACAATCATAGATAAAAGTGACGTCCACTTAAGTGGGTACGTATATCGATATCTATGCTGACCCCACTGGCTAGCGATGTGACATAATCACATAACACGTTAAAATTAGTTTCTAATCGTATGTGTCGATAAAATTGCGTTTTGTTTATAGATACTTACGCTTCAGAGGACATAACCTATATCTACCTATATATTAATACGTGAAGCAAATCTTTGTATCACTTGTACGAAAATTACGCGGACGAAGGAATATGAAATTTGACACAGTTAAAGTTTATAAGGAGTATTAAATTAATTATGGTCGAATTTCGATCACCGGGCGACTTCTAGTTATTATAATAATATGTAGAACGACATATTTTCGGTATTTTATTTATTTTGTGCGTGTCTCTTTAATTTGGTAGAGAATGGAGGATGAATGAAAAAGTAATAATTATGATCTGTATGTTTTTTTTCTGGGATTAGATTTATAGATAGATTTGCTCAAAAGCATAATTAGGTTCATGACGCTGAATACAATGAGGTTTAAAAGAAACAAGAATAAAATAAATGCCTATCGGCACAAGATCATAAACAAAAAAAAAATAGTTAAGTATGTATACTATCCGATCAGATTGTCCACTCAAAGCATGAAATGAAAATTAGATGGTCTCCAAAAACCAATCAAATAAGTACTCTTTGGCTATCACTTGAGGCTACAGTTGAGGTTTAAATCGTTAAAAAATAGAGCAACTTCAACTAATTTAAACAAAACACAGCGGGCTACCAAACGGTACAATCTGTAGTTGAACCTTCACGGTAACTGGAAGGCTTTTATTTTCAACAGCTCAATGTACGGAGCGTAACTTAGTGATTTTAGATGTAACGGGCTTGTGATTCTACACAATTGAGTCTAAGTAGCAATATCTAGTCAATATGTACGGGAAATTGGTAAAAATACCAATTATCTCTAAAAAAAGATATAAGTGCTACTTAAGGATTATTGAATCTATGTAGCGTACCTAATTGTATGTTGGCACACAGTCAAGCTAATGCCAACATGCTTAGCGGGTAGAAGGAGACCTAGTGGTCCCCCAAATAACTCGACATCTTATGATAATCTGTAATATTCAGAGAAGATATGTCATTAGGGCCTACACAATCTAATTTCAAATTTGCTATAGTTTTGTTCATTAACCGACTTCAAAAAGGAGGAGGTTATCAATTCGTCGGACCCTTTTTTTTTTTTTTTTTGTGTATGTTCCCCGATTACTCGAAGATGGCTGGACCGATTTGGATTTTGTTTTTTTTGTTTGATAGGGTATACTTCCCAGGTGGTCCCATGATCATCAAGTCAGGATCTGATGATGGGATCCTGGAGAAATAGAGAGAACTCTTCAAATTTTATAGGCACACGAAGCGATTTAGCTATTTTTTGGAAGAGTACTTTCTCGTAGTGGTCTCATTTCAATTTGATGAAGATCTGATGAAGAACTTTGGAGATAGGCAACGGAACTCCTCAATAAATGATAGCAAATGGACTGGGATTGCTGAAATTTCATGTCTGTCTATTGCTTACACCACTTCATAACATAACATCACGCCGGTATGCTGTGAAGGGGTAAGCACATGTGAACCACTAAAAAGTGAAAAAAAAAACTTTTTCCAAAAAAAAAACAACCGACTTCCAAAAAAACACTACAAAGTGAAAAATTACTTTAATTTCGGAAGGCGGTGACAAAAAATTCAAATACAGCTCCAAAGACACCGACTTCCGAAATTAAAGTTATTTTTCACTTTGTAGTGTTTTTTTGGAAGTCGGTTGTTTTTTTTTTGGAAAAAGTTTTTTTTTCCTTTCAAGACGTGGAAGCTACTGTAGGTAGAAGCCGAATTCTTCAAATTCTTAATTACATTTTGTATTTTAGTGCAATATAGAATCTATTCTACATAATGCCCTCTTCTATGCCTCTTCGATTTGTAAAAAAATAAATTTATAACAGCGTGTTTCGATAATCAATTAGTTTCAATCTTATTAGACTAAGAGAAAATAACTAGAAAGGGTAGTCTAGAAATATGCGATAATATGCAATCCGTTCAACTTCCATGTCTGAAAACAACTCATCAAGAAGACTTTCGGCCTTATTCATAAAAAGTTATCGAACATCTAAACACTTTTTTTCATAGAGAAACCACACTTTAGCAACTGTTTAGATGTTCGATAACTTTTATGAATAAGGCCGTTTGAATTTATGTCTAGAAGTTATTTTCATTCTCTTGCATTTTAATTTCAGCCTTAACTTAGTACTAAATTAGTACACTCGTTAAAAAACACTATTTTAATGAAGCTTCACAAGAACTGAATACAATGCATGCCATGAGGTACTCCTCGTCAGCATCATATTATTATCATCGATTAAAACAATCGATGCGTAGGCGCAGACGGGCAGACACTCCCGCTATTATCCTATT
This sequence comes from Antitype chi, assembly GCA_947359405.1. Classification (NCBI taxonomy): domain Eukaryota; kingdom Metazoa; phylum Arthropoda; class Insecta; order Lepidoptera; family Noctuidae; genus Antitype; species Antitype chi. The sequence continues at coordinate 661,140 of OX375815.1, forward strand.
AGTGGCATGATTCACCCTGTTCCATAGCAGGGATCTGTAGGGGATAACTGTTTGTTATTTCTTGGTTAGTGCAATTAGCTTGAGCCATAAGTTCAAACAAACAAAAAAAAACTTCGAACCCGTTTCAATGTAATAAAAGTTTTACTCACTATCTAATAATTAAAGCTCTACTTTTTTCTAATTTTGGTTCTTGTTTCGGAGATGATCACACTTATCATTTAATTTTGTTGAATCATTTGCTAAAATAATGCATCCATCGTGTACGTTTAAATACGTAACTTCTTACTACTTTTTCAATGTAGGTAGGTACTGACACTTTTTGTCGAGACTTTATCTAGTTTTGAAAACCAAAAAATCAGGTTTCCATCAGAGTTGAATCAAAGACTTTATTTAAGCAAAATAATCGGGGTTTATTTAGTATCTGAATTGAGAATAATCTTCTACCAGATGCCAAGATACCCAAAGACATCTATGTACTCAACAAAAATAATAAATTCATTCATTCACTGAAAGAACGCGCTGACTAAGCTGGTCATACAAAAGTTTCATAAATGACAAAGGGGAAAAGGAAAAAGGAAGAATTTTCATAATATCATCCCCAAAAAATGAATGAATATTTATGGATAACTTCATTATTTTTGCCGACGGGCAATGCCATCAGGCACATGGCTAGAGTACAATTTTAATACAACGGCACGCTTAAAGCGTGACTGTTGCCCTTGTAGCTTACTTAAACTAAATGTACTAGAAAGGTGAGTGAACCGAATAGGCGCACCTAATTACTGGCTATACCTACGCTAACATTAATTATGTTGGGCTATTCATTAGAAAACACTACAATGTAGGCTTGAATTAAAAATAAGGTTTAGAATTATATGGTTTTTATTTTTTGAGGGTTGGAAATCATCAAATAACTTCTCCCGCTCTGGGTAGAGCAGGAGGGCGTGTCAGACTTTTACTAACTAAAACCCACCCGTGTTCTTTCAGTTGCCTGTGTGCCAGGGACCACGGTATCTCTTTCGAACAACCCGCACCCCAAGAAATTTTGAATAAAGTCATTGTAATATTTTTTTTAAATGTGTCGCTGAGTTTATAAAACGCCGGTATTGCCCCTAGAGTTAGGCAGACCTGTAGTACTTACATGTTCACCCATATTTCGTCATCAATTTTCATAACTTCTTGGTTTACATTCCCGGTCAGGCAGAGTGTTATTGGGTTTTTCCATCTGGAATTTGTCAGTGGCTGCCTGGAATGCCCTGCGGAGTAAAGGCGTGGAGTTGTGTCATGTTGTTATACAGTGTACGACTAAACGTCGACAGACACTACGCCGACAAACTGAACACCGACAAGACTTTACTTCGACGGGACTCTTCGCCGACAGGACACTTCACCGACAGGACTCATCAGGTAGGTAATAGGTTAGAATTGCGACCAACCGCGCGCGAGCCGAGCGCCCGAAACAAGCGGTGCCGCGGTAGCGGCCGGCGAGCGCTACTTCCATTTTAGTGACAGTTACTTGACTATTTAGTAACAGCGCAAGGATGAGCCCTGTCGGCGAAGAGTCCTGTCGGCGAAGTGTCTTGTCGGCGAACAGGCCCGTCGAAGTAAAGTCTTGTCGGTGTTCAGTCTGTCGGAGCGGCGTACCTATTGTCTGTCGGTGTTTAGTCGTACACTCGTTGTTATAAGTCGCATGCAACCTTTTTGTAATTAATCTAATTAATCGGCCACAATCCAGGCTACCTACCTCTACCTTGTACTACTGAGAATTGCCTATCTAATGGAAAACTATTTTTGCATTTTCATTTCATGGTGTTTTGAGTGTTTACATTACCGTCTGCTGTAGAAATGTTCATGAAACGATTACGTCTATTGATTCTATTTTCCAGTACCTTCGGAATATTCGTTTAAAAGTTGGGTCTGTGCCATCAAAGATAACATGAAATGGAAAATTACAAATATTTTCAGTAACTGTCTAAGAAAACTTTCTAAAACTTTCAATAGTAATCAAAACTAAGTTAATCTGCCTTGAAAAAGCATTCTGCACGCTATGCGCATGCTCACATTGAAGATACAAAACTTATGAAAGTAATGTCAGTGAAACATTGAAACAAAATCAGATGAAATATGCCAATTCTAAAGCGAATAAAAATTGTGTCTAAAGCTTCATTACCTACCAACCATCTGTTGATCCAAACTTATCAACAAAACATAGAATTTTAACTTCCACACAGTTGTTCTAGTTAAAAGTGAATCATTGTACAAAAACTGGCTCGCCATGGACGCCATGGTACACAACTAACAGACGGACTCCTGTCACTACGTAAAGCCTTATTATATTACAATTACAAGTTGTGGTATGACGATACATAGCATAGAAGCTTTGTGAAACTGAAATTACTATAATTATGTAATTATAACCAACGTTTAAAATGTAGTTTGACACAAATACTCAGTATTTTCGTCAAACTTAGGGCAAGTACCTAATTGTTGTAGGATAATTTAGACTTTGATTAATTAACCATTAGGTAGGTACAGTGGGCTGAATCAATTGGGTACCCCAGTTGTATTAAAATGTTAATACATGTGGGGTACCCAATTGATGCAGCCCACTGTACCTTCATACTATACCTATTACTCAGACTATTTGGTACAACTACCAAAAATATAAAACATTTTTGACGAAAGATAAAAATGAGACTATTTATCTTCACGCTACGATGATCGTACATAAATTACCGAATGTATACTTTGTTAACTAAACTATGCATGTTGCTATGTTGATCTGCACTTTATTTAAAAGTAAATTAGGCGAGAATTTGACACGCCTTTCATTATAATTTATTGATAATGTTCCAAGGGAGACTTTGTATATTGGTATTATTTATATCCATAAGCCATGTAGTACAACCTGTCTTTTGGTTGTAAACCTTTCAATCTGTGCTATAATTGTTTTAAAATAACTAAGCTAGTTAGAACGAATAACCATGGAAATAGTCAATTCGATCGATTCGTTTCAGATTAACGGAAACTAATAAAATTCTCATTTGTCTATGATAATTTATGAAACTTAAAAAAGCTGTTTTGCTCAACATAAGGTTCCTACCGGTTTTTTGTATTTCTATAGTTTCTACTGAAAACCTATTTCTCAGAACAAATTATGTGCCTATTAATATCTAAAAAAATGTGTGATTTAGGCCATAAAGTTAGCTGAGTCATTTGATACATGAATACAGAAGCAAAGATAATGTAAATAATGTAAATGTAATTTAAGTCCTGTTACTTATATTTCATTTTGTATCAGTGCCTAATCTGAAATAAGAGAACTATATTCATAATACATAGTCATGCACTAGATTGTAGCAATCTAATACCGATGTACCTACTTGGTACCTATAGTTAAATTAGCTCTGCTTGATATGTCAGGAATGTTTGTGAGCGTCATCTTCTTCTACTTAATAAAAAACTGAAATCAATAAATTTATTCACTCACTGACAGACAACAAAGTCTCAATTGCTGGGTCTCTAGAAGCATGAAATTTTACACAAGAGTTCTCTTTATAACAAAGGAAAGCACTACGGAAGGATTTTTATAAATTCGCCCGCTAGTGGGGTTTCATAGGGATGAAAGTTTCTATGGAAGTTCGCCGTTTTTGCCGATGGGAAATCTCATCCATCTGGCCGTTAATATAATACAACATTTGCAAGGTTTTTTCACCATACCTGATTTAGTACAGTTTTCAGGGATTTTTTAGATGGTCAGTGGTAGGTAGATAGATTTTCTTTGGGTTCTTGATAATGCTTTATGTGTCTCCTAAATTAGTCTCTGAAAAGTGATTATGGGGGGGATGCAGTAAAATTTTCTTATGTTTTTTTGCAATTTGCAGGTCAGGTTGTATGTTGATTTAAATACGATTCGCAACCGTAACAAATATGGCTAAACAGAATTAGAATCTGCAATACTTACAACCCTCTAAGTTCATATCATCAATGGGATTAGGTGTATGAATTTAGTGGGATAAATTGATGATTTTAATGACTAAGCTAGGCTACCCCGCTTCCCCATTATAACACCTCCTAGGTATTGAGTGACAGCGGGCGCGCCGATGACGTAACCTGTCGCTCCCTGTCATACATCCCTCGGTAACACGAGACCAAGTTGAAACAACGCTGGGAATTGTGACGTTATAATACGGTAATTAATTATTTTTCCTGCTGCGTGTTTGACTAGAGCTTTGCGCTTAGTTTTTGCGGAATAGGAGTTAAAACCTAGACCGACGAGGTAATGCGTACCACACTAACAGTAGGAATGGCTATCATTTTAACAGTTCAACAACATTCATTGCGTTATTTAGGTACGTCGTTGAGTAGAATTATTTTACAAACATTGGCAGAAGCAATGGATTGGCAATATCCTCCGAAATGATTCCGATTGTGATTGATAGTGTCTGGGTACAATGAAAACTATATTTTTACTTATGAAAAGGACCAACAGTCCACATGCCACATAGCAAGTAGTAACCTAAACGAAGGAGGCTAGTTCCCTTTTTCTGGCGGTCAGCCTTGAAACAGAAAATAATTTGTACAGTCAGCGTCAAAAATATCGGGAAGAGCAGACTGGTCAAAATGATCTCAACAACTAAAATAATTTTACTTTATCTCAATTGAATAGAGTTCTTGTCAGAATGAGAGTTGTCGTATACTGTCTTCATTCTGAAACATTTCTTGTGTCATTGAGATAGTATTTAATTTTCATAGTTGTTCAGATTATTTTGAACAGTCTGTTCGTCCCTATATTATTGACGCTGACTGTACCATGGATTTTTTGCCATTAAAAAAGCACCAGTAGCCAATGAGTCAGTGTCCATTGCGCAATCTGTCAGTTCTGACGGTGGCCGTGACTTTGCAGACAATGCTGGCTGAATGTGCTAAGTCTTCACCTTTTTTTGTCTGTTAAATATAGAGTTCTGTGGTCATGGGAAGATACTTTTGTTTTTGAGCGCGAAAACGTAGGTCGTGCGATGATTTGTAGTTTATCGGGTAAAATAAAAAACACGAAATCTGAAAGAAATAATGATCAAAACCAGAAAAATAGTGTAGGTACCAGTTAATTATCAAACATTGCAGGCCGTTTATCAGAGGGATGTGGAAGCCTCTTTAGGCCTAGAATTTTAGTCGTATTTAGAAACTCTATCCAGTTTTTGTAATTTGGATAGCTACGAGACACTAACAAAAAAAAATCATAGAAGTTACGAAACTGTAAAAATCACCGGCTGGAAAATAAATAAATAAACAAGGCATTTGTTTACAAACAAACTTCAATACAGTAAACCTGTCCTGCGGAACCATAAACATAATGGTTAGTTTTTTTTGCTTCTAGTCAAAATGGCGGTGGAAATTAGTGTGGGTCATTGACCCACGCCTAGCGTGTCGACTGCAGTCGTGTTGATAATGATAGGCTGTGATAGCGTCTGCTGATATGTGAGGACATGCGTTTGGTATTGAAATTGTAGTTTTGCATTTAATTATGGACATATGGTCGAATTAAGGTATTTGTTCGACTAAAATAGGCCTGTGGTGGAACCTTATGTATTTGTCATGAAATGCGATTCAGACTCATGAAAATGATAGGACGAATAGGACGGTAGCAGCATCTACTAATAACGGTCTATGATTAGTGAATTATGAAAACCCCTCTACCATACCAAGCTTGGTGATCTCGACTCGACTCAGAACCGAGCAAATAAATTCCTGTGCTTGAGCTTTGAATCCTCCTTCACTTTAGTAGAGGATATAAAAAGCAATTAAACCTGTGCTCTTCGGTACTCATTCAGGGATTCCAACTCACAAAAATACCTTTAAGCAGAGAGCCCTTTTTAAACCCTAAAGTAAAGCTACTGTTCCCCGTAAATTAACCCTTCGCCAGACAATACCTGTTAGCTAATAACAGGCGGGAAACTAAAGTACTAAGGAAGGGTTAGTTTCCGCAAGCGACGCCCTAAAAGCTCACTTCCGAAGGGCGGATACTGATATCCGCAAGTATAGGGCTGCACGCTGCACTATAGTGCGGATATATCCGCAAATTATTATCCGCCACATTTGTGAGCTGAGGTGTCTATGCCGAGATTATTTAGATTCTATGGTTTCTTTTGATATCCTAGTGAAGTATTTATTATACAGCAGTTCAAATTATTGAAATAATCGACTGTAACGGATGGGCTTTGTAAATTTTTATTTTATATATTTTGTGCGGCTTTTAAGACAGACACGGTTAGGTACCTATAACTATAGAATGCAAATAGACGCATTACGAGTTTTTTTTGTGATAAAACAACATTTCTGGTTGTTTTTTTTTTGTTAGGTCTTAAAACCATGTCCAACTTAATTACTACCTTGAGAATTATATTAATTGTTATAATAGACTAGCTTTTGCCAGCGGCTTCACCCGCGTTGGGGTCGAAAATTGCCCCACGGGCACGTACTACCGATATAGAAAGTATCCTAGGTGTTAATCTAGCACGCCAATTGCGTAACTCACGATTAATCATAATCTGTTTCGTTTTGAAACAGAGTGCTAAGCCATTGCTTCATATGTTCGAAAAATGTGTCTGCTCAACGTTAATAACGCAATGAATATTGGTGAACTGTCAAAATGAAACAGATTATGAGTATGTTACGCAATTAGGGTGCAGGTTTATAATCTATCAGTTTGCTAAATTTCATCCAAATCCAAAATATCATTACTGAGCAACAAACATCCAAACATACAAACTTTCATATTTATAATACCTATAAGTACGATTAGTAGGTAGTATTCGTTTTGGATTTCTTGACTATGACGAAAAATACAATTAGGTACCTACCTAATTGTAATTAACAAACCACAGTAAATCCTGACCTACATTTAGACACAGAAAGTAAATACATCTCAGTGACAGCAAGATATAAATATCATGACGCTTCACCGATCTTCAAGGATCTACGGATCATTGAGATATCAGTCGAATCCATTGTTTCCATCAAGCGTAGCATGACCACTGAACTTCTGCATCGAATGTTACGATCAGTGATCACGGACAAGATTCGTGATAAAAGCTTTATTGAAATTGGAGAAATGTAGAGCAATACATTCGCTTAAAACTTTCTTTGAGTTCTTATTGAAAAAGTGTAAAGATTTGAAACGAATACACCTACTAAATAATAAGTATCTAACTAAATATATCTCTAATATGTAGAATCCATCTATTTACCTACCTAAATGCCCACAGCATACTGCGACAGACCAATATTTAAGAAATTAGTCGATGAGGCTATAGACCTAGGTACCTATGGCTAATCTTCATATCTACTAATTATTTTTCGTTTATGTACTAGCGACCCGTCGCTGCTTCGCACGGTTGTACGACTTGACAAAACATCAATATTTATTTAAAAAATTGTAGTTTAATTTACATGTTTTATTTTTATACACATTCGGAACAAATTCTCCGAATGTTGGTAAACACCGCATCAAAATCCGTTGCGTAGTTTAAGAAGTCAGTCACAGACAGACACGGTAAGCTTGTAATATGTCGATGTAGGTGTAGAAACCATTATAAACTTTATAGAAATAATGTTCATGTAATATCCGGTCCAAAATTGATTCAATTAAAGCAATTTCAGTAGACTATCAAATAATTGACGGTGTAGGTGTCATAAATACGTTCTAGTTTACTTCAACAGTGGGTGTTCTCCGTGGCTTCGTAATTAACCGCCTACAAAAGTTTTCCCTTTTACAGATATTGATTGTAGCAATTCGATTCCAATAATACCTCCATTTAAACAATCATTGATTCGAATTAAATTGTAATTGGACGAATAATCGAATCGTTTTGTCCAGTACCGCGCGTGCGCGTGGGATTTTAGAATTGGATGTAAAAATGGTAATTCTACTTTGTTTTCCCAAAAGTTGTTACCTACGGTTTTTATGTCTTTACCCTAATTGCCTAATTGCGTAACTCACGATTAAACACAATCTGTTTCATTTTGACTGTTTGAAAATATCATTTACACATTATCATTGCGTTAACGTTGTTGAGCAGACACATTTTTCGAACATATGAAGAAATGGTTTAGCACTCTGTTTCAAAACGAAACAGATTATGATAAATTAAAAAAAAATCGTGAGTTACGCAATTAGGGTGCAGGTGTGTTTTAAAAATGAAGTTGTATTAAATCGTTGCTCGGTTTTTGTCCCGAACCATAGATTTTTTGGACTGAGAAAATCGAGACTGGTTAAAACGATCGTGCATAACACTATTTTATCGCATAACACTTACTGCAAAACAAGAGGTTTATATTTACCCGACTACGACGAAGCAAAAAGGAGGGTGAAGATTTTTGACCAATTACGTAGTTTACTGTTCGCCGACAGGGCTCATCACGTAAGAAATAGGTTAGGTTACGGTTAGAATTGTAACCAACCGCGCGCGAGCCGAGCGAGTGAAGCGAGCAGTTGTCGGCGTAGTGTCTGTCGGCGTCACGGGTTTAGTCGTACACTCAAATAAAATAATCAGACAAGTCAACCGAATACAACCATAAAATTTAAAAAGGAATAGTTTCAACTGACTCGCTTCGGAAAAACGCGTTTTGTCTAGTAAGAACTAGTTTAAACTGATATTAAATTTTGAGCATTAGTTAGGTAATTCTAGTTTTAAAAAATGCATTTAGTAAAAACTAGTTCTAACTAGGGAAAACGCAGTCTATCTAAAAACTGGTTTTGACTGTAACATATACCTATAATTATGTTCATCAGTATGTATGTATGTATGTTCATCTGTTCCCTTATAATTTCTAAACTCCTTATCATAATTTGACAAATATTGTCATCTGAAATCCGTGGTCGTATGCCACCTACCCAAACAAAACAATACATTCTAGCAGCAGTAAGCGATCAAAACAATACATTCTAGCAGCAGTAAGCGATCAAAACAATACATTCTAGCAGCAGTAAGCGATCAAAACAATACATTCTAGCAGCAGTAAGCGATCAAAACAATACATTCTAGCAGCAGTAAGCGATCAAAACAATACATTCTAGCAGCAGTAAGCGATCAAAACAATACATTCTAGCAGCAGTAAGCGATCAAAACAATACATTCTAGCAGCAGTAAGCGATCAAAACAATACATTCTAGCAGCAGTAAGCGATCAAAACAATACATTCTAGCAGCAGTAAGCGATCAAAACAATACATTATAGCAGCAGTAAGCGATCAAAACAATACATTCTAGCAGCAGTAAGCAATCATAAGCTTAGGGCAAAGGGGCATACGACCACCACGGCTGTCAAATGAGACTATTTTTTGTTTCATACTTTTTAGACCGAGATGTTTCTGTAGTCGGGTTTAAGTTTTTGAACTTACTTTCTTATCACCATCTGTACACCTAACATCGAAATCAACTAAAGAATTTATCCATGGAATCGATGCATTTATCGTTGAAATCTCGCCACAGTGCATAGCGAAGCCGTCAAGTGTCACGTAGGGTAACGGGCACGGTGATTGGCGGCTATTATCGCGGTAATGACACTGCACTGCATGAAATATTTCCTGCCATACCGTACAAATTACACGGCGTAGCTTAGACTGTACATTAGCCACAGCCGAGAAAATGTCTAGAACATAGAGAAATTTGGGTAGGTTGAGGAGTGGGTAGGTGAAATAAACATAGACATTATTTTGCCAGCCAGTGCATTTCTGTTCTGCTTGACTTTGCTTCTGTTTTCCGTAGATACCTACTAAGGGTCAATTCTCACCGAGACGCGGCGCGACGCGCACTTTTTAAGATCACGATACAAAATAGATCTTATTTACTTCACAATAAGGTATACGGGCTGCACAACGCGGTGCACCTTAGCGTTCTTCGACACGCTTTCGCGCTCGTAGTGAAATTATACCTTTTCGTGTTGTAAATAAGTTAGATATTCTGTTGCTATCTTAAAAAGTGCGCGTCGCGCCGCGTCTCGGTGAGAATTGACCCTTATTCTTATTTTTTGTAGATTCATCTTAACTTATGTAGATTTGATACTAATATTTAAAAATATAATTTAAATTCGACAGCACAGTTGGCGCAGTGGTTAAGCGATTGACTGCTGCGCTGCGTGTCGCGGGTTCGATTCCCGCACGGAACAAATATTTGTATGACCTACAAGTAGTTGTTCCGAGTCTGGCTGTTTGTGTATGTGAGTTTAAATGTTTGTAAACGCACCCACAATACAGGAGAAATTCCTAGTGTGGGGCAACGCTTTCTTAAAAAAAAAAAAAAAACAAAAAAAAACAAATGTATATTTATTTACACAATCTATTGATCTCTTTACAGACTTTTATTATTATTTAGTAGATACAAAGCTAATAATATGTACAGGTATATAAAAAATAAAATAATCATAATGCATCAAAAAATAAGTCCGCATCGTTGTCAACGGGAAGAGTGCCCAAAAGGCTGGCAGCATTGCCACGTTGAATGGCAATGCTGATTCTTTGGCCGAAATATAGGCCAGCCTTTTGGTCACGTGAAGAGTCAACCAACCGCTTGGAAATATCAAATATAAATAAATATACTTATGTAGATTCATCTTAATTTTTGAACGCCTAATACAAATTTAAAATTATTATTAAGAAATAACTGCTTTTTATAGATTGATTTTATATTTTCAACAGAATTACCGCTATCAAACTAACCCTTTTTATTAAAAATGGAATTGAAGACTATTTTTCTAATTGTATGCCTGTAAACCTAATAAAGGTATCGCATGTTTGAGCTGTATCCGGCAGTGCTCTACCCAGTTATAAATTTTCTAGGAAGTTACCTACTTTGTACCATATGTGTACCACACCTCCACATATCAAACTACCGTCGTTGACTGAAGGCTGTATTTCTGATTGATGTTCCTTCATTTATGGTGAGCCGTACCATACCGTGCCTTCTCTTTTTAAAACCCCCTGTTCTTGTGAACTATAAAGGCTCGTTCAGACTAGCGCGACGCGACGGTCGCGTGCGATTCGGCGATTTATATCCTTAGACCAATTTCTATGAAAACGCGCGCGACCGTTCACACAGGCGCGACCTGTAGCGCCGCGTCATGGTCGCCCCGCGACGACTAGCGCGACAACAAATGGTACATTTTGTATGGCGTCGCGCCGAATTGACACGCGACGACGCGAATCGCGCGCGACGGCGCGAATCGCGCGCGACGAGCTGCGCGACAACAATGTTACATTTTGTATGGTGTCGCGGCTGCGCGAACGCGACTCGCGCCGTCGCGTGCGAATCGCGGCGCGACACCACGCGAGAGGGTATAAATAGCGGTGCAGTCCAAGCTGAGCTCAGTACTAGACGAATTTTCGTCAGAGGACAAAGGTAGGTCTGTGCTCGTTTGCGGCGCGGGGTTAGGTTAGGTTAGGTTAGGGAGGGTGAGGAGGGTCCCTCTCTTAGAAGGGTCCCTCCCATAGTAGGGTCCCTCCCTTAGGAGGGTCTCTCCTCTGAGGAGGGTCCCTCTCTTAGGAGGGTCCCTCTCTTAGGAGGGTCCCTCTCTTAGGAGGGTCCCTCCCTTAGGAGGGTCTCTCCTCTGAGGAGGGTCCCTCCCATAGGAGGGTCCCTCCCATAGTAGGGTCCCTCCCGTAGGAGGGTCTCTTCTCTGAGGAGGGTCCCTCTCTTAGGAGGGTCCCTGTCTTAGGAGGGTACCTGTCTTAGGAGGGTTTCCCTCTGAGGAGGGATTGTCTCCGAGGAGGGTCTGGCCTATGCGGAGGGTTTGGCCTCTGAAGAAGGTTCCCCCCAAGAGAGTTTTTTTTTTTTTTTTTTTTTTGTACGTGGCCTGGTTTGGTTAGTGGTGCGGGGTCACATTAATACCCTAGGTGGAACTTCGAAAGTTCGATGACCCTGTACGACGCCCCAGTGTGAGCAGCTCTCCGAGCCAACGACGAACTGCCAACCATTTAGCGGAAAATCCATGCCACAGTATAACATATTGCAGTTGATCAACTGAATTAGTTTTGCTTAGGTTCGCAATTTTTTCCTTACTTTTAGGTACATTTTATGGTACAACTACAATTAAGTACAATTAGTACTATCGACGTCTCGAAGTCGGCAGTGCGAATAAGTGGGTTCAAGTGAAAGAATGGCCATTGCAGTTCTCTCACCTCTATTGTGCTGATATCGGTGTCAACCACTGTCTGCGACGACATAGCTGACAATAACAACTCTATGTAAAAGCGTTTAGTAGGTACTAAACCTATGCGAAAATCTGACCGCCCCAGTATTGTGGCGGTGTCGGAATCGGTTAATTTAAACGAAACAAAACCAGAAATGTATTTTCATTCCAAACTAGCTTTTGCCTGAGGCTGGTAGTTCCAGAGATTCACATTTTGAAATATAAGAATATTAAAAAAAATAGCCTACCGGTATCGGGAACAGGGTCAAAACTACCGGTGGTCAGGGCTCCAGAGAGAATAATCTTCTAACTATGCGAGCCGAGTCCAGGGGTACCGCTTTCTGGATCAAGCCCTTGCTCCAGTTGCCCAACGAGAGCCTCCTTAGGTTTTTGTCGAGGCTCTTTGCTATCAAACCATTGGCTGTTATGACTATCAGTACAATGATCGCTGAGTCCACATCCCACATGTTGACAACCTCGCGAGCTAAGTCTAGATACTTGATTTGTTTATCTTTCTGGGCTTTCACGAGGTTCCCGTTATGTCAACGATCATTGCACGCCGCTCTAGTCGATTCACCACCACTATATCAAGCCTGATAATCCCAATAAGCCTATTGGCAACAATAGTCCTGTCAGTGATGATGGATCGATCCCAGTACAGTGTGACATGTCCATTTTCTAGAACTGGGTCGGGCACATACCTGTAGTACGGCACTTCCGATTCCACAAGGCTGTATTTCAGAGCTTTATTATTATTATGATTGCTACGGGTTTCGACCTCAGCACTAGCTGTTTCTCACACGGATAACTGTACGTCAATTGCTCCCACGTTACCAGTCCTGTTCTCTTAGTATACTTAGACTGTTGAGAGCAAAACTATAATAAAATTAATGTAACGTTGTTGTGTACAGGGAAGTTTTATATAATCTGGCTGTCGTACAATATACTGTAGTGCATTGAGGTGTCTTACGACTTCCACGCGAACGAAGTCGCGAGCAGAAGCTAGTCACAGATACACATGATTTTGCGGCTGTTAGGTGAAAATTTTAAAATGCAATGGTTTTAACATTGCAATAGGAACCCTTGTGCAATTTGTTCTTTGAGAAAATAAATGTCTTTAAACCGAACTCATGCTTCCAGAGCCGGAGGTTAGGGCTAAGCGTTAGTAATTATCAGTGAATTTAAGAATTTTATCAAGTAGACAAGCCGCGGGCCCGACTGAATTTTTCTACGACAAAGATGGTGGATTTCCATACAAATTTTCATCCACTATTTTAACTTCTTTAGTGGTAGAATTTTCAAAAATGCTGAATTTCAGATTTTTATTAAGTAGAATGAAGATCAGTGGTGGCCCAGTGGTAATGGCCGTGACTTACGAGTTGTAGGTCGGGAGTTCGAACCCATGCAGGCATTTTACTTTGTGTAAATTATTTCATCACCACTGTTCTCAAAACGGTGAAGGGAACCATAAATTCGAAGACATGTGATACTCACCAATCTGCACTGAGCCCGCGTGGTGGATTATGGCTCACTCCCTCTCACAGAGAGGAGGCCTATGTCCCAACAGTAGGAACATTATTGGCTGATTATGAGTTGATCAAGTAGAATAGACTAAAAATGGTCGTACTGTTTCGCTTACACTGTAACCATATTCTTTTGTTTATGATGTTTGCCACCACTCAGAAAGAACCGTAAATATTGTGACAACATATGAAGGAATAATTGCTGTACTTTATTGTCTAGTGACGAACCTACTGCTTTAGTTATCATTTATCGAATTTTTTGAATTTATTTTAAGACATCAAAATTAATTTAGTACATATTTTTTATCCGTCCCGGGTCTTATCAGATTACGGACGCATTGGACTATTTACCAAAACAAAACTGTCATAGATGCGAGTATATGACATAGATACAAACCTGATTGGGAACATGAGCACCAGTTATACTATCAGCGCATAACCTGACTGACTGTTGTTATTTTATCGTATCGATAGTGACAATGACTGTTTGTGTGGGTCAGTGTGTTTGTATTCAAAATAGAAAGCCAATAAATGTTATAATAATAATTATGTTAAAATAATAATAATTTTATACTAATATTTAAAAATGTAATTTATATGTGTATTGAAAGTAATAAAGGAAATAATTATGTTAAAATCACAGATTTGAGAAAAAATCTTGTGTTGCTATCTCCGCTATTCGAGAAATATCATTCCGACAGTTTTTATCGTGTTCCATAGATTTGGTCGTGATAGTACCTATAGCACTTTGGTTAAAACACCATTTTTTTTTCTAATTTTTACTGTGGTGTCAGAATGAAAGTTGTTTATATTATTAGTAGGTATACAACCGACAACCGAACACGTTATGTAATATTAATGATAGTAGTGAAGACAGTTCGGTGGAGAGAAAATATCATTATTGATATGGATAAATCTGATTAAAAAATTCTTAGAAAACTGCGTTTTGTACAAACTTCTTCATAAACGATGATTAAAAATTAAATACGACTCTCACTTGACTATTATTTTATCGATAATAATTTGTAATGTGTCAACACTATTTTAAGATGACAATTAAACGTCATCATATTGCCTAGAAATAATCACATTTTCGAAAACAATTTTATTAATTAAAACTATAATATAATTACAAGATATTTTTTGAGGTGGTGCCGCCCGTGCAGGGCTTTTGCTGTCAAGCCAACTACGTGACGTAGCGGCCAAAAAGTAGGTTGCGGTGAGGTGCATCGCAACTGAGTATCGTATAGGAGACATCGGGGCTGAGGGTTACAGGCTGCAGTGGAGGAGGATTGTCGGTGTTTCTGAGCAGCGCTCTTCCCTTCCGTGGCCTGGACGGGGCCGACACCGTTTGATGGCGGACACGGTGGGGCCGCAGGGGAGGAGTGTCAGTATAGCCGCTCTCCCTATCTCCTGCGGCCGAAAACTGGTAGGCGGCACGGCCAGTGGGCTGACCCGTCGCAGGGGGACCAAGGGTGCCATGCACGTGGTCATCTGGCGCCCGTTTGCTATTTGGTCCCTGGGGTGATTACGGCGTGCCATGTGTTCTAGTCGGACGGGGCGGCAGGGTCGCGGATGTTCCCGTGTTCCAGCCACAAGCGGCACTGGAGGTCACCGTAGAGTTTTAGTGACAAAAAAAAAGTGCCGCTTGTGGCGGAGACACGAGAACATCCGCAAACCTTCCACGGCCGTCCGTCACCGGACCCTCCTGAGGAGGCTACCCTCCTTATAGGGTAGTTCCTCCTCGGAGAGGGGACCCTCCTCAGTAGGGAGTCCCTCCTCGGAGAGGGGACCCTCCTCAGAAGGGAGTCCCTCCTAGAAGAGGGGACCCTCCTCAGAAGGGAGTCCCTCCTCGAAGAGGGGACCCTCCGCAGAAGGGAGACCCTCCTCGGAGAGAGGACCCTCCTCAAAGGCGAGACCCTCCTCGGGGAGAGGACCCTCCGCAAAAGGGTATTATAATTTAAGTATTTCAAATAATTCGCAAACCAAACTCTTAATCCCTAGTAACAATGTCTGACTGACCGATAGGTAGGCGGTCGCTACACGTTAAATACTGGTATTCAGCTGTATCCAGTTAGACTGGAAGCCGACCCCAACATAGTTGGGAAAACGCTAAGCAAATGGTGATAAAGCAATTTTTTGGTCAGTCAATTTTGATATTTTTGAATTGACAAATTCAGGCTACTCATTAGCATATTATGATTGTAGTTGTTTAGTATCTACAGCATTTTGTGAGTGATTGGGGGAAGGTAAACCAGTCTTTTAGGTATTTATAATTCAGTTTGTAGCGACCCTAGCGATGCGATTGCTGAATTGCATTTTTGATATTGTACGGGAGCGCCCGCGCCGGGCTCGGCAGTCGCTTACATACCATCGCCCTGCCACGTTCCTAATTTACTGTATTTATAATCGTGTATTGTGAACCCTAATTAAATATTCATCTAATTCAGTTTAATCCAGACTCGCCTATCATTTTACCTGAACCCACACTAACGACACGCACAACAAGTGGTGACCCCGAACGTTTACAGACAATAGTTTTTGAGTTTTTTTTGTGTTTTGCGCCGTAAGCGACTCAGTGGCAACGTGGCAAGGGCGCGTCAGAATACCGCGTGGGTACAAGTGCAGTAAATAGTCTCGAAACTACTACGATGGCTACCCCAACAACAGCCGGAATAGCCGCGGCTGCCCAGGCAGCTGCCACCGGAGTAGCAGCAGTATCGGTGCAGGCGAGGATACCAGATTTTTGGACAGATTTACCAAGGTCATGGTTCTGTCAGTTCGAGGCTATTATGGCACCGCAGAAGCAGGGTGACGCGCAGCTATTTGATGTAGCAATCGCCAGGTTGACCCAGGACACAGTGCGGCAAGTTACCGATATAATCGAAGCCCCGCCAGAGTCAGGCAAGTACGCAGCATTAAAAAAGCGTTTATTGGCGGTTTATGAGGAAAGCGCGGACAAGCAATTCCAGAGGCTTATTGGAGAGATGGACCTGGGAACACAGAAACCATCGCAGCTGTATAGGTCGATGGCGGCCCTAGCCAGGAATTGCAGCGTGACGGACGAGCCACTAAAAAGGTTGTGGTTAAATCGTTTACCCCCGGGCGTGCGGGCGGTCCTGACAGTGACCGGAGACACGAAAATGGAGGAGCTCGCTGCAACGGCAGACAGAGTGATGGAGAACATAGGCACCGGTGAGGTCGCGTCAATAGCACCGAGCTCATCGGATGTGACACGCAGCACGGACACGGATTTGGTCAAGCATCTCAGCGCACTATCCGTGGAAATGAAGGAGTTGCGTGGAGAGATAAACGACATCAGGAAGCGAGACGGGAATCCGGGACAGGACCGGAGAGGACGGCGTTGGCAGCAGGGGCGCTACGGGGCCAGGAGCCAATCAAGGCCGCGCCGCACACCGAGTTCCCCGGACTGGCTATGCAGGCACCATTTCCGTTACCGGGAAAGCGCGCGAGCGTGCGAGTCTCCGTGTAATTGGTCCAAGAAACAGCAGGGTGCGGGAAACTAGAGGCGGTACAGTCATCATCGGTGGGAGAGTGTACCGCGGGAAACCACCGGCTCTGCGTGCGAGACTATAGAAGTGGTATCGTGTATCTAGTGGACACAGGAGCGAATGTATCAGTGATACCAGTGGGGAAAGTGAGAGGTAGCAAAGTTAAACGTGAGTGTTCGTATAAGCTGTTCGCGGCGAATAACACTGAGATAAAAACTTATGGTGTAATCGACATAGATCTTAATTTAGGTTTAAGAAGGAGTTTTAAATGGTCATTCATTATTTGTGATGTAAAACAGCCTATTTTAGGAGCAGATTTCCTAGAGGCACACCAACTGATAGTAGATTTACATAAAAAGCGGTTGATTGACGGTCATACTAAATTAAGTAGGGAAGCATCTGTCGTGAAGTGTACGGAACCATCAGTTTCGAGCATACAGTTAAATAACCCATACAGGGAATTACTAAAAGAATTTCCGAGCATAACTAAGCCTGTATCTTACAAGGAACCATCTAGCCACAATGTTTACCACCACATAGAGACTACAGGCCCTCCAGTTTTTACACGCGCTAGGCCATTGCCACCACATAGGTATAAAATGGTACAGGAGGAATTTAGGCTAATGCAGGGATTAGGAATTTGCAGGCCATCCAGCAGTCCGTGGGCGAGCGCTCTACACGTCGTGCCGAAGAAGGACGGACAGATCAGACCCTGTGGTGACTATCGTGCACTCAACGCGATCACGAAGCCAGACAGGTACCCGATACCAAGACTGCAGGATTTTACCTATGGGTTAGCAGGTAAGTCAATTTTTGGAAAGATAGATATCAACCGGGCCTATCATAACATTTGTGTAGCACCACAGGATATAGAAAAAACGGCAATCATTACTCCTTTCGGGCTTTTCGAGTTTCCGCGAATGTCGTTTGGTTTGCGAAACGCAGCACAAACGTTCCAAAGATTTATGAATAATACAGTGTTGCAAAATTTAGAATATCTCAAGGACGGCCAAGAAACCTCGTATTTATTCTGTTATATTGATGACCTTGTGATAGCCAGCACCAACAACCAACTTTTCAAAAAACACTTATCACTGATTTTCAGTAGATTCGAACAGTACGGAATAACAATTAATTTGGCAAAATGCGAGCTAGGGAAATCGGAGATAGAATTTTTGGGCTACCACGTAAATAAGGACGGAATAAAGCCATTAGATAATAAGGTCGAAGCCATACAAAATTATCCGCGACCAGAGACGGTCGAGCAATTGCGACGATTTCTAGGCATGGTAAATTTTTATAGGGCACATTTACAACGGGCGGCCGAAAGCCAGGCAGAGTTAAATAAATATTTGCACGGGGCCAAAAAGAGAGATAAGTCAAAAATAGAGTGGAACGATACAGCGGTGGCTGCTTTTGAGAAGTGTAAGGCAAGCCTCAAAAGCGCCATTACACTAGCTCACCCGGGAGAATCAGGAAAATTGGCGCTGATGTGCGATGCATCAAACACTTGCGTGGGCGCGGTTTTACAACAGGAAACAAACGGTAAATGGAAACCGCTAGGATATTTTTCAAAAAAACTATCAGCGGCACAACAGAAATACAGTACATACGACCGCGAGCTAACAGCAGTCTATCTAGCAATCGTCCATTTCAGAAACATGGTAGAAGGTCGCGAACTAACAATTTTCACCGATCATAGGCCATTAACATACGCGTTTACTAAAATAGGCACGGATCGAGAAACACCAATGCGAACACGGCAGTTATTGTACATCAGCGAATTCACGAGCGATATACAATACGTCACCGGCACCGAGAATGCGGTTGCTGACGCGCTATCACGGGTAGAAGCCATAGCTTGCAACACAAACATAGATTACGAAGAAATCGCGCAGGCACAGGAAACAGACGCTCAAATGTCACACATGTTAGCTAACTCACGGGGCAACATTGTTTTAGAACAAATTCAATCACCATTATGTAAAAGAAAGATATATTGTAACATTACAAAAAACCAAGTAAGACCATACATTCCGTCACAGTTCCGAAAAACAGTTTATAACACAGTACATAACATAAGCCACCCAGGCGTAAGGGCCACGCGGAGAATGATCACGAGTCGTTATTTTTGGCCGGACATGAATAAAGACATCGCCAAATGGGCGAGATCGTGCATACAATGTCAGAAGGTAAAGGTACACAGACACACAGTTTCAAAATTAGGTACATTCCCGATAACAGAACGGTTCGAACACATACACGTAGACATAGTAGGGCCACTGCCGACAACACAGGAAGGTTATCGATATTGCGTCACCATCATAGATAGATTTACGCGTTGGCCGGAGGCAATTCCAGTCACAGACATTACTGCTGACACGGTAGCGAAAGCGGTCTATGAAGGATGGGTGTGCAGATTCGGTTGTCCTAAAACTTTAACCAGCGATCAGGGAAGGCAGTTCGAGAGCGAGATTTTCAGTAGTTTGATGAACATGTTAGGCATAAAGAAAATTCGTACGACAGCATATCATCCACAAGGGAATGGTATGGTAGAGAGAATGCATCGCTCCCTAAAGACAGCAATAAAGGCAAGGTTGTTAGAAAATAGGTCATGGGTTGACGAATTACCTACAGTATTGTTGGGACTTCGTGCAGTCTGCAAAAGTGACCAAAATGTAAGTTCAGCAGAACTGGTTTTAGGACACATGTTGCGTTTGCCGGGCGATTTTTATCACGAGGTAGAAAAATCGCAAGTAGGACATTTACCGACATTCGTAAACAAATTAAGAAATATAATAAACGACATGCGCCCAAAGTCACGAGCGGATAGCGGTTCACGAAAAATATTCGTTCACAAAGATTTGAACACTTGTACACACGTATTCATTAGAAACGACATGGTAAAGAAACCTTTGACACCTTCATATAGTGGTCCATACCAAGTCATTAGCAGAAACGAGAAGACGTTTAACGTACAAAAAGATGATCGTCAGTCAACCGTGTCCATCGATAGACTAAAACCGGCATATATTATTAATGAGGATATGATACCAGGAAGTGTAGGAAATAACAGCAACACTGAAACACAAACACAGCAGGTTGAGCAAAACTCGCTACCGCCTATGATTAAAACCACACGCTCAGGCCGAGTAATCAAGAAACCCGTGCGATTTTTGCTCAACTAGCAAAGTAGCTTGGGTTCACCGTAAATGTAAGAAATTCATGCACAATTTACTAATTACAGTGCTAGCCCCAAGTAGAGAATACACATTTATAGACATGGGGAATTCACAAAATAAAGAATACATTTCCATAGCCCAAGCACAGGTAGTAGCTGGACAACAATTAGAAAGCAAACTGAATTATTTTGGGATAATACTTATAATTATCACGCTAATATTGGGAATCCTGTTATGTTGCGCAATAAAAAGAGGCTGCATAGGCCAATTGAGAGGGTGGTTAAAAAAGGAAATGACAACACTAACTGGGACAGTGCCAACCACAGGAACCGCAGCAGGTTACGTATAATCAGTGTACGACAAGTGAATTGTGCAGGAATCATCCGTTTAATCGAACGATGTAGTTTCTATCGTGAACTATGTGTGGTTACATTAGCTGTGGAACCCTGTAGGCGTATTGATTAGGATTGTATGTATCTATTATATTGGCGCTGTCATAACGG
This sequence comes from Antitype chi, assembly GCA_947359405.1. NCBI lineage: Eukaryota > Metazoa > Arthropoda > Insecta > Lepidoptera > Noctuidae > Antitype > Antitype chi. Next base: position 682,045 of record OX375815.1, read on the forward strand.
AAGCTGCCGGCCCGAGTGGCGTTATTGATTATTGCAGAGCGGACGTTATGACAGCTACCCTTAATCATATGAACTAAATATATTTTAATTATAAGATTTATATAAGTAGTAAGAATGTAAAACATGTATAAGAAAAAAATCATTGATTGATTGCAACATTGTAAGCGTTAGTATTTATAGTTCGCATTGTATAATGTAGTTTTGTACGTACCATTGTAAACCCAGTGTAACAAAAATTTTTTTATAATCTTTGTAAAAAAATTTTGGAGAAAGGGGGGGTGTGATGTAGCGACCCTAGCGATGCGATTGCTGAATTGCATTTTTGATATTGTACGGGAGCGCCCGCGCCGGGCTCGGCAGTCGCTTACATACCATCGCCCTGCCACGTTCCTAATTTACTGTATTTATAATCGTGTATTGTGAACCCTAATTAAATATTCATCTAATTCAGTTTAATCCAGACTCGCCTATCATTTTACCTGAACCCACACTAACGACACGCACAACAAGTTCTAAACGTTTTCACGTATTGCATTGTTATACTTGTGATAACTTCGAAATTAAATGTCCGATACGAATAAATGAAAAAGTATTTTACTGCTACATTAACATTGATGATAAAACTATTTATTTGAATAAGAATTAATACTACGATACGAATGTAACCAACTTTTGTTTCTGCCGGCGATATAGGTACTTTAATCATGATAGTAGATTTTTTTTATGTATCATCAATAGTTTTCTCAGCGCACGCCAAATAATGTATTTTATGGGCAAAAGGTCATTGCCCACATGTTAGAACAACCGTGGCCTACAGTGAACACTGATAAATAGTTTATGGAATTATAGTTTAAGTTGTTATGAACACTATCTAGTACTTATCAGTTAGGAAAATAAGTCGTCATTTGGAAATAAAACAGTTTTTTATTTTTTTATAACATTTATTTTTTCATAAGCACAGACTTATTCTATACACTTACAATCACTTTTGAATGGTGGTTACATAATTTTTAACACAGTAATTATTTATTTCCAAGTTATTGACTAATATTTAACCTTTTGAATAGTCACCTTTTAAGTTGAAATAGCTATGGGTTCCATTGCATACAGTAAAAATTGATATAGATATCTTATGGATAGCTCAAAAGATTTTAGAGTTATTTTAGTTATATAAGAATACTTATCATATGTCCCAAACATCAACGCCACCCCTAACAATACAAAAAGCTAATCAAAAGATGCTGCAGTACATATTGAAATGATCGTTCTACCACAATTTCTTATTGATGAGAGCGCAAGCGCCTCATATCCACTCTACAATTCGCACAGAGAACGTTGCTTGCGCCGGTTAATTCCTGCGACGACGTGCTCGGGACAAGAGACCTGCGCAAGTCCATATTCGCGCCGAAAGCGGGGTAAGAGTCCAAATGCGTGCGAGGGTCGTCATTAGATGCGGGGCCAGCAGTTTTCACATTCACATCAGGGTTGTCATCAAAGAGGAGCCAGAGTCCACGATCGCGCGAGGGTCGTCATTCGGGTGACGTTGATCGGAGTCCATGGTCGTAAAAAAGGTCACAAAAGAGCACAAACCACGGCAAAAGAAAACTACGATGGTGATACACGCACCAAACACAAAAGCGAGCGCGCTAATGAGTAGCACCGTACATTTATTACTGTTTACGTTTAGTGTTTACTGTCAAATTCAAATCCATCATCTGTCAAAGGAAAATGTTGCCATATTTTGAAATATACAATGTAATTGATTAGTTGCATCGATTATTATTTTCGTTTATTCATTTAAATACATATTAAATTACATTTTTAAATATTTTTCTAAAATAACCTTATAAAAAACATTTAAAAATAAAAAAAAATAGTGGTCCATCGGCATCAGGAACAGGGTCCAAGATGTCGGTGGTCAGGGCTCTAGAGAAAGGAACCTCCTGACTATGCGTGCCGTGTCTAGGAGTACTGCTTTCTGAATCAAGCCCTTGATCCAGCCGTGCAATGAGAGCCTCCTGAGGTGTTGGTCGAGGCTCTTCGCTATTAGACCATTTACTGTAACGATTATCGGTACAATGATTGCCGAGTCCACGTCCCATATGTCGACAACCTCGTGAGCTAAGTCAAGATACTTGATTTTCTTTTCTTGCTCAGCTTTCACGAGATTCTCGTCATGAGGGACAGCGATATCAACAATCATAGTTGCATCGATTATATTATTATTGATCTTGATCAATTTTTTTTTTGATCTAACTACGGCAAACCTAAAAAGAATACAACTATTTTACCAGTCCATGTTTATGTATGTCACAGACATATAAAACAGTAGCAGACCAAACATTAATCCGTAGTCGATGGACTTGATTCTCTATCCTTTTTTTGCTAAGCGACAACTCGTAAGCAGTATCTCGTTCTGTCACCTGTTGTCACACTGACTCACACATAGACAAAATTTGAAGCGTAGCCCGTCTGTCCCGCGCCGCCATTTCGATTAGCGACATTTATCCTGAATCGCGTTCTATCTTTCAACCGCGAAATATTACTTGAAAAATTAATTGTTTGGGACAATTACACAAAAATAAAATGGTAAAGTGCTGTGCGTACCAGTGTGACAGTGCTAGCTACCACAAAACACCTGGATTGACTTTTCATCGGTAAGTTTTTGTATTATGCTGTGAAGTCAGGGACGGATTTGGCAACAAAGACGATATTTTTTAATTGTATGGAAAATATTTACCTATTATGGAATTATCAAATAGAGACTCGGTTTACTCTACGATATTTCAAATTTTTTTGGTGACATCGTTTGAAAATACTGCAGAGTGCAGATTGCCAGTGTAAACATACATTCTATGATAATAAAATTTATAGAATCGCTCCGGCCCGGCGCGTACACATGTGATACGTTACAATAGAAAATCAATTGTGTCTCATTAGCCGGTTATGTTACCCTGTCTGTGTGATGGGTAATATGAACGATGGTGGACATAAATCGGTATAGGCTACTCACATAATTTTAACATTTCATTCAGCAGGTAATAATTGAGCTTACTAATATTTTTCCAGGTTTCCAAAGGATGTAAGTTTACGGAATGCATGGATTTAAAAACATGAAACTCCAGGATTGAAACTGAACCTCAAATGGCGCAAATATTTCAATCTTAGTGGAACCTATTATGTTCGAGCCGTTAGCCTTTGTTGGCCACTTTTCCCATTGACAACGATGCGGACGTATTATTTGATGCTCTATGATTATTTTATTTTTTGTATACCTGTACATATTATTATTTTAGGACCAGTAGTTTTTAAATTATGAAAATAAAGAACATTATTTGTCGTTGTGATCTTGTTCTCGTACCAAACTGTAATAATCTCTGTATAGGCTTTTATTTTCGTTCGTTTTAAATTTTGTATATATGTATTTATGTATCTACTATTTAGGATATGTATATATCTGTGTATCTATTTTAGTATATTGTAAACACATTATTTGCACCAACAACGTCCCCATTTTATGCCCCTGTCCATTCCATGGTTTCCTGGATGAGATCGCGGAAAGCGATAAGGCCGCCTATTGTATATATTATTGTGTATTTTTTGTTTATTGTATTTTTGTAGTGTACAATAAAGAATATATAAATAAATAAAGTTAAAAAAAGTAAAAAATAAATATGTATATATAAATAAATAAAGTTAAAAAAAGTAAAAAATAAATATGTATATATTCAATAAATTCATTGTTTTATTTCAAAATTCCTGATATATTTATAAGCTAGCTTTCAGGCATACCAACACCTTAACTCTAGGTCCCACCAAGCTGGGCATACGGGTTAATTACTGCAGGGAGAGTTATTTTATCCGATACTGATGCCCGTCAACGGTCTGTGTGTAAATATACCGATAAAAGGAGGTGAAAGGACTGCCGCCCACCGTCCTCTTAAAATATTACCTTAGTCGCCTTTTACAGTAACCACGAGAAGAGATGGGTTATATTCGTTAAGACTTTATTGATAAGTAATCTACACTTCATTTACCCAGAGAATATAGATTTTCGCGGATTTTCAGTAAGATTATCGGTCGTTTCAATATCGTTATATAATACCGGTAACCGGCCCTAGTCCGGCCCTGTATCGACAACACTCTCTATGTGTGCGTAATGGGTACGCAATTTTTAGCGAATGTTTGGTCTGCTACTGTTTTATATGTCTGTGATGTATGTGTGAAGTTTAGGATCTCTGGTCTGTGGTGTTTATGGACATAATTGTTTGATCTTAAAGTCGAGTACACACATCAAGCTATATATTTCCAGTTTATGCTGATCTCGCACTGTACGGAAATCCTATACAATGCGAAATCAGCTTATACTGGAATAGTATAGCTTGATGTGTTATGTAGCCGTGTGTATGTACCATGGAAATACATAAAATCGGTTTAAAAAACTGAAACCCAACTAACGTATTTAGCAATATTATAAGCTCATCCCGAAGTCAAGAGCATAAATGCACAAGTTTTAACTTAAATAATAGCCGACAACTAACTTTGATTATTTTTTCGCTGTCAGGTTTTAGTTTTTAAGTCATCAATCTATAGGACTCCACTGCTGGATATCAGTCAGCCATTCGATTGCACGCCACTGAGCACACAGGTATATTTTTATAATAATTAATGAATCCGTAATCGATTAGAATTAAATTATATGAGTCGAAATGAAATTGATCAACCCTAAACTTTCCCTGACAGTGAAATTCTCATTGTTAATAAGTTAAATTACTTATTTATTTATTTATTTATTTAACCATTTATGCACACACATATAAACAGACAAGAAGAAAGGAACAGAAAAATACGTACAAAGGTAATGCTTATTTCTTTTTTTTTATTTGATAAGATCACGGCGTCTTATTTAGAGGTAGAACATAAACGGATAATTCCTATTTAAAAAACATAGTTTTTTATTATAGTTCGAAATGTGTTTGAGGTGGGCCATAATCGGGCATTGTTCTTTTGCCACTTTGGGTTACATTATTACAATTTTCTTAAGGTTCCCAATTAAATAAATAACAGTTTAAAAATCTAAAAACACGCTTTAAAAACCAAACTAAAAAGAAGAAAATAATTTAATTCAATTAAAAAGCGTGGGGTGCTTTTTGAAGTATTTTTATTATCAATTAATGTCAAGCACCCCACGCTTTTTAATTGAATTAAATTATTTTCTTCTTTTTAGTTTGGTTTTTAAAGCGTGTTTTTAGTTTTTTAAACTATTATTTATTTTAAATTTTTTAGTTCTGCTAACTACAAAAACGTGTTTTTTTATATTTATTTTTCCTTTTTTATTAAATTATTGAATTGTCATCGGTCCTCGATAAGTTAACAAAGTTTCAATGAAATCTGACTGTTTAGGGTGGGTCAAAATCGCGCTCTAAGGAGTCGGTTACATACAAACAAACAAACATACAAGTGAAGCTAATAACAAATTACCCACGGAGAGTTACATACTGACATACTTGTATGTCAGTATGTAAGAAGCTAATATAAAGCGTGTAAAAAAAAAATAGCCTATGTTACTTCCTGATAATTCAAGTTGCTATTGGTGACAATATGGCTAAAATCGGTCCAGTAGTTTTGGAGCCTATTCGGAACAAACAAAAAAATCTATCCTCTTGAGTACTCGGTCGAGAGCACTGTCTCGCCCGTTTGCTCGACGGGTACGTGTGGTCAAGGCATTACAGTGTATGCCGCACTTAGGACGTTCTAAATATTAAGCAAGCTATGTCAATACGGGTCGGAGATCTATGCAATTTTCACCTTTGTCATCACTGCAATAGATAATATTTTAGATAAAGCACTAATCATATTTTGAATCCAAACTCTTTGGAGTTAACTAAAACTCAGAACAAATGTCTTTTTTCAAAACCATGTTCCGAACTCTTTCGATTATAAAATGACAAACAGTTAAAAAGTCACTCAGAAATAGGTGTCAAATATTAATTTCTATGAGAATAAAAACATCTTCATATAAATTTATATCGTATAATGGCAGAACAAACAACTCGGATTATAGTTCTCAGTGAGCAAGGCTACGGTATACGAGAAATATCTCGAGAGTTAAATATATCTCGAAACACAGTGAGGACCTGGATCAGGCGATATGAAGAAGAGGGTACCCTGGAAGATAGTCGACGTCAAACGTCACGACGAGTGGAATCATGGCGTTCGTCAATAGAAAACCGACATGCGTCATCATTATGAAGAACATCCGTTTACTCCCACTCGGTATTTTGTGGCACGTTACGACGTTTGTCTACAAACGATAAGAAATCATTTGCACTCTGAACTGCACTATAGACATCACGCTAAGAAAGTCGACTTAACAGATGCACACAAACTTGCAAGATTAAATTTTGCACGTGAACATTTAAACATTGACTGGACTGACGTTATCTTTTCGCGTTGCATAAACTTGTGGCGTTACGACTATCTGGTCGAATCTCAGCTAACATGTGAGGCTGGATGGGAACCGGAGTTGTAGGCGAGCTGGTTCTGATTTCTTCTCATGCAAATGAAATGGGTTATGTGGATTTATTGAAACGATATATGCTATCGACAGTGCGAACGGTTTACCCGCAAGAAGAAGTTCCAAGCTTTTATTATGGTCACGATAACTGTAGAGTGCATACGGCCAGAGTTGTGTCTAACTAGTCTAGCCAGTATCCAGAAGTTACGCTAATTCTCTGGCCGTCTATATCCCCGGACTTAAATATAATCGAAAATTTATGGGGTCTGATGGTCCAAATGTGAGATAACAAAAACGAGAGGACAAAGCAAGCAATTGAGCAACAGTGCAATGAAATTTGGGATTATATGAGAGGAAGTTTGCAGTCGCCTTATTGGATCAATTCGTTCGAGACTATTGGCTGATAATGCAAGCAATGGTGGTTACCCTCGATACTAACTGTTGTTAAATAATAATGAGTTCAACATTATAATTTTTATATTTTTAAAGCGTTTTACTTCCCCGTTTCTTATTATTGCGTTAACGCACTTTGCAAACAAAATTTAGTGAAGATGTATGCAAAGATGGCGGAATCTCGTTTGTAGCACTTTTAAGCTGAACGCATATTAAAATAAATAATAAATCAGGTATATTAGATGTAAATCACATTGGTTTTTGGGTGAGCAATCAGCTAGACTGCAATGGCAGTAATGGAATGTATGTTTACGCGAATGTCGAGCGATGTGTCAAAAAAAAAAAAAAAAAAAAAAAAAAAAAAAAAAAAAAAAAAAAAAAAAAAAAAAAAAAAAAAAAAAAAAAAAAAAAAAACTCGTGAGAGGGACCCTCCTCAGAGAGGGACCCTCCTCAGAGGAGAGACCCTCCTAAGGGAGGGACCCTACTATGGGAGGGACCCTCCTCAGAGGAGAGACCCTCCTAAGGGAGGGACCCTACTATGGGAGGGACCCTTCTATGGGAGGGACCCTCCTCAGAGGAGAGACCCTCCTAAGAGAGGGACCCCCCTCACCTAACCTAACCTAACCTAACCCCGCGCCGCAAACGAGCACAGACCTACCTTTGTCCTCTGACGAAAATTCGTCTAGTACTGAGCTCAGCTTGGACTGCACCGCTATTTATACCCTCTCGCGTGGTGTCGCGCCGCGATTCGCACGCGACGGCGCGAGTCGCGTTCGCGCAGCCGCTACACATACAAAATGTAACATTGTTGTCGCGCTACTCGTCGCGCGCGATTCGCGTCGTCGCGGCGCGACGACTCGTAGCGGCGCGACCGGTCGTCGCGCCAGTGTGAAAGGGGTTGCGTCGCGATTTTCACAGAATCGCCACCGCGACATGTCACGCTGTCGCGTCGCGCCTGTTTGAAGAAGCCTTAAAAGAGGTGTATTTTAAATTGAAGATTTCAGGGGAACATGATTTCAGCCTGAAAAGATTGTGATTTATTATTTGAGGGACAGTTTGGGGTCAAAAACAATGAGTCAGTAGATCGTTAAAAAGGTGATAGGTTCATCGCTAATCCTTGACACAATAAGTAAATATAGGTATCTGAACCTACTAAGTAAAATATTACACATCTCACTTGATATCATAAGATATATTTCGTTGAGGAATACCATTTACGTTTCCTAGTAAATAAACTAAATTAACTAAATAGGAACTTTATTGAAAGGTTTTGCATCTACACATTAATTGGTTTGGCTATTTATATGGAAGCAATGGATCCTTATCCAAATATAGCGTTACAATTGACTAGTTTCTTTCTTAATATGGTAATGTGATTCTTTGACGACTTGCGCTGCTTTACACGGTCGTTGGCAGAGATCCAGCCATAGCTGCATAAGGTTTTTATTTTTGGTGGGAAATCATCAAATAACTTCTCCCGCTCTGGGTGGAGCAGGAGGGCGTGTCAGACTTTTACTGACCCACCCGTATTCCCTCAGTTGCCTGTGTGCCAGGGCCCACGGTATCTCTTTCGAACAACCCGCACCCCTAGCAGGTAGCTGCATACGGTTAAGGTACCACTTGACAATTCAGTAACTTATAAGATATTGCCTACCCTTGCAGACTAATAAAAGGAACTTTTATATTTTTACATCGTTTTTTTCCTGTGAACCTAAACAGTTTCAGTCAACATCGACACCCTTGACAGCCAGGATAATCCCTGTTTTATGATCGAAGGGGGAAAAGTCTGGATACGTATTGGATAATTCTCCATTATACAGGATAAGTTTTAAACCAGTGCGCAAACTGTAACCATAAATTCAGCATATTATTCTAGACCCCCCAGCGCAGCGCAGAAATTTTTCTAGAATAATATGCTGAATTCATAGTTACAGTTTGCGCACTGGTTTAAAACTTATCCTGTTTACCTATGTGTGTATAACATTCCAACCCATGGCTAGTAAATATTGAGGGCTTGAGGCTACGGCTTGAGGGGTCCTCCTCAAATAAAAAAATCAGAATGTCACGGATATTAAAGGGTTTATTTTGCATAACATTTGGATATAGACTGCGAGTAGTTGAACTTCCCGTTCTTTTAATATGTGTTGGTACTTCATCACAATCAGCCTATAATGTTCCCACTGCTGGGCCACAGGTAGATATGTACTGACTAACACAACCACAAATTCGAATGGAAGGCGTTGAAGCTCCGATTTGTGCTTTCGGAACTTTGCAACATACCATCACGTATCGACAGAGCCACAAAAATAATTCGAGACAACGATGACTCATCACATTTTTTACCATTTTACCATACCGAACAGTTCCTATCACACATTATAGGTAGGTAGGTACTATTCTCTTCTATTATTCGATCCAACACATCAGCATTAATTATAATGCTACATTTCGAAGCGTATCGAAAACATTCAATTAGAAGTTCTACATTAGATCTCTGGTCTGATATTATTATTCAGAAATAGGGCGTCAATTTAAGCAATTGGCGCGTGTCTATGGTCTATGGTTCGTGCGTAGCGAACGTACCAACGTTTATCATTCTGTTCTGAAGCTTGAAAACAAGATGTGAGGACGCCTTTGTAAATGAAGACACCATATTTTATGATGCCTTGTGCGTTGTTACATTTAAAAACAAGTTTTGTAACGACTTTTTTCATTAGGTATACCCTCCGTGGCTATAACCAAGTAGGTTAGGTACACATAAGGGTGTTATGACTTGAGTACCTAATCTTACCAGTAGTAGGATAATTGGTAGAACAGATTGCAGAAATAATCTAGACTCTGGAGACTATGATTAATCTATGTTTTCAACCGTGTCTTTGTAAAAATCTGTCTGCTCGTTAAAACCACCAAATACTGGTATTTTTTTGTTTTGACACAAAATTAGTGATTAATGGTGTCACCGACCAGTAAATATGGTAGGTTAGATAGCTAAAATTTAATTTGACGAAGTCTTTCACCTAGCTAAAGGTCACTAAACCAGACAATAGATTTTCCATTATGGTCGCTATATTTGCATAAAGACGGCAACCTGATATCATTAAGTTGTCAACAACACGTTTCGTGTTCAGTGTACAACGTACAAGGTCTATGGTAATGTGGTATTAAAGAAGGAACCTACCCTCATATGGGTTCTGATAAGATCATCGCCACCACCACGTGCCCTTGTTAAATATATTGGAAAAAAGTTACGCGTAGTCTATTCCTATACTAGGTAGGTACTGCCTACATACGTGTAGGCAGTAGTAGTATAGTAGTGTAATAGACCAGTAAACATACGAATTAGCTTAGTAAGGCTACGCAAACATATTTTTTACATCCTATGCCTATCACAGATCTTTATTTCTGCCAAGTAACTGCCAGTCATCCTCATCGGTTTCGCAGGAGGATCTTGCTGATACCTAATTCTCCTGCTGCTACCACGGTTGTCTTTGGTCCTTTCGTATACGTTTCTCAACAAGGAGACACGCCTCTAAGCTGGTCTTTCCTTCATATAAGCTCTACTAACGAATCCTTTCTCTCTTTTTTTTCTCAGAGGGAATGCATTTCAGTCCACATCGGCCAAGCTGGCGTGCAAATCGGCAACGCGTGCTGGGAGCTGTACTGCCTGGAGCACGGCATCCAGCCCGATGGCCAGATGCCCTCGGACAAGACTCTGGGCGGCGGAGACGACTCTTTCAACACATTCTTCAGCGAGACCGGCGCCGGAAAGCATGTGCCCAGGGCTGTGTTTGTGGACTTGGAACCTACTGTTGTTGGTGAGTAGGAACAGCTGGAAGATGGACTTACGTTAAGGATGTAATGGTTTAGTTCCTAAGGTATACATACGAACGCCAGTACTGGCTCGAAGGACCAGATTTGGTTAATCAATTTCACAGACAACTTCTAATTTGTATTTAATGGATGTTTAATTTGTCTGCAATACAAAGTTATTTACGTCTGCCATGCAAATACCTTCATTAGGGCTAATTAACGCGTTAATACCTACACAGAAGATCGAAATCTGAATAATCTGAATTTGATGAATATTCTACAAACCTACATCATTTGTCTACCCGACAAGCCATCCTACATTTTCTTAGCTTATCTACTAATCCCGCTAAAATAAGACCTATACAAAAACATGTTAAAGAAACCGTGAGGCTATAAATTGAAGGCTTCTCGTCGACTTGTAATAGAAATGTATAATAGCCGGCGGGTATTGAACCCCGGCCCGCGCCTTTATTACTTCGAGTGACGGTCTATCATTACGCTACAGCACTAATAAGCACATCTGTCTTTCAGGAAATTAGCAATTCTTTTAGCTTCTGGAAGATCGTCTTGTAGATCTCGCAGGTTAACTTTCGATGAGGATGTGAAGTCTTTTTAACTTTCAATATTATTGTTATCACTTTTCGCGCGCCTTTAGTAATTATTATAAAGTTGTTAAGTGGTCAACCAGTAACGTTCGCCGACTTACCTAAGGACCAGGGGTATACACTTAGTAGATATTATTATTAATCGGACCAAATTCCCAACAGTGGCTGCGACTTAAAAAAAAATAAAGTAACCCTATAAATAGTTTGATGCCAAGGAAAATCAAACCCAGAACCTTACTAACTCGACTCAATCAATAGCCATACTTGAGACACGGCAAACCAAATACATGAATATTATAATAATCTCTAATGATCGACTGACAAAACAACACTAACTTCATACATTCGTAAAATCATAATATCAGTATAATGACAGGAAATTAAACTTAAGTGGAGGATCGACCTACAGAAAAAACGTCTAGACGAATAATTGTACATAGGCTTATGGGAAATAGTCAGGTCTAGGATGTTGACTTCTGATTGACATTTACCTTTTTGAATTAACCAAAATCTTAACTCGGAAGTTTTACCTTTGTTCAAGAATAGGTTGTTCGATATGACGCGAAAACTGAAATCTTACGGTTAAATATTAAAGAAAATGTGGTCATGTTGAGTTTATTTCCAGTCGCCGTCTTTGATATTTCTGGATAGACATATTTGACAACCTACATTAGATACAAGCTATACAAGAAGATGAAGATGAGGCAAAAAGTCAACTAAAACCAAATCTATGATTAACCACTTCACATTTGAAGACAGGAAGTTGTAATATTATTGTAAGAGCTTACACTTAAGAAGCTCTTTGCTGTCCTATCTTTATTGGCAGCCGTTCTGGGTCGAAAGTACTTAATTAGCCCTCAAGTGGTAGGTCAGGACAGCAGCACAGCAGGACCAGACAGCATTCATGTCAATAAAATTCGTCAAAAGGATATACTCAGATGTTTAACTTTTTATTCTATTTTGTACTTTTTGGTGACTCAAAAGTGAGTCAAACTTAAGTCTTAGGATGAACCATCTGTTGCCTGAATCATTTCTTTTTATTGCGTTTTTTTTCGGGATTGGGTTTCAGTCTGCACGGTATCATTGTTTTTCTAAAATTAAGACTCAGTGTTCTGCGAAAAGTTTTAAAAACAGCTGTTGTTCTGGCTACATTAACCTTGGCGATAAAGACAAATCGCTTTAGTCTTTGTATAAAAAACCAGCAAGCAAAATAAAACTTGTGACTGGTTAATCCTTGCAGACTGGCCATTCATAGCTCCACATGACAGAATAACATTCTCTCATACAAGGACCTAGATCCCACCGAAGTACTTTTTTACTCAAAAGTTTGATTTCGTTCAGCTAACTAAGTATATATTTTACTGAGTGTACATAAATAATAAAATAAAATAAATAAATATTTCGTCTTTTGACACACGACAAAGACCTCAAGACTAACTTCCAACCCTCTGTTTCCAGACGAGGTCCGCACCGGCACCTACCGGCAGCTGTTTCATCCGGAACAGCTTATCACTGGCAAGGAGGACGCGGCCAACAACTACGCCAGAGGCCACTACACTATCGGCAAAGAGATTGTCGACGTTGTCCTCGACAGGCTCAGGAAACTCGCCGACCAATGTACTGGACTTCAGGTGAGAGGATGAGAACAAGGGTTAAATTAGGCTTTCTAGCTGGTTACTGCTGTATCAGTGTCAACACTCTCAAATGCTGTAGGTAGTGGTCAGAGTGGTGAATAACATAATCGATGTTGTCAACTTCTAAGTCGAATTTTGCTGCGGCTTTCGTTAAGAGAATAATGTTCAGTGAAGTTAGGTTTTCTTTCTCACAAGAATTTAGGGTAGCTACAAAAATCTATAAACATGATACAAACTTGTGAGATGGTTTTACTTCAGCTAGCTAGACCATGGCCCAAATCTAGGTAAGGACCACATTATTTTATGAATGATGTGTCTTCATGTTCTGTCTTCAGTAAAAAATAAAATCTTTTTATAAACTTAATAAAACCGTTACCTACCTTTCTGCTCAGGGCTTCCTGGTGTTCCACTCCTTCGGAGGCGGCACCGGCTCCGGCTTCACGTCGCTGCTGATGGAGCGCCTCTCCGTCGACTACGGCAAGAAGTCCAAGCTCGAGTTCTCCATCTACCCCGCACCTCAGGTACGAAACGCTGATATAACTTACCTATTTCTAATTCTAATTATACACTTCGACTTATAAAGCATGCTGGAACATGTAATCTAACTGCAGAATTTAAAATTGCAAGTCGAAACAACGAGAAATAATTCATGTTTGTTTTGAAGGTTCCTACAGAGCTTTTAGATTTCCAAATATGTACTTATAAGTACATTCATACACTGTACTGTATGTATACTTTCTTAAACCTAAAACTTTAATTCAATGAGAAAAATCTGTAGGTCAACAGTACGTCAGTCTTACCTACTTGAAACACGAAACGAGCACTTACCTACTGCGCTATGAAATATAGCCCCAGTTTAGTACTCAAGTACTTTTTTCATCTCAGGTGTCCACCGCAGTAGTGGAGCCCTACAACTCCATCCTGACGACCCACACTACGCTGGAGCACTCGGACTGCGCCTTCATGGTCGACAACGAGGCTATATACGACATCTGTAGGAGGAACCTTGACATCGAGAGACCCACCTATACCAACCTCAACAGGCTTATTGGACAGGTAGGTGTAAAGGGACTTTTTATACTTAGTCTAGCTATTTCCTAAGAAAGGCGGGACTTTAGGTCGTACAAAGTACCTAAACTCATTCTCTTTTGATGTTTGAGGACATCAAAAGAGAATGAGTTTAATTAATAGAGGTAACTGAATTTACTTTGTCAGTAGGAATATACCTACCACCTTTGCTACGCCCTAAATATTTTTTTATGGTAGGCAGAGGTTTTTAGTCATTCCTCTTCAGCTGGTCCTTTTGAGTCTTTCCCACGAAATATGGTATTTCCTCTGAAGATTTGAGTCGCTCCCCTACCGGGAGCATTAGCCTGCAAAGTAACAATTTATAGTTTTTGCAGCGCCTGTAGGATTCCTCCTAAACTCACGTGCCTGTTTAAAAGTTTTGCCTGATGTACCTACCATGACATGACATGTGTGCAATAATTTCAGTAATAGACGACCGTAAAAAAAGGCTTAACACTCTAAAATCAAATCTTCCTTACCTTTCGTTTTCTAACAAGTAACAATCTAACTTTTCCCACCTTTCCAGATCGTGTCCTCAATAACCGCATCGCTCCGGTTCGACGGCGCGCTGAACGTGGACCTGACGGAGTTCCAGACCAACTTGGTGCCGTACCCACGTATCCACTTCCCTCTCGCCACATACGCCCCTGTCATCTCCGCTGAGAAGGCCTATCATGAACAGCTCACCGTTGCCGAGATCACCAATGCTTGCTTCGAACCAGCCAACCAGGTTAAAAAACCATCAATACCTACTTATAAAAGTACTCATTGGCTGACTCGTCAACGCCCGGCCAAACCCTTGGACTTGAAAGCTGTAATTTTGCACAGAGGTTCACTTTATGATGTAGACTATGTAGTGTACTGTGTAGTACTTAGGTGTATGGAATAAAGTAGAATTTTTCGAAAATCCCACGTGATTGGGACCACTGTCAAAACGCTTGTAAAGTGCTAGTCACTTATAATTGGGAACTTTCCTATTACCCTTGGAAGTAGGTATGCCATAGTCAACTGCAGCGTTGTTTTTAAAAACTGCTATCGACCTCATCCACTTTAACTTTGACATATTTTTTTTATTCGTTACAGATGGTAAAATGCGACCCCCGCCACGGCAAATACATGGCCTGCTGCATGTTGTACAGGTAATTAAATTTCTTATAGCCACGTCTCTAGGGACTGAATCCTAGTAGGTAAGTACCTAATTCCAACAAAGACCATCGATTAGAGCATCGTTTTAAAACCAAACTTTTCTACGACAGAGGTGACGTCGTGCCTAAAGACGTGAACGCCGCCATTGCCACCATCAAGACCAAGAGGACCATCCAGTTCGTAGACTGGTGCCCCACAGGATTCAAGGTTAGACCACGTGTTTTTTGCCACTTCATGCTGCTATCGCATAAATATGCATTGTTTTGACCAAGGGTGATGAAATTTCGAATTGGCGTGGGGTAGGTACTATAACTAAAAAGTGTAAAATAAAAACATTAAAAAAAAAAACAACCGACTTCCGGAAAAACACCACAAAGTGAAAAATAACTTTAATTTCGGAAGGCGGTGGCAAAAAATTTAAATAGGTACTCATCCAAAGTCAGACTTCCGAAATTAAAGTTATTTTTACACGCTTTATATTAGCTTCACTTGTATGTCAGTATGTAACTCTCCGTGGGTAATTTGCGCGCCTGCGGCCTTCCTTGGTTCTGGTAGCCGTTTCTCAGGCTCCCTCTCCGAAATCGAACTCTGATTCCCCGTATTTATAATATTTATAAATAATTATTTTATTCTCACTAATAAATAATTTACACGCTTTATATTAGCTCGGGTTGTATGTATGTATGTATGTATGTAACGGAATCTTTGAGCGCGATTTTGACCCACTTTAAACGGTCAGATTTCATTGAAACTTTGTAAACTTGTCGACGACCGATGACAATTTACTAATTTAAAAAAAAAATGGGAAAAAAAACACGTTTTGTAGTTAGCAGAACTAAAAAATAGAAAATAAATAATAGTTTAAAAAACTAAAAAACACGCTTTAAAAACCAAACTAAAAAAGGAGAAAATAATTTAATTCAATTAAAAAGCGTGGGGTGCTTGACATTAATTGATAATAAAAATACCTCAAAAAGCACCCCACGCTTTTTAATTGAATTAAATTATTTTCTCCTTTTTTAGTTTGGTTTTTAAGTTTTTTAAACTATTATTTTTCACTTTGTAGTGTTTTTCCGGAAGTCAGTTGTTCTTTTTTTTTTAGTTTTTTCACTTTGTACCTAGTGTTTTTTCCGGAAGTCGGTTGTTTTTTTTTGGGAAAAAGATTTAATTTCTCACTTTTTAATTAGAGTACCTACCCCACACCAATTCGAAATTTCATCATCCTTGGGGTCATAACAATGCATATTTATGCGATAGCAGCAATCGCGGTTGATTTGCTGTCATGTTTTGAAGAGTTCCGTTGTCTGTCTCCGAAACGCATCAGTAGATCTAAATGAAATTTAAATGGGACTATTTAGAAATAAACCCCTTTCGAACAAACGTTGTTAATGCCTATAACATTTGAGGGTTGCCCTCGATTTCCCTGGGATTCCATCATCAGATCCTGACTTGGTACCACTTCAAGAGTATATACTCTTTCAAATAGAAAAAGAATTTTAAGAATCGGTCCACAAATGGGGAAGAAATCGGTGAACATACATAAAAAAATATATATACATATAGTCGAACATAGATCCTCCTCTTTTTTTGAAGTCCGTTAAAGATAGTTACAAAATAGGGGCGATAGCTCTGTTCCCTGTTATGACTTTCCCAATTTCCTCTTCTTATCGACCTAATAGCTAGCAGTATAAGTTATGTGTATGCTAAACTTGAATGTGTCTGTGCGCAGGTGGGCATCAACTACCAGCCCCCGACCGTGGTCCCTGGAGGTGACTTGGCCAAAGTACAGCGCGCCGTCTGCATGTTGTCCAACACCACTGCTATTGCAGAGGCTTGGGCTAGGTATGTATCACCTTTACAAAGAGTGTTTATAAAGTCAATTAGAAATAAGTACCTCATTACTACGACATAACATCCCGCCTTGTTTCCCCAAAGGCTTATACAGAGGTCTTAAACATGACTGGCGAAATGTGGGTGTCAACTAGTACACCCACATGTCACCATTTATAGGGGCGAGCCTTATCCCATCAACGGGGCTCAAATCCAGACTCAGGGCTGCTACTGAGATACACCACATGGAAAAACCCAATACCATTTTGCCCGCCTTAGGGATCGAACCCAGGATCTCATGCTCAGCAGTAGCGCTTCAGATCAGGAGAGCAACGAGGTAGTCACAACTCTACACTAGACCAAAGAGACAGCCACAACTCTGCACTAGACCAAAGAGGCAGTCACAAATCTGCACTAGACCAAAGAGGCAGTCACAACTCTGCACTAGACCAAGAGGCAGTCACAACTCTACACTTTAATGTACTTACATTCTTTGTAACTGGCTTGGAACATTCCAGACTGGACCACAAGTTCGACTTGATGTACGCCAAGCGCGCCTTCGTCCACTGGTACGTCGGCGAGGGTATGGAGGAGGGAGAGTTCTCCGAAGCTCGTGAGGATCTGGCTGCGTTGGAGAAGGACTACGAAGAGGTCGGAGTGGACTCCACCGAAGGAGAACTTGACGAAGACAATGAGTACTAGAAACCTGACGAAATGATCGACTTCAGTCTAGATGTGCGGCGTTTCAGAAGTATTGTCTTGTCATCTTTGTTTAGTCGATTTTATATTATCTGTTGTACCAGTGTTTTTATAACGGACTGAAGGACCAGATGAATTATAGCTTGGATAAGGAGATAAGGCCAACTTTTGATAGGATTTTACTGATACCTTTGGTATTTGATTGGATAAATACAGCTTTATGTCAACTGGTCCTTTTAGTCGGTTAAGCAATACCAACTTTAGTCGATCATAGAGTGTACTCAATCAATGGCGTTTTTGTATTCCATCAATATATTTTTAACTCGATGCCGTCAAAATAAAATAATAAGTTTAATAATAATGTAATACGTAATTTTGTGCCTAAGGTGAGCTTGGTTGAGTGTGAGACCAGTTTAAACTTTTGAGGAAAATAACTTCCATCAAGTTGAAACTTAAAGTTTGACTGTGAGTGTAACAAAATAATTTGCATTTATTAATTTTAAAAGAATTCGTGATAATCTAACATTCTTGGGATTTAGATGTACCTATAGTTTATATCATTAATATCGTAAGCTAACTTATTTTATGCTTCGGAAAAGAAAATTTGTGTTTGAGAATAATAATTTATTTTTTATGCACAATAAAGTTTTTTTACACATAACGTCTTCGTTTTATTCTAATTCTAATAATAAAAAAGTCAACATTAGTACATCATTTTTTTATTCATGTACAAAACATTATTTTTACAATCACAACTATTAAGTCACAATATCAATATTATAAAATGGCTCAAAATAACAAACGACCTAATAAGACACAAACCGTAAAAGTTGTTACAAAAAGATCTTATACAACGTGTTCCTTTTGATATCTCATAACTCTAGGGTATTAATGAGATTATGTCAATGAATCAGTGGTTTTTATATTTTTTTTTCTTGAATACTGGGGTGTAGGTTTCCTTGATAAGTAAGAGTTTTGTTTTTTCAAATCAATCATTGAAATTAAAAACTAAGAATATGCGACGTTGTCATAATATTTCACGTAAATTACCCGTTTTACATAAATTATCGTGACGTCAAATTATTTGATATGAGATGGGTAAAGAAAAATGAATAGTCAACAAATAATTCATATGTCACTCGATTCTTTGAAATGTTCTCATTAATACCCTAGAGTTATGGGATATCAAAAGGAACACCTTGTATAGTTAAATGCCATCAAAACATCGTAGATATAATGGTTCAAAAACAATGTAAAAGTTCACGTAACACAAAAGATTGGTATACAAACAAGATATTAACATCTTTACAGGCAATATTCATGATGATAACTTTTTAAACAGAAAACTCACTCAGACCAATTAAGTTAATTAAGTACTCATCACATAAACAAAATGGCTAAAGAAGCCGTAGTTAGCAGTCAGCATACCAATCTTTTTAGCTGACTGTACAGTCACTTATAGCGCCATCTGTTGATCTTTGTCATTACTTTTATGAAAATCAATGGCTCCTACACTTAGAGTAATTTAGGACATTGGACTCATTATTCCCATTTTTAGTCAAGTCAATTCTGATATTTAGCTACAGAACTCATCTTTTATGCATACCTAATATCCAAAACGATAAGGGATTCAATAAAATCCAAATTTTGTGCATCCAATTGAGATATAAATAGACATCATTTTGTGAAGCCATTACATTGGCATTGTGACATTTACTACACGTAGTCTGTAAGCTATTTACAAAAGTACGTTTGTAAAACAAGTGTGAAGTAAAAATAATAAATTCAACTAATTGAGATCTTATTTATGATTGTTTGTTGAAATGGAAGTAGGAACATTTGTTTTCTGAAGTCATATGTGGCCCTCAAAAAAGGATTGAATTCGATTTTTATGCAATTTAAATTGATTTAATGATACTGATAGTTCATGAACATTAGGCTGATATTGCTGGTAAAATAATTTACATTTCACATTTTTTTCAAGCATAAGCAAAATAATATTTGTATTAAAAATGGCGTGCATGATTTAGGCACTGTATACGATGCCAATGTAAAGTAGCTATAAACAAATACTATCAAATATGACTATGATCTCTTCTATTAACCATGAATTATCATGTTTAACATGATAACATACATTTATTTTTTATTTTATTCACAGAGTAGTTAATAAATGGAGTACTAAAGTGTCCGACGACTGGATATGTGACTGTCCCACATATGTCTAACCGACGGCACTAGCGCAGAAGTGGCCTCACTCTGCTATTATAGCAGAGCTGAGTGTCTGGAGCGAAGGAATGTGCGTATGCGCGAATTGAGTTAATTCAGTGACACAGAAAAAGCTGACATCTTTTTAAGCCGTTGTAAATATCAGTTTTGTTCCGTCCCGAAAAGAGGTTTGTTGTATTCGTACTGTACGGATTTACATTTCTACTTCTCATCAGTCACTGAAACAATAATGGCTCTAACGGGGCTGGTACAGCCTCTGTATCTATATAATTAACCGTTTAATTGACCATTCCATTAGAACAGCTGACAGATGATTTATTTGTAACAGCTTCCCCAGAAAACCTCTATCACAAGGATAAAGACGACAAACATTTCCTTATAACTTTTGACTTAAAAAGTGCACTCCATTTACTCACTACTCCAGCCAAACCCATCGGCCACACAGCGGGCCGCGCGCAGCTAGTGGGGCTTGTGCTTGTGCAGCAGGTCGCTGGGCGCGGCCGCGTCGCGCGGGAACCAGCCGCGGGAGCCGCGCGACGCTGCGCCCGCGCCGGTGAGCTTCTCGCCGAATAACCAGTGTCTGTGGGGGTGGGAATAGATAAAAGTATTAGTAAAATCTTTATTGACACTAAGATTTTACACGTTAGCTTAGACTGTAGCCCATGTGGTACAAGTTAACTTGCTGGAAACGAAACTAAGGCACGGCAGGCTTAGCATGACGGTTTCTATTTCTACAAAGAATAGACACAGTTCTTTCCATACAAAGTGACATTTCCTTTGTCCATTTTTGACACCGCACCGTTAAAATCCTTCTACAATCTGTCAATGTGTGTCTCGTTTCTAACGATTTTTAACCGACTTCAAAAAGGAGGAGGTTCTCAATTCGTCGGAACCTTTTTTTATGTATGTTCCCCGATTACTCGAAGATGGCTGGACCGATTTGGATTTTTTTTTCTTTTGTTTAAAAGGGTATACTTCCCAGGTGGTCCCATGATCATCAAGTCAGGATCTGATGATGGGATCCTGGAGAAATAGAGAGAACTCTTCAAATTTTATAGGCACACGAAGTGATTTAGGTATTTTTTGGAAGAGTACTTTTTGAGTAGGTCTTTTTGTTTGTAGACTTTTTCAGATGAAAGTTTTCTGCCCAAAACGTCAAAATCACACTGACAATAAACGTTTACTCGAAGCCCACAGAGTATATACGGTTATCTACAAAATCATGATTCGTTTTATAATAATATGTATAAACAAATATTTATTTTCTCTTCCACAAAGGCGCCTTAAATGTATAAAGATTACAATATCTGAATAAATCCTTTGTGAGAGACTGGTATCTGCACTAGGAAGACCTGTCACTGTCACATTACCAGCCCCCCCCCCCCCCCCCACAAAATCAATGTATGAGTATATCTTAAAGATAGTAACAATAAATTTTTAACCTTTGGTAGTCCGGAAACATTAGCGAAACTAAAATAAAGAAATAAAAAAGATACAAAAAACAAAAAAAGTTGTTAAGTGTGTTTGTGTGGTACTGAGTGGTGTGGTGTAGTGTAATGTAGTGTAGCGTGAATTGGTGTGGTCGTGTGGTGCAGTGTAGTGTGGTGCGGTTTGGTGTGGTGGGTTACAGTATGGTCTTGTGATGGACAGGCTGAAAACACATTTATGTTAAAATAATTAGGAGACTTTCAGTGCTAGCGTAATCAAGGTTCAGTAGATTGGTGAGAACTTGCTTGCACTTTGATTTAGTAAGGGCGTATATTTTGAAAGTCGAGTTTATTTCATTGTATAAATAACTGCCAAGAAAACAAAAGTTGCGTTGCGAAAGACTACTTTTACATAGTTGAGGAGAACAGACATTTGTCTTAATGAAGAATGTTTACGCAAGATTGTTTGAACGATAAACAGTTGTCGAACAGTAAGGACCTTGCACTTTTCGTAGAGTTCAGAGGTAGGGTGAAAAAACGATAAAGCATGGGCCACCTTGAGCACTGCTCTTTGGGCTTGCTCGAGTTTAATCATAAAAGATTTAGGGGCGCCACCCGAAACAGAGATGCAATAGTTTAGTACAGATTGTTCAAGTGCAAAGTAAACTGTTTTAAGAACTTTCGAATCTGCAACACGTCGTAGGCTTTTGAAAATGAAGATAAGCTTCAAGATTCTCTTCGACAATAGATCGAAGTGGGAATTAAAGTTTAGGTTTTTGTCAATAGTTACACCAAGGTACTTGAGGGAGTCCATTTTTTCAAATTTTGGGCATGAGCATGAGTAGGAAGAGCTGTTGTTACACGAGTGGGCCGTGATATTTAGTAATGGGATTTGAGCGAGGTGAGTGTTTGTTAGTGTAAATGTTTAGCCAGGCCATGACTAGCGAGAAATCCATCTGAGCAAAGTGGTACACTTCCTCCCAAGTATTTCCATAGAAAACAAGAGCCGTGTCGTCCGCGAAAGTATTCTATAGTATCTTGCCGTTAATAAGGTTTAACTGGTAGAGGTCATTAATAACGAATGAAGATTAAAAAGAGGGTAGGCCCTAGAATACTCCCCTGTGGAATACCGATATTGACTTCACAGTCATCACTCAACCACTCATCAACCACAACACGTTGAGCTTTCCCATTTAGGTAACTTTCGAACAATAGCTTTTCGCCACGAAATCCGAGGTGTTCAAGCTTCTTCAGTAAGAGTGGCGCAGAGACAGTGTCAAAAGCCTTCGCCAAGTCGAGGGAAATCATAAGAACCTTTTTCCTCTCATCCAACCTAGAAACTATGGTATCGGTAAGTCGATGTATAGCATCGCTAGTTGACCTGCCTTGACAAAAACCATATTAATTATTCGATAAAACTTTGTTTGTTTCTAGATATTTGGTGAATTGCTTGTTAATAACTTTCTTGAGAATTTTGGATAGTGTAGGCAAAATGGATGTTTGACAGTAGTTATTGACACAATCCCTGCTACCAGACTTGTGGATTGGGTGAACTAGGGATTTCTTGAGATCCGAGGGAAATTCACCAATGAATAGACAGATATTGCAAATGAACACACTAGGATCAGATAATTATGTTACAGTATCTTTTAATTAGTTCACTGGGAACGTCGTCACACTTAATGACACGAGTGATTTTAAGAGATGCTATGATGATTTTGATCTCATCCACATCAGTGGGCAGAAGGACAAAAGAAAAGAGACAGGGATAGAACAAGTCTGATATGTGGCAGGGTCGAACCCTGTGATAGAACCCACTAAAGACTTACCGATTCCTACAAAGTATTATTTATCTCATTGACAGAGTTATTGGGCTGATTTGGATCGATCAGATCCATGGGTGGATTTTTCTGTTTAGTGGTGTAGATATTGTTTTGATGGGGTCCCACAACTTCTTAGTGTTGGCTTGACATTTAGAGTGCAGCCTTATTATACTCTTGTCAAACGTTTTTTTAGAATGTTATTACAAAAATTACGATAGCGGGTATAGGTTATTTTTACAACTTCACCATTAGGATGCTTTTTGGACTTCAGATGAAGATTGTCTCGATTTCGCATGCATCGTGGTAGTCCAGGAGTAATCCATTGCTTAAAATTAGTCACTTACGTCTCGGAACAGTGATCTTTTGAGTACAAGTCATAATCAAAGTTTTGAACGCATAACTGTGATAATTAATAGAAGAACATACACAAATCAAAAAAGTTTGTGATCACTAGCATAAGCTGATATAATTTTTTTAATTGAACTTTATCAAGAAAAAATCTTAGTTGTGTTTTCTTTAAATAGAAATATGTACCCTGTTTGAAATTAAAAAATAAAAGCATTTTTTAATTTTGTTTAACATAGAATGAGTAATTAATCATAATGTAATTGTAACAGAAGTTTGATAGAAAGAAAAAGACTGTTTAACCAAACTGAAACAACAATTTATTAATAAAAGGTTTATATTCAATATAATATAACTCCTGCCCTGGCTCGAACACATGCGGTGATTCTCCTAGGCATGCTGAGAATCAAGTTATCCAGCATTTCTTGGGGTAACCTGTCCCATTCTTGAATAGCAGCTTCCCTGAGCTCTGGCACTATCTGGGGACGTGGCTGACAGTTCCAAACAGCTCCCTTAAGAGCATCCCACGCGTGCCCTATTGGGTTTAAGTCAGGTGAGCCGGCAGGCCAGTCTAACCTTGTGATGTCGTATTCTCGGAGAGCAGCATTGACTCGTTGAGCTCGATGGGCGGGCGCATTATCATCGACCAGTACAAATTGGTGCCCATGGTTTACTCGGAATGGTCTGACAATTACATCAATAGCAACTGCTCTATACATGTCTGCCGTCTTGAAGCCTCGATACGGGATCAAAGGCGTTCTAGCTCCAATCATAATACCACCCCAAAAGGACACCAATTCCCCGCCTTGCTAAACTGTTCCAGTGGCAGTTCTTTGCCTTTCACGGTCTCCTGGTCTTCTCCAGTCACGGACACGTCAGTTATCTGGATGAGTACTGATTCGCGATTCGTCAACGAAGAGACAGTTTTGTGAGAGAATGTTTTCTTCTTCATTTTGCCGAAATTCAGAGGAGCTCGCCAAGACCTCTGTGCGCGTATTCCAGCCTGGTGCAAGCAATTCCGAATGGTCTGAGTGCTAACTTCAAGCCCAGAGGCGGCCCGAACTTCTGCTTTTATTTTAGTAGCGTTGATTGTTGGGTCACGGACTGCCAGCAATCTAATACTGCGCTTTTGGACAGCAATCAAAACGGTTGGGCGGTCACTGCGGGGTCGGACAGCAAAATTACCCATCCCGTGGTACCTCTGCAACGTGGTCACGACACAGGATTGGGATATAGCAACTCTACGTGCTATTTCTCTCGTGGTGTATCCTTCTTCTGATAATCCTCTTGGCATTTTTTCAATCACAACTTTCCGCGAAAAAGGATTTTAAATCCGGTAAAATTGACTATATCAGATTTCTGAATGAGCGTAAGCTAGGACTGAAAGCCTTTTTATATGGAAAAACAATTGAACTGTTTTATTATTTTATATTCTAAATCTATATTTTTAAATAAAGAATCTAAAAAGAAGAAGAAATCATAATATAACCTACCGTAACAAAAAAGATTTAGATTTTTCAAAGTGATCGCAAACTTTTTTTGATGTGTGTAGCTATCTTCTCCTATTTAACACATCTGGTATTACCGAGCCTTGCTCGTTTTTTTTTGGTTTGACGTATTCTAAAACTGAAACCTAGCTAGATCGATTTATCGCCCCCGAAAACTCCTGCATACTAAATTTCATGAAAATCGTTGGAGCCGTTTCCGAGATTCAGATTATATAATATACATATATACAAGAATTGCTTGTTTAAAGCTTGCCTTATCTAATCTAATAAGATTAGATATATTAGATAAGGAAATAATTTGTAATATTTTTCGTTCCGAACTTTGACTTTCCGGTACTTTGACACTTTGAAACAATTGTTGTAGTTGTCTATAAATCAGTAGAAATTTAGAATCAAACAGAAAAAAAATCCTATTCAAAACTAGGAATTTTGAGCCGAATCACATATTGTTAAAGAGTGAATTTCGTAAAAAGTGCAAATGACTCTTTCTATGTTGGTGCCGTCGTACTGTCTAAACGGAACGTCATTTTTGTCTATTCTTCAATCGAAAACCCGGTGGTCATGCTAAGCCTGATTTTTTATCGTTGTACAGTAAAAGTCATAAGTGGATTACCAATTTAAAAAAGCAATAGACTGACACTTCGGCTTAACTTACGACCTTCTTATAATAAGTTATTTCTATACTATAGACACACACACTCTCATACACATCTACAAATGATTGTATTTCATAAATTCAACCATTAAAGTAGATGGCATGATAGCTTAGCGGTTACCATACTTACGTTAGCGCGTTTGTGCGTAGCGAGTCGCGGGTTCGAATCCCACGCGCGGTGATAGTCTTTTTATTGTTTTAAAAATCGCTTTTGACTATAGTTTCTTGTTCTGTTCGTCTTGTCCACTAAACTTGTAAAACTTTATGATTATACCCACAGAAACCTAAATAAATTTAAATGATATTAAGGTGCAGTTAACTTACGACTCATTCACCGCGACTAAATAGAACGGTGTTGTTTGTTATTGTGTGCTAGTGACGTGTGTTTAATCTATCAGCGGTGTTCTAGTTCATTTTAAAATGTAAGCATATTTAAATATAGAAATGAAAGCGAATATTATTGCGCTGCATAAAACCGGACTTAATATATCACAATTATCTGATAAAACCGGACTGAGTGTGAGTATTATGATTTCATTATTTTAATAAACATTCATCTAATTAAAGTATAACTGCTGATCCTTGTAGTTATTTTTTGAAACGTTTAATAAATATCATAAGGTCTAAATAGAAGAAAAATATCAAATTTCAAAGTAAATTTATTTCCTAGATTTTTGAACGATGAAAATAACATTATACTTAATTAATATTTGTATGAAATTTCTATTTGAAACAATTTTGTTTCTAAATAGTAATACATATTAGCATGCATTTTGCTTAGTAGCCTAACAGTACCCCTTTTTTGTTTTAGTGAAATATTGTGAATCGGTGGGTGAAAAGATATGAGGAAGGGAG
This sequence comes from Antitype chi, assembly GCA_947359405.1. Taxonomy (NCBI): domain Eukaryota; kingdom Metazoa; phylum Arthropoda; class Insecta; order Lepidoptera; family Noctuidae; genus Antitype; species Antitype chi. The sequence goes on from OX375815.1 coordinate 708,589, forward strand.
TAGCCTTGCCTGTCGAAAGCAAAGTGGAAGATACCAGCTCATAAAAAAGGCGCAGCAACAGCACATGTTCAGCGAATATGAAACAAGTAGTTTTAAAACGACAAGACATTTTGCTAAATTATTCGACACGTCTTTACGAACCGTGCGCCATGCACTTCACACAGAAGGTTTGCATCATCGAAAACCAGCTCAACAACCAAATTTAACGGGAAAAAACATTAACATTAGAATATAAATTACAAATATTTATTGATTTTAGTAATATTCAAATAATATTGTGTCATATCCGTAATATGGATTATTTTGAGGTTTAGTTTCAATCTTCTTTTCGTAATGAAAATGAATACTTAAGCTATAACCTCAATAAGTCCTATTAAATACGATTTGTTAATTTTGAGGTTTGTGATACAACAAACTCTCTCGCAGTAGAATAAAAGTAGTATTACTGAGTCATTTAACTGTATTGTGACAACGCGTCTGCATTTGTTATATTTACGTGGGTAGATTTGTGTAGATTATTGTGGTTTCCTTCGAGTACCCACACACGGTAGAAATGACAGCACAATATTATTATATTACTAAGATACAATATTTTAAGCTTGATTATCATAGTTGACCAATTAGCTACTTTACTTCAATAAATTGTTATTTATGAGAAACTAAACTGTTTTAACAAAAAGTTATTATTAGTTATGTTTATACTTCATAAAATTATAACGAATAAACATTTTGTAATCACTTATTAAACATTTTTATTCTTAATCCTTTATTTAAATAACAATATAAGTAATAAAAATAAAAAATCTCGTTTATTCATTTATCGCATAATAATTAATAAAATAAAAATATTTTATTACTTTTATGATAAAAGAACAGAAGAAGATTATTGTTGAAAAGAAAAATAAAATCTCATCGCGAGATTCGAACCCAGATCTATGAGTTTCTTAATCCCAAGCGATATGTTATGAGCCATCAGAACTTGATATTACTGTTTGAATTTTAGCAATGGTATGAACGGACCAAGGTCATACGTAATTACGTACTATGTGCGATGGTATGTTTTTTGTTTCATTCGACGCCAGTGTGTGAGCTCTGAGGTGTGCGTTCTGTGTTGAGACATCACTTATACACACAGCTGTAGGTACGGCCTGGACCGCGAGTTTATAGCAATATAACCCTTAGTATGCTATTGGACTTATGACTCCTTACTGTACAACTGGATGTGGGTAGCAGCAGACCGGTCGAAGTGGAGGAGCTTGGGGGAGGCATATGTCCAGCAGTGGACGTCTTTCGGCTGAAATGATGATGATGTCAACTGTCCTTGCTAGCAGTTGCCCATCAATTCAGGTTGTCCATTAATATAAATGGATGGCTTGGTATTAACGGGACAGATTTATGTGTCTGGTTGTTAACCATTGTTGTTGACCAAGAGTTATAGTAGTGCATATTGCAACGTGAAAAACTCCAGTCCAGCTTTAATTCAATACTGTTAATACTGTTATCAGTTCAATATTGATGAAACTGCCTTTATCAGCAGCGTGCACTCACCGCCGGTGGCGTGTGGCCCGCACGACGTCTCCGCGTGCCAGCGCCAGCCTGGGCTCGTCGGAGCAGGGCGCGGCCAGCGCGGCCCGCGGCCAGCTGCACACGGGCAGCCAGCGCCCCGAGTACTGCTCCGTGGCCGTGTACAGGCGCGAACGGACGAGCTTGTCTTGTTTCTGGGCTTGTTGTTCACGCTGGGTAAATGTCACTTACAGGTTAGCATAAGGTTTAAATTGCAATATATAATTGCAAAAAAATTAAGATTATGTGAACATATTCTTATTTTTCTCTTCGTCTTGCACAATATTGTCTACATTTCGTTTTCGCTTCTTCTTTGCAGTGGGACAATACAGACTGTTTATTTATTTATTTTCGCAGATCTGTTGGAAAAAGTTTCGCAGTTTGTACCTTTGTACTCAAATAAATTATGTCGTATCCCTTTGTATTTTTTTACTGTGTACAGACGCCAGCACATCAAGCTACCCCAATCTGTCAAATTCCTTTGATAGATTTTAAACTTTATAACATAAGCCTAAGATTAATGTTCAATAGGGTATTACACTCATTTTTGAAAAGTGTCTTAATTAGATTCTAGAGTGCTAATAAGCCACTAAAAAAAACACAACATTTTTTTTAAATCGATTAGTGCCATAAAGATGCATTTAAATTTTACATTTTCAAATTTCGCGCGTAATTTGACAAAAACGCTGGACGCAGTAGACGCCATATTGCTCTGTGGGTATGACGTCAGTTTGCTAAAAACAAATGCGCTGATATTTTGTATGACAATTGTTTATAGTTTAAAAAATGAGTTATTTTACTACTTAGCGTTGCTAGTTTGCTGTTCCTGAATGCAAAATAATATTTAAATAAAAATTACTTTGGTTACGAAAATAATAAAAGTACAAAGTTGCTCAGTTGACATGCCGAATGACAAAATAACATGGCGACTACTATTTCATGGTGTTCAAACACAGATTAAAAAAACTGAAATCTTTAAATATTGTATTTTAAAATTTATTTTCTTGTTTTATGAATTAAAACTAACATTTTCCGACTGCATTTTGCCTAAGCTATCTCAATAATATATTTTTAGATTTTCTCGTATAGAGTAACATACCCAATTGGGAAAATTTTACAGTTTGGGGTAGCTTGATGTGCTGGCGTCTGTACATAAAAAAATAAAAATTACGAGATATAACAAATACATTTTTTAATGTAACCATTCTCGACTTATATGATCAGCATGCCCCTATCCGACGTGTCAAAGTAAGGTATAACCCTGCACCATGGATAACGCTGCAAATTAAAGAGCTTATGGCTCGCAGGGATAAAGCTAAGAGCAGGTATAAGCGCAGACCGTCAGAGCTTAATCTCTCTTATTACAAATCCTTACGTAATCGCTGTAGTCACCTATGTCAAGATGCTAAGAGACGCTATTTTCACGACCAACTCAGTAACCGCAATTCATCTGACGTTTGGAAATTTTTCAAATCTGTAGGAATAGGCAAGTCACCTGCCAACCAGTGTAAGGATGTGAATCTCAATGATCTCAATAAACACTTCTCTCTCCTTCCCTTTTCTCTTGATCCGTTTATCAAAGCTGCGACACTAGAGAGTCTTGCTAGTTTGCCGTTACCACAATGTTCTCATTTTAAGCTTAGCTATGTTACTGAGGATGACGTTAAGAAATCTATTCTTGCAATTACTTCTTCAGCAGTCGGTAATGATAAGTTGTGTTCAAGAATGATAACTCTTATCCTTTCCTCGTTACTTCCTGTTCTCACTCACATTTTCAAACACTCATTTTCCTCTTGTTCCTTTCCGTCAGTTTGGAAACAGGCTCATATTATACCTTTACCTAAAACTAATAATCCTACTTTATTAACCCACTTTAGACCTATTTCTATTCTTGCATTTCTATCTAAAGTTCTTGAGCACATAGTTCATAGACAACTATCATGTTTCCTGGCATCAAACTCGTTGATTTCCCCTTTTCAATCCGGTTTTCGCTCGGGTCACAGTACTGTAACCGCGCTTCTTAAAGTAACTGACGACATCCGTTGGGCAATGGAGAACAAATCCCTTACTGTTCTTGTATTGCTTGACTTTAGTAGCGCCTTCAACTCAGTAGATTTCGACATTTTGATAGGTATCCTCCAATCTATCAATTTCTCTTCTTCCACTTTAGCCTGGTTCAATTCTTATCTTCGAGGACGCTCTCAGTGTGTTCGCCTGGAGGAGTCCTTCTCCAATTGTTGTAGCCTCACTGAGGGTGTTCCTCAGGGTAGCGTTCTCTCTCCTCTTCTGTTTTCAATTTTCATAAACCTTGTTACCACAGTAATTTCCTGTAGTTTTCATCTCTACGCAGATGACTTGCAGCTTTACCGGCATTTTACTTTAGCTGACGCGGGCTCTGCACTTGCTGCAATTAATCTTGACCTGGCATGCATCAGCGTCTGGGCTAAGTCATTTGGTTTGCAAATTAACCCTACTAAATCCCAGGCCATGATCATAGGTAGCAGATTCGTTCGCAAAGCGGCTGATGTTGCATCTCTGATACCTTTATATCTCGATGGTGTTCGTATTGACTATACCGAAACCGCTAAAGATCTGGGTTTAGTTATCGACTCCAATCTTTCGTGGCGTGTTCAGGTCAATGAGGTCAGTCGAAAGGTAAATTTCTCATTCCATTCTTTGAAATGCCTTCAAAGTCTCCTGCCTTTGAAGACTAAAATTTATTTGGCACAAACACTTATTCAGCCGATTATAGATTATGCCGACGCCTGCTATTTGGATGCTACTGAGGAGCTATTAAACAAGCTTGAGCGCCTGCAAAACCTGTGCATTCGCTTTGTTTTCGGTCTTCGAAAGTATGACCACGTTTCTCACCTTCGCAAGGAACTCAAGTGGCTCCCTATCCGCCTTCGCAGGAACACTCGGATTTTATGTCTCCTTTTCAACATCATACACAACCCTTCTTATCCTTCCTACCTGCGTGAGCGTTTTTCTTACGCTCGTCCAAGCGACGCACCGTGTAGATCACACCTTAGATCCCTCCTTAAATCCCATCCCCATAAAACTAGTTATTATTCTTATTCCTTCTCTGTCCATGCTGTAAGATTGTGGAACTCACTTCCGCCTAGCACTCGTGACTTGAAAACTATTTCACTATTTAAATGTCGAGTAAAAGAGCATTACCTTTCCTCTTGATTGTTTATGTATTATAATAATTGTTTATATATTTTATCAATATGTATTTATTTAAGTATATGTTCATTTCCTGCATTATGTGTAAGTATATTATATTTTAGTTTAAGACGTCACATATTCATATTTTGTCTTCTTGTTCTCACACACTATTGTCTACATTTCTTTTTCATTTCTCCTTTCGCAGGTCTGCTGGAAGAAATTTCTAAAGAAATAAGCAGTACCTTTGTACTCAATTGTTTGTTTATGCTGTATCTTTATGTATTTTACTGTGTGTACATAAATAATAAAATAAATAAATTAATTAAATAAATAAGATCAGTCTGAAAACATTTCAATACGTGAAATAAAAGCCATAATAGTACTATCACTCACCGTAAGATCATACTCCCCGCACCCTTCCCCCACAGGCCACTTGATGCCATCGTACTTGGCTCCGTACAGCACCAGCTTGACGTTGTCCTTCCACCCCACGTTGTACGGGAACACAAACTCAGGCAGTCCCTGTTCTTCGCGCCGCCCAACTGCCTTCTCCATTATCCAGTCTTCTATTGTGGTCTGGTTTCGGAGGATGCCACGAATCTTTGATATTAAACAATGATGTAGTCAATTGGTATTGATAACTTTATTTTGATTCGTAAGGTGCAGTTTTCTTATTAATATAGGGGTTTTGTGTTTTTAATAACAATGCAAGTGCTTAACCGCTACAGTAACTGTCATTGTTTTAAGACTTTTATTTTTGATAAAATATCAACATAACCTGACGCCTTGTTTCCCCGAAGGGTTGGCCATAGGTGTACCTGTAGTACATCCACATTTCGCCAGTTATGTTTAAGTCCCATGTAATAGGGGGCGAGCCTATTCACATCAACCAAATAAGCTTATATATGCTTTGGGATTAAGAACATGCAGACTACCATGGCGATGGTAGTAGCGTCAGCAGCAGCGTGCTGAGCGTGAGGTAGATCATCGGCACCTACTTGTAAGTACAACAGTACTCCTACAGCCAGCACGACGCCGACTGCCATGCCGATGGCGAGTAGCATCAGCAGCAGCGTGCTGAGCGTGAGGTAGATCATCGGCACTTACTTGTAAGTACAACAGTACTCCTACAGCCAGCACGACGCCGACTGCCATGCCGATGGCGAGTAGCATCAGCAGCAGCGTGCTGAGCGTGAGGTAGATCATCGGCACTTACTTGTAAGTACAACAGTACTCCTACAGCCAGCACGACGCCGACTGCCATGCCGATGGCGAGTAGCATCAGCAGCAGCGTGCTGAGCGTGAGGTAGATCATCGGCACTTACTTGTAAGTACAACAGTACTCCTACAGCCAGCACGACGCCGACTGCCATGCCGATGGCGAGTAGCATCAGCAGCAGCGTGCTGAGCGTGAGGTAGATCATCGGCACTTACTTGTAAGTACAACAGTACTCCTACAGCCAGCACGACGCCGACTGCCATGCCGATGGCGAGTAGCATCAGCAGCAGCGTGCTGAGCGTGAGGTAGATCATCGGCACTTACTTGTAAGTACAACAGTACTCCTACAGCCAGCACGACGCCGACTGCCATGCCGATGGCGAGTAGCGTCAGCAGCAGCGTGCTGAGCGTGAGGTAGATCATCGGTTCGTGGCCGGTGCCGTTCAATACGTACCACACGCGGTTTATTGCATGGTACATGCAGATTGATAGCACCTGCAAATACGACAGAAGAGATAATATTGTGTTTTTTCGCGCACAAATATGTAATCAAAGTGACTAGTTAATATAAAAACGCTACTCTCACTTTACCGTGACGCATAATGTGACAAGATTCCATATCCAACAAGATATTTCCACTGTTCATTTAAATGATGTTTTCATGATGTGACAGGATTTATTTTTTCTTAGGAATTATTTCAGATTGATAGACTTACAACGGAAGCATGAAAGCAGCCAAGCACGGCTGAGACGAGGAACATGATGAAGTACCCGTGGTTGTTGTGGCCCACGCAGCAGTTGATCCATGGACAGTGGTGGTCCATCTTCTTCACACAGTAGCCACCTGAAGACATTCGTTATAAAGCTCAGAGACAACTTCTTGCTACGCAACTGCAATCAGTTAATAATTTAGATAGAATAATTAAAATTACAATAAACAAGAGAGATTAATGTGTGTGTGAGTTAATGTATGTCTTTTGTTCTTGATTGGTGACTTTTGTACCTACACAGGGTGGCAGGGTTGAAAATGAGTTGGAAAAAAAAACATTTTGCTATTCCATACATGAAAATGTAATAGCATAGGTATTGCACTTTGTATGAAACAGCAGATTTTTTATAACCAATGAAAAATTTCCGCGCTAGGGAGTTCTCGAATCATGAGCTGAATTCATGGCTACAATTAGCGCGTCAATGACCCTGCCAGCCTGTTTATTTGGTAATCTGTGGTATAGAGTAAATCAAATGTGTCCAGACAAACATTGACCATTAAAAACTCATGCCCCTTATTACATAACAAGGTTTCTATTTGGATCTGGTTTAGTGATTTAAATCAGATCCAAATACTGGTGCACCGGTGCAACTTAGCACCGGACTGTATTTCTATATATATTGGATTCTTAATTAAAAAACTGACTTGGATCACCAAGCCAGTTTTTGAATTAAGAATCCAATTTGTATAGAAACACAATTATTTTTACAAAACTTACAACTTAGTCCGGTGCTAAGTTGTCATTTTTGTATTAAGAACTTTACCCATATCACAATAAAGTTTTGAATGCAAAAACTGGCTCGGAGCTTTAAGCTAAAACTAAAGGTATATCGCATTTTGTAATAAGATGGAAGGGATGATATTTCATTGAAGTTATGTACACAAAGATTTTTTTAAATAATTACATTTTCGACAGTGATGTGACCTCGGTGCTTTGTATCCGTTACAAACTGTGCAGAACTGTAAGTTATGTGTGTCCTCTTCTTTTTCCTGAAAGTAAACAGAATTATTATTATAATAAATATGTATCACGGCAGATGATAATTATATCAACGATTGACTGACTATGTTACGTCACGAAATGACCAAAGAGTCATAAATTTTACTTTATAATTATTATTTTAATGTCAAACCGGTTGAGTGCTAGGCTTACAAATAATTTGCTTGCAAAATATTACTTATACTCACTGGTTTCCACCCCAGTGGAACAAAGCCCGGTCCCTCAAGTAGTGACTGCATGAAATAGTACAGTGTGGAAGCTGCCAATGCAAGGAAGAGTGCCGCATGAAGAGCTGCGGCCAATGAGGTGTGCGGCGGCCACCACATGCCCAGTAGGTGGACCATTGCCCATGTTACTAGCTTTATTATACCTGAAATAATTATTTACACTATAGATGAATTGCACACAGAAGCAGCAAGTCACAGTAATCTGTAGTTTCATGCTTCATTCGCTTTTGCTTGCGGTTTCGCCCAAGGTTGCAAATTATCCCATGGAAATGTACAACTATGTTGAATAGATCTTTTTAAGAAGAATAATTTTATTCTGTTGTACATTGTTTTCATACAACTCTATTGGTTTTTGGTTTACACGGCGCACACCAGTACAGCTCCCAGTTGGCATAATTTCTCTCCAACATCTTCAACAATCATCATCATATTTCAGCCAACATACACAAAACCTTAATTTGTTATACACCTAAACCTTCATTCCAATCACTCTGTTTATTGGTCTAAACCTTACCACCAGTCATCGCATTCAGACAGACGCAGTGGTGGAGTTTGTTTTACATAACAGGTCATAAATACTGTGCTGTGTCCTATCCTAGCCTCAGGAACTCTTTTTATGAAATAAAAAAAGTTTGTTAGTTTAAAGCAGTAATCAGATAATCGGACGCTTATGTACCTAAACTTCTTCCCACAAAAGAATAAAATGGACAATCCTTGCTGAATAAATAGGTAAGTAATCCTGTGTTCCCGAGATTAAAAAAAAATTGTAAAAACAACTATAACAAACATAATGAAATTATAGCAGTGGTTATTTTGATTTAGTATCTTTATTTCATTCAAAACAAATGAAATATCAATAAAAATGATTATGTGGTCAAGTAGTGGAAATTGATTCATCTATCTAACAGATTAGTGATCAAATCAACTAATATAATGTATTTTATACGAGCAGAAGACTAAAAAATATTAATATTTTTGACTGCTAAAAAGTTCACAGTTGTATTTATTTAATTATTGATATTTCCAAGCAAGCAACAGAAAAACAAAAAAACTTAATTTTAAGCAACGTTTATAAATAAGGGGGTAAGAGTCTACAAGAGTAGATGACTTTATCCAAAATCTATTCGTGCAAGTGCGAAGTGCAAGTGAGTGAGTGAGACAGCAAATAATATTACCTGGTCAACATAATTAGACGACCGCCAGAAATGACGTAATAAGGGCAAAAAATAAAAGTTCCATTAGAATCGGCGTTTTAAATCTAAAAAAATTACAATGAGAGATTAACAAGGAACAGCCGTCTTGATACTATGAGTAAGTATATGTATAAGCATTATTCAATTAAAAAAAATCATTTTCACAACGAATTCTAACTATATTTTGTATGCAGGTAACATTTTTAGCAATCTCAGGAATTTCAAACGATTCTGGGATCCGGGATTCGAACAGGCATGTCCGTACTATTCTTTCGTGGGAATAAAAGTGAAGTTTAGGTATATTAGCGCCCGATTATCCGATCACTGGTTATAAGCACACAAATGGACAGGCACAAAGAGAGATGTTTCTTTCATGTGTTTTTTTTCAACTGCTGAAACTTGTCACTCCAAGGGAACTAGCACGAACATTTAGTTGCTTGGAAAACAAAAAAGCTCCTGCGGCGATCTAATAACAGGTGAAGTCCTTAAGCAACTACCTAGAAAAGCAATGGTATTCTTAACAATGGTATTCTTAACAATGCTATTCAATATCATTTTTAGAATTCAGTACTATCCAAAGTTATGGAAAATATCACAAATCTGTATGATCGCAAAACCAGGCAAACCACCAAAAGAACCTAGCTCTTACAGGCATGTAAGTCTTCTCCCTATTCTCTCTAAGGTATTCGAAAAAATTGTTTTGCTGAGACTATAACCAGTCTTGGACGAAAACAAGATTATACCTGACTACCAATTTGGATTTCGGGAAAAACATTATTATAGAGCAAGTACCTACATAGAGTGGTCGATCCGCATACTCTCAGACAGCATGGCTGTTCTGCAAGCGCTGAACAGTCATACAGTTGACTCTGGGCTGATATACGAGTGCCACCAGCGCCTCAACGAGGTAGGTAGCCTAAATAATATTACCATCCAGTGGACCAAAGGACACAGCGGCTCGCTTGGCAACGATGCAGCTGATGAACTTGCCAGGAGGGGGTCGAGCATGGCACCAGTGGGACCGGAACCCATTGCGCCACTCCCCTTCGGGTATCTACGCGCTCTGGTAAGGAAACGTACCAGGGATCAACATCAAAAAATTTGGTTGGACCTAAGTGAGTGCAGGCAGGCCAAGGAAGCACTTCCTGCGTTCAATGCCCGCGTCACGAAACAGGTTCTCCGATTATGTAAACCACAGCTGCGTACAGTAACAGCAGCCGTAACTGGCCATGGGTCATTTAACAGACACCTCTTTGTCATAGGAGTAACAGATAGTCCGCTGTGCAGGGCCTGCATGGAGGACGACGAGACAGCGGCTCATGTGCTGTTAAACTGCCCGGTGGTCGCTAAGTACAGAGAAAAATACTTCGGTAACCCAGGTACCCTACGTGAGATGGTAAGCAACACCAAGGCGTTGCTGGCCTTTCTCGAGGAGCTGGGGTGGATCGAATAGCTGTTTTTCCACCCGTACGCAAAATACGCGCTTAGACGTGGAGTTGCGGACAACAGCCCGTTTTACCTATTACCTATTACATAGAGTGGTTCACAAAATAAGACAATCGCTAGAGAAAAAGGAGTTTGTTCTGCTGTATTCATTAACATCCAACAGGCATTCGATAGAGTCTCGCACAAAGGACTGCTATACAAACTAAAAACCCTCCTACCAAACTCATTTTACATGATCCTAAAATCTTACTTGGATCAAAGAAGATTCCAGGTAAAATACGAGGACGAACTATAAAAGCTGTACTACATCACCGCCTCAGTTCCACAAGGATCGGTCCTTGGCCAAGTCCTTTACTCAATATATAAGGCAGACTTGCCTGAAATAGAACATGTTGTAACAGCAACATACGCAGATGACACGGCATGTCTTGCAAGTGACAGTAACCCGAGCAACACATCGCAGAAACTATAGGAACCACTGAGTAAAGTTAGCGTGTGGTTTCAGAAGTGGAGAATTAAACCTAGTGTAACTAAATCGACACAAGTTACATTCACACTCCGGAAAGGCGACTGCCCACCTGTGCATATGGAAAACAAACCGTTGCCAAGCAATAACACTGTGAAATATCTCGGTCTACACCTGGATAGAAGACTTACCTGGGCTAACCACATCAAAGCCAAGAAATCAGAAGCCACCATACAATTCATAGATCTATCTTGGTTACTCGGATGTCAATCCCGGCTGACCCTCAGTAACAAACTACTTGTCTACAAAGCTGTTATAAAGCCAATGTGGACCTACAGAATAGAGCTCTGGGGCTGTGCTAGCAACTCCAATATCAAGATCCTCCAGAGATTTCAAAATATTGCTCTAAGAACAATCTCAAGTGTACACTGGTTCGTAAGAAACACAGAAATACATATTCATGTATTTCTGTGTTTCTGGTTGGTATCTCTAGGTATTCACCTAGAGATACCGACCGTAAAGGAAGAAGCCTGTAAAATAAGCAAGAGATACAAGGAAAGACTTAATAAACACACTAATGAATTGGCTAAGACCCTATTAACTCGCCAGAAAGATGTTACTCGCCTAAAAAGATGGCAAATATTAGATATAGACCAGAGAAACTAATTATTTACGGTCTTATTCATAAAAAGTTATCGAACATCTTAAAAGTTGCTAAAGTCTGGTTTCTCTTTGAAAACCAGACTTAAGCAACTGTTTAGATGTTCAATAACTTTTTATGAATATGACCGTTAGTCTCTACCAAATCAAACGGTCCTGTTTAATGGAATTGCACCCAATCAAAATTAATCCCAGTTACCATCTGATTATGGCTGAAAGCTGATTGCAGATGAAATAAGATGAAAAACAACAAGCACACACTGGAGGTTCCTATATACTTGATAATTGAACCCTAGAGAAAATAGTAAGTTTTGCAGCTTCGAAAGTGTTGAAATAAATTTAAAGATACTTTGTTCCAAATACTTCTAATTAAATAAAATAATAGTGTGAATCAGAATAAAAAGGGTTAAAAATTTACAAAAAATATTGTAATCTAATAAAAATTTATTACGTAAACGTAAGTAGATTAAATTACTTTGTCATGTAGTTTAGACACTTTGAATGTTGAGCATTCTTTACTTATGTAGATACATTTTAACTAATAATAATTGACAATTGTTACGGAAATAAAGACAACGACTATAAAAATGTGATTAAATAACCATCATCATGACACACACACCCGTAGCAACAGCAACCAACTGTTTTTCGTGAATTCGTCCCCTCATACATTCACAAGTTCCCGGTATAAGAAAGTGGATAAGTTATTAATTCATGTACCTTTTTTTAGGTTTGAGGAAGTATCACAAACTTCTCAAGTACGTTGAAACACTTAGAATCGTTTAAATTTACCAATTAAAGAGTAATAACTCACATAAAACCGATAATGGACCCCAATGGAACAATCTGCGGAAGGGCGTTGATGCCATTTAGTTGAGGTTACCGACTACTTAAGTTCTATAAAAAATGTAAAACTAACATCAAATTAACACATGATAAACTTGTATATTATATTATTTTCATATTACAAATGTAATATTTTATTATTTACAATTTCCGAAACAGCAACGCTTTGCTAACGACATTGACATTTGATTGACATAAGATCATAAATAAGATGACTTTTAATTTTTTATTTTTTACTTTGAAAGATATTCACGTTTACGTTTTGAAACAATTTAGTTTTTGAAATCGTTGAATTGGAAGCGAAAGATTTTAGATTTGCTTCGTACGGTAACTGAACCATGCTCAAAACCAATTATATAAATATTCTGTGTAGCGTATATACGACTGCCTCGTTGGTCTAGTTGCCGAAAGCGCTACTGCTGAGCATGAGGTCCCTGGGTGACCCAGGTCCAACTACCAGGTCGGGCAAAGTGCTATTGGGTTTTTCCATCTGGAATTCCCCAGAAGCAGCCCGGAGTCTGGATTTGTACCTGGCTGATGGCAATAAGCTCACCCTTTATTACATGGGACTTAAACATAACTGATTAAATGTGGGTGTAATACGTGCTCCTCTGACTAACCCAGTAAACCCTTCTGGGAATATAGGCGTGATGTTATGTTACGTAGGTATTGAATAGTCCTCTTCGTAGTATCAGGTGATAGCAATCCAGGCTAAACACATACACAATCTGGAGGCAAAGGTTCTGGAAAACATTTGGGAGTGGCACGATGAGGCCAAACGCCGGGGCGTAACTCTGTTGCCGCGAGAAATCGTGGCACAGCGGAGAGTACGACTGTCGCAACCCAGTGCTGGGCACGCCACGATTGCGGCAGTAAGTCCCCTTTGCTGAGAACTGGCTTGAGAGGCGGCACGGCGTCCTCACTTTCGGCCTGACGCAGGTCCTCACGCGGATGTAACTTATCTAAGATACAAGTATCTGAAATACAGATACAAGATACAAAATACGTATCTTGTATCTGTATTTCAGATACTTTTTTGAAATTCATTTTGTATCTTGTATTTAAATACCTGTTGTTTGGTATCTTAGTATTTTGTAGATACTATGTTTGCTAAAATACTTTTAGTAATTGATGAACAATAGCGAATGAGTGATAAACTCTTTGAAGAACTAGTTTTACTTAAGTCTCAATTAAAACCTTAAAAATATAATATTATGTTGTGTAACGTTTGCGCAATCAACGCGATTTACATATAAAAAACTAAAAAACACGCTTTAAAAACCAAACTAAATAATTTAATTCAATTAAAAAGCGTGGGGTGCTTTTTGAGGTATTTTTATAATCAATTAATGTCAAGCACCCCACGCTTTTTAATTGAATTAAATTATTTTCTCCTTTTTTAGATTGGTTTTTAAAGCGTGTTTTTTAGTTTTTTAAACTATTATTTATTTTCTATTTTTTAGTTCTGCTAACTACAAAAACGTGTTTTTTTATCTATTTTTTTTTAATTATTGAATTGTCATCGGTCCTCGACAAGTTTACAAAGTTTCAATGAAATCTGACCGTTTAAAGTGGGTCAAAATCGCGCTCAAAGGAGTCGGTTACATACAAACAAACAAACCAACAAACATACAAGTGAATCTAATATAAAGCGTGTAAAATAAACCAATACGTACATCATTACAAATAATTCTGGTCTCATATGCCCAGTATCTACGGGTCCGTTTAAACCTAAACATTAACCCTCTTGTTTATAATTATAAACGTTGCTTAAAGTTAAGAGATGTTTAAATTGTCATCGGTCCTCGACAAGTTTACAAAGTTTCAATGAAATCTGACCGTTTAAAGTGGGTCAAAATCGCGCTCAAAGATTCCGTTAAGTACATACATACATACATACAACCCGAGCTAATATAAAGCGTGTAAAAAAAACATTCATTAATAAAAATGTTTTTTTTTTACAACAGTATCTTATCTATAAAAAGTATTCGAAAGATACGTACTTTATATCTAGTATTTCAGATACCATTACAGAAAGTTATTTGCATCTGTTAACTGAAATACTAATTTAAAAGTATTTTGCATTTTGTATTCCAGATACTTTATTTAAGGTATCTTGTACATCTCTGCACGCGGACACGGCTGTTTCGGGAGGTTTCTCTTTCGCATAAGGTGGGTGGGAGGAAACGCCCGGGTGTTTCCATTGCGAAGATCACCCTGAAGACATGGTGGAGCATATGATAGAGGTCTGCCCGGCTTGGGTGGAGCACCGCCTTGTCCTCGTGGAGGCGATCGGCGGCGGCGATCTCTCGCGTCCGGCCCTGGTCCAGGCCATGGTATGGAGCAAGAGTGTATAGGTAGCCGCCATCTCCTTCTGCGAAGCAGTAATGCTCGCGAAGAGGGAGGCGGCGCACGTGAGCGAGAACCAGTATATGCGCCCTCACGGCCATAGTCGTCGCAGGAGACGGCCTGTGCGTCGGGAAACCTAGACTGATTCCCGGCCACCGTAGGCGCGGGCTTGCGGACAGTGAGTAATATTATGGGTAGGTCGCTGTCCGGTAAGGACCAAGCCCGGGTCGACGGCGCGTTGTGTTCCACGCGCGCCTCAAAGAGATGTCAGCACCAACTGATGGGGCCTGCAAGGGCCGATGCCTGCCAGGGGTGCGGGTTATTCGAAAGAGATACCGCGGCCTCTGGCACACAGGCAACTGAGGGAACACGGGTGGGTTTTATTCAGTAAAAGTCTGACACGCCCTCCTGCTCCACCCAGAGCGGGAGAAGTTATTTGATGATTTCCCAAATAAAACAAAAAACACGTAAAATATACAAATTTTATTTTATTTTATTTGGGAAACTTACAGCTAACATAAACAACAATATGAAACTGAAGGCCATTTACAAGTTTCCACTGATAAACACAAAAAACAACAACAATAAAGGTCGGTAGGTACAAAATAACTACTTAAGATTTAACTTATGAAATAAATTTAAACTTTTCTATTTACCTAGTGTTATCCTGAGAATAAATTTTGAATTTTTGACAGATTAATTTTCTATATTGTTTTTTATTTGTACCTATTAGGGCTGATTTTACCAAAATTATCCGTAGAATCATATTTGACAATTCTAATATTATTATAGAGCAAAACTTGAGAGCAGTGGTGGTCCAGTGGTAACGGCCGCGACTTACGAGTTGTAAGTCGTGCGTTCGAACCCAGCCAGGCCGCATTACTTTGTCTAAATAATTTCATCACCACGTGTCTGAGAATCAAAAATTCGAAGACATGTGACATCTACCAACCCGCACTGGGCCCGCGTGGTGCATTACGGCTCACTCCCTCTCACGGAGAGGAGGCCTGTGTCCCAGCAGTTGGACCGTTATATATAGGCTGAGTATGTTTAAATTATGTATGTAAGCAGAGTTTGAATATCATATAAATTTTACTGAACCATGATGAAATTAGAAATTCTGAATGAAATGAAAGCCGTTTCAATAAAAGTAAATTGAAAATGATGATTCCTATCAACACGGCAGAATTTATAAGTTTACTCAGCCAAAAGTCCAAAACAATGTGATTATGCAAAGCAATAATACCTTGGTTCTGTTTGGCTCAGTATCATCCTACAATATTGTTATGGTTAAAAAAATTAAACGTTTATTTCATAAGACGCTCCGTAAACAGGTATGTATCAATGTTGCCATAGCAAAGAATGTTGAAACTTCTGGTAAATTTGTTTTCCTACAGTTTATATTCAGCATAATGTAATATCTTTTGTATCAGGAGCTTTTAGTTATATAAATAATCGAAATGTACATAAATATGTAGTCCTATTGACAAAGTTGGCATGATTTTCTCTCACAAAACCAAAGAAGAATTTGACAGTTTTTTTTATAACAACATCGGCTACCACGTCACGCAGGCAGTTGTCACATCGCGATATTTTTGTGACTCAAGGGTGTGTGCATTCTTTATGTGTGTTGTTCTACTTATGTGGATTATTAGGTGATATTCTTCTTTTTACCGGGTAAGTTAATGTCTAAACATATTTTTTGTGTACACCCAAAACCCCACTTTCATATCCCGGGGTAACATTCCGAATTTTAAGCTAACGTTTTTCCGAGCTCAGCCGACTGCCCGGTGACTACAATTTTATTGTCATCGTTTGATTACGATTATTTTGTGTGAAAATGTATAGAATGGCACTGAATAGAGCGTCTAATGAACGTTCAGCGTGCATTTATGTAGGCGTTCAGTCACAATTTCATATGTAATGTCACGCGGCAGAGGACCCGTCAGCGGTGGTGGAAACGTACGTGAACAAAATTATCGTTACATGTATTCTGTCTCGTTGCAGATTGTGATCCCAAACCGCCAACATGCCGAAATCGGTGAGTACTCTTGTTTACGTTAATTTGTTTTTATCTGAGTTAGGTTACTGTGTACTAAGCTGTGCAGTTTGTGTTTGTCGTAGGTACGTGAACCCACTGATTTCACCATCGCAATGTGATTAGACGACACATCTATGACGCTGTATAAGCTTTGAGGAGACATTTTTCATACAAAATTGACTTTCTACCTTGATAACAGTGTTAAACTGTTCAACAAATAGCATCAGTACAAACATTGGCAACAACTGTTGGTATAGCTTATAAAATGTGTACTTCTTGAATGAATTGAGGTGACATTATAAATATTTATGATATATCTCTTTTGGAAAGTAAAAGTACTTGTCTCGTATAGAAGATAAGAGTATTTCGTAATTTATAGGCATTACACTATGGGTTATCTTGTTTCAAATTGTGATAACACCAAGTACATTTTGGGTTGCTTGAGTATTATTGAAATCTAAATCTTGTCCAATAAGAAGCAGGTGTAGATTATAATGACATACTTACATTTGGTACCTATATTAATATTAGGTACTCAATTTAAATTACAATTATGCAATATAATACGCGAACATAAAAAATATTTATATCAATTTTAAAGACTTCCAATATAAATCTGTAAATGCTTTAGATATTCAACAATAGAAAGGTATAATAAAATAACATAAAAGTGAAATTTATTTCTTTTGGTATGATTCATCTCATAAAGCTTGCCTTGTATCCACCATCAAAAATGTTATTTTGTCAGAAAGAAGGAATGTGTGTAAGATGTTATCACCAACGACCTTGAAGATCTGAATGAATTTGTGATGATAAGAAAATTTGTTAATTTCTACTTCTTCAATCTATTTGATGTCTGATAAATTTTGTATGAAAAATTATATACATAATTATATTATATTATTTATAATTTTTTGTCATCAAGTGTCATGCTACTTCCCGTTCCATTAAAACTAAGTAAAGTTATGAAAGCTTCTAAACATAACTAATCACTAGTTTTAATAAAAGGATACATTCATAGAATTACGCTCTGCAAACAATAATTCTTTCATATTTGTAAATTATTGTAAAAAAAGTGCTAGTATTCATTATTTGACAATCCTACTGATAATTATGATCAACCTCATTTTGCTAATAAAAAACGTAACCCTCCTTCAGGCGCAGTTGGGTAAATTCATAATTTAAACTATAGGCAATACTAACATGTTACTTTTAAAAATGGAACTGTGACTCAAGCAATAAAAAATAGAGCCTGGTTTAAAAAATGAGATGGCAGAGGCTTTTGTGATTCAGCCTCAATATTGTAATGAGTTCACTATGACATTGACTCTGTTATCATTACATCCTGGTTGACACTGAGTGATTATACTCTTCCTTTCAAGGCCCATGGATAAAAATAATAAAAATAGCCGGGCACAGTACTTCATATATTTTTAATACAAACACAAAATTTGATAACAAGTTTTTCATAAAAATAATGAAATAATGTGATAGTCAACCATTTTTTTTTGTGTTGTGGTGTCTTTATTATCACCATACATCTATTTTTGTTTCACAGATCATAATTATGTTTATTTTAATGTGTTAACCAAACAAATATTAACCCTGTTTCTGTATCCATTTGTTTTTCCAGATACTGGGTTATATTAGCAACGCGCTTGATTTAGGCGCGAATGATAATGCCTCGGTTAGTTCAAATGTTTGCTTTTGGTTTTACCTTTTTAAAGTTCTTTTTGACCCGTAGTTGATTATTTTGTTTGCAACCCTGTGTGGTTTGGTTTATTTTTATTCCATATTAGATTATTTATGAGGCAGTGGTGATTTATGTTAAATAATTGTACAGTATTTTGTAATTTTTTATTAGTAATGGTATGGCTAGTTTTCTAAACAACTTCAAGATAAATACATGCATGATTTAAACTAGATTTCCCAATAGTAATACATACAATAGTCCCAGGTTCATTGAAATATAAACTTTGTAAGGTCACCTCCGCCATTCATCTGACACAAGTTACTATGAAGTGTGGCTATTAAGATGTAATGTAGTTGTATGAAGTAAATTCCATTAGCATGATTGCATTCTAGTTTGCTCTCCTTGGTTTTTGTGGTGTGTGTGTGAAACATTCTAGGAGACTTGTGAGAACCTAGATAGGTTTATAGATTTTTCTATGTTATAATTATCCAGTTTCTGAAGGCTAACTAACATTAAAATTAGCTAGCAAACTGTCAAACTTATAGGAAGTGATATAATTGGGATTGTTTGATGTTTTTTCAGTCGGCCCATCACAGTAGTCTACATCAGCTTGAGTTTGACCATCTGTCAACTAATATTTGTGTAGGTAGATAAAGCCTTTGAGAAACAGGGTGATAGACTTGTGTATTAAATGCTACATAAAGTAAAAGGATCACGAATGTGATCTTGGATGTCTTTATAATTGCTGCAGACATGAACCAATTAATTACTCATTCAGTAATGCAGTGGTCTGTGTCTGTGGCAATTATTAATAAATGTGTCTGTCTTTATCTGTAGTGTGAATGGTGTAGTAATTTTATGCATGATGTTTAGGTTTAGTGTGACGTCCATATAAAAAAAAAAATAATATGTATTCCGTTAGCAGATTACAAAAAACATAGTAACATTTTGTTACAAACTTTTTATTGTTTTATTAACAAACTTGTACCATTTTGTTACAAACCAACAAAATCCAAGTTAGTTTGTGTCACTAAGGGTGTTGCCAGTCGTAAATCTAATAACAAGTGATATATAAGTAAGAGAAGCCTCGCTCAAGTGTGTCATAGGAAGGAAGCGCGAAAGTGGGGCGCGCGTTATCTGGTTAGCGGACGATGGCCGCTGCACCCGCGACACATACCACGGACCATGTTATGTACCTACCTGTTAGCTAAGTTAGAACCATCCATTTAACATGGAGATAGTTTACGGTATAACAATTACAAAATGGCAATAGGCTCGCCCAAATGGGTGTACTGCTTCTTTTCGAATCGGTGAAGGGCGGCCGTTTTGGGGGACTGTTTTATATAATGTTGACATAATTGTAAATGTTGTCGTTCGAAAAGTGCTGACTTTCAGCCTAGTTTGAATAAATTACTTGATTTTGGAGGGTAAGACTGGTCAGTATATGGCCACGTTAATCGTGAGATCAGTGGCGTTTTTATGTCATCCAAAAAGCTGGTGTATAAGGACACTTTACTCACTCGCAACAACTGGGCCATGGTAGATTCGTGGTATCGTCTGATCAGGAGCACCCTACTCGCACAGGGTGTCCGAGGGATCTATCTAGAATCCGCCAGGGCCCCAATTCTGTATGGTTATAATGATTCCTCGCGGAATCTTACTTCGTTCAAACTACGTCAATATCGTGTCTTGTAGAAACCAATGTAACGGTAAGGAATCGAAATGTCATATTCTGTATGTTCCAAGACAATTTGTCGATAATATTAATACGATATTAGCAGAATGTCGTGTGTGATCTAAGGAATTGACGTGGTTTCGAAGTAAGGAATCGTTGAGTGGTCATAGTGAATTAGGGCCCTGCTTGCTAAATAGACACACCCACCCAAGTGTGTGTACTGGATGTATGGAGTTACAGACTACGTAAGCTCTATCTAACCCTTCTCGGAATACAGGCGTGATGTAAATGTTCTGTGTGTAGTTATGTTGCTGGCAACATTCATTGAACGGCTCTAGATAAGCCAGCTCCGCTCGCGATTCATTTCCGCCGATTACGAGTTTACGACTTGAGTAAAGATAGTTTCATGTGAGACTGCCGCTGAAAGTTGGGTGCAAGTAGGGTAGGGTCACCATTTCACCAACCGTCTGGGTTTGCTCGTACCGAGCATGTACGGTTTTTTGGCCTCCCGACCGGTCTGTCCAGATTTTTCCAATGAAGGGGTTTATTTTTTTTCTGAAAGATTTATATTAAAATCTAAACTGTCCGGATTTTTTTTACAAATATATCCTAATTTTTATCAGATATTCCAATTTGAAAATGGGCTTACTTATCATAAGCAAGTCATTTTAGCCTATTGGCTTTTTTATTTTACTCACGACAGGAAGTACGAAGCGATAAGGGTGGGTAGGTTAACCAGATCACTGAAGATGTGAAGTGGAGCGCCTGTTATCTTGTTGCCTGAAAGCGGGCGATGAACCTTAGAAGCGAATTAAATGTTTGCATTGAATTATTAAAACCTACCGGAGAGTCACATCAAAAGGCGAAAATTTAAATATCGGATTCAATTAAATATCTCAAAATGTAATGGATACAATGGTATTCAATTTCAAGAAACCAATTACAGCCAGTTAAGACAGTGTGCGTTTTTATAATTTCGACCGTTACCATACTATGGCGGACGATTGGAAATACGTGCACGTTATCAGCTTGTTCAGTATGTCTTCTATTCATACATATTGACCAAGCTACACGAGAGAGTAAAAGCGAGAAGCCGGACAGACCAGCCAGTTTAGCCGGACATTTGGGTAAAAAGGCCGATGACCCTTAATTCTTCAGTGTTAGTGTAGTTAAGGATGTTTTCTACCAAACGGCTCGTATCGCATCGGATGGGAACGGATTTTACAATCTTTAAACGATATTAAATCGTGAACTCAGCATTTAAAGTCCATATTACCAAACCGCGGAGAGCAGCTTGACCGCGGGCGTCTTCCGCGACACGGGATCGTGGCCGAAATTATGCTGCGACCCGCGATCGGCTCCGTTCGCCTGTCGTCGTATCTGATCGGATCCTTTCGGCTGTCGTCGCGTGCGCTCGAAAGCCGTGGCCGGGCGGCACCTGGCACCACTCATCCTCGAAAGTGCACGCACTGCAGACGTTACTCAATCATCGATTTAGAAGAAAAAATGATTTGTTTGGTGCATAAGCACACGTTTCTTTATGTCATACAAAATTAGAACCCGTCAACACGGTAGGAAATAAACTATTTATTTGAGTAGTCGTAGAAACGGATACGTTCGCAAGCGATGGTACGGAGCTGATCGTATGCGTCGACATCCTGCCGGAGCTGATCGTATGCGTGGACATTCTTGCCGGACACAATCGGCTGTCGCTGCATCCGTTCGTATCCTATCCGATCCGATTCGATGCGAGTTGTTTGGTGGAAATCATCCGTTAGTAAAACACGACCATTTAGAAAAAAAAGTAAGAAGGCTTTTTAACCATATACCATAAAACCTTCTTAAATTCTAATGAAACAACAATAACGTTGTGTTCCACGCGCGCCTCAAAGACATATCAGCACCAACTGGTGGGGTCCGCAATTGCTGAATGCCTGCCAGGGGTGCGGGTTGTTCGAAAGAGATACCGCGGCCCCTGGCACACAGGCAACTGAGAGAACACGGGTGGGTTTTAGTCAGTTAAAGTCTGACACGCCCTCCTGCTCCACCCAGAGCGGGAGAAGTTATTTGATGATTTCCCACCCAAAAAACAAAAAAAAAATGAATCAGTCTTCTTTACTATAGACAGTGCTAGTCCGCTTGCTTGCGCTAGCGATACTTACAAGGTAAGGCGGGCGCAGCGGAAGCCAACACATGAATATGTTTAAAAAATGATAAAAAAAACATAATAAAATATGTTTAGTTTAAAAAAACCTAACAAAAGCCGAACAGGCCGGACGACCGTCTAATTTGGCCGCACATGCAACAGAAAAGCCTGACGGTGTCCGGCTTTATTCGGACGCCTTGTAACACTATATTATTATGAGAGCAGTGGTTCGAAACTGGTACTTTACTTTGTGTAAGTTATTTCATCACCACTGCTCTCAAAACGGTGAAGGAAAACATCGTGATTAAACCGGCATGTCCTAGAACCAGAAATTCGAAGACAGGTGACATCTACCAACCGGCACTGGGCCCGCGTGGCGGATTATGGACTTCTCTTTCTTACAGAGAGGAGGCCTGTGTCCTAGCAGTGGGAACATTCTAGG
Source organism: Antitype chi (assembly GCA_947359405.1). NCBI lineage: Eukaryota > Metazoa > Arthropoda > Insecta > Lepidoptera > Noctuidae > Antitype > Antitype chi. The sequence goes on from OX375815.1 coordinate 731,495, forward strand.
CTGCTTATTCTGCATGTCTTATTACTTCCTTGTGTTATCGTGATGCCGATGCCGACGTTAGAAATTATAAAAGCGCATATTCAGTCATTCCCTTAGTATTGCCGGGTATACCATAGGATAGATAATAGTACATGTATAGGTATACAAAACGAAAGATGCGTATAGCAACTAGTTTGTCAAAATTAAAACAAACTACACTAAGGTCTAAAATTAGCCATATGAGCAATCAGTAGGGAAAATGTTTTTTTTTTCCTGTAGCGTAATGGGCCACATTGTACAGAAGTTCAGGAAAATAAGTCAGTCTGTCACGATCCTGTGACGCAGAAACAATTCCCGTTGCAATATTATTTTATTCGGGAGATATATCTCTTTATACATGTGAAAAGTTCAGTGCTAATTTAAAGTAATTAAGTGTCCATATCGTAAAGAATCTGCCAAGTTCTGTTAGGAAAGAAGGCTCACCAATTTCAACAATGTCTACATATCGAGTGGATAAAAAAGGCAACATCAAGTTGTCACCAAATGTGAATAATGTGAGTGTGCTCATTATTTCTATTTTAACACCGTTTTATCTAAAAATTAAAAACATAATTAATTGAAATGTAGGTAGTTAATTGTTTGTTGCAGTCCGGCATTTCGACTACTTAATAAGTATAATAAATGTTAAGTCATCGAAATGCCAAATTGTATTTACGTTAAAAATCGAAAGTGTACAAAAATTAACATAATATGTATAATTATAATCTATAATAATGTTTTAAAGGGGTAAAGTTTGTGAGGTTGTAGGGAGGGCGTAATCTCTGGATCTACTGAACCGATTTTGAAAACTCTTTTACCAATAGAAAGCCTCGTTATTGGTGAGTGTCATAGGCTATACCTATATTAACCCGAAAAATTAAGATACTTTTTCGTGGTAGTCGGATTTGCAAAGTAAGGCGGAGAAAAAACGGTCGAACGAAAACGTTTCTTACGAACGCTGCCTTAACGAAGAGAGATATTATATTGATTGAGTTCTAGAGAAAAGTTGTAGAGCTTGATAATGCCTACAAAAAAGTCAGCAACAGCATAATTATGTCTAACTTTTATATTTAAGTGACTAAAGTAGTTTATTATATTAAAAAAATCATTTAAATCGTTGGGTCATGTTTATCGGTCATATTATCAACAATTATGAATTCTTATCAAAATAAGTAAATTTATCGTCTGAAGTGTTTAAAACCAAATACTTTTCCCTTTCACTGCATATAATTTGGACGAATGGTTAAAGAGATAATCGACATAGAATGGAAACGCGACCGTGTCGTAATCTATTGAGTGATATAAAAGTATTTACCGCCCAACGAAGTGGGCACGGGTCAGCTAGTAAAATATGTGTACAGACGCCAGCACATCAAGCTACCCCAATGTGTCTAATTTCTTTGATAGATTTTCAACTTTATTTAAAATAATAAGGTTCGTGTTCAATTGGGAAAATTTGACAGAGTGGGGTAGCTTGATGTGCTGGCGTCTGTACATAAAACATTTAAAAAATGCTCAAAAAAAAAATTGCGGTAGCTAGATTATTCTCTAACAACCTAGGTACCCACATAATATTTTTTAAACTAATTGATCGTAATTTAAGGCGTAACTTAACGTCTCTCTCTAAAAACATTAAGTTACGCCTAAAATCATTCGTAATATACTTACGTAAACTTCCTGTTTACAAAAAGCATCAAAATTAAAAAAAAAATACTTAATGGTTATCAAAATACCCATTCTAGTATAAAATATTTATTTAATTCGTAAACTACCGTTATCGATTGTGGTTTTGGAATCAATTGTTAAATACTATTTAGGTACCTTTGGATAAGCTAAGCATAATTAATATGATAACAAATAAAAGAAAATGTAATTTATTAGTTATCAAACATTGGTAATTACTGAATTAATACATAAACATAAATATGTTTTTAACGTTACCAAGCTATGATTTAGTTTGAATCATTTTGATAATTTTATTATTTATACATGCCTGAAATCCTAATTTAGTGTTGTGACAGAAAGGCTGCTGCTTTGTTGCCACTATGAATATGTACGTAAGTGTTAGTTAGGTGTTAATTAACACCTAGCAATGCAGCATGCATTGCTAGCTTGCTCGCTATACCAAGAATATGCACGATAACTTTAAAAATAATTTGAACTATGGGGGACAATGATAGTATATGGGGTAGCCAATAGAACCTTCGCGCACTGATGAACTTAGGCACTTACATAACAAGATATACAAACAGGTGTTTAAAATTAGCAAGATAAAGGCACCCAATCAAATTCTTAAACCTTTTATCACTTGCTTTACACAAATTAAATATTTGCATAATAAAGTACTTACATATAATATGGTGTTTAATTGAGTTCAGCACTAAACACGCGCCTTGCACTTCTCATAATGTCGTAAGTAGACTCATTGATTGGATCACTATTCAATTTACATGCAAGGAAAAAAAGTAGCGAAACTGTAGGCGGTATGAGCAAGGTGTGTGCTGATGAGGTGTGTGAGGTGAGCGCGTGCGGCGGCCTTGAGATCGGGGCGCGCGCGCATCCCCGCGGCGACCGCGACCGTTCAGTTCAAACTGTACCGCCGCGTCCGACAGACGCGGCTCATGTGCTTCACCTACAGGATCTAATAAACAACCTTGTGTTTGTGACATTACCCAGTGCGTGTGACTCTAAAATCAGCCACCATGGTTGCCGGCGGCAAACAGGTCAGTTACATAACCAAAGCACGACTCTACCATTTCGACAGATGACGTCTGAAGCACTTTTACCGCCGAGAGAAACTTTTAGTGCTCGATGCACTACAAAATCCTTCGAATCCTAGTCCTCCAAATCTGGTTTCTCATTGTTTTGTTCAAAGTCCTCGTACCTAAGTTTAGGGGATTCTGTCTTAGTCACCTGTTCTGCATAAGTAAGTAATACCTTAAACAATTTGACGTATGCGTCATTGCTTATCACGACCGCAAAAAGTGTGAAGTCAGCATAGCAACAGGTGCCGAAGCCACCTTGGCCGTAACGTTTCGTCAAACGAATAAATCACATTAGTGTACACTGTACAGATCGTCGAGAATCATGTTGACTGAAATCATAAGTTACGGTGATGTCATCGCAACGTAAACCCGCAAACTCCAAGATGGAGTCGGTCATGGCTTTATTATTTATTTTGCATCATGCAAACGGTCGTAACCGTCTTTCTGTTCCCTATCCTTGTCCCTCCTGCGTGTTGGAACGAGATAGAATCACTTTCCTGTTTCGCCAAGGGTCTGGTGCTCTCGCTTTCGTTGGGATCTTTTGTCTTGAATCAACTTCCAAGTTCATGATGAAAAAATCTAACATTGTACTCTTGAATATTTTTATCGATATAGCTCGTTTATGACTAGGTAAACTTACAAAGAATTTCACTGTGTTTATCACCGATACGAATGTAGTACAATATAAACGTGTGAATTCTCGATTACTTTATCGAAATTAACACAATGAGTTATAATGAATTTTATCTTATCGCCATTATAATGTTGGACGTTTTGGTTACCTACTGGTCAACAAATTGTTAAAAATACATATTGAAGTACTTACTAGATCTCACGTAGACGTTACCTGTGTATCTGCGTCACGCGATGCTGTTGCTGACTTATCATTAAAATTGTTCTTTACAGCAATAGGCGCATTGTAACACTAGTTGATTATAAAACTTGCTCCATCAGCGCCACTTAAACTACTAATGTATGAAGATGTTCAAGGTTTTCCTCATCTGTAAGATTGTTAGGGTTCAGAAAAAAACATTTAATCATTTCTTGTTTTACCATCTTAGACTTATTAAAATAGTTTTTGTTGACTCTGCTCAGCTTCGAAATTAAATGATTTGCTTAGTTTGGGGTGGAGAGACTTGGCACGCTAAATAATCACAGAATGAATATTCTATTTTGTATTCTGTTAGGAACAACAATCTTTACCACGTACGAGATCATCAAAATTCTTAATTCCAGTCACCACGCAATTCGTTTAGTTTGCGATTTGTAATTAAAATATTTTTCAGCTGGCGAGTTACTTGGAAATTTAAATAACACTACCTGTGTTCGTTCCATTCCATCTTGTTCGAAAACTTCGGTCACGTTTAACCATAAAAACGAATTCGATTTATCAAAAACCGTATGGAATGTTAATAAAGCCTAGGAATGCTAATTAACTGCATATCGTGGTGTAGAAGGGAAACAATTTAAGGCAGCTCTTTATGATTGCGATAAAATTAACATGCTGCATAGGAATAGTTTTAATCTAGCAAATAAAGGCCAAAGATAACGTTGCATTTAAATATTGCAATAAGGCATCAAGCATAGTTTTATGCTGAGGACCTTATTGTTCTTCTTCGTATAGTTATACGAAGAAGAACAGTAGGGTCCTCAGCGGAAAGGTCAGCAGCTGATGTTTTGCTTAATAAACATACAATAGATAGAACCTCACTTAGTGACAAGACATGCAACGTAGATACAATAATTGATACCTGTATATAAGTACCTGCAACATTACGTTATCACAATGGATCCACGTGACTTCGTGACTTCGCTTATTCTTTACAATAAGTTCTATACTTATACAAGTTTATTTTGCTGCCTGTTTTTAATCAGACACTGATCAGCGTAAGACATGGAGTAACTTCTATCATTCTGACATCCGTAAGTCGTAACCTAGTAGAGATCACGTTTTTCTAGGTTCTGATTGTCCTTAAAGTGTGTATGGTCATCCAAGAGCTAAACATGTTTTCTGAGTCACAATGAGTTTTCTAAAGAGGAGTGATCCTTCCAAGTCTAAATTTCAACTAAGCCACACCTGATGCATCGATCGATCTTGGCGGGGGCCATTAAGCTATAAGCCCCTCATTCATTACATACAGCCTGTACTTGAATTTAATTTGACGGTCGATATGCTCCATGACCATGTAGTGCCGTTTCACTCCGTTTCACTTACTCACACAATATTGCGATTTCTAAAGCACAGCGGAATTTCTTTTCCTATCACCTCATATTTTCGAGTCTCACTTTTGACGAAACTTCGTGAGATTCGCGGAGGTGTAGCATTTTAATTGAGTCAGGTAACAAGATCGTGAAGATTTTGTTAAGTTTTCACTTGACTCATACTGTAGGAATAATTTGAACTTTGGCTCCTACAAATATCCAAAGCACACATACCAAATAAATCTTATTTGTTTGATAATAATCGATGCGATTTACGTCAGAAAAGCAATTCTTCTACAGATCCGCCATACCATACCTAATGACTTCAGTATTTTAAAACAATAGGATACAAGATCTTCCGCAAGGTGCTACAACAGCATTGATCGTATACATTTTAGCCACGTGTTACATCCATCTGTCTGTGCACCTGTTACGCCACCCTCGCTCTATCGCCCTTTGCCACCTTCCTGCCTCAAACGACGGGATTTTTTGTCCACACAATTTTACATCCAACTTTGTTCTCTGTTAATGCTGGTAATTGTTTAGTAGTAGTCCTAACAGTCTCATGTGTTATATCATCTGTTATATCAGCTTTTCAAGGTACGTTTATACCGACGTTTTTTGTGGATCGAACGGTTTATCTGGATTAGCCCAACATGTTTGACTTTGAACTGAGCTTATACATATACAAGTCTGTAATTTTAAAGGTTTGCAGGTTTTTTGGAAAGTCACCTTCAAATATTGTGATATCATTGAACAAATCAATATCTAATTTATAAATCACTTATCTTAGTTCCCGTATTTATAATTACGATACAAGTATTCAAAATACCAGTTCTAACAACTTTTTACCTCCGCGCGCCGACCTCGCGACCCTAGATCAAAGTTAATAATTATGTCGTCAAATGTACGTACAACAAGTATATTTAATGTATCTTCATAATTATCATCAGTTCACCTTGGTCACCTCATGTTACTTCCTACTTAGCTAAGATACGGCAAGGACATCATTCTACCATATTTTTGATTCTTGAATATTTTTCTGTGAAACAATAGAATGGGCCTTTGTAAAAATGTTATTGTTATTAACATGTTTGGCAGGTTTATTTAAAATAAATGTAAAATAAGGTTTTCACGGTAGTATTAAGATGAAAACAAAATTCGGTTCTGTTTAGAGCAAGATGTTGTTTCGATGTTGGAAGCAGATGTTATACAATGGGTTAATTTAAATGATGCTTAGAACAAGGCGTGTGGTCGTCGTCTAGGAATAGGCCGATCACGTCTTAAAATTGAGGAATGTAATCATGTTACTGTGGTTGAACAGATACCCTCCGATGACAAAAGTATACTACGATAACATAAATAAGCAAAACTTAGTTACAGATGACACTATTGAAATTCTGATATTGTACAAATTTTAGTTGCAAAAAAACTTAAGTTACAGACTTTACTTTAGTTTGCAAATCAATCTAATCTAGGACCATCCGGCGAATTGCCAAAAACAAAACAGAAGTAAAATTGTAGAGACAGACAACGCAACCTTTGAAGCTTCCAACTTAGTTATAATAATAAACGTCTTCTAAGTATTATTCCATCCTTCGCTTGTATTCCTATTAATAGAATCCGCAGCACATACGGTTGCCATACGCGTTAAAAATTTATCATAGCACTATCTAAATTACGTTAGTTGTGTATTTAGATGATGTCATGAGTCCCAAGTTTGTAGAGATGTGGTCATGACCACGAAACGCCGGCAGGAGAGTAAAGAAACAGTTAATTATAATCTTGAGGTAGATATCGTGGTTTCGATTGATATCTGAACGTAAATATGAAAAATTAGACATGATTATGATGATAGTTTTCTTTGGCATTGTTTATGATAGAGTTCCATTTAAATTTTTGATCGTCGAAGATTTATCGTAAGTGATTATCATTCCGCGAAGTTTTTGGGAATTCAAATGTATATGGACGATAAGCTTATTTATCGATAAATTTTAACAATCATATCATCAGGAAACCCTAAAGAAATAACAAGAATTTAAGCTAACGGCAACTGCTCCATCATGAGGCCAAAACAAATTATTCATAGGATATCAAGAAATGATCAGCCTATGGATAGAATTTCCTTGACATGCGACTGGATTTCCAGTTAATACGTGATTACTGCCCAACATGGCCTTTAAAGTATTGATTCACTAACAACTCGTATTAGTGTCACGAAAGGAAAATGGAAACATGTAATACGCGCATGTTCACTGTACTTGAAACCATATTAATTTTATTGACATTTATATAACAATTTATAAAAGGATTTGCATTCAAATCTTTTCCCTTATTCAATGTTACAGTGACCTCACAAGCTATATACCTCATATTTCCGATAAAACCTGACTCATATTGCAAATATAAACATGGCGCATCTATGAACAATATTGTTTTAGATTCACTTAAGTTAATCCTCATATTATTCCAACAAACTGTGGTCTGTCTACAGTTTCCTACTACTCGTAATAACCGGGCGTTTTCCTGTCGCTAGCCGCATGCATGACACACTAACAGGGACCGTGATTATAATACGAAATCATTTTCACTGCTTATTGGTGGTTTATGTCTACCATTATTCAAGATTTTCTAATCAAGTAATGGTCGTACATTAAGTAAAGTAATGGCGCATCTCATAGCCTCTATAGCTCTTTACTAACATCCAGCACGCGAGAGTTTGAAACAGGTTTTTTATCAAGATTCTTAACTTATTTTAAACGTACGAAACTTAAGCTGAAAACGTACGAAACGTCTTCAGCTTAAGTTTTCGTAGTCATCAGTATTTATATCTTTCTTATTATGAGCATCTGTTCTAAACAAAACAAAAACTCACTCTCCAACACATGTTTCTTCATAATAATAATAGATCTAAGAAATAACATGCTCACTTTCTTGAAGGCAACTTTCGCGTGTAAAGCAAAGCGAGCAAATTGGTCGTAGCTTATACAAACATCCGTCGTTTACACAAGCGATAACGTTCTAGTCGCAACACCGCCTTCTTATCTCGCGTTAGTTTCTCAATCTCGCCCAGGTGACTCAGCTGCATTATTAGCTACTTCATTATCATGCCGTCCTTGGGCTCGGAATGCCAATTATTTGAAATTGTAAACTTAGTAAACTTTGTAAACTAGCGTATTACAAATTAGAGGATTATATCCAAGATAAGAATGCTTGGAAACATGCTGGTCCTGCTCCATAGGACAATCTAGAGTCTAGACAAAATCAAACTGGTTGCTAATTGAATTGTACATATAATTAATTATATTTATGACATTGATTTACACTCAGTAATTATTTTAACTCACACACTGACTCATTACTTGTTAATATTGTAGGAAAATCATACCTATGCTTACTTTTACAATGTTTGTAAATGTGTGAACACCATGTATCTATCACAGAATTAATTTATCTGATTGCTTCAATTTGATTCTTTTTACCCATTTTGGTATGGTAATTTTATTCTGGGTGCATCGTTTTCACACATAATCATATAATCAAAATGTTTCAAGTACAATATTTACATTAATTATATTATAATGAATGTAAATATTGTACTTGAAACATTTTAAAAGAGTAACGGTGGAGTTTCTTGCCCATTCTTCTCCATACGAAACTACATTTTGGAAGGGGCGACTAGAATCAATTCTAAATGTTGACGTTCAAAAGTGCCTTTTAAGTGCCTATTTGAAATAAATGCTTTGACTTTGACTTTGTTTCCGTTGCCATGCGGCAGTTTTGTCGATATGGTTTATCCAAAAACTGTAGACCACATCAGCATATGACATTGATGGACGTGTCGTACGTTCATTAGCTTTTAGTTACGCATCTATGAACGTACAACTTGACTCGGTGTGCTCGTGTCCCCATTAGGTATATTTAAAATTACGAAGAAAACCGGTATAGTAACTTGGTTTGTGGAAGAGGAAATATTTCAAATTGACAGATGACCTTCTGACTTTTTTTTTGTTTACGTAAACCTTTTGAGTTACATCATACTACAAAAGTAACAGTTTTGATCAGTGTCACGGCACCGTACTTCGAGTAACATCTTCATTTAGGCATGAAGTGCCTAAATGAACATGTTACTCGAAGTACTTTTAATTTTGGAGCTAGTCGGGTTTCAGTTTATTTCTACTTCACTGCATACAGCTCATATACTTTGTGCTATAGCCAGGATTTACTGAACACACAAGAACAGATTAAAACAAGTGTTGACATAATGATGACGAATTGTCTAGAAATCCTCTCCAAGCGTGTAAAATATGCATCATTTGTAGAGCAAAGTCGCGACTTTACACCGATCACATTTACATACATTTCACAGTAGAAACTAGTTCACTTTAAATTAACGACATTGAGAACATTCGAGTTATTTTTATGAACGCTATCATTGTCCTTTCCTTAACCTTATTACTGGAGGTTAGGGAGAGGTTGTGTTACAATTTCAAATAATCAACCATGCGGGCTGGTTGATAAGCTATGAATTATAGGGTAAGACGAAAATAACCGAGGTTGAATAATAGCCTAGAATTTGTATTAGTATTTAGTATCGTTATGGATAGTTGTGATAAATCATTCGATAAATCCTCCGGAGGATCGTGGAAAATATGAACGTAAAAAGACTAAATAAAGAGCAATAAAGTAACGAAAGTTAGTATTAAATCAGTGGTAACAAGATTCCCACTCATGAACGTAAACATGAGAGATCCTGGTTGGCTGTTTTTATTTGCTGTGTATGTTCTGTGCTGGCACGACTCCAAGCTGCGCTTTCTGATTATATTCCGGTCTGCAGCTCTTTGAACTTTGACCTTCACTCAAAGTATTTATTTATGATATCATGCACTTAAAAATCGATTAAAGATAGCATGAAATTATCAATTCAAGATATTTTATTATCTAGGTTAAGTCATGATTTGTAAGTGGTCGATAAATAGTTAAATAATGAATTCCTAATCGATTACTTACTACTTCTAAGGTTTTCCTTACGAATATTTTAAATAAGTTATCATCGGCGGTTTCAACTTCAACATCAAACACGAAATTATAATTATTATATTATGAGAGCGTCTAGTGAAGCATACAAATTATCCATATTACTAAAATCTCATTTGTTCCTATTACTATTATACTTTAGAGCTATACTATGAATGACCGGTGTGTAGTACATCCATTGTTACCACTGCAGATAATATCTTCATCCGTAGCCAGCATTGTTAGTGTAATCATGTTTTCATTACTAGGATCCGATGTAGAGTCATCGGCTACTGCAAATGCCTAAACTCTGGTACTTTAGTCTATTTTTGTACCGAGTTTATTTATAATTTTATATCTTCTCGCTTACTTTCAATTATTAATATCTATGCTTATTTATGTTGTTTTTTTTTGCTTTCGTGTGAACTAGACTAAGGCTTCTCCTGGGCGTTGATCTATGATTTGACTTTTTCCCGACACGTCATTAACATAATAAAATCCTTTACTTAGTAAGGATTGTTAGGATTAGACACATTCTAGACCAAGGATTGTCATTAGTTCCCGACACTTCACGGCCATGTCAACCTCATCCATTGTTCTGCCCGTCCCCCTCCCATCTGTCTCAGAAGTGGATAAATGCAGAATTTCTAGGAAACGAAGACCTTGGCCATAATGAAAAAAATATTGAAGCGTTTTCCGAGAAATTGCAAATTAAATAGAAACTATTCGTTTAGCAATCGCAATTTCATTTGCGTGGATTGCGATCGTTTGCAAGAATTTTCATTTGAATGTGGTTTATGGATGTTTGCCTAGAACTGTTTCGCGTTTAACCTTTAAAAAGCTTTGTCTAAAGTACAATTTGTTTCGTGGAGACTTGTGTGACGTCAACCGCAAATCCGAGATTTAAAAACCCAAGCTTTTGGTCGATTTCGATCTATGGTGTTGTTTATCTAAAAGCCAACAATCATCCTTATCGTTTCTGTGGTAATAGAATTTGTGAATCTTTGTTATCCGAATAAATAAATGAATTATTATATTATTCACCTCAACGATTGGAGAAAAATATTCTTACACAGAACAAAAAGACTTTTCTGTTTAGTATTTTGTAAAACACCATAGTATCAAGCGATCCTTTCAAGTAACATTATATCCTATTTCACAGTCCACATAAAAATAAAGTATCCAGCTACACTTTGAGATCATAAAAGGACGCTGATAGAGTACGACAGTGTATTGCCATGACATAATCTCCCCGGAAGATCGCATCCGCTTGGCATGCCACCAACTGTACAATATTAGATAGCACCGTTTACGTTTCTTCTATTCTTGATATGATTCCTTTTATTTATGTTTATTTCAGTTTCTAGGAATGAAACTTTATTTTGGTGTGGTTTGACATTATTTATTTTTTTAACTTTGTTTGTATCTTTATGTGTAACGCTTTTTAGTTTAATATTGTTTATATTCCTAATCCTTTGTTTCTAACTGAAAGTGATGAGTAATTTGTTGTCATACTCATAAGTGCATCTGGCGATATATTTGATAAATCATTCGACCTTATATTGCTGCTAGGGTATATTATGACGGAACTGAATACATATTTCCACATAAAAAAAAGTGAACGCTTGACTCAGTCGAAATTACTTAAACGTTATAATTGTCGATAAAATTAATAATCTGAAGGCGATCCAAAAAAATAATAATGTAGGACCTACCTAGCTATTTATGAGTCGATCAACTTGTGTCACTTTAATGTTCACATTTTCAAAACTAGATAATATATGTATTTGGTTTTTTTGAATTGTAAAATCATTATTACTCAAGATATTTTTTCTCTATCGACTTCGAGTCTTCTATCAAACTATCAAACCCATTGTGGGCTTCGTTAGTTTCAGCTTGTCAGCACTTAAATCGATTCCTTCTAACCTTTAATACCTTCTCGTTTTATCAATATCGTCTATCCAATATATCAAGTTACCTATAGGTTGATTGTTCCTTTATAGGCACTATTAGCTACATACAACAAAGTCGGTTGGCACACATCTGTTGTATAAAATGCCGTTTGCGTCCGTTCCACTGTTTTCTTTGACATATTTGATATGACCCTTAATGTCTTTTACGTCGGAACAAGGGCGCACGCATCCATTTATATAATACAAGGTGTCCAGAAAGGGTATCGGGTATTTGTTTTCGCGCCATATTCGAAACGGGGCGTCTAAAGGGTGCGGGGAGGGGTTCGTGGCGTCCGCCATTTTCTGGAGTTTTAGTCACGATGGAACAGTACTCGGGGACGCATCGCGCATTTTGCGTACGAGCGTATTATCGTAATGGTGATTCAATAGTGACTGCTCAACGTGTCTATCGTGCGGAATATCGTACACGCCACGCGCCAAGTGACGATAGCATTAGGAAATGGATCAGGATGTTCGAGAATACAGGTGCGACTATATAATACGTCATTGGGTGCGACAGTTAAAATTCAAAACTCTGGTCGTCCTCGTTCAGTTCGCGATGAAGAAACAATTGAAGAAGTTGAGGCGTCGGTTCGTCAAAATCCGTCTTTATCCATCCGAAAGCGAAGCCAAGCGTTGAACATAAAAAAATCGTCTTTACATTCGATTTTAAAGAAAGACTTACATCTAAAAGCCTATAAAATTCAATTGGTTCAAGAATTGAAGGATACGGACTATGCTAATCGACTGAATTTTGCGAACGAAATGCTGCAGCGATTTAACAACTTTAACAACATACTGTTCAGTGACGAAGCAAATTTTCACCTGAATGGTCATGTTAATAAGCAGAATTGTCGGTACTGGGCAGTGGAGAATCCGAGACGAAAGCATGAACGACCCCTGCATAGCCCAAAGGTCGTTGTTTGGGCCGCTATGTCTGCTAAAGGCATAATTGGTCCTTATTTTCATGAAGATCAACGAGGCCGAGCAATTAATGTGAATAGTGACCATTATTGCGATATGTTGCGAAATTTTCTGGTCCCAGAGTTGCAGGAGTTTGCAGGTTTCAACTCAAGAACGTGGTTCCAGCAAGATGGGGCCACTTGCCATACCTCAAATGACTCAATGGAAGTTGTTAACGAATTATTCCCTAATAAAGTCATTTCGCGAAGGGGTAACATCAACTGGCCTCCCAGAAGCCCCGACCTTAGCCCGCTTGACTATTTTGCATGGGGATACCTTAAAAGTAAAGTTTATCAAAACAATCCGACGAATCTAACCCAGTTAAAGCAAAACATCAGGTCAGAAATGGCAGCAATGTCAATAGCTATGTGTCAACGTGTTATCGCCAATCTTCGTTTCCGTTTAGAAGAGTGCCAGCAACATAACGGTCATCATTTGGATAACATCATCTTTTCCAAATAATTCTCCAATTCATATGCTAATAATAAACAATAAACTTTTTTATTGGATACAAATAATTTTTGTTTCATTGAACTTACAAATACCCGATACCCTTTCTGGACACCTTGTATAAAAACAACAGGAACAAGATATAAAATTTAGTAATAGAATATGAGTAATTTTTCCGTTTCAATAAATGTTTTTAGAATTAAATCTCCCATCAGATTTTACCAAAGCGTTGCCTATTCGCGCTAGGGTTACTTAAGTATGCCAAATATGTGCGATTCACGCGTAAATTAATATTGATGGCTATTCAACAGTAACTTTTTAATGTCAATAACTCAAGATCTGTTTTAGATCATGAGATGTACATTAAAGTGTCTCCTAAATCATTTCATCACTTGCATGAACTGTTTGTTTCTGTATATACGAAAGTGTATTTTAGCAATGTTCTTTTATGAGTAACCAGTAAACCTTTTCCTTTACCCTATAATGCCTTAAGCCGCTAGGATCAGAATATATTCAAATACAATTTTAGACACCTTGCGTTCAGACCATATTTGAAGCAAATATTAACTGTCCCTCTATTTCCAGATGAACGTCCGTGTGACGACGATGGACGCGGAGCTGGAGTTCGCGATCCAGCAGACGACGACTGGCAAACAGCTGTTTGACCAGGTCGTCAAGACCATCGGTCTGCGAGAGGTCTGGTTCTTCGGCCTCCAGTACACCGACTCTAAAGGCGACCTCACCTGGATCAAACTCTACAAAAAGGTTAGTAGCTGGTTCTTTCTGATTCTGAAATGATCCTCAACAGAATACTGATACTTGATATTAAACTTCATAATGTTAAAAGTAAAACGTTTAGAATGTAGAGAAAAGATAACGTGCTAAAAACCGAAGTAAGTCAAAGTATTCATCTATTAGTCAACAATATTATAAAAATGCAGCCTGATTACATAACGAGGTCATAATGAATGCGGTCATAATAGAAACAAGATTCGCGATGTCGTAGTAGCGATAGCAGTTCCAAGTAGAACAGAATCACAAATAGTTGGTTAATATTAATTTGCAAATATCAACAATATAAAGTTCATAAGCGGTGAAAGAAATCTAGCTGAAGCATCGTTTGAATCTGCCGCTCCGTTTACATACAGTATTGATGAATCTGCGTTTGTTTGCGTTGCAGAACCATCACTAATGTGGCTGCATTAACGTATAAATTGTGTGTTTACTGCAACTCGTGAGGGGGCGGCTATTGCCCGCCGCGAACCAAATGCTATGTAACGATTATTTTTAGAACAACTAGTGCGCCTAATGAGTTCAAGAGCGACTATCGTTTTGTTTCTGTAGTTATTCGTGAGAAATTCGCTTGATAAAATGGTCTTTCTCTTTCTTAATAACTATCTCTTTGATGAATGTTGATGCCGCGATCATCATTTTAATTGCTTCCAACAAATTATGTTCTCCAAATAGTGTTGGTCGATGTTACCAAACGTCCATTTCCTTTCGCCTGTCTTGGCAACTTGGCGACGTTCAATTCTCATTCATTCGAAACACGTTTCCGTCATGCTGTGCTACAAACAAACGATTCGGTGAAATTGTTTTCCTTTACTCTTATCCTCAGCGTGACACTGACCCCGTATTGCAATGTAAACGTGTGCTCAACATTGCCGAATATATCATTGCAGAGCCTACGTATTTTATCATTAAAGGTCGACTGGTTACATTTAAGTGCACAACTCAATAAATAATGAATATAAAAGAGGTCATAATAGTTTCTTTCCGTTTAATAAGCGTTTAGCAATGACATCTATGGAATATTCATTAGGCAATTTTCTACATTTGAATCTACCTTTCAATCGATCCCCCTGCATAGAGCTCCTTTTTTGCTCTCAAAACTGCAAGGTTATCCTCGTTCGTTGATACATCATGATTGTATTATACATCAACACTAGGGCATGTACCCGGGTTTACCCGGTTCTTTCAAGGTATCTGCAGAACCTGTTTCGAAGAAGTATACCAGGGTCCCCCGGTTCTCAAAAAAATCTGAAGTTACTTAATTACGCTTACGGCTCGGCTCCGCTGCTGTCGGCAACGTCGTCGCGCGAGTTATACTGCATGTTATTCTCCTTACAGGCTATATTTGCAATCGTTTACGCAGCTCGTTAAGTAACAGGAGTTTAGACGTGATTAGTTACTTACGATGATCTCACTACTAGGATAAAAAAAATGTGTGAAAAAACTATTCAAGAACACTGAAATATGGTGATTTCTTGCTTTAGTTAAATTAAAAGAAATTATTTTATTTTCCTTTTTCATGTTTAATTACTTTAAAAAAAACTAAATTCTTCGTATTTTTATGGTGGTGGTGTGTAAGACTGGTTATTGTGTAATTTAAACTAACTAGAAAACTAAGAGAGAATACAGTAATATAAATAAAGAAATAAATACATATAAGGAACACAAATTGATTCTTATTGTAAAAAAAACTACTATGTCTGATTTGTGTTAGATAATTATATATTTTTAGAGTTCCTCTGTTATTCCTGATGATAAAAATGACTGTTTAGTAAGCTCGAGTGACCAAATAAATGTTGATTTGATATAATTTTTACAAGGTATGAAACTTGTAAAAATTTCGTTTTCTGTCAGTTTCTCTGTGATTTATTTGTTCATATATCACTTACAGTTTTATCAGAAGGAACCAGGTGGAACCGGGTGACCTGGTTCCGACAGCTTTCAAAACCGGGTACCAAAAGTCTGGAACCGTAAACGGTTTTGCATGCCCTAATCAACACCTATTCCGATTGTGGAGTCACCTCTGTTATACAATTGATTTGTGTTTATATTTATATGTGAACAGGTTTCTATTTTTGTTCTAGCCGGAATTAGGTGCGCTCTTTATCACTGTGCTATTACTTTTACATGGGTTCGGATAAGATTACACAAATTAATAAGGATATACCATCCGGTTACTATTTCAAAACTTTCATTAAATGAATGTGTTCATTAAATTTAATTCTTAAAGTGACATAATCCGAGAAGTAATTTATGAATAATACTCTTCTATTAATACAGATTTATGATATGCGAATAACGTTTTCATAATAAATTAATAATGCACCTTGTGCCAACTCTTTGAATTACTTCTAAAAACTTCATTCATCATTTCTTTGATTTGGATAGAAAGCCAGTTTTTACGCACTTTGGCTTTATTAACATTCAACACCTGGAAATGATTTCAACGTCAGAATGATCGTATTAGTGCGCTGTAATTTAAAAAACCTGCAATACACTCAGATCAATAACACAAATCTTGTTGACCGTCGACAATTTATCTCCGTTCAAAGGCCGGAGACCCCGAGTCATCCCACAGCCGAAATCTTTGCCCGTCCTGTCTCCGGTCGTTATCCGGCAGCCCACGTGCCTGTATGTAAACAACCTCATTGATAAACAATGTTTGATAAACCGAATTGTCGCACCGACAGTTGGCGTGTTGATAAATAACATGTTTGGGAACACTGCCCACTGAAGTCATAACTATATTATATTTGATAGATGGGAAATCTAAAGGACACACGTTTGTTATTGTAATCATGGTTGTAAAAGAGAACATTAAAAAAATTTGACTCAACTTACAATCCGAAGTTACATGATGCCGTATCGAGTCTTCCCGAGGTAGGCACCTTCTTTAGGTCTACAAGCTTCTCTAACTTTAAATTCAGCTTCAACTACTTATAGTTAATCTTACTTATCTAATAGCCCTCTAATTATTCAGCGCAAGAACCAGTCTGGCACCTGGTATGTAGGCAAAATTCTCGACCTCCTTCTGTAATTTATGTTCCGAAGTCTTACGGCCTTCGTCACAAGGGCGGCGCAAAATCTGCATCGCTATTCGCATTGTTATAGCATGTCCCATGTGTGGAGAAAATTTGTGTTTCAGACACGCAGGTAATGAGTAATTTATTTGCCAAAATGTAGGTGTATTCAATTTTACAATATTTCCATGCTTAGGATTCACTTTATTTAAATATTCGCTCTCATTCAATTTATCTGCAGTTGATGATACGATTCAATGAACACTCGGCCTTACTTACCTCAATCACATTTACAAACCTTTCGCTTGAACGGCTGCGTGTCGCTAATTTCTCCTATGCACACGGTCAGCAATGTATTGTAAACAGATGTATATATGGCTATCCCTCTCTGTCATGCGGTCGTCTTAAAATGTGTGACAGGGAGCAGTCGTTTATCTAACATTAGCGGTTTTCACTGTAGGCAGAAAGAAAACCTGACTAAAACTATGTAATTGCAGCAAATACTTGTCATGGAAATAGAAATCTTGGACAATTGTTGTAATAACATATTACATAGTTAAAGTGTCACTGTCTAACAGGATTGATGTAGCATTGGAGATAGCTATGCTGTGATAGATATTAAAAACATATCGTAGTTTAAGCTATAAAGAATTTTGTACAATTGAAATACATAAAACTGGGAATAAAGTACGAGCGGAACATAACATCAATATATTATTGCTATCGACCTTTAATGCTTATTGCGAGCGATTGTTTCTCTACACCTATATCTAAATATTCTATAACCAATAGAGGTGTGATTCAGTAGAACGTGAGCAAGCGGCTTTCCATTTAACCAAACAGGTAGAATAAATGCTTGGTTCGCGTAAAAAAGTACAATTTATTGAACTCTCGAATGTTTCTCTATTCCTGATCAAGTCTGGCTGACGCATGATGGAATTCCCGTTTAAGTGTAGCCTGAAAACCAGTTGCAGAGATTTTAATATTAAAAAAATGTTCATTGTTTATAACTAATACATAGACTATATTCTGTATACTTAGAATAACTATTAAAAGAAGCAGAGCCAAACTTGATGAAGCAACAATTCTAATGTTCTGGAACCGTCCGCGCATCTGGATTGGGACAAAATAATCCGTTTAAATGGGATTAAAACGGCCATAAACTATGATGTAATTTATACAGCATTATTAACAAAACGGTTGGATATTCCCACAAGGACTGACTGGCTGTAGGCAAGCGAGGTACTATGAGTCATGGTCGGAAGCCGGCAATCGCGTGGTTATCGGATCCTGACTATAATTGATACATGTGCGAGGCAGACGGTAAACGTTTTGGTAATGTCAATGACGCTGATTATTACAAAAATAATCATAATATGAACCCAAAAATAATGTTGATAACTCTAATCTCTATATTTCCCGTCATCACTGGGTTTTTTGCCCAAGTATCGATATTTCGCGTGCCGTGTTGGCTCCGGATTGGCTAGCATCAAGAATTTATTAGCTACTTAATTCCATAACACTCTTTTGCATTCCTCAAATAAAACATTGCCAATAATGTTTCAATATTGAAATAGTTTTCGTTTTAAAACTGGCTGTTCAATTAATTTGCATTTCTCTACTATGTACGAACGGATGCTCATTCCAAAAGCGGCAGTGGTGTGACTAGTTCGAAATAAAATGAACAGCTATCAATGATTTACAATTTCTAATATACTTAATTGCAAAAGAAGGCCGATATGTAATTTTGTTCTTTCGCTGGATTTTGTTATTTTTCACTTGTATATATTTGTTAATCATCATTGGAATGTTTATTAATACAATAATTATTATAATTAAAAGCTGTTTGAATAAGAAACTGAATATTCGAGTAAAAACTAGTTATTCAAATGAAAACTTTTTTATTGCTCTCATCACAATAATTATATCGGGCCATGGAAACATCCTTGGCCTCCGCTTGGTTCATATATTTTATACATTCAGTAATAATATTATCGTATACTTTCCTTTAGCAAGCAAAAATATATATGAATGGAAATATTAAATGTGCTCAAGATATCTAAACAATATTATCATTTGGTCGTTAGAAATTTGTTAATCTTCAATCGTAAAGTTAATCCTAATGATGAAATGGTTTCAAAACAGCAACGTGCTAGATAGAAAGATTGGAATAATATGCAAGAAGTGACAAACTGACAACTTAATATCTGTTGCTTACAAATGCGGTGACTCTATTCTATTACATGCGTGGGAAAGCTAGGTCAGGTTTTTCTCTTCGCCAAATCATCTAGTAACACAGGGCCAGGGTGTGTAAATCAGAATAAAGTTGACTATGATTTTTGAATCGATCGATCGTTAGTCGTTACCATGGAATCCGATTATAACACGGTTAATTCGAAGGAAGAAGCTTGTTAAAAACGAATTTAGTCTTTTGAACGATCTTAATTCAAATCATGAACACCATTGTTCCGTCTATCTTGAACATCACTATCCTTCACAATCTATACAATTTATTAAAGTCTCTCATACGAATAATCCAGTCAAACTAGCCTCTATACCAAGTTACAATGTGCTTCAACCTAGATTCACTTGGACATGTTGCTCTTTTTAAGGGTTTCCGCTGTTACGCAGTGGAGTCACATGCTATATATATTATAAATACATGTCGTGTATCGCACTTACGTAACCGGTACCTGCAGGCTCGCGCGACATGTGATAATCATTGTGTGGCAATCCCTTTTCTATTTCTACACGACATATTTACGTCTCCACCTTTTAGATTATTCTATGATTTATGATCTTACTTTGGGAGTATATTTATTCTCTTTCTGAGTAGTAGAATATTTCCATTCCTGTATGTATAGTCAACGTCAGTTTTCTATAGACTAATATTTTTCAGTAATAATTTTAGTATCTCCAAATTCTGCTTCATTGTGTTGAGTGCTCCGATCTCTATCAAGCCTCTTTATATAATCTGTAATCGTATCTTTCTTAGCGTCTTATTAATTTTCATCAGCATTCTTCATAGCATGGCTCAATAAATGACTCAGGATGATTATGGTGATGACGGCCTCATGATGTCACCCCCATATATTACTTGTATGCTCCCAGCATTAAAATAAAGAATTGAGTTGGAAAAATCAAATAAGTAGGTACTGTTTATTTCATCGAGTTTTCGTGATGAGGCATTGTGTTATTTTGCTGGGCGTGTTAAGAAACTTGTACCTTTCGCTTTCTTTTCTTTTTCTAACTTGTTTAAAGTGCCATTAGATATACTTGTTGATTTATAATTATGTGCAGTTACATGACCATATTTTGTTTCTTCAAATACTTGTGTCTTGCCTTAATTTTAATATTTTGTTTCTTATAAGCTACCGTTGGCCTTGGCTAAAAACATAGAATTCTCAAAATAAAGGTTCCCTTATTATTTCAAACAATGCTAAATACTTAATTTGAACTTATTTGTATGGTCGTGTTGACTCATCTGGTAGCTTCCGGCGCGAGTCGCTGTGACTAAACGCTGCTTGATAACTTTGATACTCCGAACCGTATTAATTAAACAAATTCCAAAATCATTACTCACGATAGTTCTTCAGTACCAGTAACTGATTGTACCAAGAATTCTACAGGCTGTGTTTTAATAGAGAAAATCATATCGATAAAATATAATACTTTACATTTATTTCCAGTTAGGCTGCCGAAACTTAACAAGTATTAGCTCATACTTCAGCTGAAAATGAATTATTTTACATACTTGATTAATGTCGTAATTACTGTCTGTTTCAAACGTTTCAATAACCTCTTGTTCCCTTCAGTAATTAACTAATTACCGTAATTTATTTACTTAAATAATAACTATCTGCATTATCATCCCTAACAACTTATTTGTGCAATATCTTAGATTAAATTATTCTTATCTCTTGTTGCCTAATTATAGTTTTATCGACAAATATTCTATCTGCTATCGACTATCTGGTTTCTATGATATGTTTCTCTTGAAACCTATCTGATAGCAAAGTTAATAGTAGCAATTTTACACGTGAGTGGTCACCGCACTCAATGATCAAATTGAACTCTAATGAGTTTAATGATAAATAATAGCTGGAGATTTTCCGGCATTTTATTTAAATCTATGAGTAAGTCCTATTTGGTCGTAAACTGCTTTAGCACTTGTTTACGCTTGCGAAGGTTTGAACAGATAGGGATTACACGCGCATTCCAGTTTATACATAGCTTGCATTATATAATGCAAGCTGAAATGTACAAAGCCTCCCACACATCGCTTTGGCAGCGGTATCTTCATATTATATCACCGATCTGTCTCGTGTTTGCCATAGTCATTCATGTGTCAGATTCCGGTTCTCATAGGTAAAATGCCACGGCCGGACGCCTGCCTGCGTAGGTACGTACGCCTGCTGATGTGCCTTTATACGACTTATAACCATGTCTAAATTTTGTATCAATTACTCCTCCTGAGCCATTGTCAAATACTTTGTTGATATTTTTAGACCCAGCACAATGATTCTACCTAGTGTCACGTATGTGAAATATTTAATGTCCCTAGTGAACTACCAAGAACACGAGATGTTGAGAAGTAATGCATGCAGCAATAACGTAGAATTTAAGGTTCACCATTAAATATGATGAACGTTAAGTTTGCAAGTCATTGTTCTATAAGTACGTAAACTATACGTATGCATTTTATCGCATCCCTCGTTATCGTATTGCATTGCACTGAAATAGGTGAATTTAGCTACTTGTTATTTCCTTCGATATTTGCATGAGTAACATTACCATTGTGCTTTCTGAATTCTCAGTAGGTAGTATAAATGACTTGTTTGACTTACTGAATCATTCTATTGCCTGCATATTTTTTCATCAAAGTGACTTTGTTTGTTTTAAGAACCGGCTTACCATGTCTAGCCAAGTCCACATGGCGATGGCGATGAGATCATTCTTATACAAAAAAAACTTATCTACTTACACATTGTTCCAAATTCTATATGTATGCAAATAAGAGTCATCAGCCATATTATAATCTACACTTTGCTATTCGCAATTCGCTTTCTAAGAGCAATAAAAATATTTAAATTATCATAATAAAACTTATTCTGATATCATTTCGTCATTAAACAGTCGTTGTGGGAGCAAACGATGCTCGCAATGAGACACTGCGATATTTTTGTTGGCCATTACGCATCATTAAAATAAATTGTTTATTGTTAGTCTTTACAATTATCTTAGGTGTGTCACGTAGTAACACAGATTTTAAGAATAAACATTGTCTATTTATCTAGGCACTTAGGTACAAGAGATATTATTTTGCGATTGCTGAAGTGGTCGATTTTTTTGCTTACCTTTTGAATGTCGTGTATTGGGAATGCTTTTCGATAGTGCCTGTTGATGCTGCAGCTAAGGATTAAAATATAAGTTAATAGTAAAAACTGTATCTCGCACAGCAGCATGACTTACGTCCACGGCACGCGATCTCGTTCTCAACGTGCCAAGAATGCTGTTTTTTGTCGCACCCCATCATTATGGTTATCGTCGCGTATGAGACATGGCTTCGATATCTGTAGGGCTGCTGAAATAGTTGGTCGTTGACTTCGGAAATTAGGACGACCCATTTTGACTCTAAAACTTTTATTTCCAGTTTTCCAAATCTTTTGCTTTAGAGGCTTGAATAAGTGGATATTTTTCACATATCACTTACTGGCTACTGAATTCATCTTGGTGTTCTCATGACTGCTGCGTCAAATATTTGTATTCCTGTTGCATTTTTATCGCAAAGCTTATCAATCAAAATGTATTACGTGGGCAGGTGCCATCCCTACGGTGTGGTGACGCCGACGTTGCGTCACGTCACGACACGACGCTGACCGTCGCCGGAATGTTATCATAGATACTAAAGAGTACCTCGAATCCAACGATTACTTAATCATTTGCCTTGCTATCGGCTTATCCTTGAAGTATATCGTTGCGAATCCTGAAGACGTTTTGGGCAATCTCTTGTGGGATGCCATATTTGTAGCTTCGACTAAGTTCTGATAAGTCTTGCGATATTGTTGTTGAAGTGGCTAAACACTTCTATCCTTTGAGTAGTAAGTGTAGGTACGTGTTTTGTGTAATAATGAGTTAGCATTCACGTACTCAAAGGGTGTGGTAATAGACTCAATCCATATTATACTACATTGGTCTTTTGACCTTTTTTTTCCGATTCCTCAGTTAATTCAAGTTCTTATCTAGAAATTCCTTTCATGTCGGCATTTTCTTTGGTTGTTCGCTGTCGTCTTCTCTTATCATACATCAACGCTGACACGTTGCTAGGTCAGCCGGTTGCTAACTCGCGAAGTTGCGTTTCGACCGCTCGCCGACATTGCTTGCCCACTTTCTTTACACTTGTCGCTGGAATTCTTATAGGCTTTTGACTTGCGTTAGAATTTTAGGTTGAACTATAGAAGTTACCTACTTTTTGGTACTTGAAGAGTATGTTTGTTTATTATCTCGGGGCTACAGTCGACAGGTTCAAAGTTTCAAACGTACATGAAGCGCGGTCAGCCAAGCGCAACAGTGCGCCCGCGTGACCTCGTTCCCACGCCGAATGCCAGCCACCAGGTGCCATCATCACGACTATCCACCATACAATACCATGCCCTTGACTACGTTAAACAGGTGTTCATTATGCAAAATGTAACAATGTAAAAGTTTTTCCACAAACTGATGGATGACACGTCACAGTTACATCAAATAATTATCTCCTGAGACACAGTTTTGATGACTTCATTTAGTAGGTTAACGAGGTTTTCTATAAGTTTGTACGGTAGACGGGTGAAAGTGCCATGACGGCATCTGTAGACGACCTTGCCTGTCTCCTTAATGCATAACAATAGTCTCGGGTGTCATACGCGGTGTATAGAGAACCAGATTTGCGGTCGACGTGTACTTGGGGCGAGCTGTGAACTTCACGTGGTATCGAGTTTAGCTATGTTTACGACGTTTATATGTTGCAGCTTGCAGCTGTTGCTTTTGATGATATATTGAAGGATCAAAACCAAAGAGTTAGCTGAAATCGAGGCACTTAGCATCTAAAAGATTTCTGTTTGCACTTCTGGCTATCCCAAATGGGATTTTCACCACGGTAAAATAGATTTACTTTTACCAGTATTTCACCAGTTCGCTTCAAGAAAGACAAAATTCCAGCTAAAACTACATTAAAGAATTTTCCTCTTAATGAACGCAATTGTGCCAATGCAACACTTGAGAGAAGGGTCGAGCAAGGTGGCGGGCCATGGCGTCGTCCGCGAACTGGGTTATGTTAGACAGAGACAACGACATGGTCCTCTCTGTCGAACAGCTCGCCTATTGGATGACACAGAGATGCGTGCGCGTATGCATTCATGATTAGACCTTATTGATAAAATCCCCTTCTATGTTTTTTTCCATGTTTTTCTTACTTTTCCACGTAGTAACCGTATCATTGTAGTTCTCTCGAAGTATCTGTAGTAAGAATTCACAGTCGTGATCAATGGAAGTACTGATCCAATTATCATAATGACACGTATTCTGACCTCACCAACGTTGGCGTAAATAATTTTCACAAAGTTTCCTTGTCGAGGCGAGAACGCTCACATCTACACACAGTTTAAGGAGTATCTAAGAGCCGCTTTCGTTTCCAATCCGTCGTTGATGTAATCACGTACGCATCGCGTTTGCGAGGAATTCACGCTATATCAGCGTCTTCGTTTTTTAAACTTTTGCGTTTTCCCATGGAAAACATTCTTCTGAGTTATTCGATATGACATTTTGATTTATGAACAGAAATTCTTTCGATAGCAATGCTTTCCTATCCCCATACGGCAAACCACAATAACAACATGTGCTTGATTGAGTGTGTTTTATTGATCTGATACCGCCTGTGACAATCCAAACATTCCATTGAAATTGATTGACACCAATGCAATCTTTATCATCGGTATTCGCGCACAAGAACAGCTGATTGTACGCCGATCATTGACGGGGTCGACGACCGTACTTTCGCCGCTCCCACGACGCTCGTTGCTCAACGCACGAGCCTCTAAGACAACGCTGAGGCGCTGATCTTAGAACACATAATATACATACTTGCTTAGCCATTTTAGCGGCCCGACAACACTCGTTAACTAAAGTGTCGTGGCAGATGGCCGCAGAGGACTCTCGCAATGTTCGCATCTCTTTGACATTGAAGAGTATTTTTGCCACATTTTTATCTTGATGTGTTTCCAAATTGCAAGCCGGAGAAACATCGTAAAACTTATGACGTAAATATAAGATTGGAAAGATGTAGCGAGCTTGCAAAACTTGATTTGAATATACATATTATCTGGTGGACATCAAATACGATTTTAGGGCTTGCACTGATCGATTTCCATCAAATTCTTTCCAAGCCTGAGTCGATTGTGGAAAAAACGGGCAAGGTTCTCTCGTATGCTGTAAAGAAACTAATGTCTCCCGAGGACGAAGATGAAGAAGCTGCCTACGACAGAGCCGATGATCTGGTAAGACCGGCTAGAGGAACTGTAGCCCATGCTAGAACCTCTAAAGGCCACACTGCTGCTACCGCAGCTAAAAGTTAAAGCTAGAAAAAGTAGATAAAGTATTAAATAGAGTACTGCTACATTAAAATAGTGTACTCGCTCTTGAGCTCTTGAATTTGAAGGAGCTATATCTGGGTGTATCAAGTGTGTGGTAGGAGTAGAATTATCGTAAGTGTCCGTGACGTCAATTCTTGCATCAATATTATTTAAGGCGGATTTATCTACTGTTATCGAAATATGTATATTCTGCCTTTCTATGTGTTTCGAAAATTCAAGCCGTGCGTCATATTTTTAAACAGTTTTATTTAGCTTGCCCTGTTTGTTATTGTTTGTTTGGGTCAAATTTTGTACTTGAAATTTTTCCCCCTTCCTTTTGGCAGGATGATCTGATATTTGGTACTCACCTTTAGTTTTGATAACAATACAATAAAAAAACTTTGAATGACAAATATTAAGTATCGAAATAAAAACGAAAAACTTGAAAATAGAATAAGTATTTTTTACATAGAATATATATAAAAGATAGAAAATAATTCGGTAAAATAAAATCGTGGGGTGCGTGAAACATATTTACTCAGGTTACGCTACGCCCCACGATTTTATTTTATTTAAGTTTATGACACAGTTTAACGGGACTGCATTTAGCAAGAACATAAATGAAGACTTATGGTGATGGCACCATAAGAGTCTTCATTTGCGTTTGCGTCTGATTCAATATCAAAGGTCTCTCTAAGTTATAAATACATCTGTAATAGTAGCAGCTATACCATTCCATGCTACAGTATATTAAATTACTTGTAACCTAATAAGTATTATTCTCGTTTGATCATAATTCAATAGTACCAATTCATAACGGAGTTGATTCGTTACGTTAAGTTAGGTGATTCTGTTCGGTCAATCTGCAAATCTATAGAATGCGGTCAGAAATGGAGACTTCAAAATGGATGTGGATCTGATAAAGTTTTTTTATTTATGTTTATGTTTACACCTTCGTAAACGACTGTTATTGTTGGGCTTGGGATATTAAGGGTTTGTTATTGCATCAGATGAAACAACACTTGATTTTAGTCCTGTTTCAAAACTATGTTACTACTAATTCCCGGATATTCAAATCCCACTTACTATATGTTTACATTACAATATTACATAAGAATAACATGAGTACGAGCAGGTATTTTTTCATTTCAAATGACTAAAGTAAGAAATATGTTCTAAGAAACAAAAACCTAACAAAAACTTCACTCTTCACTGTAATTTGAACCCGGTAACAGTTGCTTCAAAATTCTGTGGTGCAAGGCCATATTTGCAGTTAGAACTAAGTTTAAAAAAACAATTATGAGAGCATATTTTGCAGGTTATCCCGACCCGTAAGAAAATTGTAGAGGAAATCCTATCACAGTCTACCTATACACAGGTTTTTACACGAACCGCAAATATACTATTTCATACAGTACTACTATTGATATCATCAAAATATCTAAAGACATATTAAAAACACAGAAATCCTTTCAATTTTATTATAGTGAAGACAGATTATGATTTCGTTAATAATCATCATCACCGTGACATGAATTAGATGACAGGAGCGCAGCCTTCATACAATCCGATTCCTATCGGCTTACCTTTGGAAGAAATACTCTTCTTAGTGTCTACTATTGCCAAACTATATGTAACACGTGTGTGTATCAATTCACATTACAGATATTTCATACTAGCTTAAAACATCAATAAGATTACAAAACATTACAAAAATGCAATTTTTTTATGTCTAAACCTAGACTTCCGACCATTTTGATTTAATTTTCTGTTACTTAATGACATTTTATTGTTTTCTGTGGCAGCGTTTTAAAAATTTAATTGTATTTTATTTTATTTTATTTTTATTTTTATTTTGATTTGTAATATGGGTTTAGCCTGAAATAAATGAATTTTTTTTTATTTTATTTATAGCTGCCCTTAAATTTTTAAAAAAGAAAAGGAATTACTGAACTTTAATGTTATCTAGAGTTTATAAGAACTGATTTTTTTGTTCTTCGGCTTCCCTCTACTAAAAATTGTAGCTATGCCACTGTTAGATGAAGGTAACTGACTTGGTCATGCTGATACATAATATCTTTATTGTTGATAACTGCAACACTTTGTGATGGAAGGAATCAACTACCCCTTTAAAGCTTTATTTTGATGAACAGGATATAATATTTATTATCAATGATAAATTGTAATAAATTACTTCTTATAAGCACCAGTTACAATGAAGGTTCACTTCAACATCTTAAAAAGTCGTCTTATCACAATTACTAGTTATCACAATTACGTAAACGTGCGGATTCTCTAAGATTCTTAAAACATATTTAGTAAATATTTCCACTGATGTACTTGTTTTGAAAACTTACTATTGTTGTTACTACGCTCACGTCTCCAAAAACAACATTAAATTAGCGTTATCTATGGAAAATATTAAAAATGTAACTTCTTTTATTGACTAATCCTTGACGTAGTAACAAATATCTACAGCATATTTGTAAGAGATATTGAGTAAGTTAACAGCTCTTTTTTCCTTCATTGAGGAATGTTTTAAGTAAATTTCAATTTAATTTTTTCGATGAGAACCATTAGCTGGTGCTTCGGAAAACATTTATTCCAATCTTTTATTTTTATCCTATAAACCTACTTAATGCTCTATAGAAGTTAACAAATGCCTTTAGCTCTTTGCTTTTCATAAAGGTTTCCTCAATTAATCCTGGAATTAACTCAATTTGTAAATGATAAATTAGCTAATCGTCCAAAAACCTTGGGTCACGACCACCGTCTTTCCCAGTTTCCAATTAGGTGCAAAGTGAAGTAGGTAATATATATGTTTAGCGATTAACACTTCGTTGTTGTCGTGTTTCATATCTCGCCACGCTATATCTTATCGGTGATCTCGGTTATTATGATGTGCCAGAATTCTATTCTGTGTATTTCATTAACGTATTTCTTTGAAATGTTTGGGAAATTAATTTTCCATTTTTTTTTAGGTATTTTACATGTAGTGTAGGAGTTTCTCGTCGTGTAGTAACAATAGTATTAACAAGTTATTACATAGCCGCCTATGTAGTTCAGACGTTATTGGATTATAGTGTAGCGAACTAATTGAAAGGTAGCTCTGGTACATAGAGTCCAATCAGTTTCTTAATGTGAAAACTGAAATAAACATAAAAAAACAAGAGTATACGAATTTTGTTAAAAAAAACACCGCACAATAAAACCAATATTGCCGCTCAGAGAAACAAGGGCAGCAATTATGAGCACTCCTCGAAAAACTTCAGAGCTGACATCAATTAATTTACAGCTGTCCCGAAGTCAGTAACCTTTCATTAACAGAAATCTCAAACGATGAAATTCTATTAACCCACTTAGGAATATACCTTCAATTTGACATAGCCATAACTGGGTGTACAATGAGTACCCATTCACAATTCGTTCTACATTATTTAAACGGTTCACTGGCAATTATAGCTATTGTTCATATGGGCACGTTTGATGGAATGAGTTATTATGACGATGGTTAGTACCTATGTTCACCCTTTTGGTAAGCTGAGATAATTGATTAAGTATTCTATAGGTCGGTTAAAGGTCCTTGCAGTACAGTGACTCAGCAGTCGTAAACAGAAGTTTATAAGCAGCATTTAAAATAACTGCTTTAATTGGTACAGTTTATGAAACGCCTCTTGGTCATGCGACAAAGTGTCGGTTAAGTAGTTGAAGATTAATTGTTGATGATGCTAGCTAGATGACGAATTAAAGGAGAGGTTCTTTTGTTACGAGTGTCTGTAAATAATCAACTAATTATTAGCATACTAACAAGTTAGTTTTGCTTATAAAGTATGTGCACAAAAAAGTTTTACTGCATATTTATAACATTTTTATCATCGTGTGAAAAAGCTAAGATAAGCTTGCCTTGAATAAGTTGTCCTTCCGTATCGTAGCAATATTTTATGGCTAATTTATTAAATCTTAATTACATTTCTATGACGTATCTTGCTAGTTATTACGCTAAATAAATATTTCCTTTAAATATAAGTAGATAAATCCCTCATTTTTTCTGTGTAAAAAATTAAATAAAAGCCAGAAAGTGGCGATGAATTGTAATTAATTGTTGCCTTTTTAACGCTTCCCCTGGATTACGTGGCACACAACGAAGTCAGGGTCGCTACCGTTCTCGAGATGGGTAAGATTACACGTACATTCGTTCACCCTTTATTTTGTGTGTGCAGTGTGCTTAGAGGGTGAATACAGAAATACTGCAAGATAACCATAGTCGAGTGTTTCAGTCTCAAAGTAGTTTATCTGTGTTCATCTTTATGCCTATATTTACACCGTCATAAAACAATATTTACCCATTATATTGTATAATGAGATAAGCTTTCAAGAACTTGACATACTTGATGTACCGATGGCGATGGTGTATGTTGTTTCGTAATATGTATTTCATTAAATAAAATCTCTATAAGAACCTCTTCCGTCTGGCCTTGAGGCCGTACCACTGTTATCTCTTGTCCTAACGTTCAATGTACATTACAGGTGATGCAACAAGACGTTAAGAAAGAAAACCCACTGCAGTTCAAATTCCGCGCCAAATTCTACCCCGAGGATGTGGCCGACGAACTCATCCAGGAGATCACACTGAAACTGTTCTACCTTCAGGTAAGAAAAACTATATAAATAAGAATCGCATACTCAGTCTATAATGTTCCCACTGCTAGGAGACAGGCCCTGTAATCTAGCACGCGGACCCAGTGCGAGTTAGTAGAAGTCACTTGTTTTCGAATTTCTGGTTCTAGGAGAGACCGGTTTCCTCACGATGTTTCCAAAATTTAACGTTTTGAGAGCAATTATAACTTACTGCTCCAGTATTTACTGTACCTATGTAACAGTTGTAAATATGGAAATACGAAGTTAAAAAAAGTTTGGCTGTGCGTCGTCTCTGGGATACCTGCGGGCCAGTCTCTATCTAAAAGCCGATGTGAAATTTCTACGCCTGTAATAGGAACACCGATTTGAACAAAGCAAACAACGTAAAATTTCTCAAAACATCTGAAATAGAACCCTCTACTGCTAATTGTAACGTGGGATCTTTGATCGTGGGAAACCACGTGGTTGGATTGCAAAACTACTTGCAATAAATATGAAGAATACTGTCAAGCTGATAAGAGTTTGGACTTTGTAGGTGTGACTCGATGTTTCGTTTATCTAATTATGTATTTGCAAAGATTTACGTGATTTACATCATTGTAGACTAAAGTAGAAAACTAAAGATAAAATGTATTCTTACCTCATGAGCTCCTACGACATACTAGCTGTTGGCGTAGTCTGCCAGTGTTCTTTTATTCAACAATACAATCAGCAAGCTCAGAAACACCTTGCTCACATCTGTAAAGCAAACTTAATAGAATAATTCTATGTGGTAAATCCACTTATGTGTTTACCGACACAATAAATTATAGTTAATGCCTGTAGGGTCAGGGCTCCAACCTGCCATTACTTCGATTGTAGTCTTTAGCCCTACTTCCCATTGTTGGACAAAGGCCTCCAACTAAGTATTTGTATATTCTTCGTAATTGCCTACTTGTTGCAGTTTCCGTGATCACTGAGGCACGGAAGGGTATGGTGGGTCAATCACAAAGGTGCACGGTAGCAATTTGTGTAACCCCTTTCTCAGGATTGCACGCTATTTGGCGACTTATATTCAAAAGGGAAGTTCTCAATTTGATGACAATTCATTCGAAATCAATGCGGGTGTTCGTTGAATCAATTTGGTTTTCCGCTTTAAATAAAACGTGTCTAATAATGAACAATAAAAAATAAAAACAAATGTGAAAGAAGGAGATAACGAATGATAGAGATGTATGGAGCAAGACAAGGCAGCGGATACCCCAAATAAATTAGGATAAAGGCATGATGTAGCGTCTCTCCCGAATCTGCGCTAAAAATAAATTAGGATAAAGGCATGATGTAGCGTCTCTCCCGAATCTGCGCTAAAAATAAGATTTAGGATTTGACCTTGATTGGCTTTAGTTCAAGTTAGGTCTTCGGCAGTACTTTCAGAAGTTGGTACATTTTTGTACCCTGTTCTAACACGTTCCTATTTCCCTCAGGTGAAGAACGCGATCCTCTCTGACGAGATATACTGCCCGCCGGAGACGTCAGTGCTCCTGGCGTCGTACGCGGTTCAAGCGCGGCACGGTGACCACAACCCCGCCATGCACGGGCCCGGCTTCCTCGCCAACGACCGTCTGCTGCCGCAGCGAGTCACCGACCAGCACAAGGTGTGTATAGTATAGACTAAGTTCTGCTGCCAACATATTTAACCCTTGGCTCTGTTTAAAACCATGGATGCGATTATAAATAATGTTTTACGCAAAATGATGGAAATTGGGATTTGACATGCTTTGTTAACTTTACTTGATCCTTGAATCAACTGGCGTTTCCCATCATAGATGATATTTATGAAGCTCTATCGGGCTGAGGCTGACTTGTAGTAATTGCTGTGTGGTTCCTTCAACTGTTCATCCATGAAAAGGTCGATGAAATTATCATCATCGATTCTGTCTGGTGCATAGCAGCAGGATTGCGTTTATCTATCGGTATCTATAGGGCGCAATCTACATTGATGTGTTACTTACAGATGTCCCGCGAAGAATGGGAGCAAAGCATCACGAACTGGTGGCAGGAGCACCGCGGCATGCTGCGCGAGGACGCCATGATGGAGTACCTGAAGATCGCGCAGGACCTGGAGATGTACGGCGTTAACTACTTCGAGATCCGCAACAAGAAGAACACCGAGCTGTGGCTAGGAGTCGATGCCTTAGGGCTCAATATCTACGAGAAGGATGACAAGTTAGTACTTTACTTTATACCTTGGAAAAGATTCGAATCTAAAATGGATTTTTTTTCTAGGCTGAAAACGAATACAAGGTACGGCCGGCCTGATTGGTGTTTTCCGTGTTTACGTTTTTCTTTGGTAAAAGTTAAAAAAAAACCGTGTCTGTCTTATTTAACTGTTCAAACTCAAGTCACATGAAACTTTGTACAAAGTTTTTGTGATTATTAAAAATCAAATAAGTAATCTGATGTTTAAGCGACCCTTAGAAGTTTTCAACTTTTTACAGGTAGATAAAAAATCCCTTTTCTTTGAGTATTACAAAAGCCCAAAAAACTAACATTACTCTTTTTACCTTCCAGACTGACACCAAAAATCGGTTTCCCCTGGTCAGAGATCAGGAACATTTCGTTCAACGACCGCAAGTTCATAATCAAGCCGATCGACAAGAAGGCGCCGGACTTCGTGTTCTTCGCGCCGCGCGTGCGCGTCAACAAGCGCATCCTGGCGCTCTGCATGGGCAACCACGAGCTGTACATGCGGCGCCGCAAGCCCGACACCATCGACGTGCAGCAGATGAAGGCGCAGGCGCGCGAGGAGAAGCTGGCCAAGCAGGCGCAGCGGTACAACAACAAATACATTTTTCACTTATCACATACATTGTAACTGCATAATAATTTGACGGTTTGAGCTTTTGTATAGAAAAAAATACGATGTCACTGTCATATT
Source organism: Antitype chi (assembly GCA_947359405.1). NCBI lineage: Eukaryota > Metazoa > Arthropoda > Insecta > Lepidoptera > Noctuidae > Antitype > Antitype chi. The sequence goes on from OX375815.1 coordinate 764,837, forward strand.
TATTCTTCAGATGAAAGTTATCTCACTATTGAAAAATCAATCCTTAGTCTACCAAATATCTCTCTTACATATTGTCTGTGACACTTCATTAAGATACTCCAAGAGACAGTAACCACGACATTAACATTTCAAATTCCAGAGAAAAACTGCAACTGGAGATCGCAGCCCGCGAACGCGCGGAAAAGAAACAACAAGAGTACGAGGACCGACTGCGGCAGATGCAGGAGGAGATGGAACGATCTCAGGCGAACCTTATGGAAGCGCAGGACATGATCCGGAGGCTGGAGGAACAGCTGCGCCAGCTGCAGGCTGCGAAGGAAGAGCTGGAACAGAGGCAGAATGAACTGCAGGCTATGATGCAGCGTCTTGAGGAGACTAAGGTATGATCATCACCATCCCAAGCCTAGCTAGCTTTTTCCCCAGTTATGTTGAAGTCGGCTTCCAGTCCAATCAAATAAATATAATACTATTATGTACTGGGTGACGCTATTGGCGCAAATTAGGTTTGCGTATATTTTGTGAAAAAATAATAGTACTAAAACCGGTTATCGACTGTTAGGTTTTTCCATGATTGCTAATGTAAAGAGGCTATAATTTGCCATATAATATAATATTTGTACAAAACTAACTAAAATAGTATGTCCAACAGAATATGGAAGCCGCCGAGAGGCAGAAGCTGGAAGACGAGATCCGCACCAAGCAGGAGGAAGTGTCGCGCATCCAGCAAGAGGTCGAGGTCAAGGACACGGAGACGCGCCGTCTGCAGGAGGAGGTGGAGGAGGCGCGGCGCAAGCAGGTCAGAACTGTTCGCTAACTGATGATTTATTAACTTAGTTCACCAACAGCAGTGCTTACAAGAAATCAAAAGAGAACAATATAAAATAGTTAATGCGATACATGCCTATTATAGCCTGTATACACAGCATCGTATTTATCATTCAACATCAAAACCACCGATAAAAATAAAAAAAACATCAATGTCGAAATTTTAGAAAAAAAATGACTTGTTCTGGGATTCTGACCTCATTTTCCGCATCAGAATCCCCGAATACCCTGAAAGATTACCCATGTCGAAAGATGGCAAATTTTTGTACTTTGATTTTATATTGACCTCATTTTGTATCAAATCATGAAAAATACTTTTTCAATCACTTTCGAAATAAGCAAGTGATAGCCTGCATCCGGCATTGTAACTTGACTTTGGTAATAGAATTCTGTTTTCACTCTTTTGTATGCGAAACCCTAAAATGAATAATATTCAATAGTTATTTAGGTCATGCTACACTTTTGCATTAAATTCCTAACATCTTGTAATTATAGCCATCAATCTAATGGATCATATACATAGAGGATTGACTGAGCATTCCGTATTCAGTTGTGCTCGTACGTAGCAACGCCCTTAAGTGGTTGCCTCTTAGGTGCATGCCCGTATTTTTTACGGCTAAGGTATATACCTACTTCCATTTGTTATGAAAGTTATATTGGCATGTACATAAACAACAAAGAAGAAACAAACTTCCATTGGCCATGAAGAAACTACTGGCGTGAAAGAAATACCTTTTTTACCAGACTATGCTAGAAGTGAGGGTTTAACTAGGATAAGAGAAGGTTTTACATGTATGTAATATCAGTACAATATTACCGCTAAAATAATAATAAAACTTGTGGGTTTGGCGGACCCCCGTCAGGAATTAACTTCCTTACGCGATAGTCGCACACGTATATACCAGATAGACAGACAGAGAGAGAGAGAGAGAAAGCGTGTTAGCTACATACTCTACATGAATTCTTTTTGGTGTGTAACATATTCATCGTACGGTACCTGTCAAACCCTCGGGCTTCGTGTGGGTTCTATGACATGAATGAATATATCAAAATCAAAAATCAAAATATTTTATTTCACATAAACCTGCATGGGCACTTATGAAACGTCAGAAGCCAAGTGCACGGTTCCAATTTGTCGCTTCCTATGGAGAAGATCCGGCAAGCAACTCCACAGTTACTCTTTTAAAAATAATTGGCTTTTACAATGTTTTCAAATTACAGTGATAATAGGTATGGACAGTGTAGGTCTGCCAAAAAGTACCAGGACTTAGAGGATCCCTTGCTTGTCATACGCATGTCAAACATGGAAATTCACAAAAAAAATAAGGAATAAAATAATTACATGCCAAAGAGGAATGGAACGCAGTATGATGTATGTAAAAAAAACACGACGAAAATAAGAGTTAAGACAAAAACAATAGATGCTCACAACCACGCTTTAAAATTAAAATGGGCTGGTCAATGGCGCGTCTTAAAGACCACAGATGGACCAAAACGGTTACAACATGGAAAGGCCTACAGGGCAATACGTAAAATAATGGCGACAATACAAAATAAATATTTATATTACAATATGACACGCGCGAGCCGAAGACAAGTTTGAACACGTACGTGATGTATGATGAGTCCGACTGATTCGCGGACAAGCTATTTTGTTTCGTATAATAACATCAACGCGCTCAATGCACCAAAACAAATGAATGCTAGTTTAAAGCGTATTTAGTGTAGTATTTGAGAGACTAAAAAATATAGTGGTACATAAAGCGCTTAACAGTTTCTTTTTAATGAAAGTTTTCCAAGTGCTTTAAATAACAAAACTTCAACGAATTTGCCAAGTTTGATGATTTTTGTAAATGTAACATGCTATTTTTTTCTTACTGTTTTAGCATATATTAGGTCTTTACCTATGAAATTGCCGTTTTGCAGTACTGGCCATTTCAAATCAAAATAATTTTTGTTTGGGTAAGAATTCTAATTTCAAATTAATTTTATTTTAAAAACATGGATTTTTTTTTCCAAAAGTAGTCATTTGTTTATTGATTAGTGTTACATTTTCATCGCATTTCAATCTTTTTCGTCATCATGGATACGTTAAAAATTCGAGTAATTATGGAATATGAGTACCGTCGTGGCAGCAACGCGGCACAAGCGGCACGCAACATCAACGACGTTTACGGAGCTAACACTACAAACCAACGCACCACCTGTTATTGGTTTGCTCGCTTCCGTTCTGGAAATTTCGACCTGAAAAATGAACCTCGCGGTCGTCCGAAGACTTTGGTCGACAATGACGAATTAAAGGCGATTGTGGAAGCTGATGATACACAATCTACGGCTGAATTAGCAGCAGCTTTCGACGTTAGCGTCAAAACAATATTGGTCCATTTGCGTCAAATTGGCAAGGTAAAAAAGCTTGACAAATGGGTGCCCCACGAACTCAATGATCGTCAGCGCGAAGTACGCGTCGAGACGTGCCTTGCACTGCTCAACAGACACACAAATGAAGGAATTTTGAACCGCATTGTTACCTGCGATGAAAAATGGATTCTGTTTGATAACCGCAAGCGCTCAGCAAGTTGGTTGGATCCTGGTTCAGCACCTAAACAATGCCCTAAACGAAAACTTACCCCTAGAAAAGTGATGGTCACTGTTTGGTGGTCTAGCGCCGGTGTGATTCATCACAGCTTCTTACCAAACGGGGTGAGCATTACTGCAGATGTGTACTGTGAAGAACTGAACACAATGATGGAGAAGCTGGCACATCTCCAACCAGCATTGGTCAATCGCTCGTCTCCGCTGCTCCTGCACGACAACGCGCGACCTCATACTGCACAGCAGACGGTCTCCAAGTTGCAAGAACTGGGGTTGGAAGCTCTCCGTCATCCGCCCTACTCACCAGACCTTGCGCCTACAGACTACTACTTTTTCCAGAATTTGGATAACTTCTTGGTGGGAAAAAAATTCAATACCCGAGAGGCAGTACAAAATGCCTTTGAAGAATTTGTTGCCTCCCGTCCAGCTGATTTCTTTAAGAAGGGCATCAATAAACTGCCACTGCGATGGCAAAGATGCATTGATTGCATGGGTGATTACTTCGATTAATACAAATAAAAAATACATGAAAAAAATTCGTTTAATTTTTTTCATACAAAACGGCAATTTCATAGGTAAAGACCTATTATTATGTAAAGCTCGATACCTAAACTTCACATTCATGGCGTCAATAAATACTTTGAATTTTCATTACTATGATGGGCGAAAAAAGGCCGAACTTTACCCACCTCCTTACATGACGATCGGTTCAGAGGTTTAGGCGTGAAAGCGTAACAGACAGACAGTTACTTTCGCATTTATAATATTAGTAGGGAATAGGGATGTAGTGTCTCTGCTGTTACCGATGAGGAGTTTCCTCGACTGGAGCGAATCCTGGGTGCTACATCCTGGTCATGGTGGACTTTAGAATGGAATATTATAACTAAATGCGCATATTCAACTTCGTGTCTGTACTGTTGACCGTTGTTAGGGGCTTGTGGCTAAGTAATAACAGCCGCACGGGTCGATCGATCGGGTTAAGCTACGCTCGTCGCAGTTGGTCCGTGGATAAAAAAATAAAAACAACCAGCCTAACCAAGGGCTAGGGTTAGGCTGGCTTGGGGGATACCCCTATCGTGTTACCCAGCTACTGGGTTGTGGAGGTGTGCATAGGCAGTAGCTCCATATAAAATACTGGTATTCAGCTGCATCCGGTCAGACTGGAAGCCGACCCCAATATAGTTGAGGAAAGGCTAGGTAGATGATGATGATGACTGTTGACCGTTGAGGACTTCCCTTGTCTGAAGCCGTCCTGGGTGTAGCAGCCCGGGTATAGTGGACTAACGGACTGTCATAGTTAAATGGGTATACCTATTCGATTTCGTGTCTGTACCGTAGACCATTGAGTTCCCTCGGCTAGATCAGGTTATAAAATCAGGTTTCATAAAAATGCATGGTCTTACGTGGCTTCTCAACGTGTAGAAATCCTCGGAACAGTGAGGTCGCTCCGCGAAGCCTGTGAAACTCTCAGGAAGCTTCTGTGCTTTTGGGCGGAGCTAGGCTGGCTTTGTTAGCCAGAATCCCCACGCACAACGGGCCGAATGGGAGTCTAGGTGCGGAAAAGGGAGTCCCATCATCATCATCAATGCATTGTCTTCGAGACAGAATAATAATGTGAAATTACATCTCCGTAGGATAAAAGGAAGTGGATATCATTTAGTTGGAAAAATTTGACCAAAAACAAGGGATGGGACTCCCTTTTCCTCACTTAGACTCCCATTCGGTCCGTTGTGCGTGGGGACTAACAAAGGAAGTTGAATAAAAGTTTGTACAGATTTGAGTGTACCTGGCCAGTCTGTGCACATATTAGTGTCACCTCTCTTTATGCTTTTGAGTGTGTATTGATACGCGGTCGTTCGACAGGACGAAGCCGCGGCCGCCCTAGCCGCGGCCACGACGCCGCAGCACCACCACGTGGCCGAGCGCGGCTCCGACGAGCGCGGCGAGGGCGCCGACGGCGACGCGGCCTCCGACGCCGGCTCCGAGTCGGGCGGCGGCGAGCTGGCGCGCGGGCCCGACGACCTGGTGGACCCCGTGGCCGACAGGCGCACGCTGGCCGAGAGGAACGAGCGACTGCACAACCAGCTCAAGGTAACTTGTGTGTGAGCGCGGCGAGGGCGCGCACACACGCGGGCCCGACGACCTGGTGGACCCCGTGGCCGACAGGCGCACGCTGGCCGAGAGGAACGAGCGACTGCACAACCAGCTCAAGGTAACTTGTGTGTGAGCGCGGCGAGGGCGCGCACACACGCGGGCCCGACGACCTGGTGGACCCCGTGGCCGACAGGCGCACGCTGGCCGAGAGGAACGAGCGACTGCACAACCAGCTCAAGGTAACTTGTGTGTGAGCGCGGCGAGGGCGCGCACACACGCGGGCCCGACGACCTGGTGGACCCCGTGGCCGACAGGCGCACGCTGGCCGAGAGGAACGAGCGACTGCACAACCAGCTCAAGGTAACTTGTGTGTGAGCGCGGCGAGGGCGCGCACACACGCGGGCCCGACGACCTGGTGGACCCCGTGGCCGACAGGCGCACGCTGGCCGAGAGGAACGAGCGACTGCACAACCAGCTCAAGGTAACTTGTGTGTGAGCGCGGCGAGGGCGCGCACACACGCGGGCCCGACGACCTGGTGGACCCCGTGGCCGACAGGCGCACGCTGGCCGAGAGGAACGAGCGACTGCACAACCAGCTCAAGGTAACTTGTGTGTGAGCGCGGCGAGGGCGCGCACACACGCGGGCCCGACGACCTGGTGGACCCCGTGGCCGACAGGCGCACGCTGGCCGAGAGGAACGAGCGACTGCACAACCAGCTCAAGGTAACTTGTGTGTGAGCGCGGCGAGGGCGCGCACACACGCGGGCCCGACGACCTGGTGGACCCCGTGGCCGACAGGCGCACGCTGGCCGAGAGGAACGAGCGACTGCACAACCAGCTCAAGGTAACTTGTGTGTGAGCGCGGCGAGGGCGCGCACACACGCGGGCCCGACGACCTGGTGGACCCCGTGGCCGACAGGCGCACGCTGGCCGAGAGGAACGAGCGACTGCACAACCAGCTCAAGGTAACTTGTGTGTGAGCGCGGCGAGGGCGCGCACACACGCGGGCCCGACGACCTGGTGGACCCCGTGGCCGACAGGCGCACGCTGGCCGAGAGGAACGAGCGACTGCACAACCAGCTCAAGGTAACTTGTGTGTGAGCGCGGCGAGGGCGCGCACACACGCGGGCCCGACGACCTGGTGGACCCCGTGGCCGACAGGCGCACGCTGGCCGAGAGGAACGAGCGACTGCACAACCAGCTCAAGGTAACTTGTGTGTGAGCGCGGCGAGGGCGCGCACACACGCGGGCCCGACGACCTGGTGGACCCCGTGGCCGACAGGCGCACGCTGGCCGAGAGGAACGAGCGACTGCACAACCAGCTCAAGGTAACTTGTGTGTGAGCGCGGCGAGGGCGCGCACACACGCGGGCCCGACGACCTGGTGGACTCGGGCGCGGGCAAGGGTGAAGAAGTATTTTTGAAAATTCATCCTGTTAATGGAATCGTCATTTAATCCAATGGGAAATCCATATGGGCGCAAAACTATTCACAACAATAATATTGTTTTACATTTTTATCCAACATAGTTACGTCTTTTTCGATTGACAGCAACAACCTGGAATAAATGAGTATTTTTCTTTTTTATTAAATAAAACATCCCTGTAGTAAAACTAAAACTTTATAACTAAACTAATAATACAAACTGTGCACTCTTTTCGTCAGTTTCCACCATAGATGTGTGATGTGCAAGGATGCGTAGTTTTAATTTTTAATCATTTGTAATTATTTCGTTCCCCTCAGGCGCTAAAGCAAGACTTAGCGCAGTCTCGCGACGAGACAATGGAGACAGCTATGGACAAGATTCATCGCGAAAACGTGCGCCAGGGCCGCGACAAATACAAGACTCTGCGCGAAATCCGCAAGGGCAACACCAAGCGACGCGTCGACCAGTTCGAGAACATGTAGACAGCTCCTCGCGACCCCGGGCTGATCACTCCACCTCCTGCTCCCATCCTCTCCTCTCTCCTACTACTCGCCTTGTTCTTGTATAATAACATTGTAATTCTAACTCTGTAATTGTCTACGCATTCATAGATCAGCTCTCGAGTCGCCCCAGGTCGTGGACGGCCGTCTAAGATGTAAGCGGATAAGTGTAGCAATTATAGGCTTTACTCCGAACGCGTAAAGCTTATAATTGAGTCGCGCTCTGCACGCGGGCCGACCCATTAATAATCTGAAGTGCCAAAAATGTATTTTCAAACATTCCGTTCTATTTCGCGAAATCAAAACGCTCATAATATTGAGATTGATGAGAGACAATGACGCGCCGCGTCGGGTCGCGTGCGGGCGACGAGCGTGATAGTACGTTGATGATCGAACGATATTTTTATATAATTTTATACACCGTCCAGGCAATATGTATCTTTTGCCGTCGTCAAGAGATTGTCAACTAATAAAGGGTCAAATGATTCAGCGGTGCTTACATATATGTGTGTACGAACACTCGCACTTGTCGGGCGTCGTAGTCGAAACTAACTGTAAATATTGATTATTATTACTTATTAGTAATTTTATTTTAGACCGTTGTGCTATAACCTACTAAAGTGAACATTCTAGGAATCACTTGCTACAGCGATGTATGTTTAACGATAGCCAGATAAATCATAAAATCAAAGCACACAGAATTGTTTTTTATTAATAATAATCATTTTTGAAAATAATTTGGATTTTATTCATCTAAATGTATAGTTAAGTGTCGTACCGGGCGGATCTAGTACGAGTATATAGTTGCTGTGTGCTGCGGCTTATATTTTTATTTGTGGTAGTTGATTCGGTTATTATAATTTGTCTGTTGATTATTTTAGTGTTTGGCGGATGTGTGTGTGAAGGTGTGGACAGACGAGAGCGTTGCTCGCCGCTCGGCACTCGGGACTAGCGGTCTGCGCCAGCTACGCCAACTGTGCTAGCTGCGCTACGTGCGCTAACTGCGCCCAGTGCGCTAACTGCGCCCAGTGCGCTAGCCCGCGCTACGCACTGCGACTAACGCCTGTAACGTTGTCCGTACAACGTGACGAGTTTTGCTCAAACAACAACAATGTCCTGCGTGTGTAGTCGAACGCGACGCGGTGAAAGGGAGGGGGCGACGCCCCTTATTTATTTTTATAATCATTTATAATCTAGATGTAGGAGTTACAGCTGCAAGTGTAATTATTATTTTCAGTTCAGTTTCAACGGTTAGTACGTCGGTCTGTTATCCTGATATTATGTTTATATACGAGACAGTGATCGCGCGACCAATATATTATGTATGTTATATTATAGTCGGTGACGTCGAGTGGCGCATCCGGAAACACAAATGTATCGGCCTACGAAACTGTTCCCACTTGATTCTTGAACAAAATTTGAAATAGATACTAAACTGTATGCTTGTAGGGAGTATATAATTTTAAGTGAATAGAAGGCATTCCATAAGTTACAATGCGGTGGCGTCGACTTGGTTTTTATGAAAATTAAAATGTTATGAAAATATAATTGTTCGTGTTTTGTTTAATATAAGTGCCATCCGTCACATGTCCATGTCCATGTCCATGTCCGAGGTCCGAGGTCGGCCCGACGGTCGGACGAGCGGCGCCGCGGCCTTGCACCAGTATTCCGATATTTTCTTGTCATTATTTTCTTAAAATTTTACAATACCACGTTGCCTTGGATTTAATATAAATTTTTTTCCAATAAAAATATTTAAGTAAATAAATTATAGTGTTTTATTTCTTTATAAAATTCCCTCCCATAACAAAATACTGTATGATCACATACATTCATATTGGATCTATCCACAATACATTTGAATTAAACTTACATACTAACAAAATTTGATTATTTTTTCTATAATATTTAGAATTTTGATTTCATTTGTCACAATAAATTATTTAATACGATTACATTTTAGATCACATTGTTTATGTTCATTAAATTCGATCTTCATAGATAAATCATGATAGGCGCCAAATCATACTTATCGTGAGTGAGACAAAAAGCGCGCTGCAAGTGAGAGCTAAAACCGTCATTAGCGGTCTCTGTCCGACAGCAATCCACAAAGCTACGAAAAGTAAAAAACAAATACATTTGCACTTCGCAAAAGTTGAGCTGAAGAGGCGGTCAAATAGTGTAGTTCCATCACAAAAACAACTACTGAAGCTGTAAGTCATTTCCTCCAGACGGAGTGCCCTCAAGTGGGCGAATTGTCTCGGGGTGTCCTCAAGTGAGCCAATAGTTTCAAGTTGTATGGTTGGCGTTCTTCAGATGTCGCAGTAGGGAGCTCTTGTCTTTGAACTGCCTCTCGCACGCTCCGCACACGTACACGCGCCCGTTGTGCATCATCATGTGCCGGCTGAGGCCTGGCGGGGAGTCAGAATTATATTCGTTTATTTTGGAACAAAAAACATTGTAAAACGTTGATAGCTGCAAAAGTTTTAACTGGCGCAGCTACCAATGCCCCATTCCTAGTGAGAGGGTCGGTAATGTTAGTTCAGAGGCTTAGTACGCTTATTCTGTGCTCATAAATAATTAGCATGGGTGAAAACCCCATAGTAGCTGAAGGGATTTAGAGACCCATAGTTATACGTACTTAATTTAGGACTGGCTGGCAATGCTTGTATGTATGTTAGTTTGTTAATTTGCATTGCATTAAATGCAACCACTTATTTTTATCCTACGGAACTGAAAAGGGATCGAACTTTTTTTTTTATTCCAAAACGGTGAACCCCGGTTCGCCATTTTGAATTTTATTCGTAATGGCGTCGTACAATAATACCTATAATATCTGGTATTACCGAGCTTTGCTCGTTTTTTTTTGGTTTGACGTTTTCTAAAAATGAAACCTAGCTAAATCGATTTATCGCCCCCGAAACCCCTGCATACTAAATTTTATGAAAATCGTTGGAGCAGTTTCCGAGATTCAGATTATATAATAGGTATTTACCTATGAAATTGCCGTTTTGTATGAAAAAATTTAAACGAATTTTTTTCATGTATTTTTTATTTGTATTAATCGAAGTAATCACCCATGCAATCAATGCATCTTTGCCATCGCAGTGGCAGTTTATTGATGCCCTTCTTAAAGAAATCAGCTGGACGGGAGGCAACAAATTCTTCAAAGGCATTTTGTACTGCCTCTCGGGTATTGAATTTTTTTCCCGCCAAGAAGTTATCCAAATTCTGGAAAAAGTAGTAGTCTGTAGGCGCAAGGTCTGGTGAGTAGGGCGGATGACGGAGAGCTTCCAACCCCAGTTCTTGCAACTTGGAGACCGTCTGCTGTGCAGTATGAGGTCGCGCGTTGTCGTGCAGGAGCAGCGGAGACGAGCGATTGACCAATGCTGGTTGGAGATGTGCCAGCTTCTCCATCATTGTGTTCAGTTCTTCACAGTACACATCTGCAGTAATGCTCACCCCGTTTGGTAAGAAGCTGTGATGAATCACACCGGCGCTAGACCACCAAACAGTGACCATCACTTTTCTAGGGGTAAGTTTTCGTTTAGGGCATTGTTTAGGTGCTGAACCAGGATCCAACCAACTTGCTGAGCGCTTGCGGTTATCAAACAGAATCCATTTTTCATCGCAGGTAACAATGCGGTTCAAAATTCCTTCATTTGTGTGTCTGTTGAGCAGTGCAAGGCACGTCTCGACGCGTACTTCGCGCTGACGATCATTGAGTTCGTGGGGCACCCATTTGTCAAGCTTTTTTACCTTGCCAATTTGACGCAAATGGACCAATATTGTTTTGACGCTAACGTCGAAAGCTGCTGCTAATTCAGCCGTAGATTGTGTATCATCAGCTTCCACAATCGCCTTTAATTCGTCATTGTCGACCAAAGTCTTCGGACGACCGCGAGGTTCATTTTCAGGTCGAAATTTCCAGAACGGAAGCGAGCAAACCAATAACAGGTGGTGCGTTGGTTTGTAGTGTTAGCTCCGTAAACGTCGTTGATGTTGCGTGCCGCTTGTGCCGCGTTGCTGCCACGACGGTACTCATATTCCATAATTACTCGAATTTTTAACGTATCCATGATGACGAAAAAGATTGAAATGCGATGAAAATGTAACACTAATCAATAAACAAATGACTACTTTTGGAAAAAAAAATCCATGTTTTTAAAATAAAATTAATTTGAAATTAGAATTCTTACCCAAACAAAAATTATTTTGATTTGAAATGGCCAGTACTGCAAAACGGCAATTTCATAGGTAAAGACCTAATATATATATACAAGAATTGCTCGTTTAAAGGTTTTAGATAAATGGATAGGGAGCATATACACGTACAAAAAATGTCATGGGATATAATGTCCTAAACTGTCACATTACCTAGATAAATTAAAGTTAGTAAAAAAAAAATACGTACAGTCGAACATATAACCTCCTCCTTTTTTTGAAGTCGGTTAGAAATGGCCATGATGAGGGCAAATATTTTCGAATCATTCATAATATCAAAAGCGGGCAATTTAAGCTACAAAGCGCTTTTTCTGTTAAAAATGTTGTGTTGTGATTTTCTTAATGAAAAGTAATTTTAAAAATCAATGTAGAGTGTATTAGATTTTTATCTCTTTAAATATAAAGCTAAACTGATTCGAAAAGCTTGGTTAGAATACATAAATATTCTTTGTCGTAGGTAAAGTTGCCTTGGATGGCCATATTTATCACAAGTTTGAATACCATAACTACATAGGGTGGTAGGGTGGTAGAGGAACTTTTTCGTTCTTCAAGCCACAGGTCCAATATATTATATATAAACAGGTGCATACTTAACAGTAGCAATATAGTATTAGTTCACGATACAACACCGAACATTTTTAGTGGTTGTTTTCCCGCGGCTGAACAACTTGCTATGAGTACTTTTGAACCATAGAATAAAAATAATAAAGATAAAGATCTTTTTGTTTTAAAATAATTAAACAAATATTTTAATTAACAAATATTCAACTCGAAAACGTGAAAATCAATAGTAACACTAGAGGTAACTTGTAGGTACTACTCGAATCGCACGCGCCGTCGACAAAAGGAACAGCGATGCATAAATGTTCAAAGCAAAATAAACTCGCACGTGGTGATTTTTCACAAAGGTTATCTGTTATCTGGCATTTTTCTTTTCAAATATTTTATTTGTTTATAAAACGATTGTAATACCAAGACAAAACCATTTCGCTGCGGGAAAACAACCATTAAAATTTATTGGTGTATACACTACATAAGAACATTGTTCTTCACTCATATCAGATGACCTGAATATTTCCTCTAAAACGCAGCAGGAGGATGTAATGCACTCTCTTGATGCCGCCGGGCTCGCTTTCTTGTGTTGTAAAGGCAAAATCAAAATGTTTTAATTCCATAGATTCTCCCTTTCGAAGTCCTATGGTAGGAATATTTCAATGTGTTTAAATAACTAAAGTACCTAATAATCATAATTGTAACACATCATTCATCATCTGACGAATCGATGTTTTGCGTTAATTAAAGCTATCTTTACCTCTATTTATCTCGGTAATGTGACGCTTTAAGATATCATGTTGTACGAAATATTTTGTTCCTTTGTATCTCCTCTAACTATTCTCATGCAACGCCATTAAATAAAAATTTTAAAAAATGGCGGACCAAGGCGACGCTAATATGTTTAAAGCCTTGTCACATAATGATTCTGTTGCGAAGACAATGCATTTTGTATGATGCATGACCTGCACCCTAATTGCGTAACACGCGATTAATCATAATCGGTTTCATTTTGACAGTTCAACAATATTCATTGCGTTATTTACGTTGCTGAGCCGACACATTTTTCGAACATATGAAGCAATGGTTTAGCCATCTGTTTAAAGACGAAACAGATTATGATTAATCGTGAGTTACGCAATTAGGGTGCTGATTCTACACCCAGGATTGGCCTCATAGGAATTAACTTCTTCCCGGTCAACGGTACAGACACGAAATTTAATATGTTACGCATTTAAATAGGATACTCTGTTCTAAAGTCCACCATATACAGACACAACATTTTATATACGCATTCGAATAAGATAGCCCGTCCTAAAGTTCATTATGATCTGGCTGCTGCAGTTTTGGAGTTCCCTCGTTTGGAACCAACCCTCGGTGGTTGGTTCCAAACAAGGGAACTTCTAAACTGCCAACAGCACAGACAACATTTTATTTACGAATTTATACACAATGACTTGTCTGCTGACTCAGGATTGGCTCCATACGAGTGATCTCTTCGGTAAAGTATTAAATAAAACTTAAGTTACTTGAAGCGTGAACGTCCTTCTGACACTTAGAAGATACGCGTCAAGCGTTTAAGAAAATAAAGTTCTGTGTTAACGTAAGTTTTATTTAGTACTTTTTAGTTAGTTGAAAGCTAGTTTTTAGCAGTTTAAAATTTTGTTTTTACTTTTTATTGCCCCTTCTTAAGGGTGCAATCTACTGATGTGGCGACGCGTACTGTACTATTTATGGATATAGAAGCACCGAGAGACCTCGCGGGTGATACACAGACATGTTACTGGAGAGTAGACCCCCACCTGAGGCGTAGAGGAACACTTTGGGACAGCGGTCGCAGCGGTGCAGAGCCAGCGGGCGCGCGTTGGGCGGCGCGTGCGCGCGCGCGTGCGCCACCAGTGCGCCGCGCTGGGTGAAGCTCTTGTCGCAGGCGGAGCACTTGTGGGGCCGCTCTTCTGATGACAACGAGATGAGATACATTACAACCAATGCCGGTAATCAATCACGTTCAAGGAATATGATAAACATGATATCACGCTTGTGTTCCCCATAGGGGTAGGCAAAGGAGTTAAGTTTATGCACCCATACTACACGGGTCGGTTACATCTACATTTCCACCCAAAATTATGTTCAAGTCTCAGGTTATATGGCTCTAGCTTATTGTCACTATTATGGTACCAGGCGCCCGCGCTGGGTTGCTACTCCTGATGGAAAAACCAATTAGCACATGTGCATACTTAGAATCGAACCCAAGGTCCCAACGTTCAGCAATCACGCTTACCTACGACCACTAGAGTGCCACATTAACTTAATAAAATCTTAAATACATTCACAGACAATGCACAGCCTAAACCTCTGGGTCTAGAAGCGTTAAATTTAGCGAATATAACGAAAGTAAGCACTAAGGAAGGATTTTTTCAGAATTCATCCCCTAAAGAGATTAAATAGAGATATCTTATTTAACTTTTTTTATGGAAAGTTTGCGTGTAAGTTCACAAATTTTGCCGATGGGAAATTCCATCAGGTACCAAAACCCAACTCTAGGCGCCTTCATTGATATAGAAAGAGCTTTCAACAAAACTAACTTCGTCAGCATCGGACAGGCACTTGCCACGCAAGGTATTACGCGAACACTCATAGAATGGATTAATAACATGTTAAAATACCGTGCTATTCAATTTACCGTGAACACTACTACACGAGGTATCGTGAGTAGAGGTTGCCCACAGGGCTGGGTGCTGTTACCACAACTATGGAATTTAGTCGTAAATGAGCTCACCGCAGAGCCAGCAGTCTGTACTCGGTGGGATACGCGGACGATAAGCAAATCTGATCTCGGGGACGAGAAAGTCTGCATCATAGAACACATTGAGTTACGCTCGAAAGTGAATGATCTCACAACAAGGTTAAACTCAGTTGAACAACATATGCGTGAGTGCAATATTGAGATTACCGGACTGCCTGAACATCAAATTGAAAACCTTGGCAATACGGTCCGGTTACCAGTGAATATACGCACCTAACTGGGGTGCTTGGACAGGAAACCACCCCGTGTGCCCGTGGGCTGGAGATTTCTTTGGATACGTCCGGGGGAAAGGCCAGTCTCCGGGTCGGTGCACCCTGGGGTGCGGGCAATGTCTCCGCATTGGGTACTCTGTGCCTAAGGGGTGCTGTTGCCCGTATGCCAATATCCTGTCGGCGGTACGCTCCAACGCGTGTCCCTCTGGGCTTTTAGCAGAGGCGCACAGCGGCGGAGTTAGAGCGGGTCCGGTGCGCACTTACCCTGCCACCGGGCAGGCAAGGAGTTCTCTCCTCCTGCCACCGTTAATCTCGTAGCCCCGAAGATTGTCACGGTCATGTCTCTGACTTTTGACGGGGGTCGAGGGTATTGGCTTAACCGCCCGCGCCGCGAGGAAGAAATCCTCTATTAAAAATTACCCCAAACCTCCAAGCGGCGGCGCACCGTGAGGGCGGTTGATAGCTTGACTAATAGGTAGCTAAATTAGTCTCTAGTGCGAACCACTAGTTTTGGGAAATAAAAAGTTAAGTACTCGTGGGAATAAAAATGGAATATAATATTGAAAACAAAAAACAAAACCAAGAAGAGGAGGGGAGTGATGCGGGGTCGGAGTCCGACGCCGCATCGAGCGCGCTGGGCTCTTTTAAGAGCCCGAAGTGCGTTGCGGTTGGCGCTTCGAAGAGGAACAAGGAGTTCCTCAAGAAGCGCCCTAAACCCGGGGAGAGCCAGGGCTCGTCCTCGGATGGCGGAATAGCCTCAGCCCGCAAGCTCAAGCTCGGGAAGGTAGTTCGGCGGGGTGGGATCCGGTTAGGCAAAGGCCTAACCACCCAGAAGGTCGGCGAGCCGAGCCAAGCCGGCCCAGCCGAAGCGGCCCAGCGAGCCGAGGCATTGGCCACGGAGGGGCAGCTCTCTGGGGGGACCAGCAGCAGGGCCCTCTCAGAGTCGTCTGGCGGTGAGTCGGACGCCGCCAGCGGCTCCAATTCAGAGCGACGGGCGAGGTTCGCGGAAGCTGTGACTGCTGCGATCAAGGGTGTGGCCTTGAAGAGGATTCAATCCTCTAAAGACAAGGCCAGCCATAGCCTCCATTATGGCGGCAGCGGCGGACATCTCCACCGGACCTCCGTCGGACAGCATGTCGGAGATGCGAGCGGAGGTCGCTCGCTTGACCGCCGACATGGAACTTCTCCGAAAAGAGAATGAGGAGCTCCGAGCGGACCTGGCCGGGCTCTGAGGAGCTGGCCCCAAGGTGGTGCCCTAGAAGGGGGCGCGGCGTGAGCAGGGTGGACCCGTTCCTGAGGAAGACCGGGTACTGACTCTGGTGCGGCAGGAGCTGGCTGCCTTCTAGAGCCGGTTTTCCGCCCTGGAGGCCATAGTCCTGCGCCCCCCGCTAACGGCGAGTCGGCCGGCCTCGGGCCAGCAGAAGGGTGCCACTTATGCCGTCGCCACGGCTGCCACGGCCAAATCGGCACCGCAGCCGGGACGTACCCCAGCGAAACCGGTGCCGACCAAGCCCAAGAAGGGCGGGGTGACGGCGCAGGCGGCGACGGCCCCAGCCGTGGTACCAGGACGGTCAGCCCCGCCTCCCAAATCTCCTCCGGCCGACGCCGAATGGCAAGTAGCCGGGGAGAAGAGGAAGGCGGAAAGGCTGCAAGGGCGGCCAAAAGGAAGGAGAGGCGGCAGCGGGCCAAAAATAGAAGCGCCGCGGCTAGGTTACGCGCCCCGAAGTCCGCAGCTGTAGTGATCACACTACAGCCGGAAGCGGAGAAAAAGGGCGTGTCCTACCGCGACCTGCTCACCAAGGCAAAGGCGGCGGTGAACCTTGCGGACCTAGGGGTAGCCAACGGCATCCGGGTGAAGGTAATTGCGACTGAGGCCCGGATGCTGGAGGTCCCCGGTGCGGCCAGTGGCCCGACCGCTGACGCTCTGGCCGAAAGGCTAAGGGCGTCCTTAAGTGCGGACAAGGACCGAGTGTCCAGGCCCACCAGGTGCGCTGAAATGCGCATCTTGGGCCTGGACGACTCGGTGACGGAGGACGAGGTGGTAGCCGCCATCGTCAGGACTGGGGAGTGCTCCGCCGAGCAGGTGAAGGCGGGCACCATTCGTCCTGACAACACGGGGATGCGAACCATCACGGTGAGCTGCCCCGTGTCGGCGGCCCGAAAAATCACCGAGGAGGGCCGAAGGCTCCTGGTGGGCTGGGTTTCTGCGCAGGTGAAGCTGCTGGAACCCAGACCTCTGAGGTGCTTCCGCTGCCAGGTAGGTCACCACGTGGGAGTGCAATGCACCTCGGAGGTGGACCGCAGCGCTCATTGCTTCCGCTGCGGTCAGCCCGGTCACATGGCCGGCTCGTGCAATGCCACGCCGCACTGCTATCTATGTGCGGCAGCTGGCAAGCCGGCTGAACACCGGGCTGGGAGCAAGGCCTGCGCTCCACCCGCCGAAGCCAGGGGCCGAGGCCGGGGCAAGCCCTCCACCACCGCCGTCACCACCGCAGTTGCCGCCACCGCCGCCGCCGCTGCCGCCTCCACCGTTGTCGCCGCCGCCGTTTCCAGCGCGGCAGGGCCTACACAGGGGGCTCCGGAGGGGGTTGGAATGGACTGCCATTAATGGCCCCATTTCGCCTCCTCCAGGCGAACATCAACCACTGCGCCGGCGCTCCAGAGCATGGCGCAGTGGTCGATTAACATCGCAGTGGTCGCTGAGCCGTACTTTGTCCCGCCCAGGGATGACTGGGTGGAGGACCTGAGCGGCTCAGTGACGCGTGCGAGCCCTCACGACGGGGGATGCTGTGGCCCGGGGTGGGGTCGTCTTGGCGGTGTCTCTTGACATCGCCAATGCCTTCAATACCCTGCCCTGGAGTTGCATAAGGGAGGCACTCCGGTATCACCGGATGCCGACCTACCTCTGTCATGTGGTCGAGGCCTATTTGACGGACAGGGCCGTCGTCTACCCCGGTCACCAAGGAGAGTGGAACCGGCGAGAGATGTCGTGCGGTGTCCCACAGGGATCGGTTCTGGGGCCGCTTCTGTGGGACATCGGATACGACTGGGTGCTGCGCGCCGACCTCCCTAGTGGCGTCAGCGTAGTCTGCTACGCTGACGACACGCTGGTCCTGGCGCAAGGGAGATCGTACCAGGCGGCGGCCGACTTAGCGGCACACGGGGTTGCGACAATCGTCGATAGGATCCGGCAACTGGGACTCGACGTGGCCTTGCACAAGTCCGAGGCCATGTGTTTTCATGGTCCTCGGAATGCGCCACCGGCGGGTTCCCAGATAACGGCAGGAGGGGTTCACATCGGCGTTGAGTCGACGATGAAGTACCTGGGACTCGTCCTCGACAGCCGGTGGAACTTCGCGGAACACTTCCGACGTTTGGCTCCCAGACTGGATCGGGCCGAGGCTGCCTTGAAGCGGCTCTTGCCCAATCTAGGGGGGCCAAACGCCTCCTGCCGGAGGCTCTACGCGGGGGTCGTGCGGTCCATGGCCCTATACGGGGCGCCGG
Organism: Antitype chi; assembly: GCA_947359405.1. Lineage (NCBI taxonomy): Eukaryota > Metazoa > Arthropoda > Insecta > Lepidoptera > Noctuidae > Antitype > Antitype chi. The sequence goes on from OX375815.1 coordinate 783,571, forward strand.
TGTGGGCGCCTACATTGAGGCGCCAACCAGCCCGGAAGCTGAAGGCGTCCCATAGGGTCATGGCGATCAGGATGATCCGGGGATACCGCACGATCTCAGGTGAGGCCGCGGGTCTCCTTGCCGGATTACCGCCATGGGATCTGGAGGCAAAGGTCCTCGCGCATATCTGGGAGCGGCGCGAGGAGGCCAAACGCCGGGGCGTTACTCCGCTGCCGCGAGAAATCGAGGTGCAGCGGACAGAGCTCCGGCGGGATCTCATGGCGACATGGAGAGCGCGATTGTCGCAACTCAGTGCTGGGCACGCCACGATAGCGACGGTAAGTCCCCTCTCAGGTCCTCACCAGACACGGTTGTTTCGGGAGGTTCCTGTTTCGCATAAGGCGGGAGGAAACGCCCGGGTGTTTCCATTGCGAAGATCGCCCTGAGGACACGGTGGAGCATACGGTGGCGGTCTGCCCGGCTTGGGCGGAGCACCGCCGTGTCCTCGTGGAGGCGATCGGCGGCGGCGATCTCTCGCGTCCGGCCCTGGTGCAGGCCATGGTACGGAGCGAGAGTGAATGGACAGCCGTCACCTCCTTCTGCGAAGCAGTAATGCTCGCGAAGAGGGAGGCGGCGCACGTGAGGGAGAGGCAGTATATGCGCCATCACGGCCGTAGTCGCCGCGGGAGACGCCCTGGGCGTCGGGAATCCCAGGCTGATTCCCGGCCACCGTAGGCGCGGGCTTGCGGACGGCGAGTAATGGGTAGCTCGCTGTCCGGTAAGGACCAAGCCCGGGTCGACGGCGCGTTGTGTTCCACGCGCGCCTCAAAGAGATGTCAGCACCAAATGGGGGGGTCCGCAAGGGCCGATGCCTGCCAGGGGTGCGGGTTGTTCGAAAGAGATACCGCGGCCCCTGACACACAGGCAACTGAGGGAACACGGGTGGGTTTTAGTGAGTAAAAGTATGACACGCCCTCCCGCTCCACCCAGAGCGGGAGAAGTAATTTGATGATTTCCCACCCAAAAAAAAAATACCCTTCGTGTGGGAATCCGACTCGCACTTAGCCCGTTTTTTTAATGAATATTTAACACCAGGATATATCAGAATAGTAATTGCAAAGGCAACGTGTAGAATTATAAACAAGAAATCGTCTATAATAGGTGAATATTACTGATTCTGTGTCGAATAGAATAGAAGCCCATTAAAGTGTCAAAAAAAAAAAATCTTTGAAGTCTAATTTTGTCGTGTAATTTATTTTATTTTTATTTATTCTCATCAATTGTTTCTATGTTTACTCTCACGTTGTTTGTACCTTTTTATTTTTATACATACGTTTGTAATTGTGGTGGTAAAAAGTGGACACTTGTTATTGAATTTAATTGTTCTACATATTACTTCTGACTGTCGAATGTATTAGGTGTAACTATTCTTATATTGATTAAAATAAAATAAATAATAGTTTAAAAAACTAAAAAACACGCTTTAAAAACCAAACTAAAAAAGGAGAAAATAATTTAATTCAATTAAAAAGCGTGGGGTGCTTGACATTAATTGATTATAAAAATACCTCAAAAAGCACCCCACGCTTTTTAATTGAATTAAATTATTTTCTCCTTTTTTAGTTTGGTTTTTAAAGCGTGTTTTTTAGTTTTTTAAACTATTATTTATTAGTTCTGCTAACTACAAAAACGTGTTTTTTTTTTCTCAATTTTTTTTTAAATTATTGAATTGTCATCGGTCCTCGACAAGTTTACAAAGTTTCAATGAAATCTGACCGTTTAAAGTGGGTGAAAATCGCGCTGAAAGGAGTCGGTTACATACAAACAAACAAACCAACAAACATACAAGTGAAGCTAATATAAAGCGTGTAATAAAACAGACTGCAGAGCGTCAAAATTGGCTTTACGGATTGTATACCCGCGATTAATCAAAAAAATTCTCAGCCTGAGTAGAAATAACCTTAGAATATTTTTTTATAGGAACAAGTACAGGTCATAAAGCCCTTAAAAAACATCTTTATAATATAGGCGCCACAGACAGCCCGCTTTGCAGGGGCTGCCTTGACGCCGAGGAATCAGCTGCTCACGTCATCCTGGAATGCGAAGCCGTGGCTTCTCAACGTGAAGAAATCCTCGGAACAGTGAGGTCGCTCCGTGAAGCATGTGAAGCTCTCAGGAAGCTTTTGTGCTTTTGGGCGAAGCTAGGCTGGCTTTGTTAGGCAGAATCCGCACGCACAACGGACCGAATGAGAGTTTAAGTAGGTACGAAAAAGGGAGTCTCATCATCATCCATCAGGCACACGGCTTGCGTACAAATATAATATAGTGGCCGGTACGACGGCGGACATACCTTCGTGCACCAGCGCGTGCCGGAGCATGACCTCCTTCTGCGCGAAGCTCCGGCCGCACGTGGCGCAGGCGTAGGGCCGCTCGCCCGAGTGCGTGCGCATGTGGCGCGTCAGTGCGCCGCTCGTGGCCAGGCGCTTGCCGCACTCGGGGCACCACGCGCCCGCACTGCACACAAACATACACTAATCATTCATTTGCTCATATTTATAAGCAGATAACTTAAGGGGAAGATATACAGTTGTGGTCATATATGTATTTTTTTTATCTAAATCATGTCATGTGTAGTTATGGGTTCCTTCTTCGAAGTAGTTACTTCATTCGTATTCATCTGGCTGTAATTCATTACAGCCAGATGAATAGAGCAAAGAATAAAATCGCTAATTATTATTTTTTTACTAATTTTTTATATTTTCTTTTTATAGTATCAAAAGAGTAATGAAGCTGGACCAACAATTAAGAGCGATTTATTAACCTGCTCGTGAGTTGTCTTATATGAAAATTAGATTAAATAAAACACATTAATGTGAAGTGTGTAAAGCGAAAAACAATTTAATACATGTTAAACTAAAATTAATAGTTAGTAGCATGTCCAAGGCTTTTAATTACTGCTTTACACCGGCGAGGCATTGACTCTATAAATTTTTGACATTTCGCAAGAGAGATAGAGTTCCATTCGTCTAAGAAAACGTTGTTCAGCTCTCTTAAATTGCCACACTGTCGATTTGAAAACTTTTTCTTGGTTTCGCACCAAAGATGCTCTATTGGGTTTAGATCTGGGCTGTTAGCTGGCCAATCTAAGACAGAGACTGATTGCGATGAGAGAAATTCCTTAACGGTGCGTGCAGTATGCTTTGGATCATTGTCGTGATGGAATATTCAAATAATCGGTAATTTTTTATTACTTTTTGTAATACACAACTGAGCATTAAAATCTGTGAGTGAACAATCAATCATCCCCTGTTTTCCTACCCTTAGGATTAGGTTTTTTTTTCCAATTTTATATGGGACCAACTTCGGGGTATAAACTTTCCAATAAAAAAAAGAATTATCAAAATCGGACTACTTCGTACGTGGTCATACATTTAAAAAAATACGCGTCGCATTGAGAACCTCTTCCGTTTTTTCGTCGGTTAAAAAGACAAATAGCTTCATCACTATACTTTTTCTTTATTGATTTACCAGCCAAGAGATTAGCTACTAAACCTGTTGCTTCTATTGAGAAAATATATGACATTTTAATTGATTCAGCCAATAACTTGGCTACACAAGCTAACATTAATTTAAATTAGAAGTTGAGACAATAGAGGAAACCTCTTGCATAATAATTGAGATAATTTAAATAGTATTACAAATCATCAAAATGTCAGAATAAGTACTAACACAGTTAACCAGGTGCACCAAAATATTCAAGGTACCAACGTTGAGAAAAGACCTTGAAATTGAATTATTCATGAACTGTAACTACATTAATGTTTTATGCACAGAACATTGGTTAAAAAGCCATCATCAGTTTATGTTTAATTTCAGTAATCACCAGGTTGGTAGTTCGTTCAGCAGAGAAAATGCAATACATGGTGGCTCGTTGATACTGTTAACTAAACAAATTAAATTCAAAGAACGTAATGATACTGTTGAGCGAACTATAGAAATAGCTTGTGTGGAGTTGAAGCAGCTTGTTTTATTGGGTGTATACCGGCCTCCATCATCGATATATGATTGTTTTGAGAGTATCATGGATGATGTGTTACAAAAACTTGGTAAATTGTGCAAAAATATAATTGTATGTGGTGATTTTAATGCCAATTTATTAGAGGACTCGTCGATGCGCCTAAAACTTAAAAAAAAATTCAGTCATATAACCTAAATTATATATTTTTGGAGTCTACTAGAATAACTGCCACGTCAGCTACATGTTTAGATACTATATTTACTGACATTTCACCTATTAATAAAAATATTATAAGTCAACTAGATTCTGACAACTGTGGACAGCTGATTACATTTAATAAGCAAGATAAAAAAGTGGCTAAGAGACTTATCACTGTAGTGCCAAAAACTGCAGGTCGCATGGAGAGCTTTAAAAATAAAGTTAATAGTAAATCACCCTACTTGCCTTATAGTGATGATCCTAATGAACTGTACAATTCTTTTTTTGCCATGTATTTTACAGAATTTAACGCAACTTTTATACCCAGGCAGATCTCAGTTAATGGTTCTGCAACTTTCAGTGAATGAGCAACTAAAGGGATATTTACTAGTGGAATAAAACTTTTTAAACTGTATGAAGAAAGACATTAAAATAACAGCAAAGAATTACGTTAAGAACTATTCCAGATTATTCAAACAAGTTTGTAGTAAAGCTAAGTGTCGATATTGAAGCTCAAAAATTAAAAATAGTCAAAATAAAATAAAAACGACTTGGGAAATTATAAATAAGGATTATTAGTAAGAGATAGGCAGCGTAGTAGTGCCTCTAGCCTTAATATTAACAATAAAGTTATTAAAAAAGATTTAGAAGTTGCCACAGTTTTGGGTAAGATAAGATAAAAAAAATGCAGATATTCCAGTCGCAACCACTAAAACTAAATTCTTCACCCACTGTTGCCGAGTCCCTATTGAATGAAAATGTTGATATCTGTAACTATGAATTTAATTTCGACTATTTTAATGCTAGAGATATTATAAAAAATTTCAATGTTAAAAAATCTGCTGATCTATGGGGCAATTCCGTAGAGGTTACAAAATGCATAATCAACACTGTAGCGCCTGAATTGGCAATTATTTTTAATAAATATATTGACTGTGGTGTAATTCCTGACCTAATGAAAAGTAGTAAAATAATACCTTTGTTTAAATCGGGCAGCACATCAGATCCCACGAATTTTAGACCAATTTCTGTGCTTCCCACCTTCAGTAAAATATTTGAAAAATTGATTCTAGATCAGTTGGAAAGACATTTTAATAAACATAAGTTATTAAACAGTAAACAATTCGGTTTCACAAACGGTCGGTCGACTACCGACGCTGGTGTTGAGCTTCTTACGCATATTTATGAGGCCTGGGAGAAGTCACTCGATGCCCTAGGTATTTTTTGTGACTTTTCTAAGGCTTTCGATTGTGTTTCACATGAAACGTTGGTCAGGAAATTGTTTCACCATGGTGTTAGAAGCACTGCCTTAGAACTTCTTATTTCTTATTTGGATAATAGGATCCAAAGAGTGGACGTCGGCAAGCGATTACCAGGCTCTATCGTCACTATGGGAGTTCCGCAGGGCTCAATTCTTGGCTCTTTTTTATTTCTCATTTATATAAATGACCTACCTTGTCTTTTAAAGAACAGTCATGAAATAGTGATATTTGCAGATGACACATCACTTTTGTTTAAGCTTAAACGACAACAGACAGTTACGGACGATGTAAATAATGCTCTTGCTAAAATAGTGCATTGGTTTAGTGTTAACAATTTACTATTAAACGAGAAAAAAACGAAATGCATTCGATTTCTGACACCTAACGTTAAGCAGGTAAAAACCAATGTATTAGTATTATTATATTATTATTTAAAAAGCACAAATTATTAACTCTACCATCTCTGTATATTTTTGAAATTGCGGCATTTGTTAGGGTAAATCGATATCTATTTCCACGACTAGCTGACTCCTTCCCCCGTAATAGACGTGAAATAATCAATTGTGTTCGCATACGTCAAAGACTGCATTAATGGGAAAAAGCGTTTTCTGTATGGCTCCTAAAATTTATAATAAAATACCACAGTCATATAAAGCATTGCCGATAAATTTGTTTAAAAAAAAAGATGCGAGATTTATTAACAGAGAAGTGTTATTATAATATAAATGACTTTTTGAATGACACTATTTGACATTTTTATTTTCTTTATTCTTAATTTTATATTTTCCTTTATTATTGTGACATTTTATGATTAGTTTATTCTACTGACTTATTATTGTTATGACTGACCATTGTGTATTTGGATTGAATTGCCTTTAGTAATTTAGTTTTTATTTTGTAATCATTTTTTATTTTATTTTGTAAATTTTCTAAATTTGTACGCCATACGGGTGAAACATGTACGGACAAAATATTAATATTGTGACATCCTGCATGTTTAATTTGCATGTATACACATGTTTTGACAAATAAAATTATCTTTATCTTTAGTAAATGGGGCGGACTAGAAAGTGGATCTTGTGGACACCACTGTGTTCTTAGGTATTTACTTTGGACTCGAAGCTACAGTGCGGCCCACATATAACTAAATTGTCGAAGCGGCTAAGCTCTGCAGCCTACGTGGTCTATAAAATCCGTCATTTGACTGATGTAAAAACAGATCGATTAGTATATTTTAGTTATTTCCATAGTGTAATGTCGTACGGCATTTTTCTGCTGCAGAAACGAGCCATTCGAGCAATTTATAACCTAAGTTGTAGGCATTCAGTGAGGGATAAATTTAAGGAAATAAACATAATGACAGTCGCATCTCAATATGTATATGAGACCCTAATATATGTTAAAAAGAACGTTAATCTATATTCTAAACACAGCGAAATTCATAGCATAAATACTAGAAATAAAGATTTACTTATTGTGCCCGCGACTAGGCTCCAGAAAATTTGTAATTCATTTAAGTGCCAAAGTATTCGTTTTTACAACAAACTCCCAAGCCATGTTAAAGAACTAAGCTTGAATAAATTTAAATAATTTATTAAACAGAAACTCTGTCAAAAAAAGTTTCTATATAGTTAAAGATTACTTGGATGACAAAAAGGCTTGGGATTAGTTAAGTGGCTCCAATGTACCCTCAAGCAACAAACTACTATAAAAGCTAAGTGTATTAGAATACCTACTATTCACATTTTATATTTAAGTATTGATCTACGTGACATTATTTTTGATGACATTTAAAGGGAAAAACTACCTGTGAATGTGAGTACTATGCAGGCTAGATTGAACACATGACGTTATAACTCGTCTAGTGGTTTTGAGTATTTTGTAAATGGCCTACGAAAATATCCTGCAGATCTGGTAACGGGTCGTTGAGCTCCCTAAAATAGGGTTGCGCTTCACGGTAACTGATACATACACATGCCGTCTGTTGGGACAGGTCAGCTCAAAGCTGCAATGGCTCTTTCTTCAAAAGGCCCCTCCAGACATTGCCCTACATTATTAGACCCACATAAAATTCAAATAATATAATGTTTGGTCTTTAAAAGAGACCATGACCTCTGAGTTTGTTTCGGATTTGCTTCTCAGGGAACAGTCAGCTAGGAAATCTATGCGAGGCCATCTAGTTTTTAAAATATTGACCTACAAAATATTGACGCGTAAAAGTGTCATAAAAGATAAAGAAGAAATTCCGGAAGAAATTTCTATAGAAATAAGCAGTACCTTTGTACTCAATTGTTTTTTATGCTGTATTTGTATGTATTTTACTGTGTGTACATAAATAATAAAATAAATAAATAAATAAAAGATCTACTTACTTAAATAAACATTTCATTTCATTTGTGTGGACGATTTTAACGATGGGTTCGTGGAAACTGTGTGGCTGGGACAGACTAGATGCGGAAGGCGGAGGACAGGGTGTTGTGTTGATTGATTGAAACCAATTACAGGCACTTTTGAATTGTCAAGGGATCGGTCAGTCAGAAAGATGAAGCTAATTGCCCATTCCAAAGCGTAGTCGGTATTTATGGAGCAAGAAAACTCCACGGACACCTTTTAAATCAAATTTTATTACAAAAAATTCGTTACATAATATCATTCAAGTTTTAATTACACATGTCATAACGATTTAGAAAGACGTGCACGTTAATACGCAGATCTATACATATATTAAAAATCATACACCTCAATCTAATATGAATCATGTTTATTCACTTTCCTACAGTGATCAGGTAAATAACAATCACTTACCATTTAATTAGTATTTTATAAACATAACAAAAGTAGCACAGATTCGTCAGATATGCTTACGGCTTCATGCCTCCAAATCGACTGACTCGTTTAGCAAATCGGTCACCCCACTAAATGTTTCCCCACTTTAAACGGAAGTCAATTCTCGGCCGGCTATTCGACCAATCAGAGCAGAGTAGACATTACATACAATCATTTGACTAACTAAAATACATTAGGGCTTATGATTAAATGTGAATACTTTAACCTGTTAAATTTAAACAATATGATTTAATAATTATACAAAATAAATATACATTATTACCGATATTCTAAACATTAATGCTTAAAACGGATGTATAAAGTTCCTGGGACCACTAGCGCCATCTGTCGCTTGTGAAAATAAGTCTATACTTAAATATTATTTTAAGAAAATCATTACATTCGGCCATCCGACATCGTGCAATGTCTCCTGACGCACGATTTTACAAATCTAATAATAGTTAAATTAAAATGAGCCTTACATACGACACATCATTACATTCGGCTAATCATTGATATCTGATTCGATTCCAGAGCATGGTTTTCGTCATTTATCACAAGACAATGAGCTACTAATAATTTGATGTTCAGGCAAGCTCATGGCGCTTTCTAAGTGTACAAAAAGTTTTACAGACAAAACGTGACAAGTCTTCCGGTTCAGTATAATTTAAGGCTTGGGCTCCATTTCTAATTGATTTATCATAAATACCGTGGGTATACAATCTTTGGCTCTTTTACCACTAATATGACCAAAACAAATCAAAATATTGGATTTCTCTTTTTAAAATTATTTGGCTGTTACAATGCTTTCAAATTACAGCGATGATAGGCATTGGAGAACAGTGCAGGCCTGTCAATAGCACCAGGTACTTATTAAGAGAAATGAAAATTAAGAATAGAAAATGTTCTACAAAATGTACAGTCTGCAAGGCCTACAACGTTCTCGCATTCACAATATTTAAAAAAATCTAAACAATTAAAGTATAAAAACCTAATTAAACCAATTAACATGATTTCCATGAAAACCACTAATAAAGCGTATAAATGAGAATTGTAGGTGCAAAATCTTAATTAATGACGAAATATGTCTCACATTGTAAAGAAATAAAAAGTTTAAAAATCAACACTGCAATTTGGGAGCACTTACTCGTAATAAACATTCACATATAAATGCTGTCAATGAGTTACCAGGGAAGCGACATGTGTACAAGGAATCAATGCCAAACTTCCCCGTCTCCAATGCCGCATTTTATATTATAACTAGTTGACCCGACAGACGTTGTCCTGTCTTAACTATGAATATGTTTTGTTAAATTTTCTAATGTTACGCGCATCTTTTTTTATTTATGAATATTGAATTCGCAACTTTCTTTATTTTTTCTTTCATAAAAACCTTCTCCTGACAATAACAAACAGCAATAAAAGAATTAGCAAAATTGGGCCAGCCGTTCACGTGTGATGCCGTGACCAAGGGAAATAGGGATTCATTTTTATATATATAGATATGCCCCTTTGACAAGGCACGTATGATGTGAGTTTCGAACCTTCCATCGCCAAGCTCTGTTACCGACTTCGGATCCTAGCTGTGGCCACTTTAGACAACTGCCTTATTTTGCTCACTGCAAAAGCAGCTGAATTTAATCTATTTGAAAGAACTCTAATGTGAGCACCCCATTGCAGTATTGAATCCTAAGTTATTCCCAGAAATACAGCTTCCGAAATAGCATCTAGTTTCTTGCCATCAAGTTTTAAATTTAGAACCGCTTCGGCACATTTGGTAATGAGAACTTAAGTCAACTAGTTTTATTCGCATTAAGTACAAGATTATTAGCTGCAACCCATTTCAAAAGAACATCGACTATCGTTGACATGAACGACATCCGTATCTTTCAATCTTTTATTTTTTTAAGAGAAGTGTCATTTGCGAATAAAATTATATCTGAGAAGTTAGTAATCAAGTATAGCTCAAAGAATCAGCATTGCCATCCAACGTGACAACGCTGCCAGTCTTATGGGCACTTTTCCCACTGACAGCGATGCGGACGAATTCTTTGATGCCCAGTGAGTTTTTCCCTTTTTACTTTATATACTTGTTCATAATTTTAATCCTTGAAAGTAATGTTTAAAGTTCAAGTAGCCAAATAAGACAGCTGAAACTTAAAATGGTCAAAGTATGGAAGGTCATTAATGTAAACTAGAAATAAGAAAGGATCAAGAATTGAACCATAAGGCTCGTCCATCCTAACCAAACACCCCGAGGTGTTCGCCTCGTTAACTTCCACTTTTTGGCTGCCTGTTTGATAGATAGAGTACAAGATCAGCAGCTAGTCCACGATTTCTCTTGCGTTGTAATTTACAGATCAGTGCATTGCTGCCAACGCAGTCAAACGCTTTTAAAAGGGGAGAGATTTCGCAACCTCTAATGGGACATTGGTAAACAAACTTTTTAGAGTCCCGTCAACTTTTAACCTATCTGAAATGGTTTCATTATCAATTTTTAGGGAGAACTCATTCTGACCTCGCTGTTTTATGCTTCCAGTTTCTTTGTTAATTACCTGCCACATAGGCTTTATTTTATTTTTAGAATACTAATTTTGTTACTTATTAATTTCGATTTAGCTTAAGCCCGAACCTTTGGAATATATTAACATAGTTGCTTACATAATTATGAAAAGCTTGATCAGAAGTCAACGACACAAAATACATATAATATAAGATATTTCTGCTTTTTATAATACCAGTAGCCCATTCGCTAAATTTTGGTTTAGTGTTCATTGTAACTTCTTTTTTTTTTTTGACATACTTATTGCATACTGTAGAAAAAAAATCTATTGTGAATCAAAACTTGTCGTTGAAAGATTGCTAAGAACACTATTATTAAACATTTTCAATTTATTTTTATTCAGAGATTTAATGGTTTTATCTACGTGTAACTTTTATCTAAGTCAAACGATACAAGCTGACCAGTATGGTCAGACCTGATGTCACTAATTAAGGACGAGTCTTTTATTTTGCAATCTAGGTAAATACATTGTCTATGAATGAGGCTGTGGTTCCAGTTATTCTAGTCGCTTCATTTAATATTGATTTTAAATTTAATTATTTGCACAATGAGATACGCTTACATTTTCCTGGTGAATCAACCAATAAATCAATATTGAGGTTTCTGTACTCTCGACTTATACAAAATCCATTAAATTTAACTGTTTGCATGCCCTAGTTAAGGTAGTTGGTATAAGGACCATTTTAAACTGAAAATATGTAACATGTTCCTACTTTCTTTGGAAATAAAGAATTATTCTATATTATTCTATTCACCTATGTATAAGCATAAATTGTCGTAAAAACAAAAATAAAATATTTAGATAACTTTTCATTACTGCGACTTGTACAGGCTAACATTTGTTCCAGAAACTGACCATGATCTTCCTCAATTCCAATCAATTCAATCAATTATTCATTCCATTTTTCTTCTTCGTTTTTCATACAATTGTAAGTAAATTAACTTTAAGACCGCGCTATCGCATTAGGTATACTCCTTTCTCCTTGACCAACTTGGAGTTATTTCATAGTTCTTGCATCGCGGTGGTGTACTTGTAGTATCAGTTGTCCTGCTGGAAGAAGAAGAGGTCGATGTAGACCTCGTGCGCTTGCTTCCTTCTAGATCGCTTTCTTGCACGTCCCGTCTTTGTGTCTGCCTTGTTTGACACAGGGACTGCCCATTTGCATTTTCATCGATCGCCCATCGCGACTAGCGCACTTCTGGTGTTTTTGCACCATCAGGTTCCATGGATCGTTCTTGAGGATAGCTTTGTTCGTGTCGGGCACACTTGGCCCTGGGCACACCTGGCCCTGGGCACACATAGCCCTTGGCACACATGGCCCTGGGCACACATGGCCCTGGGCACACCTGGCCCAAGTCATTATCATTATCATTATCATCATCATTATCATCATCATTATCATCATCATTATCATTATCATCATCATCATTAGCTCACTTGGCCAAATAAAAACTTCTTAAAGCACACTTGTGCTTTATCCTTAGCACACATGGCTTTAACTTCAAGCGTGAGCGATCACGCAGTCCTCTGCGGATACTCCTGCGGGATACTCCTGTATCCCTGCTCCGATGGGTTTCATTTTCTCCATCCAAAATCTGAAACTCGCCACCAGAAAAAAAAAGGCATTAGCTAATTATCTCGAAAACGGTGCATCCTAGAGCAAAATTACTGATAAATTTCACCCCCTTTTAAAAACCGCACACTCATCGTGTGGCATACCAGAGAAACCAATACACCATTACCCCTAAGACGACCCACTGACCTTAAATTTCATTGGATTCCATAGTCCTGGTACCCATCCATGATCCATCATTGTATCGTCTATATACAACTAAAAAGTCAAGCAAAACGAGTTCAACTACCCAGTGTTTGCAACCTCGTTGTACAAACCGGTACAATTTCAGTTAAGTTGAAAATTTCAACAGCCGTTAAGATTTAAAATCGTATGATGCATATTACTTTTCCCTACGTGGTACAATAGAAAATTAAACCAGTCAATGAAACTTCGAGTTCAGATCTGAAAACATATCCTGCATATTGCTATTTCCAACGTGGTAGAAAAGAAAATTCAACCAGTCGATGATACTTTTAATTAAGATTTAAAATCATATGATGCACAATACTATTCCCAATGTGGTAAAATGGAAAATTAAACCAGTCAATGATACTTCGAATAAATGACAACGGTCCTGCCGTGCAATTTAAAATTATGATGGAAGACTAGAAGTTAGGGAATCAAATTATGCTTTTTTTTATAAGTACCTAGGTAGTACAACTTGATCATATAATTTCCTTGAAATTAAAAAGTAAACAATACCACTTGTACGAACAACGGATTTTTACATTCACGGAGTAAATAATAATTTTAGGTTGGTCAAACATACAATGTAGGCGTACTTACGGATCTTGATCCCGCTTCTGAGATATTAAAAATCATACACCTCAATCCAATATGAATCATGTTTATTCACTTTCCTACAGTGATCAGGTAAATAACAATCACTTACCATTTAATTAGTATTTTATAAACATAACAAAAGTAGCACAGATTCGTCAGATATGCTTACGGCTTCATGCCTCCAAATCGACTGACTCGTTTAGCAAATCGGTCACCCCACTAAATGTTTCCCCACTTTAAACGGAAGTCAATTCTCGGCCGGCTATTCGACCAATCAGAGCAGAGTAGACATTACATACAATCATTTGACTAACTAAAATACATTAGGGCTTATGATTAAATGTGAATACTTTAACCTGTTAAATTTAAACAATATGATTTAATAATTATACAAAATAAATATACATTATTACCGATATTCTAAACATTAATGCTTAAAACGGATGTATAAAGTTCCTGGGACCACTAGCGCCATCTGTCGCTTGTGAAAATAAGTCTATACTTAAATATTATTTTAAGAAAATCATTACACATATAATAAAATTGTAACAGGCCGATGTCTGTGCATTAAAGATATTGAAGAAAAAATACACTCGAGAGCAATGAATCCGGGTCACTTAAAGAATCCTAAAAATCTCGGAAACTAAAAATGCTAGGTTAATGCAATAAATTGTATTTAATAGACAATGTAATACTCCTTAAATGAAGGTATTAAAACTTCATAGTTATTGTAAAGTTATATCATAAAAAAATCTAATTTGAAAAAGGGCCACTTTCGAAGATGGAACTACGAAATTACAGCATTTGGTTTTGCTTTTGTTTGTAATCTGTCATTTATGTGGGTACATAAACCATGTTGATAGTGCTCTATATTCATTATTCAAGCTGAAATTATGTCGCTTACGCCTGAAGAATGCACCAGAATACTTACAATGCTGGAAACCGGCCGGAGTCAGCGCGATACAGCCAGGACTGTCGGTGTGTCGCTGTCAACAGTACAAAGAGTTCTCCGACGTTACGAAGAAACTGGTTCTAACCTACGCAGACCAGGAACGGGCAGAACCAGGTGTACCACAGCACGAGAAGACCGATACTTGGTGAACACCATGCTTCGAAATCGCTTTCTCACAGGAACTGAACTCACAAATCAGTTTCGACGCCTCGGAGGAAGTAACCCAAGTGCATGGACAGTAAGACGTCGGCTTGCTGAATCTAACTTAAAACCCCTTAGACCTTCAAACGGCCCTAAACTGGAGCGTGGGCATCGTATTTCAAGACTAAGATATGCCCAGAGCCACGTAAATTGGAGTATTGAAGATTGGTCAAAAGTTATGTTCTCCGACGAATCAAAATTTATGCTCTACAAGCACGATGGAAGACACAGAGTGTATCGAAGACCAGGGGAAAGATTCAAGCAAGCATGCATCGAAGAAAAAGTAGCCTACGGTGGTGGGTCTGTACTTGTGTGGGCCGGAATTTCTTCTGAAAGTCGCACAGAGCTGGTGATCATAGAAAACGGCTCTTTAACTAGCGTAAGATATGTGGAAGAAATCCTCAATGATCACGTTGGTCCATTTATGGTCAATTTAGGTGAGGATGCTATATTTATGCATGACAATGCCCGACCTCATACAGGTAGGATTGTGAATGACTACCTTCAAGAGATGAACATTACTCGTATGGAGTGGCCAGCGCGCAGCCCGGATATCAACCCGATCGAGCATGCTTGGGACGAGCTAGGCAGATGCGTAAAACAACGAAACCCTCCCCCAATCACGCTTCGTGAGCTCAAAATTGCTCTCACAGAGGAATGGGAGAATATTCCCCAAAATCGTATAAGGAACTTGGTGTACAGCATGCCAAACCGCGTAAACGCAGTAATGGAAGCACGAGGAGGCAATACGAAGTATTAAAATTCAAGAAAATCGTAATAAAGTTCAAAAATTTCATGTTTCCTATTTTTGTTTTAAGGAGAGATCAGCAGTTTTTTTCTTTATGTAATTTTGTGTTAATAAAATGTATGGTGACTCATATTTTTTTTACTTTCATTTAAGGAGTATTACATTGTCTATTAAATACAATTTATTGCATTAACCTATCATTTTTAGTTTCCGAGATTTTTAACATTCTTTAAGTGACCCGGATTCATTGCTCTCGAGTGTAGTATGTGGGGTCTTTATTAGAGCAACAGAATCCAAAACAACGGTTTTTAGAATTTCTGTCTGTCTGTATGTTTGTTACCGCATCACGCAAAAACCACTGCATGGAATTGAATGCAGTTTTCAATTATGTATTCCGAGAGGTCTAACTTAAAAAATAGGCTATATATTATCAAAAAAATTGATTATCTACTTGATTCTAAAGTCCACGCGTATGAAGTCGCGGGCAAAAGCTAGTCCATAATAAATTAAATAAAAAAAAACCTCCGACCCAAACAAAAACCTCTCAAAAGTAGAAAAAAACATAGATATTTATCGGCCTTTTAAGTTGTAGGTAATATTTTGATCAAAGTATTGTCACGTGGGGGCCGGCTAATGACAATGTTATCCTTTCTACAATAGCATAGTTACATTCATTATTGCTGGGCATCGTCTGTTTGGCGTTTTCATTGACCGTCTCCCGACGCGTCGGGAAGTTGTAGGTAAAATATTACCTACAACTTAAAAGGCCAATGAATATATATGTTTTTTTTTTTACTTTTGAGAGGTGTTGGTTTGGGTCGGGGTTTTTAAAATTTAACTTTTATTTCCTGCTTTTTAAACTTAATATAATAATAGTAAACACGCTACGATCGATACATGTCACGCTTAAATCTGCGCGGCTTTACGTATGTTTCCCATAGTGAAGTTTGTTATTAATTTATCCTCATTCCTCGTCCTGATCACCATTTATCTATAACCTATTTATTGAGACCTTTTTAATGAGCCCTAACACGATACTTCTGCTGTTTGTTGGTCAGTAACTTGGGTATCCTGGAAATTCCAGATGATGCTCCAGCATCAGTTCAAGGTTATTTATTCGTCTAATATCATTGAAGTAATAGAATACCAAATTTCAACTCGATCAGACCCGTAGAAGATGTTCAATTCCTTTCATCAACCAGAAAAGAGCTGATAATCTTCAAACGGCTGAACCGATTTTGATAAAACATGTCTAAGATCCACCGCTAGGAAACCTACTTTTAAATAAAAAAAACCGCACCGGTTCACCCGTTTAAGAGTTACGGTGCCACAGTCAGACACACTCACACATATCGTTAAAACTTATAACACCCCTATTTTTGCGTCGGGGGTCAAACACAGTTCTGAAATTAAAATAAACCGTGGCAACTTAGAATGACCAGTCCCTAATGACGCCGGTTCACGAACTCGACCTTTGGATCAGCACCATTCAGCTCGACTTGTTCAACCATTTTGAAGGGAATTTAAGTCAGACATCCAGTCTAACCAGATATGGCTAAATAGAAAATAGAAAATATTTATTGTCCAGGTAATACAGTAAGCATAGATAGATTAACAACAAGTTGAGACGACATATGAGTAGCTTAAATATTACCTACAGCTAGCATTTTACATAATTTAAATAATTTTATTTTAAATAACAGTATTTTACATGGAACAACTACCTGTCCTTCATAACCCAGTTAGTGGGTAACACGATACCTACGATGTACAAACGCGGAAACTAGCGGTGGATCACTTTTCACCCTCATGCCCTTTTTTTTGAGGGTGGGAAATCATCAAAAAATTCCCCCGCTCTGGATGGAGCGGGAGGGCGTGCCAGACTTTTATTCACTAAAACCCACCCGTGTTCCTTCAGTTGCCTGTGTGCCAGGGGCCACGGTATGTCTTACAAGCAATCCGCATCTCTGGCAGTGCATTGGCCCTTGCGGACCCCACCAGTTGGTGCTGACATTTCTACCCTTATGAAGTTGAAGAGTGGTCGATTGATAAATATTATATACGAAATGACTTGAATGGACTTTGCAAAGTATTAGATTAGTTTAATTATTGTAAATGTGTTTTTTTTCGTATTAGGTTTAATGTTGTTCTGGCGGTTTAAGTACTTTATGCGGTTTACCCAAGTGTCCTTTCTGTATTGTTCGTCGAGTCGTTAAACTCTAGTTCTGAGTTGAGCTACAATTACTAATAAATACTTGCACTGAGTGGACTGGGGCACTCAAATCTGTGGTTCTTTCCTCAAAACGCCATTTCAAACATACGTGGTCCTTACATGACATGACCAAGATCTTGACTGGAAAGACGCAGGTGTAGTCACTAGTCAGAAAGGAAACGAATCCATCTAGCTTTTTTAAGACATGTAAAAGTGATTCTGATATCCTATTATTTACAGAATAAACCATTTCATTTTGCCCTGTGGTAAGACTGGTTGTCAGGCATTTGGGCTTCCGACTACCCATAACGACTGTCTTTAAAGAACAATTCATGAGAATCTGTGAACTTACCCCTTTTTCTCTACTTTCTTGGGGCGACCGCGGCGATTTGACGCTTTTGACGTAATGTATTTTATGATGCACTGATTTTCTTGCGATGACTCGTCTACTTCTTTCGATGTATATTGAGGTTCCGCAATTACTTCCTCTTGTACCTAGAATTTTAGAAGACGTCAGTGAATGACAAACATGATACAAGCTAACTCCAAAATAAACATTACACTAGATCACCTCATTTGATAATAATCAGGATATTATGGGGCAGTAGATATGACCATACATTTATTTCACAAAGAAAATAGAAAAGTATTTATTGGAACTCGCACAAGAAAACTAATAAAAAATAATGAAAACTACCGTCACATAACATTAGGTACGCCTCGCTTCCCTGAAGAATAGGTTATAATTATGTTATCTTTGCCCTGCATGACCCAGCGTGAATGTAGAAACTTAAATACATTTTACAATTCTTTACTCGCATTAGCAATAAATAAACAATTAAAGGTCTTGCTGTGTTAAAAATATTAGTCAAGACAACAAGCTGGTAGCGGGGCTGGCTGCCTATGGGCGACGAACATTTAAAGATAGCCAGTGATAAACGCCGCCAAACCTCAGGTTGAGAGATCGTGAAATTCTATGAACAGTTATACACGTCAAACAGTCACCACGTTATAAAACAAGCAAACGACTATAGAGCTAGTTTGACCTGACACTACAACGAAATATACCGGATGCTAGCTTGTACTGGCTCTGAAGCAACTTAAAAACAACAAGGCGCCTAAGGCCAAGGGTGATGACGGAATTACGGCCGAATTCCTGAGGGCCGGTGAAAAACCCGTTCTTAAAGCCTTCCAGAAGCTGTTCGATTCCGTGATACCTGAAGGTAAAACGCCACAGGCATGGAACAGAGGTGTGGTGGTACTCTTCTTTAATAAGGACGACAATGGCCTGCTTAAGAGTTATAGGCCCATGTCACTTCTGAGCGATGTCTAGCAAGCTGTTTTCAAGAATTATCACGAAGCATTCGCACAAAGATTTGACTACTTCCAGCGTCTGTGCGTGTTGCCAGTGATGACCTATGGCACTGAAACGTGGTCGCTTACAATGGGCGTAATAAGAAGGCTGAAACTCACCCAAAGAGCAATGGAGAGGATCAGAAATGAAGAAATCAGAAGGAGAACCAAGATAACCGACATTGCCTAACCGAAGAATTAGGTACCAAATTTAAATTCTTAAACGGAATTCTGAAGATGATATCAGATAGGCCGGAGTCTGCAGTGCTGGGGAGGCTTATTCGGCTTCACGTGACGAAATGGTGTAATGTTTTTATATTTGTTTTAATTTTGTGATTTATGAGAATTTATTCTTCAATGCTACAATAGGTACTAAAATAGTTTTTAAGACCTATGTTACTAACATATGGAGAATTTTAATTATGTCTGAAATAAACGTATTTCATTTAATTTTAGTTTAAATGGCAGCGGGCAGGGCACATTGCTCGCAGAACAGATGGCCGATGGGCCCGAAGGGTTCTGGAGTGGGGGCCGAAGGGTTCTGGAGTGGCGACCGCGTACGCGACGTAGCGTTGGAAGGCCTCTCACAAAATGTACCGATGACCTGGTGAAGGCCGCTGGATGCGAGAAGCACAGAAACGGGTCGAAGCGTGAAGTGCTTGGGGGAGGTCTATGTCCAACAGTGGACGTCTTTCGGCTGAAATTATGAGTGAATTTATCACTCATTCACTCAATTTTATTTCTGTAAGTAGGCTTGTACAGAAACTTTCACACGTCAAAGCTAATTTGATGAGGTGGTAAAAGCTAATTTAATTATTATCATTTGGTCATTTGGTTAGACACACTCGCAACTAATAAGCTGATGCGTGTGTTTCATAAAGCTAAGAGATATTTGATCTGTCCAGTCGATTCTTGAAGCATTTCAGTGTGGGGGCCGTCAAAACATTAACCGGGTGCCTACTCCATGCTGATACAACTTGGTTAGACAACAATTGGTTCAAAGGTTTTTTCTTTGATAGATGTTCCCACGTACCGTGTGGTGCCGGACGAAAAGAATAGCACTACCCCATTTCTTCCCGTGGGTGTCGTAGAAGGCGACTAAGGAAACTACTAGAGAATGGACAGCAGCGACCTCTATTTATTTATAAAACCATACTGCGATCGCCGACCCGCCTGCCAAGCGTGGCGATTATGGCAAAACCCCCCAACATGACAAGCACAAAAAATACAGAACCGGTCGAAGTGGCGGAGCTTGGGGGAGGCCTATGTCCAGCAGTGGACGTCTTTTGGGCTGAAATGACGAAATGTTCCCATACCTAACTTAAGGGAATGCCCACGCAAATGTTTGGTGGCATAGTATTTCTGTAATTTTTTTGTTGTTCTTCTAAACTACACAACAGATTTTCATCATTATTTTGTAGAATTTATTCTGGAAGGTTTATGTGTTTCATAATACAACACATTTGTGTTTTTAATATAAATATAATAAAGATATCTCGATAATTAGTCAAGTCGCAGAAGCCGTGCCAAGCAGGGTCGGGTCGTTAGTATAACTATAAACTGATTCTAGCCACCACTGCAGCAGGGCAGGAGTATTAGACATGAGGCAGTAATAAACAGCTCGGAAAATGCATTATAAATTATCAGCCTCTGGTGTCCCACAGTAGGGCAAGGGCCCCCCGCCTTTTCCCTACTACCTAATACGTGGACAATCTTTATCTTGGTTAACGATCCTATATTTAAAAAAAAAACATGAATAAGTACTTGTTCTTCCACATCATCTTCCTCAATCAGTTCCAACATGATCTGACTGCCATCTCCGGTCTCCAACTCCAGAGATGTAATGTTCTGGTTTGAGTACACCAGGCCATCTTCCTGCTGCGTTAGAATGCCCAGTTCTAGGAGCATGGTTGATAAGAATGCTGTTATGTCAGGGCTGTATAATTGTCCATCTTGTGACTGTTGGAAAAATAGTGGGTTTCGGTTAATAATACAATAATAATAAACCTTTATTCAGACACAGCTACAAATAAAGGTACATTTATAATAATTTATTATTTTTTCACTATCAACTTGTTTGATTTAAATTTGTTTTTTTTTTTAACAGGCTTTTATTAGCTTCACCTGTATATTTGTAACCAACTCCTTTTTTGGACTTAATTTTGACCCACTTCAAACGGTCAGATTTAATTTAAACTTTGTAGACTTATCAAGGACCGATGACAATTAAATAATTTAAAAAAAAAACACAAAAAATACAACTGAAAAAATACGCTTTTGTAGTTAGCAGCACTAAAAAAAATTCAAATAACGAATAGTTTAAAAAATACGCTTTAAAACCAAACTAAAAAAGGATAATATTAAGTGTGGGGTGCTTGATATTAATTGATTATAAAAATACCTCAAAAAGCACCCCACGCTTTTTAATAGAATTAAATTATTTTCTACTTTTTTTAGTTTGGTTTTTAAAGCGTGTTTTTTAGTTTTTTAAAGGATTAGTGCCATAAAAATGCATTAAAATTTTTCATTTTCAAATTTCGCGCGTAATTTGACGAAAACGCTGGACGTAGTGGACGCCATATTGCACTGTGGGTATGACGTCAGTTTGCTTTATAGACAAATGCGCTGATAAAGTAGTTTTTGGCGGGATCGGGTTGGAACATGTCGCACGAATTTTCATTTTCATGAAATTTAGTGAAATAGCGAATTAAATTGTATAATTTTGGTAGTGATAGTGAAATAGATTCATTTTATATAGGTAGATTCTTTTACATATTGTGAATGAGAGAACGTTGTAGGCCTTAGAGACTAGATTTGTAGACGTTTTTCTATTCTGTATTTTCATTCCTCTAAGTACCTGGTACTTATTGACTGGCCTGCACTGTCCTCCCATACCTATTATCACTGTAATTTGAAAACATTGTAAAAGCCAATTATTTTTAAAAGAGTAACCGTGGAGTTTCTTGCCGGCTCTTCTCCATAGGAAACGACAAATTGGAACCGTGCACCTAGCTTCTGACGTTTCATAAGTGCCCATGCAGGCTTATGTGAAATAAAATATTTTGATTTTGATTTTGAGTGAATTATTCAATTTAGTTAGGTACATGTGTGTGCACAAGTGTAGTGAAGGTGAAAATAAGTGACTAACGTGGACTTTTCGTTTTCCCCCAAAAACTCATGTTAGGTTGTTGTAAAGTTGCTACCGCGTTACAATAACTTTGACTTGACTGGACTTGACTGACTAAATATAAAAATTACTTTGGTTACGAAAATAATAAAAGTAGAAACTTTTCAAGTTTTTTTTTTTTGACAAAGTTGTTCAATCGACACGCCGTATGACGTAATAACGTGGCGGCTACTATTTCATGGTGTTCAAAAACAGATAAAAAAAAACTGAAATTTTGGATTGAATTTTAAAATTTAATTTTTTTATTTTATGAACTAAAACTAACATTTTCCGACTGCATTTTGTCTAACCTATCTAAATATTATATTTTTAGATTCTCATATACTTACAGTAAAATACCATATTGCTTCCATAGATTTTGGTAACCTGCAGGCTTAGCATGACGCTTTCTATTTCTACGACGAATAGACAGTGTTTTTTCAATACAAAGTCACGTTTCGTTTCTCCATTTTTAACATCGCACCGTAGATCAGATTATGTTACTACAAGCTACAAGTACAATCTGTCATTTTGTCTTTCGTTTCTAACGATCTTTGTCTAGGTCCTTATAAATGTAGACTAGGTACCTATTTCAGAAGAATATTTCTTCCCAAACTGTCAAAATCACACTAACAACAAACTTTCTACTCGACGGCCACAAAGTATAAACGATTATCTACAAAATCATGATTCGTTTAGAACGCACAATTGTGATAATTAATGGAAGAACATAGCTATCTTCTCCTATTGTACATCACTTAGTTAATAGTCATGTCTATTCTTTCGTCGACAAATCGTTGCTCATATAAGCCTGCTGCTGTTCTTGTACATGAGCCAGCCACAGCCATGAACAAGACAGTGTTGACAGGCAGTGCAACTGTTGTACGTTTGAAGCGCAACAGTTGTGTGATAGTTGCACAACTTTTGTGGGATTAGAATAACTGTAAGTTGTAGGATTCTTGCAACGGAATTTTATTAAAAGTATATGGTGATGGAAGCAGAATCTTTATGTTAGACAATGGTTGCACTAATATTTCAGGGGGCATGTGGATATTGTAGATTTATTTCAAAAGTGGCTTCATCTACCATCCAGAATAATGTCTGAATATGTACTTACTACTTGGTTGTTGGAAGCCCGGAAATCTGACTACCAATCTTACCAGTTACCCAGTAACTGGAATATGGTGGTCAATTAGGTAGTCGCTGCATCGTGTTAGACTGGAAGCCGACCCCAACATAGTTGGGTAAAGGCTAGGCAGATGATGATGTACTTACTTGTTCAATTTCATCTATCACATTAATTTCTATTACTGAGCTGTCTACTTTTGTGGGGTCAGGTAACTTCTGCTAACAAACAGAAAAAACAATTAACCTTGTATCATTCTCCTCCCAGAATGAATTCCCATCTAAATCATATGAACATACATCTGCAAAGTTATTAACTTGTGCTACACCATTCAGATTCAATACACTGACTTCTGGAAACTGATCTTTTTCAAATGTCACTATGAACTTCAACCCATTATCATTTTCTTCTTCTAATTTCTTTCTCTGTTCAGCTTCTATCAATAGTTTTTGTTTGTACAAGTTCTCTTGGTAGGCTAGAACGTGAGATTTAAGTTTCTGATATGTCACTTCACATCTCTTCCTGAATGCGTAATATTTATTGAGTTCATTGAAGCACTTGGTACAGATTACATTTGGCAAGCATTCTTCTTTTTTCACCTGGAAATGACAAAAATCAAAATATTTTAGTTCACATAAACCTGCATGGGCACTTATGAAACGTCAGAAGCTAGGTGCACGATTCCAATTTGTCGCTTCCTATGGAGAAGAGCCGGCAA
This sequence comes from Antitype chi, assembly GCA_947359405.1. Classification (NCBI taxonomy): domain Eukaryota; kingdom Metazoa; phylum Arthropoda; class Insecta; order Lepidoptera; family Noctuidae; genus Antitype; species Antitype chi. The sequence goes on from OX375815.1 coordinate 807,292, forward strand.
GAAACTCCACGGTTACTCTTTTAAAAATAATTGGCTTTTACAATGTTTTCAAATTACAGTGATAATAGGTATGGGAGGACAGTGCAGGCCTGTCAATAAGTACGAGGTACCTACTTAGAGGAATGAAAATAAAGAATAGAAAATCGTCTACAAATCTAGTCTGTAAGGCTAACATTCTCTCATTCACAATATGTAAAAGAATGTAGAAGAATTGTTATTATAGTGTAGTTTTCTCAAACTTTTGCTGTGCTGCTGGGGAGTTTGTGGCGCCACTTCTCCCCAGCTTTTAGCACTAGGAAGTGGTGAAGGGCGTTTTGGGGACTTACAAATTAGAGGTTTATGTCCAAGATAAGAATGCTTGGAAACATGCTGGTCCTGCTCCATAGGACAGACTAGAGTGTAGGCAAAATCAAACTGGTTGCTAATTGAATTGTATAATTAATTATATTTATGACATTCATTTACACTCAGTGATTACTTTAACTCACACACTGACTCATTACTTGTTAATATTCTAGGGAAATCATATACTTACTTTTACAATGTTTGTAAATGTGTGAGCACCATGTATCTATCATAAAATTAATTTATCTGTATTGCTTCAATTTGATTTTGTTGACCTATTTTGGTATGGTAATATTATTCTGGGTGCATTGTTTTCACACATAATCATATAATGAATGTACTATGTTAAATATTGTACTTAAAACATTTTAAAAGAGTAACGGTGGAGTTTCTTGCCCATTCTTCTCCATACGAAACTACATTTTGGAAGGGGCGACTAGAATCAATTCTATTTTAATGTAAATGTTGACATTCAAAAGTGCCTTTTACGTGCCTATTTGAAATAAATGCTTTGACTATCTTATGTAATTATAATATTCTAAAAGTGCTGACTCTCTGCCTATTTTCAATAAATGACTTCTTATTTCATTTATTAAATACAACCCATTGTTAGTTTTGCTAATAAATTGTGGCCCACTTGGTATGGCTGACATCCTCATTTACTAACATAACTTTTTTTATCCTACTTATATTATAAATGTGAAAGTTTAGATGTTTGTTACTCAATCACACAAATACAGCTGAACGTATTTGGATGAAATTTGGCACACAGATAGTTTGTAACCTGGAAAATCACATACGGTACTTTTTATCCCGACAGTATGTTCCCGTGGGACAAGTAAGTATGAGTAATTCAATAAGTCTGAAATCCTGAGGTAATTAATGCTTGTGCCTTCTCTGTATGAGAAGAAGCCTCTGCCATGGGGGCCAGTGGGGATGTAACAGGCTGGTGACTATTATCTGTCTCTATGATCTTCAAACATTTGACAGAAACAAAAATGTATGAAACAGCAAATAAAATGCGTTTAGTGATTTGTGGTGGGCCTTATTCATTAATCTCAATTATAAACTATTGAGATTCAAACCTACTTCAACTCAAGCTTTAGCATAAATCCAAAATGACTGAGAAAGGCTTTTCAAAATGAATGGAACCTCTTATCTACGAATTATGATGGTTTTTAATACGATCAAAGAAAATAATGTATCTTGGACTACTTCTTACCTCCAGCCCCACACAAATCATGATCCTCAGTGCTAATGTTGCACAGATGTTTGAGTCCTCAGTGAATATGGGGATGGCTTCTACAGCCTTGTCCAGGCACAGTCTACACAGCTTCTGGACATCTTCTATCAACTCGTGGTGCGGTCTCTTGCGGGTATACGTTCTAATCATGGTTCAAGCTAAAGAAATCTTTACACAGCAATTTCTAGCAAATTTTTAGAATCACTTCTTTTTCCCTTGCCGTTCTGACTTCTGGTTTCTATCGATTATTTTTTATTCTTGCTTGATTACACGTTCAAAATCGTTGATACGTTTTTAAATAATGAATTTGACTACATTTGTATGTGCACTGTCGATGTTTTGGATTTAAAACAACAATATAACCTCCAATTATTTCTCGAGATTAACTTTTACAAGAGAAGCATGTTTGAGCACAAGAAATTAAGAATTAACTCTTGTAACATAACAATAAACAATCAATCGATTTCTTCTTTATTTTCATTTAATTCACACAAGCGCCCTTTTTCAATTTTTGATTTGACATTGACTTGACATAATGATGACATTGACAATAGGTGACAATGCTAAGACTATGAATTTAAATTTGTAGGGACAGTTACTTCTTCCTTGAATTAGCCATTCCGTAAATTGTACATTTCCACCGTGTGCATGTGATATAAGAATGCAATGGCAGATCCAGTCTTACTTCAGGGGTGACTTCGTATGACTAACGTGATAACATGAACTTCCTAGTTTGCGCTACCAGTCTATAAATAGAAAATATTTATTGTCTAGGTAGGTAATACAGTAAGCACACATAGGTTAACATCAGGTTGAGACGACATATTGAGTAGCTTAAATATTACCTACAGCTAGTTACATATATTAATTGCCCGTGAACCCCAAACTAGACAGTTAGTCTGTATCTTGGGATTCAGGACACGAATTCTTGAATGAGGATACAAATTCCTAAATGAGGCCATTGTCATGGTTATCGACTCAAGAAGTTTGTTTATGGTCCAAGAATATGATCATCCCTCACGATCACCACCTCCAACTTACTGCGGGGAGTAATCTTTCGTGGCTCATTTGAAAGTCTCTGTTCCGTCTCCGGATCCATGTGTGAAGATGTACTTCCAAACTCGTAAGCTGGGGCTAACTCGGCGAAACGGCGGCAGGGTGTGGATGTCGAGCTGTATCTCAAACTATGCTTCAACTTCTATGCTGCCCTCTGTGTCCCAAAACATGCGGTTAAAGTGTCCTCTGCGCTGCCACCGACAACGCTGTGGATTAGTGGGGAAGTTTTGGGCCAACCAAATTTGAAATATTTGTCGGGCCAGCGACACGAAGAAAAAGAAAGAATCCGCAAATACGAGTAAACGTAATTTCTTTGTTTATTTCTAAAGCAGGAGCACGTAGGGTAGTGACTGATCTATTTTCAGTGACAAATAAATTACCTACCCTTGTATTACACTGTAGCGCGTAGGCACATTAAATATCTTTCGTCTTAGGCAATGTATGACGTAGCTCGTAAGTTAATTCTAAGTCTTCTCAACCTCTGTTTATAACGCCAGTCATTCAGTTATTCAGTAAACCTTCAACAGAGAACACGCTCTTTCATTTGCCAAACCTTCTGATTACTCTCACACATCCATTACCTTATCGGCAAAATAAATACACACACACTCGAAAAGTAAGGTGGGTAAATACGGCTGTAGGTATATTCACTTCATGGTAATTCAATGTTTGAGATGGTTCTTGTTTATGATAAATTAAACTAGGAGTAGACTGTACAAATTAGGTTTATTACAAAAGGCTAAATAATTCGTTGCTAACACAAGAAACCGATGACCGTTCGCACAAGATTTTGACGTGAAGTGACGCGCGGTCCGCGTTGGTCGTCGTTAATGAGTCTTGCTTATGAAGTAATCGTGTCCTTCAAGGTTCGTAACTAGGTCCTCCTTCTTAATTATTGTTTTATTTACATCAATCACAGTGCCGACTCACACAGGGACCACAATAAAATCAATCAATCAATTATTATTTATTTGCAACGAATGTAGGTTACATTGAGATACAGGTGGAGTAGATAAGAGAGTGCCATATACATTCTGCCTGGAAATAGGCACGCAAAAATTATAAGAAAAAAAAAATGATAAGAAGCTAATTACAAATTAAAATGTCACAGTTAGAATTACTACAATTAATAGACATTCATTCATATATTGAAAGATGTCAAATTAATACGTTGCTATAGAATAAAATTAAAAATAAATGTATATTAGGTCCATATTTTCAAGATAACATTAATTATAAATATTTACTATACACATTGGAGATTAAGAAATTTGTCCATTAAAAAATCATTAATCGAATAATAACATTTTTCTATTAGGAAGGCCACCAATTTCCTTTTAAAGTTTTTAATTGTCTCACGTTTCATTACATGTGGCAATTTATTGTATATGGTAGGACCCATACAAATAACACGTTTCTTAATAGCGCTGTGTTACAGGCCTCGATTTGTAATAAATTTTTGTATTGGTTTCGGACAGGTCGTTTACTAGTTTCTGACATAGTAGGAAATAGGTTTTTGTTAGTCTTTACAAACATGGCCATTTCCAGAATATATAATGAGGGAAATGTAAGCACTTTTAGGGACTTAAACTTTGGTTCGCAACTGTCTGTGGTCTTTAAACCACACATCGCTCTAATGCAACGTTTTTGCGCCTTGAATATATATTCCCTTGAGCTGCAATTGCCCCAGAAAATAATACCAAATCTTAGAATTGATGCAACCAACCCATGATAAGCTACCAATGTTGTTTGAATGTCAACTTTCAACAAAAAGAAACATCTTTATACGAATAAAGTTTATTGATATAAGTATAGTAAGATAAAGATAGATAATATAGATGTATAATAAAGAAAAAGTAAATTAACAACAGCAGGAACTAAAATTGACAAGGAAAAAAAGCATTATATTTAAGTACTACTGTCCATTTTCCTAGAAATTCAAGTTTTATTAACCTCAAAATGTATAATGTGTAGGCCCAAACCTCACTCCCACACTTCCATCCACTACTCACACATTCACCACAACTGCCTCCACACCATCTCCACACATAACACACACGTTCCAGCGCACTTTTTGATGTTTATCTTTTCATTCTTTGGTTATTGGTTTAATTATATAATATAATATAATTTATTTTGTACTGGCTCAAAAACTGAATAGAAAATAAATAACCTGGGGAAGGGCGGGGCATCCTAACACAAGCAAACTATTTGCTTAACAGGATTCTCCCCATTGTAACTAGAATAAGTTATTTGAGTTGATGCAATAATGTTTTTTTTTTCTACCGTAATTACTCAGTAGAAAACCGACACGACGGAGTACGGCATTTTGACAAGCTGAAAATAAAATGCAGTCGTAATTAAATGCAGTAAATTAATACCTACCTATACCTAATTTCTCATAAGCAGATAGCAAAAAAAAAAACAGTGGCACTCCAGGAGTGCCGACAGAAGTGAAAACTTGAACAATTACGTGTGTATTTTTTTAATCGTCAATACAGGATTTCACATTGGGTCCTTGGGTCCTGATTGCTCTCGATAAAAAAATATAAACGAGCGATCGAATTTAACCACTAAAGATAACAGCACAGATTTTTCCGATAAAAATACAAAGGGAAAGAAAGGCATAATAGAATTAGAATTTCCTAATGAAAGAAAGGGACTTTTCCGAAAGACATCAACGCGCGACTCATCCGTGTACTCGTTCACCCAACCACCATTTTTAACCGACTTCAAAAAGGAGGAGGTTATCAATTCGTCGGAACTTTTTTTTTTTATGTATGTTCCCCGATTACTCGAAGATGGCTGGACCAATTAGGATTATTATTATTTTGTTTGAAAGGGTGTACTTCCCAGGTGGTCCCATGATCATCAAGTCAGGATCTGATGATGGGATCCTGGAGAAATAGAGAGAACTCTTCAAATTTTATAGGCACACGAAGTGATTTAAGTATTTTTTGGAAGAGTACTTTCTCGGAGTGGTCTCATTTCAATTTGGTGAAGATCTGATGAAGAACTTTGGAGATAGGCAACGGAACTCCTCAATAAATGATAGCAAATGGACTGGGATTGCTGAAATCTCATGGCTGTCTATTGCTTACACCAGTTCATAACATAACATCACGCCGGTATGCTGTGAAGGGGTAACTAAGCACATGTGAACCACTAAAAAGTGAAAAAAAAAAAACTTTTTCCAAAAAAAAAAACAACCGACTTCCTAAAAAACACTACAAAGTGAAAAATTACTTTAATTTCGGAAGGCGGTGGCAAAAAATTTAAACACAGCTCCAAAGACACCGACTTCCGAAATTAAAGTAATTTTTCACTTTGTAGTGTTTTTTAGGAAGTCGGTTGTTTTTTTTTGGAAAAAGTTTTTTTAAATAGACTAGTGTGGTGGCTCATAATCTGATATGACGCTTTTTGTTCACCCAAAAGGTACACATATATAGACAGTATACATATAGCTCATGGAAAGCGTTCGGTGTCGATGACGCGAGGTCCATGATTTTTATTCATCCAAAAAGTGCTCAACGCGCCTAAAGCCAACCACCTCCCCCCCCCCATGCCTCGATTCATGGGTCAGGTAGGGGGCGAGTAGATTAAGATTGTATTACTAACACTAGTTATAAGTTATTATACTACTAACAAATTGGATCTAAGTTATCTTTAATAAAAGTTTTATTATTATTATTATTAAAGAAGTTTTCACTTCAGATTAGAGTGAGGTCTCGAATGAGTAAGTATTGTGTAGGTATAGGTACTTACAGTGACGTATGACACGTATGAGAATTCAACGAATTCCAAAGTTTTGTATACCACCGGATCCTGGAAAAGTATGTAAAAACAGATGAGTCAGCGCACTGTCATGTCATGACTTTATGAGAAGCAGTGCTTGCAAGATTCGCCTTAAACTTACCGAGCATCATGAACAATAGGGCAGGGCAGGCGTTTCAATAACACAACTATGTAATGTCTAAACAAAAGCGCCCAGTTAGATTTCAACGCTAGGCTCAGCGCCGAGAGTTGGAATTACAACGTGCAGTCATATTTAGGCATTACATTTATTTGTTCTCTGGTGCTTTTGGAAACAGGCATTGAGCTTCGTATTTATTTAGTATCAGTAGGCAACATGCTAACGTTATTGAATTAATAATGTTGCTCACAACATGTTTCCCACAACACAAAAACAATATGTTCCAGAAATAATATTGCACGCCTTTGTTTCCCAAAGAATACAAGACGCATGGACGGTAACAAAAGCGGCCTGAATCGTTGCACACGTCGCGTCGCGTCGCGTGTCGCCCCGCCAATCGCCACCACGAAGCGCTCTTAACAGAGTGGGCTAAATTAAATGGCTAGCGAATACTCACAGACGTGATGAAAAAAAAAATGTCAACGAACGCATGTAATAGTATGAGTTAAGAAAATTTGCTTTATTTCCCACCCATCACGTCTGTGAAGTTTAAACAACAAAAAAAAACAGATTTTTTAAACTGACATTTCAATACATGCGGTAAAAGACGATCATGACTTTTTCTCGTATTATCCTTGACATATCGATACCTAGCACGTCTGCGTAGTTTCGCTAACTAATTTAATTTGACTTTGTTTATAGAAAGTATTACAGAGTTGCATAAGCGTGAGGGAGATACCGCCGAAGTCGATGTCAGTTGAAACATAAACATGAGAATAACTGTGGGTCACCTGAGCCTGCCTTATGGTATTGACCACCAGCTTCCTGATGCGAACAGAAGATTTTCCGGAACAGTTCTGCCAGCCCGAACTGTACATCGCTTCTGATAGCTTGGATGCCTGTAGTTTAAAGTTATTTTGATTAATCCGAAAAAAAGATAAAAGTTTGGAAAAACAAAAAAATATGTGGTTTACCAACCAACCCACACTGGGCCCGCGTGGTGGACAACGGCCCACTCCCACCAAGAGGAGGCCTGTATCCCAGCAGTGGGACCATTATAGGCTTATTATATATAGGTATTGTGGACTACAGTACCTACAGATGGTCGGTTGGAAAGGAAATAACGTTTTGTGCGTTCCCAATTCTAAGACTTAGAATAATAGATATTACCCTGTGCAAGTTTCCAAAGAAAATAGTAGGTATCTACCTGACGCAATAATCGTATGTAACTTTTCACGTACTTACCTCTATAGTAATATCACCACCATTCCACATGAAGAATCCCAAGGACAAGCAAGTTGATATCGACATTAAAAACATCGTGAAAAGCTGCGTCAAAGTACGTTCACCACCCTAGAATAACAAGCTACACATTCATCCGATCTATCATAGTAAGACAACTTACGTGATATATAGCTCATTTCATCATTACTACGCGACACCTAAATGTATAAAATGTATTGCCTCATACCAAAGCACTATTGGATTTTCATCACTCGGCGCAGTCCCGAACGTTGAAAATACAAAAGTGTGCTTAACCGGGCATTAGTAAAATAAAATGATCGGCTTGTATGTATCGCACAAGAAGCTTTGCAAAACAGTTATACAACGCGAAGTTCTGGGACCGTAGCAGTGCTACGGCGTAGGACATGCTAAGCCACGAATACGGGGTTGTGCACACGGTACCCACCATTAAATTAACTATTTGTGTCCACAGCATGCTGAAGAACACAATGATCTCTGTTGCAAACATCTCCTTACTAATGTACTGGTGCTGCTTCTTACACCTGACGACAAAAATAAAATACATAAATTATAAAAAGAAAGTAATTGCTGTATTTCGCTATTATCAACAACCACTCAAATATATCATTGGTGCTAGTCTGATTTTAACTTCTTCCTTTTGTCGTTTGGTATAGTAATTGGTAACTGCTAAGGATTGTTTATGTATTTTTAAGATAACTGTGTTGTTGGATCGTAGTTTTACTTACCATAATGTGAGCGAGTGCATTTGAATCCCAACTTTAAATGCTTTTTCATACTTCATTTCCTTTTCCGCTTGGCTCAACGTTACTTCGCTGAATATGTCATCAAGACTGTAGAAATAGAGCTGCAGGTTTTTGAACTGGTAGCAACTAGCTAACATGATAGTGACTATAATTAGGAACGTGCCCATGACCTTGGCTACAAAGGGAAACCACCAGACGTAGCAGAAGACCCTCATCACTCCGGCTGCGGTGGACTGGTCGTGGACGTCCGGCCATGCTGATATTAACGTGATGAAGTTCTCACCTAAAAAAAGTTCTTGTAATTACTTCATTAGCACTACTGGGCCATCAAGACAGTAACTTAGGTATTTGAATAAAAAAGTATTTTATTTTAAAATATAAATAAAAAACCGGCCAATTGCGAGTCGGACTCGCGCACGAAGAGTTCCGTACCATTATCTATAAAAACGGCAAAAATATCACGTTTGTTGTATGGGAACCCCTTTAAATATTTATTTTATTCTATTTTTTAGTGTTTGTTGTTATAGCGGCAACAGAAATACATCATCTGTGAAAATTTCATCTCTGTAACTATCACGGTTCATGAGATACAGCCTGGTGACAGACGGACAGACAGACAGACGGACGGACAGCGGAGTCTTAGTAATAGGGTCCTGTTTTACCCTTTGGGTACGGAACCCTAAAAACTAAATCCTTACTGTTTCCTCTAAGGAAGTCAAAGTTTCTCTACTAGCTTAAAGTTTTACATACATAAGCACTAGAATAACTTTGAAGAAGCACCATTAAACTTTCCGAATCCTATTAATATTATATTATAAATGTGAAAGTTTGTATGTTTAGATGTTTGCATGTTCGCATGGTTGTTGTTGTGTGTTCAGATTGGGATGAAATTTTGCAAATAGATAGCTTATAACCTGGATTAAGACATAGGACACCTTTTATCTCGATAGTAACGTTCCCGTGGGATAATTTTTGACCACCACGCGGGCGTAGCCGCTGGCAAAAGCCAGTTCGAAATAAAAATAACCCACCTGCAGTAACCACCCTGTACAGAGCACGACAAACATACGACACAGTAACCACCCTGTACAGAGCACGACAACCATACGACACAGCCACCATACAAATAAAAATAACCCACCTGCAGTAACCACCCTGTACAGAGCACGACAACCATACGACACAGCCACCGTACAAATAAAAATAACCCACCTGCAGTAACCACCCTGTACAGAGCACGACAACCATACGACACAGCCACCGTACAAATAAAAATAACCCACCTGCAGTAACCACCCTGTACAGAGCACGACAACCATACGACACAGCCACCGTACAAATAAGCCCACTTAAGCACAACGAAAACATTTTTATCTTCTTAATCATCTCGCGTTCCAAGTCAGCATCGTTCTGGCGTTCCTTTAAGACGACTACTAGATGATACAGAAGATTCCTATTCTCCTGCTTATAAAATAATGATATGTAGTACATAATCATGTTGCCAGGCAATATTATACTGAACATAAGCCGATCCGCAGACTGCTTATCTGTCAAATTATTTTGAGTAAAAAAAGATCCTAAAATGGACACAATAAAAAACACATTGATAATGTCAATAACGTGTTCGACTTTACTGTAAACGTTGATAAATCTTCTGGAAAACTTGATATCTGTAATCCAGACATCTTTTATCCCGAATAGGAAACCAATCGTATTTAATTTATCTAACAGTATTGACATTTCGTTTGGTTTGGTCATTGGTCGATCCATTATGAATTATTTTGTTAAGCTTAACGTGCGCCATGTGCCGTATCAAGAACAATATTGTGGTTAATTCTTTCATGAATATATTCCACAAACAAATGCACATGTGTGACTATTTGAACCATTTCCCATAATTAATTAAAACTTCAAACGAACGGTTCCACTTTCATTCAATTACGTCAAAGGACTTACAACAAAACCTATCAATTTGGGAACACAAAGTTAACCTAATAATCATGGTACTAATAAAAAGCCGTACAAGTTATTTGATTACAGAACACTTGTTTCCTAAGGGGGGTTTTAGTTTTTGAAAAAAGTATTTTCTTTAGGTAAAAAGTATTTTCATTAGGTATGTAAGCGGGCATGCCCTTTATGCCTAGAGGCTTTTTATTTCGATTGGAAGTTCTTTTTACGTTTTATTTTAATTTTCTATTATTTTTAGTTTTCAATTTTTGATGGTATATTGGCGTGTGCTAGCTGACATATGGCAAATTTTATGTTTTTTTTTGTGTTTCGTAATTTTTATTACGTATTATTGTATAGAAACAAGTTCTTCTAACTTAACAGACAGCTGTGCTGCTGGGGAGTTTGTTCCGCTACTTCTTCTTCCCAGCTAAAGCACTAGGAAGTGGTGAAGGGCGGGCGTTTTTGGGGGGACTGTCTTATGTAATTTTATTTTGACGTTCAAAAAGAGCTGACTCTCAGCCTAGTTTGAATAAATGACTTTTGATTTTGATTTTGATTTGATTTTATACATAATGTGGTTTCCGTAAGCAAATTCAATGAGTCTCCTCTACTGTTTCTGTTACCATGGCCGTGACGTCTTGTCACTAATATTTCATTAAGCTTCGGTTGGCCAATCTTTGCATTAAAGTCGCCCATGACTATTGTATTTCATCCTGATAGTTGTAAAGATCTGTCAACAGTGTCGTAGAAACATTGTAGTTCTTCATCGCTTGCAGCCTCAGTGGGAGAGTAAAGTAACTAAAATTTAAAAAAAACCTTCGACCCAAACAAAAACCTCTAAAAAGGTAAAACAATAATACAGATTGGCCCTTTAAGCTTAAATATGCAGTTGTAGGTAATATTTTGATCAAAGCATCGTCGCGCCGGGAGATGGGATGCAGCTGAATACCAGTATTTAACATGGAGCGACTGCCTATCTGACCTCCACGATCCAGTTACTGGGTAATACGATACCCCTTAGTAAGACTGGTTGTCAGACTTTCGCGCTTCTGACCACCCGTAACGAATGTCAAAGATCCACACATGACAGCCGAGACCAACAGCTTAACGTGCTTTCCGAGGCACGGAGGAGTCTTGGTATGTAAAGATCGTCACCAATCCACGAACCAACCACGGCAAACGTAGCTTAACCTGATCGAGATTGTCTTAACCTGATCCATGCTGCTGTTATGACTTAGCCACAAGTCTCACAAGGTACTCACTCAGCATATTTGTATATATTTTTTTGGTGTAGGTAATTTATTTTTTTATTTTTATTTAGTTAGGTTAACCAACAATTGTTTACACAATACATTGAAAGATATTTAAATAATGGTACGTTCATAAATGCACCAATTACATATAGGCTAACACAACATGTACAATTAATGGTTTTACATAATAATAAAAAAGCGAAAAAAGATATTTACAATCAAAGTTATTCAATATTTTTTTTCGGTTATTCATGCGTAACAATAATAATTTATATTAAATAATTGAAAAAAGAACCAGATTGATAACATTGACAGATAAAAATAATAATAAAAATCTCCATATTCAATTAAAATTCATAGAATAAAAGTTAACTAGAAATATAATCATAAAATTACAATTAAAATAAACATTCAGTAGCGAGATCATTGGTTGAGAGTAAAGTGTTCAATCATAGTTTTATAAAATTTCCCTATGCTGTCGTGGTGTATCTCAGTGCGATCACTGCAACTGTTTAGGTTTTTACACAGGCGTGAAATCGGTGAGTTTGCACCAAGAACCGTTCTGCGCAATGGTGCAATAAAAAAGTATATTTTAATTTGTCGTATTTTAATTTACCAAAGTATGCTGTTTTAAGTTCCTCATGTAATTCTTTGCGCTTGTGGAGTCTTGTATTCCTTTAATTGTTTTTTTAAGCTGTTTTTTATCTTTCGTTATCCCCTAGCCGTTCCCCAACTATTCTGTTGGGGTCAGCTACCAGTCTAACCGAATGCAGCTGAGTACCAGTATTAAACATGGAGCGTGTGTTTCCTTCTTTGTTGTGGCAAATTAAGATAGGTCTTACAGTTCCACACTTTTAAACCAATCGCCTGGCCGCTCCTATGCTGTTCGATTCGTATGTGATCTTGATTGATTTTCCTATTATATTTTTTCCCCTGCTATTTCTTCTGAAATACCAAAGACAACTAAGTTGTTCCTCCATCTGTGTAACTTTCAAAATTGTCTATTTTTCTATTTTGGTCTTCAATTTTCTCTTCCGACATAAATTGTTGTTGTAAACGTCACAACCACCTGTGCTTTTGTTGTTTTATGTCTTCTTGCATATTTTTTAGCATTTTTTTAACTTAAAAGTTTCTGATAGTGGTTTTTGAACAATAGATGTCGTTACCTGTCTCGCTAGTTAGAGGATCTTACATAGTTTATTCTATCTTAATAACGAAATTCAACAACATCAACAATATTTGAGCAAGATTTATTCAAATGAAATTAGTTTAACATTTTGGACAGGTATTATTATGTGACAGTTACATTAAACTGCAAAAAGTAGTGTTATCTTTAATAGAAAACAGAGAAAAGAGAATATGACATTTTCACAATCTGAAACAAACGAATTCTGAAATGAATAAACGTTTTATTTACGTTTTTTTTAGTTCAAAACCGTAAATACTGACCGATACATAGGTTTCATAGGAGAATGTCAAATGTCTAAATGCCTTCAATTCTATGGGTCTCTGCAAGAATACAAGAATTTCAAATATTAGGGCTTTTTGCTTTTATCAGCATTTTGCGTTTTGTTAGACTATTTTCTCATTTAAATACTTTACAGTATTAGAACTCACTTGTGCTTGCATCATTGCCAAAACGACCAGTTTCCTGATTCGTGACGATCTAATGTAGCAACTTTGCCAGCCGGACCCGTACATAGCATGGGGCAGATTAGATGCCTAAAATGAAACATTAATTAAAAAGTTAAGTATCATTGCAAGAAGTTAGGAATCAACTAAAATTAATAACACCATGCGATACCCTGAGCGAACACAGCTCTGTCAGATAATAACACCATGCGATACCCTGAGCGAACACGGCTCTGTCAGATAATAACACCATGCGATACCCTGAGCGAACACAGCTCTGTCAGATAATAACACCATGCGATACCCTGAGCGAACACAGCTCTGTCAGATAATAACACCATGCGATACCCTGAGCGAACACAGCTCTGTCAGATAAGACTTAAGCACATCCTGTTTTCAGAAATGGCCCCGTTAATTATATTATTGAAATACTGACTTATCGGATGCAAATAACTCCATCGGGAGAGACCATTGAGCAAGATGCCTCAGTGTAAGGTGTCGCATGACGCATTCTGTTCCCTATCTTAGAGTCCTCAGAAGTCCTCAACATTAAAAATAAAATAAATACTAGCCTCAACAGTAATGTCCCCGGCAGGCCACATGAAATAGCCGAGGCCGACGAGCGCAGCACACACCCGCGGCGCGTTCGACACCAGCATTGACAACGAGTGAGTGTCATTGTTCTGGGAAACAAAAAGAAATGTTAAATAGAGACAAACACAAAAAATAACATGAACATACCTAAAATAAGTTAACTCAATTGAACGGCCAATATTATGTCTTAGGCTGGATGTTTATTTGATTCAATTAAATAAAACTTATATGTCAATGAAACACAAACGATCTCTATTTATAAAGCTATGGTTATCTTCAAAGAAAGCCACGCACGTTGATAAGAATATATCACTCTACCACCAGTACTCACCATCACCTCGGGAAGAATAGAAATTAGCAATCCGCACCAGAGCACCACGTGGGAGCTGAACGTTATTTGAAACACGCGCTGAGACTCATTCACACACCTGCAAAACAGATTGAAAGGCACACAAAATATTCTACAAAATAGAAAAAAAGATAGAAGAGGCATCGCAATGTGTCCGAGACACATGTTTTGAAAACAAAATGCAGAAATGCTGCTGGCGCAACTTGGTAGCTTACCTGGCTTTTTATGAAGGCGTTCATCTTCATAAAACGCGTTCCTTACTTGTACTAAGACATAAAACTATTTTCACTGTAACACCAAAACTCACCACAAAGTAAGTGCATGCTGTTCGATCCCCTTCTTAAAGTTCCCTTCAAACTTCAATTCCTTATCTTTCTGACTCAAGTCTTTCTCAAAAAGAATCTTGTTCAAATCCTCGAAGTAGCCCTGAAGGTTCTTGTACTGCTGGCTCAAGCACAGGAGGACAGTGTGGATGATGAGAAACACGCCCATGTTGCGGACCACGTGGAGGAACCACATGAGGTACACGATGACTCGCGTAACTCCAGCCCTGGTTGAGCGGTCCTCGATGTCCGGCCATGCTGATATACAGGTGATGAACGCCGCATCTGAAAACCAGAAAACCATTTCTAGTAATTAGTTATATTCATTTCATTTTTCGAGCTACAACGTACCATCGTCGTTTGCAGCTACGAGTTACTACAGCTGTAGCATCGTACTTTGCAGCTACAATTAAGCTTCGCCAGACGTAGCATCACTCTATTTTAGCTATAAGCTTCGCCAGACGTAGCATCGTTCTTTGCAGCTACAAGCTACGCCAGACGTAGCATCGTCTTATTTTAGCTACGAGCTAAAACAGCCGTAGCATCGTCCTTTGTTGCCACAAGCTACGCCGACGAAGCATCGTCCTTTGAACCTACAAGCTACGCCAGACTAAGCATCGTCCTTTGCAGCTACAAGCTACGCCAGACGTAGCATCGTCCTTTGCAGCTACGAGCTACGACGTAGCATAGTAATTTGCAGCTACGAGGTTCGATGTAGCTTAGTCCTTTGCAGATACAAGCTACGACGTAGCGTCGTCCTTTGTAGCTACGAGCTACCTAGGAGTTACGCTATAGCGTAGTCATTTGCAGCTACGAGGTTCAATGTAGCGTCATCCTTTGTAGCAATGAGCTACGAGTCATGTAGCTTCTCATTTGCCACTACGGGTTACGACGTAGAGCAGTCCTTTGCAGATACGAGCTACGTCGTAGTTCGGACGTTTTTGCTACGAGCGTCGCGAAACTATTACGCTAGGTTCATTCTTGTAATATAATCTCTGGTTTTTTTTTGCAATGCAAATACGTTCTTAAAAATATCACGTCATCCCTTGCATGACCAAGGAATGATGTGATATTTTTAAGAAAACTCTTTTATGTAGGAATAATACATACCCGTAGTAATAGCCTGCATAAAATTATACAACCCGACCAGCACCATATTGCAGACGCATGACGAGAAAAATATCCCATTATGCAGTTTAGACTTCTTTATCATGTCGTGTTCAGCTTTCTTATCATTGTGATCTTCCTTCAGCACTACTGCTAGTTGATACAGCACCTTTCTAACGTCATTGGTGTAAAATAAGAGCACGAAATGGTATAATACCGTGATGATTGGAGTGGATGCTGCATAGGCTAGCCTATCTGACTCCTGGCTTTGAGACAGGTTGTGTTGTGTCCACAGAGACGCGAAGCATAAGGTACAGAATATCACCATGACTATGTGGATGAGGATCATTGCCGGTCGGTACATCTTGACGAAAGAATCGGAGAGGTTGACCTTATTGACCCAGAAGTCTGGACAACAGCAAAGAAACCAGAACTTGCTGTACTTCTCGATTAATTTAGTTAATTCTGTCTCTGTATATACCAGAGACTCTATCGGTAATTCAGGTTTAAATAAATAAAAAAAAAATAAAAATGTTTATTGCATCAACTCAAATAACATAATCTAGTTCCAATGGGGAGAATCCTGTTAAGCAAATAGTTTGCTTGTGTTAGGATACTCCGCCCTTCCCCTGGTTATTTATTTTCTATTTAGTTTTTGAGCCAGTACAAAATAAATTAAACGTATTACTTAAACCAATAACAAAAGAATGAAAAGATAAGAAAGAAAAAAACATCAAAAAGCGCGCTGGAACGTGTGTGATTATGTGTGGAGATGGTGTGGAGGTAGTGGTGGTGAATGTGTGCATGTGAGTAGTGGGTGTAAGTGTAGGAGTGAGGTTTGGGTCTACTCGTGAGGATTTAATATAATCTACTAAATTGGAGTTAAACTGCAGAATTATTTGATTTTTGTAATTGCTGACTAACCCTACGAACTGGTCTTGGGATCGGAAGATAATGTTCCTAGGACATTATCTTCCATTAGCAGCAGAAATATCATGGTGTAGTATATATATTTATTTAATTATAGTATCATTGATTGCACCATATTTTCTACTTCGTCATAGGTCTTTGACTTAAGCCATTTCGACAAAGCCTTTTTGCATTCGCGATAAGTGAGTAGGTATATGTCAAGTACTTTATTAAGAAGATTGTATAAATGGGATGATTGCCTAGGATATTGTCTTTTCGCGAATGTAGACTTAACTGAGACAGTGGGAGCAACCGTGTCTTTCCTTCTGCCTTTTATCTTCTGTGGGTTGAAAGATAGAGTTTTATGCTTAGTTAGAATTATATGAAGTACGTAAAGCTTTCTAACGGTCAGAAGATCTGATGTCCGATAAAGGTTCTCAGTGGAAAATCTGAAGGGTTTAAAAAACATTACTTTCAGAAGGGACCTCTGGGCCCTCTCGAGATCTAAAAATTTAATTTTAGTGGCACCTCCCCAGACAGGTAGGCAATATGTCAGGACAGATTGAGCAAGTGAGATGTAGATCTGTAGCAGGAGTTTTTTTGAGGTTACATGACGCAATGTCTTGAAAGTCCAGATTAATTTCCGTATACGCTTCATTATTAATTCCGTGTGATTGTGCCAGGATAATCGCTGATCAACCATAATACCAAGGTATTTGGTGAATACTACTCTTTCTATTTCTGTGCAAGAACAATTTAGGTTTACAGGATAATGGCATTTATGGATTTTAATTTTGAATTCTGGGGGGGGTTGAGAGATGTTGTACTTTGTGAAGCAGATGAAGTTAGTTTTGGAAGTATTTAAGGTTAAAAGATTAAGGTCAAGCCAAGCTGCAATCCTTGCCAGCCCACGTTCGGCAGTTATCCGGACATTGTCCCAGGTAGCGGCACTGAACACAATAGCAGTATCATCTGCGTATGAAAAAATGTGTCCATCTACGATCTTCATGCTACATAGGGTGTTTATATATATAAGGAACAATGTCGGTCCGAGCACACTGCCTTGGCCAACTCCGAACTGGACGGTTTCTTCAGAGCTAATGGTATTGCCTATTTTAACCTTTTGTTTGCGTTCGCTTAGATAGTCTTTGAGCAAAGCGTGGGGAATACCCCTTACTCCCATTGATTCCAGCCTATCCAGCAGAGTGGAGACAGAGACTGTGTCGAAAGCCTTTTTAAGATCCAGGAAGACAGCAAGGCACTTGCCGCCGCTGTCAACTTGACTGGTTACAGCGGAGGCAAGCGCTAGAACTGCGTCTTCCGTAGACATTTTTTGTCGGAAACCATACTGCGAGGGCGACAGAAGGTTGTTTTTATTAAGATAGGATAAGAGACGTGAATTTATTAATCTTTCAATTATTTTAGATATTGATGGCAGTACAGATATAGGCCTATAGTTCGACGGATTAGCCCTGTCTCCACTCTTGTGCACAGGTGTTATAAAAGCTAGTTTTAAGGCATTAGGGAAAACAGCGCGTTCAAAGCACTGGTTCGCTAAGTGGGTTATAATTGGCACGACAAGAGCATGAGCAATTTTTAGGAAGTTGACAGTAATGCCATCCCAGCCCGGGGCACTATCTGATTTCAGAGACATTAAAACGCGGTGAACTTCATCCTGGTCTGTGTTTAAAAGTACAAAAGATGATAGAGGGATATTAGGTGAGTCACTATAAATTTGGCCATAGCCTGTGGTGGTGCTGGCAGTTATCTCGTTCGCAAGGATTTTACCTATGTTGGAAAAGTATTTATTTACAGTATCAGCTGACTCTTTTGGAGTAGCCTTAAGCTCTAAAAGATCCGCGCTGAGGGTTTTGCGTGACTTTCGATGAGTAATGTTATTTATAGTTTCCCATATTTTTTTGGGATTTTTATGCGCCTTGTATAATTGATCTCGATCGTGTTTCCGCTTTAGCTTTTTAATAATACAGTTGCAGTAGTTTCTGTATCTTTTGAAGGTGATCTTTAGTATTTCGTTGTGGGGCTCAACCTTCAACTTAAGTTGCATGTCGTTGCGGTTACGTATGCAGCGCAGTAATCCGACTGTCATCCATGGTTTTATTAATCTACATTTTTGTGGTATTACTGTCGTAATGGTGTTATTTTTAAGACAAGTTTGTATTATATGTATTAACCGGTCACAAATTGTATTTGGGTCGTTAAAGCTTAACAATTGATATAAGTCACCTTCCCTTAGGTTTTCTAATGCTTTATCAAAGTTAATCATGGTTTTTGTTTTAGCGATTTTACGTATATTTTTTCTGTTTGTCAACTGTAAGAAAATCATGGAATGATCTGTAATGGTTGTATTTAATACAGCTACGGTCGCAGTAGTATTTGTAGGGTTAAGTTTTACCATGAAATGGTCTAAACAGGTTTTCCCTCTAGTGGGTTGTGAATGCGCTGGAAGCAGGCCGTGCATCGCCAGCATATTGAGATAGGTTAACCTGTTTGAACGTTCATAACTGTGTTCAGCCTCGTTATAAATCAAATTTATATTTATGTCTCCTGTTATTATTATGTTTTTGCTCGACGCAATAGTGGTTAAGTGATTATTTAATGAATTTATAAATTCATCAGATTTTGGTTTTGAGGGCGACCGATAAATAGCCAAGACAATTAGCTCTGGGTGAAAGCTAATTTGAAGGCAGGATGCATGTGTCAGTTTCACTTCCTCTACTGAGGTTTTGAGAGTGTTTTTAACATAGACAACAACTCCATCGGCCTTGTTTAAGTGATTGGTTGTTTGGAAGGATATATAGTTGCGTATTTGGGGTATGGGTTTGAAGGTGTCGAGTCTGCATTCGGTTAATGTTATTAGGTCTATATCTGTTTTTAGACTATGTAAGTTGAGTAACAGATCGCTGTGGTTGGAGTAAATGGTTCGAATGTTTTGTGTCACAATGGTAATATCCTCGGGATTTCGTTTTATTAATCGATTGAGATCCTCAGGGGAACAGTTAATAGTTTGTGCAGTTTCTGTACTGTCTATATAGTTTATAGTTTGTAATGTGTTACTCATAGTTATATAAGAAAAATGGTAAATGATCGTTTACTATAATTGTCGTATTTTTGTAGATAAGTATGGGTGGGTAGGAGTGAGCGAATAGTGTAAATGTGTATAATGTGGGGTATGTTATTGAAGTGAGTGTAGGTTTGAACGAGAGTGTAGTTAAATGTATTTTTATATAGAGTGAGCGCGATTGATGTGTACCTTTAGGCTTAAAAAATAAAAATAAAAAGTTACAATGGTAATTAATCTTAGGGCAATACGATTTTAAATAGTACATAAAAACAATAGAATGTAACTGCAACAGAGAAATACAAACGGTTAGTCATTTTTGTTGCATTAGATTATTCACTTGAGATTCATTATTAATGATTATGGTTGGAGCAGTTTCGTTTTTCTTTACATATACCTTTCCATAGGAGGTCCAGCAGAATTTGTAATCACGCGACTTGGCTAGGTCGCGGGCTAGATAAAAGAGCCGGGCTCCTTTTGTGGTTAATTGTTCTGAAACGTAAATTGGCGTGTATTCTCCTGTCTTGAATCCTAGGTGTTTTGCACAGATTTTTTCTTTACTGCTTCTATTAAAGTCCTTTATCTTTTTGATAAAGTCCATTTTGACTAATGTTGAACTTAGTTCGACCACTATAGTACTGTTTTTAGTGTTGCTACGCTTATTTTGCACTCTGTGTATGTCTGTAATATCTCTGGTATCTATGGTACTATTTACAGCTTTGGATAGAGTTACAACCATCTGTACTAGGTTGTCTTTAGTCTCTTGCTGGACTTTAGGAACGTTTTTTATTTCAAGGTTGGATTTTCGTGTTCCTCGTTGCAAGTCCTCGATTTTTTCTTCTAGGATTATTATGTATTCATTATCTCTCTTCACCCGGGTTTCAAGATGATCGATCTTCTTTTTTAGTTCCTCATTTTGAGCGGACAGAACGGCCATTGCGTTCTCAATGTTGGCATTAGTAGATTTTATTTCCATCAGTGTTGGATATATTTTTTTGAGTTCGCCTTGTTGTGGTGCCATCAGACTTGAGATCATGTTGACCATTTCTTCTTTGAAGGCACGAAAGTCATCACTGCGGTATTGATGCTCATTTACATTTCTATAGCGTTGAGTTACGAAGTTAGGAGGGGTATCTTGTTCCACATGCTCTGAAATATCCATTTGCCCCGAAATGTCAGATTCTGAAGGCGAGTTATTGCCAGTTAAGCTCATTATGGGTACTAGGAGGTTATGAGAACAAAGAGGTTTAGTGGATGTTAGTTTCTTTACGTTTGTTTAAACCACGCTCCAGTTCAATCTATTTATGGTCGCGTATCTCTCCCTCCTACTGAGAAGAACTAAGAAGTGATTCCGGGTACCAGGGCGCAGTGAAGTCGAGGGGGCTTTACCGAAAAATTCCAGTTTCTTGAGCCAGTAGTTTACCGTTGCCGCTTAATTTCACTGGTTAGTGTAATAAGCAACCATAAACCAACAGGAGTATTAAGCAATCATTAAATGTTTCGTTGGTCCTCCGTTTAAAATGGTTCAGTCGGTCGCGGCAATCCGGCAGTTACCAGGACACCATAGTACAGTGCCCAGGTACACGGATTGTATCTGTGTTTGTTTGTATTCACAATTTAGACATATCACACCTACTACGGTAATTAGGTCTATTGTTCCTAATGAGGGGGCGGAGTTTAGCAGACAAATCACCGATAAGTGGGTGGAGTTGGTGTGGCTTGTCTTGCCGGAGCCACGCCTGCGCGTGCGTCGATTTGCAAATATCGTGAAAGGGGTGTACACTGTACCTTGTTTGTCGCTGTATTGATTGAAGTACCAGGATGTTATGAGACCGATGACAACCGGAGTAATTGCACTGCTTGCTTGTATTGAATCTCCTGAATTTTATGCACTCCTATTTTTTTTAGTTCCAATTAAACTGATTTAACTTCAATTTAAATGTTATTTAGACCGACAAATACGGGTTGTGAGCACATCTACACCGTGTGGTGGTCCGAGGGGGAGAGGAGGTTTACTTTTAAAGATGTTCATTTTCACAAAAATATGTTTTATTATCAATGCTTTCTTGACAATACAGTCACTCAATTATATAGATTTGCTAAGAAATGCTTTTATACTACTTATAGTGTTGAATAATTAATAACTCGTGAGGCGTCGTGTTTATATAAAAAAATGTTTTTGTATTTTATTGCTAAAGGGTTAAACATTTTTACTTCATTCAGGATAGACCTCCATCCAAGATAATAGACAGTGCATGGGGAACGAGGATTGGCAACAACATAATATGGTATAGCAAACACATTTTGATGTTCTACTTATAATAATAATTACATTTAAGGTTCTCAAGTTAGTGATACTTGTTGGGTTACCTATCATAAGTTCGACAAATGTTTGATCGAATTTAATTTCACCTAAAACTTTTCAACTATTATTGTTTCGTTTTTCTTACTTCATCGAAGTCACGTCTGCCACTGTATCAGTTTACCTATTATCAATTCGATTTTTTTCGTTACTCCGATGTTTCATTTGGTCGAAAAACTTTTTACCGAAGTTACACTTAAGAATCAAACGAACTTACCTAGTGAAGTTTGATTCCAATTATGCGAGGGTCTCAACCGAAGACGATTACTTATATTACATGCAGCATTACATGAGATGGTGCTATCTTCATCACACGTTTAGATCTTAAACACTAAAAAAGATGTATAAAAGGACAAATTTTTTATTACAAGTTCCTGTTTCACTACCACTGGCAACACCGTACGCCCTTCAATCATTATTTCAGAGTAGATTTTTGTGTTATAACATTGCCTTTTAGCCATTGGGTTGGGGGGGATAGGGCAGTAATCGTCTTCGGTTGAGACCCTCGCATAATTGGAATCAAACTTCACTAGGTAAGTTCGTTTGATTCTTAATTATACTTCGGGTCTCAACCGAAGACGATTACTTATATTACATGCAGATGTTTAGAGCATTGCAATATTGCAGAGGAAAAAGAAAAATTAAAAAAGTAGTTTAGTGTATGAACTATGGAGAAAGGTTTAATTTTTTTTTTTTTTTTTGAGAAATCATACAATGATCAACGTACATCTATCGTTCCCTTAACAAGCTTGTTAATTATATAAATGCAGTTAATCTTCCACATTATGAACCGAATATAGAATTGACAAAAGTGGTGTCATTCGAGCTACCACATTTCTAAATTAATATTTAAGAAAGAGGTTTGAGCAATTGCTCCAGCCCGCGGCCTTGCGAACCACCTCCAGACTGACCCCAGATCTGTGCGCGGCAGATGTAGATGCCGAGCGAGTACTATGAGCACCGAATATGGAAATGTCTATTCCGCTGTCTTGCAAACCTTTTTTACCCAATGTGCTAATGTCTGAGGGCCTACTTTTTATGAGGTTTACGTACACCGATAAAAAGATTTCCTTCAGTGTAGTCATTTCGCAAAGATCTAGTTTTGTCTATGTAGGTTTCAATGGCAAATGCTGCGAATGTACGGCAGTTTGATAAGTGGTTGGTATGCCCCGGGCATCGATGTTTCGATTAAATCATTAATTTTAATTATAATCTAATTTTCTTGTATCGATATATTTTTAGCTTTATAACACTGATGGTCTGCATTCTTTGGGCAGTAGCGATAGCTAATAATGTACAAGTTTAATGTGACAAATCAACTAAAGAAGATGAAGAAGTAAGGACATAAATTGGAAAGGTATTTCAGTACTACGTTTGTATCCCATGTTGAATTGTATTTTGGTTTTGGGGGAGTAAGTCTGTAGACACCTTTAAGGAAGCGGCTGATACACGCATCTATAGTAACGTTATAGCCTAAAATAACTGAGAGGGCAGAGCTATGCGTATTTAAACTACTGTAGCTAGTTCCCTTCTTGAATCTTTTTGTTCAAAATGATATAATTTGGGCACTATCCGTCTCGTAAAGATCCATGTTATTATCTTTACAATAAAGCCACCAAGATTTTATCGAACTATTGTATTGTCTTAAGGTTGCATTTGCAAAGGAGGCCATCATTATATGTACCTAATGACGTTCGTGGTACTCCACGCTTGATCAGCGCCTCCCGGATAATTTTGCTGCCACCAGGATAAGCGTCGCGTGAAGTGGGTGGCGGACTCTTAAGGGAGATTTTAAAAGTGATTCGTGAGGACCAAAGAATATCTTTTCTAATGTAACAAGACGGGACCATAGTAGGTACCATGGTTGAGACGGCCAGTAAGGCACTACTAAAAAACCAATCGCTTTATATACGATTTTTTTTTTTTTTTTGTTTTTTTTTTTTTTTTTTCCTAGGACTTTAGTAATTGGACAGAAAGGGGGAAAGCATAAAAGAAAATGTTACGCCAAGAAACAGTAAATGCATCAATAACTTCGGAATACGGATCTAGCTTCCATGATGCATATATATTTGTAGTTTTGAGCGCTCGCGAAAAGGTCAAACTCCGGTTTTCCGAACAATTGACTTAAATCTGTATCTATATTAATTCGCCGAGATTCTCAGTCTGCTATTACATTGTCGCTAGATTTGGTATACGATGCGAATACAAATATATTTCTTGCTTCACACCACTGCCAGATCTTGGCAATATCATTTAAATGTGGGTGCTGAACACCACCCATGCGGTTTATATAACATATGGCAGTGGTGTAATCAATCCTTATTTAAAAAGAAAAATCTTTAAAAAAGATCTTTATTGAGATAAGTTTCTATTTTCATGTGTTTGTTGTAATTTTCGGAATGATTTAAAGCTATGAGTTTCTCGCGCTCAAGCAATTTTTTGTACATCCAACCGTAACTGACTGCTGGGCATGCGGAGGTCAACAGTCCTATTATTTCAGCAAAGTACCTAGTATAGTATAGTGCATTGATTTTAGGACATCAACTCAGTAACTTTATTTTTTATTCGATGTTTCTTTTCATCCGGTAAAGTAATAATATAAAAAGCCTTAAAACTTACAAACCCTACTATGTGACATAGCACTTTTAATCATGATAATTACAAAACTAACGATTCTAGCACTGCGGCTGTAGTTTTTAAATTTAACAAACACTCGTCATACGAGCTACTCATACATAAGAAATCATCGAGGTAGTTTACTGATATTAATCCTAAAATTCGTAAGTATTTTAGAACGGGTTTGAGTAATTTTGTAACAACAAATGGTGCAGTGCACAGGCCGAACGGAAGAACATTGAATTCGTATAACTGAGACTTCCGTCTCTAAACCGTAACTTCTTCCGGTCATCATCACTAATGTAAATTAAAAAATAAGCATCCTTATGTTGCCATGAAGTAGTTATGATTTAACAATTTTAGTGCAGTACGTTAGTCTTCCATCTTAAATGTTCAATCTTAACAAATTTATTTAATTCTTTTAAATTTAAAATAAACCTATGGGTTCCGTTCGACTTGGACACTGTAAATTGGTGAAATAAATTGTCCTTGGCAAGATGTACATGTTGATATAAATCGCGAACGTATCAAGTCTGATATACATTTGTCAATGATTTGACTTTGTGACTGTATAGGTTATATATATATATATAAATATATATATATATATTCTTTGTATAGGTTCTTCACTGAAAGGAATTTTATATCCCTGAACCCATTGTAAAATAGTATGATCATCAGTGAGCTCGCACTATTTATCATAAAAGTTTGATAAGCGCGGCCAGCAATAGGTACCTGTGTTCCTAATATCGCCTCCTCGCCTGGTACCGCGCGCTGTTGTGGCAGCGTCCCCGGGTTGCTTCTAGGCGTCGATCCCTCGGCGCGGCGGTCTGCGTGGTGCGGGGGTCGACCACGGCTCGACCGCTGATGCTATGCGTGGCGGCACCCCCCTCGAGTTTAAAGCACCCCGAGGTTGTGTAACGGCCGATGTCCTATACATAGGCCGTTGAGTTTTTAATTTTATTTCTGGACCAGTCTTAGTTATAGCTTTTGACGACTTAATATGCTCAGATAAGTCGGAACCGAATAGATGTTCATCTATGTTTGCATTTTTGACAGTATCTTTGATATTTTTATTTAAAGTGCTTAAAGCCGCATATCGTCGTGATTGAGACTCTTTATAGTGACTATCGCATATAAGTCTACCAGCATCACACAATCATTTTATTATATCCTGTGGCACCAAGCTCTCTGGTGATAGGGCCCAGTTCAAAACACGTCCTATTGCGGCGAGACCACAACCAATCAGATTTTGTTTATTTTGACTGAAAAGGTATTTTTTTAATGTTTATAACCAACAGGGCTGCCTTGATTTCTAAATTAAGGTTTGAAGCTCTAATAATTAGACAGTATTCTGGTGGTAAATAAAAATTTCATTAACTCCACCTGTGCATCTTTGGACAAATCGTTAGCCAAAATATAGGCCCATCTTGAGGCAATGTCCTTATGTAACATATCTCCATAATTTTTTTGATTGGCGAAGTCTGTACCGAATAGTTGTAAAATCTCAGGGTCTAATTCAATAGCGTCATTTGGATGTGGTACTTCAACATTTTTGGCGCTGACATCCGGCGGTGCCGACGCCGCCGCCCGCCGCGGCGGTTACAGAAGCTGACGCCGGCGCTGCTGATGACGTGGATGGTCCCGCGACCGGCTCGTCATCGCCACCAGCGCTAGCGCCAGGTTGAGGGTCATCATAAACGTAGACGACGTCATCAAGAACCTCTTATTCTGTAGACAATAGATATCAAGACCGAAACCTAAGTGACACTGATAATGAGTAACTTGCTTAAAATATAGCGTAGTTATAGTCTCGACATGATTTACATGGTGTACGTTGCCTCAATACTTATAGCGGAGTAAGTACCTATGTCCTCAACACGATTTACGTGGAGCAAAGTTATCCTCAACACTCATAGTGGAGTATGGTGCATAGATCCTCAACACGATTCACGTGGAGCCAACTTATAGTGCAGTAAGTACTTATATCCTCAACACAATTTACGTGGAGCAGTTATCCTCAACACTTCTAGTGCAGTAAGTGCTTATATCCTCAACACGATTTACGTGGAGAAAAGTTATCCTCAACACTCATAGTGGAGTATGGTGCATAGATCCTCAACACGATTCACGTGGAGCCAACTTATAGTGCAGTAAGTAGGTACTTATATCCTCAACACGGTTTACGTGGAGTAAGTATTCGCAACGCGACTTTCGTGTTATAAGGTTTTCCTCAACACTTACAGTGGAGTCTAATCTTGATTTTTCGTGGAGTAACTAGATACCTCAACACTATTAGGTATTTTAATAGTGGAGAATAAGTACGTACAACACCAATATTATCACGGAATAAAAGATCAAAACGAGATAACAGTCTCGTCGACACAAGTTTTATGTTGCATAGTTTATGTAGGTACATTTTACATTATTACGCTATGAAACATTCCAAATAGCCAACACTTCTTAGAAATTTTAATGATTTTAAAGACTACCGGCGGAGTGAATGAGGGTAGGTCGTTAAAATTTAATCCATATTATTCTTGTACTTAAACAAATTTATATGTTTTAAATTCCGTTGTTATGTAAAAGAATATTAAATTACCTGGGAAGTTCGCATCCTGTTCATATCCGTGGGTATCATAATATCGGTTGTACGACCTATCATCACTTTCCACCGACTCCGACGCTGACGAAGACAAACGCCATAGTTTTCTTAATTTAGACTAATTTTCTCACCTTACGCAAAATACTATCATAATCACTATCTTTTGACCTTAAACGCTTTCTTTTTCCCATTTAAAATACGCGCAGTGAAACTTCGTGTGAATCCGTTAACACAAAAACACATAATGATTGAAGGGCGTACGGTGTTGCCAGTGGTAGTGAAACAGGAACTTGTAATAAAAAATTTGTCCTTTTATCCATCTTTTTTAGTGTTTAAGATCTAAACGTGTGATGAAGATAGCACCATCTCATGTAATGCTGCATGTAATATAAGTAATCGTCTTCGGTTGAGACCCGAAGTATAATTAGCCAAAATAACATTTGTTCGAAGTATTATGTTTCCGAATATTCATTATACCACTGTTTTGTTGACACGGTAATTAATTAATTTAATTTGACTTAATAAAACAGTTGAATATGAACAAAAGTGGTTTTAAGTGGTCCCAGTAAGAAGCATGCAAACAAGGATGCTTGCTTCAAGCATGCAAGCAGGCATACAGCGTGCAAGCAGACATGCAACATGCAGCAAGCATTATTTCTGTCATGGTTCCGGTGCTGCGGGGTTTGGGCGGCACCACGCGCGCTTATCATCACAGATGGATTTAACGCTCACCACCGCAGCTTCGGCTCGCACCGAAAGGCTCTCGCGCGCGCGGCGGCGGCGGGCCTTCAAACCAACTGCTCTTCAGCTTGCGGGCCACCCCACCCCTCCGCGCCTACGCAGGTTTAAATTACACTCTAGGGGTAGGGCAGACAAGACTGCGTGAAATCGGATTTGCAGCGATTCGGTTGTCACTAAATTTTGTAGCACAACATATTGACATTTTATGACACTATTTTAATGTAATATTGAAAATGCTACCAAGTAACCGGCTATTTGTAACCAAATAATATTCCATAAAATTTTGTTTCGGTGTGGTGAAAATATGGCAAATAAATCATTTGGCAAATGAAAAATGTTCAAAATAGGCTTCGGCCAATAGCAAGAAGTTATTTTGTAAATCGGCGAAATATAGTTCGGTAAAACCACAACCACACACACCACACAACCAACCACACCACAAACCACATGATACTTCGATGATCTAAAAATATGTCAAATAATGCATATAGCACAAAAGACGTCGATCAATAGATTACGGTACAATGAAATTCGAACAAAAAAAATCGGAAAAGTGATCGGTTCCCTACTTGTTGTAAATATTATAGGGAATAAAGATATTTAACCGTATTTGCCAAGTGAGCTGAAATAACTTCCTACTACCTATGTTTCGAAATAGGGTATTCTAACTCTGAATTATAATAAAGTAGAAAACAACAAGATATGTTTAAAGAAGAATTGACAGTATCTATATATGTTACTTATTAGTATTTCATCGACTAATGCGACAAGATTTGTAAGACGCACACTCAACATAAGGTATGCTATTGTCGTGGCGTTGAACATTTTCAGTTTCGATAAATTGTAAACCGTAAAAAATGAAACATGGTCTATATAAAGTCTAATTAAAAATGTATAATTTCTGACTAGGTACGAAGGGAAACCTACAACAAGGTCAGTTAATGTTTACAACATTGTTTATTATAATTCCATAGCACATGGGAATCGACGTGTTGAAAACAATTACCTATACATTTATTAACTTAGAAAAATAGCAATGAAGTATTGTTTAATGCGGAAATTAACTGTTTATTCAGTAGAGGAAGCCAAATCGTCATATTCCTTACATGCGATTTCCGCTGAAATCAGATAAACTGATGAAATTCTTGAAACTTTGTATAACAAATTGGCATTATTACTCCCTTGATCGACTCAGTCATCAAATACTTTGTAGATAACTACATAATTTGTCATTTTCTACGAAATAACAGAAAATTGCTCTATTACGAAGCTCTTGAATAATTATAAAATGTTTTAATATTGAGAATATCTAACAATCTACCTGATAAACTGTCTAGGGCTGTGAGTGGCAAATCGTAACTATTTCCCGATTTTTATTTTTTGGGAATTATATGTTAAAATAGGTCACGTTAATCTGTCCGTCTTTTTTATTTTTATTGAAAGGAACAGCAAACAATAGAAGACCTTATACAGCTAATGTAAGAAAAACAATTTTAATATTAATATAACGTGGGTTATATTAATACTAAAATTGTTTTTCTGTCCACCACCACCACGCTGTCCACAGGCAGACATATTAGTTGAGAAAAAAAAAGTACAATCGGTAGGAGGTTTATAAACATTCATAAAGTTAAAATTTAGATAAAGATATATATTATAAAATATGACCCTAATAAGTATCGCACCTACGGTGCAATAACGTCACTTATGCAATTTTTGTCAAAACTTAACTGATTATGAGAAAATACTCCAAATCCACTTCTTTACTTGGTGCGATATTGTCATTTGTGTAGTACGCAAACTTTCCTCGTGAAGTTTGCGTACTACACAAATGACAATAACGCACCAAGTAAAGAAGTGGATTTGGAGTATTTTCTCATAATCAGTTAAGTTTTGACAAAAATTGCATAAGTGACGTTATTGCACCGTAGGTGCGTATGATGATTTTCTGAAAGGGTGTATGTACCCTTTCAGAAACATGGGTTGTATTTAATAAAGAGGAACTGGGAGGTGCATGGGCGCCGTTGGTTGAGACTGGTCATCTCCTAACTTCCAGGGCTTATTTTAATCTTATATTTAGAATTATTGTTTCTTCATTTCTTTACATTGTTCTCACATTTAGAATCAACAAGAATAATTTACCCAGGATTTTGTAATAAGTATCTTGATTTAAAAGAGTGTCCTTGGAGTTTCTTGCCCCGTTCTTCACCATAGAGATCAACGTTTTGGAATGGGCAACTAGCTTCAACTTTCCAACTGATCGACTTTTTGACAATTTTAAAGTGCCTGTAAATGGTTTAATTGAAATAAATGCTTCGAGTTTCAGTTTTTGAGCCTTTGAATCTACTCATTGGACAATTAGAGATGTTTTTTCTTCTAAAATACTATTAATGAGCCATCATGTATAATAGTACTTTTTTAATAGAAACAAACTTTGAGGCTAATGTGGTAATGTCGTCAATTGACTGGTTTAATTTATGTATTTTAAGCGCGATATCACATGTTTTAATCATAGAATGCATTTGTTTGCTTTGTGAACAACATTGTGGGCCCTGTGTCTCATTTCAGTATTAGCAATGTTTGACTCAGCACAGCATACTCAGCCTATAATGTTCCCAATGCTGGGACACAAGCCTCTTCTTTGTGAGAGGGAGTAGGCCGTAATCCTTACGTAGGCCCAGTGCGGGTTGGTAGTTTTCACATGTCTCCAAATTTTTGGACATGCCGGATTCCCCACTATGTTTTCCTGCATCGTTTTGAGAGCAGAGGTAATGAAATAATTTACAGAAAGGAAAGCGCCTGTCAGGGTTCGAACCTACGCCCTACAACTCATAAGTCGCAGCCATTACCACTGGGCCATCACTGCTCACAATGTTCAACACATTACCACTGGGCCATCACTGTTCACAGTGTTCAACACATTACCACTGGGCCATCACTGCTCACAATGTTCAACACATTACCACTGGGCCATCACTGCTCACAATGTTCAACACACTAACACCAATATTTGTCAATAATGAGATTTGTCAAATAGTAATAAAAATAAGGTATCGATTATTTTTGACAACCCTAAAACCCTTTGATTGGACACCATTACAAAAATGACGATAATTGTTTCACTATCGAAATAAATTTTAACAAAATGTGAATTTTCATTATTTCGTCGACATTCGGACATAAAAATCAACCATGGAGACCACGACGTACAAACGCAGCAAGACAACCGACTTCTTCTACAAAGTCAGCTATGTAGTTTACTTCTTCGGTTTTCCTAACTTCTGGTTAGAGGACCTGAAGTTATCCAAAAGATTTGTTAGATTATACGACAAGTTTACAATATTCAACAACGGCTTGATATGTTTGCTGATATTTTTCGAGTTAGGTGCGTTCTTTACGCAGACAAATTTGACCGAGAAGCAAAAATCTAACTTGATGGTGTACGCTTTGTCGCATCCGATGCTGTTCAGTTTTCGTGTGATGATGGCCAGGCTGAAGGATAAAGTGAGACTGGTGATGTATAACCTGACCGTTGGGCTAAAGACGGTCTACAACGATCCTGAGGTTGAGAGACAGATGCTCACAAGCACGTACATGTACCTTTTTGCATTACTGTTCAGCTGCACGCTATCTATGGTCATGTATGGGGCTGCAGGAGTCTGGGAGGTCTATCAATACGGTAAGGCACGCCTTTACGTCTGATGTCCAAAATTCTTGGCTGATTCGAAAGAGCCAACCCTATTTTTCTAAATATCACTTGTTCTCAATATCTGACACTTTTCTCCGACATTTGTTTATCCCATAAACGGTTCGCTGACTAGAACGATTCACTTTTTAGTGTTTCGCTGATTGAACGTTTTAACGGTGCGCTATTCAGTTCTAAGAATTTCATGGATAAGACTTTCGTGTCATGAAAAATGGTGTTCGAGAACCTATTGATCTTAACGCTTAAATTTAGTATGCCGGATAAAAAGATCCACAACGTAACTGTTGTCGCTCTTAACTTAACTAGAAAAAAGAAAACATTGTCCGAAACCAACTACATTTACAATTAGAAAAAAATCATATCAATAATACAGCAACCAAAGAATCGAAAAAGACGGTTATTTATTAAATCTCCGCTTGTATTTTCAGACATGACTTTCACGACTCTAGTGACTGCATATCCAGATGTTGAAGACAGGTCTGACTTGGCTAACGTCGTCAGAGCCCTCTGCTTCATAGTTTGGTGGATATTCCTCACCAGGATCGTCGGAGTATATATGCTGGTTATCCCCCTGACCACTTGTCTCAGCCATCAGTACAAAAACTTGCAGAGCTACTTCTCAAGTCTGAACGAAATATTTGAGAGAGAAGAATTGAGTCAAGCAGAGAAGGAAGAAAAGTATGAGGCTGGGTTCAAAGTTGGGATTAAGCTACATTCGGATACATTAAGGTAAATATTTGTGAACTCACTTTCAGAAGGTTTGATTTGGATTTGGTTTACCCAAATACAAGGAAGGCTTGTTATTGTTAAGAAATGCATGAACGACTTCTTTGATTCGGAATAGTCTACCCTTGCTCATTGTGAGTTTACTTTATACTTTTAGAACATCCGCCTAATTGTGACCTAACTGTTATCTTTTCATTACTTAATGGTATTTTCTTTTATGTGTAAAGACACGTTTTCATACGCTGTTTCTCTATGGCTAAAGCTATATGTGCCAGTAAAAATAACACAACTTATAGATATTTAATTTTCAGATGCACTCAGCAAACACAAACTGTGTGTCGCGGTGTGTTTAGTGGACAAATCATCTTCAATATCTGTCTGCTGGTTGTGCTAATGGCCCAAATGGCGGTATGTACTCAAATCTCCATGTTTATCTACAACTAGCTTTAGCTCGCGTGAAATTTCTTGTGCTTCCGTTACACCCCGAGAAATTGCATCGCATAGTCAAATTATTTCAAATAGGCAGATTAAAGGCACGTTTGAACGTTAAAATTTACCAAAAAAATAGAATTGATTCTAGTAAAAATGTGTGTGTATATGTGTCTGAGTCTGTATGTATCCAAAATGTAGTTTCGTATAGAGAAGAATGTCAATAACGTTTTCTAGTCAAAAATACTTTTTACCAAGCTTTTCAGTCATAAGTACTTTTGACAGATTTTGCTAGTTAAAAGTACTTTTGACTGGTTAAAAGCATTAAATTCTCTGTCAGCCTTCAAATTCGAGGATTTAATTTTTGTTGGTATCATAAACTGATATTTAATTTAAGCTCATATTTTAGGTGGCCATCACTGGTGATGGCGCGAAGTGCGGGAATGCAAAATATGCTTTCTTAAGGAGGTTGCTCTAAGATAGCTCGCGAAATACAAATTTTCTTACGTTATTTCAATTTGTCGGTCTAATTATCAGGGTGTGTGTTAATTAAAACTGGTGGTCGCCCAGTGGTCGAAATTGGACCAGAATTCATTTAAACAATAATCAGCAGCAAAATATTAGCTTTCTGCACTCCTTCTACATATTTATAAACTTTAACTGTGCCAGATTTCATACTCCTTCGTCCCCGTAATTTTCGTGAAAAGGGGTAGGTACACAAATTTTGCTTCACGTATTATATATAGATATGATTCGCGACCGTTACAAATATAGAATAAATTACTGAATAATAATCATTAAAATTAGCAAAAAATCATCCTTAAGTTACAATTGGCCTCATCATCATCATCATTATAATTTCAACCTAAAGACGTTCACTGCTGGACATAGGCCTCCCCCAAGTTGCGCCACTTCGTCCGTTCTATGCTTCCCGCATTTTGGGTGACTTTTAGTTTCTGAGCGACCACGTTTCAGTGCCATAGGTCTGCACTGGCAACACGCACTGGTCTAAGACTTTTGTCTTGAGAAAAACTGAGATATGTTTGACGAGAAGATATTGCGTAGCTTCCCGAACGCCGCCCGCTGAGTTGGATTCGACGATCGATCTCTTTCTCGAAGTTAGACCTACCTAACTAGATAGTTTGTCCCAGGTAAATGTACTCGTCCACAACTTCGAGAGTAGTATCTTTGTCCATGTTCATTTTAAGATCCACTCTTTCGGAAACTCTACTGAGGCCATCGAGCATTGTACTGAGATCCTCCATAGTCTCAGACATGACAACTATATCATCGGCAAACCGAACGTAAGTGATGTGCTAGCCATTGATATTGATGCTAACCCCTATCCAGTCCAGATCCTTGAAGACATCCTTCAGTGCAGCGGTGAACAGTTTCGGAGAGATAACGTCTCCTTTTCTCACACCTCGCTGCAGAAGGATACGTTTCAAGGCCTGGTCCTGGAGTCGGACTAACATAATAGCTTTTTCGTACTGATAGCAACTATTGGATACTTCTGCACCTCGCCATACTGATAGTCGGTCTGGAACCGTTGAAGAGACTGCAGTGAAGCCCATGTCTCGATCGTATCGAAGGCTTTTTCGTAGTCGACAAACGCTAAGCAGAGAGGCAGGTTAAACTCATTGGTCTTCTGTATAACCTGCCGCAGAGTATGTATGTGGTCTACGGTGCTAAAGCCTTTACGGAATTGGGCTCAAAAGTCATGATTTCATGAAATACAATCTTTTCATTCAACAGTAATGTACTCAGTGAAAGAATTTCTAGAATTTAGCTTAAAATAACGTTTTTCTTTAATGTACAAAAGTGGCGATCTGTCCTATGCAAACAGTAAGATTTAGTCTATCCTATCCTATTTAACTTCATATGATACTTTAATTACAATTTATACTACCTACTAAAAGGATGATTTGAATATTGCTGAATAATTGTATTAAATTCATTATTATTGACATTAATCTGGTCTTAATTATAATTTATAATATAAAAGAAAATAATAATATAATCTATAGATTATTATTATATTATTATTTTCTTTTATGCATGCTAATTTAGGATGATAAGGGCAGGCGAATGATAAAATTGCAATGCTTGTAAAAGGCTGCTAAGTCATAAGTACTAACATCAGATAACACCAACACTGTAAACTTAGTTCGCAATAAACGTTTTGACTTTGACTTTGACTTTGTATAGATGATTTTTTATGATTGTGTTACTGCTGCTATATTACTAATCTTATAAATGTGGAACTTTGTATGTTTATATGTTTGGATATTTAGATGTTTGGATGTTAGTTACTAAATCACGCAAAAACGGCTGAACGGATTTGGATGAAATTAGGCAAACAGATAGTTAACAACCTGGATTAACACATCATCATCATCATCATTTCAGCCGACAGACGTCCACTGCTGGACATAGACCTCCCCCAAAAGGGGGGGATTTGCCATAATCGCCACGCTTGGCAGGCGGGTTGGCGATCGCAGTATGGTGGTAAAAAATGCATAGAGAATGCTGCTACCCATTCTCTAGTAAATCCCTTAGTCGCCTTTTACGACACCCGCAGGAAAAGATATGGGATGGTGCAAAATGATGATAAAAAGATATGATGATTTACGTCCGACTCCACACGGATTAACACATCATAAGCTACTCTTATCCCGGTATTACCTTCATGCGGGTAATTTTCGAGCACCACACGGGCGAAGCCACTGGCAAAAGCTTTAGATTCAATATATTAATATTTGCTACAGCCACGAATCATATTTAGATCGACATATAACCTAATTCTGCTAATTGCAAAAAAACGTAAGAAAATTTGAATTTCACGGACTACCTTTCGCTTTGATACATTTATTTATTTATAGGTTATTTAGTATAATCATTATACTGTTATTTTGTTCAGAATTCG
This sequence comes from Antitype chi, assembly GCA_947359405.1. Classification (NCBI taxonomy): domain Eukaryota; kingdom Metazoa; phylum Arthropoda; class Insecta; order Lepidoptera; family Noctuidae; genus Antitype; species Antitype chi. Next base: position 843,165 of record OX375815.1, read on the forward strand.
GAGCGCACGCTTGTAAACTTATTCTCGGCGGTTTTCACTGCGACCGCTGTGCTTATCAGCACTGGCTTCTACATGTGGAATGCTGGAGACGTCACTGTGGAGGTAAGCTCAACACAATCTAATTGACGAATTGTATAGGCATGATGAGCGTTACAGTTTTTTTGCAAAAAAAATAATCTCGTTGAACGCTCCCGCTTATCTTGACACCTAGTTCATTAGTCGCACTTTAACATTGGATCTAAACAGGGATATACACTATGGATTTATCAATGTATCAGTAGATCGAATCAAATTGAGATGGAAGAGGTCCTTGCCCTGTAGATTTTGCGAATAAAAGACGGTAGTTTTTTGGACTATTATTCAATTCCTGGCTTTGGACTTTCAGTAATTGCATAACTGACGTTAACCTTGTGCACTTCAATATCCTCTACATTTTCTTCCAAAACATCCTTGTCATAAACCCTATATCCTTCCAATTCTAACCCAAACTAACATACAGGGTGTGGTGTTTCAGGCTTCCCATCTGGGCACGGCGATATATTTCTCTGGATGGTACCACTGCCAGGGGCAATGTTCAGTGCGTCTCCGAAAACTCGTCGTTATCACTATGTCCCAAGCCCAGGTAAGCTGGCACTTTAATTCGTGGGATCAATTAGTAGGTACCTAATAGCTCTCTCGTTAACACATTCCTACAAACATCAAGCCTGACGTTAAACTTAAATCTAATGTTAGCTAATAATTCTTTAATAAGTGGACTTTTATATAGTGGTTGGTGAAGGATGTAAATAAATTGCCAGAGTCCAGTATAAAGTCTATTGACTGATAACCAGGAATAATAAGCAGAGTGATGATTCTTACATAATCTAGACAGAACACAAGTTATTGCTAAAGCGCGATGAAGATGACTGGTCGCTTATCTGCATGCGTTGAGAACATTGCATTTTGCATTGTTACCTCGGGACCTTTTTTAAAGAACAATAAAATTATTTTTGTGGTTTATATTCATTATACAACACGAACTCTGCAGATTGACCTATGCTACCTGTAATTCCTACAATAAGTAATCACACTTAACCTTTTTCTTATACCATTTTCAGTTTTTATTGTTTATAACTAGGATAGGTACTAAGTACAAGAGATACGTACGTAATTTTAACTTAATTTTGTTTACAGCGACCTGTGGTCCTCAAAGGTCTCGGATACATAGATCTTTCGTATCAGTCATATATTAGGGTGAGTATAAACATGACTGAACTATATATTGACCATTACTAAAGGAAACAGTCGAATAAATCAATTACCTGTATGTAGGTAGAGGAGAAAAACCACTCTAAAAATGAACGCCCCTCCACTACTGGTTGCGTACATATTTCTAATGTTTGTATATTTTTTTGTGGAGTTTATCTCGACTAACAAAACCATTAAAGATCATATATACTAATTTAAAAATACCAATTGGTGACACCTTATAATTTTTCTTGCAGATCGTAAAGTCGTCGTACTCCGTATTCTCAGTGCTGTTTTAATTCAATAAACCAGTAGATACAATATTACTCAATACTTAAAAGATTAATCAGTATCGTTAGAATATAGCTTAGTCATCATCATCATTATTTCAGCCGAAAGACGTCCACTGCTGGACATAGGCCTCCCCAAAGCTCCTCCACTTCGACCGGTTCTGAGCTTCACGCATCCAGCGGATTCCTGCGGCCTTCGCAAGGTCATCAGTCCATCTTGTAGAGCCCGCCACGTGGCTGCCACTCCAGAACCTTTCAGCCCCATCGGCCATCTGTTTTACGAGCAATGTGCTCTGCCCAGTCCCATTTAAGTTTGCCAATTCTTTGGGCTATGTCGGTTGCCTTGGTTCTCCTGCGGATCTCTTCATTCCTGATTCAATCACGTAGGTAAACTCCGAGCATAGCCCTCTTCATAGCCCTTTACTTTTAGTCTTCTGATAAAGCCCATTGTGAGCGACCACGTTTTAGAACCATATGTCATCACTGGCAACACGCACTGGTTAAAGACTTTTTTGTTGAGACACTGCGAGATGTGGGACGAGAACATATTGCGTAGCTTCCCGAACGCTGCCCAGCCGAGTCCGATTCCACGATTGACCTCTTTCTCGAAGTTGGACCTACCTAACTGGATAGTTTGCCCTAGGTAAACATAATTGTCTACAACTTCGAGTGTAGAGTCTTCGATCTTCATGAGAGTTGGTGGGTGGGTTGGTGGGCATTGCTGCCACCATTTTTCGAGGAAGTGGGGTTGCACTTAACAGTGTCAAAAAGCACTCTCTAGGAAAACACACCCACTTACTTTCATAAATAACGTTATAGTGACGTCATTCACCGGTAAATTGCAGCCGCTATCTGCCGGCCTCCAGTCTTCTAGAAAACCGTAACTGTTTTCCGAACAAATGAGTGACAAATGATCGCAAAGAGCTGAATATCGCGTATTTACGCAACAATCGCTTATAATATTAGGACACGGCTTAAGGCAAGAAATTAAAAGCAATCACCTTATTAAACATAATTGACCGCAAATGGAGCGGCTTTTCTAATTATCTACCCTTTCCATTTGTAAAATGTATAATATAAAATGACATGAGTGATTATACAATTTCCGTTATTACTATACAGTAAACCGGACATCCATGATAACAAATTGACATTGACAGCACTTTTATGTCGTAGGAGTAAGGGCGGTTTTTGTAGATCAAATGTTGCCACTGACTTGTGATTGAATGTACACATGTCTAATTGGCGTATGTCTATGATTGGTTTCGTGTTATTAGAATTTCGCTCGATACGTATGATTTACAGGGAGGTATCTAAAAACCTGTCCTCCTAATTCCTTTTCTTAATCTTTTTCGTCATATTGATGGCACAATAGTGGATTAAATCTGTGGCCTGGTGATAAAAGGGCCAAAGTACATTTGGTATGAAATGAGGTAGTAATGCCAGTTTATTGTGCTAAAAAGGAGTTAGTTTATCGACAATCTTTCAAAAGTTACTATGTAAAAGAAGGCCAATGTAGTATGCGCTTTCATACCGTTTATTAAAAAAAAATGTGGGATAAAAGGGCTGCAGTGTACGTACGTATAACGTACTTTAGCCCTATTAGCACCAGGCCACATAAATATTGTTGGGGAAAAACTTCGCCACTTCCACGGCATCGTCGTCTTAACTGATTGCAATGTCAAAAATATGTTTACCTAACTGCTCAAGTTTTTATGTTCCTTTTGGTTATAAAAAACTATCTCGATATGTTTATTAGGTCGAGCAGCTTACTGAGAATCAGCATAATCAGCCCATTACTGGGACACAAACGTCCTCTCGGTGAGAGGGAGTGAGCCGTAATACACCACGCGGGCCCAGGACGCATCGGTAGATGTCACATGTGTTCGAATTATTGGTCCTAGGACATGGCGGTTTTCTCACGATGTTTTCCTTCACCGTTTCGAGAGAAGCGGTGATAAAATAATAATTTAAGTACACAAAGTAAAGCGCCTGCTTGTGTTTGACCGTACGACTTACAACTCGTAAGTTACAGGTCCGGAGAATCAGCACTTTTGGAAAAGCAAATGTTATTCTCACGGCTCACCCCTAAACGACTACCTTCACCACTTTCTAATGTCATCAAAATAAATGGTACCATATAGGCTTTCGGCATAAGGTTGCCTCAGTCATTAATTAATTTCCTAGCCTACCAAATACGTGTCTGCATTAGAAGTAGAATTGTAGAAATTATGAATGCGGATCTGCACTTCCACATTTTGTAAATTAGTGTCTATAAATTCGTAGTCACACGACATTCACGAGCTACAAGAAAAATAATTTTCTAAAACCAAAATGGAGAACTATTCTGGCAGCTATAAGCCCACAAAAACCACAAAATTTCTGATTAATCTGAACAAATTCGTTTTCATATTCGGCTTGCCAAACTTTTGGGTGGACGAATTAGATTTTCCGAAAGCCTTAATGAAAATTATCCGACTGCTAAGTAAATTCGGCAACTGGTCCATTTTCGTAATGATTCTTTCGGAATACTGTGCTTATGTCACGCAAAAGAATTTGACAAACCGACAGAGTTCTGATCTGATTCTTTTTATGTTTTCTCATTCTATCATCACGGGGTTTCGAGTTCGTATGACTCATCAAGAGAGCCAAATAAGAGATGTCATTTACAAGCTGGGGATACAACTGAAGGAGATCTATAATGATGTGGCGGTTGAGGAGTTGATGATCAAGAGGTCGAAGTTCTTCTCTTGGGCTCTTATCTTTAACTGTGTGATGTCCCTCATTATGTACACGATTGAAGCTATTCTAAGGGTAATACGCACAGGTGAGTGCTTGACATATTATAAAAAAATACCGATATTGCCCGAAGAATTGCCAAATATAAGTTGCAGTGTGGCAGAGCACATTCCCCTCAGAACAGATGGCCAATGGGGCCGAAGGGTTCTGGAGTATCGACCCCTTAACGGGAGACGTATAGCGTTGAGAAGCACAGAACCAGTTAAAGTGGCGGCATTTGGGGAAACCTATGTCCAGCAGCCGACGTCTTTTGGCTGAAATCAAGAATGATGGTGATATTAAAAATCCCGAGATAAAGACAAAGTAAAAGCTATCTGACGCAAGAAATATAGAATGAATGGTTAAAGATATTAAGAAGTGGCATGCAATTTATCCTTTAATCATGTTTCTTTGCAGGAGCAACATTCAACACAATAATCACTGCCTGGCCTGACGTCGAGGATAGATCTACACTAGGCAACATCGGGAGAACAATATTCTACATATTCTGGTGGATCTATCTGTCGCGTATCTTCTCGGTCTACTCGCTGGTGATATGTCTGACCATCGCTGTTAGCCATCAGTTCAAGAATCTGAACAGCTACTTCGGAAGCCTTCGTAATATATTTGAAGATCAATTGACACAGAGGGAGAAAGAGCAGGAGTATGAGAGAGCTCTCAAAATTGGCATTAAAATGCATTCGGAAACGTTGGAGTACTTATGATGTTTTTTTAGTTTTCTCTTCTAGTTTTTAGTTATTGCTGTCGCTTTGAAACTAATCGCTTTCACGAATATTAGGTACTTACTAGTATACCTACTTCGCAAAAAGCTATTCGCTTTATCTCAAGTGAGAAAACTAAAACTGAATTAGTGTCAAGTCGAGACCAACTCAGTTTTAGTCAAGTTAGGTATTAAGTTTTGTCTCTTTCTTAGGTGTACCAGTGAGATACAAGCAATATGCCGCGACGTGTTCAGTGGTCAGATTATATTCAATCTGACCATGCTGATCGTGTTGATGTACCAAATGGTGGTACGTATCAAATAAACTTACCTATTCGATGTTAGGTAGCTACTGACCCCAACATAGTTGTAAAAGGCTAGTCAGATGATGATGTTAGGTACCAAGAGAATAGTTACCACAGGTGGCATCTCATTATCTAAAGAATGATCGGTGAAAATGATGATTGATAGATAAAAATAGTTTCCCTACAAAATACCTAGACATACCTTTACAGTTAATTCAGAACACCATAATAAACGCATTAGTTTAACAATGAACTCTGAAATATCAAACAAAAAAGAAACTGTCGTAAGTGTTATAACCATCACGATTTAAACCTTTCAGAATTCGGCCCGTAACCTTACGAATGGTTTAACAATAGTGGTGACGGCGCTGACGATCCTGTGCAGCACTGGGTTCTTCATGTGGAACGCTGGTGATATTACCGTTGAGGTAAGACGCTGCTAATTCTCTTAGAATAAACGGTGTTATAGGGACTAGTGTTGCCCAAATGCAAGAACAAGACGAGACTTAGCCAGTCTTGGTCTTGGTCTTGCGCCAATACACCTGGTCTTGGTCTTGGTCTTGCGCTCCCAGTCTTGGTCTTGGTCTTGGTCTTGCAGCAAGAGTCTTGCAAGTCTTGCAATTACCTATTAGTCTATTACTATTTATTAAAGTTTACTTTAAATCTTAGAAAAACGTATTAGAATTGGAACATTGTGAGCTTGAATTAACATAGCCATAGTAAAGATCAAGCAGATTAATAAATAACTGAAGATTTGATAAGAAATTCGAAAAATCAACTGACCTATATGTCGTTTTCCATGGAAGTAACTGTTTCCTAATAAACATTTATGATTTATAAGCTTACATTTGCTAAAACATGTAAAAAAACAAATTAATTACAATAACTTGACTGTATTTTAAAGAACAATACTTATCTGTCTGGCTTTTTATTTTATTAGTAGGTAAGTACCTACGCTTTTTATATTATTTTGTTAGTTTTGTAGAATTTTTTTACACGTTTCAAGTATATTTAAAAGTGGCTACAATATTTATTAAACGGGTGATATTAGGTCTTTACCTATGAAATTGCCGTTTTGCAGTACTGGCCATTTCAAATCAAAATAATTTTTGTTTGGGTAAGAATTCTAATTTCAAATTAATTTTATTTTAAAAACATGGATTTTTTTTTCCAAAAGTAGTCATTTGTTTATTGATTAGTGTTACATTTTCATCGCATTTCAATCTTTTTCGTCATCATGGATACGTTAAAAATTCGAGTAATTATGGAATATGAGTACCGTCGTGGCAGCAACGCGGCACAAGCGGCACGCAACATCAACGACGTTTACGGAGCTAACACTACAAACCAACGCACCACCTGTTATTGGTTTGCTCGCTTCCGTTCTGGAAATTTCGACCTGAAAAATGAACCTCGCGGTCGTCCGAAGACTTTGGTCGACAATGACGAATTAAAGGCGATTGTGGAAGCTGATGATACACAATCTACGGCTGAATTAGCAGCAGCTTTCGACGTTAGCGTCAAAACAATATTGGTCCATTTGCGTCAAATTGGCAAGGTAAAAAAGCTTGACAAATGGGTGCCCCACGAACTCAATGATCGTCAGCGCGAAGTACGCGTCGAGACGTGCCTTGCACTGCTCAACAGACACACAAATGAAGGAATTTTGAACCGCATTGTTACCTGCGATGAAAAATGGATTCTGTTTGATAACCGCAAGCGCTCAGCAAGTTGGTTGGATCCTGGTTCAGCACCTAAACAATGCCCTAAACGAAAACTTACCCCTAGAAAAGTGATGGTCACTGTTTGGTGGTCTAGCGCCGGTGTGATTCATCACAGCTTCTTACCAAACGGGGTGAGCATTACTGCAGATGTGTACTGTGAAGAACTGAACACAATGATGGAGAAGCTGGCACATCTCCAACCAGCATTGGTCAATCGCTCGTCTCCGCTGCTCCTGCACGACAACGCGCGACCTCATACTGCACAGCAGACGGTCTCCAAGTTGCAAGAACTGGGGTTGGAAGCTCTCCGTCATCCGCCCTACTCACCAGACCTTGCGCCTACAGACTACTACTTTTTCCAGAATTTGGATAACTTCTTGGCGGGAAAAAAATTCAATACCCGAGAGGCAGTACAAAATGCCTTTGAAGAATTTGTTGCCTCCCGTCCAGCTGATTTCTTTAAGAAGGGCATCAATAAACTGCCACTGCGATGGCAAAGATGCATTGATTGCATGGGTGATTACTTCGATTAATACAAATAAAAAATACATGAAAAAAATTCGTTTAAATTTTTTCATACAAAACGGCAATTTCATAGGTAAAGACCTATTATTTGAACACTTTTTTGCTATTTTTTCTTGTAAAAACTTAAGAAATATAATGACTAAATGTACAATAATAGTACCTAAGTAATTAGTTTAAAACCATATAAGTAATCAATATTATAATATATACTTACTAGAATGAATTAATATGACATCTACTACCTATCCTTACCATTTTATCCTAATCATAATACTACTTGCGTGATCAGTATAATGTATTCATTTTCATTCTAAGCACTCTGAAACTTATTTATTCTTTGGAACACCTGTAGGTACTCTTAAAAAAATTCGAAATTATTTTGCATGAGTATACCTACGCCCTATGGCGGCAATCAAATAGTGTCACCAATGTTATGATTTCGGCGTGGCGGCAACGATTGTTTTAGATTTCAAAAGAAGCCGCCGGCGCGTGTATCATAACCATGTACTTCCGAAGAGCGGCAAATTTCTTTGAGAAGTAAGTACAAAACCTTTGATGCCGCATTATCAAAGTGCCGATGGTTAAAACATAACTATGCATGCACTCAGTTTGATTTTAATAGATATTTTTTTATTCGCTATGTTTATGGTATTAGTCGTAATGCGCATAGGTCCAGTTTTTCATATTCTTTGATACAGTTTTTTGCGTCTCATAGAATTCCTAAGCGTACCTACCTATAGGTAGGTACGCTTAGGAATTCTACACAGTTCTACAGTTCGGTGTATACACCGAACTGTTACACCTAACTACTCAGTGAAATAGCGCTAAGTCCTAGCTGCAAGACGCAAGAGTCTTGCAGGCTATGTCTTGTTCTTGCTCAAGTCTTGCACGGTCAGTCTTGGTCTTGGTCTTGCTAAAAATACGCGGTCTTGTTCTTGGTCTTGGTCTTGCAAAAACGCAAGAACAAGACCAAGACTGCAAGACCAAGACTGAATTTGGGCAACACTAATAGGGACATTCATACATCAGGAACTGTTTAGGGTTTAGAAACATAAAACAAGTAGGTAGTAGTGGCAGTCAAGTTTAAAAAAAAGGCTATTAACATTAAATATTACAAACCATGGTTTCCCATGTTTATATCCAGTTTTAAACCAAAAGCCATTTTTAAGCTCGTTTAAAACAAATTCTAGTTAGACCTAACTACAGTTATAATTTGAAAAACTGACGCCTAAGCCGAGTCTAAATTGTCAATATTATATTGAAAACTTCAGCGTGGGAAGTATGAAAACGCTTGTTTTCCTTATTCAGGCCGAAGTCCTCCCAACCGCCATGTACAGTTCGGGCTGGGAGAGCTGCCGGCTCGAGGCGTCAGTGCGCGTCAGGAAGCTGATCGTCATTGCTATGCTGCGAGCACAGGTATGATGATATACCGCCGTTTAACATAATCACCTTCTTCTACGAAGTACATAATCACTGTGTTCTAATTTCTTCAAAAAGAAACTCAATTCAACAGGTTTTTTTTTTCGACATTTATTTATTTATTTATTTGCACTGGCCGTTTGCGGGTAGGTACACTAACTTCACGTGACCTCGAATCGTGTCTTTTGTTCTATTTTCAAAATATCTGAGTCTCGTAGTTCAAATAATCATCAATCGGAAGAATATTAAGTTTTAAAATTGTGTAGTTAAATATCAAAACCCGGTTAAATATCAAAACTCTAAGTGAAAAGTCGGAAATGAAAGAATTATAATATAGGTAGGCTGATTAGTTAATGGGGTTTTTATTAAAGAATCAGTCGTGTAGGAGATTGAAGACCAGAAAAAGAAATAACGGATTAAAATAAAAAATCTGGTTAAACTATGGACATAATATTTGATATTTTAAACTAGCGAAACGTACCAGAGTAAAAAAAAAACACTTTTACTAACCGGCTTCACTCTCGATAAGTCATAGAAATGGCAGCCATCATTGGTCGTCGCGGACGTACTGGATTGAGATAAACACATGTCAATGCGTAGGTATACCGGGATAAGAAAGAAATAATCGTTTTTAAACATTATTTTAGTTGTGTTTTAGTGAGTGCCTTGATTTGGAAAACACAAACATAAATGCATTTTGAAATGAGACCGCATTCAGTTAAATTTTGACTAGAGGTGTGACTTACTGGGTTTGGATATTTTGGTTACGGTTTAAAGACATTATTACTCAAAAAAAGAACGTTACAGCTCACTTAACTTATTGGGGAAAGTAAGATTATAATTAAAATTAAGTGCAAATCTCTGTAGTCACAAAAAGAAAATTATTAGTACAAGGTGACAATCGTTATTGTGTTCTTCTAGGGCTTTTTTAAATATATATATATGGTGTCACTATTGGTTATATAATCAGGTAGGTATATAACTACACTGTTATAATAATTATAAGTACTTATCGTTATTTTATTTTCAGGAACCAGTTGTTCTCATGGGTCTCAGTGTTATTGCTTTGTCGTACCAATCCTACGTGTCTGTGAGTTCACTTTCAAACATATATTTTTTATACATTGTTAGGTATATTATGTGGTGATTAATTATGATCTTCTTTTTCAGATCGTGAAATCTTCATATTCAGTATTTTCTGTGTTATATTGAGAAATAAAGTCTCTGGAAATTCAAACAATTCTTCAACCTTTTTCACTCGGTACTCCCTTTTCGACTTCTTCTCCTAAAATTGTTTGTCCGACAAACATTATCCATAACACGTTTGGTATCCAACTTCGGTATCCATAATGTTCACTGCCAGGGGTGCGGGTTGCTCGAAAGAGATACCACACAGGCAACTGAGGGAATACGCGTGGGTTTTAGGCAGTAAAAGTCTGACACGCCCTCCTGCTCCACCCGGAGTGGGAGAAGTTATTTGAAGATTTCGCATCCAAAACAAAAACTATATTGTTCAAAAACTCGAACTTTTGTTTTACATAATTATCTTCCTTCTAAAACTATTCTGTCATAATACCGAGTACTATTACAATCGAATCTCCTAATTTTGCATGAAATAAAGTCATATATGACCTAACTATTAAATAGCACCTACCACCTACACCTATCACCTGCACCTATTACTTATGTTAAACAAATGAATAAATGACCTATGACTTATAAATGTGTATTATTTCGAATGTTCATTTATAATGAAATTGTAAGTCCTAAAACATTTGCAAAAAAAATGGTTTAGTGACAGAAACGAATCGCTGTAATTCCGACTCCACGCAAGCCTTGTTTGCCCTACCCCTAGAGTGTAATTTAGAATTGCGTAGGCGCGGAGAGTCGAGGCGGCCCGCGAGTTGAGGAGCAGGTGGTTGTAACGCTCGCCGCCGCGATTGAGGCTGCAGCAAGACGAAGCTGCGGTGGTGAGCGTTAAACGTGAAACCATCTGCCACGATAAGCTCGCGTAGGACCGCCGGAGCCCCGCAGTTCCGGAGCCGTGACAGAAACCATGACTGCTGCATATTACATGCTCGCTTGCATGCTGCATGCGTGTTTGAACACAAGTGCCGATCGAATGGCATCAATAAAAAAAAATCGGCGTCAGATCGTTTGAGGACCACGTAGATTGGTGTTTAATATGGTCTTTTCAGAAAAGAACCACACAGATTTAGTCGACCTGTCCTATCAGTGCACGCATTTGTCAGTAATCATGCAGGCCAACTTAAAACATAAAGATCATAACGATTCGACGAACAATACCAAAGAAAATACATCTTGGTAGGCCGCATAAAGTACTTAAAATGGCAGATTAACATTAAAACCGAACTGAGAAAGAGATGAGAAACAAAAACAAAGAAGAAAGAAAACATGACCCACATAGTCCTCATATTCACAATAATTGAAACAATAATAATATTATCCATAAAAAAGTAAATATTCATGTCAAATTGTATCTAATAACCATCAAATGTCAAAGAGTTTGCAAAAACAAAAAACAACATTCAGTATGCAAAAATTGGGGCAGCACAATCCCAAGCTTTTTTGTCCTCAATATAATCTTTAACGGTATAAAAGGCTTTCAGGTACAACTTACATTTAACGAATGATTTAAATTTATTGAGACTTAGATCTTAAACATGGCTTGGAAGTTTATTATAAAAACGTATACATTGACATCTGAATGACCCACCATTTTCTTGAGCCATGTTGGTGGTTCAACTTTATCACATAACTATAAGGTTCATGTTCAATTGGGAACATGTGACAGTTTGGGGTAGCTCGATGTGCTGGCGTCTGTACCTTAACCATATGCGTAAGCCGCTAGTGCAAATAAGTTATCGTCCATAGTCCGCTCTGCGTCAACTAAACAACAAGGTCCGCGCTAGTCTATTTCCAGTGTTTGGTGTAAAGTTGGTATTTAAGCCAATGTGTGGTGCAGTAGTTTGGTTCAGTATTGGCCATTCCAAATTAGAACCAAGCATGGACGCAAAGTTGAATCCAATGTGTGGCCAAGTCAATCTATTTATTTAAAATATAAAAGATTTTTAATATTGATGTGGTCAATGTAAGATGTTGTTAAGTTAGCTGGGCTTACGTGAGATAATCCGTTGGCTAGACGGTAACTTACTAACCCTGAATATATCAAAGACCTCATATATACAATTTACTTTCGCCAATACTAGACCCATGGAAATAATCCTCAAAGCACACTCCTGTAATGATTTTAACGATCACCTAGGCCCATGTCTTCCAATCTCACAAAAAAGTCAGTGAAGTATCTAGGTACCCCTCCCCAGTGAAGTACCCTTCTGGATGAACGACTTAGTTGGCGTCCCCACATTGAATTGACCACTTCTCGTGTTAGGAAACTTATATGGGCATATATGAAGCTTCGACACGTGGCTCAGTTTACACTACTACGAACGGTGTATCTTGCGCTGACGTAGTCAATCATAGGCTACTGTATCATGGCCTGGGGGGGCGCTTGCAAAACCTTTCTGATTCACCTGAAAAGAGCCCAAAGATCTATGCTAAAGGTCATGACATTCAAACCATACCGGTTTCCTACGAAAGATCTGTATGAAAATTGTAAGTTCTTACCGTGAGACAGTTGTACCTTCTTAATCTCACAATGAAACAACATCAAATTATACCGGTAATTCACACCACAAAACTAAAGATAACTATTACTCGTTCGGACATAAGTAGACCAGTAGTATTATGTAAAATAGCTTCCGCTAGACGCCAACACTTTTACATGTCCACATACATTTACATTAAGATAAACAATGCCCTTAACATAAACCCTTTAACAATTAGAGAAAGTAAAAAGAAAAACTCCACATGGCTTCAAACACTGGATTATCACCGGACGGAAGACCTAGTATACCAGCAGTACTCATAAAACATATACCTGCAAACCAATACCCACCGACACACACACTGTCACTCACACACCATCACACACACATATATATTATTACGAGCTTGGTGTTCGTGACAATTAAAAACTGCCAATATAAATTACCAAAAATGACACTTTAATTAAACACACTAATTACAAAATACAATTTCACTACTGATCATTCTAAATCGCACTTGAAAATCGCTTACGATTGGGCACGCCACGATAGCGGCGGTAAGTCGCCTCTTTGAGGAGTGGCTAGAGAAGCGGCATGGCGTCCTCACCTTCCGCCTGACGCAGGTCCTCACCGGACACGGCTGTGTCGGGAGGTTCCTGTTTCGCATAAGGCGGGAGGAAACGCCCGGGTGTTTCCATTGCGAAGATCGCCCTGAGGACACGGTGGAGCATACGGTGGAGGTCTGCCCGGCTTGGGCGGAGCACCGCCGTGTCCTCGTGGAGGCGATCGGCGGCGGCGATCTCTCGCGTCCGGCCCTGGTGCAGGCCATGGTACGGAGCAAGAGTGAATGGTTAGCCGTCACCTCCTTCTGCGAAGCAGTAATGCTCGCGAAGAGGGAGGCGGCGCACGTGAGGGAGAGGCAGTATATGCGCCCTCACGGCCATAGTCGCTGCGGGAGACGCCCTGGGCGTCGGGAATCCCAGGCTGATTCCCGGCCACGCGTAGGCGCGGGCTTGCGGACGGCGAGTAATGGGTAGCTCACTGTCCGGTAAGGACCAAGCCCGTGTTCCACGCGCGCCTCAAAGAGATGTCAGCACCAAATGGTGGGGTCCGCAAGGGCCGATGCCTGCCAGGGGTGCGGGTTGTTCGAAAGAGATACCGCGGCCCCTGGCACCGAGGCAACTGAGGGAACACGGGTGGGTTTTAGTCAGTAAAAGTCTGACACGCCCTCCCGCTCCACCCAGAGCGGGAGAAGTTATTTGGTGATTTATAACGGGTAGTATTTAAACGCAAATCAAAAGATATCCTTTTTGTATGCAATAAGATTCCGAATTCCCATCAAAATTACTGATTGCACAGCAAAATATTCAACTCAAAATATCACTAAACACACTACAATTTATTTTCGCAGCGTACAGCGATTTTTCCTAAAGCAAAAGCTTTTTCATCAATGCACAGCTAATAATCTTAATGCACATAATATGTATATAAAAAAAAAGAGTTAACATGTATATTATACATGTTAACTCTTTTTTTTTTTAAATATAGCTTCTATTTTTATATTATGTACAGCAGTTTTTCTAAATAAAGGGCGTCGGGAGGGAAAGACTACCCTTAACCACCTGCCATGATAGCTCGACGGAGCCCCGCTTCGCGGGGCTCCTATTTCTGCGTGCGGGGTTTGAAGTAACCTAACATGTAACAGTAACCGAACCTAACCTGTCCGTGTCGGGGTGCCGCAAGTCCCGAGCTCGCTTCGCTCGCTCTTGCGTCCAGATATCCGTAAACGTATGTTTGTCTAATATGCGACTGGGATAGTTATTTTGCTATGAAATATGGAAAATTTGCTGTGCAGTCAGTATTTATGCTATGTATGTAGTATTTTTGTACAAAAATAAATTTAACTGTAGTGCATTATGAGGAAAAAAGTAATGTTATATTGATGTATAATTTCGAATTTTCTGCAGATTGAGTTTTGTTAAACATTTAGTTTATTTGTAGTGAAGTAAGTTATTAGATGTAAATAAGAATATAAATGATGAGTATGTATTGATAGGCGATTATTTATTTGATATGCAATTTATAATATCCCATTTATAACCAAAAAAAGGGGGTTTCGTTAAGGATATTTTTGGTAAGTTAATGAAACTGCATAATGTACAAACAATCGTTTTATTTCGTCTCTATCAAAAGAAATTCGACTTATTTTCGATCGTGTCGTTTCGTCGTATAAACTATAATATGTATGTATATTATTTACAACATCGTAAAATTACGTTTTGCGGAGACCCAGGACGCCGGAAAAATACAAACGGACATTTATGGTGTCTCTGGGTCACCGTAACAAATAAATTATAAAAAAGACGTGCACATAACGCGGTGGCGATTTCCGCGGTGGCGTGAGCACGTCGGCGTTAGCACGTCATCGTGAGCACGTCCGTGTCTGGCGCTTTGGCATCGCGGGTAGCGCGGTAGTGCCTAGCGCGGCGGCGGCGGGCGCGGCTTGGCTGTCGCGTACGCAATTTCCGAAAGACGCACGTCAATGGGAGCACGCTCGTCGTACAGAGTCGGCGCCTGGAGGATGATGCCAGCCGAACCTACTACCACGGCCAGCGTGAAGATCCACAGGAACAATCGGTCCAGCACCATCGCGACGTACTTCCAGTCCTCTTTCACCTACGGAACATTAACCCGGTAAGATTGACGCCAGTATAACGAAAAGGAATTTAAATTAGGCGCTCCGGAAGAGGTGGACTCACCCTAGTAGACTCTTCTTCTTTGCGCGTCTGCTCAGCAATATAGTTGATGCCATCAATGGCCTTATTCAACTCTGGGCAGCGATGCCAGCGCCGCAGCGCGTCGCAGAGCGCTGGCGCGTCGTGCATGCGGCACGTGCGGCACGCACTACAGGCGGGCCCGCCCGGCGCGCCCGGCCCCACTCCCAGCGGCGAGCCCTCGTCCCATGGTGTACTTTCGCTCACCGCAGTCACCAGCCCTGCACTGCAAGCCGTACACATGACTCACGCTGCACACTCGGCGCGTGCAAGTGGGTGGCTGCCGCGTGGTGTACTCACAAGCGGCTCCGGTGCGGGTCCACGCGGTAGTGCGGGCGCCGCATAACCAGCAGACGCGGCAGCACGTGGATGAACACGCGCCGAACCCACGGCGCCATCGTGTGTGTCTGCGGCGACCGGAAATGCACGTTCAACACCACCACCGTCACGCATATGCTGCACCACATTACAAATATTATTACACCGAATTTTGTACCGTCTGAAAAAAATTATGAACAAAATAGAAGCCTTTGCACAGAAAAACATAGATACGGTGGCCTGCATCAATTGGGTACCTACCCCAGTTGTATTAAAATTTTAATACAACTGGGGTACCCAATTGATGCAGCCCACTGTACATATGTTTATGCCACATCAGTAATGTAAATATATATTTAAGGACCTACCAATAAAACTCCAGCCCTCTTACTAATAAACACGGAATAAAGTTATACCTGGAATAAAAAAGGAATATCCATATATTTTCACAGGTTTAAACTTGGAATAACTTTATTCTGTGTTTATTAGCCCTGTTAGGGCAGATGTTTTTTCATATTATAAAAGTAAACCAAAAACAAACAATGAAAAATATCGAAATTCAAATAACTAAACAAAGGAGCGATCGAATTTTTAGATGCTGAATGCGCTCCTCCATTTTGTTTCCTTTCTACATTTATGTGCTTGTACCGTTTTAAATATATTATATTTTAGTGTTGTGGTGGATAGATCCAGCCGCTATTATTAATACAAGCTCGTGCAGTAGGAGGAATTGTTTTCGTGTACTTTTTTACAGTGCTCGTAACATTTATATGTATACTTGCTTTTGCCAGCGACTTCGCCCGCGTGAATGTCGGTGTATTTTATACATATAAACCTTCTTGTAGAATCATTCTGTCTATTGTGGATAACCGCTTTCAAATCCATTACGCAATTTAAAAGATATGTGTATTTTTATTATTATTATTGATTTACCTAATAACTACAATTTTTTTTTTTAATCTATCTGTCGATATTAAGAAAATCGTGTTGACTCTAGCATTGCATATGCATTTAGTATTGAGCCTTATAGTTTTGAAATAAGATTGAATTTTGTTTGGCCCAATCAGCGGTTGGTATGTCAAAATACATAATTAAAACAAAAATACCCATAATAAAATTTGCTGATATCGATTCAGTAGTCAATTATGAACAAACTACTTTCAGGACTTGCGTTTATTCTGTTATACCTTGTATATTGTATACGTATTTACAGGAAAAGGTTTTATTCAGTGCGCAAACTGTAACCATGAATTCAGTATATCATTCTAGACCGCCCAGCGTAAAAAATTTTCGTCAGTTTTACAAAAAAAAATCAGCTGTACCATACATTTTGACCGCGTAGGTATTGCACTTTTCTATGAAACAGCTGATTTTTTTTTGTATGTCCGACGAAAAATTTCTAAAATGCTATGCTGAATTCATGGTTACAGTTTACGCACTGGATAAAAACTTTTCCTGTATATGCTTGTGTATGGCTTCTATTCCACTTACATAATAATGCATGCAGCATCTTCGTCGACTTGTCTTGTTATTATATTAAGTGATTGTGATGCCAAAAATAAATTAGTGTTAAGTGACTTAACGTCAAACCACTGTGAATTACTAGCTAGCTTCCTTTTGCCCTTACATAAAATAGAATGCAGGCCTTAAACAGCTAGACGTTGCAGCAAATTTAAAAACAATACAGCTCGTAGAATTACACCATCTTTAATAGAACATGAGAATCCTAATGAAATCTATTGAGCCCTTTTCGATGTAGTGCATAAAGAATACCAGTCTACTTTCAAGAACAAAACCATTGACATTAATGACACCTCCGTTGGCTTCAACCAATGGGCCACTCCAAGTATTTATAAAAGTAGAGCGAGACTATACGAGATAAATGGTTTGAGAAAATATAGGTTTGATACTCCTTTCCTAGAGTATGTCAGAAATTAAGTCTAAAAATACTGGAGATTACTGGGGCATCTCCATTAAGCTTTTACGTAATATAATCGACATCGTAGCCCCCGTATCTAGCTGTTACTTTTAATAAATGTGTTGATTTAGGGTCTTTTCCTGACCTCATGAAGAGTAGTAAAGTCATACCATTATTTAAATCAGGTAATAAAAATAAAGTTGGCAATTTCAGGCCTATTTCTATCTTACCTGCATTTAGTAAAATATTTGAAAAGTTAATACTCAAGCAGTTGCTAATACATTTTAATTTAAATAGCCTCCTTCAAGATGAACAATATGGCTTTACAAAAGATCGTTCGACTACAGTATTGCTCTGCTGAAATAATTTTTTTACGCATGGGAAAACTTGCAAAATGCTATAAGAGTTTTCTGTGATCTCTCCAAAGCCTTTTATTGCGTGCACCATGACACGCTTTTGCGTAAACTACGTCATTACGGTGGTTAAAACGAAGCTCTTAACGTAATAAGTTCTTATTTGCAAAATAGGCACCAATGTTAATGGTGTGAAATCACCCGGGCTACCAGTTCAGTTAGGTGTACCTCAAGGCTCAATACCAGGTCCATTCTTATTCTTAGTGTATATTAATGACTTACCATTCTATTTAAAGGATATCTGTGACGTTGTACTGTTTGGTGATGAAACTTCTCTTATCTTTAAAGTGGAAAGGAATAGACAAGACTTTGACGACTTAAACAATGCACTCTCAATGGTTACGGATTGGTTTACCGCAAATAACCTAGTTATCAATGCCAAGAAAACGAAATGTATCAAATTCGCGTTACCGAATGTTAGGAATCTAGGACTCAACATCGTCTTAGATAATGAGGTGCTTGAAACTGTAGACCCAGCAGTTTTTCTGGGCTTGACAGTAGTTGCGAAACTTCAGTGGGGATTACATAATATGTAATCCCCACTGAAGCTTAATATATTATATTAAGCTTTGCGGGAAGGCTCAGTTGGGTCGCCTACGCTATCAGGAAAGTAAGACAATAAACTGACGTTGATACAGCTCGTTTTGTTTATTTTAGTTATTTTCATAGCGTTATGACCTACGGCATTCTGCTGTGGGGCAAAGCCGCTGACAATAAAAATATTTTTGTTCTTCAAAAACGAGCTGTTCGAGCAATTTATCAACTAGGTTCTAGAGTTTCTCTGAGAGATTTTTTTAAAGATATTGGGATTCTCACTGTGGCATCGCAATTCATCTTCGCCAACATCTTATATATTAGGCAAAATATACACTTATACACTAAAAACAGTGATATCCATAATATTAAAACTAGAAATAAGGAAAAACTACGTGTTCCCGAAAGGGAACACGTAGTGGTGGTGAAAACCACACGCTGGTGAAAACCAGCTTCATAAGGTTCATAACTCATTTGTTGGTCTTGGTATAACCTTTTATAACAAGCTTCCCCCTTCCTAACTAGATTTGCATTTTAGTGCGTTTAAAGATAAAGTAAAATCCACCCCTTAAACGATAAGAATTGTTGGTCGCTGTGATTAATGCAATGTTTATGTTCTTTCATCAGAATTAGCTTACCTACTGACAGGTTATATAATTACGTTAGTTCATATAATTGCTTATTTTATTTGACTGTATAATTTAGTTTTTTTTCATATATTGTTGACTTAATCTACTCATTACAATGTTTTTTTTTATGAGTAGTATTGCAATATGTAGTTAGCTAGCGACCTCGACAATTCATACTATTCTTGCCAGTGCAACCGGCAGCAAGCTCGTCATGCTCCCTTAGATGTCACTGCTTGCGATAGCGTCGGGCGTCGCGTTGCCTCCTTCCCTCAAATATGGCGGGGGGGTAATGGCTGATCTTTGCGTTATGCTCGTGAACGGGTGCTACTCGTGGTGACTGGTCGTCTTGCTGACCATGGTTTTCTTGTTGTTAATTGTATAAAGTTTTTATTAATTTTAGTCCAAAGGTCCTAGTTTAACTTTTGTTACTTCAAGTTATAGCTATATTTACATAATGCAGAATTGCATATGTAAGCGGGCACGCCCTTTATGCCTGGAGGCTTTTATTTCGATTGTAAGTTTTGTTTATGTTATATTTTAATTTTTTATAATTTATTTCTACTTGAGTACCTATAGTTTTCAATGTTTTGATGGTATATTGGCGTGTGCTAGCTGACATATGGCAAATTTAATGTTTTTTTTTTGTGTTTCGTAATTCTATTTACCTACTATTGTATAGAATCAAGTTCTTCTAACTTAACAGACAGCTGTGCTGCTGGGGAGTTTGTTGCGCTACTTCTTCTTCCCAGCTAAAGCACTGGGAAGTGGTGAAGGGCGGGCGTTTTGGAGGGACTGTCTTATGTAATTTGTACGTTCAAAAAGAGCTGAGTCTCAGCCTAGTATGAATAAATGACTTTTTATTTTGATTATAATTTTCCACACGATAAACGAAAGCCGGATGGCTACATTGAGGGTTTGTGTCAATGCTGTCACTTGAGACTGGAGGAGGAAGTACCTGAAAGTGTCTAGGATCATGGTGAAGAGCACGAACTTGCCGAGCAGCGGCACGACAAGCGACGTGGGCGGGATGATCTCCGCCAGCAGCAAGAAGAACACGGTGAGCGATAGCAGGATGGAGATGGACAACGACACCTTCTCGCCGCTGTCCGACGGCAGGTAGAACACCAGCACGGTGAGGAACGAGATGCCCATGCAGGGGATGATCAGGTTCACCGTGTAGAACAGCGTCTTGCGCCGCATCGTGATGTTGAACGTTATGTCCAGGTACGGCTCGTCGCAACACGTGTAGAACTTTTCGTTCCTGACAAAAAAATGTAGCATTGTGTTGTTTACGAATAACAAGCTAACTATACTCCATAGGTTTAGGTAGTTAAATAAAGGTAAACAAAAAAAACACGTGACTCATGGATGCTAAACCTTTTATTTAAAATTAAAAAAAAAAAAACTTTTTAACAAAAAAATGAAACAACTGAAAAAACTTAAAAGCAAAAAATAATAAAACTTCTTTATTGAACCTTAATAACTAAGTTCTTAAACTAATGTAAGTATACCTAAGTAATTTTGAGTCGGCGCCAAACAAGCAAATAAATTAATTACGTAAAGCGTGATGTACGGCGGCGGCGCGGCGCGACACGCCCCTTCGCTGGAAAATGCCGAGCATTCACAAATTTAATGTCAGCGAGACAGCAACCCGAATGGGCACACACGTGAGGCCACACATCATTACGAGTGGTCGCCTGAAGACTACATATTTTGAAATATTAATGTTTATCACTGGAGAGTTCACGTTGCATTGTTAATTTGATTTGTTTTTTCTTTAAATTTAAGATTTTAGTGAACTTTGTTCATTAATTATTTGGTGTGGACTCAAAATTACTTAGGTATATACTTAATTTTTTTTAAGAACTTAGTTATTAAGGTTAAACAAAGAAGTTTTATTATTTTTTGCTTTTCAGTTTTTTCATCAGGTTTTTTCATCGGTTTAATTTTTTTGTTAAAAAGTTTTTTTTTTTTTGTGGCTATAATCTAATATTGTAATATGCAACTTAGCATTAAAATCTATGAGTTAAGCATAAATCACCCCTATTTTATCACTCTTAGAGTAGGATTTTTTTTTCCATTTTTTTTTTTTTCAATAAAAATAATTAAAAAATCGGACTACTCTGTGAGAAGCAATGCGTGATCATACATAAAAACAAAAAAATACGCGTTGACTTAAGAGAGTAGTTTAAGAATAAATGATAAAATTCAATATACGTTTTTAAAAGAGGAAACTATCGTATAAATCGAAAATTAATTTTATTTAACTATCTAAACCTATGAAGTATACGTGTATTTAAAAACAAAGACAGGTCAATCAAAGGGAATGAGAATCTACATTCTTTACGCTCTTATCGACACATACTTAGGTATGTGTCGATAAGAGACAGTCGACGAGCATGCATTACCTGACGGCGGGCACCTCGAGGATATCCCACTCCACAGAGGTGTAGAATTCCGACAAGTCCACGCCCAGCTCCACCACGTTAGTGCCTTTCGCCTCGTCGATATGCCGCAGGTCCACCTGAGCACACAGCGCATGTAGCACAAGAGACAAGATCGTCGCAAGCAGTGTCATAGTGCGCCTACGCGGCGGTTACCTGGAAGCCGTCGTAGGTCCACGAGCCGAACTTCATGACGCACGTCTGCTGGTCGAAGGGGAAGTACTCCACGTCAATTTCGCAGGAAGACTTGTAGATAGCCGGCGGCCGCCACTCCACGCGCCCTGTGTAGTTCAGCGTCGCCTTCGTCGCGAGCGTCACCTCGAAGTTGCCGTCGGCGCTGTGACAACAGCACGGTTAGCACGTGGTGACACTGGCTCATCCGACGACAAGGAGTCACTCATACTCACTTATTGTAGAGAACTATATCAGGCCGCCAGATGTGGTCGGAAGGCACGTGAAGCATTTCCACTCCGCCGTACTCCCGCGGCTCCCACGACAGTTTGTAGTCGTACCAGCTCTGTGGACAAGCGGAACAAGAGGACGGTTAGCTCGGCTGCGCACTTGACAGATGTGCTGTCGAGGTGATCCTTACCTGCTCAACCCACAAGTTGGTCGTCATGATCTGGTTCTTAAGGTTCTGTAACAGAAGCGAAGCTCATGTAAGAGAGGCTCGGTCGAGAGGCAGCACGCGTCGCGAGTACGGTAGCGGGCTCACCACGTCGATGAGCTGGCTCAGCTTGAGCTTGATGCGCACGGTGAGCGCGTCGCTGACGTTGAGCACGGGGCGCACGAGCTTATTGTAGTTGGACAGCAGGTCGTCGTACAGGCGCTTGGCATCGGGGTTGGCGGCGCAGCCGGCGAGCGCGGCGAGCGCCACGAGCAGCAGCAGCGGGGCCGCGAGGTGCGGCGCGGCACGGCGCGGCATCTCCGCCCGCGCATGACGTCAGCGCATCGCGCCGCCACCGCGCGCCGCCTGCCCTCACTCTGTAACACGGCACACAAACATTCTAAAGTTTCTTTTTGGTTTTTGTTGTACCATATGTCTGTAATGTAATGAATCGTGTCATGTACTGCGAATAGTGTGGACGGCATACAGTCTCAACGCGAATCCTATATGTTTTCGACTGCGAGAATCCTGTGTGTGTTTGCACTAAAAACTGACAGCCGATGGATCAGCGTGAGCTCCTGCTCGGCCTGGCACTCGCGTTGATCCTTCGGTTGGGAGTTTGTCATGCACGTTGTGTCGTCGCCACGTCGGCGTCGCATTGGCCTCACACGCAGCATTTGCGTTACATTACATTACACATGGCTGGACACGGCTCTCTCCACGAAAAGCCGTTTCACTTTCAACTTTAGTAAAAATATGGATGTATAAACGTTGGTTAAAGTTAAGAGATGTTTAAACGTCAAAAATGTATGATTAAACAGTCGCTAATCATTACTTAACTTTAAGCAGCGCTTATAAAAAAGGGGTTCAAAATCCGCACGCACATAAAGAAACCTTTAGAAAATACCGACTTATTTTGCATTTTGTATTCAACAGCCGCGGGTACTTAGTGTAGTCGTAAGTTGTAACCTGTGCCATTGAAGAAACGAAATGAAAACAGTGGCCCTGATCATGCCGTCTCACGTGCTCACGGTGCGAGTGGAAAGGCATGATAGGCTCCTTTGTTTGCTCATTTTAATTCGTTTATTTAATAGCTCGGGTTATACTCAAAACTAAAGTACAGTAAATAACATCATCTATATTCAAAACATGATCTGAATGACACAATTTTTTGACCCATACAAGCTGTAAAATGGGTTATGTGAGCGCAATCGCTTAAGGTGTTTTTAACCTAGGTACTAAGCAGAGAACAATAGGTAGGTATATATTTTTGTTGCACATTATAATATCTAGAGTGCGTAATAAAATAACTTAAGTATGATAACATCTTATTAGTGTTCAAAATCAATTTGATGGATGTAGTAATAATTTTAAGTTTATTTCGGCCTTTCTTCTCAGAGTAGTCAGATAGGAAACGCCGACCTCATCTAGTTTAAAAAAAATATGATTGACGTGTAAAAGTGTTTGTACAAACCTACTTACAGAAATAAAATCATTTATCATTTATTGTCTTATTAACCGGCTTCAAAAAAAGGAGGAGGTTCTCAATTCGATTGTTTTTTTTTATGTTTGTTATCTCGGAACTTTCGACTGGGTGAGCCGATTTTGATGATTTTTTTTATTTGAAAGCTGGTGCTTTCCATGTGGTCCCATTTAAATTTCATATAGATCTGATGATGCGTTTTGGAGACAGACACCGGAGCTCTTCAAAAAATGATAGCAAATCAACCGCGATTGCTGCTATCGCCTACATATGCATTGTTTTTACCCCAAAAATTATGACATTTTGAATTGGTGTGGAGTAGGCACTATAACTAAAAAGTGAAAAATTAAAACTTGCGGTGGTTTTTTTTTTTGGAAAAAAGAAAAACAACAACCGACTTCCAAAAAAATACTACAAATTTCGGAAGACGGTGACTGGTGACATGAAAATTAAATAAAAAACATATCCAAAGTCACTGACTTCCGAAATTAAAGTTATTTTTCCCTTTGTTGCGTGTTTTTGGAAGTTGGTTGTTTTTTTTTGGAAAAAGTTTTTGTTTAATAAGTAAGTGTCCAATGCCTCAAATAATTATTTACGCGATGGTTTTTAAAACACGTTTCATTTTGCTTATTTTATACGTCGCAATTATTTTCAATTCTACTATTTCTCTAGAGTCCGCTCGATTCGGTTTCGCATTGCCTGCTGTGGCATTACCATAGAAATATGATAAACTAGGTTTTGTGAGCAGCTTCGCCCGCGTGGTGGTCGAATATTAAACCACGGAAACTTCGAACAGCGATGAAAAGAATCATAATATGTATTAAGTTTTCCAGGTTATAATCTATCTGTGTGCCTCATTCAAATCCGTTCAGGCGTTTTTGCGTGATTGAGAAACAAATATCAAAACATACGATCTTTCACATTTATAATATTAGTAGACTAGTAGGATCTATATGGGCATTACTGAAGGGCATAAAATTTGCGCAAACACTACCGGATAGATTATGTTCAAATTTTGTATACATCTCTCGTAAAAGTCTGGTCAGTCTGTAGGAAATACAGTATATGGGGGAACGATAGTAGTAGTATCAGTGTTGTGCCATTAGTAAGTTTATGCGGGAACGATAGTAGTAGTATCAGTGCTGTGCCATTAGTAAGTATATGCGGGAACGATAGTAGTAGTATCAGTGTTGTTGCCATTAGTAAGTTTATGCGGGAACGATAGTAGTAGTATCAGTGTTGTTGCCATTAGTAAGTATATGCGGGAACGATAGTAGTAGTATCAGTGTTGTTGCCATTAGTAAGTATATGCGGGAACGATAGTAGTAGTATCAGTGTTGTTGCCATTAGTAAGTATATGCGGGAACGATAGTAGTAGTATCAGTGTTGTTGCCATTAGTAAGTTTATGCGGGAACGATAGTAGTAGTATCAGTGTTGTGCCATTAGTAAGTTTATGCGGGAACGATAGTAGTAGTATCAGTGCTGTGCCATTAGTAAGTATATGCGGGAACGATAGTAGTAGTATCAGTGTTGTTGCCATTAGTAAGTTTATGCGGGAACGATAGTAGTAGTATCAGTGTTGTGCCATTAGTAAGTTTATGCGGGAACGATAGTAGTAGTATCAGTGCTGTGCTATTAGTAAGTATATGCGGGAACGATAGTAGTAGTATCAGTGTTGTTGCCATTAGTAAGTTTATGCGGGAATGATAGTAGTAGTATCAGTGCTGTGCCATTAGTAAGTATATGCGGGAACGATAGTAGTAGTATCAGTGTTGTTGCCATTAGTAAGTATATGCGGGAACGATAGTAGTAGTATCAGTGTTGTTGCCATTAGTAAGTATATGCGGGAACGATAGTAGTAGTATCAGTGTTGTTGCCATTAGTAAGTTTATGCGGGAACGATAGTAGTAGTATCAGTGTTGTGCCATTAGTAAGTTTATGCGGGAACGATAGTAGTAGTATCAGTGCTGTGCCATTAGTAAGTATATGCGGGAACGATAGTAGTTGTATCAGTGTTGTTGCCATTAGTAAGTTTATGCGGGAACGATAGTAGTAGTATCAGTGTTGTGCCATTAGTAAGTTTATGCGGGAACGATAGTAGTAGTATCAGTGCTGTGCCATTAGTAAGTATATGCGGGAACGATAGTAGTAGTATCAGTGTTGTTGCCATTAGTAAGTATATGCGGGAACGATAGTAGTAGTATCAGTGTTGTTGCCATTAGTAAGTATATGCGGGAACGATAGTAGTAGTATCAGTGTTGTTGCCATTAGTAAGTATATGCGGGAACGATAGTAGTAGTATCAGTGTTGTTGCCATTAGTAAGTTTATGCGGGAACGATAGTAGTAGTATCAGTGTTGTGCCATTAGTAAGTTTATGCGGGAACGATAGTAGTAGTATCAGTGCTGTGCCATTAGTAAGTATATGCGGGAACGATAGTAGTAGTATCAGTGTTGTTGCCATTAGTAAGTTTATGCGGGAACGATAGTAGTAGTATCAGTGTTGTGCCATTAGTAAGTTTATGCGGGAACGATAGTAGTAGTATCAGTGCTGTGCTATTAGTAAGTATATGCGGGAACGATAGTAGTAGTATCAGTGTTGTTGCCATTAGTAAGTTTATGCGGGAATGATAGTAGTAGTATCAGTGCTGTGCCATTAGTAAGTATATGCGGGAACGATAGTAGTAGTATCAGTGTTGTTGCCATTAGTAAGTATATGCGGGAACGATAGTAGTAGTATCAGTGTTGTTGCCATTAGTAAGTATATGCGGGAACGATAGTAGTAGTATCAGTGTTGTTGCCATTAGTAAGTTTATGCGGGAACGATAGTAGTAGTATCAGTGTTGTGCCATTAGTAAGTTTATGCGGGAACGATAGTAGTAGTATCAGTGCTGTGCCATTAGTAAGTATATGCGGGAACGATAGTAGTTGTATCAGTGTTGTTGCCATTAGTAAGTTTATGCGGGAACGATAGTAGTAGTATCAGTGTTGTGCCATTAGTAAGTTTATGCGGGAACGATAGTAGTAGTATCAGTGCTGTGCCATTAGTAAGTATATGCGGGAACGATAGTAGTAGTATCAGTGTTGTTGCCATTAGTAAGTTTATGCGGGAACGATAGTAGTAGTATCAGTGCTGTGCCATTAGTAAGTATATGCGGGAACGATAGTAGTAGTATCAGTGTTGTTGCCATTAGTAAGTTTATGCGGGAACGATAGTAGTAGTATCAGTGCTGTGCCATTAGTAAGTATATGCGGGAACGATAGTAGTAGTATCAGTGTTGTTGCCATTAGTAAGTTTATGCGGGAACGATAGTAGTAGTATCAGTGCTGTGCCATTAGTAAGTATATGCGGGAACGATAGTAGTAGTATCAGTGTTGTTGCCATTAGTAAGTTTATGCGGGAACGATAGTAGTAGTATCAGTGTTGTGCCATTAGTAAGTTTATGCGGGAACGATAGTAGTAGTATCAGTGTTGTGCCATTAGTAAGTTTATGCGGGAACGATAGTAGTAGTATCAGTGTTGTGACATTAGTAAGTATATGCGGGAACGCAAGCGTTCATTATATACATACGTACGGAAACTCACGCCTTCTTCCCATGAGGGTAGGCAGAGTAGGCATCCTTACATACTCCTTTTCCCTCGTTTACGTTCATACATCTGGCCCTACACGCACGCCGGTTGCGAGTGACATTTCTGAAGAACAGCACCAATAAGGACTATAAATGTCCTCAAAGGACGTCCCCTCACTCCCCTCCTGGCGTTTCTACTCATATTTGCCTTGTTAGTCGCCTTTCGTTCATCCTGTGAACATGACCATGATAGTAGAATAAATACTGTGGAAATGGGCTCCTTGCGAACCATGTGTGGTGTGACTATGAATAATAATAGGCCGAGGAATGATGTGATAGGCCAACGGTGCGAAACAAAATACTTCGTAAACAATGGGAAATGTATACTGTGGGCTGCCGGTGTCGACTTAAGAACGAGCTGCTTCTCACTCGGACAACGTAGCTTGAATCCGCGTCACCAGTCCCGACCTTCCGTAGATTTCTGCTACTGAGACCAAAAACTACAAACGTAGTTTACAAAAAAGTTTTATAAAATTCGGCTGTTATTATAGCATATTGTGGTGTCTTACGACTTCCACGCAAATGAAGTCGCGGACAGAAGGGTGAGGTTTTCCGGGCCTGTAGGCCATTGAAACGCGCTTAGTAGGTACTAAATGTGTACGATTATCTGAACATCGATATCGTGTTGCTGTCGAGTCGGTATCTTTATCGGCTAATGTACTGTGTTGTAACAATCAACTGTTTTTAAACGACTTCATAAAATGAGGAGGTTCTCAATTCGACTGTTTTTTATTTTTATGTTTGTTAGCTCAGAACCTTTGTCTGGGTGAACCGATTTTGATAATTCTTTTTTATTTGAAAGCTGGTACTTTCCGTGTGGTTTCATTTAAATTTCATATAGATCTGATGATGTTTTGGAGAGAGACAACGGGACTCTTCAAAAAATGACAACAAATCAACCGCGATTGCTGCTATCTCATAAATATGCATTGTTTTTACTCCAAGGATGACATTTCGAATTGGTGTGGGATAGGTACTATAGCTAAAAAGTGAAAAATAAAAACTTTTTCCACAACAAAAACAACCAACTTCCAAAAAAACACTACAAAATGAAAAATAACTTAATTTCGGAAGTCGGTAACTGGTGACATGAAAATTTAAAAAAATACATAGATTATCCAAAGTCACCGACTTCCGAAATTAAAGTTATTTTTCACTTTGCAGTGTTTTTTTGGAAGTCGGTTGTTGTTTTTTTTTTGCAAAAGTTTTTTTTTGTGAAAAAAGACAGGTATTTTGGTACAAAACTAGTTTTTGCCTGCTGCTGCACCGCGATGGAGGTTCAAAATTGTCTCAGAACATCATACTACCGGCATAAAAGTATCCTATGTCCTAACCCAGGTCATGGTGTGCCATATGTTATGAAAATCCGTTAAGACGTGACAATGTAACAGAGTTACGTTAACACATCATTCATTCGCATTTGTAATATTATCCGCCACATGCCCCAGACCCACCGCGTCGCATCCATCGCCCGCCCGCTCTATGTTTTTGTGTACTAGGTATATTATTTTTATTATTTACGCATTATTCCTGCTACTACTTTTACACATCATTCATTCAATGCTGGTGTCAACCTCAGGACGAGCTGCTTCTCACACAAACAACTGCCCGTTGCGTGCTCCCACATCACTATTCCGAACTCTCTGTACCTATATTTTGGCTGTTGAGAGCAAATCTAAAAACGTAGTGTACGTACAGGGAAGTTTAATTAATTGTGGCTGTTATATAAGCATAAATATCGTGGTATCTTACAGCTTCCACCTGAAGGAAGTTGCGGTCAGTAGCTAGTTACAGATAAACTGAAAGTTGTTCACTCAGCGCCAATATGGTAAACTCATGACTTTATTAATAACTAGCTGCCGCCCGCGTCAATGTTGTTAATTTTCTGGAACAGGCTTCTTTGGCTCTAGGAATAAAATGTTTTAATAAAAACTTCCACCCCCTATTTCACCCCTTTCCGGGAGAAGTTTTCTATAATCCTTTCTTAGCTGACGTCTTCTACTCATAACCTACCTCTGTGCCAAATTTCATCGTCTTAGGGCCAGTAGTTTTTGAGATTTTGTGATTAATCAGCGCGTGAATGAATGTATGAATGAGTGAACTTTTGCTTGTATCTAAATAAATTGATAGAATTTGTAATGTGTCTAACACCACTGTGAGATGACAATTAAACGTCATCACACTGCAAAGAAATATTAACATTTTCGAAACTAATTTTATGTATTTAAAATCTATAATAATAATATAATTACAATCAAGTATCTTGACTTAGCTCACGAGGTTGACGACATGTGGGACGTGGACTCAGAAATCATTATACTGATAATCGTTAAAGTAAATGGCCTATTAGCGATGAGCCTCGACCAACACCTCGGAAGGCTCTCATTGCGCGGCTGGATCTGGGCTTGATTCAGAAAGCAGTACTCCTAGACACGGCACGCATAGTCAGGAGGTTCTCTCTAAAGCCCTAACCACCGACATCTTGTGCTCCTGATGCCGATGGACCACTATTTTTTTTTATGCTTTTATATGTTTTTTAAATACTTACGGCCTTATTCATAAAAAGTTATCGAACATCTAAACAGTTACTAAAGTCTCGATTCTCTTTGGAAACCAGATTTTAGCAACTGTTTAGATGTTCGATAACTTTTTATGAATAAGACCATTAATATGTATAACTAATGTGTTGTTCGTTTATTTGATTTTTTATTTGCAATTTCAAGGAGTGCGTATTTATAAAAACTATATAGGTCCACCCTCGATGATGCTTCTGAATGGTTTTGAAATCGACTCTGTCTCAGTTGTTTTTTATTGAGTAAATTACATTAAATTTATCGTGATTTGAACCATTAATTCCTCTAACATTAGGATGAATCTATCTATGACATTTTTTTTCTGTACCTAAATACCTACACTAATTTGACCATTTATTAAAATTTATTCTAAAACAGGCAAACTTGGATAACCTTCAAAACCTCATCTTGCCACGTTGACTTAAGACTTAGGCAGATAATGTTTTGTAAAATCTTCCCCAAATAAAGTTCACTTGCTCCATCGAGACAAACATTGCATGGCGTCCTTATTAAACCAATACCTTGGATTTGACTGCGATTGTAGCAAGTACAGTACAGAACACAGCAACGAAATGACCTAGATACTGGTTAATGGATCAACTAAAAGCAAAGAACTCTGCAGTAACAACTTAACTTGGAGAAGAATTTAATATCTTAGACTTAGCGCCTGTTTCACCACTCCCGAGGTCCTGGATTACCTACTTAATAATAATTTCACGAATGCGATATCATCGAATACGAATACGGTGCAGACGCGTAGATGCAGCCGGTGCACGGCGCGACGGAAATTACGGAAATCGTTGGTGAAGAACGAAAATACAAAGCCAAAGACACCGACTTCTGAAATTAAAGTTATTTTCTCGTTTTGGTGTTTTTTAGGAAGTCGGTTGTAATTTTTTTGTAAAAGTTTTTTATTGATAAAAAGCTCACGCGTGACCGACTTCACATGAAGATAAGCCTCAAGTCTATTAAAATTCCATGTTTACGTAAGTTTCACTTAGATTTATTTATTTCATGAAAAACTTGTTAAAAAAAATTATATACAATACTATAAAATGAAAATTATAAATGATCATCGGTCTCCGAGACTATACTTGTCACACACAAGCAAATAAACGCGAGCGCGCGCCATGCTAGCACACATAGAGACATTCATGGAGTAGTTCGCTTCTTAATCGTTGTTTGTATTCCTTGCAAAGTGAATCAGTACTTATGAGGAGTACATTGGTGACAAATTGGCCAGCTGTTAATTTTTAAGTAAAAGTTAAAATTAACTAGAACACCGCTGATAGATTAAACACACGTCACTAGCACAGAATAACAACCAACACCGTTCTATTTAGTCGCGGTGAATGAGTCGTAAGTTAACTGCATCTTAATATCATTTAAATTTATTTAGGTTTCTGTGGGTATAATCATAAAGTTTTACGAGTTTAGTGAACAAGACGAACAGAACAAGAAACTATAGTCAAAAGCGATTTTTAAAACATTAAAAAAGAATAACACCGCGCGTGGGATTCCAATCCGCGACTCGCTACGCACAAACGCGCTAACCTAAGTACGGTAACCGCTAAGCTAAGTATCATGCCATTTACTTTAATGGTTGAATTTATGAAATACAATCATTTGTAGATGTATGAGAGTGTGTGTGTCTATAGTATATAAATTACTTATTATAAGGAGGTCGTAAGTTAAACCGAAGTGTCAGTCTATTGCTTTTTGAGATAGCTAGTCCACTTATGACTGCTACTGGACATACGTTTCCCGAGAAGGGGACCAAGTAAGAACCCTCAACTGGATTGATAGCCATTCTAAGGAACGGTGTGAGGCACGTTTCGTTTAATCACACCTGGCTTTCGGTCCTCTTCTTGATAGCAAATAAAATAATTTAGCTAGTCACGATTATTAGCATGACTGTCGATTACACTGCAAACATCCTCTAAATGGGGTAGATTAAGGAGGTGCGAAGTGACGAATTGGAATAACTACTTCGGCGTATAGCAGAGGCAACCGTGTGTAATACTGCAACCGACTGACGGTGCTGTACGCTTGTGCTAGTTTGTATTGTCTTAGTGCAGGGTGAGTAGGCCGCTATTAGGGATTCATTACATTGCATCAGTACGTACACGATGCCTTAGGAATCTTTTCTGACCGCTTCAAGGCGTTTAACTGCGTTAATCACGAAATTTGCTCTTAAAACTTAACCACCACGGACTAGGCAAACTTGCGCTCAGTTCAATTGGTTTAAAATATAGATGGGTGTTCCACAAAGCTCGATATTAGGTCTTTTCCTCTATATATTAATGATCGATCTCAATTATTGAAAATTCAACCACAAATGGTGTTATTTGCTGACGATACATCCTTTATTTTTAAGCTAAATAGACGTGCATAAAATCTTGACGACGTAAATGACGCCTAACTGCACGTACAAAATTGGTTCACTGCTAATAATTTAGTATTCAATGGGGAAAAGGGATTGTCAAAAGTACTAATTGTGACTAAATAAAAAGGAACTAGAATTAGTCGATAAAACTGTTTTCCTGGGGATCACGCTCGACTCAAGGCTGCAATGGGGTCGTCATTTACCATCCATTGCAGGACGGCTAAGTTCAGCAGCATATGCTGTAAGAATAATCGGTCCATTCACTAATGTAGATATCACGAGGCTAGTCTAATTCAATTACTGTTTTAGTATCGTGTCTTACGGTATTTTACTATGGGGACGGGCTGCACATCGAGTATTTATTATGCAGAAAAGAGCCATCAAAGCAATATTTGGCCTCCACAGGCGAGATTCTCTAAGGGATTTCTATCGGGACTCTATTTTGTGTCAAAGATATAAACATCATGACGGTAGCTTGTCAATATGTGAGAACAATATGTACGCACGTAATTTTTTTTTAAATGTTTTTATTAAAATAGGTGAAAGACACACCTATTGGACTAGAAATAGGGACCAATTGATTGAACCAGGTTTCAGACTGGCAAAAGTGGGCTTATCTTTCTTTCATGGGGTATTATTTTTGATAAAAAAACAACCTAACATCTAATCTCTGCACCACCCTTGGTTGACTGGTAGAGAATGCCTAAGGCATTAAGTCCGCCTTTGTACCTTTTTTGTGTGCGAGAAGTTTAAATAAATAAATAAATACAATAAAATACCTCCTCACATACTCTCACTGAATAAAACGAAATCTTGTATAAAACGCACATTATGAGCCAAACATATTATTAGTAAGGGGATTGTATCGCGGAGAAAAAAGCTTGCCTAAACGCTAGTCCTGCTGCAAAAAGTCGCATAAACAAGTTTAATTGAATGAAAATATTGTTGGAGCTGCTGCAGATTGTAATAGTTATTATTTATGCAAGGCTGCAAAATTGTTTTTTGGCGCGAGTACTTGTATTGAGCAAGCGAAGGATTCTAGGATTGAACCATGAGCGAAGCGAGTGGTTCAAATATAGAATCCTGAGCGTAGCGAGGCTTTCAAAGGTACGAGACGCAGAATACCTTTGCTGCCGAGCGAAACACACAATTATTCACCTCACTACAGCGAGGAAAATGCTAGGTGCAAGAAAAACGGGTGTGTAATGTATGATATAATAACAAATGCTCTAATTTCACTTGAAATAACGTTCATATAATATAATTTTCATATGCTATAAAATCATATAACCTAATTTCATATGACCTAATGTTTCATATGATATAATTTTCATTTAATATAAAACATTTAGTATAACGTTCATTTTATATAATTTTCAATATGTATAATATTCTTTTTATATAACATTCATTTGACCTAATGTTCTTTTGACCTAATTTTCATGTTTAATGGTCACAGTTCTAACCTAACTCAAATGGCACCTAACCAAATCTTAAAATATTCAATGCATGGTCGAGGGTGGGCTTGGTCGACGGAGCCCCGCTTAGCGGGGCTCCTACTTCTGGATGGTTTATAAAAAAATAACCACGAAGGGGATGGCGGGGTCTATTCGCTCGCTTCGCTCGCTCACACGACCCCGCCATCCCCTTCTAACCTAACCTATCCGAGTCGGGGTGCCCTAAAGTCCAGATTGCATCCAATTTCTACTGGTTACAATAGTTGAGGGTATAAAGCGAAGAAAAAAAAGATATATTTTCAAAATCAAAATCAAAATATTTTATTTCACATAAGCCTGCATGGGCACTTATGAAACGTCAGAAGCTAGGTGCACGGTTCCAATTTGTCGTTTCCTATGGAGAAGAGCCGGCAAGAAACTCCACGGTTACTCTTTTAAAAATAATTGGCTTTTACAATGTTTTCAAATTACAGTTATAATAGGTATGGGAGGACAGTGCAGGCCAGTCAATAAGTACCAGGTACTTAGAGGAATGAAAATACAGAATAGAAAAACGTCTACAAATCTAGTCTCTAAGGCCTACAACGTTCTCTCATTCACAATATGTAAAAGAATCTACCTATATAAAATGAATCTATTTGAACCAAGTGACATGATTTCGATGACAACCACTGAAAATAAATAGTAGGTAGTAAAATTGATGTATAATGTCAAATAATGACGAGAATATGTCAGACATTGTAAAAAAATAATAATAATAAAAAGAATAAAAATTAACATTGCAATTTGGGAGCAGTTAATAGACTTTCACACGGTTTTGCTGTTAATGAGGTACCAGGGAAGCCACATGTGCAGAAGGAATTAATGCCAAACTTCCCTGTCTTCAACGTAGTCTTTTATCTTATAATATGCTTTTTTGATAAGGACACGTTTGATGTGAGTTTTAAACTTTCCATCGCTAAGTTCTGTAACCCACTTTGGCAATTTGTTATAGAAGCGGATACTGTTTATTAGAAATGACTTGCTAGTTTTAGTTAACCTAAATTTTGGAATCACAATTTCATCTTTACTACGTGTATTTAGATTATGGAAATCGCATCTTTTTTTGAAAAGACCCAAGTTTTTGCGAACATACAAGATATTTTCTAGAATATAAAGAGAAGGCAGAGTAAGTATATCAATTTCGTTGAATTTGTTTCTAAGAGACTCGCGAGGCCCCATTTTATAGATTGCGCGGATTGCCCTCTTTTGTAAAATAAAAATTGAATCTACGTCCGCTGCCGATCCCCACAGCAGAACGCCATAAGACATAATACTGTGAAAATAAGCAAAGTATACTAACCTAGCTGTGGCTACATCAGTCAACTGCCTTATTTTTCTTACTGCGTAAGCAGCTGAGCTTAATCTGCTTGAAAGCGCTCTAATGTGGGCACCCCATTGCAATTTTGAATCTAAAGTAATTCCCAAAAATACAGTTTCCGAAATAGCATCTAGTTTCTTGCCATCAAGTTTTAAATTTAGACCTACTTGGGGTACATTTGGTAGCGAGAACTTAAGACATTTAGTTTTGTTCGCATTGAGTAAAAGATTATTAGCAGCAAACCATTTCGATAGAACAGCTAGGCTTTCGTTGACATGTAAGACATCCGTATCTTTTCTATCTATTCTAAAAATAAGAGAAGTGTCATCAGCGAATAAAATTATATCCGAAAAGTTAGCCATCAGATAGGGAAGGTCATTAATATAAACTAGAAATAAAAAAGGACCAAGAATTGAACCTTGAGGCACGCCCATCCTAACTAGAGACCCCGAGGATGTCGCCCCGTTAACGTTTACTTTTTGCTGCCTGTTTGATAAGTAGGAAAGTACAAGATCAGCAGCTTGTCCACGAATTCCGTAGTGGTGTAATTTACAGATCAGTGTATTGTGGTCAACGCAGTCAAACGCTTTTGAGAGGTCACAGAAAATGCCAATCGCATCCTGAGAACTCTCCCAGGATTCCAAAATGTGACTGATGAGTTTTACTCCCGCGTCAGTCGTCGACCTACCTTTCGTGAAACCAAACTGTCGACTTTGTAAAATCCCATTTGAGTTAAAATGTGACAACATCTGGTCCAGCATGATTTTTTCATAAATTTTGCTCAATGCTGGAAGCACAGATATAGGTCTATAATTAGAGGGATCACTCTTACTACCCGATTTGAAAATTGGTACTACTTTACTATGTTTCATTAAGTCAGGAAACGTACCGCTGTCTAAACATTGATTAAATATGCTTGTTAGGACAGGGGCAATTGTGTCAATGATATTTTCAATAACCTTAACGGAAATCCCCCATAAGTCTTCCGTGTTTTTTATGTTAAGACTTTTAAATGCTGTTTTAATTGTGGCAATAGAGATGGGTTTGAATTCAAAACTTGGAATGTCCTTACTGAAGTTTTCTTTAAGAAGAGATTCAGCTAATACAGATGATGAGGGGAGAAATTTCGTAACCTCTATTGGGATGTTGGTAAAGAAATTTTCAAGAGTCTCCGCAACTTTTAACTTATCTGAAATGGTTTCATTGTCAATTTTCAGAGCTAACTCATTCTGATCTCGTTGTTTTGTGTTTCCAGGTTCTTTGTTAATTACCTGCCACACAGCTTTTATTTTATTTTTAGAAATACTAATTTTGTTACTTATTAATCTAGATTTAGCTTGAGCACAGACTCTTTTGAATATCTTAGAATAGTTTCTTACATAATTATGAAAGGCCTGATCTGAAGTCAATGACTTTTCATTATACAAATTATATAAGATGTCTCTGCTTTTTCTAATGCCATCAGTGGCCCATTCACTAAATTTTGGTCTAGTAGTGATTGTAACTTTTTTTACAGGACATGCTTTATTGAATTCTTGGCATACTGTAGAAAAAAGTGTGCCATAGTTTACATTGGGGTCTTGTGAATCTAAAATTGCTATTGAGAGATTGCTAAGAACATTATTATTAAACGTTTTCAATTTATTTTTAGTCAGTGGTCTCAATTCAATGGTTTTATCCAGGTGTAACTTTTTATCTAAGTCAAACGATACAAGCTGACCAGTATGGTCTGACCTGACGCCACTAATTAAAGATGAGCCTTTTATTATGCAATTAGTAAATACATTGTCTATGCATGTAGCTGTGGTTGCTGTTATCCTAGTCGCTTCATTAAATATACATTTTAAATTGAATGATTTAAACAATGAGATAAGCTTACTTTTTTCTGGTGAATTAACTAGTAAATCAATATTTAGGTCACCACACACAAAAACTAATTTATTATCTTTAAAAAGTTTACCTAATATTTCCTCCATAATTATCAAAAATGATGACAAGTTCGAGGTTGGTGGTCTATAAACAGATAAGAAAGTATGGCCCTCAACCTCTGCACATGCTACCTCACATAAGCGATCAACAGAGCAAGCAGTGATATCCTTTCTTTCCTTATATCTAAAACTACTATTACATAATATCAAAGTACCACCCCCTATCGAAGACCTATTGTACGCACTGGCAACTGAAAAATTATTTACATTAAACAACATTCTATCCGGTTTTAACCAAGTTTCACTAAAACATAAGATATCCATATGATATTTATCTATTAACATTTCCACGTCTAGGATTTTGCCAGAGAAGCGATTTATATTTTGGTGATACAGTAAAATACTCTTATTATGCTTCTCTTTTGTCGTGTCTAAAAGTTTAAAGAATTAATTACAGTATTATTAGAAGTACTAGATAATACTGTTTCGTCACTTAACCTAGTCTCAGTTAAATTATCAATAACTGCGTGTATATTGTAAGCTAACAAAGTAGCTAATACATGCTGACTTTTCTTGGGAAGAAACATATGTTCCCGATCTAATACAAAATCTCTAACAAAATTGTTAGTATCAAAATACAATAGACGGTCACTATGACGACATGTCAACAAATGCATTAAATTATTTAGCCTAAAAATGTAATCATTTTCTTCATCATTCAAATTATTTGAATATGGCAAAGCACATAATATTATTTTACCTAATTTTAATTTAAGTAGGGTGTCAATACCATTAACTATGTCCCTTTTAGATAAATTCAGACTGTTTCCAATTAAAAGAACTATAGTTGTCTGCTCATTCAATTTTGTATTTTTTATTTTATGAACAAGCTCATTAAAATGCAGGTTATGGTAACAACAATTAGTTATAGTATGTTTAGAGCAGTTATTTAACAATGATCCAAAACCTGCTCCTAATCTATCAGAATAAACTAAAACATTACTTTGAGTGGGATGGACACTGTCTAGTGTATGAGTTACAATGGGTGAAGCGGCAGAAACAACATGCTGCGACATGAGAGGTGGCGGAGTGGGAGCACAACTACAGGTGAGATTGTTAGTCAGTGACTCATACCTCTCTGCATTGTACTTCACCAGATCCACCAACTCACAAGCCTCCTGCTTTTCTAAATTATATTAAAAGTTATTAGAGATTATGAATATTATAGTAAATGAATAATATACTACATGAATATTATGTCAAATGTGCATTATAGGAAATGTTTATTATATCATAAGAAATTAGATAAAATGAAATTATATCAACAATTCATTATCTCAACTGATCGTTTTATTAAACAAAAGTATATTAACTGAAATTAGGTCAAGTGAACGTTAGATTTTTTGTTATTATATCAACCGTTACACACCCAAGAAAAACAGCCTATATAATATACTAGCTTTTGCCAGCGGCTTCGCCCGCGCGGAACTTTCTTCCCCTATTTAACTCCTTTGGGGTTGAATTTCGAAAAATCCTTCCTTATTCCTTGTCTACATTATAAAGGAAACCTCTGTGCAAAATTTCAGCTTTCTAGGTCCAAGGGTTTGGGCTGGGCGTTGATGAGTCAGGTCAGTCAGGACTTTTCTTTTTATTTATATAGAAGATTAAATTAGAGTACTTAGTTCAATGAATTATGATAGCATTGCATTGTAGTCTTCGAAAACGTTTTCACGCCTTTAGAATGTCTCCATGCATTAAACAAATTGTAAGCTTTTATGTACTTTTTGCGCGATTTTTCCGGAAAATAACTCAATTCGGCATTATGTACCGCTTGCACTAACTCTGCAGCAGGCTTAGCACGAGCACGGAATTGTCGACGGAAGAATAGACATGACTATTAACTAATTGACGTACAATAGTAGAAGATAGCTATGTTTTTCTATTAGTTATCACAGTTATGCGTTTTAAACGGATCCTGATTTTGTAGATAATCGTATATACTTTGTGGCCGTCGAGTAGAAAGTTTATTGTCAGTGTGATTTTGACAGTTTGGGAAGATATGTTCTTCTGAAATAGTCTACATATAAAAGGACCTAGACAA
Source organism: Antitype chi (assembly GCA_947359405.1). NCBI lineage: Eukaryota > Metazoa > Arthropoda > Insecta > Lepidoptera > Noctuidae > Antitype > Antitype chi. The sequence goes on from OX375815.1 coordinate 882,337, forward strand.
AGATTGTTAGAAATGAAAGACAAAATGACAAATTGTAGAAGGATATCTACAGTGCGATGTCAAAAATGGAGAAACGAAATGTAGCTTAGTCTAGAAAAAGCATTGTCTATTCTTCGTAGAAATAGAAAGCGTCTTGCTGAGCCTGCAGACTGACTCGCTCATATTTTATCATTTTCTTACGATTTTATCGAAAAATAAACCAAAATGATGTAAAGCGAATTGTTTCTTCGAAAAGTTTCTTTTTTTTCAAGCAATCGTTTTGCAGGGCAGTGCGATTATTCTAAAAATGGGGTTAGAGCACTAACATGAAATAAGTATTAATGCATTTTCAGTGGACTGGTGGTATAGAAAATTATTGAATAGAAAGGTTTGAATTACAAAAACTCTTTTCACGCTAGCGGATAAAATGTACTTTTGCACGCAGATTTCGAATGACAAACAGAAACTTTCCGAGGTTGTGAGGTGATTACATATCTTTGCATTGTACAAATTCAATCTCTTTGTATTGTATAATTTCGTAGCACATGTGTGAGCACTATGTTCCTACTATAAAGCTACCATTTACTGGGTACTTCTTTCACTCACTTGAATTTGACCTGGCGACTGCGAGTATGTCATGCTCACGCAAATGTCTCGCTGGTGGTGGCGTGTGTGAGGTGGTTGGTGGATCATTAAGTTCCCTTTATAATGGTTGAGCTAAATGGTGCTGATCTATACGTCATGCTCGTGAACGGGCACCGTCAGTACAGACTGGTCGTCTCTTAGCTGCCACGGCTTATTTAATTTCTAAATCGTTTTTTTATTATTATTACGGACGCTTAAGTGTGTTGGCAAATGTATAATTTCAACATAAATTGTGGAACCTATTATTTGTTACAATATTTTGATTAAAACTTCTCCATTAGTACCAACTACGCTTTGGAATAGGCAACTAGTTTCATCTTTTTAACCGACTTCAAAAAGGAGGAGGTTATCAATTCGTCGGAACCTTTTTTTTTTTTTTTTTTATGTGTGTTCCCCGATTACTCGAAGATGGCTGGACCGATTTGGATTTTGTTTTTTTTGTTTGAAAGGGTATACTTTCCAGGTGGTCCCATGATCATCAAGTCAGGATCTGATGATGGGATCCTGGAGAAAAAGAGAGAACTCTTCAAATTTTATAGGCACATGAAGCGATTTAGGTATTTTTTGGAAGAGTACTTTCTCGTAGTGGTCTCATTTCAATTTGGTGAAGATCTGATGAAGAACTTTGGAGATAGGCAACGGAACTCCTCAATAAATGATAGCAAATGGACTGGGTTTGCTGAAATCTCATGTCTGTCTATTGCTTACACCATTCATAACATAACATCACGCCGGTATGCTGTGAAGGGGTAAGCACATGTGAACCACTAAAAAGTGAAAAATAAAAACTTTTTCCAAAAAAAAAACAACCGACTTCCAAAAAACACTACAAAGTGAAAAATAACTTTAATTTCGGAAGGCGGTGACAAAAAATTAAAATACAGCTCCAAAGACACCGACTTCCGAAATTAAAGTTATTTTTCACTTTGTAGTGTTTTTTGGAAGTCGGTTGTTTTTTGACTGACCCTTTGACAATACAAAAGTGCCTGTAATTGGATTATTTGAAATAAATGCTTTGAGTTTCGCCGTCTTTAGCAAGACAATGGCAGTTGAATTTTACAGTACTCTGTCTTAGAAATGAGTAAAAATCGTAGCAGTGTCTTTAGCGGTCCTATGCATCCAGCTCTAGTTAAACACGCACAACGCTGTCGGCTGCTGAACATCAGGACAACGTTACTTCGGACGGATTTTTATTGTAAGGAAATCCATTAACGTTACGCTAAATAATGAGTTCACTAACGCAATCATCATGTCAATTACCCTTCTATGTATTCCTCTCTTATCTTTTTACTTTCATTATCAAAAGATAAGTAGATGTGCTCTGCTTACCTATGAATTCCCAACCCAATATAAAAGATGTGAGCAGTTGTCGGTATCTTGTTCCCTGCGCGACACTGACGCAGTAATTGTCGCGGTCACGATCGCGCTCCTGTGTCTTCCCGATTGCCAAATGCCTGTGTGCATTCGCATTTTTATTTCTGGCGAACTTAATAACTTTTTTGGCTTAAGGCACCAACTTAAGAGAGTGATGTTAAAGAATGGACTTCTCACTGCTATAGGCCCACAAAATTGATTAATTCCGCTAAAGGCATAATCACCTACTTTCTTGCAGTTGGTTTAAGAGTAGTTGCAAGTTATCTGCTTGAATACCAAATAGATTGTTCGACTATAGGTACACGTTTAAAAAACAATGTTTTTTTTAAAGAAAAGTCTCTACGGCTCACCGCTCTGAGCGACCTTAAATTTGTGGATCAGCCCAACTGTCAGTGTCCACGTTTCGGCACCGTATGGCATCACGGGCAGGACGCACTGGTTGAAGACCTTAGTCTTCAAGAATTGCAGAATAGGCGACGAAAAGACTTGACGTAGTTTCCCAAAGGCTGCTCAACCCAACCGGATTCTCCTGTCGGCTTCTTTCTCAAAGTTGTGTCTTCCGAGCTTGATGACTTGCCCTAGGTAGACATACTCCTTCATAACTTCGAGAAGCGACCCTTCATCAATAACTCTTAACCCTGCATCAAATAATAACATATATTGTACGCTATAATGATATCTACCTAAAATTTAGGAAGGGTCATTTATGTCTTTCACGTAATAGACATTTTGTGTAGCAAAATAATAATAATAAAAAAGTGAATTCTAAAACTAGCCGTCGTCATATTTACAATACATTCTAACAGTAGCACGTAAACATAGGATTTTGGGCAAAGTGGCATACAACGGTAGCTTTCAGAGGAGAATATTTTCTTGTTTCATACTTTTCAGAGTGCGATTATTCAGTAGTCGGGTTTTAGATTTTTGCTTCGGCGTAGTCGAGTAAAATAACTACCTGTTTATTAATCTATATCTATACATTTTATCAATAAAAGTCGCTTTTTGTTTATGTCTCCATGACCGCGATGTTCTTCTAAAATCCACAACGAACCATTCACAATCATTTACGGAAAATTTATCTCAGAAAGTTTATTTGTATAATACGTTAATATCAAACCTGCATATAATAAACAAATCTCGATATTTTGTTAAGTCGTAAACGCAGTGCGAAACGGGAGGTGGGTCGCAGGTTTAAAGTGTAAATAGCTTTCGTGTCACCTCGTTACGTTGCGTTGGTTAGCTCGAGCAGACAAAACCTTACAACAGCGGCAAGTAGAAGCCTACTTTATAACCAACAATGGACGCAGTCGGTGAGACGGCGAGCTGCATCTCAGAAACTACTGTCAATTTGAGAGATTACTACGGATCACACGGACCTAGCGGCCCGCCTCTGCTGAGCACGGGTGCTATCTACTGATGTGGCGACATGCCAAAAAACATTGAGATTTCGATGTTATATTGAAGTAAAATTGTATTAGGTAGAGGAAGATAAACCTTTTCGAATAAATTCTGAAATCGATAGTGGAGAGTGCTTGAAAATCCATTGAGTAGTTTAGAAGAAGTAGGTAAGTGTAAGTGCATCCACATCATCACATGCAGACACGAAAAGCTACTTTTATAGCTACTATTTATAATGATTATATTATCTTGGATTATTTAAACATTGACTTGGTCCTTTGCAGTAGAAATCGATTTATCTTTAAGCTTAAAATATTAAACTCAACAAATATTAGAGACACATGTGACAAATGTTTGTAATTTGAGATAGGTACCTATTAACTCTGTAATTTGAAAATATTATTAAAGCCATTTAATATTAAAATATTAACCGTAAAATTCATGTCGCTTTTTTCCATGGGAAAAGACCAATTAGAACCGTGCACCTAGTTTCATAAGTAAGTACCCATGTAGGTTTATATGAAATAAAATATTTGGAATTTCATTTAGAATTTTCCGACTCTAGGGCAGCGTGCAGCGTGCAGCGGGCAGCGTGCTTGTGAGATACAACGATGTGTGTTGCATATTTAAAAAAAGGGTGGAGGTTCACAACTCTTTGCCTTTTCTATGTACGTATGTTCAGATTGGTCTGCGATAATTCTTTACCACGTCGACCGATCTGGATAAATCTTTTTTACTGGAAAGACTTCTCAGTTCTGAGGAGTGATTCTACTTCGTCTGTGTACATGTCCTATGTCCTACTAATATTATAAACGTCGAAGTTTGTAAATTTGGATGTTTGTTACTCAAACACGTACAGCCGGATGCAATTGGGCACACAGATATTTATAACCTGGATTAACACATAAGATGCTTTTTATTACGGTAGTACGTTCCCGTAATTTTTGAACTCCACGCGGGCAAAGCCGCTGGCAAAAGCTAGTAGGCTTATAAAAAGGAGGGGAAGTAATAATTATTACACATAGACTGTTAGCTTGTATGATAACAGTATAGATATCTATCTGGTTTGAATAAAAAATGACTTCATCTATGTTTATGAGGGTATTATACTCGTACGACTGCTTACGATGTATAAAAATAAACATACAAAAGTCTGTATCCAACGTATTTAGGTGTCGTGTGATAAAAGACTGCACTGACTATAAATATTTTTTGAATACCGTTGTGATCCCGGGGCGAACTACTGACAAACACAGCTGAATCTGTCGAACATGGCCTAACAGTCATTGATATCCAACAGCGCGAGTACCGAAGATAGGTACTCAAAGTGTTTAGTGAATAAAACTTGATAGATATTGCACTGTATAAAGATTTGATTAGTAATATTTTACTGGCTAGTAATATCAGTCCAGAGAAATTAATTGAACGATAATGGCCTTTCATTGTATTATCAGATGAGCAACGTGTCAATATAGCTGCAGGCGGCAGGCGCCGCCACCAGCGCGGGAGCCCCGCAGCCTCGCCAGGAGCTCCCGCGCACTACACTCGTCGGAAATGCAGACTGTACCTTCTACTTAAATTATTTTATCACCACCTTTAGACGTTGCGTTGCATTCAAACAAGCTCCGCGATTGATATTCAGGTTTCAGTCATGTCTGCAGTCCCGTCCAGCCCGGACACTTCTGAACCACTCAACTTTGACACCACCGTTTATTGCTTTACAATGGTTATGCGACTTTCACAATTTTTATTATCATTATAATTCTGTTTCACTGAGAGTAATTGATTATAACTTTTTGCACTCAAATGGTGATCAAGATTGGGAAATGTCGAGCAGCAGGTTCAAGTGGCGTGCAGGAGTTACGCGGGCGCGTGCAGACGAGCACGGCTGCACCACTCACGGCAGAGTCACGCACGCTTCTCAACACTATCCGTTAACTCAAATGTAACAATTGGCATTTACCAGATCGGGACGAAGCGGATCCTTAATATAGTTTTTGGTGAGCGACTCCAAACGTTAATTCATTATTAGTGGGGCACAGTGTCCTAAAGGCTTGGGACGGCTCACGCGGCCGCAGCTCGGGCGGCGGGCATGCTGGCTCACGCGGGCGTGGGGAGCAACGTGCAGGCGTGCGCGTGTGGCGGGGGCGCGCCGGGGACTGCCGCTCGCGCCCCACCGCGCGCCGCCGCACTCGCGCCGCCGCGCGCGGCCACTACGCCCGCCGCCGCGCACCGCCACGCACTCGCCACGCCTCTACCGTACACAAACTTTTTACGTGCGGCGAACTAAAATTTATGCGCGACGCGAACTACTGAGTTTTTCTCACAAAGTAAATTACTCAAAAGCAGTTTCGAAACTTTTCTTATTACCGTTTAAGACCATACCCAATTTTCATTTGGTTGTGGTCGAATCTTTGAGAATTTCAGACTTCTTAACAAACTTTCAGAATCGCAAACAAGTGTCAACAGGTTACATTATCTATATCTATCTATAATAAAAAAACGTAGAAACAGACTTTTATGTTATGTTTTGACTATGAGGTATCGACTCCAATACTGGTAAAGTGCGCGTCGGACACTTACCGACGCGGCGACGGTACCATACTTTGGAAGAGAACATTTTCTTTACTATTTTTATTTATTGGTAATGCACTAGGTACGTACGCATTACCAAAAAAATTAGTTTAGACATAGTTCATTTTTTATATATCAATAAGCAATTGGGGTTCAAACATTTTTCTATGGAGGCTGGCCTATCCACATTTTTGTTTTCAAAGTTTCCCTCTGGATAGAAGTAGTTTACGAGTATATGGGTAGAGGATACATACAAAAAAAATGTCAAGTAAGTATAATGGTACCCTAAAGTGTCATGTTCCTAACATTTTTGGAGGTGAAAATCGCTGCATTATAAGAACAATAAACTAAAATTATTAAAGATGGAGTTGGTAATTAAGTACCCATCTTTATTTTACAAAAGAGAGCCGTCAGAGCCTTTTACAATGTACGTCGCCGCGAATCTCGGAACTATTTGAAAAGCTTAATATTATGACGGTTCCGTACCTTCCCAATTCATTTATGAAAATAATATTAAACTCTACATCATTTTAATTAAATAAGTGTTTGCCATAATTTTAATACAGAAATAAATCTAAATAATTGGCTCGGTGTGCTGTGCTGGCGTTGCCGCTGCGGCTGCGGAAAGCGGCGAAAGTGTAACAACCTTATTGGTAATTAAATTTTCGAGCCGTTTGGAGTTGAAACCCTCGGGCCGTGGGGTCCGAGTGCTCATGCTCTCTACAAGGAAATCTCCAAACAGCTGGTTGACACTTCCCGTGACCCAAGGGCTGGGTTTTACCTTGGCCAGAGGCTGAGCATTGCTATACAACGTGGTAATGCCGCCAGTCTCTTGGGTACATTACCAGCCGACAGCGATGCGGACAAGACGGATAAGACTAGGTACATGTTATGTTCATATAAAAATAAACAGAAGTAATAATGTTAGTAGGAATTTATGTGAAATAATATTTTAATGAAACTCAAAAACTAAATTTCAATATGTGAGCTAGTGACCAACTTTGGAAACAAAATAAAATGACTGCTTAGAAAGCGATCTTCTAGTTTGGAGCTTCTCATCCGTTTCTGCAGGCGCCGGACACCAGGGGTATGACAGCTTGCACTTACAATTGTTTCAGTTTTTAGTTGCAACTAAATTATGCAATCTAATTATTAGTTTACGTACATTGTTTGGTTTTTAAACTTGATACTTGTCCAAGGCGCAATACTTCTCACTTCAGGAACCCTAAAAGAGCGAACATTATTCGGTCCCTATCATCTTCTGCTTCCGCAAATATTAGATTTTTACTATTTTCAGAACGAACAAAACTGGGTACATAGTGAGTGCGAACTAAACTGGAAACATGAGTGGCACTCATGTTTCTCGGCGCCGCCGTCGACTTCCGTGGGTACAATGCCATAGATAGAACATGATCAATATACAGCTTCTCAGCACATGAGTCATTACTACGCCGAACAACATCTGAGGGGCAATTCTCGTAATTTTAAGAAACGTTCACATCAGTCGGATCTCAGTCTCAATCTGTCAAAAATACCTCGAGTTCTCTACATTTTGGAGAAGTTTTTGACATTTCGTTATCGCCGAGATGACACTGCGACTAGATTATGAACGTTTTTAATTACGAGAATTGGGCATCAGGAATGCTACACCATAGTGCTCAAATCTACGGTGTAGGACATCATGAGAACTTTGCTAAAGAACATGATTCGTTTTCGTTGAACATGATTAATGCTACGTCGTAGCATGTGAGTGCTATGCCGTGGATTATTATGGGTACACCGTGCAATATAATTCCGTAGAGAATAATGTGTGTGACGTCATATTATACGTCTTTAGGACATTATGATTACTACGCCATAGCAAAGACCAGTGCTACGTCGTAGCACATGATGAGTGCTACGCCGTAGCTCATGATGAGTACTATGATGCAGCAGATGATGACTGCTACACCACGCGCTACGAAATAGCAAATTTTAACGTCCAACTAATTACTTTGCTATCAGAATTTTAGCAATATTGTTGCGTTACTCTGAGTTCGTTGAATAAGCACCGATTGTGTGCAGTGAATGCACGTACTACGTTCTTGCTGATTTGAAAGTGGAAAGAAAAAACCGATAGTGGCTGCTCCTAACACCGTGATTGCTCGCTACTAATAGCTACTGAGCTCTGTTTGCTTCCATAGCACCGGCGTCAGATGTTGGTGATAGATACGATCAATGCGCGCAGGCCGTAGGTGCAAGACCTCATTGCGACACTCAACGACAAAGAAATAACTTTTGTGCATGCTCATTATAAAGGGTATACTAATGTCATTGATAGCGACGTGCTACCGGAAGCTGAAGTTATTGATGGCATAGAAGAGCAGCGGTCGCTGGTAGCGCTCGACGTCACATGGCGGCACAATGCGGCGCTCGTTCACACCACGAGATAAAGCTGCTGCTGGTAATCTGGAGTGTCATAACACGACGCGAGGGTCGTTTATCGGCGGCTAACTCCGGATGCGCCCCCGCCTCGTACCCCGCCTCGTACCCCGCCCCGCACCCCGCACACATCGCGGCTCTTATCACCAACGTCGGGGTACGTAGTGCCGACAATAGTTGGGTCTAAGATATGAGCGCAGTGTTGCCAGCTAAGTATCCGCTGTGAGCGCGCTGAACTCTGCCCCCCTCCCGGACCCACTATACACTGTAAAGCTCGCTAACGTCAAGTTAGATGCGCAGGACTTTTCAGCAGATAATCAACAGTTCGGCTCCTTGACTTGAATTACTGTTTTTTTTTACTGATTGTTCTGCTTGACAACGATCTCGCCCGATGGAGGCCATGGATGAGGACTATAAGACGCCTGGTCACTCTTGCTTTGAAGGCTTAATAATTATTGCCTCATTTGAGCAGCTGCAATTGAAAGCTGTTTGATGTTTCGCTGTTTGTAAAACTGACCTCGAAAGATATTATGGGCACGATACAAGCTAGCTACGGAGGGCCAGCTTGTTGTTGCTAGGGCGGAGCTGACAAGCTCAGCCTTAGAAACTAACAATTTATATATGAGTGAAGGAATGAGGGTCTTTATTAATTAGGTCATCACCGTGATCGCTTAATGTGACATGCGGACTGCTGCGATGGTTTTACGTTCGAGTTTCTGTTGCGATGTGATAGCTGCGGGTGACTGACGTCGGTACTCTGGCCATCAGAAGCACTGCATGTATAGACTAAAGTGATTGATTCGTTTTTGTTCGTTTGTAAGGTTCCGTAGGCGAGTGGCAAAAACGGAACCCCCTATATATTCGTGATGTACGACAGTTCGTGTGGGCGCCACTACTAGAAGACGGTTATGGTACTATATCGATGAAATGAGAGAGAGGATGTGTTCAGCGCAACGCTAAACAAAAGTGTAGTGAAATTACGAAAAAAGTAATAAAGGGTGTCTCCATACAAATATGAAACTGGAGCATGAACAATATTTAATGCCCATTAGCATGCATAGTGATCAAAAAGATGATAATGTTTCTAAGGGACTTTTATTATTTTACTCAGTCAAAATCAATCTGCCTGCGTTTTTCTGACTAAGTTGAGGTCGCCTTCCAGTCTAACCGGATGCAGTTAAATAACAAAATTTATCATGAAACTACTGCCTATTCCACAACCCAGTAACCGGGTGACATGATACCCGTTCCCTTGGGCCCTTGGTACCCACTCAGTAACCAACCGCAGCAAGCGTAACTTAATCTGCGATCGACCCGTGCGGGTGTCATTATTTAGTAACAAGCCCCTCTTTATTTTAGTCAGTAAATTGTGATATCTGGGATATTTTCTTTTAAATACCATGTAATTCATTTTATTTTTAGGGTCAATAAAATCATTACTGTACATGTGTACATATTCATCCCAGTTTCGAAACTACTATGCGTGCTTCGACACGCAGTTTTCTTGTTAAACATCACTACATTATGTATTATAAAACAAAGTACCCACCGCGTCTGTCTGTCTGTTCGCGATAAACTCAAAAAATACTGAACCGATTTTCATGCGGTTTTCACCAATAAGAGTGGTTCATGAGGAAGGTTATAAGGTGTATAATTTTTTCAGGTTTCGTATAAGTTCGTTAATGCAGGCGAAGCCGCTGGCAAAACCTAGTAAAAACAAAGCGCGTTTGATTACCAACGCCAGGATCAGCACCGCAAGGCTCATCGTGCAATAATTAATAAGAAAATCCACTATTTATTCAATGGCCCATAAGAGTTTCTAAAACTACTGGGATATGTCTATGCCACAGTCTTTTTATAATTTTTTTAACAAAATGAAAATCTGGAACGAATTTTGTCGAACATAATGTTTGCCATTATGCTTAGTTTTTTCTGAACTATAAATAATATCACAATATCTAATCGCTGATCATACGCGGGGATGTTCCGGAAAGCCTTTGGCGATAGACTTAATAAATCGGCATATAGGTACCACTACGGACCAGCTTGTAATGTCCAATGAACTCAAAGCACTGTTCTTTCGATCGACTTAAATCAATTGTTGGTAGCACCTAGCACAGCACTCTTCGTGCAAAAAAAGCTAGCGTTTTGATATTGTGATCAAATAATAATCGTTTAATAATAAAAGGGTGGTGGTTAATGGTCATCAGTCTTTCTCTGTTAATATTACTTCCGGAGTTCCACAGGGCTCTATTCCGTGACAGCTTTTATTCATTATTTATGTCAACGATATTAAGAAACGCTTTAAAAAGTCCAAATTCTTGATGTACACTGATGACTTGAAGGCGTTTCAAGCGATACGTACTATTGACGACTGCCAGTCATTTCAGGAGGACCTTGACAGACTAACTGCCTGCTGTATTGCCAATAAGCTGCATCTTGGTATCTCCAAGTGTAATTATATACACTTTACTAAAAATAACTTCATTTTAAATTACAATTACAACCTTAATTGTATCCCCTTAAATAATATACCTATAGTGAAAGACCTAGGTGTTCTCTTTGATGGCAAACTTTCCGTGAACCAGCATATCGAAGCCATAGTCAATACTGCTTTTAAAATGTATGGATTTGTAATGAGATCTTCAACAGAATTTAAGCGTACCTCAACCTATCTTTACCTGTATAAGACGCTCATACAGTCTCAATTAGAATATGCAGTCCCTATTTGGAACCCCTTCTACCAAAAATACGTACTTGGAATAGAAAGGGTCCATCGCAAGTACCTCCGTGCTATGTACTACGTCTATGGGACTAAGACTTATCTGGCAAACTCCCAACTTCTTGATAAGTACAAGCTTATCAGCTTGGAAAACCGGCGCAAATACCTGGAGGCCAACGTGCTTCATGATATTGTTCACAATCACTTTGATGCCATTGATCTGACGAGTAAGCTGTGTTATTCTATCCCCCGAACAGTTCGTGTGCGTCAGGTTCGTGCACGTACTCTGTTCGCGCTAAATTCTTGTCGTGTGTATTCGTTTTCCTATTCATAGAATGTTGGGATTTTATAATTCTAATTTCAATGATATTGATATATTTGCATGCTCGAAAAATAAATTTAAAACTAAGATTAAAGAGGGTGTATTCAATAATGCACTCTGCAAATTCTGAAATCGGCATTTGTTATTTTGTTTTGATTGATTACGTAATTTGCCAGTTTCGTAACGTCTATTTATTGTCTTTGGTCACTAGCCCTGACATCAACACAAGTAATGGACAAAATTGTAAACTTTTTATACGTGAATACGGGGCTTTTGGCTTTTGTATTGGGTGCATTTTATGTTTAATTTTTTATTTTATTTTTATAATGTGCGTTTTGTTTGTGCAGAATAAACAATTTTTCTTTCTTTCTTTCTTTCTTTCTAGATTATAAATGTTTTATCCTAACTGTAACCTTAGTTAAAGTTATTATTTAATTATTGCATAATTTTAACTTACTGAAATTGTTTTTGATCTAATTTATTTTGTAGCTATAGCTAGCTTCATAGTTACTTTTTTATTTATTTCAAGATAATTGAGACCTTTGGTATTGCTCGTCTGCACAGACTACATAGAGATACTACGTATCTCGTCTGGTGGCTACCACTGATCTCTAAATTTGTCTTATCTGCGGATAATGCAGTGGACTGCAACATTATTACTTAAATTTTGTTAACCTTCATGTATTAAATATATGTTGTAGTTGTTTATTATCCCTTAATAAATAAAATAAAATAATTGTAAATAAAATAAAATAATTGACAAAGTAACTGAACAATTAATATAGAGCACAGTTGCTTATTTGCCAGAACTAGGTTGAACCTGTTCTTCAGGCTAGGAAGTGCATAAATACATAATGTAATCAAAGACTATAAAGTAAAAATTAAATTTAAAAAATCAACATTTATTCTTATTTTACAATCTCTGCTGTTATAACATTTTTAAAACTGTTAGTAAAATATAGGTGTGTTTTTTTTTTGTTATTTACATTTCAGAGTAGGTAATGTAGTAAACAAAATATGACCGACAGCTCGGTTACATGTACAACACAACACAAGAAGACAGTAAACTATTTATTTATAAACGTTGCTTAAAGTTATGAGACGGGTAAACGTCAAAAAATGGATGTTTAAGCAGACGAAGAGTTAATCATTACTTTACTTTAAGCAACGTTTATAAATAAAGTAAGGGGTTAGCGTGTATCTCGGGGTTGGGGGTTGGATGTGTGTGTGAGAAATTTTCCTTGAATACATTTGACATGGATCATGTTCAGCTTAATTCATAAAATTATATGTCGGTGTTATAAATTAAGGGTAAAAAAAATCTGCAAAACTGAAAAAAGGCTATTTCACTCTTGCTCGCAACATTTTCTATTGCATCCAGCTAATAAAAGTGGATATTCTTTTTTCAGATCATGTTCCGCCATCATCACAGCACCACCATGCTGGCGTTACGCCGCCACCACCCCGCTTTGTATCAGTAAGTAATACAAGGCGAAGGTAAGAACGATGGCTGGCAGTGGGTCATTTTGCGCGACTTCCGGGAGTGTCGCGACAAGATCGCGGGCTCGCCCCCCCCCTTCTGAAAGGTGGGGGGACAAGGAGGAGGGGAGGGGGTGTACGACCCGGCCCTGACCTAAATACGACTCAGCGCGTGCGTTACGTAGACGGCGCTGCGTGCCGCGTCACGCGTGCAGGCAGCAGCATCTCGAACACGTCACGCAAGCGGCTCCCATCACTGAGTTCCGAGAACGATCATGTTTTATCATAGCAGAGTTATACACTAGTCGACAATTACCGACTAGTGTATAACGGCCTGATGTGTAATATAAAAAAATTGAATTGCAGGCATACCGAACTTTCCGTCGCGTATTTTCCGTGGATATTTCACTAGACAAAGATATGTTCTAATAACGACTAAACCGTGCATTTGAAATGATTCAAAACTCGGCAACATTGGAATGAATAATCTGAGGAGGATTTCTGACTTCATTCAACTCGATGTCGTTAAAATGACGGGGAATTTGAATAATGGAGTAACGTTTGTTAGGACGGGACGGTTAGATTGTCATGTGTGTAGCTGTGTGCGGCGAGTGGCCTCGGGGCTGTTGTGATTCATTGAAGACATCACACGTGTCGGCGGAACACCCGGGAGCCGATAGCGTGCGTTGTCGTGTAAATCCTCGACTTACAGCGTACGATTTATTACCGCCGCCACCCCAGTAGATGTACCCGATCTCGGCCCCGCCGCTTGCACACTGAGTAGGTACAACATTTGATATTCTTGTCACATCGCACCTCCCGATTCAGACAATCTAACGTTGTTATTTACTGCCTCCTCAAATCCTTCAGTAATTACTGCTATAAAGCCGAGCTGTTTTGTTGTGACTACCTCGCTGGACTATATTTATGTAATGTCGGCGCTGGCATATAAGTCGCACAGTTTCACAATGGGTTAGGCACATACTACTGAAAACTATAAGAAATTAGACCAATTAAAAAAGAGGAGTAAGAAAGTAGTATCTGATTTAAATATAGCCACCATGCTCTGGAAATTAACAGCAGTTATTAAACACCACAGTAGGCCTTCAAAATACGAGTGCAAAGATGAATGTTGGTGCTAGGCTTGGCGGGATAATAATTAAGCCATTTAGAAGTAAGATTGACTGCGATAGTATTAATACATCCTATACTTGTGAATTGTTGTATAAAGATACAAAAGGGCTCGCGGCGGGCTGGCGCGGGACGGCGGGACGGAAGCGAGCTCGCGACCTGTCGCCGCCGGAACGGACTCAATTCGCACGGAACGCTTCCGATGTCGCAACAATTATTCATTGTGAGCAGCATTACTGCCCAGCGCGCATCCACGACAAACTACTGTATTGTACACCTGTGAAAGCATTCTGAAGGCCGCACTCAAACTGATCGTAATCTATTTACTTTTCTCTGCAACAGACGACGTCACCAATGTCCACTTCTATCGGAGTAAAGGAACATAACTTGATGACCCGAATTAGCAAAGAAGTGCAATGAAGACAAGAAACGAATGTCGCAAGACGCCTCGCTGGTCGCCGCACGTTCATTAGACACTACTGTGGAAATATAAATTATCATAATCATAATACTAACTATGTGTTACGGTTAAATGCCAAAATATAGCCGGCTACAATGGAATAAAAGCGGTTGCTGACAGCAGATGGTCACAAAATTGGTGCAGAGAAGTCACTTTAAAAGTTGTTAATGGAACTTTCATTGGCGATTAGTACCTCCTACATATTATAGCTGCTAAAAAACTTTTTAACTCGAAATTATTAAATTGTACACAGTGAATGTTCAGATCGTACGGCAGCGCACCGCACCGCACCGCACGCTGCTCCATTAGCGGAGACACATTTTCATTATACTACTTCACTTTTCGTATAACGACAGTTTTGCCTTTGACGTGAATTAATTTCAGCATATTTTATTACGACAGCTATCAATCTTCGATTCGATTATGTTCAGATCTAAAACTTTTCAAACAAACAATTCGAGCAAGTGATGGACGCTTAATTAACAAGTGGATCGGTTAATTAAATATTTCACATGAATTAAATTGTATTTTTTTAATTCAGAGCATTTATTTCAAATTGGCACTTAAAAGGCACTTTTGAACGTCAACATTTACATTAAAATAGAATTGATTCTAGTCGCCTCTTCCAAAATGTAGTTTCGTATGGAGAAGAATGGGCAAGAAACTCCACCGTTACTCTTTTAAAATGTTTTAAGTACAATATTTAACATACATTCATTATATAATTATGTATGAAAACGCACCCAGAATAAAATTACTATACCAAAATAGGTAAAAGAAATGAAATTGAAGCAATACAGATAAATTAATTTTATGATAGATACATGGTGCTCACATTTATGTATTTACGATTTTCCTACAATATTAACAAGTAATAAGTCAGTCACGAAGTGTAAATCAATGTCATAAATATAATTAATTATATAATACAATTAGCAGCCAGTTTGATTTTGTCTAGACTAGTTGGTCCTATGGACCAGGACCAGCATAATTCCAAGCATTCTTATCTTGGATATAATTCCCTTATTTTGTAATTATGCTTGTTTACAAAGTGTACTTTTAATATGAATTTTAAATTTCAATATATCACAAGGTATTTTGTTATAACATTTAACACAGTATCCCATTAAAGATGTATGTACTTTAGCCAATCTGAAAATTGGTTGAACTATTTTGTCTTTGTTTCTAGTATTAAAATGTTGTCTATTACTTATTTTATTAAAAATATGTATATGTTTTCTTACATACATGATATTTTCATAAATGAATCGGCAAGGTACCGTCATAATATTAATCCTTTTAAACAGTTCCCTGAGGGATTTGCGGCGACGTAGATTATAAATGGCTCTGACAGCTCTCTTTTGCAAAATAAAGATGAATTCAATTTCAGCAGCCCGACCCCACAGTAAAACACCATGCGACATAATGCTGTGGAAGTAGCTAAAATAGTCAAAACGCGCGGTTTCTACATCTGTTAACTGTCTGATCTTTCTAACAGCTATTGATAGCCAATATTGCTGCCGTGTTGACCTCTCGGTTGAGTCTCGACTTATATTGACTAAGTTTAACTCCAACTCCATGACGACGTCGCGTGCACAGTTTCTTCGACAAAATCAAGATGATGAAACAATGCAGAGCTCAAATTCAAGAGGATATTGTGTGGATTGGCCCTCGACGCACGAGTGCCACCTTCGAGTGTCATCGAGTCCCATCGGACGTCCCCCCGCGCGTCTCACGGCCCTTGCGCCGCACGTCCTCACTCAAACATCAACGAGATATGTACTCAGGTGTGGTTTCACGACTTTCACCCACATTTGTGTTTTACAGTCACATCTCCAATGATGCACTAAACTATGGCAAGAAAAATTATATTGTCAGTTGTGGTTGTTTCTTTCATAAGTACATACCCATATAATCATTGCCATTATTCAAGTTATAACAATATCGCAGCGGCAAAGTTGTGATGCGAGGAGGCACACCGCCCTCACTTAATTATTTTGCGCGCGGCGCCGGATATCGGCAACGTGCGCGCAATAAAGAGCGGATCACTGACATATTACCTCCAGACGTCACACATCGCGTCCATACGAGCGCTCGACTTGTGTGCGATAACGTTGCTACGTGGTACTTGATCGCGTATTAAGTCTTAAGACTACCAGTAGTATTTTTATTTATAGGTACCTCGTCTTCTAGGTTGTCGAATGTAATTTTTTACATATTATTTTAATTATTTATATTTCTCCTATACCGGCTTATAATATATTATTCTAGCCTTAACATCATTTTTGCAGATACCTCTAACCAAGTTAAGTAGGTGGTATATGGAAGGTTGTATATGAATCCTAATCCCTTTAATGTATTAAGTCACGCTGCAATTTCTAATCCGCGCGTCAAGGGTCCTTCAGTGTTCACTAGTCACTGCGGCGATGGCGTTCTTCGATGTCCTGAAGCATTCACTCACCGGCTGAGTGTTAGTGGGTACCAGAGTGGTGCTCGGCCGACCCGACAGAGCCGACAGACGATTGAGAATGATGACGACACAATGATGATGGGTTTGTTACATTCCCGGTGGATAGATCACACTAGCGTGCTAGGATTAACTAAAGAGGTACGGAACTGTAATATTAATGAAAAGAGATTATATAAAATGTTATATTTTAAAGACGACATTATTACACTAAGGCTTGCTATTTATAGCAGTTGTATAGTGCGAACGTGTCCATATAAAATGTATGGCGATGCTATACAGTGGCTAAGTAAAAACAGTCGTACGAGTCGATGAATCAGTTGCGCTCGCCGCTATTCATGTGTAATGACCAGAACTGCCCAGACAGGGCGCACGTCAGGTCTCCCCAAGCACTGTCTGGAACAAGATGCAGCGCACGCCCTTCACGTGCCCTTCCCCCACCCCGACCTATTTTCTCTACATATTTTAAATAAAAATCAATGATCCGGGTCCATGGATACGTTCTGTTAGGGTTGATATTTTTATTAGCCGTAGGAGCGCGTTTCGTCACTGACATCAAGATACACCGTGTCATTTTTAGGGTTCCGTACCCAAAGGCTGCCAACGGGACCCGATATCTAAGGCTCAGCTGTCCGTCTTTCACAGCTGTATCTTTTGAAAGATAGATGGTAGACACATGAAATTTTCAGTGTTTACGCTGAAAATTTGTTTTCTACTACTTATGGCAAATATAACAAGAAATAATAAAAATAAAATTATCAGATATTTTATAGCACATAAATCTACATGGGCACTTACGAAATGTCAGAAACTAGCAGTACGATGGGTGCTTCAAAATAATTAAAAATAATCTGCCAGTACTTGAACATCAGTATTAACGTTAAGTCATGCGACGTCGCTTGCTTTCATTCAGGTTTATTGGTTTATTTAGCACTTTAAGCACACAAATGTACAGAGGTGGACTTAATGCCACAGGTATTTTCTACGAAATAACCTTTGGGTGGTTTATGGTATAGGGCGTTGTCTCTTCACTTGATACAATCCTCACGCGGGGACAAGCTCTGCTGAGCTGAGAACCTGCCGGCAGCGGGAAGTATAAAAAAGAAGGAGGTTGTCAATTCGACATGTTTATATATTGTTAGATGACAACACTGGACACTCCCCTCCAGCGCGGCCACGTGTATAAAAGGAGGAAGCCTGCGTGGACTCGTCCCCCCCCCCGTCCCATATCTTTGTTCGGTAAGCCCATCCCTTGGGAGAAGCGAGCCAAATACCTTGGTGTGACCATGGATCAGCATCTCTCCTTCGCAGAGCACATAAAGAAGGCGCGCTCACGCGCCGCCTTCGCTCTCGGCAGGTTACATTCTGTTCTAAATGCACGTAGCAAGTTGTCACTAAAGTGCAAGTTGCGGATTTACACGGCGTGTATAAGGCCCATCATGACGTATGCGTGTGTAATCTTTGCACACGCGAACCCCCGATTCATCCATAGGATGCAGACCCTACAGAACCGATTCCTCCGGCAAGCCACAGGCGCCCCTTGGTTCGTTCGGAACGAGATCCTCCATCTCGATCTGAAAATCCCCACGGTCAGTCAGTTCATGAAACGCAACTCGAAGCGTTTCTTCGATAAAGCCGAAATTTACCGCAATCCTTTGATTGTGAAGGCCGCCACTTATGTCCCCAGTAGGATTAGCTCTGTCCGACGGCCGAGACATGTCCTCTCCGACCCAGACGACCACATTACTCTCCTTCAGGAAAGCAATAGGGCCACCAGTACAGTTCGCACACACCGATCAAAATCGTCCTTCCGACCTCGCCGCCGAGGTCCTCGCGCCCCGCGAAGACCCCTAGTAGTATCGGCGCCTAACGTCGAGACCCCCGACCGACCCTTGCTCGTTGAAGCGCCAGCCCGCGCCGCAGCTCAGCCAGTAGCTTTAAATTCCCCACCTAATAATAATAATGCCAATTTTTCGATCCAGCCTATCCCCAATAGAGATAGCTGTCTCCTTATCAGTGACGCCCTGAGCCGAGGTCCGTACCCCACAGGGGGTGCCCTCAGCGTGCAGTCGCTTAGCTTGTAAATTTTAGTTTGTAAGTCCTGGCTGGAGGCGTTAAGTGTAAAATCTTAATGGCAGCCCCAGGAATGACCGGTTGAGCAGTCACGGCCTCTCAAGGCCAACTGCGAGATGCCCTACAAAAAAAAAAAAATGGACTCGTCCATTTTTACCTGCGGTCTTAGACCTATTAACATTGTTCCTCTGCCCATTTTGTGTCTGATTTAATTTCATTATTTTATTTGTCGTGTAACTTTTCCAGTTGATTATTAAAATTATTTTTTTGTTGTTTTTAATGTTTTATTTATAAGAATATCTTTTTTTATTTTTTATGTATGTTCGGGCATAACTCCGCCATAGATAGACGGATTTGCAAAATGCTTTTTTTCTTAGAAAGGGGTTTTTCCGAAATTCGGTCCGATGCCTGCCAGGGGTGCGGGTTGTTCGAAAGAGATACCGCGGCCCCTGGCACCCAGGCAACTGAGGCACGGGTGGGTTTTAGTCAGTAAAAGTCTGACACGCCCTCCTGCTCCACCCAGAGCGGGAGAAGTTATTTGATGATTTCCCACCCAAAAAAAAAAAACCGCAAGGATGATGAAATTTCGAATTGGTGTGTACTATAACTAAAAAGTTAAAAATAAAATCTTAAAAAAAAAAACTGAGTTCCGGAAAAACTACAAAGTGAAAAATATCTTTAATTTCGGAAGGCGGTAACAAAAAATTAAAATAAATATCCAAAGTCACAGACTTCCGAAATTAAAGTAATTTTCCACTTTGTAGTGTTTTTCCGGAAGTCGGTTGTTTTTTTTTTTTTTTATTATAATTTTTGTACGACTGAGTGTTAAGTTCAGTATGTGATCTTCCTGTTCGAGTCACAATAAATACTTTTTCTTTCTTTCTCTCTTTCAGCGCGGCAAACGAGAGAACGAAGATTACAAGTAACGAGAAACAAAAATCATAGAAAAGACAAACATCGGAGGTACCTTTCACGAACCTTGGAGGGGAGGAGATCCTAGGTTAGATCCGAGGGGATTCGTGTTTGGTATTTTTTTAAGAAAACATTTTCACCATCATCTCAGAAGGTGGACTACCTGACCGAGTGGCGTCCTAGGACTGGACGACGAAGTGTCAGTCGCCAGCGCGGGTGGCGAGACGGGCGGACCACATTGTCGCCATCGCGGACTTGAATTAGGCTGGCACAGGACCTTGGGTGATTGACATAAAAAAGGTTTATGCCCAACAGTGGGTGAGGTCGGGCAGTTGATGAACTCATATCAGTGCCTGCGCACGAGTGCCGCAGTCGACGTGTGACCGGGTGAACGAGATCATGATGATGCCTACAGCACGTCTGTTATCGCTCCTTTGCTCTACTGTTGATATAATAAATTAAGCAGGATTATGTTCTCTACGTTTTGTATTTTATATTTAGTCTGCGGCGCTCATTGTAACGAGTACAGGCGAAATGAGAAATTTCACGCTTTAATAACGCCGTGCGCGCTCCGCTGTTTTACATCTCTTCATAAACAGAACAAGAGCGCGCTTTACGCGAGTGGGCAGATGGACAGACGGACGGATGGCGACCGACGTTCAGGAGAACCAGTTAAAGTTTAAGAAGCGCGGACGTTGATCGCAGGCATCGCAGCTCGCCGACCCGCGTCTCCTGTATTATTAAAGCTGCTTAAGAGTAAGACCTGCGGCTTTCACTTACCGCCTTCTGTTTTATTTATTCACCGCAAACTCGGGGCTCGCTTATATATTAATGCGGCGCGGGCCGCTCTGTGAGATATTGTAATCATCGCCGATGCGGAGCGGTGCCTCCGTGCCTCCTTGCCGCCGCGACCAATAGCTACTCGTTCACTAAGTACCTACTTAGCTCATATAATGGCATCAGAAACTGTGTCTTCAAATTTCATGAAGCATGCAGCGAGAGCTAGCCGACACTGTAAACGAATCAAGTTTTAATTCGAGTCCTCTTTTAATTACAAACACGTTCCAGTAGCGGAACTTGTTCGCAATGTTACAACAACTTTGCGTGAAACTGTGCGCGGAGCAAGTTTTTTCGAACTACATATAATATTTACGCTAAACTAGCCAAGTTTCAGAACTTTGGGCTGTAACGGAGCAGTAAGTGCGGGTTGGGTGGGATAGCAGGAGGCAAACGACCAACTCGACTCGACAGTCACTCGTAAACATTTTGATCAGCAGTACGCGAGCTGAACTTTTCCGACCCAAGTGCCCCAAGCAGAGGGAAGTACCCGCGTGTCAGGAGCAACGTGGACGACACTCCTCAAGTTTTGTACAGAACTGTACCTTACTTTACTTCAAAAGCAAATGATAATGAAATCAATTGATCTTTCTGGAGGAGCTGTCGCGACATATTATGTACTGTTTGGGGAGTGTTGAAGAGGTATTTTGTCTTTTTTTGATTTGATGTGAAACGGGGAAATTTTGTTTATATATATAGTTTCAGAAGTAAACATATTCATTGGATACCTTTTAAACTGATTCGTCTTCTTTAAGATAATGGTCTTTGTTTTTTACTATTTGTACTATTCAAATTGGGCAACGGAAAATTCCCATCTTTTCATGACACGGTTTTATTAATCTTAAGGAGCATTCCGATTGATATTGCAATAAACTGCATTAACTTCTTTTTTCCTCTCATAATATTTCTAATCTGCATCCTCTTCAAAAGTATTTGGTAACTATATTGGCTTCTTTTACCAACTTATAATTAATAACTAAGATGGCGGTTATGAATTAAGTGTCATGTCATGAGTGTCATTTCCGTGGTTTTGGAGAGCAATAGAATAGATAGATGTTTATTTCCCTGGTTCATATATTACATTATGTCCACAGGTCGGTAGTGTACTCGGCCTGTGGGTGTGTCAGCTACTTACAGTCTACCTATGTTTGTCTGAAAGAGATCTATATAAGTGTCGTGTAGTGTGTGCTGTGAGCTTGTTAGTGTGTACAGAATAAATTTATACAAATTTATTATGATGTTCTATATTGCCCTATCCTATTTACAGCTAATTACAATTTATGGGGACGTGGAGCGGTCGTTCGCTTGCTGAGCAGCCGACTCCTGTCTTTTTTTTGTACATAGTCGATTTCACCTAGTCTAGTATTAGTTAGGAGGGGGTTGTGCTGTCCGTATCCGAGGTAGGCGTCACCAGGGGTCTCTAGATCCTCGATGTGCATTTCGCGGAGTCGACGTAGCATGTCCTCCTTTAGGTCTTGAGCACGGAGGTGCCATGGATCCCAATCGAGCATATCCCAGAGTAGTGAGGTTTCTAGGCGTCGTGGGAATTGTCCGCTGGTCTTGAGAGCCATTCGATATTGGCGTTCAATTTTTAATAGGTTGCTCTTACTGAAACGTGAGAGTAGTTGTACCACGCCATAATCCAATATAGGAAGTAGGCAGGCCTGAATGACAACAAGTTTCACAGTCATATCTGTCTTGGCGTGCCAGCCTATGATAGGGGCTAGCTTTTGGAGAGCACTAGTCACAGAATCACAGGCGCAGATGACAAAAATGAAGTGGTCGTTTTTGGAGGCGCATTTTTGGCACCAGCAGTGTAACCACGAAAATTATAATTATAACTTACCTGACGAGTAATGAATGCTTGATGACGTCGTTTCGTGGAAACGAAGTAGATAGTTCCCGCAATTATAAAATTAAGTACTCAAACAAATGTATTTTTTTAAATGTAGATGGTACATTACAAAGTTGATTCCGTCTATAACTGCGGCATTCATGATTTCAAACGGTAAAAAGATGAACATTTTAAACAACAAAAAATATCGCACGTCATATTTTAGTTTCACTCATTTATAGATTCTTATAAACTAAATCGTGCCCTGAAACGGGAAACGATAATGGTCCATCGAGTTCACGCGATTGACGAGGTGAGTTGTGCTGGCGTGTGAGTCGATGAGGCGTGTGTCGGCGCGACGCGTCCGGGCCGTACCCATCAATATGTTTAGAGAGCGTCATTAGTCGGGTGGCCGGTAATTGCCGTGCGGTGTTGGGCCCTCGTGGCGAGCCACTCGATCACGGAGGCCCGCGCTTGGCGTCACCTTGCGGATAGGCGCAGTGGATCCATTGAATACAGCTCACGAACAAACTGATAATTGTATGACTAAAACAATAGACAAAATAATAATAAAAAGAACCAAACCTACCGCTACTTCAAAAACTTAAGGCTTAAGCTAAGCACCTTCTGGCCGAATTCACACTAACTGGAATGGATCAAAATTATATTTCTTGCATATATCATTGAAATTCCTGCTTGCGCGCACAATATAACTGTTCTGCCTATAATTCAAAGATGTATGAGGTACACGCATGGGTAGATTTAAACGAAGCGTCTTACTTGGCACATTAAAATAAAATTTTGACAATAACTCCGGGTTATCAGTTCTATTATTTAGGATTTTCAACAGGAATAAACAGTCTGCAATTTTACGTCGATCTACCAGTGGTAGCAGATGACACTTCTTACAGAGTCTAAGATAATCGGCTGACTGATATGGAATCCTTTGATGAAAGCGAAGATATTTTATAAACCATCATTGGATGTTTTCCACTCGGTCAATGTATTTATAATAACGTGGATTACATATATGAGACGCATACTCTAGCTGACTTCTTACAAAAGTGCAATACAATATTTTTAATGTTTTAGGATTAGTAAAACACTTAGAGAGACGTATTATTTTGCTTGACGCTTTTTTGACAATTACGTCAATGTGTATGTCAAAATTAACTTACTGTCTTGATAGACGCCCAAGTCACGAATAGTATTTATTGCACCTTGGTACGACCTGGCCCGCCATAGGATAGGCTAGGACCGCACGTTTTCTAGTGTACGTGATCACCGAACACTTGGATGGATTGAGATCAAGTCTATTAGCTCGACAATACTCTTCAAGTCGATACAAGTCAGCCTGAAGTGCTAGTCTATCTTCGAGCGTGGAAATAGTGGAAAAGATTTCCATGTCATCAGCAAAGCGTAATAGTTTGGATAAATGGAGGCACTGATCGATGTCGTTTACATAGACTACAAATAAAAAAAAGGACCGAGCAACGAACCCTGAGGCACTCCGCTGGGCACGTTTACCCCACTACACATATAATTATTGAGTACGACTGCTTGTGACCTGCTATCAATGTAGGAGGAGAACCACCTCAAGAGGTCACCACGGATGTCCATGTAGCTTAGCTTCTAAATCAAGGTATCGTGATCAATCCGACCAAATGCTTTGCTATAATCTGTGTAAACCAGATCGACCTGCTTAGCATTATCGATAGCATCATCCGTAATGAAAATTCCTGTGTAGGTTCTACGTTTGTAGTTTTGGTGTCAGCAGACAAAATATGAAGATAATCTGGACTGGTGCCGCGTGAACAAGCGACGTACAATTATTGTCCGTGTGAGAAACAGCTCGTCTTGAGATCAACACCACTCGCACCACATTCGCAGGCTTCAGCAGTCATTTCATATTGATTGTGAGGTTTTTCGTATGTAGCGAATGAATAAAATCCTGCGTTCCTGCACATACAACCTTATAGCACAACACTGATACACTGACTGATGAATTGATACAGTTTATTTCTGACAAGCAGTTATTTTATTTATTTATTCGGAAGAACAAACATATTATATTTTACAAATAAATAGTACATAATATGGAGTTATACAAATGTTCAACCAACAACGTTCTCCACAGATACACAAACCGACAAAGTAAAAGTTGGATAGAATAGATAAGAACATGAAATAAATAAAATACACATAGATTACAGCTGCTGATAAGGAACACATAAAGAGGTATTATTACTTAAATATACTTTCTATTTTGTTCAGTCGCATGTACATTCTGATGTGTGCTTACGTTCATGACACCGCACGACCTACACCCATCCGTACTGATGTGCACCGAGCGCTCATCTGTATAGTGAAGTAGCCGTACTGATGTGCGCCGAGCGCTCATCTGTGTAGTGGAGTAGCCCTACTGATGTGCGCCGAGCGCTCACCTGTGTAGTGGAGTCGCCGTATTTATGTGCACCGAGCGCTCATCTGTGTAGTGGAGTCGCCGTAATGATGTGCGCCGAACGCTCACCTGTGTAGTGGAGTCGCCGCACTGATGTGCGCGAGCGACCCACAAACATGCTTCCTTCCTCCCCGAGCGGACATAACATACTACGAGTAGAGTCAGAACACAATAAATATTGGAGGTAGCCGTCCGGTATCATAAATATCCGAAAGTAGTGAATTCATGTGGAAAAGGTCAACACATCGAAGAAATTATGGATTTAGTTGTAAATGGAAATGTTAATGTTAATTTATTTATTTATAACAATTGCTTGCTGCACTTACAGTGAGGACCAAAGCGCGCAACAAGCTAAAACTTCACACAAACATTTAACATAGATCTACTGCTGTTAGTTAATGAGTGAGTCGCTGCCCGTGCTGCGCATTCTCACCTATGTAGTGTAGGTGACACAACATAAAACTTCAGAGGTACAGTCAGCGTCAAAAATATCGGGACGAACAGGCTGTTCAAAATGATCTCAACAACTAAGAAAATTAAACTTTATCTCAATTGGATAAAGTTCTTGTCAGAATGACAGTTGTCGTGTACTGCGTCCATTCTGAAACATTCCTTGTGTCATTGAGTTAATATTTAATTTTCATAATTGTTTAGATCATTTTGAACAATCTGTTCGTCTCGTTATTATTGACGCTGACTTACCTGTAAATAATTTGATCTGAAAGCTATCAAAGGTTAAAAACAGAACCTACTTATGAAAATTGGCCACAAACACGTAACAGAAGCGGCATACTGTAACGAACTACTCTTATAGGATCAACTGATGGACCCTGCTTTTACCTGCCACACTGTACACTGTGCAGATGTTAGGTTCAGTTCAGTCATAAACTTATAACACTTGCTATTATGTTTTTAGCAACTATATAGTTCCAGGTACGATAGTTCTGCTAACACCGGTACACCACCCCTAATTCTTAGTGATAGTTTGGTTTTTGTAAGTCATGCGTAAGTTCAATACTTACATAGCGCGGCGGTGCCGCGCCGATAACGTACAAATTACCGCATTTTTTACGACCCCCTCGCCACGAGTGATCTCCTCCATATGACACCGTACATTACCGCTCCCCCCCTCCCGGCCCCCCGGCCCACGACCCCCGACACCGCGCACCTGCTCAGTTTTATCACAGCTCGTCCTCGAAATACGGCGATACGAACACAATGTTATACCGATGTAGTCACTTGATTTGAATAAGTATACGTATACTTAGCTCAAGTAAATCCGAGCGTCGATTGAAGCTATCAACATCACATCATTTGTAATCTAATGTATTCGTAGCGTATAAAGTTTACTTACATCGTGGGTCTGAGGTTGATCAAAGCTTAAATAAATAGATTTCTGTAATAATTAGAATTTGTCAGAAAAACAAAAGTACAATTTTAAATGTACATTCGATTATTACATAAGCAGGAATATATATACTGTATACCTGCATAAGTTACAGAGTAAAATACACTCAAGTTGAAAGCGTGAACTCCCATTATACTGAAGTTAACATTCCTCGTATTTGTTTCAAAAAGGACGTGGAGGACGCGTCCCATTAACTTTCATTGGCAACCTTATGCATATTATAACCATGTTACGTAGTTCAATCCAACGAAGCATACTTTACTCAATATTCCGTAGACTTGGTACTTTATTAGGTTTTACTGACCACGTACTCAACCGCTGAAAATATTTTGAAGAACTCTCCCGGAGCGGTAGTGTTATCAAACTTTTACGTAGTAGTAACACATAGATTGATGAACTAAACGGATATCAGACGGCTGTTATTCAATTATCGGTAAGCGATATAATATGCAGTGGCTGCTCCCACTAGGAAAGGGGTGATGGCGGGGGGGCTCATTAATTTATAAGTGACTGGACAGCGATCACAGGTGAGTGCGCGACACGGAAAGCGAATTAGAGGCGAGTGAGCAGGCGGGCCGGGCAGAACCAGGCCGGCCACCAGTTATTGAAAGGAACGTTTGTGAATTATTAAAGTGCACTTCAACTCTGTCAACAGTTGACGGGCAAGCTGAATATTATGAAGCACCCAACACTACTGGGACATAATATTGTTATAGCTTTAACGTGTGATGATCTCCGGAAGTTATAGCATATCATATTTATGATGCATTGATAATGTGAATCCGTAAGTCATGTGTTCAAATTCATCATTTAAAATGAGTGAATGAAATGTACCAATCCTAGCATGGTTTGACCACACTCATTTAATCAAATGAACCCCAAGATTTACACTACCTCTTGGAGCCTCATGCTTCATGGTGTTACAGAGGCCATTGCATATCAAGGAGTAGACCGGGGGCGCTGTAATGGTCGGGAGACGTGCCCTCAGCATAGGAAAGGATTGCTAGCCTACCGGATTTGCATCCTTGAGTAAGCATTGGACTAGTGGAGAGACGGGTGGTATTTATTTATAGGAATCTTTTCACAACGTCGCCGGCATGTTGATTCAGATCGAGCTTCTTGGGTAGGTTCAACTTTTTTCTTAGCTCTTTTCAATGCCGTTGCTTCGCTATGTTCTGTGTTATTATTTTCATTTTCGTCTTCTGAGTTGTAGCTGCTATCAGTTTCTGTATTTTTGTAGATATCGCTATCCGCATTCTAGTTTTTATTTCTGTCTCCAACCATGTCCTTCCAATACTTGATTCCCATGTCGAAGTATTTCATGTCCTGTTTTAGGTTGTCGTTCCATGTGTATCCGTGTATTGGGTATAATCCGTGTATTGGGGTTATCCGGTTGTCTGATATGTAGGAATTTGGATTTTTGTAGGTTAGCAAGGGCTAATCGATGATCCCTTGAGAACATTGCCTGAAGAGTTTCCTGGGCAGCAGCTTTTAATACCTCCGGAATGGTGTTCCAGGGTATTTCGATGTTTTTATCCCTTGGGGTGATTCCTATATTTGCTAGTTTTTTGTTATGCATTCTTGGTATTTTATTTTGGTAGAATTTCTATTGAGCGCGGCATAGTTGCATTGTTTATGGTTGAAATTCTTAGCCTCAAGTGTGGTTTAATTCGTACCTTGCCGTTTTGAGTATTGTGTTTGGTTTTTGTTTACAATTCTGTTTTGTCTTAACAGTACACAGATCATTTTATGGTCGGAGATGCAGCCAGGGGCCTGACCTTTAAACCTTTAATGAAGTGACAGAGTTTTTCTATTGCATGTGGCGTCATGATGTGATCCAATTGCGATTTTTGAGTGCCGTTCGACCATGTTATTCTGCATGATGATCTAGCTTTTGTGTTTTCAATTTGAAGTTTTTCCCTGTTAGCTATATCCAGTAATAGTTCGCCGTTATAGATGGAAACTTCATGGTGTAGGTTTTGTTGGATCAACCCTATGCGTTGGAAGTTTTGTGTGTATTATTGACCAAAATGAACATTGAAGTCGCCGAGTATTATAAGCGTACATTTTCTTGGTTTTTGTCTAATCAAGTACAATATGTCTGTGAGGGATGGCTTTCGAGGTACAACTGTTGATGTGTGAGTTGATTATGTACAGAGGAGTTGGTTTGTCTTTTCCCATGCCAACCTCAAGGGTAGCTGACATCGCATCGGTATCCTTTTTACTGTTGCCTAGTTCAATTTGGGCATCCTGGCATCCTTTTTTTAATAAAATTGCAAGACCCCGATATATGTTGCTCGCAGTTCCT
Source organism: Antitype chi (assembly GCA_947359405.1). Lineage (NCBI taxonomy): Eukaryota > Metazoa > Arthropoda > Insecta > Lepidoptera > Noctuidae > Antitype > Antitype chi. The sequence continues at coordinate 911,142 of OX375815.1, forward strand.
GAAAGGTGTTTTATGTCCCTGAATTCATCACTGTTTCCTATATACTGGCTATGTGAATGCCTCTACGTGAAAGTTCAGCGACTATTTGTTTTTTTTTGCCTGGTTTTGAGCCACCGCGGTCATTCCAAGTATCAATGCATAAGTCTGGGCAAGTTTACTTAATTGGGATAGAATTCGGATTTCTGAGTATTGTGTATCCAGTGTCGTCCGCAATTACGTCTGATAAGGATGTAAATAGTGCTGTCTGTCGTTGTTCGCACGGCGTTAATGAGTTAATCGGTTGGGGGCTGTTCGTTTGAGGCTGGGGTTTCGTGGATTTTTTAGGTTCTTGTCGTGTGTTTCACCGGTTACCTAATGGTTAAGTATGATTCGGTTTTTTAACGTTGTATTATCTGGTTTTTGCTGTATTGTTTGTCGTTGGTCCGGACCCAGCTATCATAGTGGTAATTCTGGTAGAGGATGTGCATGTTGCCGGGTATTTGATCGCCCGTAGGTGAATACTCCTGTGTATTTCCGTTTTTTTATGTGCACATGCACGTTTACGACGTAGAATTCAGACGCGGCGATGATAATATTTTCGCCACTCCAGAATGTTTCGTTAAATTGCATGGTTATGACAACAAATTTTTGACTTTTGTTCCTGGAAGGATGCTGTACCTAGTACCTGAGTACTGAGTACCAACTGCTGCTTGATTTACAATATCAGATAGTCTGTATAACGCGTAAGTTTATTTAGTTTTTTACACACCGTATCAATTTGTTAGGTATGTTAATTAAGTTTTCGTGACCAGCTATTACATAATGTTCCGTTATACAGATCACATCTACATCTATTTTCTTTTGTAATAATTTTTGAATATGTACTGTTAATAAGTCCGATTTATTGAGAAGCGCTGCTATGTTTTGATGCAAAATATGTATGCAGTGATTATAAAAGAAAAAAAAATATTCTCGTGAACTGGACTGCCATTGAGTGGAGACTCTCCAAGTTCGGCGTCAGTTGAGTGGTTTGTGCTTCCATTATCACAATATACAAATTGGTTTATCATTAGACTAAGATTTAGAAATATATTTGACATGCCGTGATAGTTAACACAACATGCCGTGATAGTTAACACAACATGCCGTGATTGTACCGTGTGGTGCCGGACGTAAAAGAATAGCACCATCCCATTTCTTCCCGTGGGTGTCGTAGAAGGTGACTAAGGGACTTACTAGAGATTGGGCAGCAGCATTCTCTATGTATTTTACCACCATACTGCGATCGCCAACCCGCTTGCCAAGCGTGGCGATTATGGCAAAACCCCCCTTTTGGGGGAGGCCTATGTCCAGCAGTAAACGTCTTTCGGCTGAAATGATGAATGATGATGATGATGATAGTTAACAGATCCACTTTTTTCATTGAGCTTCTTCAAATTTGGCTCACAGATAGATTATAACCTGGAATAACACATAGGATATTTTTATCCCGGTTGTACGTACAAGAGCGTTCGAAAATAATTCGATATATTAAAATTTTCGACCTCCGCGCAGAAGCCGCTGGCAAAAGGTAGTAATTAAATAAATAAGATCCTCGCCGAACTTCGGGATGGAATGAATCGTTATTCGTTATCAGTGGATTATTAACAATTCTCAGCGCCCCATGGCGGGACGAAGGAAGAGCTTCCTTGCCTTTCGAGATTTTTTTTATAACCGACTTGATGAGTTTTTTATCAATACTTAACTTATTATTACACTAGCTTTTGCCAGCGGCTTCGCTCGCGTGTATATCCTATGTTTAATTCAGGTTATAATCTACTAGCAGCGCTTCGCGGTTTCACCCGCGTAGTTCCCGTTCCCGTAAGAATACCGGGATAGAATATAGCCTATGTTACCCGGGGATAGTGTAGCTTTTCAACAGTGAAATAATTTTTCAAATCGGTTCAGTAGTTGCGGAGCCTATTCAATGCAAACAAACAAACAACGAAATCTTTCCTCTTTCTAATATTAATATAGATATGTTAGCCAAAGTTTTCGATGAGGCATCAATCATTCTTCGCGGTACATCTCTAAGTTTGAGACTATCTTGTCTACTTGCACTTACGGAACGTGGACCGATTCACATTAGAGGAAGTTTGCGGTGTCACGGACTGCGGAGTGGGGGGGGGATTGAGGCAGTAGCGCGAGACGCCGCGGGGAGGTCGATAAATAGTAGCGAGCAGCTAAACATACAGAGCGCCGCAAGACAACGTTGTCAAAAAAGGCACTCACACAGACAACTGCAATCTGTTCCTGAGGTCATCGTGTGAATAATAACATCCTGGAAACTATCAAAAATGTAAAGGAGCTTTACTTTACCTCTGCCTATCCCGTTGCGTGATGTTATGTTATGTGGCCACCGAAACCTTTCCCTTCATTCCGCGACGTCAAACTTAAATAAAGCACTCTAGCAACATCATACTAGTATTATTGTTGTAAATGTAAAGAGTGTTAGCACTCGATGTTTTTGTTCTCAAATTGAGTAAATACGTAAGTCAGTCCTTTCAGATAATGTATTGATATAGGCACAAGCTGAGTGGCTGAAACATGCGAGTCCTTCTTGAGTGAGTGGGCTCAGTATTTAGAATTGGCGCACAGTAGCACAAAGCCGCGCGCCGCCGTGAGCCACCCCGCGTTGTTGGAGCCGCCGGCCAGCTGGATGTGCAGAGCGCTACAATCGAGCATAGTACAAAAAATGGCACAATCAAGCCAAAGTACGTATTTGTGCAAAAGTCACAAAACTATTTTACTGGAGTTCCTGTTATGATTTAGAATTACAAAGTTAATGGCGCAGCACTCAAGGATTTGATTTGCTTATATTTAAGCGACGGAACACGGCAGCAGTAGCCTGCTAGTCCTCGCGTGAGTCTATCGCCAAACGTCGTTGATGTGCTCGCGCGTGCGATCAGTCGCCATGTTCATGTCAGCAGCACCAACGCTGTGTCGTGCAGGGCGCGGTCGACGCTCATTACTATGCGAAGCGGCTCGCGTTTTGCCCGCCGCTGCCGCTGCTGCTCGGCTTCAGCCGCAGCGACCGCAGAACATCCTAACAGTAGCGCACCCTACACCCCACGCTCCAGTCATGCCACACCGGAAATAGGGTCGAAAACTAAGCCAATACCAATAACTATAAAAACGTCTGAATATAACCAAAGTTTCTTTACACGAATAAAATGTCCATTCACAAACTCACTCACGACTTAACTCGTCTTATTGTCCTGATTTCCGGGTAATTTGGCTATGTGCCTGTGTATGTGAACCTGCGTATAAAAAGTCTGCTTCATCCGTTTGCACATTCGGCGTGCCAAAGCCTGTCACCGTATGAAAGGGGCTATAAGACATGTTCTTGCACTCCGTCGATGAGCCTACAAATACTATTTATTTATTTATTTATTAGGATCTCAAATAAAAAAAAATATAGTTTAAAAAACTAAAAAACACGCTTTAAAAACCAAACTAAAAAAGGAGAAAATAATTTAATTCAATTAAAAAGCGTGGGGTGCTTTTTGAGGTATTTTTATAATCAATTAATGTCAAGCACCCCACGCTTTTTAATTGAATTAAATTATTTTCTCCTTTTTTAGTTTGGTTTTTAAAGCGTGTTTTTTAGTTTTTTAAACTATTACTTATTTTCTATTTTTTAGTTCTGCTAACTACAAAAACGTGTTTTTTTTCTCATTTTTTTTTTAATTATTGAATTGACATCGGTCCTCGACAAGTTTACAAAGTTTCAATGAAATCTGACAGTTTAAAGTGGGTCAAAATCGCGCTCAAAGGAGTCGGTTACATAAAAACAAACAAACATACAAGTGAAGCTAATATAAAGCGTGTAATATACATGACACCTATAATATAAAGGGTATTAAGTAGCTGTACTAATTCACTCATAGAAGACCACAGTATGCACAATAAAATTAACAACTATGCTAAGAAAGATAAAACGTTACCATGAATAAGCATCAAAGAAGCATCTCGTATTGTTCGGGGAATCGGGACAATGTACTGTGTACGATTCTGCCATGCTTGTGATAAATACAGTAAGTGCCTTGGCGGCAATTTCGAGAAAAAGGCGGTTAAAGTTTTTTTTTTTACTTTTGACATTTCTCCCGAAATATAGATTAAACCTAAGTCTTCTTAATTTTTTAACGTAAAGATAGGTTTGTTTTACAATTTTTATATTTTTATTTTTATTTAGAAATAATATTGGAGCTGTAAAGCTTGAAAAAATATTTATGTTATGGAATGAACAATTAAAAAATAATGCTTTTCTTAGTATTGGCACAGTAAGTGTGTGACTTACTGTAACAATCTTTAGTTTTAAGTACATACTGCAACACTGATTACGAAATTACACAATTTGCTTAGTGTAACTTAATCACTTACTGTAGCTAAGAGCAATATGTGTAATTATGGCATCTACCATAAACCATCGGAACCATATTATAATTAATTACTTTTTCTCAATTATTTTAGATAAATGAAACAAAAGAGACCTTCTGAAATCACAGTTTAATATAAAACGTATACAGCTTTAATAATACTTTAAAATTGAAAAAATCTGTTCCATTAAGCATTTAGGAATCATATTATAAACTAACCAAAATAAACAATTCGTGTTTGTACAAACTACTTCGTACATGGATCAATCATAAATCAAATAAACTAGCACCGTTTCAAAAAATAACACCTATAAAGATTTTTCCTTAATTAAAACTCTTCATTCTTCGTACACAATAAAAAAATGAAAAAATAAATAAAATAAACACTTTGTTTCTAAAAAAATAAGTTTTCTCTTTGGATTTCTTCATTACAAAAAAAAAAAACGTTATTCTGTCGTTCTACAATGACAGAACAACTTCTTACAAAGCACTTTAAATTCTTTAACATGGCTTGTTTAGAACGATTATTAACATGTTACCATTATATAAATGATTAGGGCCTGGTTATACGAACATAATCAAATCAGTCTTACAAATCAATTAATAATATAAGTCCCTATGTAGCAGTTAATGATAAAATAGTAAAATGTGTTCTAAGTGACCAGTAAAGCGTAGACTTACAAAAACATTATCATTACAATAAGAAAGTCTTTGAGGATAACCACTTTAGTCTTTTATTACTATCCATTTTACAATAAGTTAAAAGAAGATACGTTGCCATGCATAAATAATTACTTTAGTCTTTAAAAAAAAAAATGTGAACCTAAAACTCTTCCGTTAGTAGACTTGTTGCAGAATTCGAAACCGGAATGTTAGACCAAAATTCCCTTCTATTTTCAGGCATCAGAGGTATAAGCTTCTGTATAATCTCTGCTTTACGATCTGCAGTGATTCCTCTTGGAATATTTTTAGACTTCACCTCAGGGAACTTTTGGGTCTTTACAATTTTGGCTTGTAAGAAGTCCAATGATTGAAACATCTCATTATGTCCCGTTTTATACATTAGTACGAATTTACCTCTCTCAACTTTAACTACCATTTTAATCTTAAGGTAAATCCTGTGTTCCATGTTTCTCAGTTTATACTGTGACGATAAGTCTTCAAATAAATAAAAGTCTGAAACACCCATCGATTTGACAATACATTTGCGATTATTTGCCATTTTTACCCTTTGGATATAATCATCGAAATCATACACTTTATTTTTACGTAACATCTTCTCAACCTGATGATGAAAATGGTCAGCTGACATGAAGGTATGTCCTGGCTCGAAATATCGTATCTCGATTGTATTCGTAGAAATTAAGGAACTATTATTTTACACACTTATTTTTGGTTAATATAATTATAATTTGTATTCTAATTTAGGTAGGTACCTTAAAACGGTAACGACAAACAATTTACTGACGTGATAAAATTATGAAATGTAAAACTAGTGCCAAACTTATTATATTAAGCTGTTAATAATATCATAAAATTGCCCCAGTAATTAACTGCTCAAATATTATAGCTCCGAATACAAACGCTAGGAAAGTACGTATACTTACTAGTGATTTTGGCGCCAATTTTATTCTCCGACACACGTCAGCCTCTATTGTTGCGTGGTCCTGGGTCCGCGACTGCAAATTTTCGTACTTGCCCCACCCCGCACTACCCGTCCGGACCCCAAAGGCCTTAGAATATTTGCAGTAAGTAACGTGTTTACCTTATTTGTTCCAGTGAAGTCTATGCAAAATTTTACGTTTTCCTAAACATAATTACAGTAGGTAATTTTGCTGTTATTGCGTCTACGCCTATAAATACATATTTTCATTTGCTGACTTATCATAAACACAGTAAGTTCCACTTACTGTAAATATGATAAGGTCTAGTATACAAATGTTTTATTTCCATCACTTAATACAATAACAGCAAGTGCCACTTACTGTTAATATGTTTCAGTGATACTTGGTAAAAAAAACTCATACCTTAAAAATATAAATAGCAAGATTACTTACTGTAGCAGTACCTAGGAAATGAATTTAATTTTATGAAAAAATCAACCGTATGTGCCCATACTGCATTCATAATAAGTATGCCTTGGCGCAAAATGTGACTTACTGTAAATATGCTTAAACTTATTTTGTTTTCTATGCCAGATTAATTAATTTTAAATATACAGAAATGTAGATCTCAATCTCTTCATTCCAAATATGTACTTAACTCAATATCGACAAAAATGTGACTTACTGTAATTATCATAAGCGCGGCAGGATTGTTGCTCAACCATTTTTCCGGTGTGTACCGGTTATTAGGTAGTTTAATTTGTACTTAGACGTGCAAAAGTATGGTTTCACTGAATTGCTTCCCAAGTCTGACCTCAGTCCATTATGTGCGGTCGTAATGTTCGCGCTCCCTGCGTCGCGTAAGTAGTCACCTCTTTAAGACAACGCGCAGCTCGCACTCGCACGTGGACACTGCATACCTCGGTACGACTAAGACGCTGCCATCGCGATGCCTGTTTTCGTAGCTGTGCTAACTTGTGTTTGTATTCTGAATAATTGAGTAATAACGGCCCCGACTTATGAGTCGTAGGTTGTGGTTTCGAAACCAGACAGGCACTTTGAGTAAATAATTTCATCACCACTGCTCCCGAAATGGTGTAGAAAAACCGGCATGTCCTAGAACTAAAAAAATCGAAGACATGTCATGTGTGACATATACCAACACGCATTCGGCCCAGCGCTGCACCGCCGCTCACAGAGAGGAGGCTTCTGTCCCAGCAGTGGGATCATTATAGGCTGTTGATGCTATTATGCTATACTGAATAATGACGCAGGAATGGCAACAGGTGGCTGCTTCCATGTCTAGTAACACAAGAAGCAACGTTAATCGTAGCAACCTCTTGCATAATCATAAGCTTTCCGCATCAAGTATTTAACGTCGCAAACAAAATTCAATGTATACTGCACAGAACCACGACTGAAAGAACACTATCTGTCCATATCGTCATAGTTGTGTATGAATTTAGTTTTTTATTTACGTTATAAGAATTAATATTTTAGTGACGTTTATTATTTAAAATCTTTATGTATATGACGGCGCTTCGACGTTTTGAGAGTGTCAAGAAACGTCAAAAATGACAGCAGACATTTGGACAAGCGCGGGTTGACGTTTCTTCACTCTGACGCAACTCCGGACTCTTTTGCGCGCGCAGCTGTCAGACGGGAGGATACCCGTTGGCATGGCGATCAAGCAAAACGTATTCGGTGGAGCGTCGTTGCATTTCAATTAATTATAGAGTGCTGATTGTGATTCCGTTAATATTTCTGTTAAAATAATAATTGTGTATTTTTCATTATCCTCAACACGTGGTTTAAATTCTCCTCGCCCGCCTACCCACGATAGCTCGGCAGCTACAATGAACCTAGATCTAACTGATGATGGCAATGTGCCGTTATCAGAAGTGGGATATGAAGGGCTTGCTTCAGAGGAGAATAGTCGCACGAGATCTTCAGCGCCGGCATCAGAACCAAGCCTGTCTCAACAGATGGAGCTGTTTTTATCCCGATTGATGGCTATATCACAGCCGCAACCTTCGAGCAGCACGTCTACCCAGTTGATTGAGTTTGATCCGGATGGCAACGAAGCGGACATCGAAGGTTGGTGCAACGTGACAGAAATCGTAGTCAACAACCGTAAGTCAGAAGGTGCAGAATTACTTTTGTTACTTACACGTGCACTCAAAGGCCGAGCTGCTACCTGTTTAACACGGCTACAGGCATCGCAGCTAACATGGCCTCAAGTAAAAGAAATATTGCTTGCGAAGTTTGCTAAACCTATGCTGCCACAAGATTACTTCGATGAAATTCTACGTTTTCAAGTTGGGGTTAAAGAAACCGCGAGCGAGGCGGCCATGCGCCTTTGGAACATCATTGAACGCATCCCGCGGACGGAAATGTCCGAAGATGTTATAACGGGATTCGTATCTTCAGTTTTATGCCAAAAGGAAGCCGTGATTCGCCGTGAGCTTCACTCTCATAACCTGACCACTAGATCTCAACTTCTGCGCGTTCTTAACGGTATTTCACTGAAACGAAGGCATGAGGGTAGCGATAACCATGATGCGGATGTGAAAAGGACTCGATTCAATGAATCACGCTTCACGGGAACATGTCACCGCTGCGGTACTTCGGGTCACAAAGCGGTGGACTGCCGCAAGAGAAGAGAAGAGCCTGCTACTTCAGAGAAGACGCACGAACAAACATCCAGAGCCGCGGATAAACCAAGACCAATCACCTGCTTCGTGTGTGGACGACCAGGACACTTGGCGTCGGCGTGTCCAGATCGAGCGGGAGGTGGCGGAGCAGCGGGGGTCAAAGAGGTCCACGTGTGTGAACGCAAGGCATCTAGGAGCACCTTGACTACATCATCCGGTGAGCCCGTTTCCTTCCTTTTTGATAGCGGATCGGCTTGTTCATTAGTAACTAACAGCTACGCCGAGAAGTTTCCAGGTACTGCGCAGAATGATTTAGTGTATCTGACGGGCATTGGTAGAGGGGATGTAGAATGTTTTTCCCAGGTAATTAGCCCCATCAATGTTCAAGGCGTCTCGCTGTCAGTGTTGTTTCACATAGTACCTGATGGCACCATTGCTGAACCAGTTATAATAGGTAGGGATATATTAGAGTATAACGTACACGTGCATATGGATAACGATCAAGTTACTTTTTCTCAGCGTAAAGAAGTTAATCTTTCTGACAAATCTAGTAACATTGATTTCATGAATATTGATACAGAATTACGAGGTGATGACAAACTAGCATTGACAAGAATTTTAGAAAAATATCGTGAGTTCTTCACAGACGGTATACCAACGCGACGGGTCACGACAGGCGTTCTCCGTATAGACCTTATTGATCCAAATAAGACCGTGCAAAGGCATCCCTATAGGTTGGCACCCTCAGAAAAAGAGATAGTCAATGAGAAAATAGAGTCCCTATTAAAAGCGGGCGTTATTCGGGAAAGCAGTTCTCCTTTTGCTAGCCCCATTTTATTGGTCAAAAAGAAAGACAACACTGATAGGATGTGCGTAGACTATAGGGAACTCAACGCTAACACGCGTCCCGAGCACTACCCGTTGCCCCGTATTGACGAACAAATCGACCGTCTCCATGGCGCGCACTACTTTTCGGCATTAGATATGACATCTGGTTATCACCAGATAGTCGTTGACCCCGATAGCATAGCAAAAACGGCATTTGTGACGCCGGATGGTCAATTCGAATATTTGACGATGCCGTTTGGGTTACGGAATGCCGCTTCCGTATACCAGCGGTGCATAAATACAGCTCTAGGTCCCCTAAAAGACAAGGTAGCGCTGGCCTACATAGATGACGTCATGTGCTATTCAAATGACGTTACTGCTGGGCTAGAACGTCTAGACCTAACTTTGAAAGCTCTCACTGATGCGGGGTTTTCGTTGAACTTTAAAAAGTGCAAATTTATGAAAAAGGAAATAGATTACCTCGGTTACGTCATAAAAGCAGGAGTAGTTACACCCAATCCTAGAAAGATACAGGCTTTAGTTGAAGCTCCGACTCCAAAAACAGCTACACACGTTAGGCAGTTTTTAGGCCTAGCTTCTTACTTCAGACGGTTCATACCAAATTTCACCCGTATAGTAGGACCTCTTTACCCGTTGACCAAATTGAAAGGTCCCATCAAATGGACAGACGCTCACAATGATGTCCATAAAAAGATTGTTGTTATTCTTACGTCAGAACCGGTGTTAACAATATTTGATCAAGATTCGCCCATTGAACTTCACACTGACGCCAGTTCAGAAGGCTACGGGGCTATATTGATCCAGAGGAAAGATAATGTTCCTCACGTGGTATCTTACTTCAGCCGTCGAACGTCCGACGCGGAATCGCGATATCATTCATACGAGTTAGAAACCCTGGCGGTCGTTCGTGCGGTTGAAAACTTCCGGCATTACTTATACGGTCAGCACTTTACTGTCTTCACCGACTGTAATTCTTTGAAAGCATCCAAATCAAAAACCGACTTAACTCCACGCGTACACAGATGGTGGGCTTTCTTACAAGCGTACGATTTTGATATTGTTCACAAGCAGGGCATTAGCATGAGCCACGCTGACTATCTATCTAGAAATCCCATTTTGGAGCCCACAACTAGTTCGCAGGGATTAAATGATTTAACTGTTGCTACGAATAGGAATAAGAAAGTTCACTTTATAGAGTTACATCAGGGTTGGCTAGCTGTAGAGCAAAAACGTGATAGCGAAATTTGTGACCTTATCAGCAAACATCAAAACAACGAGTTGCCAGAAGCGATTGCACACACATATGACGTGCAGAAGGGCATACTGTATAGGAAAATTGAACGCAATAGAACCAGCTCTTGGTTACCAGTTGTACCAAGATCCCTGACTTGGACACTTATTAATCATGTTCACACAGAAATTATGCATCTTGGTGCTGATAAGACGCTCGACAAAATATATGAACAGTACTGGTTCCCACAAATGTGCAAGCAGGTGCGTAAATTCGTAGATTCATGCATAGTATGCAAGGCTTCAAAAGGATGTTCGGGAGCGCAGCAGGTTCGATTACACCCAATACCCAAAGTGTCTACGCCTTGGCATACGATACATATAGACATCACGGGCAAACTAAGTGGTAAAAGTGATAGGAAAGAATATGCGTCCGTTATTATCGATTCGTTCACCAAATACGTTCTTTTAGATTACACACCTTCTCTCGATGCTGCTAGCGCAATTCAATCTCTTAAAAGGGCCGTTTACCTATTTGGTGCACCGAAGCGCATAATATCGGACCAAGGTAGGTGTTATATTAGTGCGGATTTCAAACGGTTTTGCATTGAGCATAGTATAGAGCTTCATCTTATCGCTACAGGCTCCAGTAGAGCCAACGGCCAAGTTGAGCGTATAATGCGCACTCTAAAATGCCTGCTCACAATAGTAGAGAACGACCCAAACAAAACGTGGCGCGACGAACTTCCCGAAGTTCAGCTCGCCTTGAATAGCACCCGATCCAGGGTAACAGGCTACTCCCCTACGGAATTGATGTTTGGCATACAAGCAAAGTCATTAGGAATGTCAAACTTATCCTTGCATGCTGAACCGAAGCCTCGTCTAGATTTAGACACCATTAGGCATAATGCTTCCGAAAACATCAAAAAAGCTGCTTCGTCAGAAGTAGAACGCTTTAACCGAGGTAGAGCAATAGTGAGACCATTTAGCGTAGGTGACTTTGTCTTTATCAGGGGTAGTGAGCGTAACCAAACCAAACTACAGCGAAAGTTCAAAGGTCCTTTTACGATTGTCAAGGTATTAGATCACGATAGATACGAGCTGAGAGACATTGATGGGTCTAACCGAACCTATAAGTACGCCCATGAAAACTTGCGCGCAGTACCCAGGGGCTACGGTGGATTGATGGAAGTAGCTACTTCGTTATTCAACGAGGCAGAGGAGGCCGAGACGGCGGAAGTCCATAGTCAAGAGAATGGAATGGCAACATCTGATGTTGATAGTGATACAGTATCGGTATCTGGTTCACACACTTTGACCGCAAGCTCTGGCACCCTCTCCGCCTCCGAACTTGATGAGTAGTAAATGGTGAGTTTATAACTATTGTGTAAATCCCGTTCTTTTCTCGAGAATCGATCTGGAGCGTAGGGCACTGGATAGGCAGTTGGGAGCGGCGTGGTGGATCAATGGGGCTGGCCTAAACTGGGTCGATGCCTCTGATCAGACCACGTCTTCCTACGTGGTAGGTAGAGTAGTTGATCGACTGGGCTGGCCTAAACCGGGTCGACGCCCACGATCAAACTACGACTTCTCTAGTGCGAGCTGGGTGGCACGAGATTGAGCCGGGACTGGCCTATGCGGGTCGACGTTCCGGACCAGTTGATTGCAGCAGCTGCGTGTGGCTTTCGTAACTGGTGGAAGGGGCGCTGACTGGTTGTCCGGTCCATCGCACCATGCGAGATGGTGGGTGGTCGAAGGGGCGCCTGAAGTCAGTTGTCCGCCCAGTGTGTTTAATTCAGATATGAGGGGTGAAGATCGAGATCTTTTCAAGCAGGCAGCATAAATGGGTAGCTAGTCAGGGATGGGCGAGCATGCCCATACGTGTACTACAGATTTGCATTTGGTCTTTGCAGATAACTCGAGGCGTAAGTAGTCGCACGAGGACGTGCGAATGTCAGTTCGGCCGTGACGGCGCTTCGACGTTTTGAGAGTGTCAAGAAACGTCAAAAATGACAGCAGACATTTGGACAAGCGCGGGTTGACGTTTCTTCACTCTGACGCAACTCCGGACTCTTTTGCGCGCGCAGCTGTCAGACGGGAGGATACCCGTTGGCATGGCGATCAAGCAAAACGTATTCGGTGGAGCGTCGTTGCATTTCAATTAATTATAGAGTGCTGATTGTGATTCCGTTAATATTTCTGTTAAAATAATAATTGTGTATTTTTCATTATCCTCAACACGTGGTTTAAATTCTCCTCGCCCGCCTACCCACGATAGCTCGGCAGCTACAATGAACCTAGATCTAACTGATGATGGCAATGTGCCGTTATATATATGTTCGTTTGTATGTAATTACATTTTCATATTATTTGTTTAATTTAATTAAACGAACTGATCTTGAATATATGTATTGTATTTTCTCTTTTTAACCGACTTCAAAATGAAGAAGGAATTCGCCGTGTTTATATATACATTTTTATCTATGTTCGGGCATAATTCCGTCATATACTTATAGACGGATTTGCAAAATTCTTTTTTTGTTCGAAAGGGGTTTGTTCCGAAATGGTCCCATTTATATTTCATTTAGATCTGATGAGTTTCGAAGACAGACAACGGAACTCTTCAAAAAGTGACAGCAAATCAACCGCGATTGCTGGTATCGCATAAATATGCATTGTTTTGACCCCAAGGACGATGAAATTTCTAATTGGTGGCTATTGGGGTAGGTACTATAACTGAAAAGTGAATAATAAAAACTTTTCCAAAAAAATACAACCGACTTCCGGAAAAAACACTACAAGGTGAAAAATAACTTTAATTTCTAATAGTAATTGTAGTTTTTTCCGGAAGTCGGTTGTTTTTTTATAAAGTTTTTACTCTTATACACGCTGTCTACATCTCTTTATCTTCTCTCCCAACGCAGGTGTGCTGGAAGAGATTTCTTTAGAAATAAGCATCACCTCTGTATTTATTTTTCTGTGCTTTTCTTCTTGTATGTTTATATAGCATGTGTGCACTGTACATAAATAGTTAAATAAATAAATAAACCATATAATCTATAAATATTTACTTACATCAGGAAGAGCATGATACGTCAATCTTACGTGTGAAGAGACTTCATTCGCGGCAACTTTACTGTTCTGTACTTGCATGTTCATGCAGTAAGTACTTGCTCTGTCTCGTTGGTCGTCGAGTAGCCGTTCTATAGCTACGATTCGGTGGACTGAACAAGTTCAGCAAACTTGGACAGTAGTTTCCGCCGATTGCAATGACATTGTGAAATCTGTAGAGTAGGATATCAAATATTGTGCGTTCCTCAGTAGAATAATGGCAAATCAAATCAAATCAAAACTCATTTATTCAAACTAGGCTGAGATTCAGTACTTTTTGTACGTCAAAAACGTGGCAAAAACAGCAGCGGCAGCAGGACGACGCTACACCTTGTGTCGCCGGCTCACATCCGGCAAACATCCGCTCCGCTACTACCGTGGTGTAATCTAATTGCTCGTGAAAGGGCGCTGATGCAGCGCAGCCTAGTGAAGCACTAAGCAGGACGTTACGCAAACACGACGCAAGCAAGCGGCGCGCGGCCAGAAGAGGCGCCCATTGAAACAGGCTATTATGATATCCAGTGTGTGCAACTAACGAGGCGAGCACACGGGCGGGAGAGACGCTGGGGAATTGCTGGTTAGCGTTTCAGAGCAGCTTCACTTGATAAACATCTGTGCAAGGCCGCGCCGCCGCGGGCCCCGGTGCGCGGGGTGCGGGGCATTCACTCAATACTTTAAGAGGCGCCGGCCTCCTCATTAGGACGCGTTGAGAGACTGCCAAACATTATTGAATTTATTTATGCAAATACTTGTTAATTTCTTATGTTATAGCCAATATTAGGTTTTATTACTGTTCATTTACTTGACACAAGTTATGAATAAAGGCAGGTAGGTATCTAACATGAGCCGACGAAAACGAATGGTAGAGGCAGACTTCGCGTCCCCATGTTAACTCTTTTGTAACGTTACCTTGCTGTCCAAACTAAACCAAGAAAGCCCCATAAATATGTTCGGCATATGAAAACAATGCTCTTTGAGAAGCTGAAACTAGGGCAAAGTTATTGTCGAGTGTATAAAAGCGCCGTAAGCCGCTTTATTGAATCCTTTGTAGCGCTGCATCCGCTTCAGCGAACATAAAAAGCCGATCCTCTCTTTATATCTGACATACGAGCACAACTAATAAACTTGTAGCGGCTATTTCGTGGAATGCTACTTCTACACAAGTTTGTGACTTTATGTCTCTGAAGTAGAACGTTTTACGAGCTGGAAGTACTTGTTGGCATAAGTCCTGCAAGGTAAATACAACATAATACATTCATTTATACAGCACCATAGTGAGTCAAGAGTCGTTCACAGGGTAAAGTTTTACTGAATGAGAATTGCGAATGATATTATTGTGATCGTCGCTCACCGTTCTGATTGACTACAGAAATCGGGATGACTGGCGACCTGCCGATGTACTAAATCCTATTGATTAGAAGTTTGTGAACAAGACTATCATTTAAATGATAGCGCACTGCGCATCCCTGTGTGCAGGTGATTTTAATAGCGCACCGAAGGAACGAAACGTAATAGAGAATATGCATGTAATTCAAAACTCTTTCATTAATTAAATATACATTGTATAGGAGTCAAACAATTTGAAATAAGTATGTTTCACATTTTTTATGCATTACATATTTTACAATGTCTTCTTTTATGTTACGTTTTTCTGGTAGAACGGAACAAAAGCTCGAAACGCGTCGTCTTCGAAAATGGCGAAGTGGCCTCAAAATGTGAATAAAAAAAATAAAAAATGTTTTATTGTCAGGCATCAAGGCCCATATGGTGTTAGTATTACATCTTAAAAACTATATTAGCAACTTGCTAGAACACTAAAAAAGAAAGAAAAAGAAAAACAATCAAAATAGGAAGGTTCAACAAGCTTTGTTCCCAACATGTAGCTTGGCAAACCTGCCCATTGCAGGCCCATCCAGCCTTTCTGCAAACAACCTCAGAATGCTGTTACTGCTTTCTCGGGACATTAATGAGGCAACTTTCTTCCGCATTATCGAATTTTCGAATTAATTCGAAAATTCCGAATAAATATATTTTCTTAGCAAACTGCTTGAATTCTCACCAAGGTAAATTAGTACGATTTCTGCTTGAATAAAGCTCAAAAAGCTCGTGATTTGGGGCTAAACCAGAGATGTAAGCAAAGCAGTATCGTACCAAGTGAAGTCATAATGTGGCGGCGGGCGCCACTAACGCACTTTTGAACTGTAGTAGAAAATTGTTGAATTTTAATAACTTTTTTGAGTAACAACAGTAGTAAAATTTGACTTTTTTACTTCTCCTAAGTTTATATTTATATGCTTCAATGATTAAGAGAAAAAAAATACATCCATATTCCCTACTGCGTATTAATTGCGTTTAGTAGATATTTCCGCAATGTTATTACATAACCTTTAGTTATGCATTTAATATGTGAGATATTTAAGGATTCACTCTAAAAATCGCATACTTTATAAACACGATTACTTCTTGTTTTCTCGATAGAAAAGAAATCTAATGTAATCTCTAAAAACTAAATAAACCCTTAATAGGTCGTTAATACCTACTTCATGGAAAGTCATCAGTTTTTTTATTATGATAATGATTAAGGGCTGGTTTTTCAATTCTTAGACAACTTTTATCTCAGTTTGACAGCTTTTGTATAGAGAATATGCCAAACTGTCAGATTTATTCTTCAAATAAAAGATATCTGACTATTGCAAAATCAACCCGTAGTGATTTTTTTTCTGTAAGGTCTATACAAACACTTTTAGATGTCAATCATATTTGTACAACTAGATGAGGTGGGCGTTTTATATCTGACTACTCTAAGAAGTAAGGCCGAAACAAACTCAGAGGTAATAGTCTCTCTCATATTAGATTCTTCTCTTAGATTATTTCTGGATCATGTGAAGACCAAGATTATTTATGGATAATAATCTGAAGACCATGTAGATCTGTGTCTGAAATGGTCTTTTGAGGAAAGAATTCCACAGGTTTAATTGGACCTGTCCAGTCAGTCACTCACTCAAATCTGACCTTAAGGAGCTCAACGACTCGACAAATAATACCAAAGAAAGGACATTTGGACAGGCCACATAAACTACTCAAACTGCCAGACCAAGTTCAATAGTGAAACAATTATCCACATAGACCAATATCCTCACTTTCACCATAATTATAAAGTAATACAATACTGCATACAGTAAATATTCATGTCATAGTAAAAAAAGAAGTAAAGTAGACGAAAGAAAAACACATTCAATGTGTATACTTATTGGAGCAGCTCAACCCCAAGCATTTTTATCCATAATATAGTCGGTGAGAGTATTATAGTCTTTCTGGTATCATATAGTTTCCGCTTTATAAAACATTTGAATTTATTTGGGCTTATTTCTTGAATGAGACTATAAAGTTTATTATAAAAAACGTTATACATTGGCATCTAAATGAGCCACATATTTTCTTGAGCCTGGTTGTTCAAGCTTCCTCCGCATCCGCTTTAGTACAGAACTTCTGTGCCCGAATCTCTTAACATATTTGAGTCCGGTTAACGTTATCAACGTCACACGTATTAAATGGCATGCGGCGGCGCGGTCTGTCACGGAGATAAGTCACGGTACCCCCAGCCTGCCGGCGCCATGCGGGTAGGGGTCGCGGTGCTTAGAGCCTACTGACACCCAAGTCATAAAACAAACCAGTACAAAATTCTTACTCTTAATAACGCACGAAAATGTGTCTTTATCATATCATACGAAGCTACACACAGTTTCTACAATATGCAATGACAGACAGGGACAGCGCGGTCGTCCCGACCGCGACGTGTAGTGCGACGCGTGTGTGCTCGCTACGTACAGGCTCGTTTAGAGTTTACCTTCTGCGCTGTCGGCCACTTGTCAGACATAATGTCGCTGGTGTCACCGCGCTCTGCGGGCTACAGGCGCTACTGGCGCGACAGCCGGTGCTGAGTAAATACATTATGTACATATACCGAAAAGTTCGGGGACACCTGCGACACCTGCGACACCGCGACACCGCGCTACCACAACTCCTCTCCCACACCTATAAATAAAACAAGCGGTTTTACGAAAATGAACTCGGAGGGCAGGACGGTGGAGGGAGCGGAGGGAGCGGTGGGCACGCAGTGGGGGCAGTTCGCTAGCACATTAGGCATGGTGCTGATAACCACGAGTTAGACGGCCAATTAGATCGGATTCCACGCTCGCTGATAAGGACCGGATAGCTTTACCAGGCATTATCTCCTGATGGATTGCTCTGATCTGTACCAACACTGCTATTCAGCTATTAAATACAGTTTCCTGAAACCGTGTAAATATTTTTTATTAACAAATATCGGCAAAACTCATCTCTCTTAAACAAAAACGCTATGTACAAAGTTTTGAGTATTGTAAGATAGAGTAAATGACGACGTCTGTAGCACAGACATAGTTATTAACTGAGTGTCAGCCTTAGATAACGTGCTAAACTGTGACATAGTAATATATATTGGCTATTGTATGCAGTACTGTAAAGGTTGTATGCTCATCATAGAACCTTACATAACTGGCAGCCAATGATTGGGCTGTCTATGTTCGAACAGCCAGGAAGTTTAACTTTTGAATTTAGGAATCATTTGACATAGGTTTTGTTCTGGCAGATGATTTTATTCTTGTATTAGGCGCGTTGCTGTAAAGCCTTGAATTCTTAAAAATAAACGTGGAGTCCTACCAATTTAAACGTTATCATGTATTTTATTTATAACCATCCTTCCGTCGGTACCTTGGGAGTTCGGCAGAACTCCCACAGTACCTAATAATATTATGATACAAATAGTTTCTGGTACAAATTAAGTTACACTTGTTAAAGTTTAGTTAACAGAATAAAAAAATGAAATGAATAGTCACAGAATATAAGACATTGTACAACTATGATTGTCTCAAATACGTTTGTACCTGACTGCGGCGAAGCCCAAAAGGAAGTGAGAGGAGGGTGAGATGTTATAGCTACCTCCTTAAACTATTACTTTAAGATATTTTGTACAGCATGGCTTTTAGTATTTTAACAGTTACCTTTTTAATAGGCCTCAATATAGAGAAATGCATATTATGGAGAATGGTTCAACGGGGGCAGATACCCTGGTAGATTTTGTTTTCTCATCTGCCTGATTTTTTACGTTGCGAAGAAATGTTTGGAAAGTTTTTTTTGCGATTTTTGGCTTTTCTAGAACTCAAACCGAGTTATTGAATCCTTATAAGAAACAGGATCGATTGGCGAAAGGGTTTTGTAATAACTGCCCTTATTGCCACATCTCGAAAACCCATCCCGTATATGTCATGATTGACTGCTAGCTCTATAAAGATATAGCTTGGTGACAATCATTTAAACGGTTAAATTATTTATTTATTAGGGACAAAAAACAGTTACATGCAAATACAGAAAAATGCTTAAAACTAAGATTTAACAAACATATAACCCACACCATTGTCCACGATGTAACTACAGATTAAAAGAATTGCTGAAGACAAAAGTTTTAAAAAAAGAAAATAAAACAATAGTCTCTGCTACAATATTTCTGTGTTAACTAGCTTAATTTTACTTGAATTACTCACTAAACAAAATATCCAGAGCCATTTAAAGACAAATCGGTAACTATCTGCAATATCGTAACCTTGTCGCGTGGCTTCTTTACTCGACTGACCCGACTTTAAGGGAATATCTATGCAAAATTTAAACAGAATCTATCCAGTAGTATTTGCGTGATGCTGGAAAATTCTGAAATAGCGTAGAGTCGTCTCAACACCTCTGTCCCTTGAATTTGTATATATATATATTAAGTATATATTATAGTAGATATGTATACATGTATGTGTATTATTAGTCAATAACCTATTTATGTAATATTATTTATAATTCATTATGATATATTTTATAGGTTTTTTAATCATTCCTCTCATCCAATGCACCTGCCATCTAATCTCTGCACCACCCTTGGTAGACTGGTAGAGAATGCCTAAGGCGTTAAGTCCGCCTTTTTACCTTTTTTGTGTGCGAGAAGTTTAAATAAATAAATAAATAATAAAATATACTTTTTTGTCATAAGAATCGTTTCCAGCCCTCGTACAAAACTAAAAAAATGTTTTCACTCCACTACGATTTTACTATCCTTACTAATATTATATAATATATTATAATAAACTAAACAAACATAATAATTATATAATATAATATAATAATACTATAAATGCGAAAGTATCTCTGTCTGTCTGTCTGTCGCGCTTTCACGCCAAAACTACTTAACCAGTTCAAATGAAATTTGGTACACAGATAATCTAGAGCCTGAGAAAGGACATGGGCTACTTTAAATGCGCAAAAAGGGTTATAAGGGGTTGAAAGGGGGGGCATGAAAAGTTGTATGGAAGTATCGTAATTTTTAGAGCTAGAAGCTTGAAACTTATTTTCTAGGCTGTTGATTCGATATGAATAAATATGACATTCAAAGTTTGTAAAAGTTTTACCCTCAAGGGTGTAAAATAACAATAAGGAATAGGGGATGAATGTTTGTATGGAAATATGTAAGGTTTATGTGAATGTTTTATAAGTTTGCGACAAGAGACAAATACCCAAAGACACTTTTCACGCGGACGAAGTCGCAGGCACAGCTAGTATTATATGTATAGAAAACCAGCACAATGAAGGATTCCGTAGTTGGGATGAATGTATCCCAAGAACAAACTTAACATTGTAGTTGAAAAATATTTGCTGCCATACATTCCAACGGCAAATGTAAGTAGATCGACTCCAATACTTGTAAAGCCTACTTAGCGGTGATAGTTTTCTTTTTAACTGCATTATGCATTCCTTGTTTTTGCCCGCGGCACCGCCCGTGCGGAGGTTGGAAATTATCCTAGGGGAACTTATTACCGGGATAAAAAGTATTATATGTGTTAATCTAGGCTATAAACTATCTGTGTGCCAAATTTCATCAAAATCCGTTCAGCCGTTTTTTCGTGATTCAGTAGCAAACATCTAAACATACGAGGATAGGATACTACACTGTCGTGATTTTTTTTACAAATCTAAAAACATCTATTTACCTGCCGGGACACACTTGACTCTAGCAATAATTAGCACTTTAATTATTAATATAGAGAACGGATCCCTGAACGGTAAAATGGTTTTCTGGCGCCCGCAATATTTCAGAACGACCCTATTAAACGAAACGGAAAAAATACATCACCGCCTCAACATCTACTTAAACTTCAAAAATATTTTGTACATCTGTATAATAATACGTGAAGCAAAAACTTTGTACGCCTTTTTTACGAAAATCATGCGGACGGAGGAGTAAGACATTTTGCACAGTTCTTTTAAATAACGATATTGGTATTCATTACAGCGTGAGTTCCAAAATATTATTTTCATAATAACATTAAATTTAAATCAGTACAAGAGGAGAAAATCACTTTTAAAAGTTGGTATACATATTAGTGCTCGTGACTGTACATCGTGAGGTGACAACTATGCAAAGTACGTCGGTGATGGATGGCCAGCGGGCGCGCCTCTCCGGCTCTCTGACCCATCTCTAATCGCGGCCAAATCCTCACAAAAAGAGAAACGATTAGCGCCCCCCTCCCTTCCGCGCCTCATACACCCGAACCCTCCCGCGGGGCTCTATAAAACAAGTTATGATAATGGTACACCGGCGATGCCACGCAATAACGCAAATTCCTTTTATTTTTCATTCCTCCACAAGTTTTGATTAATTTCGACAAGAAAGTCGGCATTATCCCTCTTCAATGATATAATTAAATTCTAAAAGTAAAGAAATGCGGCCGTCTGTTTGTTTGTTAAGCGGCGAAGTTCCGCGAGAGGGAGGGTTCTGGCGAGACCTACAGATCATATTTAATTATATTCGATGATTAATTCACGCCGCAACCGAATATTGTCAACTCATTATCTTTTTATAATTACGGGATCCGCCGCGCGAGGTCGACTAAGTGCGCCATGTTGTAGCAGAGCGGCGGTCGGCCAGGACGGCCACTAAGTGCGCCATGTTGTAGCAGAGCGGCGGTCGGCCAGGACGGCCACCAGCCCGCAAGGAGCTCCGCAACACGAACGTTATACTCAGTTGACTGGAACCCTTTCTACTACTGGTTCACTTCCTAGAGCCAACTTCTTCTTAACTGAAAGTGTAAACCATTGAGTAACACTTTTATAGTAACCTCCAATTGAGAAAGAGAGTAATTACATAGTGAAACAAGTTCGACAGCAGTTTGGTAAATAAACAATTTCTGACACAAACTAGGCGAATTAGATCGTGATTCCGTACATTATACTAACAGGATTCCTTCCTTAACGTATCGTATTTGGTAAACAAACACGCACGAAAGTCGCGAGTTTTCGCATCAATCACATACTTTAAGTTAGACACGAGCGTGGCCATATTGATCTTTGCAAGAAACACACAAGTACCTTCCCACGGTACGGATTACGGCAACAACTGCTTCGAATTTATCATTAAGATATTTCCACACATACATAAACTCACGCCTTCTTCCCATGGAGATAGGCAGAAACTACAGAAGGCCACCTGCTACGATCATCACATACTCCTTTAGCCTCGTTTACGATCATACGTCTGGTCATACACGCACGCCGATTGCGAATACCCATCACCACCTTTCTGAAGAACATCACCATACGTCCTCATAGGGCGTCTCATCCAGGCATTTCATTCATCCCGTCCATGTGATCAAACCATCTAAGCATACTATTTTAAATTTTTGTCACTACTTCTTCTTTTAAACCGCACCTTTACCTTATCGCATCGTTCCTCAGCCTATAATTCATAGTAACAGCACACATGATTTGCAAGGAACGCATTTCCACAGCATTCATTCTACTTTCATGTTTATTTTGCACCAACATTCACTTCCATACGTAAGCGTAGGCACCAGCACACCATTGTGAGCAGCCAGTCGTGCCATTTTGGACATCTGGAATCCCTCGACTGGTTGGTCGTGAGCATCACCGCTGCCTCCGAGTTGATTATTATAATTTGTATTACTCATTTAGTTGCCACGAAAAGCAGAGAAAAATCTGTCAACACCCTACAAAGCCCCGCATGTAGAGGTAACATTAGTTAGTGCCTGGGAGCCCCGGATCCCAGACAACAGGATCGCTCACGACCAGGCTCTGATGCAGCTCTCGGCACGGCAACCTTAGCAAAACAATAACTCCAGCTGTTCCCTTAGTTGCCTTTTACGACTCCCATGGGATGAGATATTATATTCTACTACCCGGAAATCACTCGGAGTCAACAGTACACATTTACCGCACATCTAAATCTTCGCTTATGTGCGGAACACGCGGCAGGTGCTTTGTGTCCTGTCACACTGAGCCATGGCGCACTCTACAGCTACACGACTAGGCGCTCTAAAACAGTATAATGCGAAACCGCGAGGTACTTTTAAAAGAACAATAGAGTAATCTATTCTCCTTCGCCCGATGAGCGGATGGTCGCGAGCCTGAACAGGATGTGAGCACAAGCGCGACAATCAGCTGAGCGGTAGACGACGATGCGGATTATCTTTTTCTTGGATATTTTTACCGCAGAGAACAATAACATGGCTGACTTGGCTCAAGGAGACAAGTCGACAGGAAACGACCTGTCTTCAGTCAATGCGAACCTAATGACGGCACTGCTTGAGACCCACGAGACGCCACAGCCACAGCCGCAGCTATACTCCAGACAAACTCGACACCTAGCTGCCAAACGCGCTACCACACAGAACATACACAAGTGGGCTCTTTTACTTATGTATCTTACAATGGCATCTGGGTGTGTCTCTTATCACGGGTTGGCAGAAGTCTGCTCCACCCATCACGGTGTTGAACTGGTAACCAGATATTGATGCACCTTTAAAATCCGTCCTTATGTAAAATGACACATATCTGTAATTCATAAGATAAACACAATCAAAAATATTATTCTATTCAAAACTAGTTTTAGCAATTGCATTGGCATCACGAAACAAGTAACCTAAATGAATTTCAATAGGAGCATAATTTGTAAAGTCTGTGTCAGTTATACAACGTCGTCAAGTAATTATTGTATAACGAGAGCGTTATTTACAAAACTTCACAGCACACCTCGCAATCGCCTTGTGTCGTAATTTTCCTGCTACTGCGGGTGCGTAATCCCACTCACCGTGATATCGAAGCTCAGCAAACAACAGACTCGTTCCTTTCACGACACTTGTTGTGAAGGCCGCTCAACGAGATCCGCTGCTTGCCAGAGAGTGTTTGACGTGAAGCTTGGCGAGTCGAGCTTCGCCCAAGAGCTCACTTGATTCATTAGGAGCGCAGGAGTTATGCGAGAGGGAAAGTTGGGAGCTTCTTCTATTTAATTCACGTCATGTCGATAGCTGCGCTGAATTATTGATGCGATGATTGCCGAGAGCTTCACACTCCACTCGCAACTTATCTTTGTTGCTCAAACTTGTTTATAACATTGATCGCAAGCAACTTCACTAATCTACTTGTCGAAACTTGACGTCTCTGCCGAGTGATTTATTTTGTTTAGCGTCCCAGTTTCAGCGGCACGTGTACGTTCAGCGGCGGCAGTGCTACTGTGCTACTCTACACATCACTAAACTGCACTCAATTCAACAAGCTTTTTAGGAATGGAATCCAAAATCTATAACAAGATACCCAAATACAGCAACCACATACAGTGAATGAGTGCCTACCTAGTATGACTCAGACAAATTATTTTAAAAATCAATTTGTTGACAATGCATTGAATCTTAAACGTAATGAATGTTAGAATTGTATTTTATTAGAAAGTAGCCTATGCCTGCGGGTTCACCCACGTGGATGTCTATTATCGCATAAAGAAGTAGCCCATGTCCTTCTGCATATTTCAGGCTATATCTCTGCCAAATTTCATGATGATAGGTTCAGCGGTTTAGGCGTGAAAGCTTAACAGACAGACAGAGTTACTTTCACATTTATGATATTACGTAGGTATTATTGTCAGAAAATTTGTATGCCGTTTATGACAAGACTTGGTGCTTATTTTCTTATTTGTATTTTCGTTTACGTATGTTCTTAAATATTTGAATTTGAACGTTAGTGGCTAAGATATAGACTTCAGGGCTGTGAGACGCAGGGGAAAATCCACATAAAACAACATTTTACTCACAAGACAGAGAAAGCATAGTTTTAAAATGTACAGACCTGTACATTGGATGTGTACACGACTACGTTGTGTCAGTTGGTAAGGTCCTGTTTCATCTGACTCCTATAGGCCCGCTTGTTTTGTTAGGACTTCATTAATTGAAAATTAAACAACAATCAAATTGAGGGAATTTGACTTGTGTTGTGTTGTTGAGTTGAGTCTGAGTATTGTATCGAGGGCCATCGCGTTGGAGCCGGCGGGGCAGAGAGCTCTCCGGCGCGCGCTGTTAACTTTCTTAGTTAGCTTGTAAATGAGAAGCTTACAATAGGCGCGCACTCGGACTACTCCAAACAATCGGTTCGTTAGCGGGCGGTGCTCGGGAGTGCTCGGGGTGCTTGGCGGCGCACTCCATGCCACTCGAGTTAACTCGTGTGATCGGGACCTGCGCCGATCAAGTGTGTGCATATCTCGAGATGTCATAATTTAGCACTGATTAATGGCTCGTTTCTGTATCGCGCGCCCAACACGCGACAGCCCGGTTTGCTCTCTATAAGCACCTACTGATAACTTTACTAAATTATTCCACGAATAATTTGATACTTTTCTGTATTCATTTTCACTTCAATTCTGCAACTCATTGATTGGCGGTCATCTTACCGATGAACGTCGATACTGCCAAACAATATTCAAATACTACTGTTTATAGATCGCATCCAGTTTAAGTGACATAGATGGTGAGTCCTTTTTGGATGATTCATGTTAGACTGTGCTGGACGCGACCACGTACGAGCCGCATACGAAGCGCGCACGAGGCGCCGAGGAGGTGAAACAAGCAGTTTCTGCTCCACCGTGCTGCACCTACGTCCTGGACGACGTCGTGCGGGCGCGGTGCATGAACTGTTTTATATTTCTTATATCCCTTACCCGCAAAATATGTGATACTTCGTTATTTATTTATTTATCCTTTATTTCAAGCAACTGAGGCCCATAAAACACAATACATATATAAGTATAAAACAATAACTATAAACTAATGCATATTTGATAAAAAATCTTAAAAACTACTGCACACGAAATGACGGCATCGTGTTACGCTGCGAGGTGTCGCGTAGCTGGCCAAAACACGGAAACAGCACACCTTTCGGCCAAAACTCTTCCTTGAGGAAGGTCACCAAATGTTGAGTCGGAACGCGCACCACGAAGCACTTGAAGTTAGTGTCATGGCGCGCCTCCAACTCTTCTACCCTCAGGGTCCAGTTGGTCTTCACCCGTATGTACTCTACAATGTTCTCAGTCTTCGTAGAGTGCTGCAAACGGCACACGTATAGCAGCGTCGTCAGTACTGCAGGACGTAGCAGCGTGTTATGTTAATCGACACTTGATAGCATCGCCTACTCGTTGAAAAGGCAAAAAAAGCTACATGCTCGGAACGAGGCCATCTCGCTGTTCAATTATATCGTGAAGGGCGCCGGCGCATAAATATTTAAGGTCCTATTTTGACATGAACAGAATGTCATGTTCAGATAGCATGTGTTCCAAACAAGACATGTGTAAACATTAACGACTGCTTGGTAATCATAAACTAATGTCAGATCGTCGACTGAACAACAATTTCATGCGAATTTGTGGCTAAGTCAGGATAGACGGTGATTAGAAATTTTGTATAACTGTCGCAGCGTATTTGCTACGAAACTCGTAGCGCATTTCGCTACGAAACTCGTAGCGCTCGTAGCAGAAGCTACGCAAAGTCCCAACTTCAATGTGTAAAATATCGTAAGTGGTTTATGAAGTAAATACATTTAAACTCTGTAATTGAGTCTATTACAGCGTAATACGTTTCGATTATGTAATAGATGGGGTTCATTCACAGCCGCCACAACGACATCATTAAACTGAGTACAACAGTAGTTTAGTTGGTGACGTCCCGATTAATTGCATTCACGAGCGGATTTCTAATTAACGTCGTCGGCGGTGGCGCGACGTGCGCAGCTCTGATTGACATTCTTGCACAACTGCGGGGCGATGGGAGTCATGGAATGCAGAAATTCTTTCCTGAAGCGCGCGACGCGCTGCACGCGGCATACGTGCCCACAGAGACGACGACGCGACGCAGTCAGAGGCGTGCGCCTGTAAATCATCCAATTAGACCCGAAGGGCCCCGACTCGTGCGTGTTACCTGCTAAGTTTTATTGAAGTTTACGACGTTCTCTGGCGCCGGCCGGGTCGCTCGGCCGCTGTCGGGCGCACTCGGGCGTCCACGACGATAACACACCAATTCAATTACCGCGTACCTCTGTAAATGGATTGCCGGAGAAGAGAAGCGCTTTATTAGATTTTTCTTCATGATGTTTTCTCGTATTAGGTATCTGGCTGGTAATGGACTCCATTTGCGGACGAGTACCGTCTAATGAGACTGCGGACTCGGTAGAGTTGTTTTTAGCAATAGCTGTCATTGAAATATGCATTCTAAGTTCATTGACTTAGCGGTCACAGAATATTTTAGAGGAGAAAAGATCCAATAATTAATGCCATTATCCGACTGTTACTATCATGTAGGTACTGTACAGTTGTTTGTTTGAGACAACCTTACAATTGTATAGGCTGACTATAATTACATTAATATATTCGAACTTTCAAACGAATTTAGAATGTATTAGAAAAAAACAATAAAAAGGAGATTGGGCTGATAAGCCGAAGAACGAAGTCACCACCACACCACACCACCACAACACACCACTACAACCGAAAGACGTCCACTGCTGGACATAGGCCTCCCCCAAAAGGGGGTTTTGCCATAATCGCCACGCTTGGCAGGCGGGTTAGCGATCGCAGTATGGTGGTCAAATGCATAGAGAACGCTGCTGCCCATTCTCTAGTAAGTCCTTTAGTCGCCTTCTACGACACCCACGGGCAAAAATGGGATGGTGCTATTCTTTTACGTCCGGCAGCACACGGAACTGAAGTGATAAAATATAATTCGTAGATTGTTTTCTAGCAATAAGTAGCTACATATACGCAAAAAGTGTTTAACTTTATTATAAAAACACCTATGTACCACTTATAGCCATGTTTGCAAAGAAAAAAAATTAGACCCCGGTACCAAGGACCCTTTCTGCAGTCTCACAGTACACGCGAGGCCGCTTTTTGAACTGAACGTTTACCGACATCTGTACTGTTCACATGCGGCGCGAGGTCGCTTTGTGAACTGAACGTTTACCGACACCTCTACCGTTCACATGCGGCGCGAGGTCGCTTTGTGAACTGAACGTTTACCGACACCTCTACCGTTCACATGCGGCGCGAGGTCGCTTTGTGAACGGAACGTTTACCGACACCTCTACCGTTCACATGCGGCGCGAGGTCGCTTTGTGAACTGAACGTTTACCGACACCTCTACCGTTCACATGCGGCGCGAGGTCGCTTTGTGAACTGAACGTTTACCGACACCTCTACCGTTCACATGCGGCGCGAGGTCGCTTTGTGAACTGAACGTTTACCGACACCTCTACCGTTCACATGCGGCGCGAGGCCGCTTTGTGAACGGAACGTTTACCGACAGCTCTACTGATCTTATGCGGCGCGAGGTCGCTTTGTGAACTGAACGTTTACCGACACCTCTACCGTTCACATGCGGCGCGAGGTCGCTTTGTGAACTGAACGTTTACCGACAGCTCTATTATACATATGAACAATAAAGCATATTAATTATACCTTTATCCCCTTGATTTGTTCAAACAGCGATCAAATCTCACTCAGTTTTGAAGTAAAACATTGACCCATTACTTGGAGCCCGCAGCCACGCCGGGGCGCTGGCACTGTTGTTGCAATTGAATGAGACAATAGATTCAATATCATAGCCACGGCTGTTTCATTTATGTTCTACACAGTAGCTCGTGGTTGTGCGAGTGTGCGAGAGTGCGAGCTGGTGGTACGGCACATGACAAGTCATTGAAAGCTGTCGGGAATACAACTTTAACCGCGTGTTTACAGCGAGCTGCGGAGCGGAGTCACGCCGACACTTAATATTCCATTATTGGATGTGTGCATATGTGAGTGATCCCACCACACACATACCTACACGTTCGTTCAGTACGCGAGTAAACAAACACAAACGGGCCTGAATTATTTAAATGTTCGGTGTCTCTGATCAGACACAAAGCCTGCGCAGGTGAGCCGTGAAACTCGCTCATCCGTGTATAATGTAAAGAAAACATCTCTGTCACACCTACCGCCGCCGCCCGCGAACATCCGCTCTATTGCGATTTGTTCCCGCCTACTGGACAACTCAAATAGATCTGTGCTTGAGTGAGCTTAACCTCGCATATTGTGATTTATCTCACTGAACAAAGTAGTTTTCAGGACCCTTGTGCTACTCGCAATATTCGACATTAGGATTTTAGAGTTCGCCGTTTCAGGCATAAAGTTATCGCAACTCTGCGGGATCACGTTTAAGTTTGTTCCAAAGTATATGTGTAAAAAGGTTCGGAAATGTTTTTGTATCGCTTTCAGCTTCTTTATAACTAGAAAAGGTGTGAGTAAACGTACACGAAAAATTCGAAACAGAATGTACGTGACCAAGTGTAACCTATAATTGTGGAAACAGCTTATATAATGATTTGCGATTTTTATTAAATAGATTTGTTTTGATTTTATGATGGTGGTTGGATAAGCGAAGCATTGCGGTTTTATAGCAATCAGAGCGCTGATGTGCACATTACAAGGTCCATTAAAAACTACAAAGCCTTCGTTTATAAAAGGGATTTGCCCAAATTTCGTCAAACACCGTCCTCTCATTGTACTGTACATTGTTGAAATCGAATCGAATAAACGAGTCTCACTTGTTCTCACATAGTACACACTGTTTTTTTTTAGCAATAGTTGAGATTAGGAAGAAACGATGTGAACTGATCAAGTTTATTTGTCCTTAGAGTGTTCTAATGATAAGTAGATATGTAAATTTGCAAGAACTGACGGCTGTTTCATCGATCAACTAGATCCTACAACAGTGAGCTTGGCGGCAGTACCCGCACGCACTAGGCACCTATGTACACATAATGTAAGTTGGTACCCGCACGCACTAGGCACCTATGTACACATAATGTAAGTTAGTACCCGCACGCACTAGGCACCTACGTACACATAATGTAAGTTAGTACCCGCACACACTAGGCACCTATGTACACATAATGTAAGTTAGTACCCGCACGCACTAGGCACCCATGTACACATAATTTAAGTTAGTACCCGCACGCACTAGGCTCGCGTGCGCTGTGTGTATAATGCATGTTTGAATATGAATGTGCCATTGTTTTGTTTGCCGGCTCTTCGTTTTGTTGCACCGCACTGAATGCGCCAGTTTTATCCACAACCGCGGCTTTTGTCCACAACATTTATTTTACTTTCCGACATGGACTGCAGCTATCTCTCGTAAATCATCAAACAAAGCTACTCATCACTTACATGACTGTCAGTACTTCTATCGTCTCCTACCATTTACCATTGTGTAACACCTTTGTAACAACAATATTCTAAAAAATAAATTTTAAATAAATATATAAATACATCGAATCTGCCTTCGTAAATTCACGGACTTCCGCGGTTATTATGGCTCATAAAATTATTTACTACCTACTTAACTACGATTTTATTTTACCACATTTAAATGAAAATCCAACATGGCAGCCGAATGCCTAGAATAATATTACATTTTACTTTGAGATGACGAAGGGGTCGTCACGTCCAATTAAAAAAGATTTTTGTTTTTGAACATGTATTTCGAATCCCTAAAGACCACGTGGACCTTTTAAAAAGCAGGTCTCTTTCGACAATGCTTCAAAATGGCCATTTTCGTGCTGAAACGGAGAACTAAGAAACAAGATAAAAAAAAGCTTTGAAATAATTTAAAAAAGTAATTCACAAAATCAAAAAACTCATGCAGTCTAAGGCAATAAAGGTCTTTATTGCTTTTAAGAAAATGCTTCCAACTGCATGAGATTGCTTATAGTATTCAGTCTAAATAGTCATCCTTTTAATACAAGTTTCTTGTTTCCATCTTTTTTAATTAAAGTTCACTTTTTAGGGAGTCGGGTTATTTGATTTGGTAAATTATTATTTTATTTCATAGGTTTTAGTTAATATAATTATTTTGACGTTAATGAGACCTATTTATGAAAACCTTTATTTTGATACCCCACTCAATAAGTTTCGAGAACAAAAATAATATGGCGCCAAAAATCAGTCATATAAAAAATAAAAATGATATACCCAGTATCACTCTCACAATTAAGGGGAATCTAACGGCACCTCTCAAGCTGCAATCGATCAAGTCATTTAGGCTACAGAGCGTGCCAAACATATACAGGTTGAAATTGAAAACATGCGACAAACCGAAATGGGAGATTGTACTCATCATTATGAACAACTTTTCGCAAAAAAAAAACAGCTGTTCCCTACATTTTGACTAGTTATGCGAACATAAAGGAAGGACACATATTTTTTTTTTTCGCGATTGCATCATTGGTCCCTTAGTAAAAGTTGTTCATAATGATGAGTACAATCTCCCATTTCGGTTTGTCGCATGTTTTCAATTTCAACCTGTATATGTTTGGCACGCTCTGTAGCCTAAATGACTTGATCGATTGCAGCTTGAGAGGTGCCGTTAGATTCCCCTTAATTGTGAGAGTGATACTGGGTATATCATTTTTATTTTTTATATGACTGGATTTCGGTTTGTCGCATGTTTTCAATTTCAACCTGTATACATACCTACATACACTCGAAAAACATAACCCTCCTTCTGGCGCAGTAGGGTAAAAAAATGGATAGGCTGCTGCAGGACAAGCTGCTTGTAACACGGACAACTGCACGTCGCTTGATTCCGTGTCATCAGTCCCGACTCATTGTACATTTTAGCTGCTGAAACCAAAACTACAAACGTAGCTCAAAAAAAGTTCTATAATAAAAACGTAGGGTGTTGTACGCCTTTGAACGAAGTCGCGGGCAGAAGCTAGCAAAAAGATAATAAAATTAATACAAAAGTGAGTCAACGACAAACAGTTCAGGTCTTATGACAGTCTCTAGTTAAACGACTGCACAACAGATTGGCGACAGAGCCCCTCGGCCTAATAGTGAACGAATTAAACTGGTTAAACCTAACTTGTCCGCAAACTTATAACCGGCGGCGGCGGCGGCGGGCGCAACGACGACGGCGCACTATTAAACTTTGTCTATTAGCCGTGTGCTTGTTTAGCGGCCGGCCAGTACCACAATACACCTATGCCGTATTGTCAGCAACCACCCTCAGGCCCCACACCGTTAGCTATGTAGTGCAATTGTATATAGCAGCTCGTGTGATTTTTACATGAACGTGCATCGGTGTACGTGCGTGTATATTATGTGTGCGTGCAGCATCGTTGTCATTTCAATAGCGGCTGACCGCAGCGAGTGCGGCCACCGTTCGCCGCACTACGCCATTGTATATTGTTTTCACGGTTATTCATATAATATTTCATTAATATCCGGGGAATTCATTTAGATCCCGTGTGCTGTACCCGCGTGTTGAGGCCTGCGCTATATTACACGCACTGTGTGAGAGGGCTCATTGGCTCGATGGTCATTTATTTAAACGAAAATACAGACGTGATGTTATCTACTACTTGCTTGTAATTTATATACTTACTATAAATCCTTTTACCTTTTACTCGATAGTATTCAATTATAAAGCCATTCACATACCGTCAAAGATGGATCGACTAGTGGACGACTAGAGTTGTGGCTCTTCACGAAAACGTCAGCTCCACGCTCTGACTGAACTTTTTCTACTTTCAATGTGCTCTCAAAAAAATTATAAATGTAAATTAATTATTAGTAACGTTGTAAACTTGTAAAGCATCCTGTCATTCTAACAGACTGTTTGAATAATTATATCTAGGGATACCTACAACCGCCTACAACACACCAGTCAATGACGTTGTTCTCCAACTTGGCAGAAATGAAGTAAGTTATTCTTTTTATAACACAACGTGGAAATACGTGTTAATTAATATATATATAGCGAATGCAATGTTAGAGGTCTTCTGACAATCCAAAATGTCACAAAAATTGTTAACAAGTTGTGCTACAGGAAGTTACAACTTTTTCAGTTGCTTTCATATCGCAATTTGAAGTTTCATCCTACTAAATGAAGTCGTAAATTGTCATGTACCTCACACAAGTCAGTTCGTGGAAGTTAACGTTTAACCCAAACTCTGTTTGCCTATTTAATGGACAAGGCCGTCATCTACCCCGGTCACCAGGGATCTCTCGCCGGTTCCACTCGAACCGGCGAGAGATGTCGTGCGGTGTCCCACAGAGATCGGTCCTGGGGCCGCATCTGTGGGACATCGGGTACGACTAGGTGCTGCGCACCGACGTCCCTAGCGGCATCAGTGTAGTTTGCTAAGCTGACGACACGCTGGTTCTGGCGCAAGAGTGGTCGCACCAGGTGGCGGCCGAACTAGTGACACACGGGGTTGCGACAATCGCCGAGAGGATCCGGCAATTGGTACTCGAGGTGGCCTTGCACAAGTCCGAGGCCATGTGTTTTCATGGACCTCGGATCGCGCCAACGACTGGTTCCCAAATAACGGTAGGAGGGGTTCACATCAGCGTCGAGTCAACGATGAAGTACCTTGGACTCGTCCAGGACAGCCGATGGAACTTTGCGGAGCATTTACAACGTTTGGCTCCCAGACTGGAGCGAGCCGGTGCTACCTTAAAGCGGCTCCTGCCCAATCTAGGGGAATAGGATACGCGAAGAGGAATACGCCGGGCGTAACTCCGCTGCCGCGAGAAATTACGGCACAGCGGGTAGAGCTCCGTCGGGATCTCATAGCGATATGTAGAGTACGAATGTCGCAACCCAGTGCTGGGCATGCCACAATTGCAACTCGCTCGGACGTAAAAATATCGCAACGGGATTTTATCGTGGACCGAATCTTCAACGCACTGCTTTCCGCCTCGGACAGAATAGTGTGCTTTATCAATGCGCTGGAATGACCTCTGTTGGATTCTCAATGCTCGGCTCAACACCGAAAGTAAAAAAAACAATAAAATGACCTCTGTTGGATTCTCAATGCTCGGCTCAACACCGTAAGTAAAAAAAACAATAAAATCCCGCTGCAATATTTTTACGTGCGTACGTACGTGGTCTAAGAGGGCCGTCGAGCAGTTGAGCAATTTTGACGAAATGGTGATGATGATGACCATAGAGAACGCATTCAACCGCAGGTTATGTTCATTGAGCTTCAAAGAAAATGGCATGAAAGTTTATCCATAAAAATAGTACACGGAAACTTGACTCTTAAACGATGTTGAAAAATACCACCATAACATTGCGATTTTGCGACAGTCGAGCAGTCCTTTGAAACTTGATATGCGGTTTATATATTCCGGGTACGTTATCTGTAGAACGTGAGGTTACGTGACAAATATACAGAGCGGATAATACTGTTCGCTACTCAAAGCGGTTTCCTCGGAGCGCACAATATGAGGCGAAGGAACAATCGCGCCCGTCGCAGCGCAACGTTATCGGGTGGCGCGAGGTCGCGCCGCACCGCACCGATAACGGGCGGAGCCATTGACAGCCCATACCCTTGTAATTATTCCCGGAATACGCGCCAAAGTGTATTTATTCATTAATATAGACTAACACGTCTTGTATCGTCTAATTAATGGTTCATAATTGAGATAGGAATCTTACCGAATCACATCAACAATGGATGTAATGTAAACATGAGCGTTCCGCTAACGTGTTTGAAGGAACAATAGCTCTCGGTATGGGCCTGTATTTACACCAGGCAATTATAAACAACAAACAATATGGCATGTTCGCGTTTGAGTTGCGCTCGGCGGCCGACGGCTCTTGTTTAAACTTTAATCACGTACAACTTGGCGCTCTTACACTTTTCACTTGAGCTGCTAACTTCTCGACGAATACTTTGAGCCGCGGCCCGAGCCAAGCGCGGCGCGGCGCGTTGCGGTGCGTGCCGCGGACACCTAATGAAATATTTACACTTGCCCCAGCTCGTTGTGTCGCGGCACTGTAACATAGTGTGCTACTGCGCTCCGTTATCTAAGTAGCACCTATCTCTTTCTTAAGTTTGTAGCTGTAACATACATAGCGCCGTGCCAAGGGCGCCGAAGAAATAATTTCAAACATATCTGTGGCGTTCTATGTAAAGATACCGACTTTTTGTGCCGGGGACAACAATAATCCTAATAACAAATATTAAGTATACTAAATACTTGTGAACCATTAAACTTATTAAAACTATAATCTCTCCGGAGCGCACATTTCACTGCTTCCTGCGATGCTTGCGAAACTAATTAAATATCAAAAAACTTCACTGATACTAGAACAGTTATAAGTTATGACTGTTCAACTGCATCTGGAAATAAGTCGAGTGCGAGGCGCGAGGTGCGGCGTGCGGATGTGCGGCTAAAGTTGGCGCGCTGTGTACGCCGATGGTAATGAACTAATGACCAATTAAAAGCGTTCAGCTGGCGGCGACTTAAAGTTTGCCGAACACACTTGTCAATTCATGGTTACAGGGGTACTTGCATCTGTTCGTTGCCATTCGAGCTCGGGTAGTCCGCCCCGCTGCCACGGTGGTAGCTGACGGCCTATTACCATGGCGTACATTATATATACTTAAGTTATTCTTGCCAATACAGAAGCAGAAAAGGTTAAGTTATTTCCGTCTTAATTTGTCGGAACACTAATGCACTTACGTTTGGTATAAAGTTGCGCTCGTTAATATTCTCACGCACGCACACTCGGCATAGTGTTCGTATTGTAGAAGGAACTCTGCGTGTTATAAGGCCATAAGTTGAGCAAGTTAATCGCATTATTTTATTTTGTGATTACGAGGACTTAAAGGCGGCAGCGCGGTGTGTAATACTCAGTCATTAATAAGAGTCAAGTGCGAGCGCGCCAGCACCACTGCCACTGAGCACGCTGAGCACTGAGCACTGCTGCCGGACAAAAAGCCGCATTAAAACTTTCTTTGAGTTAATAGCTTTGGTTGTGGCTCACCTGGCCGTGGGGGGCAGGGTGTGCGGGGCAGGGAGGGGCACACTATTCAGGAAAATCACACGCAATTTTATTTATGATTTTTTCGTTTAGAACCTTTCTCAATAAGGGAATTAATTAAAAGAATTTACCTTTGAAAATTAATACTTCTGAAATATTTATCTTCTAAAACCACAGATTTTCACTGATAAGTACTAGCAGACGGCGTTTTTTTAGCAAACGTTGCTCGTGAAGTTATAACGTTCCCAGCGAATGCGACACAATACTAGATATGAGAGCTGCCGCACCGCACCGGATTCCACCACAAACACGCACCAATATGAATACCTGGACGAGTACCCAGACAGCCGCGGCTTTACAGCTACTCATTCTTATCATCATTATCATACGTTTACTTATTCTGGACGCAAACGCCTTCATAAATCAGTCCACAAACAATCCCAGGGATACTTAGATAGGGTCACTAATCTCGTCCAATTCACCATGTAGTACCTATATTACTATAGTACCTACATTATTTAAGCACACATTACTACACACACTACGACACTTGCAGACTAGAAGTGCCAATGGTTTGAAAGCTGCGGCCGCCCGCGCTCGACGCGTGCCTTTAAGAATGACTGCCACTTTCAGACAAACATGTAAATAAAATAATTAGTATGCTATCCTAACCAAGAGGAATAACTAAGGGTATATAAGCTATCGGAATAGTAAATAACTTGTAGTAAATGTCTCGGAAAAAAATGTACGTGTGTAGTTTAGATAATTATGTATAATGAAAAGGCGGCGCGGGGCTCGCGACGCAATCACATCGATAACGCAAGACATCGTATCGTAATTTAATCAGATGTTCCCCCCCTCGTCCACTCCACGAGCTGGCTGCAATACGGAACTAGTGCAACACGGGCGCGCGCAGCACCAGTTCAGTTGTGTGCTCGTCACAACCACTCACTGAATGTCATAGAGCTCAACCTAGTCACGGCGATGCCTAATATATACTCAAGTGTTACCCAGAGAATAATCGAGGGGCGGTGCGATGGGGAGGCGCGGGGAGGTCGCGGTATCACCGATAAAGTACCTTTTTATGCATGCAGGGCCACCTCGCGGCCTCAGATATTGGCTCGTAAATCAGCGCCGTAAACTCTCACTTGTAAAGTTGTAGCAGGCTCGCGGGCGGCGCCACTACGTAAATAAGTAAGACGCGGAGCGGCGGCGCAGTGGACTAATTAATTTATGAGCGGCGTGGAGCGCCGAATAAATAAGAAATATTTCAACAGTTTATATTTCATAAAGCTCGCGACGTAAACGGCCGCTTTTATCGTTATTGTCTCAACAAAGTGGAATAAAAAGTCGTTAACCGTGTGCCCGCGTGCCGGCTGTGTAAGTTCAGATACACACATTCATGTATAGCACGCACTTGTCATATTATAAAAGACGTGTGTTATATATGGAGGTACTGCTAAACGGTAAAATACACGCCCGACAGTGGCAGGCCGGTCCCCACGAGTAATAACTAATCAACTGCTGGTAACTGCTTCTCCATAAGGAGGACATTTAATTGAATCAAATATTTTTTGTATATTTACAGTTTCACACATTTACACCCTAATTTCCACTTCTGACATCAAAATTATCTACTCTATTTTATGTAGTAACTATTTATAATAATATACTATAAAGCTAAATAAAGCTACACGACACACCACTTCGGTAAAACATTTTATCAAGTTACTGCGATCCGTAGTGTCTGCGTAGAGACTCTACGCCGTATCTCGTAGCACCGCTACGCCGTAGCTCGGAGCACCGCTACGCCGTAGCTCGGAGCACCGCTGCGGCGAACCTTTTTGTTGCGGTTTTTATGGAGCGTTTTATCGAGTTTCTAGTGTAAGTTAGCGAGATAAGCCGCACGCCTAAATTAAAATAGATTTTCAATTTAACGTACATATCGCGCGTGAGATCGCACAATATGGTGCCTATTATGTTCAGAAACGTGTGACAAATGATGGAATAGAAAAGTATATAATGGTAACCGTGTTAAGCCCGCCCGTCACAACTGTCTCAGAAAATATGACAAATTGATTAATGGTTCAAGATAGAACAGAATGCGACCTGTGATGTCCGCCAGGCGGGTTGCTGCTGTGGAACAGAGAAAACAGTGAGCGAGACTGTATCATACCACTACTCTATTATAAGTTGTTATCAAAGTCTCAACATTTTTAGAAACACAGAAAGCATGAAACAATAGGCTTGTTACGATGAAAAACTAAAAAGTATCGTGTCGTTTGCATCCCGCGCGGACATGTTCGTTAACAAAAACTTACCACAATGGCGCTGAGAACAGCCATAATGAAGTATCGCGCACCAAGAATAATAATATCGAAGTTGTTAATTTAATCCAATTCCAGTCTATTGTTCACGGTTACGGCCAGTCTCGGCCATAACCTACTTGGGCTTTACCCACAGCCCCGCAGCCCCCACGGCCCCTGCGGCCCGCGCTCTCTGATAAGGCAAGCTGACAGCTTTTATCACTTCCTTATCTTGCTGTAATCTCTGCTACAGCCACTATTATTTATACGTAGTTTTAACAAACCACTCATATCATAGCACAGTGTTCATAGGTTTATCTTCAAATACAACATTTCTGCGGAACTCAGTTATAGATAAATTATCCCAAAAAACTTAGCTCCGTAGAATACGCTTTTGGAAAAAAACGTAATTATTTAATTAAGTTAAATTACGATTATTTCACTTTAATGGCGTAGAGACAGGCTGTTTAGTGTACTTTCGATATTTATATCCTGTAATGTCGTACGGTATTCTGTTGTGGGAGAATGCCCCCCACATTTCATACTATCTTAGTTTTACAGAAAAGGGCTGTTCGATCATACACTCTCTGAGAGATATTTGAAGAGATTCAAGTAATGATAGTGCCTTGACACTATGAATTCAACACATGATTCTAGCATAAAAATGATTCGTCGATTACATATGAGGTCTATCTATTAATACACAAAATATTTCAACAGAAACATCTATATAAAAAAATAAAAAAAGATATTTTATTACCTTCAGGTGTACAAAAAAAAACACTTATATAATAAACACTATGCAGCGTTACAACTAGGGGAAAGAGTGTTTTCGATGAACTCTGGCACCCAATGTAAGATTTATCTTGTGTTTAGGGTGCCAGCGTCCTCGCCTATAATTGAACATGTAACAGTAGTTGTAAGCCGAGCATGATATATTATTATCAAAATAACTATTTACTAATAAATGCAACTGTGATTTGGCCTATTGAAGAACATATGTATGTAATTGAGAGGAAGAAAAATATGGTGAGAACTTGTGTTTATGTTAGTCTATAGTATGTATATAAATAATAAAGAATATATGACCTTATTAACTGCGTTAGGCTAAGCGATTGATATACGTAATAAATCTTCAGTCTTATCATAATTGATTGTCAATAGCCACTCTGTGAACTGGGTCTTACAACCATTCAGGCACATAGGAGCAATGGTTAACAGTTTATTTATTTTATTGTATAAATGGCCAGACAGAACATCATAATGACGCTGAGCAAGGGCCGTTCTACATCCACCAGTTGAGCATACCTCGTAGAATCTACGTTTTTTAGCAGCATTCGGGTTGTAAACCACAGAGCGATGTTTGCGCAGAATAGTGCTGAGAACAATATAGGTGGTAGAGAAGCCATAAGAACGAAATTTTTATTTAATCTTGGTGTTTGTTACGTAATAACCAGAATTTGAAATTTCTTGAGACATTTTGCAAAAAAACCTTTACTCATATTCTATGATGGTGGACTAGCGGTAATAATAATAATAATAATAAAAGAGATCCCAGAAAGCGCCCATTGCATAGAATGGGCGCTTTCTGAGATTTCTTCCAGGTAATTTTGGTATGGACAGTGATGACCTGAACATAAAATGGGGTTGTCATTGGTGCAAAATATGACATCATCATCATCATGCAAAATATACATCCTGCTACATCGTGCTACATTCTGCCGCATCCAACTGACTCTGAGCGTGCCGAGCCGTGGGGAGTCCAACTGACCCGAAGGTTCTACCACCATTACCTCTTCTTTTCTTTTATTGTTATTTTTACTTTGTTATAAAAAGTGACTCACGGTTAGCCATCCGACTAATCATAACGTTACAACGTATACGGCAAGAGCAGGCTTATGAAACAACTCTGTTTAACAAAACGTGAAGCGTAAAGAAGTCATGTGTTTCAACTTTATGGTGTTCTAAATCCGCACTGAAACTAAAATGTAACACGACAGTGAAAGCAGACCACTGTTACCACAAAATACTGGACGAAAAGATTTTTTTTGTATTTTTTGTATTTTCTCTAATTTTATTTTATTTTTAAGTATATGTTTTCAATTCAATTCAATTTTAAATCAAATTTTGACTTATTCCTGATTTTATTCTAATTTAGTTTTTTGTTTATACAATGAAATTGTTTCATTTGCTTTCTTTAATTCTCATTATTTTTAGTACATATTAAACTTAATTTTAAGTATCATAATTATATCACCGTTTGCTGCATAAAATCTGCTTAACTGTAACCTAAATAGATGAAGTCACTGGCGCCTGAAATACAGGTATTTTAACTAGCTCTGGAGTCAGCGTCTCACATTATTCTGCAACCTGTTTATATGGCAATAACGAATTTATAGTGATGCTTTAATTTTTATTAATAACGACTATCTAATACTCACCGTACAGTCAATTATAGAATTGGTTAGATACAAATGTATGAAGTAAAACCCATCAAAAACACGACACTCATAAACCGCAGTGGTCCCCACTAACACTCACTGCTCCATGTTCTCGAGGTTCGCAGACGTGGCAAAGCTTACGCTCAATTAACTTTACTTTTATCTTTACAACACGTACGTCAATAATGTTACCTTTAGAAGGAAAGCCAGAGTTGAATTGGCAGCAAGACTCTTGAGC
Source organism: Antitype chi (assembly GCA_947359405.1). Classification (NCBI taxonomy): domain Eukaryota; kingdom Metazoa; phylum Arthropoda; class Insecta; order Lepidoptera; family Noctuidae; genus Antitype; species Antitype chi. The sequence continues at coordinate 952,198 of OX375815.1, forward strand.
TTCAAAGTCCTCTTCGATATTTATTCAGCAATCGTTCACACGCCGCTGAGCCCAGGAGCAGCTCTTAACTGTAAGCCACTTTAATAAAACCGTCCATTTGCTTTTAGGTGCAAATTTCCCATCGGAAGCGCCGTGACGCGCGACATGCCGCCACGACGCTAATACGACAGGCCGACGCTCGCGACTTAGCCGACTGTTCACGAAACAAGCGGTAATGAGAAAGGTCACTAAAACACTCTATCAATCAGGCTGACTGCTTGTACGGATACACGGCTAATCTAAATTAAAAAACTTCCTTTTCCCGCTTGCTCATCAAATCAAATAATTAAAGTTATGGTCTTTACAGACACAGATAGTGTCCTTCATCCTACTAATATTATAAATGTGAAAGTTTGTGAGGATGGATGAATGGATGTTTGTTACTCCTTCACGCAAAAAACTACAGAACGGATTTGGAAGATATTTTGCACACAAATAGTTTATAACCTGGATTAACACATAAGGTACTTTTTATTCTGGCAGTACGTTCCCGTGGGATAATTTTCGACCACCATGCAGGCAAAGCCGCTGGCAAAAGGTAGTATTATCGTAAACTCAACGATTTGCATTTGTAAATAACATTTAGCGAATCAATAACATCTTTTGTATAAGAATAGTTCACGAAAGATTACGCTTTGCTACGACGTAGTAGACTACAGCACTACGCGTGCTACGCAGCCGTAGCACGGTATTATAATCCCTGGTCACATTAGTCTGCGGTGTATGGGATACCTTATTGTGCTGTTTGGCAGATAGTAGTATGTAAACGTTGTTTATTTACAAGTATCCCAACTGCAGCTACCAGCGGGCTGCTAACTGGCAGGCGGAGGTAACCTGGGCACAGGGGGCATGCTTGGCATGGCGGACACAGCAGGCACGCCTCCAGCGCTTGTCTTGCATGCTGGTGGCGCCAGATTAGTCGCTGACATTGGTTAAGTTGGTTAATATACCCGGGACTCGCGAACTGCTGCCCTACTACACACAGCGTCACGAATTGGCTACTGAAACCTCCACCCATAAACTTTGTACATTGTTAATACAAGTGTCAGATACAAGTTTTAAGATTCCGCCTAAAAACAAACCACCGCTCTATTCGTCTCCATTTAAATAATGATGAATTTTATCTACCATCGTCGTCTGTTCAACGACTATGCATAACATTTAGTTAGAACCATTGATAAGCGCACTAATCAATGCATTTTATTGGTCGTATTTTGGCTTGTGTTTGTGCTTTCAAAACTATAATAATGATTGCTCCTTGCTGAAACTCAAAGTGTCTCATATTAAAAGCATTAACCTAGCGATCTCTGCTAATTTGCGCGCAAATGACGGAAAGGGGTCATCTATTAATGAAGCCGCCTGTCTGACAGCAGAACAGCGGGACATTAGCGATCAGAGCCGCGGTTAATATAAACACGTTTGTATTCCTAATAAAATAAATACTCAAACTTTCCAAAAAGTTAAATCATTTCAGTAAATTTAACATAGAGCTTTATTTATTGTTATTTGTGTTAATTAATATGCGACAATCACCAATTTAACGATACACAGTGTATGTTGACAATCACCAACGTAACGATTCACGGTGTACGTCGACAATCACCAATGTTACGATGCACGGCATATGTTGACAATCACCAATTTCGATGGTGTCGTAAGTCAGAATTTGTTTCATTATTTGAATCAGGCAAACATTGGTGAATATTAACCTACACAATCGATACATTGAATGATAACATTAATTGGTGATTGACAGAAATCTTCATGAAAATAATTAATAACAACCCCAGCGAGCTTGGTGGTTGTTATTAACTGACACCAGCGTATCTTAAGACAAACTGCGCTTCGGGTCTAGTCTATATACTAGTATTTGTGTTCTGTAAATGCAGATATGCAATACTCCTAGCAGCCTGGTTTGTAAAATATCCACGAAAATATGCGTACATCGGAATGTATCACAGCGGCACAATACGAACATGTGAGCCGCGTGTGATGTGACTCAGCTGGTACGCGCTCGAAGCAAACGCGACGCCAACAATACAATCTGAACGACAAACAATGCACTACACGCGCGCTAATCTATTTCATATCGATCACAGCCGGCACTCGCCGCTCATTCCTTCCGATGAGTATTGGCGAGAGTTGCCAGCTGCTCATATACGTTTATACGCTTCGGATGATTGAAACAAATGCCGTATATAGTCAGTCTGAGTGCGAGGTGTGCCTCGACCGCGCCGCGTCGCGCCACACAATCCGGGCACACAGACGGTGGACAAGCATCCCTCGGTATTCGGAACACGCAATTGGAACGGGTCCCGTCACGGCTCGGTTTAACGTGCGCTAAATTAATTTCAAACGAAATGATAGTTCCCTCCATCATCGGCAAACACTTCGTTGTTTAACGACGGGATTGATTTCTCAAGCGAATGTATCGAGCCGCAGTGCCCGGCGACAAGGCACAGTACGACGCGGTGCGACGTGCGGTGCGGCGCGTCACCGGTCTGCTGAGTTGTGTAACACGTTGCTCAATTTGTTTTGCATAAAGGGTTAAGCACTCTCCGGCGCCGCTCGCCGTCCGACTCACCTGTGACACGATCATTGATATTTATGCAAACATCGTAATTTATAATACTACAAAGATTTTCACTGGCGCGTGTCTCGATGAAGCAATCTCTATGTAAATGTTTGGAGAGCTCGCGTCGTTCCTGTCGTTTGTGGAAGGAGCAATTTGAACAATATTCCAGGGAGTCATTTTTATTTAATCAGTTCAGGTATAATTGATTTATACAATTAGAGCAGAAATTACGTTTTATTCGGGAATAGAAATACCATGTGGTGTGCAGATTAGCGTAAGGGTGTGATAAGATACTTTGGATGCTATAACGTTTGTAAAATAATAAGCTTTTGATCCATGTTCAACAGGATTGGTTTTTTTAAGGGATTGATTGTAAAAGTCGCGCGTAGCTCGCAGCCGCCCAACGCCGCGCCGACACGCGTTATTTTCCGACTCGTCACACAGCATATTGTAGTAGCCAGCGCGCGCCCGCCGGGAACTCGCTGACGTTCGTTTGTGCAGCTGCCTGTCCACGTCGGCTAAATCACATCGTAGTTTGGAAGCGGTTAGCTTTCGGTATGAAAATGCATAATATTATGGCGACAGCGTTGAATATACCCGTGAGCAAGAACGAGTATAAAAATATGAGTATAGCATCGTCCTCATATTTTGTATTAAATGTACTTACTTTATTCATTATCTGCACCATAATTGCGAAACACACTATTACTCACAATCTGAATATTTTATTGCAAATATTGCATAAAAATTTGTCTCCTCAAAAACGTTAATAAAATGAATGTTGTTGAACGTTCAAAATGAAAAGGCATGCCTACTGTTTGTGTGTTACACAACTACACCGCCGGCTACGACGAAGACAAAGAAGGGTTATGATTTTAACAGACTATGTATGCTTCTAAACTCATTACTCCTAAACTACTAGTCTTATTTTAACCAACGAGGTATCTTTGGAAGCGTCATGTTGTTCCGCAGGTTATATGGTTAAGATGTCACATAAAATCAACATGGCGGGCGACTTAAAACGGATATAAAGTGTTAGCGTATTTTTTTTTTAAGTTGTTGAACACGATATCTACATACAATCGTGTTCTGTATAATATCGTGCATTACTGTCATAGTACTTATACGTTGCGGTTCAGGTTGCACAACTCCTCCCTCCTCAAGAACGAAATTATTAGAGTTGTTAAGATTTTCACCATTTCGCCGACACTTTAACATTGATTTTTAAACATCAAAAACAAGAAAGCTTATGAATCTAATGATAGTAATGCAACAGAAATACCGTACATAAAGTTTAGTAATGTTTTTTTTTTGTTATTACCGCTTTACTATAATTTTCAACACTTGAGCTAATTCTTCTATTATTTAGATTGGAAGTTCTGTTTACGTTTTATTTTAATTTTCTATTATTTTTAGTTTTTAATTTTTGATGGTATATTGGCGTGTACTAGCTGACATATGGCAAATTTTATGTGTTTTTTTGTGTTTCGTAATTTTTATTACCTATTATTGTTTAGAATCAAGTTCTTCTAACTTAACAGACAGCTGTGCTGCTGGGGAATTTGTTCCGTTACTTCTTCTTCCCAGCTAAAGCACTAGGAAGTGGTGAAGGGCGGGCGTTTTGGGGGGACTGTCTTATGTAATTATATTTTGACGTTCAAAAAGAGCTGACTCTCAGCCTAGTTTGAATAAATGACTTTTGATTTTGATTTTGATTTCTTTCAGCTCATTTAAATCGATTCCTTTCATATTCACTACACTGACACTATTAGTACATTTTCCAGTCATCAAGGCTGGTAAAGTAATGACTGGATTTATTGTATTCAGATGTGTAAGAGGAAATTAATAATTTCGTAGATGTATATGCCCAACGTTAAGCTTACCAGCATCGTCCACGGTAACTATGTACTCGTATGTTCTTTGAGACTCATGGCTCATGACATCATGAGAGCATTTTTTACTTGCTATAGTAAATTATTCTTTGTATTCATACAGGGTCACATTAAAATAGCTAGGGAAACATGATAAAACAAAAAATCCATGAGATATGACGATAAAAAATGGGATCAAAGACCATATGTAGTTAGTTGAACTATTAGTTACTTGAAATTTCAGTTTTAAAAATTTAACTTCTTGGTGTAAACTACTCAGACGTGTTGGGTATCGATACTTAGACACATTGAAACAACCATAATCAATTTTCTAAAATAAAATTATACAGTTACGAAGTCAAACCTGTACATTGAATATTTTTGAAAAGCAAACTGATAGTTGATAACCTAAAACGTTCTACCGGGATTAAAAGTGCCCACATAGTGCACTCTTAATCCCGGTAGATCATTCTCGACCGATTCTTTCCGCCATCCACGTGGGTGAAGTCACATGCAAAATCTAATATTAAGTTATCAGTATACTAACTTATAGGACTGTCTGGTAATTTTTTATGATTTTATACGTGACTTTTCTCGCCAATCGGCGCAGCGTGGTCATACTTTCATTTGTATGATACAGGTCGAAGCATTGTTATAGTGACCCTTAAATAGTGGGGAGTGGCAACCACATCAACCACCCCAGCTCGCAAATGCAATATTATCATTAAAATTTATTGAGAAGTGCGTTATGTCCTGTTGCAACAGTGTGCGCCGCGCGCAGATACCGCGCAGAACGCTTCTGACTCTAAAATAGAGCAATCGATGAACTGAATTCCGAATACAACGAAACCGCATATCACTGCCGACGATTTGATACTCACAAAAAGTCCGGCTCCAACGAATAAAAGTCGAACATTTTAGTTTGGACAGCAATGTTTGCGGTTCACAGTGGCACAGTTTCTTGATCTGTTCCTGGGAGCCAATTCGTTTAATTTGAATCAGAAAAGTTTTCATACAAATACTGTTTACACCACTGCCTCGGGGGTAAAAATAATATCTAACTCCCGTATCAAATTGTCCGTACCAAAAATAAGGAAGTGTTGTTATTTTTTATTAATTTACTCGCCACCGGCTGCTGCGTCCGCGCGCTAGGAAATTACGTCATTTTATGGAATCTCATCTGTAATTCCCCGAGAAAAAAAACAAAATATACATTTATTTATACCTAAAACCTATTGCTATTAGTACTAGTTAGTAGAAAGCAAGCGGTATATAAACACACTACCGCAAGCTAATTGTATTGTGTATGCTGTGGAAATGGAGCAGATGTCACAGTGCGCGATGACTTCACAGGACCGATGGACGCCGACCATAAAGGAGGTGAGGATAACTTCATTCCGAGCAATATCTTAGCGTGGTCACTAGCGTGGTATGCTCATAGACGTTTATATCGACACGAATATTCTGCGCGTTCTTATTAAAGGGCTAACGGCGGCTCTTAACAGTCAACATTCCGACGAGCTGTGCCACGTGCCGCGCGTCGCACGCTCCGTACTATCGCCACCTCGCCGGGGAAGGAGCAGCAGGAAGATTTTATTTGTTGGACGCGCGCCAGCCGCTACAGAATTAAGAAATTATATCTATACGAAGGTATGTTTGTGTGGTAAAACTTCTGCCTAAGTACCAACTTCCCAGCAGTCCGGCACACGACAATGTTGAGTTAATTGCTTGCTCTGTTCCGTACCGCAAACGTTCAAATGTGTTTCTGTCTCAAATGAAAATACAATAACCTAGAATAAACCTCGCTCTTCCATGACGTTTCGTGTTAGTCGCACAATTTTCCATTTTCTGCCGCCTGTGACTGGCCGACACGTAGTCAGCACGTTGTCGGTGTAGCGAGCGACGACCAATAAATAGCAAACTTGTAATACAGCGCACAATAGGGTATTTTACTCTACACAAGAAAAAATCTAAAAATATATTATTGAGATATCTTAGGCCAAATGCGGTTGGAAAATATTACTTTAAGTTCATGAAACAACAAACAACAAAATACAATTTCAAGATTTCAGTTTTTACACGCTTTATATTAGCTTCACTTGTATGTTTGTTTGTGTGTTCGTTTGTTTGTTTGTATGTAACCTACTCCTTTGAGCGCGATTTTGACCCACTTTAAACGGTCAGATTTCATTGAAACTTTGTAAACTTGTCGAGGACCGATGACAATGCAATAATTAAAAAAAAAATTGAGACAAAAATAGTTTAATAAACTAAAAAACACGCTTTAAAAACCAAACTAAAAAAGGAGAAAATAATTTAATTCAATTAAAAAGCGTGGGGTGTTTGACTTAATTGATTATAAAAATACTTCAAAAAGCACCCCACGCTTTTTAACTGAATTAAAATATTTTCTCCTTTTTTAGTTTGGTTTTTAAAGCGTGTTTTTTAGTTTTTTAAACTATTATTTATTTTAATCTGTTTTTGAACACCATGAAATAGTAGCCGCCATGTTATTTCGTCATACGACATGTCAACTGAGCAACTTTGTACTTTTATTATTTTCGTAACCAAATTAATTTTGATTTAAATAATATTTTGCATTCAGGAACAGCAAACCAACGAAAAATAGAAAATAACTCATTTTTTAAATGAGTTATTTTCATTTTATGGGTCATACAAAATATCAGCGCATTTGTTTTTAGCAAACTGACATCATACCCACAGAGCAATATGGCGTCTACTGTGTCAGCGTTTTCGTCAAATTACGCGCGAAATTTGAAAATGTCAAATTTAAATGCATTTTTATGGCACTAATCGATTAAATAAAATGTTGTGTTTTTTTGTGGTTTATTAGCACTCTAGAATCTAATTAAGACACTTTTCAAAAATGAGTGTAATACCCTATTGTAAAAGTAACGAGTGGAAACGTCGCTTCCAATAGTCTGTGAGTAGGTACCTACGTACTCATTCGCTTTACACGCTGCGCTGTTTATAGTGACCGTTGATTCTCACAAGTTACGCGCATTTACTTCATATTATATTAAACTCAAGAACGCTACATTAAGTAATTTATTCAAATTTGCTTAGTGCCAAACAAACAAAAAGCGCTTGGTTTGCTTTTAAAGTCGCTCGCTTTACAACGAAACTTGAAGCAGAAAACGAATGCCATAGTCGTGACTATAAGCTCCGTGGAATCGCGGCGTGTTTGATCAGGGACCATTGTGTAATGTAAGGAATTAGCTCACTCCTTACACATTGCCCACTATTTGTTTACTACCCCTATTTATTTATGTGTGGCCGCCGAACTTATTTCAAGCAATTAAGTATATTCAAATAGGTTCATGGGTAAGAAGAAAAGATTGTTAAAAACTCTGGAAAAAGTGCTGATCCGATTTCAATAATTTTTTCATTGACCGAAAGCTACATATTATTATGAAAAACAAGAAAGTTCACGCGGGCAGAGTGCCGGGCAGAAGTCATACATAAGTAATTGATTGAAAATCTTTTCAGCAGTTTCCTCAACTCATAAATCAACACAGTGGTTCATAATAACATTAACTACCCGCTCTTCTTTAAAAGTGCCATCATGATATCACTATCTTAATGAATCACATGTACAAACCTGACGTGTAACACAGGACCTTACAGAGAATATACAAATAGGTCGCACAACGCTATAACACAGACTGAATTATACAAAACATTAGTCAGAATAAAATACACAAAGCTGAAAGTAATAATCGTAAAGAAAACAACTACCGCAAGTTTATAAAGAATTTACGTGTAACATTACCCACTTAGAAGGTTCTACCCACGCCGCACCGCACCGAACCACCCTGCCCTGCCCTGCACTGACCCGCCCCGCACCGTACTGCACCGCACCGCAACGTAGTGCGCCCCACCGCACTGTGGCCCCGTCGCGTCACTAGTCGGTTGATTATACGCAAAGAGTCCGCTTTCTGCTTAGAAATATTGTTTAAGACATCGGCCTGCATTAGGGTGCGGCAAAATTAAGAGCTATTAACTAGCAACAGTTTAGTAGTTCAAAAGAGCTGAACTGCAATTTGATTTACGAGATAAGAATTAAATTGCAATATAACAATTTCAATTTATCGTCTATTTAGTTATTAGCCTCATCTTTGTAAAGCTACTACTTAAGGCATGAGTGAGATAGCTCCAACACAAGGACTACATGTTGTAACTTACTGGGGCTGCCTCAGTTTATGTATGACACAATGCTTGGATTAATATAAATAAAGAATAGAATAAGAATAAGAATAAGAATAAATTTATTGAACCAATGTTACAATTATTACCTTATGATTAACTTAACTTAATGTTGGTACGTAACTATTAGTGATTTTCGTTTTGGTCTTTACGGCGGACCCCAAACTAGGCGGTGCCTGTATCTTGGGGACCAGAGTTTTGAGACATAGTGCTATTTACCACTGGAGTTTAAGGTGACAATGGGTACGTAATTGCAAACGATTATATAAAACGAAATTAAATGAAAATTGAGATCAAAGTGAGAGTGAAACTTAAATCGTAAATTATACATAAAACAAACAAAAAATAAAGCTTAATTTGTACTAAGCAACGCATAAAACTAAAATATTAAACAATTTAAAATAAAGTGAACAAGTAAACAATCAAAAATTAAATGTTAAACAATCTAAAACAAATATAAACTATCAATAATAAAAATAAAATGTTTGGAAATCAAAAATAAGGTGTGAGTGTGTTAGTGTGTATCCGTGTTAGTGTGTGCGAGTGTACGCGTGTGGTGTGTGAAGTGTCAGTGTCTGTGGTGAGAGTAGGATTCCGAGTGTGGGTTGAGTGAAGTGAGAATGTTTTCCGATTCATCGTATGAAAGACCTAATAGCCATTGTTTGACAACATTTTTGCATGTGGGGAGTGAGAATTCTTTAGGGTCACAAGGCAAACTGGTGGTGACCTTGTTATACACAAAAGTGTGTAAATAGGCGGGACAGCGTCTTGTTAGGAGAGATGTGGTTCGTTGTAGCGGAATGTGAAAGACACGTTTGGAAGTCAATGAGTGGTAGTCAGGTCGGATTTTTAAGGTTTTGTGTATGCGCAGGTAAGCATTGAGAATAAATAGTTGGCGGACACGTAGAACTTGGAACTCGTTGTACAGGGAGTCAGTGGAGTAAAAAAATGGTTTTTTTAATAAAACTTTTATAACAGCTCTCTGGGCTCTTTCAAGCTCAATCATTATAGTTTTTCCAGCTCCACCCCAAATAGATACGCCATATTGTATGATGGACTGGCATATTGCAAAATAAACCATACGTAGGATGTCTTTTGGAGTGCGGTCTCTTAGCTTCTTTATTACATGTATAAGTTTCCTTACTCGGCCAGAAAGAAATTGAATATGGGCTTTAAATGAAAGATGTTCGTCAATGAGTAGACCTAAGTAACGAATAGATTGTGTCCGGTTGATACAGTCGCATGAGCAGTTTTCGCGTGATGTGTGCGGTTGGTTCTGGCATGTGTGGAATTTCAAAGCTAGATTGGGAGGAGGGCTAGATAAATGTGTTTTGGAAAATGTTATAAGTTTTGTTTTCTTTATATTGAGTGTGAGTAAGTTACGGTCGAGTGTTTGCGCTACTGTTGCTAATCCTTCTTCTGCAAGGCAGTAGACCTGTTCCCAGGTAGGTGCGTGGAATGTAATAACCGTATCGTCTGCGTAAGATATTAGTTCTGCGTTTGGAAGAGTGAGGTTCAGTATATCGTTCATGTAGATTATGAAAAGTGTTGGGCCTAGTAAGCTACCTTGTGGAACTCCAAAATTGGTAGGAAGTTGGCCACTTGAGTGTTCGCCAGATTTAACATATTGTCGGCGATTGGTGAGGTAGCTGTGAAACCATTCGAGTGGTTTTCCCTTTATTCCTATTGTGTCTAGTTTTTTAAGTAGTAGATCTGTTGAAATTGTGTCGAACGCTTTAGCTAGGTCTAAAAAGACCGCCATGCAGCGCTCACCTTTTTCTATAATTGTTGATATGGAGTTTGTAAGTAGCGAGGCCGCATCTTCAGTTGATTTCCCTTTTCTAAAGCCAAATTGTCGCTCTGAAATCAGATGATATTTTTCAAGAAAATTTACAAGACGGGTGTTAACCACCTTTTCCAGGATTTTGGATAATATACTAAGAAGTGCTATTGGTCTATAGTTTTCTGGTTTGTTTTTAGGACCACTTTTATGTATAGGGCTTACTGCTGCAACCTTCCACTGTTCGGGAAATACTCCCGTTTCTAGGCTGAGGTTAATCAGGTGGGTCAGAGGTGTTATAATTAGGTTTTGTATTTTCTTCAAGAGTCTTACACTGATTTTGTCGGGACCTGGGGAGCTATCGTTCTTCAACTGATTAATGAAGTTCGTAATTTCTGTTTCGTCAGTGGGATGTAGAAAGAAGGCAAAAGGTGACGTATTTGGTGATGAGTAATTGCTAGTGAGGGATGACTGAGTTTCTGATAGTCTTGCCAGTATGGTAGCAGCCAGGTTTTTACCTACGGATGTGAAATAGGAGTTGCATTTATTGAGGGACTCGACAGGGTCAGGTGAACCTGTTACTAATTTGCATGTATTGTTCCGTTGGCATCCAGGGTCATACATTGACTTGAGAACTTTCCAAAGCTTTTGAGAGTTTTTGTAATTTTCTTGGATTTGTCGACTGTCGTATTCAATTCTAAGTTTTCGTAAGAGATTATTGCAGAAGTTTTTATAACGGTGGTAGATTAGTTTTTTTGTCTCGTTTTCGGGGTCAGATCTTAGTGATAGATGTAGCCTGTCGCGGTGACTTATACACCTCATAAGTCCGGGTGTGATCCAGGGCTGAATGTTTCGTTTGCTGCGGGGAATTTTGACTTTGAGTGTGTGTGCTTCTATTAGGTTTGCAAGGATGCCGGTGAAAGAGGATGCGGCAGAGGCCACACATTGTTGGTTAAGAGTGTCAGTCCAGTTAATTTTGGCTAAGTCTGTGGCTAAATCTTCCTCGTTTAATTTAGATACCCAGCGATCTTTATTAAGTCTATTGGATCTTTGTTTGAGAGGGATGTGGGCCATTACTATATCGTGATCTGTGATAGAGCTTTTGCATACTATCCCTTTGGGTCTGGTATTACTTTTGACAAATATGTGATCAAGACAAGCTTTTTGTCTAGTGGGTTTGGTTATGACAGGTAGTAGGCCATACGAAGCCATAAGGCACATATACTCGTGGTGTTTATTATTTGTGATGCAACATATGTCTATGTTTATATCTCCGGTAATAATTACAGTTGGATACAAATTTAACGTTTTAAGGAAAGTGTCTAATAGCATACTTATATGAACGGATACCAGGCCACTCAAAAAGTATTGCAATTTTTCTTTTTATTTATGACAGACTGGCCAGTTATAATCTATTTTGAAAATAGAATCTGACCAACGAAAGCTGTCCAAGAAAAAAGGCGGGAATTTAAAAAATCAAGAGCTGTCAACCCTGGCTATACACTGCTTAAACGGAGTTGACACTATTTATTATTCAAGACATATTATTATGCGATATTTACATCAGTATAACCTTATTACCCCTGGTATATGGCATTTTTGGCATTATGTAGAAAAGGTTGAATTAAAGAAAAAGTTATTAATATAAGTGTATTAAATGGAATAAAGACCACTTATGTGACACAATAAAGACAACACAAAACATAAGGGTTATGAGTCATAGTTGAAATCGGATTCCAAGAACTCTACACCTGATAATATTGAATCAGCTTCTTTACTTTCTTCGCTGCTACTGCTACTGCCCCCAACATGTTCAAGTTCAAGTTCGTTTTCAACAACACGAAATAATAAGAATAGGTAACTGTCATTGAAGATATCTTTTCTAAATATTGTGTTTCACAAGTCGACTTTTAATTTTTTTCGAGAGTTTTCAATTTCTTTACTGTTTCTACAATTTTAAGTTTTGTCTCCTCGTTTTCATTTCAATACATCCTGAAAAGTAAATACACCGTGAACAATATTACGATTTTTATAAATAGTCGAAAAGTATCCAGCTGTTCTTTAAAAAATGCAAAAAACTAACCCAAAAGTGAAATGATTGAATCCAGTCGTCGTATTTTCTCTGCAGATTTCTGATTCAAATCACTTTTTAAGTCTTTATATTTGTTAATCATTGTAAATAAAAGCTTCCTCGTCGAACTTTTGATTGTTTTCGGCATTATTATAAGAAGAACCAACAAAAATAAGATGCTCGTAAACACAAGATGACTCAAGTACGAAACGTCAATGAGACACTTTGACAGTCCTAAAATATTGCCATATTCAAAGTTTAGAAAATAATTCGTGGTCAGGTTTCGTTGGCCAAACTCTATATTTATTTGTAAGTAAGACTTCAAATGGCAGTCATGGACCGCTTGTGGTATATATGTTCTGTGGTTATGGATGAAGGCCCTTCTAGGGCAACCGTGTATCGTTGGTATAAAGAATTCAAGCGCGATCGACTAACTTTGGGAGATGAAGAAAGAAGTGGTCGCCCGTTGACGGCTGTTACGGAAGCAAACGTGCTAGCAGTGAAAAATTTAATCCATGACAATAGGCGAGTTACGTATTAAGAGATTCAGCACATACTGCAGGTTGGATCGGGAAGCCATCACAAAATTCTACACGTGCATCTTCGCATGAGGAGGATAGTTTCACGCTGGGTGCCGCACAACCTCACCGATGCTCAGAAGCAGGTCCAGGTGGAATGGTGCCGTGATATGATAAACAAATTTGTAGCAGGCTCGTCTCGGCGTGTTTTTTTTTTGTATGGGAAATCATCAAATAACTTCTCCCGCTCTTCGTGTCAGACTTTTACTGACTAACCCACCCGTATTCCCTCAGTTGCCTGTGTGCCAGGGGCCGCGGTCTCGGCGTGTTTACGACATTATTACAGGTGATGAGTCTTGGATTTACTAACACGATCCAGAAACGAAGCGCCAGTCGACGGTTTGGGTGTTCCAAACGAATCAACGCCTACCAAAGTGAAGCGATCTAGAAGCGGGGGGAAGATTTTGATCGCAAGCTTTTTCAATTTGACTGGCTACTGTCTTGGTGTCAATTCCTTTACGGAACCAAAGAAGCATCAACGCTGAATGGTATGCTATCAAATGCTTGGCAGAAGTTTTCTCTGTTGCGAGTAAGAAGCGGCCAAACATAGGGCTCCGGGCTACTGCTCCATCACGACAACGCGCCTTCGCACACTGCGCTCAAAACGAGGGACTTCCTGGACAGCACGCCGGTCAAACTCCTGGGTCACCCTCCTTACAACCCTGACCTAGCACCGTATGACTCCTTTTTATTCCCGAAAATAAAAAATCAGCTCAAAGGGATACAATTTTCGTCGCTGGAAGATGCGCTGTCAGCGTTCGAGCAGGCTGAAAACGAGGTGTCTGCGGTCTACTGGAAAAAGTGTTTCGAAAACTGGTTCAGACGCATAAAACTTTATATAGAAGCTGGTGGAGAGTACTTTGAAAAGATTTAATAAAAAAATATTTACGAACATCTTTTTTTATTTTCGCAAAACTTTCTGACTGTCCCACGTATATGTATATTTTAAAAATGAACTAGTTGTTGGTTCACATTGGGAACTATTGTAATTCCAGCTCAGCTCAGCAGTACCAGTGTAGTAACTACTCGCTCGGATATTGACTTTCACAGATGTACATAATTATAGCTTCAGGAATAGCAGTGTAGCTGGCTCACATCTTCTTCACAATTCGCTAATAAGTAGTTTACTAGCATACTGCTCACAGTAAGTGTAAATAAGTATTTTACTAGCATACTGTCCACAGTTAAGGGTTTAAGTAGTTTACTAGCATACTGCCCACAGTTAATGCTAATAAGTAGTTTACTAGCACATTGTCTACAGATAATGGTAATAAGTAGTTTACTAGTATACTGTCCACAGTTAACTGTAAAAAGTAGTTTATTAGTATATTTTCCACAATTAACTGTAAAAAGTAGTTTACTAGCATACTGTCCACAGTTAATGGTGATAAGTAGTTTACTAGCATACTGTCCACAGATAATGGTAATAAGTAGTTTACTAGCATACTGTCCACAGATAATGGTAATAAGTAGTTTACTAGCATACTGTCCACAGTTAATTCTAATAAGTAGTTTACTAGCATACTGTCCACAGTTAATTCTAATAAGTAGTTTACTAGCATACTGTCCACAGTTAATTCTAATAAGTAGTTTACTAGCATACTGTCCACAGTTAATTCTAATAAGTAGTTTACTAGCATACTGTCCACAGTTAATTCTAATAAGTAGTTTACTAGCACATTGTCTACAGATAATGGTAATAAGTAGTTTACTAGTATACTGTCCACAGTTAACTGTAAAAAGTAGTTTATTAGTATATTTTCCACAATTAACTGTAAAAAGTAGTTTACTAGCATACTGTCCACAGTTAATGGTGATAAGTAGTTTACTAGCATACTGTCCACAGATAATGGTAATAAGTAGTTTACTAGCATACTGTCCACAGATAATGGTAATAAGTAGTTTACTAGCATACTGTCCACAGTTAATTCTAATAAGTAGTTTACTAGCATACTGTCCACAGTTAATTCTAATAAGTAGTTTACTAGCATACTGTCCACAGTTAATTCTAATAAGTAGTTTACTAGCATACTGTCCACAGTTAATTCTAATAAGTAGTTTACTAGCATACTGTCCACAGTTAATTCTAATAAGTAGTTTACTAGCATACTGTCCACAGTTAATTCTAATTAAGTAGTTTACTAGCATACTGTCCACAGTTAATTCTAATAAGTAGTTCACTAGCACACTGTCCGCAGATAATGGTACTAGGTTAATATTGCATGCAACTTCTCGCAGCTGGCGATTAATTTTACTAATAAAAAAGTAATTGGTGTCCAGAAGGCTATGTCTACGACAGAACGCTCTCACAAATAAATTGCAAGACCGCTATGTGTTGTTGGTTTTTATTATTCTGTCAGAAGAAATAGGTACCAGCTTAGAATAGTTTAAAATAGAAAACATGAAAATGTAAGAACATTTTCTGCAAAGAAGTCGCCCTCGCAATATTGTCAACGGGCTAACAAATAGAATAACACTTTAACTGCGAAATAATGTCTAAAGAAACGAAATCAAATATGTATGGCGGAGTCGCTCTGCGCTCCGTCAGCGACGCCGACATCGGCGCCTGTCTGCGACAAAGGCAAGCAAATATAGTCTCAAGAAAGCATAATTCCATTAGAGGCGACAATCGTGGCGGCGCGGGCGCGGCCGGCGAGCACCGAATAATTATGAAACTCGTCGCGGAACGCATCATTGTCACTTCGAGCTCTCGTCTGCCTCCCTCCCCCGCCCCGTCACGTCGACCCTCCACCTCCCTGGTTCCTGTTAACGTTCATCAATCCTGAGACGGTCACAGCCACTCACTTTCCTATTTTAAGTAACTGAGGGTATGGAGCTCTTAGCTCAGCGGAATACACATTGATGTGATTGTTCTTTATCAACATAATGTATTACAAAATATCAACAACCTAAGATATACAAGTTTCAAGAACATCAAGAAACAATATGTCCTGAAACATGCCATTGTGGATTTCAACGTTCAGTATTACCAACTGGTCAGATCACGCTCTTCTGGGACAGATCTCACACATCAATTTATTATTATTATCACTGACAGGTTTAAAGATCTTGCTTATGACAATTATTTTGCCGATAGTCGTGTCAGCAAAAGTTATCGACCAACAGAGCCTAGAAAGGCTATCGCTAGATAGATGGGTCAGAAGTCGGATAGACAAAGCAGTAGTTGACATAGCACACATTGTGAGGAGGTTTCTCACTATGGATCCTAACCTATTGAAACTCCGGAACGGTACTAATTTTTGTTAGTTGGCTGGTCTCGCTATGTCTTTCCGAAGTTTCCTTTTTAAAAAGACTAAACTAAAGAACGGATTTCAATCCAACTAGCAGTCCCTGAAGAATATTATTTTTAACAATTTTAAGTGATTTGATTCCAACGGTGTTTATTATGCCAGCGTTATTTTTCGAGCGGAACAATGGGATTAAAATATATATCTAGTGAGTTAGCGATCGAAGAGCTCTTTAAAAGCCACGACAGTGGTTCTTCGTCACCAGGCTCATCAGGCCCGGGCGCTGAGACATCTCCACTACTATGAGTGAAGACCACGCTGACTGCATGGCCGCAGTTTACAGCGCGAGGTTACTATATATCCATCTAGGATTCAGTGTGCGCCACATGCATCGCTGACCACATATGAAGTTGTATCTGGAATTAAGTACGTTTATTTACCAACTTACGCTTGAGACAATGAGATTTAAGAGGAAAAGGCGGAAATAAGTGGTGCAGGATCATTGGGATCAAGTCTCCCTCCGTCGTAAATAACGCTACAAATGTTCACAAGCCCACCTCCATAAACTGCTACTTTACGCGCGGCGCACAATGTATTGGCACAGAAGGTCCACAGCCAGTTAAACATGCGTGTAGGGTGCTTCTCACAATCACCGCTGTTACCTACACTAAGTAATTACCATCTGAGGGGGCTGCCCTTAAACAATTGACTGAAGTTTTCCGAGAGACAGAAAGTGTTACCGCAACGTATTGAGTCAATCGAATTAGTAGGCTTTCTGCGGCTATCTACTGTAACACAACGCACGCAGTGGCACGCGCTGCGGCGTACGTTTAACAACTTTTCGCTTAATGTACTTTTATCACTACATAAAAACGGGTAATGGTGCGAGTCATCAATCCGGCAGATTGGTTGCTCCGCGTGTACTACGTACTACACGGTCATCGGCTCTGGTTGATTGACGACCGAACAAACCCTCCGCTCCGCTCCCCGCACACGTTCACACACACCCATACCCTCCCCTCTCAAACCACAGGAGTCCACATGACGTAACGGCGATGTAATTTATGCATAATAACTGTTTGATTCATTAATTTTTTGCAGACTTTTATTAAAACGAGTTTGAATGATGATGAACAGTATAAGATCGTCTTTTTTGTGTGCGTGGGATCATTTGACTTCGTGTTTTACCTCTATTAAAACTCTGAAATAATGAGGAATATAAGGATCACAGCAGCATTTTATAGGCGGAGAAAATCTCTCAAAATGATCATAAACCCTGATCGTAATCCCCGTGCTGAAATAATTAAATTACTAAGAAAAATAGGAAGTTTACAACACCTTTAATACGTACGTATAACTTCGTAACTCTAATTCAACTAACAAAACGCGGTTATTATGTGAATCGGATGTCTCCATGCAGTGACAGCCAGCGTGTGAGTCGTGTGACCGAGGCGGGCTCAATGACTCATGGGTGCAACACAACAATCATACAATTACGAAATCGTTTGGCAGTCAGGATCGCATTACCATAATCGCGAGTATAGCGGCGCGCGACTGGCGGTCGACGGCACTAACCGACCCACACCCGGACAGGCCCCAACGGGCCGGACTGGCCCGCACACACCCGGCACCGCCCGGCCATTTGTAACGTCTGAATTAACCCACATTACAGATATTGAGCCCATTTATTCAACCAGCGTCGTTCATCTTTCTGATCTAACGTTTAAGAGAAACATACGTCAGTTTAAGATCCAATCGGAGAATAGAACAAAAAATATAACAAAGTGGCTTGCTGTGTCTGTCTATTTTTGGCTTAGTTCTTCAAAAGCACACAATGGCGCCAATTCCCTTGTTCACAAACATTTTGTTACACGGCAGCCTTCATAAAAAATTGCTTCAAATTTTACCCTAACAGTCGATTTTACTATTACATTGACCAAAACAAACTTTTAGCCAGCCGTTAAGGACCACAACAAATTATGTTCAAACAGCAAGTTAAACTTAACTCATATACGTATAGAAACTCCAGAAATCCCAACTTCCGCTGTGAAACATTTAACTCCCTACTTTAAACGACTTTTTTTTATCAGGCTCCTAACTATGCCAAGATGAACCTTTACATGTTATGCTGGACCGCGGACGGACGCATCTTGATGAAGAAGAACCACTGACAGCCCCTCTATTTTTATCAAAATGAACTACAAATATAAAAGATGTCTGTACCGAGTGCAGCTTACAACGTCTGACTAGTTCAAGTTCACCTTTAAAAAGATGTTTTCTGTTAACGGTTATTTCTACAAGTACTTTTTATAATGTTAATACGTTTTCATTTTGCTGTTTGACGAGCATCCAATGTAATTTTATTACGTGTTTCAAACGACGCGTTTCGCGACGGTCGTACAGGTCGAAAAAAAGATGGCATCACACATGGAAATAGTATTTTTACTATATTTTATAAGTAAGTAGCTTAAATAATGATTTGAACCCTTGAACTTTACCATGTTTTAAGTTATGTGTTTTGATTTGTCGACTAATGGCTTCACAAGTTTTAAGTCAATAAGGTAATTAATGTCCCCGTCCCTTTTTTGAATTAGTAGAGAGAAATAAGATAGAAATGTATGAATGAAATGTAAAATAAATAAATGAAATTTATGAATTATACTATGCTATGAATATATTAACTGTTATTTTTAAGTTCTTATGAGAAATAAAGTTCTTTAAACCCCATATTATTATTATCTCAATTTAATATAGAAATAGCCAAAAAATTAGTAGAGCTAGTGCACAACAGAATTGACACTAATGGTTTTAAATGCGAATCGCCTACTTGTGGATATATGCCTCCTTAACTTAGATATATATGTGAGAGATAAATTATTTAATGTTTTTTTTAACAAATGTCACTTATTATTCTGAACTACCTCCGGTCTATAATAGTATTGTGACTGACTACTTTCCCTCCATTTTGTTCCCTCCATTTGGCGGGCTAGTTGTGCTATAAAGAGGGGCGTACTGTTTTTCGACGGATCAGAAGCTGTCCGATAGTGGGCACGGCACAACGGTGCTCTGAACTGTCAGGTATGTGTTTATGCTGATTGTTGATTTCTTTAATGTATTATTTTAACTGTGGTTATTTTAAACTATAATAATGTGTTACTGGTTATTGTTAATCTGTATTATTGTCATTTAGTGACTGAATATGTTAATGTGTTATTGGTTTATTATACGATTGTGTTACTGTGTTATTTTGATTTTGAATATAACGAACAAACCTATTTATGCCTTTCTGTTCTATCGTCTCCCACATCAGAAGTGGGATTGGTTAACAAAAACTACGCCTACATATGTTTGATTTCAGGAAAGTTTAAGGATGAACAAAGACGAATCTGAGGCGGTCGAGACTGGGGTCCTGCAGAGTGCTGCAAATATCACTCGAGGGTCTCGTGAAAGGCCTACACTTGGGCACCAGTCGCCAATATTGGGACAAAAGACAACGCACTATGCAGCTGCAACCAACGAGACGATGGCATCCCCAGCCCATGACGATGCAGCTCTTGGCGGTTCAACGGCAGCCAGTAGCAGCCGTGATTCAAGGGCAGTAGAGTTTGTACCTGTTAATGTTATGCAAAATATGATGCAAGAAATGATGTCACAATTGATACATACTACTGCAAAAGCTTTTAACCCACCAAATGCGCGGCCTATTCCCCGCATGCGTAGCCTTGAGCATATCTATGTACCAGCTTTCGACCCTGATGATCGGACCGATACTGTGCAATTCTGGTGCCGAAACGTCGAGGAGCTTAAAACTGAGTATGAACTCACTGACAGAGAAATTCTTAATCTTACTAGAAAAAACCTTCGCGGACGCGCGGCCGAATGGGCGCGTCGTAATTATTCAACTCTTACTAGCTGGCCAGAACTTAAAGCAGGTCTGATCGAAACTTTTTCAGATGAAGCCCGTTACTACGATGACCTGTCGCTGTTTTTGGATTATACTAGCGAACAAGCCGCTAGTCTTGCTGAGTACGCAACTCGAAAATGGGAGTTGGCGAAGAAAGTGATTGGTGTGGAGATGACTGAGCAACGCCTTGTCGAAGCAGTTATTTCAGGTATGTCCGACTTTCGTATTCGTTCTGATTTGCTACGACTTACACCGAAAAACTTGCCACAATTAATTCAAAGCCTAAACTCATATAAGCGGAAGAGGCCTGGTAAAGAGTCTGATCACAGTATTCCATCCAAGCGTTCTAAAAACATGTCTAACCCAGATACTTCGTCTAGAAGGTGTCATAAATGCCACAAATTAGGGCATATTCAAAGAGACTGTCGTTTAAATACCAATCGCGGTTCTAGTAAAGATGTGACTTCAACTACTACTTCTAATAATTCAAAACCAGTTGATTCGGGTTCGAAACCCCCTGTAACATCTTGTACTTTTTGTAATAAAAAGGGGCATTCCAGTGAAAACTGTTTTCACCGCTTAAATAAGAAAACTAAAGACGAAAAGTCTTCTCAAGTAAATAGCCTAGTTTTAACCAACAAAAAATTACATACTATTCAAATTGACAACCATGATTATTCCTGTCTGATAGACAGTGGTGCGGAATGCTCTCTAATGCGCGAAAGTATTGGCGATTCAATTAGGGGTAAAATGACTTATGAAACAATTCTTTTGAGAGGTGTTGGTGAAAATGCTTTCAGTTCGTCGCGTAAAAAGCTGTGTATGATCAGTGTTGACGGTATAAACGTTGAATTAGATTTTATTCTAGTACCTGATAGATACATTCAGTATGACGTATTACTTGGTCAAAATTTATTTGAAATACCTGGTATTCAGGTGACTTTTTCGGGGAATTTTGCTAGAGTATATCGCAACTCTTATAGTGTTAACAGTGTTATAAGGGATATTGATTTTGATGGGGTAGATATTAATCCTGAATTAACTCCAGAACAAATTGTACAGCTAAATGACTTGTTAAAATCATATTCTGAAATGTTCACGTCTGGCAACGCAGTTTCTCAAGTAACTACTGGTGAGCTAACTATTCGATTGAAAAATTCGGATAAAATAGTTCAACGACGACCCTATCGATTAGCTCCTGCTGAGCGTGAACATGTCAAGAATATAATTAAAGATTTAAAGGACCATAATATAATTCGTGATAGCAATTCTCCATTTGCAAGTCCAATATTACTGGTTCGGAAAAAAGATGGTAGCGACCGAATGTGCGTTGACTACCGAGAGTTGAATAGCAACACCGTTCGTGATAACTTTCCCCTTCCAATTATTGATGATCACATTAGTAAATTGTCACGTGCTAAATATTTTACAATTTTGGATATGGCAGCCGGTTTTCATCAAATTCCGATTGCAAATAATTCTATTGAAAAAACTGCCTTCGTCACGCCTGATGGGCAATACGAGTACCTAAGGATGCCATTTGGGCTCTGTAATGCACCTTCTGTATTTCAAAGGGCCATCAACGCAGCCCTTAAACAGTTCATTGACAATTTTGTTTTAATTTACATAGATGACGTTATAATTTATTCAGAAACCGCTGATCAAGGTATCGAACGTTTGAAGTTAGTTCTTGAAGCTTTGCAGACAACTGGATTTTCTCTCAATATAAAAAAATGCAAGTTCTTAAAAACTGAAATCGAATACTTGGGAAGAATTGTTTCAAACGGTCAAGTTAAACCAAGCCAGGGTAAAGTTTCTGCTCTTTTAAATGCTCCTATCCCAACGAATGTAAAGCAAGTAAGACAATTTTGTGGACTAGCAAGCTACTTCCGAAAGTTCATCCCTAATTTTTCTCTCATCATGATACCCTTGTATAATCTAACTCGCAACAATGTCAGATGGCATTGGACAACTGAGCAGGAATCTGCTAGAAATAAGATTATGCAGTACCTTGCCTCTGAACCTGTACTCACTTTATTCGATCCTGCTAAACCTGTTGAGCTTCACACTGATGCCAGTTCAGCAGGTCTGGCAGGAATTCTTTTTCAAAAACATGATGACCAGATGAAAGTCGTAGAGTATTTTAGCATGCGCACCACTGATACGGAAAGCCGGTACCACTCTTATGAGTTGGAAACTCTGGCAGTTGTTAGATCTATAAAGCATTTCCGCCATTATTTGCTTGGCAGACCATTCAAAGTCATTACTGATTGCAACTCGCTTAAAGCCTCGCGTAACAAAAAGGAATTGCTTCCTAGGGTTCATAGGTGGTGGGCTTATCTACAGTCGTTTGATTTTAGTATCGAGTATCGAAAAGGAGAACGTATTCCCCATGTTGATTACTTAAGCCGTAACCCGTCAACTGTCAACATAAATAATGTTCAAAATTATAGTGAATGGCTGGAAGCAGAACAAAGTAATGATTCAGAGACCAAACATATAATTGAATCAATCAAAGACAAAACTATTGACAAAGATGTTGCTTCCAGTTATGAGATTCAAAATGGACTGTTATATCGTATTATTTCCATTAATAATAAGGTTAAGAAACGTCTTTATGTTCCAAAAAGTTATAGATGGCATATTATACAAATTTATCACGATGCTCTCAAACACTTTGGTTGGGAAAAAACCCTTGACAAAATAAGAGAACAATTTTGGTTCCCAAATATGTCGAAGTGTACACGTAAATATGTTGACAGTTGTCTGACTTGTAAGATAAATAAAAGCCAATCTGGTTCACGACAGATTACATTGCACCCTATAGATAAACCCCCTACTCCATTTCATACCGTTCATATGGACACGACAGGTAAACTGAGTGGCAGTAAACCTACTAAGCAATACGCAGTTGTTTTTATAGATGCATTTACAAAATTTTGCTACATGAAACCCGTTACTAATTTGACTGCAGTGGCTACAGTAAATGCCTTGAAGGAATTAATTTATACTTTTGGTACACCTAAACGTATTATTTGTGATCAGGCTGCTTCTTATACTGGCAAAGAATTTACAAGTTTTTGTGAAAAATGGTCTATAGAATTGCATTTTATAGCTAGTGGTGTGAGTCGTGCAAATGGTCAAGTTGAGCGAATAATGAAGGTTCTGACAAATTGTTTTACGATTGTTGAAAATACGACCAAAAGAAATTGGAAAGATGCTGTTGGTGAAGTACAGTTGGCAATTAACAGCACCTTTAGTAAAAGTACTGGTCATACTCCTTTCCAACTTCTGATGGGCTGCGATCAGTCACCTCCCGCTATATCAGCTTTACTAAATGATGTTGAACGTATGGACCTCGATATGTGCCGTCAAGAGTCTAAAGTCAGAATGGACGAGCTTGCTGAATCTCGAAAAGCCGATTATGATAAAACTAAGGCTAGAATTGTACCCTTCAAAGTCGGTGATATTGTACTAGTCAAACAAAATCCGCGAGTGATTAACAAACTTGACAGCAAATTTAAAGGTCCATGCGTCATTACTGAAGTTAACGATAACGACAGATATACAGTTAGAGTTAATAAAACTGGCAATGAGTTGTATGTATCACACGATAATTTAAGAATCGTTACTCCCAATATGGGATGTGAGTTAACTGATTCTCTTAACATTTCTGAGGACTCCAACGAAGATAATGAATTAACTTCCTAAAGCAACATATTAAAATTGTATGTTGATTATGTAATTTGTAAGATTGTCCTGCATATCTCAGAACGTCCGGCCAACGATCATGGTTATGCTTGACAATCGTACCCGTGTCATGTGATTTGACAACAGCCATGTGATTTGGTGGATATAAAATCATGATGCCATGTGACTTGGCAGATATAAAATCATGATGCCATGTGACTTGGCAGATATAAAATCATGATGCCATGTGACTTGGCAGATATAAAATCATGATGCCATGTGATTTGGCGTGTTTGGTCATGCGATTTGGCCATGGTATTTAGAAACCATTAGATGATAAGTTCATGTGATTTGAGCAAGAGTAGCAATTGATAATTTTTTTGAGTCATGTGATTTGACATGCTATGATTCTACTTTAAATGAGTTTAGTTCGCGAGCCATAGTGGCTGCTCGTCAGTATGGCCGTGTGAGAGATAAATTATTTAATGTTTTTTTTAACAAATGTCACTTATTATTCTGAACTACCTCCGGTCTATAATAGTATTGTGACTGACTACTTTCCCTCCATTTTGTTCCCTCCATTTGGCGGGCTAGTTGTGCTATAAAGAGGGGCGTACTGTTTTTCGACGGATCAGAAGCTGTCCGATAGTGGGCACGGCACAACGGTGCTCTGAACTGTCAGGTATGTGTTTATGCTGATTGTTGATTTCTTTAATGTATTATTTTAACTGTGGTTATTTTAAACTATAATAATGTGTTACTGGTTATTGTTAATCTGTATTATTGTCATTTAGTGACTGAATATGTTAATGTGTTATTGGTTTATTATACGATTGTGTTACTGTGTTATTTTGATTTTGAATATAACGAACAAACCTATTTATGCCTTTCTGTTCTATCGTCTCCCACATATAGCTCCCACAGCACAGAAATCTCGAAGTTCTGACTTGCCGCCACATCAGTAGATTGCTGATCAGTGCTAAGCAGGAGTGGAGCACCTCTACTCTAGTTCATAACAACTTAGACATCACCCGTGCAGCAGTCTTTTATTTACTTTATACACTGTAGTTCAATTATTGTAAACTATTTATTTATACCTCATTTCCACAGGCTGTTAGTTAATACTTTCAATTCAAGAATTAGGGACAAACAATCTCTTGTAAACTTGGATCGTCTGTAATAACCAAATGTAATAAAAACAAGTAACAATAAGTAAATACTTCGCCATAACCGGGCTCGGGCAAACTTTACCCAACTTTCTGTGTAATCTTCCATCTTGTTCGATGTTTTCCAGTATTTGATACGTTTTGAGAGTTGGCGAAGTTTGTGCGGAGTGCAGAATAAATGGCACAAGTATTATTGGATTGAGGAAGGATACATACACACGATGCGGTACGTTGCTGTGCGGTGTGGTGCGTTTTGGCGCCGTGCGTTGCGGTGTGGTGCCGTGCGTTGCCGTGAGGTGCTGTGCGGTGCGGCACTGTGGGAAACTACGACATTGGTCAGTAGTGAGTGTCGGGTTCGTCTTGGATTAGAACTAAGAAATAAACGTTGAGTGAGTACTCAACGTTCAATCCCAATTTTGAGGACGGAGGATGACCTTGCCATTTTCATTAGCACTCATCGTTGGTCCTCTTAACTGCGGGCGTAGGTGGGTAGTGTTGGATGTAGAAAACAGTTTCGTAAGCTCAATCTAAGTATAATTCCAATCCAACTTCCAACACAGTAGATAGGTAGGCACAAATAGCTAGGTAGTGACGCATCGCTGAACGTGCATTGTTTGATGATGTCCGCAGGGCACTGTCTGCCCGATGTAATATGTTGGCTCGCAGGTTTGCACGATGTACCAGTGTAGACCAGTAAAGGTGACTTTGTCTGATGGTTTACATGAGCAGCCTGTAAACTGTACGCATCGGGCGTACAACGCACTGTGCGTGCAGTACTACAATACTTTCAGGATGCTGTTTGGGCTTCCGCGGTGTTGTAGTGCCTCGACTATGTTTGCTGAGGGCGGGCTGGTGATTTTTTCGCGATCATATGGAAACGAGGCGCTTCGCTACTAAGTCGCCTACAAATAGCTCGAATAGTAACGTTGTTCCGATTGCGGAGAGAATGCGTTCCTGATACCTTTCATTAGGACATGATTAGGAACGGATAAAGATGAAATTCGTAAAAAGTACACATTCTTTTACGCCTCTTTACGCCAAGAATATATTCTATCGGCGTGGCGGCCGGAATATAACCATGTACAGTAAGTAGGCTGCCCGTCCATGGTAACACTTTGACCTTGAGCTGGCCTAGCATAGAAGAGAGTTTCAATAAAATCAGAGGCTACACTAGTTTTGTTACCTATGACGTGCGGCCTACCGTATGAATGATTAATTCCCGGATTAAATTGATCTCAGCAGAACTAGAGGATTCGATTGCCCGGAGAACACGTTCAGCGGAATGTATACCGGGAGTCGGGAAGTACACGCAAAGACGTTAAAAACTGGGTATATGGGTCAGCGCGGCAATCTGCAGAGGCGTCTGCGAGCGTCGTCCGCTACGCTCCCCCTGCCCACGCCCCGAACCCCGCGCCCCGCACCCCGCGCGCCCCGCAGCTAAAACGTTGACATAGTGAAATGCAATTTTCCACTCAGTTCGTTTGCCGAGACGAGCCTACAATAGCTGAGCTATCGCGACACGTCCCTAACCTGCCACCCTACGAAACGGACAATAATATTTTGTGTATTTTCTGTGGAAATTCTCAAACCGAACGTTTACAATAGCTACAAAGCGATTGTTGAGAAATTCAGCGAATTTCAACCAAAATAAATCTGGCAGCTCTACGTTCGGCTACAATAAAAATGCTCTAACCTAGTTTATGATTTGGAATGGTGCACCAATGCTGCGAAATCGATTCCGTTTAATATTAGACGGGAAAAATAAATACCTAGTAGCAAATGTCCGAAATGCGACGAGACGGCGGGTATGGAGCGGGCCGCGGACTATTGTTAGCGCAAAACTCGAAACCTGAGTGGGGCGATGCAGAATAGGCACAAGCACATGAAACAGCACACTGCTTGCTGATGGTGTTGCTCCGCGCGCAAGTGTTGCTGATGGTGTTGCTCCGCGCGCAAGTGTTGCTGATGGTGTTGCTCCGCGCGCAAGTGTTGCTGATGGTGTTGCTCCGCGCGCAAGTGTTGCTGATGGTGTTGCTCCGCGCGCAAGTGTTGCTGATGGTGTTGCTCCGCGCGCAAGTGTTGCTGATGGTGTTGCTCCGCGCGCAAGTGTTGCTGATGGTGTTGCTCCGCGCGCAAGTGTTGCTGATGGTGTTGCTCCGCGCGCAAGTGTTGCTGATGGTGTTGCTCCGCGCGCAAGTGTTGCTGATGGTGTTGCTCCGCGCGCAAGTGTTGCTGATGGTGTTGCTCCGCGCGCAAGTGTTGCTGATGGTGTTGCTCCGCGCGCAAGTGTTGCTGATGGTGTTGCTCCGCGCGCAAGTGTTGCTGATGGTGTTGCTCCGCGCGCAAGTGTTGCTGATGGTGTTGCTCCGCGCGCAAGTGTTGCCGCGCCTTCTGAGCCTGTCTGCCGCGCGAGTTTGTTATTACATCGCCAGTGGCCGCGCGCCTTCACTTGAATCTCTAATAAATATGGCTGCAATTTCAGTGTCGGTACATACCAGACATTTAAACAGTTCTAGACTCACCGGCTGACTTATAGCACCAATTTCGCTTTATAATTCAAAACCTGTTCGTGTCTGTCTTACATTTTATTTTTACTGAGATCAGCTATGACTCGAAATGGCCTCCAAAATAAATAATAATCGTTGTCTATTTTCATTAATAATATTAAAAAAAGGTTTCGTTTCACCGGCGACTGTTTATTTTCGCTATCTGTAGTCCATTTCTTAGTCGTTTTGTGTCTGCAATTAGGCTGTATTAAGACGACAGAGGGTGGGTCTTCCGGGGAGGTGGGGGGTGTGCAGGGCAGGGGGGTTAATTTACATAGTGTCGCAGAACGTCCAGTGCTGTGCACTTGCTTTATTTTTGACGCAACCCTTCAGTAGCCGAGGAAATTCGAACCGCGACTGTTCACAGAGCATAGAACCAATTCTGAAATGAACCACACGACTCGTCCTGTGACGACCTATTAGGTATAATACCAGAGACTATATTGCGTTTATAATAAAATGATGAACTACAACTATGTATATAAGCCATTACTCTTTTAAAACTTTCAATAATGCGATATTATGAAGTGCCCATACTTTCGTCTTAGAACGAAAACCAGTACGGGGCACCGAACTATGAGTTTAAAGCCCTGCCCTAAAGCCCAATAGCCATAAGATATACATCAGTGGAAAGAGCTTTTCAATGAACGTTTAAGTCAGTTCGGAGTTAAATAGATGACAACTTGGGTTAAGGAATGATCTTGACGCCCAATAGCCATTAGCGATATATCTTAATAGTCCTTTTTAAGAAAAAGATTACATACTAAAACGAATTTGGATGGAAAGGAATTCGAACACGAATTGGGGATCAGAAAAAATCTAATATGATACAAACAATATACACTGCGTTGCAATTTTTTTAATCATTTGTCTTATTCTATATAAAGTGGAAATCCTCTGAGTTGCTTTATCGATTGAAAATTATGTTGCTGGAATCCAATGGCTTGGATGCCACCCACCTATGTATACCTGTGACGAAGGTAGTAACATTACAAACCAATCAATTTAATCATTAATATTATTAATAATTAAAAAAAAGCCGAACATTTTTCCTCACGTTCAGTACCTACGGATGCATTTTTATAAATTTGTTTTCGTACCTATACGTTTATCGTTTTGGCATCTCAAATTACTACATTATCACAAAAATGGCCATGCAGCTATGGCCTGGCTTTCACTATATGCACGGCCGTTCTACATTTGAATGTGTTAGCCGAACTCACGGTATCCCGGCGGCGGTATCTGATGGCCTATCAAGACATTACCGCCGTCTAACGCAGAGATATCAAAGTTGCGGATGTCATTATTTTTCATCCGCAGTTGGATATCGAGCCTTCGCCGCCGCCTCCGCAGCCGAGAACCTCTTCACACAATCTGATATTCAGATTTACATTAAGATCGGAGTCGTTTGCCGCATACAGCTGGTACCTATACTGCGGGTCTGGGTGCCTCTGTCACAGTCTGCTCAGGCCTTTGGGCCCGAACTGTTGTGCTATTCTGTAAAAATCTCACCGTAATAACTTGGGTGAAGTGAGCTAAAGCGGGCTCTCATTAGTGTCAATCTCTCGCATAATATGAAATGATAGCTCAATTCAAGGTTACTTCGCCTAAATTCTCACAGTGAGATTTTAACAAAATATGTGGGCTGAACACAGACATGGTGTGAAATAAAGTCACGCCTGTTCAGTGTAGCTGGCGGGAGTCATACTGACTCGTGCTACAAAAATAAAGATAAAGATAAATTTATTTGTCAAAACATGCGTATACATGCAAATTAAGCAAGCAGGATGTCACAATTGTAATATTGCGTAGGTACATGTTTCACCTGTATGGCGTACAAATTTAAAAAAATTACAAAAAAAATAAAAATTACAAAATAAAAACTTAATTAGGTACTAAAGGCACTTCAATCCAAGTACACAATAAACAAAAATAAGTCAGTAGAATAAATTAATCGTGAAATGTTACAAAAATTAAGGAAAATATTAAATAAAATAAAAACACACAACTACGTAATAGCGATAGTTCTTATGGGCGGGTTCACTAACACTGGCCCGCACCTAGATATAATTTTATTGCACGTTGTACCCAACAGTGCGCTTTTGTTTAGGCATTACATTTTTTGTTGTCTCTCGTGATTTGTATGTTATGACTGAGACTGTCTACCGCTGGGTAATCTCCGAGGATTACATAATTCACTTGTTAGTATATTGGAATGGATTTCTGCAACTCTTTAGTTAGGGACAGACGACCGCACGTCGGTGGTAACACTTGGACCTTGAGTTGGCCTAGTATAGTAGAGAATTTCAATAGAATAAGAGGCCAGCATATACAGTTTTTTATATATTCGTTCTCTTCCTGCAGCTATGGATCGTCACTTCTCGAGGGAAGTAGTAACAGTCCCGTACCGTTAAAATATCAAATAACACCACTAACGTTAGGTACCGGTTTTGTTACTGGTATCGTATGATATTATGGCGGTTTGTAAATAATACATGTAGATATCGGGTAACAAAACGAGATTAGACTATGAGGGATGTAAAGTCCGAGATGACGGATAATACAGTTTTATGTGCAAAAGACGTGCTGCGCAGACCACAAATGAATTGGGCCAAAGACAGGAAGA
This sequence comes from Antitype chi, assembly GCA_947359405.1. NCBI lineage: Eukaryota > Metazoa > Arthropoda > Insecta > Lepidoptera > Noctuidae > Antitype > Antitype chi. The sequence goes on from OX375815.1 coordinate 982,519, forward strand.
TGATGATTGAGGTGAGGCACTGCTATCGTCTTATTTATCATACCTACTCATTCCATTCCGTATACTTAATCATGCGTATATGCAATAGATATACCTAGCAGTTAAAGTAATGTGTCACAAGCATACTATTTTACATTACAATCTCGTAAAAGGGACATCGTTAGTTGAACAAATCTTCAGCATCCCATAAGTGAGGTGAAGTGTCGGGAGGCGTGTATCAGTGAGTGCGGTCATTAGCGCCGACGTGCCGTGCCGCCGCCGAACGTGAAGAACTGCAGCCAATCAGCAGTAACGAGGTGTCGCGCGATTAACGACCGAAACTGACCCGCAGGGCTGCCATGTGCAACTCAATAATGAAGCTTTGGGCCAATTAAATTGACTAGAATATCCAATACCATCTATGCGGATTCGCTGACACTAAACGCTATTTGCTGGGCCCTTGTTCTCCACTAGCCTGCACGATTGTACCTATCTGCCTAACTGTGAGCTTCCAGCTGTCAGCGACAGATTAAAAATATTGTATATAATTTTACGGGTGTCTCCTTGTTTCGCAGACAGAACTTTCATAGAATGTAGTTTGCCAGAATTCTTTACATATAATATTTGGTCCTTGTATTTTTATTTCGAATATTATTGTTTCAAAGACTATTTACTTCAATGAAACATATTTCACAGAAAAACAATTCAATGAGTTTTATCATATTTTTTTGTTTAACAAACTTATCAAACAGTAGAATTATTTTTTAACGAATATTGTTTGTTCGGTGTATTTTTTTATGGTATTTTATTTCAACGAATTAAAATATTGTCGTAAAAAGTCAATATGTTGTGCTAGAAAAGTTAGTGACAGAAACGAATCGCTGCAAAACCGACTCCACCTAGTCTTGTTTGCCCTACCCCTAGAGTGTAATTTAAAAAAAATAAATAAATAAAAAATAAAATCCATTTATTTCAGGGTCTCCCATAATACAATCGCAACTTACGAAACACAAAATAAATACAAATCACAATATAAAAATAAATACAATGACATCAAATCATAAATACAATGTGAAATAAAAATATACAAGTCAATGTCAAATAAAAATAAAAATTTAAAATTAATCGGAAATTAGTAAAATAAAATACAAATAAAAAAATAATAAAAAGTTTAGGGCAAATTTTGGATAAAAATATTAACAAACTAATAAAACACAGCAAATATCACGTCACTCGTTAACATGCCCTGGCTATATGCCTACTGCAACACTTCCTAATATAAGGGCAGTCCAATCGTCCAGCAATCATCACCAGGACAGCATTGGAGCTGACCCGCACCCTGCGCACCATGGACGCGCACCGCTTGCGCATTGTGGTGTGAAAACAGTCGGTGCGCGCTTCCGCAAACATGCCCGAGGCACTACAGAAGCGGGGCAGCCCCAATACCGCCCTGAACGCGTTGTTATACTGGACACGGAGGGCACTGTAACTCGCCTGTGTATAGCTAGCCCACAGGCTACACGTGTACAAAGAGGTGCAGTATGCTTTAAAAAGTGAGATCTTAACTTGATCAGAACAGCGTGCAAACCTGCGCGCCAACATATTCGCTCTTTTTGACAAGGCCCTCCGCTCCCGCTCGATGTCAGCATGATCCTTGAGGTCAGCCGTTACCAAATGCCCTAAGTATTTAAATTGTTTCACCCAATATAAGGGAACACCATTGAGAAAAACTGGTGGTATACTTTGCGGGCATTTAGCACTACTCGTCCCAAAGACCATGCACTGGCTTTTGGTCACATTATATCTAAGGCCGTGCCCACTCGCGTACTCCTCACAGATTCGCATTAGCTTCCTCAAGCCACAGACCGAAGCGGCACCATGTCGTCCGCATAACTAAGGTTATTGACGCACACATCGTCAACATGGCAGCCGACACGGGTACTGCTGAGCGCAACTATCAGTGCGTCAATGTAGAGGTTGAAAAGGGTTGGAGAGGTCAACCCGCCTTGCCTCACGCCGCACTCCAACTTATATGGCTCCGACATAGCCCCCGCCCATCTTACGCTGTTGACCTGGTGCGTATACCAATATTTAAAGATTCTCACAAGTTCATGTGGTAAATTAATGTCCTCCAGTTTTTTCCATAGGACATCATACGCGACCAGGTCGAAAGCCCTGGACAGGTCGAGGAAACACGCATACACGGGTGTTTTACGATCCACGTAGTATCTGACGGTATGCTTAAGACACAGTATCGCACTCTCTGTAGACAGTTGGGGTCTAAATCCAAACTGATTATCATGTAGTACTACGAACTTATTTAACTGTGTATTGAGCAGACCGTCAAAAACTTTAGCCACGATTGTGGCTAGTGAAATAGGCCGATAGTTACTTTTATCTGCAAGGTCGCTGGTTTTATTTTTCACGACAGGCACTACCACAGTCCTCATTAAATCTGATGGCAGGTAAGAGTGGCTCACGCACAGCGAATAGAACATTGCCAGCACCCTAGATATATGAGGCCCCGCGTGCTGCAGGTGCTCGATGCTGAGACCATCATGGCCAGGAGATTTGCCTTTAGTCATATCTTTAATAATTCTCGACACCTCGCTTGCAGTGAAATGGACACCCTTTGCCTTATTTGGTATCTCAGCACCGAAAACCCCACACGCCGGACCTAGTGGCGACTGTACAGAAAAATGATTTCTGAAGTTATTGGCAACGTCCCTATGGTCACTCACCCCGCCGACGCCCACCGGAAGACCAGGTTTTACGTTTACTTTATTTGTACTTTTCCAGAATCCGCGAAAGTCACCTTTCGAATGCAATTGAGCAAGTGCGTCCATTTTTAGTTGATCTTTTTGGTCTTGGCACCATTTCAATCTAGACTTAAACAGTCTCCGGCTCTCACACATTTCATTAAACATGAAACCGAATCTCGGCCTACCACAGGCTACCCATTCGATAAACTTATTCCTGGCCGCCCGATGAGCTTCTCTGACGTGTACGTTCCAACCCACCACGCGCGACCCACTCACACCAGCCCTCGCGCTCCTTCGACCAGCGACAGACGCGCCGCGCAGAGCGGCCACAATGTCAGAATACAGCCTATCAAGAGTACGCGTGTGGGCAGGGTTATTACAATAGAAGTCAGCACAGTTTGAACACTCAGCAGGAAAATCAACTTTCCTCAATCGTTTATGACACTCACTGGTATAGTTAACTACCTGTTCCTGTTTTCTTACACCCCAAACTACATCCTTGTTGTTACAGTTTAGCTTTTGAGGCAACTTTGGAGTTAAAAGATCTAAGTTACATTCAACGACAAGGGGAAAATGGTCAGACCACAGAGTGTCATGTTTCACATAAATATTTACCACTGCTTGTTTTGCCGCTTGACTCACTATACAGTGATCTAACCAGCTACAAGACCCGTGTACATCACTTATAAAAGTATATGTACCTGAGTCCGAACCCAGAAAGTCAACATCAATACATGACCAGCACTGTTCATTGCAAAAACTTACAAGCTCGTTAAAAAAACAATCCATAAATATCGGCATTATAATCTCCCAACACAATAACAGAATCAATCCCGTATTCATCTACAATAGCACTCACCGTACTTAAACCCCCCCCAGTGGGTTCCCGCATTGTCGTTGCGGGGGGGCTCAGTAGCCGTGGTCCGCTCCCACGGTGAAGCGAAGAGGAACCCAAAGGTGGGGCCGCTCGTCAGGGCTTTTGTCTCCAAGCCGACGACGTAGCGGCCAAAATATAGGTTGCGGTGAGGTGCACCGCAACTGAGGCGGGCCGCGATGTCGAATGGGAGGCATCGCGGCTGAGGATTACAGGCTGCGGAAGAGGAGGAGTGCCGGTACTTCTGAGTAGCGCTCTTCCCTTCCGTAGCCTGGACGGGGCCGCCACCGTTTGATGGCGGACGCGGTGGGGCCGCAGGGGAAGAGGAGTGTCGGTATAGCGTTGGCCGCTCTCCCTATCCCCTGCGGCCGAAAGGTGGTAGGCGGCGGGGCCACTGCGCTGACCCGTCGCAAGGGGACCAAGGGTACCAGACACGGGTTCGTCTGGGGCCCTTTTGTTACTTGGTTCCTGGGGTGGTCACGGCGTGCCACGTGTCCTGGTGCGCCGAACTGGTGGGGTCCGCAAGGGCCGATGCCTGCCAGGGGTGCGGGTTGTTCGAAAGAGATACCGCGGCCCCTGGCACAAAGGCAACTGAGGGAACACGGGTGGGTTTTAGTCAGTAAAAGTCTGACACGCCCTCCTGCTCCACCCAGAGCAGGAGAAGTTATTTGATGATTTCCCACCCTCAAAAAAAAAAAAAAAAAAAAAAAAAAAAAAAAAAAAAAAAAAAAAAAAAAAAAAAAAAAAAAAAAAAAAAAAAAAAACCGTACTTAAACAATCCGTAAAGTCAGGCAGGTTTTCCACAGAATTCGTAGGCATGTATATACTCATCACTATCACTGGACGGTTACTCGTTATTTTAATGGCACATATACGAGGATTATCACACTCCACAACTGAAACTTGTTGAAACACACTGTTTCTCCACAGAAGAGCGACCCCACCATAAGGTCTACCGCGTAGTATGCCGGCGGACGTGTCCACTGCTGAGGTTCCAGTGTAACCAAAGCCACAATCGATCGTGCTTAGGTATGGTATTTCCTCCGGAAGTAGCCATGTTTCCTGCAGTGCTACTAAATCATAGGTGCGACATAAATCCCTAACACAGTCTACAGAACGTTTTACGCTCTTGCAGTTGAAGCTGGCAAAACGATAAGGGCATTTATCCATTTTTACTGCTATTCAAACCGTTATCAGATAAAAATCTGTTCGACTTTCGATGTTTAAAGTTCACAAAACGTCGAAATATAATACCTTCCGGCCACAAATTCTCGTCCAGGTACAATGGTAATTTGGACTCAGATACTAAGAATTTGTAGGCAATATGGTTCCTTTCCTTCTTCATAATTACTTTTTCAAGATACACTGTTTCCTCTGTCTTGCTGCGAATGTAAGTAATTATGTCAGTAGCAGTCGTTTCGCTGTGAATGTTCGTGATAAAAATGGGAACTTTCCTATCAGCCGCTTTGAATTGGCACTCCATATCTCGCGCTTTTCCTGTTTTGCCCGCATAACGGTATTTCGGTTGCTTCTTACGATACGACACCCTTTGCCACCCTTCATCGCTTTTATTTACATTAGAACACGGTTCGTTCACGCAAGATGAATCTCGCTGTTCCATCACATAATTGTTGTCCACCGCGTCATTAGTAATCAGCTGACGCGCTCCCTTCTCTGTCTGTCTCGCGCGCATTGATGGCGTCGTCGTCGGTTCAGCCGCACTCATCATACCGGTTGTACATGCACTCGCCGTGTGAGCGTGACTCACCGCGGCGCTAGCGCTACTCGCTGTCGAAAGACGCTGCTCCGTACATAATCCGCAATCGTTTTGTATCTGTTCTACCCGCATAATTTCCCTGTATTGCGGTGATTTGTGACTTATTTCATTATGGCTATCGTTGTAAACCTCATCCCGCGAAGAATTATGCATATGTGAAATTCCCATAGGGCCACTATCCAGTAACCAAGCCCCTCTTTTCATGTTCACTTTATACGCTGATGTAGGTAGTAAAGAATCATTTTTGTTTTGCAAAAGTTCAGTTCTTAGTTCTTTCACCTGGTCTAATGTAGCATACGTTGACTTTACCTCCTCAATTGATGCTTGCATTCGTACGAGATCCTTCAGAAGTTTTGTGCAGTCCAAGTGATCAAAAGTAACGGGTGGCAATTTTTCTAATTGCCTGGCCACAAACACTGGAATTTCATCTGGGTCGGCAGATTTGAATAGGTTTATGATATCCGCTAGATCTCGTTCTTCCTTCCCTTTGTTTTTCCGTATAATTTTACGCAAATTAGATGGAACAGAATCAAAAAGAAGAGACTTCGATTTTTTGATTTCTTCGCTAATAAATGACGAGACACAAATTCGCACCAATGTTTCTTAATCTATAACCGACACTTTATTCTGAATATACGATAACATCTCGTCGATAACGATGTTACATTTATCGCACTTTAACACGTTCGTCATTTTTACTCAGTGAATCAGCACTACCGTACGCAACCGTCACTAATAGGTGCGCGAGCGCGACTGAATTTAAATGCGTGTAGGCGCGGAGGGGCAAGGTGGCCCGCAAATTGAGGAACAGGTAGTAAGCGTGAATACCATCTGCATCGATAAGCTCGCATGGGACCGCCGGAGCCCCGCAGCGCCAGAGCCGTGACAGAAACCATGCTTGCTGCATGTTGAATGCTCGCTTGCAAGTTGCATGCTTGCTTGCTGCATGCTTGCTTGCACGCTGAATTTTGCATGTTTGCTTGTTTGCTTGCACGCTGCATGCTGCATGCTCACTTGCAGCATGCAAGCAGTAGGTTTGTTTAGAATAAGAATAAAATAATAAACATCATCATCATCACCATTTCAGCCGAAAGACGTCCACTGCTGGACATAGGCCTCCCCCAAGCTCCTCCACTTCGCCCGGTCTTGTGCTTCCCACATCCAGCGGATTTCCGCGGCCTTCACAAGGTCATCGGTCCCCCTTGTGGGAGGCCTTCCCACTCTACGTCTTCCGGTACTCGGTCGCCACTCCAGAACCTTTCGGCCCCATCGGCCATCTGTTCTGCGAGCAATGTGCCCTGCCCACTGCCACTTAAGTTAGGCAATTCTTCGGGCTATGTAGGTTACCTTGGTTCTCCTGCGGATCTCTTCATTTCTGATTCGATCGCGTAGGGAAACTCCGAGTATACCCCTCTCCATTGCCCTTTGGGTGACTTTAAGCCTTCTGATAAGGTCCATTGTGAGCGACCACGTTTCTGTACCATAATAAACATAAACAATAATAACATGTTATTCTTGGTAATAAGTTTTAAATTAAATTAACAATATAAGGATAAAGAATATTTGATTTGATAATTCTATGATATTTATTTATTTATTTATTTATTTATTTTTAGTTTAAATAGAACGGCCGAAGCCAATTACACTATTTAAACATTTATATAACAATAACATTACAAGCTGTTTAACACAGTCATGCATTCTTCTCACAAAAATTCAAAAATTCTGACAGCATCATCTTCCATTCATCCGCAAACATATCAAGATTTGTATTTGAGTTCAGGAGAGCGTTAATGGCGGTTAATGTCCGAGGAATAGGTGACTTGGAGTGTGCAACAGTACGGCAAGTTGGAACAGCCAGTAAGCGGTGTTTCCTGCCACGACAGTAATTGTCTGGGACAAATAGATTACAGATTTCGTTATGTAGATCAGGAACATCAATAATCCCCCTAAGAATTTTAAATATTACAGTCATCTGATCGCGCGACCGTCTAACTTCTAGTGAATTGAAACCTATGCAACCCAAGAGGAATTTAGTGGGATACAAGAAAGGATAGAACCCATACAAGTGCTTGTAGAGGTATCTAAGGAATGCTTTTTGAACTTTTTCTAAAGCTAACGCATACTGCTTCTCAAAAGGATTCCATACGCATGCACTAGACTCAAGCTTACTACGGACCAATGCCCCAAAAACAAGCTTGATAACGTGGGGGTTGTGGAAATCGCGACAGTTTCTTAAAATAAAGCCAAGGCGCCTGAAGGACTCCTTAGCAGTGGATGTGACATGGTCGTGAAAAGTGAGCTTAGGGTCGAATATGACACCCAGGTCTTTCATGGAATCAGTTCTTGTAATTGCATCTCCATTCAGTTTGTATTGGAAGTTGACTAGGCGCCGCATTCGACCAAAAGACATCACGTAGCATTTTGATTTATTAAATTCCATTTTATTCTCTAAACTCCACTTATACACTGCATCAATGTCTGTTTGCAGAGCTTGGCAATCGAGCTCAGATTTTATTTCATAAAATAGTTTTAAGTCGTCAGCATATAAGAGGGATCTGGCCCTCGCCACTACATCAGGGAGGTCATTAATCATCAAAATGAAAAGGAGAGGGCCGACTACCGAACCTTGACTCACACCCGAGCGAGTGTGGTATGGGTGTGACTCATACACACCTAATCTGACAACTTGTTGTCGGTCCCGCAAATAATCTGCAAGAAGCCGTAAAAGCCCCGGAGCAACACCTATCGCACTGAGTTTAGACAGCAAGACGTCATTGTTGACTCTGTCGAACGCTTTTTGAAAATCAAAGTATAGAACGTCTACCTGGCGTCTGCGATCAAGACTAGTAGAGATATAATTAACTAGTGTAAGTAAGTTAGTATTGACGGATCTTTTTTCGCGAAAGCCATGCTGCTCATTGCACAGGTACTGTTCCACTTGCTTGTAAATTCCTTGATGTAGGACATTCTCGAAAACTTTCGCGGGTGAAGATAGTATCGCTATTGGACGATATTCGTCGACCGAAGATTTATTTGAAGATTTCGGTATGGGAGTCACACGTGATGTCTTCCATGGTGGTGGATAGACTCCAGATTTTAGTGCTAAATTAAAAATGTGGTTTAGGGGCCGAATGAGAAATTCCTTTCCCTCTTTTAAGAACCACGGAGGAATATTATCAGGACCAATAGAACTGTTGAGTTTTATTTTATTTATTCCAGTGCTTATATCACTTTCAGTGAAGTTTAGTATATTGATATAATTACTAATATTACAGTTACTTGGATTGGCTATATTCTGTAGATCTAACTTTGGTACTTCAGTTTGGAAGACGCTTGCGAAATATTCTGCGAACGCTTCAGCAGCTGCAACACCACTGTGAATTTTACCTTTGTGGGTTACGTTAGGTTCAAACCCGCCCTTTGATCTTAGGTTAGAAATATGCTGCCAGAATTCTTTAGGGTTTTTCTTAATGTTCCCTTCGATGCGCCTAATGTAAGTATCATAAGCAGTCGATATACGACACTTTAGGCCAGATCTATAGTCTGAGAATTGCTTATAGATTAATGGACATTTACTCTTTTTCCAGGCGGAATGCAATTTAACTTTTTTCTGGATATCCAGAATAATATCCGACGTAAACCAGGTAGGATATCTTCTGGTTATCTTTCTGCTTCGGCGTTTTTTAGGGATGCAAGTGTCGAATAAGCCGTAAATAATATCATATAAAGCTTGAGTGCTAGTGCGAACGTCATTGGATGATATAACTGCATCCCAAGATACCTCAGAAAGAAGCTCGTAAAGCAGATTGCGATTACATATTTTAAAATTCCAGTCCCTACTACGGTTTACATTACTGGGTTCAAGTATTTCACTTTCATTAGATGACTGTAACATTACCTGGATGTCCAACGGCGGATGGTACGCATCAGGGGGTACCAAACCTTCAACTGCTGTTACAGAAACGTCATATAGGCTTGCGCTTTCCTGAACTAAAACAACATCCAACATTCCCCCATGCAAGTTCACAACACCATTTCTTTCACACATATTAGAAAATGACAGAAAATAATAGTAATAATTACGAACATTTAAGGAAGCACTGTTTAAGTTTATATCACCTAATATGATAACTGTTCCTTTTAAGTCATTTATAAAACTTTCCACTTTTGTAAACCAGGTCATATAGTCGCCGTCAGTGGCACTTGGTTTTATATACACAACGCACACATATACAGGAGAACCGTGCCACGTGAAACTCGACCAAAGATCCTCACCACCGTCTGTTTCAAGTTCACGTCGACGGCGCAGGACTATGGGAGTGCGAGCCATAAGCAGCACGCCTCCACAAGGTGTGCCTCTGTCGCGCCTTAACACATTCCACTCACCATTGGCGAGTTCTGTATCTTCAACCGACGTATCCAAAAAAGTCTCTGTGGCCACTATTAAATCTTGTTCGGCTATGTGTAGATTGTTGCGCCACATCCGGAGCTTTGATTTAATACCACGAACATTCTGGTATATACAATTAATTTTGGTAGTTCTGGTGCTTGCTCTGAGAGCTGCTGTAGGGCCGGCCCCTGAGTGTAAGATGTTCATGAAAGGGCTGTGTGGCGTCTACACGCTGGCTGTTAGAGTGGACGTAGGACGGTTTCCTGTAGTTGATCCAAGCCTTGATTCTTGCATTTACCGGCCACACATCTGCGGAATAGCAGCGCTCATAGCATGCAATAGGAACGCCAATTTTAAACGACTTGTAGTTTCCTTTCGGAGCGAGTTCATCAATGGTACAGGTATCAGTGCCACATAAAGTGCGCAAATAGTCTCTAATTTCATCCGCTGTAGACTCCATGTTCCATAGATGTAAGTACTTACGAACTTCTACGGCCTTTAGTGACGTTACACTAGGGCCAGCTGCTCCTTGAATTGACACTGGGCGACGATTTTTTGATTTCTTTGTCACTCGCGTCCATTCCTGGGAGTGTGTTCCTTGTGAATTAGAAGAGGTAGTCTGCATCACCATTTCAGCTGGCGCAGAATCGGTATTGGGTTCACTTGAGCTGGCACAAGGGGGGGGAGCTGGTTCAGAGAGGGGCTTAGCTGAGATGTCCTGCTCTGTACTGCTTGCAGGTGCCTGTTGCTTACTGTGAAAGTTTTGTTCCAGACGATGTAGTCTAACGCTCAGTTCTGTGATGGTGTCCTGCATCGAAGAATTTTGAGCCCTCAAGTTCTCCATACCCAATTTAACCTCTTCGTGCTCAGTGACAATACTCCCAATTTGGGTTCTTACAGCTTTCGTGGAATCTTTTGCGCTTTGGAGTTCCTGTTTCACTGATCGAAGTTCCTCAGTCATTAGTATGCTTATGCTATCATTGATTTTTGAAAGCATACTGCTTAGCTGTTCTTGCAGTACGTCTTGTACAACATTACGGATGTCTTCAGTTGTCAAGGTATTACAGGAATTTGGGGGCGAGTGCTGTGCTTGTCTTTTAGCGCCTCTCACGGTAACATTGGCATTGAACCGAATAGGCGTATTATCATCCCTGGGCACCTTAGGATTTTTGCTAGAGCAGAACGGACAATTCCAAGGTTTGGAGGCGAGGAGCTCTTCGTCGTAATTTGTTAAGCAGGCAAGGTGAAATGCTTTTTCACAAATCGAGCAGTTACGATAATGTCCTTCATCCAATTCACTATCGCAACATCCCCAAATCATTATTTTGTCGCCCGGTGTAGACATTATTAGTCTTGGTATGCAGTAATAAATACGTTTAAACACGCTAATAAATACCAAACGCGTTGACTAGCGAAGTAGCAGGCGAACGTTGACTCGCGGTCAGCCAGTAGTGTTGCGTTTATCAACAAAACGCTCAATGACACGGAGCGACACAGAACGCGATCCTTTCCAACTAGGAGGCACCGAGCGCCACTGTGTACAGTGGGCGGAGCGATTTCGCTACGTTTGACACAGAACGGCACAAAACGCGACTCTTTCCAATTAGTCAACACTGTGTTTTTCCACTGAGATCGTTATTTAAATTTTTGTATTTAAAATGGTCATAACTTGAGAACCACTTGTTATTTTTAAGTTCTGTTTTCACTATTATAGAGAACACCTTGTAGTAGAACGTCACAATATATTTACTAAAAGTTTTATTTCGGTTTTGCACATAACTCGAATTTAAAACACGGAGCTCGTTTCGACACAACACAACTCGACAACGGATGGTGAAACTATGTGATTATTCTAACATTATACTTGTGAAACAAAAATCAATTTATTTAAAAATCTTCAATGTAAGTATTCTGCGTATCGATTATTCTATGTAACGAAAATGTGAGATATTTTTTTTATGTGAAATGAAATTCTATAAAACAATTACATAGCTATAAAACAACGTACAACCATTTTTACGGCCTTGCTTTTCAAACGTTGAAATCAGTTGTATGTAAGTACTTAGTTAAGGTACAAGCAAGTAACAAGCAAGCGGATGCACTTTCTGATTTATAATTTGAATTTTACTTCACGGTCATTTGAAATATAATTAAATAAACAGAGTAGTATTTCTTACATCCACGTCTAACCTCGCGTTTTTAGAGAGAAATTATAAAGATATTTTTTCTATACAGGTTCATTTCACCTAATCGTTGGCAACACAGGACTGTCAATTTATTTTTTGCGCGCGTTATCACAAAAAATGTTCTCTCTCGTAAAATTATTCATTAAAAAAAGTTTACGGTAAGATTTCATGAAAAAAAAAACAAAATGTTAACTATGCTAAGTAATAGAAAGTATATTAAGTGCGCCGTTAGTGGAAACCTGAGACGGCCCGGGTTTCATCAACGACAACAACAGAAAGTTGATAAATACATCAGAAGCAAACATAATCCTGACCAAAAATTGGAAGAGCTTAGATCCTGAGGCCTCCCACAATACAATACGTGGGCATGCCTGGTTTTAATTGACCATCCTCTACGTGATACTGACCGTGTTATATTCAAGCACTATAGTGGTCAGTAACAGTACACATGGCAAGTGTGTTGTAAAGTTTTGACCTTTCCAGTGGCACGTCAGTAACGTTATGTTCACGTCACTAGATTGATGAGAAGCTGCTAGTGTTGTACGCGAAATTCTTAGCGATGTTATTCTACATAGCTAACCCTGGTATATGCTCCTCGTGACTAGTAAGTCCCATTTCTGTGATCTAGGTTTATAAAATATAAAAAGGTGCTTCAATATGCTTTTAATTTAAGATCATGAAGACCGCAAGGCAGCCATGCTCATCCATCCATTGCTGCACATTGTCTGTGTTATAAACTTGCAAAAGCATTATACTCCCCGAGTGCAGGATTCTACCTTGCTACCTGGATTATTATCAACGAGTACGAGATACTCTTAGCTACATTGATTTAATGTTGCTAGCTAGTACAAAGCCATGGTGTGATACATAATACATAGAATACTTTTTATCCCAGTAGTACATTCCCGTCGGATAATTTCCGACCTCCAGGCGGGGAAAGCCGCGTGCAAAAGCTAGTTCTTACCCGACTACGGGATAAAGGATTTTTATGATTTTAACCGATACATAATTATGTACGTTCTTCTGTACCCTCGCCTGTCAAGCGTGGTGCTTATGACAAAACCCCCATTTTTTTTGCGGGAGGCCTATGTCCAACAGTGGACGTCTATCGGCTGAAATGATGATGATGATCTGTACCCTCATAACTTCTAAACAAGTTATCATAATTTGACAGATGAGTAGCGTCTTGATCGTCCGCTGTTTATAGGCTATGTGACGTCACATTAAATTTAAAATGGCGCCCTTTAGGAGGCATAAAGTGATGAACTAAAAAATAACTGTTTTTTTCTATGATGCCGTGTAGGGTTTCAAATTACAGAGCTTAATTAGCACATTTTAAAATATACGTTTATAATGGGAGCTCTCTCCAAAAAAGTTTAAGTAATAGGTAAGTTCAAAAAGTAAAACCCGACTGAAAAATCACGCTCTAAAAAGTTTGTAACAAGAAAATATTATCATCTGAAAGTCTCGGTCGTATGTCACCTAAACAATACATTGTAACAGCAGTAAGCGGTCATAAGCTATAGGGACATTATTTATTTATTTATATATTCTATAATGTACATCCCAAAAATATTATGGCTTAAAGTATGAAACTGCCTAGTTGTACTGAAAAATTTAAACTCGTTTTTTTCTAAGATATAACATATTTATTTAATCAAAATATTTACCCTCGTTATCTATACATTGCTGCCATTATAAACGGAAGTTCATTTATGCCTTTACGATAGAACTCTGAGGATCTAGATTCGACAAACTGTGTTAAAACATTTTGTACTGCCTCCTGGGAAGATATTTTTTTTATCACGTAGAATATTGTCCAAATCACGAAACAAATGGTAGTCCGTTGGAGCAAGGTTTGGCGAGTACGGAGGATAACGTATAGTTTCTAACTGCAGCTCCTGTAGAGTTTCAACAATTTCTCGTGCAGTGTGAGGTCTAGCGTTATCATGGAGCAATAATAGTGAAGATCGATTCACGATCCGGGGCTGTTTCACTGCCAGTTTCACCATCATTGTTCAAAGTTCGGCACAGTAAACATCTGCTGTTATTACCTGACCAGACCTGAGAAAGCTATAGTGAATAACACTATGAATAGACCACCAAACAGTTACCTTTACCTTTTTATTGGTAAGCTTTGCTTTAGGGCAATGTTGCGGTGTTTGATCTGGGGTCAGCATTGAATTTTTCGCTTACGGTTATCGTAAACAATCCACTTTTCGTCACATGTCACAATTCGATCCAATATTCCTTCATTTCTGTACCGATTCAACAAGGCAACACAAATTTCAACACGCATTTCTTTCTGCAGATTAGTCAAATCATGAAGCACCCTTTTTTCATATTTTTTATCTTATTTATTTGTTGCAAATGAGTCAATATTGTAGGTAGAGTAACGTTAAACCATGCCGCTAATTCCTGGGTAGTTTGACTCGGATCGGCTTCTACCATCTCCTTCAATTCAGCGTTATTCACCGTATACCACGTGGTTCGTTCTTCAAGTCGAAGTTTCCATTACGAAAGCGTTTAAACCAAAAACGCACGGTGCGTTCATTAGCAGTCCCCTCTCCAAACGCAACGTTGACATTGCCAGTCGTTTCTGCCGCGTTAGTTCCGCGTCTGAACTCGTATTCAAAAATAACTCGGATTTTCGAAGTATCCATCTTTATGTCTAAGCTGAATAAAAAAAACAATTGAACGTCGAAAATCGAATGTTGCTCATTTTTTTAAAGAAGAACCTCATAGGTATCACGTGAAAAAGTTTCACACGAAAATCTCACACCATAAAGATTTAATGTCAATTCGAAGTGTATATTACTATACAACGGCAATTTCATATTTAGCCCCTATTACTTTACAACAAAAAAAAACTCATGACATTCAGGCTTTGATGCTTCTAAAATGAATCTACTTTTTTCGATTAGGTCTCTACTTGTCCAGTAATATTTACCATTTTCCAGCAGAATGTGTGAGCAGGAAGATATGTATAATATCATTGAGGGAAGATCCATAATCATCCCAAATTAAAAAAGAATGAAATGTAAATATTTTATTTGGCACATGCGCAGGAAATACATACAATAAAAAGAGTAAGAGACCAGTGGAGGCAAAAAGCAAAATTAGTTCAAACCTTTGTTCTATCCAGGGAACAAACTATTGCCCTATTAAATGGTGCTTACAAAACGTATTTTTTTAAGTTGAAAGCTTATTCTGTACTTGGGAACTTAGCTTCCAAAATAACTTCAATAAATGCTTGAGGTTGAAACACTTGGGCCGTAGGGCCCGAGTGCTCATTGAATATTTCGGAACATCGCCAAGTGGTTCGTCGACTCTTCACGTGAGCAGAGGGCTGGCCTATTTTTAGGTCATAGAATCAGCATTGTCATCCAACGTGGCAACGCTGCCAGCCTTTGGGTACTTTTCCCACTGACAGCGATGCGGACGAATTCTTTGATGCCCAGTGAGCTCTTCCCTTTTTTCCTTTATATACTTGTACTGAGCCTAATGGTCAGTTGTCATTAATGATCAAGTACTACTAACACCAATTAGATACAAAAAAATTAATCACACAACAAGGTTCTCAAGGCGTGGGAGCGGGACCAAAATAGGAACCAATGCTGCCACCTCGCTTTTCTCAATACATTTATGTAAACATTCCATGCCTACCTCTTACTCAGATCACTAGATATCAGAGCTTCTTACAATTAATTTATGTAAACATTCCATACCTACCTCTTACTCAGATCACTAGATATCAGAGCTTCTTACAATTAATTTATGTAAACATTCCATACCTACCTCTTACTCAGATCACTAGATATCAGAGCTTCTTACAATGAATCTCCTAGAATCACTGAGCTTGTCACTTTCAAACTTGGCAGCAACAGTGTTTCTGTTGGAAACATTTAAAAAAATGCCATCTGAGTGACTAACTACCAATAATGTGCAATTCAACTTAACTATAGAGTGTATGAGCTTATTAATAAATGTAAACGCACGCATTACCACACTGCACCTCAATGTGAACGTTTACGTTTGCAAAGATATCTAAGACTGCTATTCTCACCCATGGAAACTCCAAAAGTATTCAATCTCACAAATATGTTCCGACTACACAGAACAATCTTTAGGAAAACCTACAAAGAAGTCGGCTGCCCTTCTGGCTCTAACAGAGTCGACCTCTGTAGACTAATAAAACAACAGCTGAGACTAAGTTTTTACAACTGTTAGTTGTGTTAACTGTGATAGTAAGTGAGAGTGATACTAATTGTCCACCTTTCACAGTACAACACTTACAGCAGCTCAACCTAGAGCTGGCATCAATTGAGAGAGACACAATGTGGCCCTACTTGTTGTTGATTATGTCTCATTGCTGAATGAAAATAGTTTATTAATCTTTACTATAATAAAATTAATAGTTTTTATTGCAGGCAATATACCCATATACCAAAATTTACAGTAAAAAAAATAAACAACTAAGCAATTCTATTTAATGAAAATAAAAATAACAATATGTTGCAATTTATTATCGAACAGAATTATTACAGACACATCTAAAAATGTACTCTGTATTATTAGTTATATTTTAGATCGTCGTGAATTAAAATTGGGAATCAAACGAGCTTACCTGTTAAGCGAAGTAAAGATTCTAATTTTATGATCGGCGATCTGAAATATAATTTCCCAACCGGCTCTAGCTAACAGCCTCAATATAATAATATAACCATAATTCGTCTATCTGGAATTACTTTGTACAGAAACCAGAGCTTGTTTCTCAGCATAAGAAGGAGTGTTGCTGTAATGAGGTGATATAATCCCATTATTTTAAAATATTTATTTTGTCTGTAAAATAACGCGATGTTACACGTGTGTGTAAAAACACAATCGGCCCTATTAATAAAAACTTATCGAATATCTAAACAGTTGCTAATGTCTGGTTTTCAAAGAGAAACCAGACATTAGCAACTGTTTAGATGTTCGATAAGTTTTTATGAATAAGGCCGTATAACTTTGGATCGCCAATAAAAAAATTTGAACAAACACTTCGCTTAAGGTGAACCTAGTCCTCATTTTTTGCATACAAACTTCGGGAGTGTTTTACTCCACTGTCTGACATGGCACATCCAAAGTAAAATATGATATCGTTTTGTCTCATTATTAATATTGTCTGTACGGAAACAGAATACTAAATAAAAACCCATTAAAAAGTTAGGAGCCAACAAAGATTTGTTTTTCTTGCTAATTTTACTTAACTTTGGGCGTGTAAGTAATAAAAGAAGTGTAAAATCTCCAAAACCAAGTCAATACTGACAAAGTTCAATTATCGAAGAGTTCAATAAACTTTATTGGTCATTGATTAATGCATTGGCTTTTTCATAAAACCCGATCTTCCAAAGCACTTTTCGCAATTTTTTTACTATAAATGATCCTGCATCTCACTCATTAACGTTTTTCGTGTAGACTAGCGTCTAACTGCTCATCACTGATACTATCTCTGTTGGACACGAAGCCTGGTGAGACAGCGTGATTTTTAGCCAGGCCCACGAGTGAGTTCGAGCCCGCGACTAGGTTCCCTTTAAAATAACACGTTTGATTCCCAATTCTATGACTATCATACTAACTGCAACATAAAATAATGTTGTAATACGAGACTACTCCTTGAGTAGTGACGTGTAGTTAACCCTACGGTCATCTTCGGGACGGCTCGGAATGGCTCAGAGCGTCTCGCGGCGGACGGGTGCGGCCCGGAGCGGCCTAATACAAAGTGCTCCTTCACTTCGATTACCTTCGGAGCCAGAATTTACACAACCGAGCGACACCGAACTTTATGTGAAGGAGGAACATCTCACTAATGGCGGAGTGTGATCACAGGAAGAGATGGCGACCGCTAGCGATCACCGGTAATGTCCTGAAATATAGGACTTTTCTACAACGATGAAACAAATAACATTTCTTTAGCAATTTCCGGCGTAGGAAAAATAATTCCGTAACAAATATAATGTAGATAGGTACTGCCAATAGCTACATTATATTTCATCCTCAGTACCGTAGCTACTAAGGAATTTCCTGTTACATATTTTAGTTGCTGAAAATGTGTACGAGGAAAATGGAACATTACAAAGGATGTATCAACTGTTACGAACAAAAATAAAACCAAATTGAATTTGGTGCACAAAGCGCGAGCCACTTGACAAGCTGAAGACCGGCGCGGACAGAGCACAACAATAAATCGCCACGAGGGGACAGCCCAATATTCCGGCGACAGGCTCTTCCACCCCGCGCCCGCGCCCTTGTGCCTCCGCGCCCGCTCTCTCTGAGCCCCCCGCGCCCTCCCATGCCGCGCTGTCCCGTAAGGACACAATTTTTTTTTGATCCCCAATTTGAATGTAGATGGAGGGCCGTCGCGTAATACTCATTTAAATGACGAGCGGGTCAAATTTTGATTGGTTTTTGAACAAGATATCGAAATAAGCCACAATCTGCGCGACGCATACCCAACGAGCACTCGGCAAATTAGCTCTGTGATTGGCATGAAGTATCGTAGAGCTCCTGGAGGGCTCGCTCGGTCAATTTGTCATCATAACAGATGTGTTACGATGACGCACCATTATTGACTTCTCCGTACTAAACACCAAACTATATGTACCTACATAAGTACCGACACACAAGACTGCACGCGCACAGTTTTACACAAGACATTCTCGTGGATAATGTAGTGGATTGCTTGAGATCATCTGTCGCTCTCTGCTTGTAACTCGTATGCGTATCTTTTTACTTGCATTCCTGAAATAATTAGCAGTGTCATAATGGCACATTTTTTTACTAAACCTATGGTCGAGGCACCAACTTCACATTTTTATTCGTATATCCTAATAATGTTATAAATGTGCAAGTTTGTGAAGATGTTTGGATGTTTGTTACTCAGTCACGCAAAAACGGCAGAACGGATTCGACTTAAATTTAGCACACAAATAGTTTATAACCTGGATTAACACATAGGATAGTTTTCATTCCGGTAGTACGTTCCCGTGGGAACATTTTCAACCTCCACGCGGGCGAAGCCGCGGGCAACAGCTAGTTTACCATAATTCATTTAAAAATTAATGTATTTCTAATGCATTATTATATTAAAATACAAGCCACTCCTTCTCCATATAAACTTTATCTGTGCCAAATTTCATACTCCTCCGTCTGTGTAATTTTCATAAAAAGGGGGTAGGTACACAGTCTTTGTTCCACGTAATAGATACTGAACCTGACGCTCGCAAATGAGCCGGTACACACATAACGTACTGACAAGAATACATTATTCAATTGTTTTGTGACGTTCAAAAAGTGTGATACAATGAGCATATCGCTGTCCGCCGCACAGAGTCGTGTCAAACAAGGAGATACGGGCTGAACCTGACGCGGTACGTCCGCCACGGAATTACATCAAAAAATCTCAACCCTAGGTAAAATTTATATCTCCGACGGGTTGAACTTGAGCTATGCCTGCAATAAATCCGAACATAAGTACAAAGCGCAGACTGAATTTTAAAGCTACTGCGATATGAGGCGAGCGCTGCGCGCTGCGCCTTCACCGCACATGAAATTGAAAAGATCTTTATCATCATCTGTTAGAAATGAGGGTTGAGTGTCACCTAAGTGTGTGCTCCGCAACTGATTTCACAGCATTTTAGTTGTTCTACGATGAACAAAAAAACAGCGCGCGCCTACATCCGCCCGGTTCCGCTCAACGCTGCAGATTGGGATTATTTATATTACTGTATTGGTATACGGTTATCATAGTAAAGTTATTAAAATAAAATAGAATTAACAATCTATGAATCAATTAATCCATTTAGTCGATCTATTTGTATCTTAAGGGAGCATGGAAAATGGAAGCTAGAAGAAAAACGTTAGATGCCACTTGCTTGACTTGGCTACACGTGATGGAACATGCACAATGAACTGTTCGGTAGTTGGGTTGAATTTATACCAATAACAAACTTAACTTTGTAGTTGAAAACATTTTCTCCCATTAACGATATACGAGTAAGTACGTCACGGCCAATCCTTGCAAAATAGTAGATTTGATATTGAATTATTACAATAAAACTACAAAATGATTTTTCTTTCCTAGTACTTCTTTCTCGTTTTCATTATTCAAGTTGAACGGGAAGTTTTGATTTATTTGCGAGTATGGAAATACCTATGTATGTCGCATAAATGGCCGTTTTTACAGCTTCAAATGCCCGCTGACCTACGTATTTCATATCAATTTCAACTTTATACCTCGTTGCGTTCCTGAGAAAAACAATTTTAACAGATAGGCAGACCGACAAGTGAACCTACAAGGGTTCCGTCTTTTTGTTTTGTGGTACGACACCCAAAAAAAATGAGGCAATCTGCGCTGTGCGTTGCGCCATTCATATTGCTGTTTCATTAGCATCCGTTAAGATAATCACGTTTCCAACGGGTGTGAAAAAGTATGTGCTGCGGGGCGGCGCGCGGCGTGTGATTCAATTTGCTCGACAACGCACGTCCGCGCCCGCGCCTGCCTGCGCCGACCCGCGCCTGCCCGCGCCGACCCGCGCCTGCCCGCGCCGACCCGCGCCTGCCCGCGCCGACCCGCGCCTGCCCGCGCATGCCCGCGCCTTTACGCGACGCGCCCCTGTCGGGCGGCTGCACTGACCGGTAATCTAATCACAACATTAACAATGTTTTGAAATGCGTCCTACTAAAATGCAACACTCGCTAGCGCTGTTAAAAATTTTTCACTTGTGAACTAATAGAAACTTATAATTAATTACCTAATGGAAATGTGTATTTATTTCAAAGTTTTATGGACTTCATGCAAAAGCTGAAGGTAAAGTATTGCATTAATATGCTCAGTTAAATATTAAGTAGTATTTCCTATGAGGCCTAATATGACTAGGTTTTCTGTAAACTACAGATCAAAACTATTCATCCATTCAAATAACCAAGATAACAAAGTTTCCAGTAACATCTACTTATACAAGTGTGAGCAAACATACGTCTTGTTTACTCGTCGAGAAACAAATACGTACGTTCAATCTAAATATCCTTGACAATTCAAAAGTGCCTGTAATTGGTTTATTTGAAATAAATGCTTTGAGTTTGAGTTTTGATATTTTAGACATAGGTACATTGTTGCGTTGTCGGTTGTCAGATAAAAGGATCGTAACCGAGTATCGATATCGATTCTGTATAAAAGGTGTAATCGCTAACAGCACTCGCTGTTATCGGAATGGATACAAACGGAACAAATCCAAATCCCTCTCTGAACGCTAATGTTTCAGCTCCGGGAGAACACCGCGCTCCCGCCGGCGCCGTCCCGAGGGGCGCGAGCTGCATACTACGCGGGTGTGTGGACGAGAGTGAGCGCTCACTGACGAATATTTACAACCTTTCATATGTTTCAGATGCTAATGCACAGGAATGTGTCGAAATCTGTGATGATGTGTCATAATCAATCGTTCTGAAATAATAACTAAAACATAATTTGCAAATATATCGCTTCCTCTTTTGTTTAAGAACACAGATGGTTCTTTATAAAAGATTCCAGCGTGTAATGTGTTGGCACGTGACGCGAGTTATCTGCGGGGTGCGAGTGAGGGCGCCTCACATAATCGTAAAATACTGACAAAATGGCGACCACGCATTTTTGCGCAAACCTTTCTGCATCAGCAAATTAACTTTCAGTGAGAATATTGGGAAAATGTTACACTCGGTCCTTCCGTGGAGGATGGACAACTTATATTATTCAGATAGAAAATGTTACACTTGATCCTACCGAGTAGGACGGACACCTTACATTATTCAGATAGAAAATGTTACACTTGATCCTACCGCGGAGGACGGACACCTTGCATTATTCAGATAGAAAATGTTACACTTGATCCTACCGTGGAGGACGGACATCTTGCATTATTCAGATAGAAAATGTTACACTTGATCCCACCGCGGAGGACGGACACCTTGCATTATTCAGATAGAAAATGTTACACTAGATCCTACCGCGGAGGACGGACACCTTGCATTATTCAGATAGAAAATGTTACACTTGATCCTACCGCGGAGGACGGACACCTTGCATTATTCAGATAGAAAATGTTACACTTGATCCTACCGCGGAGGACGGACACCTTGCATGATTCAGATAGAAAATGTTACACTTGATCCTACCGCGGAGGACGGACACCTTGCATTATTCAGATAGAAAATGTTACACTTGATCCTACCGCGGAGGACGGACACCTTGCATTATTCAGATAGAAAATGTTACACTTGATCCTACCGCGGAGGACGGACACCTTGCATTATTCAGATAGAAAATGTTACACTTGATTCTACCGCGGAGGACGGACACCTTGCATTATTCAGATAGAAAATGTTACACTTGATCCTACCGCGGAGGACGGACACCTTGCATTATTCAGATAGAAAATGTTACACTTGATCCTACCGCGGAGGAAGGACAACGGACGGCTTAACTACATATTATAAATATGAGAATGATGTGGCTCATTTTATATTTTGTTTACTAGCTTTTGCCAGTGGCTTCGCCCGGTAGAGGTCGCAATTAACAGAATGCAGGTTCAACTTAGTCGCCCGTCACACACACCCAGTGTAGATATTGATATGTCTTACTCTTTACACAAAGTCAAAACTGTCCTGCATAGGGCGTTATCACAAAACTGAAAAAAGAATTTACTGGAACTTCGTTCCATCCGGGTGTCCCTTGACACCTCTCAAGTTTTTTTCACTTACATAGATTTAGATATTCAATTCAATTCAATTCAATTCAATCTCTTTATTGTGGATCATAGGTAGGTACATAATACAGCTCTTAAATAATTAGTTGTGAACAGCTACGTCCCGCCCTTAGGGCATACAATAGTTACATAAAAATAGAAAATAAATTACATTAGGAATTTCAATAAGAATTAATTACATTACAATTTCACACCAAAATATAATAATAAAAACAAAAATAAAATGGAACGCATTATGGTAGGTACACATCAGTGGGTCACCGAACGCATCATGACTGAGGGGGACTATATTGGAGTAGTGATTTGTCTGATAGGAAGTCTTTTAGTGAGTAGTAGCATTTGTTGGCTAGTAAATCATGCAGATTCTTTTTAAATTTTTTCATTTCCGTGATTATCCTAATAGGCCCCGGAATATTATTAAAGATGCATGAAGCAGTGCAAAAGATACTTTCATGCATTAGATGAGTCTTGCTAGCTACTGTGCGCAATTTGTCCTTACGCCGTATACGCGTGTAGTAATTAAACATGTCAATATTATTTTTGACATATACTGCTGCCTCAAATATATAGACACATGGCAGTGTTAATACGTTCATCTTTTTAAAAAATGGCTTACAGGAGTCAGTTTCACATAATTTAAATATAGCCCTGATACAGCGTTTTTGAGCAATGAACGCCCGCCCCTTGTCTGTACTGTTGCCCCAGAATATTACACCGTATCTGAGGAGAGAGCTAACGTAACCGTGGTAAGCTGTTATTAAAGTAGTCTGATTCGCTATTTTACCCAGTCTGTGAAGAGCATATGAAAATTGTCCCAGCTTTTTGCATACATGGTCAATATGTATTTTCCAATTTAGTTTGTTATCAATGTGTAACCCTAAAAATTTTGTTACATCAGTTTCTTCAATGTCGCTATCTAGGTAATGGATTTTTAAAGTACCCGTACGTCGAGTTCGTATTTTAAAATTCATTAATTTCGTTTTGTCAATGTTAATCATTAAATTATTCATTTTAAGCCAGTCCATAATTAATAATATTGTTTGATTAATGTCAGATTCTAGATCAATTATATTATCATTAACGAATAAAACAGTGCTATCATCAGCAAATAGTGTAATGTCATGATTTGTTACCGAAGGCATGTCATTTATATAAACAAGGAAGAATAAGGGACCCACGATACTCCCTTGAGGAACGCCGAATTTAGCAATTCCAGATTCAGAAACATATATTTCTTCTGTTTTAGTTGTGGGATTTAACCTCCTTACTTCTGTAAATTGTTGTCTGTTGTTAAGGTATGATTCTATAAGTTTATACACATTACCTCTCACACCATATGCATACATCTTTCTTAAGAGGATCTTGTGATCAACTCTGTCAAAAGCCTTCGACATGTCCATGTATAGCGCGACAGCCGGCAGCCCTTTGTCCAGGTTAGTCATTACTTTATGTAAAAAGTTATATATTGCCACATTTATGGATTTGTGTTTTCTGAAACCATATTGACTAGGCGTTAGAATGTTGTGTGTTTCAAAGAAAGTGTAGAGACAGTTAAACATCACCTTTTCAACAATTTTTCCAAAAATAGGTATCAGAGCTATGGGCCTATAATTGCTCATGTTAGTTCTGTCTCCTTTTTTAAATATTGGCTTTATAACAGATATTTTTAGTTTGTCTGGGAACGTGCCTTCTTCTATGCATAAATTAACAATGAAGCTTAGCGGTTCAGATATAATATGAGCTACATCTTTAACAATATTTGTCATAATGCTATCATAGCCGGCACTGTTTTTATTTTTTAGAGCTATTATTATTTTATTGATGTCAGTAGGGATAGTCGGTGTCATAAAGATTGAATTAGAATTATATGTCAGTTTGTTGGAAGATTTTTGGGGTACACTAGTATTATTACCATTGATTTCAAGAAAAAAGTCATTAAAAGAATTCGCAATGTCTTGAGGATTATTTATTATTTCGCCGTTTATAGTTAATTGATTTACGCCCTCATTTGGATATTTATATTTGATGTCATTTATTACTTTCCAAGTAGCTTTGTTCTTATTTGCAGCAGATTTTATAAAGTAGTCATTTTGAGATTTTTTTGTCAGTCTGGTTATAGTTTTATACCTCTTTGCATATGCCTTGAAAGCAGTTTTGGTGGCTTGATTTGGATTATTCCTGTATTGCCACAGTAGTTGGCATTTACGTTTGCTACATATTCTTAAGCCACGTGAGATCCAATTCGGTTTAGATCTGTCATGTATCCTGACTTTCTTTAGAGGGAAACAGAGATCGTACAACATGGTGAAATTATCATAGAAATTGTTGTAAGCATTATTCGCATCCATGCAACTATAAACGTCACTATTGGTTAGTTGTTTTAAATATTTTATAAATATTGCTCTATTGTCTTGAGAGTAATCCCGTTTCAAAATATACCAATATTTTGTAATACAGGTCTTTTTGACCGGAACCTTAATGATTTGCGCATTATGGTCTGATAGCGCTAATTCCTTAACAGTGCCTTTACAAGCTCGTATGTTAAGGGCTATGTTGTCTATGCACGTTTTACTAGCAAAGCGCGTTACTTGCTTGAATTTTAGTTTCAAATTATATCTAGTTAAAAGTTCTATAAATTCACTGGAAAGTTTTGAATACTTCAAAGTATCTATGTTGAAGTCTCCGCATATTATGAGCTTTTTTCCGTTTGAACATAAGTTATTTAATATTTTATTTAAAGTTATGAAAAAGCTGTCTGTAGAGCCAGCGGTGTTGTTTGGAGGCCTATAAATGCATAGAACAATTATTTGATGTTCCAATAACTCGATTGCAGAGCATTCTATTGTGTTGCTGATTGAAAGTTTTGTGATGTTATGAAGAATTCTATATTTCAAGTAGTTTTTTATTAATATACAGGAGCCTCCGTGTCTGCTATCTCTCATATAGTAAGACGCAAGTTTATAATTTGGAATTAGAAGGTACACTTCGTCGCCGTCCGTCATGTTGTGCTCAGTGATACATAGTATGTCGACAGGATTGTTCTGAGTAGCTAACTCGTTTATGCAAACAGAAACCATATCAGATTTATTGAGCAATCCATTAATATTTTGATGAAGGATAGTGACATAATTATAAACGAAATAAATTATTCGATTTTGGGTTTTCTATTATGTTACATTCCGATTCTCCGTGTTCGTCACTTGGTTCATTTACACAGTCTGTTTTAATTCTATCTATGAAATTTTGGTCAGAATCTAGGTTAACTTGCACGTATTTACTTTCAAAGGACTTTTTATTTTTTATTTGACATATTTGTTCGTATTGCAATGCTTTGAAATGGTAATGAATACACAATATTTCTTTTAATAGTGACCTTGCAAGATTTAGTACATAATTGTGTCTACTTGGTGGAAATCTAGCGTAACTCATGTCCATGTACAGTACATTTTTATATTTCTTACAGATAAACCGTAGTAAATAGTTAATTTTTGATTCTTTTAGGAACCTGTTACTGGGTACTTCACTTATAATCACATTTGTATTTGCAGTTGACGATAACCACCGATGTAGATTTACGTCAATGTCATAAGGGTTTTTATCGCAGCATCCACCCAATATAATCACGAAGTCGCTTTTGGTTAGTGTGCTGATTTCGCTCTTCGAGCATTCCAAGATCTCACTCAATACAGCGCCTGGTTTTAGATATGAAAACACGTCGTAATCAGATCCAAGCAGGTTTTGCAGTATGTTGCGCAGACCTCGGCCTTGCCCATCACCTAGAATAATTACTCTATGTTTGTTGTTCTGGAGCTCAACTGGTGGGCTTACCGTACTTATAGCACGGTCAGTTTTCCTACACATATGGTTTTCAACACAACAATGCCGAGATTGAATATCCGTATTGCATTCGAATTTATCCTGCTGGTTTGTATATGGGCTGGGGCTACTTACGCAGGTACTTTTAGCTAGTCGCAGAGGAGAATGACGGTGAGTGTTAACTGCCATGCTTAGTATTCGTCTCGAGATAGGAGATGAGTTATTTTTGCGCTGCGGGGTAGTGCAAGTAACTTTTTTCAGTAATTCTATTTGTCGTTGTTGTTCCTGTGTAACCTGTTTCAGCTTAGTATTTTCACAGTTAAGATTTTCAATTTCAATGTCAGCGCTCTTTAGTTTTTCTTTGATTTCATTTATTTGTCGCCTTAGTTCCTCGAAATGTGAATGATCGTAATTTTGCGTATCACTCTGGATACTCGCCATCGTAGAATCGAGCATGGTAGAGTTCACTATATCTTGGCTAATTGAAGACGATAAATTCATTTGTGATTGTGATCTTATCAATTTATTGCGTACAGTTATGTTGTCCATCTTGCCTGTCAATTTCCCTTTCTGATGATATTGTTGTTATTATACACACGAAGCGTAGCGTAAACTAAGTCTGCTATAAACGCGTAGCGTAGGCTCGAGATGTTGAAACAAGCGCCTAGTGTACGTGTAAGCGTTGAGCATGTGTGCGTAGAAGCGGCCGATCTGCGGGTTGCCCTAGGTCAGGGACGCAAGTAATTGCAATTTTTTCTTAATAGTTTTTAACTTATTACTCACGGTACCGCTGGAGTCCAGGTGTGTTATATATATCACTCTTTTGTCCGTTTCACAAGCCTTCAAATGATATACGACACAACAGAATTGAGCAACTTTAAACCACTTTTTTAACAAATTTTACGGAGACAAAGCAAATTCGGTGCTAACTCTTTGAACGTCAACCGCCGTTCGATAACTTTTTTGTAATTTTTCTTTTTTATTGGTTGGCACAACGTCGAACAAAATTGATTGGATCAATCGAACTTATTTAGTATTCATTTGTATTTGTATGTCGGATTTATGTAACAATAAACTGTATTCATGTAACAATCTATCTAAATAAGTTAAGACTGTTTAGTAACTGCATTTCCTACTCCTATATTTAATGCATGCCGTGGCAGCCTTTAATTAAGGCTACATTATAAATTGTAAGATTATAAGTGCTTTAACATGTATTTTTGGTGTAAGCTTTGATGGTTGTCCTTAAATAAATAAATTATCCCACGGGAACAAAGTTTTATATTATTTTAATTATTTTGAATCTGAAGACTATTTGACTCATTGTTTTTTTTTCAGTTAGCTTTAATCATGCTTCATCATCATTTAATCACGCAATAGTAGTTTTGCCCGAAGTTACGCCCGCGTGACTGTCGGAAATCCCACGGAAAAAGTACTATCGAGAAAAAAATTCGTGCTGCGCAGTGACATCACTCTGATGCAAAGTGTCAGGAGATGCCTCAAAAAATAGGTTACACACTATCCACTTAGCAGCCACGCAACACGATATTATTTGTTTCCGACACATGTTCGCCTTGATGGCAGGCCCTGGGACTGTCGATATTATAACATGAATCATAAGAACACGCCGAGTTCAAACTAACCGCAGCTGTTATTTTTACGACATCGCTCAAGTTCACAACCCTTCCACCGGAGCGCGACCCCTGACCCCCCGCCCCCGGTGTGCTTCACCCCGCACCGCCTTCCACTAAAACCGTTCATAAATTATGTAATTATGTCGATAATGGAGAGAACAAAATGGCCTCAGAGACATAAAGTAATGACTCTTAACGATGGCCATGAATAAAATATGGGATGCCTCGCGTGGCCTTTTGGATAATCCAACAAGAAATACTCCAATTTAGACGAAATCGCAGCCGAGCCCAGTTTTTACAAGGATGTTTTTTCGATTTCTATCATTTGTGTAACGTACCGCTAATATGATTTTCTGCATAAAACGGTTCGCAAATAACACGCAATTCCCGCCGATATTACTTGAACTTACGCTGAATGTGTAATACGGTCGGTGTGATATAAAAATCGTAGCATCTGCTACAGGGATTCGCACTCAAATATCAAGCCGTTTTGCATGTTTTCTATAACAATTGCCTTTGTCTACGACGCTTGTTTTCTCCTCCCGTAGCGCTCGGCGTAGCGGTCTTACGTAGCTGCTACGAAAAACGTGCTACGTACGGCTACGAGCTACGCACTTCGTAAAGTGCGTAGCTAGTTCATTTATGTAGGTTTAACAAATAACTCGAAGTTTTTTATTCTTAATAAGTCAAAACAATATTATTGATGATTACGAAGCAGACCAGTGAAGTGATTGTCTATGCCTAGTAGAAACACGGGTAATGTCACTACGACAATTCTTCATATGTCAACATACAGACAACTTGAAATCTCATAAAATACTACAACTTCGTCAACCGAAATAGGTGTCGTTTGTTGCACAGTAGCGTGGCGTGGGCGGCGCTCAGCATCCCGACACGCGTGGTCACATGACCGACGCCAGCCGCCAATGGTGTCGAACAACTGTAACAATACTCACGCCGCCGCCGCTGAAATTAACTATTTACGACCCGTTGTTCTATATGACATGGTGTTTTAAAAAGTGTTCACGTGGCCAACAGCTGCACGTGACGTCACGCGTGGTTATTTGAGGCTTTTGATTCGCTGCAAACTACGGCGGTGGTAACAAGAATATATCGTGTCTTATATTATTGTGCTGCACATAGTTACAAGTATTGAAGTGTGTTTAGTTTTATATCTTCACTTAGGCAAACATTCGCGTTATCTAGTCGAGCACGCGGCGCGGGGGGCGGGGTGTTTCAGTACATGCAGTGCGACAATCGCGCCACTACGCGACGACTTTTCAGAGTGTACTTCGTTGGCTATATGTATATGTATACATATGTTTGTTACAATTATTTTACTAGTACTAGTAACTAGTTCTATTCCTGGCTGAATCCTAAATTAAATTAAATATCGATTCCCATGTTTGTTAGTACAAGCTAGTTAAAATCCTAAATAACATAATAAAGGAGCAAGGATGTAAATATGAAGATGTGAGCTTCCTAGAACAAAATACTGAATGTATTCAGCAGACATCTTGTCGACTGTGATCAAGTTGAATGACTGCGACTGTATATAGTGTATACGATGTCAATATATTCTGTGTATTCTGTAGTTACTAGAACGTCGCACTCGAATCTCCGTCAATGTCAGGATCGCGATCGTGAGCTACTCAATCGCTTTATAGTTTCTTTGAAAGGGTAAGTATGAAATCTGAAGACTAATCAGCATAGCACTTTGTCTAACAGCATTCACCAATCTAAGGTCATCGGTTTTTGTATAACAACCACTATCATGTGGTTGACTGCAAATACACTTGTGCATTTCTTTTGCACACAAAATGCTAAACCTAAATTGACGCATTGCTCTGTAGATATTATAACGTGCTTACTAGGCTCACAATCATGACCGAGTACTGACGAGCGTGAGCAGCCAGATATAAGCTAAATCAGCCGCAGCGAGTCGAGGACGCGCCGGAATTGATTAAAATCTGTGGAAAGATTAATCGTCATCAATCTTTTCTTGTCGGCGTGGAGTGAATCGTACCCCTGCCTCCCCCCCTCCGCCTCGTCCCGCAGTGCCACCGTCAGCCCCGAGCCGCCGATATTGAAGTTTCAATGAACGCTTCTTACACGAGCATCAGTCGGCTGACTGCCGGAACTTTATTGTGATGCTAAACCGTACATCGTAATATTTGGAGGATCGCGCCGAGCGCTTACATCGAGCATGTAGTAGGTACTAGCTCGCTACGTTCACACCGGCAACCGGCGAACTGAACTGTGCAGTGCTGCTGTTAGTACTACAGCTCCCTACCGGAGTATGGTACGAACGTATTCCGATTCAAAGCGATAAAAGTTAATAAGTTTTGTAGCCACTCCTTACTATCAGCAGCTATCGAAAGGTTCCCGCTCGGCAACGCTTCCGCCGTGCTATAAAAGTATACATCACGTTCAACTAAAACTTGTTATTAAAAAGTTCTTTGATACATTTCCCCTTTTACTGTCGAAACTGTAAGAAACCATCCAACTGGAAGCGTGATCGTATTCAGTGCTAACGAAACACCCGACGTTCGTACAACCTGAGCCTTTCATGAAACACATACGTTTCTTTGCAGCGATCCCGCGCCTCGCAAACGTAAGCATCGCTATAGATACGTATACGAACAGTATTACGCATAAATCTTTATTACATTATGTATGAACATTGACGTCATCTGTGTAGCCTTTTACCAAGTATGTTAGAGTTGGCTTCTAGTTGGGTGGAGTGGTTCTAGACATGGGTTAGCCCATGTCTAACCAGATGCAGCTAAATACCAGTGCCTATCTGACCTCCACAGCCCAGTCACTGGGTAATACGACCCCCCTTGGTAAGACTGGTTGTCAGATTATCAGGTTTCTGACAACCCGTAACGACTGTCAAAGATTCGCGAATGACAGCCGGGGCCAACGGCTTAACGTATTTTCCGAGGCACGGAGGGACCTTGGTATGTAAAGATACCCATCCACTGCCCAACCACGGAAGCGTACCTTAACCGCGAGCTCGTGTGAAAATTGACGTACGAACACAATAATACGTACCTACATATAAACACGAGCTACAAATGTGAGCGAGCGGCGACGCGGAACGGACTCATGGTGCAACTCAGTGGAGCAGAAAAGAAGCAATGGGAGACGACAAATGAAATGGAACGATGACATCCAGCCGGCGCGGGCCGCACCAGGCCGTACCGCACCGGTCCGCGACGGGCCGGGACGGGCCGGACAGCACCGCCCGCCGGTCGGACTGCGACCAGTCTCGCGTGTATTACTGTTACTTGATGCTGCTTGAAAACGGAATATTATGAGATTGTTAACCTCACACGTTCAACGTTTAATCTCTTCAGCTCCATTTGATCTATTTGTTTCGTAACCATCGTAGCTGTTTAAAAATATTTTCTCCACCTGTTTCTGTTATGTTCGAGTTACCCCTATCTAACTGAGTCACTTTCTAAGTGCAACAACACACGCCCCGATCACTATGCTCATATAAATAGCTCATATGCTCAAATAAGTATAACATAAATATTTCACAAACTGTAAAACAATCAATTTCCCGTTTAGATATCGTGTAACTAGTGTGTAATGTTGTTCAGCGATTATCAACTATCGCATGAGCATCGCACTACCCATACATCGCATGATTAAACAAAATTACTGGTACAATACAGCAAACTACGTAGGTACCATGACGGGCGGGAGCCCGGCCGGGGTATGTACGAGTCTATACAGCGGTGGTAGCGCAGCACAATACAAGGCGCGACGGAGTGCTCTCAATCTGTAGCAGTCTTCACAAAAGTGTAAACGGACTTGTAGATGACAGGCTTCGCCTCTAACGTGCTTAGTTTAACGTTGCTAAGTGACATTAACAATGTTATCTGTGCAGGCGGCAGGCGGCTGTCAGACCATTAATCAAACATTCGGAGCCTCCGGGCCGGCAGAGCGCTGGGCCTGGTACGCGCGCGTCGTGGCGCGGTGGCAGGTGAATTTATAAATCGCGTGAGCTTCTCCGCTTGTTTGCTGCGATTTGTTTAGTCCCTGCCCCCCGCGTGCCCCGCAAGTCCCCGGGGAGTTCAAGGCGGCAGGTAGTGGAACAATCGACACAGAAGTATCATTTAATATATTCCATATTAGCGGCTTACATATGGGTGCCAAAACAAAAAGTGATGTAGAAGAAAAGAAAGAAAAAAAATTGTAGCTCTGAGATGTGAGCTAGTTTAGAATAATCGTTTATAATGCAAACATTCATACATTACGCACACAGCTGTCAGCTCTGCGGAGTACGAAACCACCGCTCGCGTGCAGCGGACAGTACCTAATGAGAACACCGCACTGCACGATAGCGTCTCTGTTTATTTCATTTACTTCGGCTCGCTGCTGTTTGGTGATAATCCGAGAATTATTTTGAATAGCTACACAAATGAAAGAAAATCGTCCATCTTCCGCTTGTCATCTGTAACAAAGTAGCGGTAAAATGAAAGGAAAATGTTTTTATGATCTAAATTTTAAACTGAGCTTTCAGAAGTAGCTACTACGTAGGTAGGTACTTACGCCCCCACTTCGATGACAATACAAGTCACTATAAATCGTCAGAGTTGAAAATAATGGAATGAATGTTAGTAACAATGTGTGAGCTTCTCCCCTAGTAAATGGCATCGAAAGTAAATATGTACTCGTAGGTACGTTAAGGAAAATCTGCCGTTATTTCTCATCCATGATTACCTGACATTTAGAATAGCCGAGTTTAAGAGCCAGGCGCCGGGAAAAGACATATACCTACAAAGATTCCTTATATTTATGCGCAAATTCTACCACTCCGTTATTTCCCGCGAGAAATCAACTCACTCATGGAGAAAACGATTCGAGTGCTATTATTATACATAATTTAAGCAAAATTAATTGAAACCGTAATTTTCAATTAAAAGCTGAATCAGGTGTCGACAACTTCGTAAAATGGCGTATTAGCAAGTTGGTGACAACATTTACAATTCAATTAGAGCACCATAAAGTCACGCGTGCATCATATATGAGCGGAGACTCCACAAAGAGGAGGTATGCTCTCCGCGGACTCGTACGAGTCTATTACGAGTATTAGCAACGTCCGTAATCCTCCGGTAATCTGGCTGGAGGGTCCCGCACCGTGACATGACCGGCGGACGGCACCACCGCGCCCGCTCCACACTCCACGCGACACAACACGACCACCTCGCTGAGAAGATACACGCCGCGGGGAGATGGATCACTAAAGGGATTATCGGGCAGTTACAAAAATAAGAGCGTGGAGTGGGCCGCGCGCCAACCGAACCAATCAATATAGCGCCGCGCCAAGCCGTGCCCTGCCCGCCACTCGCTTGCCACTCGTGTCGTGCTCATATTCTAAAACGCACCATTTGCCCACTAACTACAGTATTTGTCACGAACAACACTAACTATAAATTCATAAACTGCTTAAATAGCTCCGTGAACTTAGTGCCCGTTAAATAAATTATTCCATTGCGGCTCCAAATATACTGTTCGATGATCGATACTCCATTCTAGCCGATGGAGGCTCGATTGAGCTTTTGCATTATGCAAAATTAATTAACAAGCTATCATTTTTGAGTGAGCCGGGCACGAGTTGAACAATAAATCTCGTTGGTAATCTCGTCGATCGGAGGAAGGAAGCGCCGCTTGGCTAATGACGAATATAGATTAGCTCTCGTTCAATTGATTCGATCTCTGAATAATGTATAACAAAGGGGTCACCCTACTGACTCGATTTGGTTTGTAATTAAAACACACTCGAGAGAGAGACACTTGGATGACGGTGCACCTTAGTGAAGGTGGTCGTCCCGTGGAATCTACAGCTGTACGCGACACAGTGTAACCGTGCCATTAATACTGAATACATTTTGAACATTTCTAGAGATACATTAACTGAGTCCCGCCCCGCCGCACGTTGTAAGGTAATAAATATGGCTCCGTGCAATACAGGGTAAATTTTTTAACAAGTGCGCAAGCTGTAACCATGAATTAAACATATCATTTTAGACCTCCTAGCGTAGAAAATTTTCATTGGTTATACAAAAAAAATTCGCTGTTTCATAGTAAAGTGCAATACCCACGCGATCAAAATGTATGGAACAGCTCATTTTTTTTTTGTATAACCGAGGAAAAATGCATACGCTGTCTAGAATGATATGCTGAATTCATGGTTACAGTTTGCGCACTGGTTAAAAATTGATCCTGTATGTACAGCCACTATTTCTTCGCAAGCATTAATTTTTATTGTGACACACGCTAACTACAACTCATCATCATCATTTTAGCCGATAGACGTCCAGAGCTGGACATAGGGCTCCGTCAAAAAAAATGGGGGGTTTGCCATAATCGCCACGCTTGGCAGGCGGGTTGGCGATCGCAGTATGTTGGTAAAATGCATAGAGAACGCTGGTGCCCATTCTCTAGTCAAAATCAAAATCAAAATCAAAAGTCATTTATTCAAACTAGGCTGAGAGTCAGCTCTTTTTGAACGTCAAAATAAAATTACATAAGACAGTCCCCCCAAAAACGTAAGTAGTAAGTCCCTTAGTCGCCTTTTACGACACCCACGGGAAGAAATGGGATGGTGCTATTCTTTACGTCCGGCAGCACACGGAACTACGAACACGAAACACTAACTACAACTGCTTTGGATTTGTGGGCTATATTCAATTTGCTAATTTAGTCATCTAAATGGCTCAGTTACTCAATTGAGATAAGTGTAATCGCATTCAGCAAATTAGTCTACTAAGAATTATACTAATCTTTATAATAATGCGTAAAGCAAAAACTTTGTACCGCTTTTGGTATGAAATTTTACACAATTAAATTTAATATGGAGAAGGAGTGCAGAAAGCTATATTTTTTATTTCAATAAATTATGGTCGAATTTCGACCGCTGGGCGACCACTAGTAGTAACAATAACCCATTCTGCAGACGGTACCAGTAACTGATTGAGTGCATTACACTCCATCAGTTTCTAAATTATCCCCTCCGTTCCTAAAAAACCAACTAAATTCAGTCGGCTGAATTCAGTCAAGTGGAATATCACCATATTTAGTTATGTTTAATGAATACAAATATAAATAGACATTCATATTTCAAAGAGTATAACAAGCCAATAGAAGACGAGTAGTAGACCATGCTGCTACTATACACCCACAGTTATTATCTTATAGTAGTAGACTATGCTGCTACTATACACCCACAGTTATTATCTTATAGTAGTAGACTATGCTGCTACTATACACCCACAGTTATTATCTTATAGTAGTAGACTATGCTGCTACTATACACCCACAGTTATTATCTTATAGTAGTAGACTATGCTGCTACTATACACCCACAGTTATTATCTTATAGTAGTAGACTATGCTGCTACTATACACCCACAGTTATTATCTTATAGTAGTAGACTATGCTGCTACTATACACCCACAGTTATTATCTTATAGTAGTAGACTATGCTGCTACTATACACCCACAGTTATTATCTTATAGTAGTAGACTATGCTGCTACTATACACCCACAGTTATTATCTTATAGTAGTAGACTATGCTGCTACTATACACCCACAGTTATTATCTTATAGTAGTAGACTATGCTGCTACTATACACCCACAGTTATTATCTTATAGTAGTAGACTATGCTGCTACTATACACCCACAGTTATTATCTTATAGTAGTAGACTATGCTGCTACTATACACCCACAGTTATTATCTTATAGTAGTAGACTATGCTGCTACTATACACCCACAGTTATTATCTTATAGTAGTAGACTATGCTGCTACTATACACCCACAGTTATTATCTTATAGTAGTAGACTATGCTGCTACTATACACCCACAGTTATTATCTTATAGTAGTAGACTATGCTGCTACTATACACCCACAGTTATTATCTTATAGTAGTAGACTATGCTGCTACTATACACCCACAGTTATTATCTTACCGGTACGTGGTTCGGTCCGGAGTCAGGTGTGATTCTCTCTCGTACGATTTCAGTACAAGGCCGCTGGAACGTCACGGCTCTTGGGTATCTCTAGACGACTAATTAATTCCGTCACCTGTCTGACTATTAATGGCTCCGAACCCTAGATATCCAGATTAATTTACAACACGCTGCAATCCACTTCACTCAACCTAATGAAAACTGAAACCACTATTTGAACATTAATTCCTATTGACAAAGGTAAAAGTCAGCAAAGATTTACGAAAATCATAGTCAGTGCCGCGGCGAGGGGCGCTGAAATTAGATAAAATACTCGCCATCATCGACCGACATAAACGTTACAAACGTAATTACGTTATTAATTTCCTGAGTCAGGGGCGCGGGAAGCGGGCAAGGAGGGAGGGAGGGGGCGCTCGGTATCATCACACGACGAAACAGCGTTTATTTTGTTCATTCTCTATCGCGTCACGTATGTTTTATCGCGAGTTCATCTAAATGGCGTCCTAATCTGAATGTTTTATTCATAAAGTTTCTTCAAGAATTTGTTTTGCAAGTAAA
The DNA here is from genome assembly GCA_947359405.1 of Antitype chi. Taxonomy (NCBI): domain Eukaryota; kingdom Metazoa; phylum Arthropoda; class Insecta; order Lepidoptera; family Noctuidae; genus Antitype; species Antitype chi. The sequence continues at coordinate 1,019,274 of OX375815.1, forward strand.
ACGAAATAGAGACGTAACTTATTCAGAGTTTACGATCGTTGTCATTGTACAAGGCAAGGGTTGAAGGGGTAACAGAGTATCCAATGCACTGCGCGGAGTGCACCCGACTGCCCGGCTGCGGCTACCAGGGATACAACATTAAGCTGTCATTGTCGTCGTTCGAGTCTGTTTTATTGTAATAAAGATAAGGTGATAACTGTGGGTAGCGGCGACGCGGCGACTGCACGCGGCGCGCGGCGGCGACGTCAACTTGGCGTGCATCGTCACGTGCACGCCTGCTCTTAATGGCTCCAATACTATAGTAGTACTAAACTTTATGTCTCGACGAGTTACGTCCACTACAAGTAACGGTCTGAAGATTGCGCGACACAGCTTACAGTGTAGCTTCCAGTAAACCTTGGCAAAGGGATGCCTCTCCCGAGCACTCTGTAGACGGTCGAGCGATCTGTATGTTCGACGATCTTGTTTCAATAACTAGAAACGTAAGCGAGTGTGTAATAAATTAACTCATATTATATGAAACTCATCGTATTCTTTCAGTTATCGCATAATGGTTTCCCATAATGTAGATCAATGATAGGTACGTAACGTTACGTACTGTGTCTACAACTGGGTGTACCGTACGTGCCATACGTACGAGGCCACTTTGAGGCATGCGACTGTGTAGCTACACAGCTACTTAAAAGACTTCTAGTTTAATCTGGATAATTAAAACTACGATATACAAAATAAATACAAAAAACAAAAGGACACTTAGGCGTCGAAGTATTCCTCCGCATCGCTGTCATCAGGAAACGTGCCCAGAAGACTGGCAGCATTGCCACGTTGAATGGCAATGCTAATTCTTTGGCCAAAGAACGACCCAGCCCTCTGGTCACGTGAAGTGTCGACCAGCCGGCGAGAAATTTCCTTAAAGAGGAGACGTGCACTCGGGCCCCATGACCCGAGCGTTTCGACCCCAAACGGCTCAAAACTGTAGTTACCCATAAGGTTACAGTATTTACGCCGCTTGAGGGTCTCAGCAACAGCAGCAGCGGCGCCAGCACAGCCCGCCGTGCTAGGAACATGGGATGGCGCAAGGGTGTCGACACAAGTTGCGTCCCACACCAGAGGTCTTCCCACCTTCCAAGGCAATAACGTCATGCCGTCTGGTCTCTTCCCATCGTCACGTACCAAGCCGTTTGGTTCTAATACAGCTGGTACGCCGGCGGTGACAAGGGCTCGACGAATAATATCGTTGATGCTGGCGTGGCGTGCTATGCGACCTGCGCTCCTGCAGCAGGACAGGCCATGGTGCCCGAGACTGTCGACAGCTTCACCGCAGTGACACCGATGCGGAGCAACACAAGGTGCGCCCAAGCGGAGACACGTAGCGAGCCGAAACGATGAGTCATCCATCATAGTGCCTACGGTGGATGACGGGAGCGCCTGAAGCCACAAGCCTGACTCCCATTCTCCCACAGCCAGCAGACGGGCACGCTCAACAGTATTAGGTGACGTATTTAACAGAGTATTCCGTATAATACTGCAGAGCGGCACGTCCCACTGTCTCTGGGAGGATGGGTTGTCAGGTAAAACCGTATTGGGACAAGCCATTTTCCAAGCGTTCAAAGCATCGGTCAAACACGGTACTTCAAAATCAACCAGTGAGGAAGATAAAATATTCCTGGTTAATTTATCTGTACTGTGGACCGAGGAGAGGAAGGCCGGTAAACTTATACTTGAAATTTTGCGGACGCCGAGACCACCCAGGCGAATGGGAAGTGTGGCTTGCTGCCACGCTCGGTCGTCCAGGGCCACATTTAGGATTGAAGTTAGTGTATTTCTAATAATTTGGTCTACTTTTTCTAAAAGTTGTGGATGCTTCCAAAGATGGGAGGAGCGAAGGCTATATGTAAATTTTGGTCCAAAGCAACAATATCGAATGAGCGTGAAGGCCGAATGAATATTAATTTTGAAAAGTCGTTCTGAGACATCATTGAAATTTTTTATTTTCTCCTCAATAAAAGTTGGAAAGGATTCGTCGAAAATTGGGGACCCTAAGAGGTGAAGAGAGTTTCTTTCCGTAATTTTGATGTCTGGTGCTATTGTACAGAATTTTGCTATGGTGGTCTGTCTGTCAGTAGTATGGGGAAGATAAATTTCACATTTTGAATGGTTAAGGTCTAGGCCAATGGAATTGAATTTTTCTTTTAAAAAAGATAAATCTTTTAAGACTGTGGCTACATCACCTCCTAGGGTTCCGTCATCCAAATACCATACGTTGAATTTAGAATTTAGCTGTCGAATAATTGGATTTATTGCCAAACTAAAAATGACTGGCCCAAGAGGGTCACCCTGTTGACATCCAACGGCCGATTCCAAAAGGTTATCTTTATATAGCAATTTAGTAGGGTGCCTGTAACATTGGTAAAGAAAACTGTAAATTTTGGGTACTTCTTTTTGAACTTCCGTCAACAAGGTGTCCCTGTTTACGGAATTAAAAGCATTCTTAATGTCAACCTTAAGGATGACCTCACCTTTATTGCTATTGAGGTAAGTTGATAATGCGTGTACCGCAGCCTCACAGCCCCCTTTAGATCCGAAGCCGAGCTGTAGGGGCTGGAATTTGCTGGCCAGTGTTTCGCTGTAAAAAGCACAGCAAATTTTGGCTGCGATACGACGGTAAGTGGACCCTACGGCAATGGGACGAATGCCGCCATCCTTCTTGCGCAGGGCACATAAATTGGCTCCATACAATATATCGATGACGGCTTCGTTCACATTGCCGGAGAGCATAAGATTGATGAGGGCCGTCAGCTCCTTCAAAAGGGACTCACCAGCCTCCCCGGCGCCTGAACACATTAAGTCTTTCAGGTGTTGAGGTGTCAGGCCGTCGAGGCCGCCGGCGGAGCCACTTCGAAAGGAGCACACGGCCGCACTAACTTGTTGAGCTGTAATTATAAGTGAATTGGTTTGGGGATCGGGTGGGTCAGGGAAGGAGAGGTCATCTGCCGGGGTGGGGTGTTTGCTCTCCAGAGCTGCAAGTGTCTCTGAAGAGTACGGCGCAACCACATCGCTGCTAAAGATGATCCTAGCCGCACCCTTGATATCACCCTCGCCTAGTTTAGACTCCACATGGTGCAATAAACCTCTATATGGGAGGTGCGCTGTAAATTTAGGGTCGAAACTTTGGGTCGAAATGTTACAATTATCTTTGATTTGAGCTGTTAAGGTTTTTTTATTTGCCAAATGTTTTTGCACATGTAGAATTCTAAATGGGAAGGTGAGTAATGCCTCCCAAGCACTTTTAGAGTTCTCTCGGGCGGCGAGGCGGATACAGCGCGCTAAACTTAAAGCTACGCATGGTCTCGCGCCGCGAGGAACTCTCTTTAGAATTGGTGTTGACGTTTTTAATTTCGCAAGTAAATTCCAAAAGGGTTGAGCAGGTGAATCAGGTGTTTGAAAGATGGGTATTGTCGGGCATGATGAAGGCACATTGTGGGGTTTGTGTTTCTTTCCCAAATGTACTTTTAAACCTCGTTCACCTTTAAAAAAACGTGCTTGGGGACAGTGAGGGCATCTCACTAGGCCATCCAACGATGTGGCAGGTTGACTGGCGCTTCGTACGGCGTCACTACTGTCGTCATTATTCAACATTCATAGAAAAACACTACTCACACGGTTTTTCCTTATAAATAACAAAAAATATAACTTTAAATCTAAAATAACATTAAAATAACAAAAATGACATCCAAGACATTGACAGAACTTGACTGAGGCACGATGACAGCGGCGCAGTTTGGTGTTTTCGCAACGGTTTTAACAATGGCGCAGTCACGCTGGCGGCCTGGGGCGCCGCTGTATGACGTTTTGGCGCAGCCCTGGCAACCGTTGCCGTGAGACAGTGTCGCGTCCAAACGTCAATTGAGTCTGTTTTGATGTTTAGCTAGTTTGATGAAAAATATTGTCCTTGTACGTTTTTCGTCATATGTAGTGTAAGCCGTTTTAGCTTAGAAAAACGCTATCAGTGGTATAATAACTCACTCCGAGTGTTTTCGTATATGTTTCGGCTGTATATATCGATAAAATATATTATTTATTATTTAAAAAGCACAGAGCAAACTTTGACATATGATGACGTTTGAATCACTTCTAGTTGTGTTTAGGGTCGGTATGGAGTAACAGTTCCCTGAGGGATTTGCGGCGACGTAGATTATAAATGGCTCTGACAGCTCTCTTTTGCAAAATAAAGATAGATTTAATGTCAGCGGCCCGACCCTACAGTAAAATGCCATACGACATAATGCTGTGGAAGTAGCTAAAATAGACTAAACGCGCGGTGAACAACATGAATCACTATCGATCTACATTTCACTCCAGTTTCTTTGATAATGTTCTAATTATAGAAACGTTGCACACGTCTGTTAAGTGTCGCCTTCCAATTCAATTTACAGTACATTTTGGTATGGAGTATTCTTTAAATCGAATTGCAGAAAATATAAATAAGTAGTTACTTATAAATAAATAAGCGATTTGTGTGGCGCAGTGTGGTGTGTGTTCCTATCGTAGCTATATATTAGTCGTGTACACGTGGCAGTTCGTACCCACAACGCAATCTATTCCGAGCTCACGGGGTGGGGGGCTCACCACAATACCGTTTCGAGGGATGATTATTTGGAACTCCCGACCTATTGACCCCCAGCCTCAACCACTGCTTCACAAACTGTCGCTTCCCAACAATTCCTATTTAAAACTTTGCAATATCACAGCGTTTAAAGTTAATGAAATCTGTCAGTTTCTCGCAATTTCACAACTTAGATTAATGTTCTCACAACTTTACTGCCGTCGAATGTTACGCGAACCTTATAGCCAAGTTGTGTGCGAAGATAACAAACAGACATTACGAGAAAGTATTACCATAGTAATATATGAAGTAATCGTTTTCTCAACACGCCAAAATGTCCACATTTTATGAGCTTTGTCATGAAACTGAAAAAAGTAGGTCACACTGACCTACCATAACACTTATTGAAATTACCTTTGACATTCATATCAGTGTAACGCGGAGCCAGTGCTATGATGAACCACTCAGTGATGTGACATACTAAAAGCTAAAATGTAAAAACTTTTGTATTCACCGACTTCGACCGCGACTACAGTAATGGAAAAAATATGAGTTTAACATTGTATGCATCTATTACTACAGCGGCATGCGACTGCGGGTAGGATTTCGGATCTAAATATTTCCTTGCGAAACATTTGCTTCTCATAATAGTTTTTTGCAGATAGGTGTAAGTCTTATAAAATTATATTATATCCTTACAGATGATAATAGTCACACAAAGTATTGATATGCGCATGATATGATATGAGCATGATATCGCGGTGATATACTAATGAATCCTACCAGTCCTACTATCCTACTCATATATCACTACATATTAAAACACAATGTCCCCCCCTCCGCCGTGTATGCCTGTCTGTTCGCGATAAACTTAAAAATGACTGAACGGATTTTCATGCGGTCTTCCCCAATAGGCAGAGTGATTCATGAGGAAGGTTTAGATGTATAATTTGTTATGGTTTCGTGTAAATTAAGTAACGCGGGCGAAGTCGCTGGCAAAAGCTAGTAATATATTAGGTATACATGTGAAAGTTTCGATGTTTAGACGCTCGGATGTTAGTGACTCAATCACGCAAAACAAAAAATACCGAACAGATTTCGATGACATTTGGACCACAGATAGTCTTCAACCTGGATTTACACACATGATACTTTTATACCATCACCCGTCAGTACGTGCCCATGAGATATAATTTCCAACAACCACGCGGGCGAATCCACTGGCAAAAGCTAGTGTCGGGGTACGTAGCAAGGTGTCGGTGTTTTGAGGAGAAACAAATGCTTATGTGGAACACTATTTATTTACTCACTCACAAGTTGTTCATAATGTTAAAATGCTAATATGTTAATGAATGTTGAAATGTTGATGAATACACCCGGCTAACGCGGTAGACAAAAGTGCACTGAATCTTATGTAAAATCATAAGTAAAAGTAATGTAAAATTAGGTCAACGCGTCACGCCGATGTTGCTAACTAAGGTGTTCGGTGAAAACACCGAACATATTACGGGCCACGAAAGATAGGGATGCTGAGATGAAACAATGTTAGGTTAGTAACTAAATGTAATGATCATGATGTTATGTTTACAAGGTGAAAACAAGCCAACTTAAGATTAAACTGTTAGTGGAACAAAAGGAAAATAATTTGAATTAAAATTAAGAGCTTATTGTTCCTAAAGGATTTCTAGGCACGCGAGGACACGCCCTATTCACCATTGTATTGTTTAATTCACCATAAATATGTGTCGCACTAGATTGACGTTCACTCTTGTTTTGCCGCGCACTAACACTGACCCTATTGACGTTCACATCACTAACACTTCTGGTGGGTTGAAGTTCCATGTCCGCCGTGATGTGGGCGCGGCGCGCTCGGCGCCGCAGCCCTCTGTACAGCAGCGCTCCCGCCGCCAGCACCAGCGCGCCGACCAGGATGTAGCTTACTGTATACTGATGGATGTCATGAGTGGATAATGTTTCTCCCACTTCCACTTGACTATTTTTCATGTCATCGATGCGTTTGTGTAGCTTTTTTAAGGCGTACGTCATCTCGCCTGAGTCTGTTACGTCTTGTACGTTTTTGAAAGGCATGGTGCTGTTAATTATGAAGTTTAACTGATCCATCTCAGGTATAAAAATGTCCGGGCTCATGTCAATTCTGTTTTTCTTTTCACTCTGAATGTTCAGGGTAAAATCCTGACCCTTCAAGAGGCAACCTGGTTCTAAGTAAATGACACCAGCTTTGCTTAGTTGAATCTTGTTTATCTGTTCGCCGCAGATAACTTTGACGGCATAAATGTTGCAGCAATGGTACAAGAATAGTGACGGGTTTGTTAGTGATGTCCATTTGTTTTCACATCTAGATCTTCGTACCTTGCACTTGTTCGTGTCTCGATCAAGATCACAAAAGTTGTTCTCGTTGTTAAGATGATAAATCGGTTTTTTCCAATCGCAAATAAAATTAACATCTTCTTGTTTACATAGTGAAAGTTCTCCCGACGTAATTGTTAAGTACGAGTCTCTTTTTAGATCCGTAGCGACGTATTCTGAAGACGGGATGAACTCCACCATAGTGTTGTTCATCTGGTGTGGTACAGAATGTATTTTGTACAACTTATATCGGTCTCTACTGATAAGTGGGAATGTTATTTGGAAGAGGAAGTATTCTTCAGTTATTCGTGCTTTAATACTTATCAGAGAATATAGCTTTCGAATATCGTGCGGTTCAATAGGTAATGTTAAATCATTGGATAAGTGCCCAGAGATAATGTTAAGTTCCTTTTGGAGCTGTTCAGGGGTAAGCAGATGAATGTTAAACTGTCCATGGTGGACATTGGTTAGGATGTCAAGTAAAATGTCTTGAGTTCTTTTTAAGTTATGTAGTAAATTACTGGCTGTTAGGGCTGTCATGGTAAATTCTTGAAGTAAGGATATGTTATTTATCTCTCGTTGTAATTTGTTTGAGATGTTATCCAACGTTATTAGATGTTTATTAATTATTTTATGCTGTTTTTCCATAATTTCTTCTGTTCTTTTCAACAAATTGTACTCTGATTCGACAATCGACGTCTGATTCTTCCATAAACCGGCCAAATGTTTTTCATTTTGATGTATCATATTAATGTCTCGGCTGTATTTTTCCGCGAATTGTTCGTCTAATACGCCGAATAGGGAATTTGCAATGTTTCCAACTGCATTGATAAGTCCCCGCCGCCGTCTGGGGTGTCCCCTTACGTGTTGCGTCATCAGAAGTTCATTGTAGTATTTCAGTTCATTACACTCGTGGATCAGCTGAGGGACTATCATGTTACACTGTTCGCTGCCTGTTGTTTTGCATGTTTTGTCGAGATATGCTGTTACTTTTTCGAATGCCTGCATACCTTCCCAATACGGAGACATGTTATAGAATACAACTAGGACCCAACTGTCTTTTACTAAACTAATTTTGGAGATTGGGTCAAAGTAGAAAGATTGGTTATTGTTTAGTGACGTTATGTTGTAGCTGCAATTTGCAACGCTGCAAATTGACATAAAAAAGATTAATGCCATGGCGACATACGATAACGTGCCTGGTGTCGTTTTTCTTGTTCGTTTTCTGTTATTCTGGGTCCCCGAACCCTGTTCAGCTGAGCTATCTGTTTCAGTAGAACTGTTTTGTTTGTTGATTGTTTTGTTTTCTACTGGTAATAACGAAAGTTTTACTACTGGTCGCTTTATGATGCCATTTTTCGTTTTCAATGACACCACTCTGACGTAGCCATCATTACCGGGATGCAGATCTATCACTCGGCCCATAATCCATCGTCCAGCTGGAATGTTATCTTCATGTACTACCACCATGTTGCCTATTTTTAAATTTTCCTGAGGCTTAGACCACCTTTCTCTCGCTGTTAATTGGCTCAAATATTCATTCTTCCATTTTTTCCAAATCTGTTTAAAAATGTTGGCTGTTAAATGCCATCTTGTTCTCGCATCCTCCTTTGTCTCAATCACTGTTAAGTCGGATCTTCCTGTTAAAAAATGTGCCGGTGATAAATAATCCAGATCCTCAATGTTTTCTGTCAGTGAACATAACGGTCTCGAATTCAGACACGCTTCCAATTGTGTCAGTACAGTGGTGAACTCTTCGAACGTTAATCTTTGTTCACCAATTACTCTTTTCAGGTGGAATTTCAGACTGCGGACGGCTCTTTCCCACAGTCCGCCAGCGCTCGGCCAAGACGGAGCGTTGAAATGCCATTGTATGTTCATTTCCGCGATTTCTGCCTGGCAACTATCCCCGAAAACTTGTTGTAATTGGTTGTACTCCTCCTGCAGCAACCTATTTGCTCCGATAAAATTGGTTCCTTGGTCACTATACATATTATGTGGTGTTCCTCTCCGGGCTGCCATTCTCTTAAGTGCAGCTAAGAATGCTGAACTGGTAAGGTCAGACACCAATTCCAAATGAACTGCTTTCGTGACCATGCATATGAATACAGCCACGTAGCCTTTCAGTGTTCTCACCCCTCTTCCCTTGTTTGCCTTGATGTTCACAAAACCTGTGTAGTCCACCCCAGTGTGGTAGAATGGGGGAGCGGGGTTGGTTCTTGCTGCGGGTAGGTCACCCATCAATTGATATTGCTTCCTTGCTTCATACTTCCGGCAAGTTACACAATTTCTTAACTGTTTCTTGGTTGTACTGTATCCGCTTGTTATCCAGTATTGTTGTCTGAGAGCAGCTAAGGTCAGTCGAGGACCTCCATGGAATGTTAACTGATGAGCTTCTTCTATGAGTAACTCCGCCAATCGACTTTTGTTAGGGATTATCTTTGGATGTTTCATCTCGTCGCTCATATTTGCGTTTCTTAAACGTCCTCCCACTCGGAGAAATCCGTTTTTATCGACGAAAGGTTTTAAATTCAATAATTTGCTGTTTATTGCTACATTACCATTTTTCTTCAATATTTCAATATCTGACGTAAATGCTGTATTTTGCACTCGTTTTATAATAGCTGATTTGACTTTTCGCAGTTCTAGTAATGTTAGGTACTTCGGTAAATGTTTACGCTGCGACTTTGGCGTCAATGCCCTCATTACCCATGCCAAGACACGAGTTATTTTTATGAATGAATTATGTTGTAATAATAAGTTATCTATTACACTATTACTGTTAATGTCTTGAACAATGTTAACTAATTTTATCCCTTTCATCTCTTCCTCTGTTTGGTAGATAGCCTGTTTTTGTTCCTTTTCTACGTCATAGGACGCTAGCCATGCTGGTCCCTTCCACCATAAAGGGTGACGTAATAGTTGGGGCGCTGTTAAACCTCGGCTGGCGCAGTCGGCCGGGTTGTCTCCTGATTTCACATATCGCCAGCAGTTTGCCGGCATTATCTGTTTTATAGCGTTAACTCTATTAGCCACGAACGGTTTCCAACGCGCCGAATCGCCTTGTAGCCACCCTATGACCACCATAGAATCACACCATCCATAGATTTCTAATTGACAACTTATACTCTGTTTGATTTTGTTAATGAGCTTAGATAGTAGATAAGCACCACAAAGCTCCATTCGTGGTAATGTTACGCTCTTTTTACTTGGTATAAGTTTCGATTTTGCTGCGACGATTACTGTTTCTTTTTGATGCTTTGTTCGTGCGTATACCACGCACGCATATGCTTCGATGGACGCGTCGCAATAGCCATGCAGTTCGATGACGTCATTCCCGTTGCATAATATCCATCGAGGAATTTTACAGTGTTTGATGTTGTCAATTTCCGTAATCAACTTGACCCATTCATTATGTATGTCATCTGACACCTTATCATCCCATTGCATATCATGGTTCCATAACTTTTGAAACAATAATTTTAGTTTCGTGGATAGAGGTGTCAGCCAACCAAGAGGGTCATATAATTTGGATATTTCTGATAATAAGCTCCTTTTAGTCGGTGTTGAGGTTGGTTGGGAAAAGTCGCAACGGAATATAAATTGATCTCCTTTTGGGTTCCAGCACAAACCTAATGTTTTCAACATGTCATCATTTTTGAAGCTGTAAACGAATTCCTCTTGCATTGTTGATAGTATGTTCTCCAATAATTCCTGGCTGTTCGATGACCACTTTCGAAGATTAAAGCCTCCTGATTTCAAGAGCTGAATTAAATCTTTTATCGATTGTTTACCCTGTTCTATGTTATAGCAACCGTGTAACAGGTCATCCATATAAAAACTGTTTTCCAGGACAGCAGCCGCTTCTGGAAACTTGTATCGCTCATCCGCTGCCAACTGTTTTAATGTCATAATTGCTAAAAACGGTGCGGCCTTTGTCCCATATGTTACCTACCGTATTCAATTGATACACTTGTATAGGTTGTGTTGATGACTCACGCCAAACGATTTTTTGTAAATGTTGATCCATGGGGTTTACTAAGATTTGGCGGTACATCTTCTCGATGTCAGCAGTGAAGGCAAAGGGATATTGCCTCCATTGAAGTAGTAACGCCTGTAGATCTTTTTGTAGATTGGGCCTTTTCAGCATGACGTCATTCAAGCTGTATTTTGTGGTTGTTTTGGCAGATGCGTTGAATACCACGCGAAGCTTTGTTGTTGACGATTCTTCTCGTTGCACGCCGTGGTGAGGCAAGAAGCATTCGAGTGTTATGTTACTGTTTTTCTGTTCCGGTTTCATGTGGTTCAACTCAGCATATTCATGCATAAAATCCTTGTATTTTTCAGCTAAAGTTGGTTGTTTTTCTAAGCGGCGTTCCAAATTCTTTAGCTGAGCAATAGCCATAGGTTTGGAAGTCCCCAATTGCTGTTTTAATTCCTCTTTCAGTGGTACTCTCACCTCATAGCGACCCTGACTGTTTCTTCTTGTTGTTTCTGTATAGAAGTCCATACATTCCTGATCTTCTACCGATAGGTTTGAAGGTTCTAAAATTTCCTCAACTTCCCAAAATTTCTGAATCTCCTCGATGTTATTCATAACCACATTACATTGGTATGTCCGTACGTTACCGCATAGTAACCATCCCAGCTGTGTTTGTTGTGCCATCGGCTGTTGAGCCTGTTCTCCTTTTATAATTCCGCCTAGCATAATGTTTGCATAAACGTCCGCCCCGAAAAGCAAGTCAACTGGTCGACTTTTGTAGAATTCCGGGTCAGCTAAATTAATGTTTTTTATATATGTCCAATTTGGTTTAGCGAATGTTTGATTTGGTAGACTTTTGATAAGTTCGTTCATGATGAGCACATCAGACTCGAATTCAAAATTGTTATATGTCGAAGCACATTCTATGCTTATCCTCCCCTTACAACTGTTTTCCTTTTGCCCCACTCCGAAGATGACTCCTTTGCATCGTCGTCTCTTGATACCTAACATCTGAGCCGCTTCCTCAGTTATTAAGGATATCTGGGACCCTTGATCGATCAAGGCGCGCATGGTTTGGTAAGTTCCATCCACACTTTTGACCTTCACCAGAGCAGTCGCTAGCAATATCTCCGCCTTTTCATCTTGAGAAGCATTAACGGTGCCCGTTATGGGTTCATTGCGCTTTGCGTTCTGTTTCTCAACGTTGTTACCGCTTGACGACCGAATTGATGCATTCGCTAATTTCGCAAATGCGTCATGTAAAATGGTGTTATGTTGATCTTGGCATTTTCGACATGTTAAATTCGAAGTGCATTGATTGCCGAAATGGCTAAATAAACAATTTGTGCAAAGTTGCAATTTGGTTGCAGTTTTTAGCCTTTGGTCGTCACTCATTTTTAAATATGTTTTGCAATTATAAATGCCGTGTTGGTTATTGCAGAGAGGGCATTTTCTGTTTGATACGTGCATCGATTTCGCAACTGATATATTTTCGTTGCTTTTGTTGTTAGAACTGTTATAATTGTTTTTAGATGTTTGATTGGGATAATTGTTTTGATGAGAAGTCTTCGACGGCACACTATCCTTACGGCGAACTGTTTCCAGGGATGTAAATTTTGTTTCCAAAAATTCTAAGAACTCCGCCAAAGCCGGTAGTTCTTTAGAATTCTTCAGCGACTCTATATAGTCCGTGTATGTTTCTGTATCGAGCTTTTGACCTAGAACGTGTACGATCATTGGGTCCCACGATGTGGTATCAACTCCTAAGTTTTTGATGGCATTAAGACATTCCAGCGTAGTGTCATGCATTCGTTTAATCTGCTGTAACGATTGCTGTTGTATGTTTGGCAGGCCTAGCAAAATGTTCATATGGGACGAGAATATTAGTTTTTTGTTGTCATACCGATGGGTGAGAATCGTCCAGCACACCGAATAGTTATCGGTGCTTATCGATAAATGTTGTATAAGCTTCTCAGCTTCTCCCCGCACCTTACCCTTTAAATACTGCATCTTTTGGCCGCTTGATAACGAGGGATTGTTGTGTACTACTTCCATGAATAAGTCTCTAAACGATACCCATTGGTTGTAGTTCCCGTTGAAGTTCGGTATCTCCAGTTGAGGTGTTGATTTTTCCCTGTGTGCGACTGACCACATTTTCGTGTTAATAGCCCTTTTCAGGTTGTTGTATATTTTCTCATACTTGTCGTACATGTTGTTGTATTGTTCGTTCTCTCCCTCCAGTTCAATCTCAATGTCCCAATGTAGTCTGTCGATAGCTGACCATCTAGCCTGTAGTGACCTCAATACGTCCTCAAATTCCCACTTATCTGAGATAGAGTCCACATCTATGTTTGCGGTTGTACGCACGAAGGCTTTAAAATTAGCATACTGTTTTTTCAATAAATCGTCTAGCTTGCTGTTTGGCTCCATGTTCAACTTCTGAGCTGGTTGGTCGCTCAGCTGCCTTGAGCAACTTGGACCCACCTCCTCACCTGTTTTCTCTTCTGCACGCATACTCGATGCCGATGGTGATCTGTCTCGAGCTGTTGTCTGTTCACCTGTTGATAGGCTTCCTGTTTTCATGAAGCGCAGCTGATACTGTTGATTGATCAACGTCTTGGTTGACTCATACAGCGATCTTGTTTTCTCGTACTCTCGGTCGGTAAAATAATGATCAGTTTTACTTACCTCCCCCTCAATGCGCTCATGATTAACTTGGAAATCGTTCCAATAACTCTCCAAAGTATTAAGCTTGCGCTTAAAATAATCTACTGTTTTCCTATCAGCACTATCTTTCTTCAAGTTAATGCTTAGTTTTATGATGCTATCATAGATCATTGACTGCGTTTCAATGAGTTCCGACATTGTTATAGGATGTTAAACTGCATTCCTTACTGACTAAAAATAAGGAAATTTATTACTTGTATTTTCCGCTGTTCGTACTCAGCCCTTGCTGCTACTTCACTGTTCTTCTCCAATGTTCACTCCGACCGCCCCACGACGTACACACACTGTTGTTTGTTACGATAGTTCAGACCTCGCACACCAAAATTCCGAATTTCCGAAATTACGCGACGCGTGATCCCATCCGGCTCGAAGGACCAAAAATATGTCGGGGTACGTAGCAAGGTGTCGGTGTTTTGAGGAGAAACAAATGCTTATGTGGAACACTATTTATTTACTCACTCACAAGTTGTTCATAATGTTAAAATGCTAATATGTTAATGAACGTTGAAATGTTGATGAATACACCCGGCTAACGCGGTAGACAAAAGTGCACTGAATCTTATGTAAAATCATAAGTAAAAGTAATGTAAAATTAGGTCAACGCGTCACGCCGATGTTGCTAACTAAGGTGTTCGGTGAAAACACCGAACAGCTAGTATGTACAGAAGCGCAGAAAATGGGCGCCGGACATCATAGTGAGTGAAGGTTCATCGGTCACACACCACACTTTACTAACTTCGACACTTTACGTCTTCTGAATCCACCCTTTTAAAGACACCACTGTTGCATTACATTGCATCAGACCTTTAAAGTCTGGAAAGTTGCGGCTTCATCTGGCTTCGAGTAGAACATAATTATGGCGCTACTATACAAATACTCACTAGAGGCTGGAAAAGCGAGTTTTGTTTGTCTCTGAATCTGATAGACGAGGCAATGTATAAGTATATCTACTTATACCGCTGTGTACCGGTTAGTACAAACTTCTAACTGAATTGAAGTTCATCACACGAAACCTCGCGAGAATACGGCAAACTAGTTCAATAGCTGTCAGGAAGCGAATATCAAACCGAACACCACATTGTTATACAGCGGTAACTAAACTAAGTTTGCTTTAGAATTTGAAACTTTTTCAAGTGTTGAAGCTAAGCAGGCGTTCAATTCGGGTCACTCTTGGTTCACCAATTTTTTTTTACAAATTATCACTCCCCAAACAATTTTCCGCATAATTTAATTTGACAAAATATTACTTCACAAAAAATTGTAACGCAAAGCTAATGTTTGGCAAGTGAACGTCAAACAATAACTTGCTAAAGTGCTAGTTAGCACTTTTACCAACTTTAATGTAGCTAAATATTTCAGTTGATTTAACATATTTTACGCAAAACTAAATTAGCCAAATATTTTGTATCGTCTGTTTTCAATTTACCATTTCTATACAGTCAACGACAACGTTCTATTACAAAGGGTTTTACTACTTGGGACAAAATTCTGGTTGTAGTTTCTGGTTTTACATTTAAAAAAATATGTTTCTGGCACTTGCCGGCCGCTGCCGCAGCACGCTCGCTGCGCTCGCTCGGCTCGTGCGTTGTGTGGTCACAGTTCTAACCTAACCTAACCTACCGTTCTGGTAGCAGTTCGTTTTTTGATCGTCATTCGTAACCATTGACCATTGACCAGCTGACACTGAGATTATGCTATCGGGTGAACCGTCACAAAAAAAAGAAAAAAAAATACATATTTGGATAAAGATGTAAACTTGGATGCAGAATTAAACGAATTCTGCAACACAAGTGTGAAACTCTGAAATAAAATTGTTAATAATGTCCATTGCAAAAAAAAATTGTAAGTTACAAATATTTCGTATCCAATAAATGAATATATTAAAATAAGAGTGCATTTTAAATGATATAAATCCCAAAAAATCTTATTTTTGTCTTTATATTTTTTCATTACAAATCCTTTGACTAAATGTTGATTATCTCAAAATTGTTTGTTGTAATAAATCATTTGATTTAAAAAAATGCCTTAGTGACATTGTTCTTGGTAATAATATTCTGCCGAGTAAAAATTTTACCAAATGAAAATGTGCATACTAAAATCATTCCAAATCAATATTGATATAAAAAAAGGTTGCTAAAATTTGTTTGTGAAATTTTGTCAAAACCATTTTGGCAAAATGGCGGGATCCTGTTTAATTCGCTCACAATAAATAAAATTACCAAAATAAAGCTCTGAGTGTTTTCGAGCGTTCGTCGTGACATTTGGTGAGTTGTGATATTTTCAAATTAAAATAATTACATCCTAATAAATTAAATACTTGTATAATTTCTCCTTGTTTAATTGTAAGATTGTTAATAAAGGCTATTATTATTATTTTGTTTTTCGTTATTTATTTTCTCAGGTTTCTAGAACCTGGTATTTTTTTAAATCTTACGGGTGTAAACCAAGGTGAGATTTTAAGTTTGAATATATTAGTTGTTTTGTACTGCATTGAAATTATTGTCTAAATCTATTTGTAGGAATTTCCGTACTAAGCGACATGTGTATAATATAGAGCCTGCTTTCTGCAGTACAGATAAGTATATTTGGAAAGATTAATTACATTTAAACTGATAAATAGTTGTTTCGGGATGATACCTGTTGTTGATACCACTATCGGAACTATGGTTACCTCGTTAATTTTTCAAACTATGGTAATTTCTTCTTGTAGTTTGGTATATTTCCTGATTTTTTCAGTGATAGTTTTCTGTATATTATTATTGGTGTAAAAGCTTTAAAGCTCAGAAAAAATAAAAAAATTGTACAATACGTCTTTTAAACCTTATTAAAAAAAAAAATTGGTAAGACTTCGTCTAAGACAACCATGGCTTAAATGGTTCTAAATTGTCTATACTATCTTCACCTTAAAGCTTTGCACCCATCTTCCAATCACCCTGTATATTGTATGATCTGTAATTATAATACGGTCATAATACAATTTTTATGATTGGTTTTCTAAGACAGCCCTACGTGAGTATTTGCAGTATGGTGTCTATGGATCCTGCGTGAGATTGTGTTTTATTATTATAATTTCTCCACTATAGTTACCGTTAAGAAATATAAACATAAAGATAATTTGATCAATACTAGCTTTTACCCGTGGCTTCACCAGCGTGGAGCTTGCACATTATCCCACGGAAACATATTATAGAAAGTATTCAACTATCCATAACCTGGTGTATGGCCTAAATGCCAGTTTTCATCGACATCTGGTCAAGAGTTAGGTGTGAAAAGGTAACAGACCGATCAACCGACAGACAGACAGAGACATTCATATACCTAATATTATGTTATTATGTTATTAAAATAAGTATGTATTACGTTTTCATTGAATGGCTACATCGGCTGTTTGTTGTGATATTTTTGCGTGATTCAATACAAGCCTCCCTGAAAATCTGTCGCAACAACACGGCTCCGAGCTCCGGCAACAATTCATAAAGCCCGCTATAATAAACAATACAATTAGACGCTGAGATGATTTATCTGTTCGCCGGCAGAGGGCGCCCAAGGCGACGCAGCCGCGGTGACTACCTGGACATGCTTGTTACAGTAGTGTGCAGTTAGAGAAATATGTCCCATTGCAAAGTCCAGTCTTAGCAAAGCATAATTTTAACAACTAAAACGTAACTGTTTCTGTATCAGTGTTATTCGAAGAAGTGTTTAAGGGATCTCGGATGTTCTTACCAATCACTACAAGCTTGCCAGATTATCGAGCTAGGACATACCTATGCTTTGATCAACATGCGTTAAATCATGCAACATACTAGATGATTCAGCTTATCTCAGAGACCCATTCTTGAATCTAGCTGTGAATGTGTCGGCAAATGATTGTGAACTGTATGTTGTACAGAGGCACAAGATCTTCGTATGTCAACCGTTCATCCGGAGAATGCGCTGCGTCTGGTGGGAGACGGCTAGTGAACTCATTTGCACAGACGGCAGCTAAACTAAGTTGATGGCTCGAGGAGCGCACTTGTGCTCAGAACAGTCGATACAACAGTACCGGCTGCCGACGCCACGCGACAAACTCTCGGACTGTGAGTGACACTCGACTACTGAGTGCTCCTTTCATTAGGTACAAGAGCCACAATGTGCCGATTATGGTGTTCTCAATTTATTTATACAAACATACTTTATTATACAATAAATAAAACACATAGTAAATAACACTAACACCCTATGGGCCCTGATGCCTGAGAATAAAAGATTTTTATTTTTTTATTATTATTTTTAATACAAAATGGGCGGTCTGGTCGCTTTGTGAGATCTCTTCCAGGCAACCCTGGATCGGACAGTGATTGCTTATACTTAAAAATAGTACAAGATAGGAGGAATATAGATATCAATCTCTATATTCTTTTATCTTTATCTCTAATCTCTTCTCTTATATCTATCTCAAAATATTATAAAACAAAGTCGCTTTCTTGTATGTCTGAGTGCCGCGTTGTGATCCTAAAATATGCAACGGATTTGGATGCGGTTTTGATCATCATTTCTAGAATTTGTTCCGAAGGGTTATAATATGTATTTTTTTTGTTCAATTAATTTACGACATTGACACCCAACACGTGGGTAAAGTATTGCCAGCTCATCGGGGAGCACGGTAGTTCCCCGCCAAGACGAGCCAAGCGGAGCGCAAGGGCACTACCTACCTTTTATCGAAGCGCTTTGTCGTTTTTTTAACACTTATAACTTGGGTTTGGATTATACCAGATAAACATATTTTTTTTTAAATGTTGTCAATAGCGGACTTAATAAAGTTTTAATTGCATAACTCTTATACTTTAGATTTTATTGATATCTAATATCTAAAAAACCCTGATTTCGTCACTGACTCACTGATAATCATCAAAATTCTTAGGGTACTTCCTAATGTCCTAGAAAGCTGAAACTTGATATGTAAGCTAATATCAACCAACAGAAAAATTCTACAACTTTGAACTTTTATGCCCCAACCCCTTAAACTAGGGGATGGAAGTTTGTATGAGACCTACGCAATTTTGACGCTAGAGGTCTGAATATTGATAAAGGAACTCCTTGTTATTATTAAAAAATAAAATATTTAATAATAATAATGTAAGCCATAAACAAAACATTTTTTTTGTTTACAAAAACATGTTTAAAAATGTTTTGGTGGTAAAAAGCAACTTACAAAAAGAAGTGAAATCCCACCAAAAACATTTTCATGTAAAATGTTGCTAAGATGAGACCATATGACTCGCACTGTCAAAAAGTTATCGGATCTCATGTAGAGCCAAGCTTCTAACTCTACAAGGCCTAACTTCACAAACTCTACACCTTAGTCAAAATATGTCGCTTGGCCGTTTCGTTACTAAAAGAACTATTGTATAACAGAAAAGAAATGAATAGTGGATACATTTTTCACCTTACGCTAATGTAAATGTAGCGAAATGGCCAAGCCACATATTTTGACTAAGGTGTAGAGTTTGTGAAGTTAGGGTGTGTAGAGTTTGAAGCTTGACTCTACATGAGATATAACTTTTTGACAGTGCGAGTCATATGGTCTCGTCTTGGCAACATTTTAAATGAAAATGTTTTTGGTGGTATATACTATATACATGTCAAAACTGAAGGTGGTGAAATTTAAGGATATCGTGAATTCCAATTATAGTGTGCAAGAAACTTACGTTACACTTATTATTTTCTTTGTTTGTTAAGAAATAAAAGACCTGACATAAAAGCTTTGAATGTTGTTTCTTTTATTTTTTTATGTGAGTGAATCTTTTGTGAACAAATAGGTAATGTAATAAGGTTTAAATATTGTAAGTATGTATTGTAAAAAAATCTTTTTTACAGAGAAACGCAATTACCTCTTTGTTTCATTATTCTCAATTACCGAACAGTATAATATCATTATGCATATATGCTGTTATGCATATATGGAGGGGGAAAAGAGCACGTTATACACCAATAAATAAGACTTACCTAAGTGTCTGTGATAATGTCAAAATAACAGAATTTACTAATTGCATAGGTATGTGTGTACGGTAATTATAACAAAAATGTGTGTCTGTTTGTTCCGGCTAATCTACGAAAAGACTGGACCGATACTGAAGGGACTTTCACTGGCAGATATGTGACGTTATATGGAGTAACTCATTTTCTGTCGCATAGCACGTTCTCGTGGGATAATTTACGACATCCACGCGGGCGAAGCCGCGGACAGAAGCAGCAAGTCATCACTATACACTAAATGGTAAAAATACACATTATTGAAGCTTACTCAACAACCACTTATCAGAAGTTGACCAAATTTATATGAGACCACGCGGGAAGTACATGCTTTCAAACCAAAGAAGAAATTTTCAAATCATTTCCCAAAAATACAGATAATTGAACTTTAAGTTTTCAATTTTTGAATTTATGGTAGAGAACACATACATTACATACCTATAACATTTTAATGCTGCAGAAATCTGTACACAATAAATTAGACTCTGTCTCTTAAACTAGGGTATCCAGTATCTTAAGAGACAAAACACAATCATGGATTTGCGAAGTATGTAAATCGTCACTTGTTTATTGATGTTGCCACAGTCAAGACAAAAGACATCTGCAACACTTCCGAACGAGATAACCTTGACTTTGACAAACGATAACCGCATCTTTTTATTTCAAAGAAGTGACTGTCCTCTATGAGCATTATGATGTGGGTAAGGGACGGCTCATCACCACACCCGCACGACACACATGTAGGTGATGAGAAATAGCTGATGACGTCAGAGGCACGAGGCATTGCGCTACCTCGCGTAACTACAACCAGATTGTTCGCGCCTTGAAACAGATATTCGTCAGTAATTGAGTCTAATCTCGCCGAAACGCTTTGTAATGTTAATTATGACGAGATCCGTCTTCCTTATTACCTCATCTGTTCTCTAAACCCACTTACAAACAGTCCGTACGTTCAGTGGCCATTTATTTAGTCAGTTTGTATGTTTATTTAATCAATTAGCTTCTGCACGCTATTTCATTCGCGTGGAAGTCGTAGGATACCACAAGTTAGTAATATAATTGCCACATTTTTGTACAACTTTCCTGTACACTTCCTTTGTAGTTTTGGTCTCAGCAGCCATAATATGAAGAGAGGCACTGACTGGTGAAGGACTGGTGAGCTGGAGCAAGCGACGTACAGTTGCCAGATTCAATTAGTAGTAATTTTCCATTGCTTGCGTAGTTTTTCGTTGAATCAATACCTGCGTTCCTGTACATACTACCTGTCTAATGGCACATCACGGATACAGACTTATACTTTCTTACAGATTGTGCCTGAACAGCTATCACTAAAATAATATAACAGTAGATTGTAAACACAATTTTGCATTTATAAATTACATAAGGTTACGAACTATCATAATTTAATAGTAGGTATTGGAGAAAACGAATTACAAATAAAATAAATAATTGGAAATCGAACATAGGTTTGCAAAGCAGTTATCGAACTCCTAAGCTATTTGTCTTGTAAGCTACAGCGGGATGTTAATAATTTAAGGGTACATCAGTCAGTTTGTGCTAAATTCCTTCCCCATATTATTATAATGAAATAATTCGACTGTTGTCATACACTAGAATATTGTGATCTCAGTCTCATTACCTACGAAATGTATGTCAAGTTTTTTGTGATTTCTGACTTTTCTAGTACATACTCAAACCTCAGTTGGTCTGCTAGAGTTTTTTTATTATCGTTATAAGAAACAGGATAGAATGGCAGCACCAGTTTTTGTGACAGTTGCTCATTTTCTTGCTGACTGTTTTATTATTTTCAAAATCCAGATCAGAATGTTTCAAAATGTCAAGAACAGTCTTCGAAGATCGTACCACTTGTAGCGACAACGATTAAGGTATAGGAATATGATGAACACGATGTAAAGTTCACTCAACCTAACTATGTACATATATGGCAGTATCTTGCGAACAGACAGACGGGTGTGGTCTGGTGGGCGTTGATATGCCAGTTGCGCGGTAAACTCTGCTTGCGCGATGAAGGACTTTGCGAGACGTCAGTGTGTTGCGTATACATAATAGTTGGAAATACACAGTTTAAACCAAAATTCGTGGTCTAAAACCTGACCACATGGACCGTGCATTCATTACGTATACTATAAAAATTAAGTAAAAAGGCAAATAGGGTATTTTCCAATTTATTAAAAACTATTCTAATTTAAAGATTTGGACAAAATATGTAACAGAAAAATAAAAGGAAATTGATTTATATCCATTTTCTCAATTAAAAACGATTTAGATCAAATTATATTTCGTTGTTTTGAATTTACCGCCAAAACGCTCCTTATGATGACTTTCTTTATCACGTGACCACACTTGACGTCAACTTTGTGAACTGACCTTGACCCTGATCTGGCTCTATAAGGAAATTGGAGGGTGCACGTTACAGATTTCTTAACAAAAAGTAAGTGTGTAAATTCCATTCTTTATACAAAATTTCAGCAATTTAGGACCTCGGGAAGTGCCTTAGAGGTTATAATAAGTGAGTGAGCTCTCAATCATTTACGAAGTCCACGTATCCAAAGTATAAACACTCGACAAATTAAACTTAGTGTGTTTTATAAGTCTGTTATTTATTTTACTCTGACAATTTGAGCTCTCTAGCATTATGCAGGCCGAGTAAAGGTTACCTAGTTAGTGCCCCTGCTTTTGGTTTTGACTCGTCTTTGTGAGGGTACTACTTAATTCCCAGATCCTAAGAACAAAATTGACAATGTAGTGATAAAAAAAGGTTCTGGGAATACGTTCCAACTGCGAATGTAAGTTTATAAAAATGATAAATGATTTTATTTCTGTAAGTAGGTTTGTACAAACACTTTTACACGTCAATCATATTTTTTTTAAACTAGATGAGGTCGGCGTTTCCTATCTGAAACACAAGCACAATAGTGAAAGATTTACCATGTTATTTTAAGACTTTTATGGATGTTCTGTAATCTGTGAAAAAAGAACAAGAAAGTTATTAAGTAGTTAGTTATTTAAAAAACATATTTTCTTAAAACTTCAAAACGTTTTATTTTAAAATTTTACAAAAAACAATTTTTGAGACGTCCACACCAAGTCCTTTCATTTGATATGTCAAACGGTAAAATTTGCAAAACTTTTGTTTTAAAATTTTCAGTTTTCCCTCATAAATATTAAAAAAAAAACATTTTTTACGTTATACGTCCGTATTTGGGCCACAAAAATTCATACGTGTGCCAAAGTAGATTCGGAGTAAATTGGATGTGACAGAAGGACAGACAGACACACGAGTGATCCTATATGGCTTCCATTTTTTCATAAAGACGTGCGATACCCTAAAACAATTCTGCCTACGTTTTTACTCAGCCGAAGATTTTTTTAATGTGTATATTTCTTTTCAGTTTCTCTTTATAAATCCTAAATCAGGGAGTAGGTGTGGTCAAGCTCACTTCGTGTGAAGCCTCAGTAAATTCTATTAAAAAAAAAAACAATATTAAATCGCCAAATGTTGTTTTAAATCGTTTTAACCAAGAAGACGGCTTAAAACCAAATGGTTTAAAACGTTGCCTAGTTTGCATGTGGCGATGTAGATGGCGTTATAAAGGTACCTGCCCATTCTCAAAAATCCACCCTTTATGTCATAAATGACTGCTAACATTCAAAAACTTCAACTATAAAAAATAAAATTAATAACTGGAACCGGAAATAACCTATCTAATTATTCCCAGAAATAGCAAAAATGAGGTACTTCACTTGTAATTTTTGTTTTTGTATGTACAGTTTTGAATTCGCTACGAGTTTATTATACACGTATGTGCATGCAAGAGCATCTGACTACATTATACATAGGTTTAAGCGTTTTATTAAAGTGTTGATTTTGATTATGATTTTTAATTCTGATTTCATTTAGATTTTAATTGTATTTTGGTTTTATTTTTGATTTTAATTGTATTTTCATTTCTTATTTTAGTGTTGATTTAAATTTTAATTTTAGTGTTAATTTCGATTTTAATTTTGATTCTGATTTTGATTTTAATTGTATTTCGGTTTTAATTTTGGTTTTAATTGTATTTGGATTGTAATTTTAATTTCGTTTTTGATTTGATTTTGTACGATTGAAATTTTGGCAGTATTTCGATTTCAATTTAGAATTTGGTCGAAAACATTGTAATTTAAAAAAAAATAGAAAAAAAAAACGTTTTTGTAGTTAGCAGAACGAAAAAATAGAAAATAAATAATAGTTTAAAAAACTAAAAAACACGCTTTAAAAACCAAACTAAAAAAGGAGAAAATAATTTAATTCAATTAAAAAGCGTGGGGTGCTTTTTGAGGTATTTTTATAATCACTTAATGTCAAGCACCCCACGCTTTTTAATTGAATTAAATTATTTTCTCCTTTTTTAGTTTGGTTTTTAAAGCGTGTTTTTTAGTTTTTTATTTTAATCCTAAGTATATCAACTATGTTCGGTGAGTATATGAACTCACCTAAGTTTAAGCTGGTGCCCAGAATCAATCGACAAACAAGTAATGCATGATGTGCTTACCTGTAAAAAATTGGTACACTATAGTCTATAAGTACATTGGATGTATCTCATATTTTTGTATCAGTGTATTCAATTGTTGGTGAGCCAAATAAATAAATAAAATAAAATAAATAAGCAAACTATGATCAATACTTAATTACATGAAATAATCGTGACGATTATTAATTTATTAGCCATTTATCAGCATTCGTCTTATACAGAGTGTAAGGGAACGCTTCCGAAGCCAGAACGTAGGTTATACAGGAAAAGTTTTATTCAGTGCGCAAACTGTAACCATGAATTCAGCATATCATTCTAGACTAGACTCTTCTACAACCGAAATGCAAACGGATGCCAATAACCTTTCGCCTTAAATTGGCTATTTTGCATAAATTTAAAACGTTTGACGCTTCTGTAATGTTTCTACTTATTTTATTTTGGCGGCGCTTTACAAAGGATGCCTAAACCTAAAGTCGCCGCCTGGACTTGGGGTCGGTTATAAATGTGTTTAATATCAAATAATGGTTCATTTAACTGTTCTCACAGCATAATGTGCAAAAAATGCTAAAAAAATTAGGTAAAAATTGAAAAAAATATCTAGATTTTTTTATGGTACTATATCGAGGATCACTGGCCCTATCACCTGTCTTCATTTTCGGAAGCGTTTCCCTTACACCCTGTATAAGACCAGCAATAAATAACATGCAGCGTTCAACTTTTAGGGTTAATAATATACGATGACACATCACGGGCATCGGCCGCCGGACAGCATATGTGGGGAAGTTTCCAACGAAAATAATAATAATTTATTGTAATGGGCGCGTCGAGAGCGAGTGACCGCAGCCACCCCGCCGCCGCACTGCCGCCGCCACGTCACCGCCACGCAGCCGTCCACAACGCACACAGTTGCATCAACACTTCAGTACCACGTCGCACTCCAGAGATTAGTAGATGCAGAAGGACCACATTTTCTACTACTACTACTCAAACGTACAACAAGAAGTAGTCAATTATAGCTGGCTATCATGTATATAATCTCTATAACACGTGAAACAAAAACATTGCACTCCTTTTATGAAAATTACGTGAACAGAGGTCGTAGGTTCGATCCCAGACAGGACCTTCACTTTATGTCATCACCACTGCTCTCAAAACGGTGAAGGAAAACATCGTGAGGAAACCGACATATCCTAGAACCAAAAAATTCGAAGACGTGACAACTACCAGCCCGCACTGGGCCCGCGTGGTGGATTACGGCCCATTACCTCTCACGGAGAAGAGGCCTGTGTCCCAGCATTGGGAACATAATGGGCTGATTACGTTACGTGACCGGAGGAGTATGAAATTTGGCACAGTTAAAGTTTATATGGAGGAGTGCAGAAAGGTATTTTTTTTTAATGAATTATGGTCGAATTTCAACCACTGGGCGACCACTAGTAACAACAATAATAACCAAATAAGTATCTTATTTTACAATTAACACATGATATCCGAGCCTCTTAGAAAAACCAATCACAGTTTCGTGTCTGAAAGGAGACCTAAACGCTTCCATACAATCTTGGGCCTAACTTGTAACGAGATGAAAATGGTGTGAATTAATAGATTAAAACGTATCACTCCTTAGCTGAAAATTCTGTAAATTTTAACAATTGTAGAGGTGAGTTATTACCGTTTTAGTAAAAGTAAGGTTAGTTTCATTTCTTTTACTAACAACTGATTCCTGAAGTGCAAAAGATGTTCTATTAATAATAATGTTTATTTGGACTTCTTTGTATTTGGAATAAATTTAATCTCTATCGTTGGGAAAGTGTCCTAGTCTGGAGACGAGCTCTACAGAGCCTTAAGAGGTGGAGTGCAGGTCTTCTCCCAAGGGGAAAACCACCCTAAACATATTAGTGTTTAGGCAGGTTTCTGTACAAAGTCAAAAACTATCATTTTTTCAGCCTAGGGTAATATAGGAACAGGCACACAACGATGAACAATAATGTACAACTGCATTGCTACAACACATATTCGTAGCACCTGCTACGTTTTGCTACAACACAGATCCGTAGCGCCTGCGAAGCGGTGCTACGTGGTATCAGGCGTAGCCGTTCACCAGCGCACTACGTAGAACTTGATCTTCTGCATCGTTTCTACGCGGTGCGTACATTTGTGCAAAGTATTACACTTGACGTGTCCTGTGTAAACAGACGCCTGCGGGGCGAAGCGCGACTATTATTATAAAGACTTAAATTAAGCGAAGCTGCAATGTGGACAAATGTGCCGCATATACTGACCAAGGTTGTTGCTGATGCATGCATTCACAACAGCCCTGGTACTTACTGTGCGCACTGATCCCATTCTGAACAGCACAGAGGTACAACTTACGATACGAAAAAAATTACGTAGGTGGGTGGAAGCGATGTTTATTTCCATCCACTCAATTTACAATCAATTCTTACATTAATTATTGGCTCATTTATTTACAGATTGTATTGCCGACTGCTTTGAAAAGAAAATAATTCCTAAGTTGCCTTTTCCAACACCCCCATAATGAGCGTTATTGGTATCAATTAGGTAACTACCTAATCGATGTATGATGTGTCGCTCGTCCCCCCAATCAGAGGAAGTCATAAAATAAGTTTGTGTCACATCATTATAGCACATGTCCTGTGGGTGTTGGTACAATTTTGCTAAACTTGCAGGGAATACGTGTAAGTAACGTTAGTATCTATAAGCAGCGTACGTGCGACTCAATGTTCCACAAGGCCACAGCAGCGCAGGAGGGCACGGTACGCACAAGCGACGCTCACAAGGACTTCGGTAACGCAATGTAGGGGAGGAGGCAACTCCTTATCTGCCGGAACTCTGACATCGATCGCCTCAGATATGTGTCAGTACTTACGTACCTATAGTACAAGGTTGATTCCGACGCGATGTCAAATAGGAACATAAGGAAAGGCTGATAACATAACAGCAAACATATTCTTGTGAAATACGACTGATGCGAGGAACACTTTGGGGCCGCGATGTTAGAGGCTCGACAGGCGCCCTTCACACAGTTGTGTACACTATTTTGATGCGTTACCAGTTTGTTTGTAGTAGTGTGTTCTTGGAGGTTTGTTTTTCTATCAATAAATCATCATCAATACCATTCTCCTGCCCCTAATCCCTTTTATTTATTTATTGTTTACATTTATATATGCTATATTGTACACCAGAAAATACATAACAAAAATAAAACATTTACAACTAAAAACATATAATGGGCGACCTTATCGCTTTCTGCGATCTCTCTTCTTATTTATGTCGAAGAAAGAAGTCGAGTTTTGAGATCTATACATCTTTATACAAATAAACTTAATTGCAGTCTTTTTGTAATTTCAAACTAAGCTTTTTACTTAATGAAAACCAATTTGTAAAATATTTGACTGTCCGTTTGTCCCCGCTAATCTCCAAAATAGCTGCACCGATTTGGACGGGACTTTCCCTGGCATATAGCTGATGTTATAAGAAGTAACATATGCTACTTATTTTTTACTACTGCTTTTTGTCCCGGCGGGCCGCGTGTCCGTGCGATAATTTTCGACATCCACGCGGCCGAAGTCGCTAGCAGAAGCTATTAATTGAATATGTACGTATGTACCTTCACATTACAGAGTA
Organism: Antitype chi; assembly: GCA_947359405.1. Classification (NCBI taxonomy): domain Eukaryota; kingdom Metazoa; phylum Arthropoda; class Insecta; order Lepidoptera; family Noctuidae; genus Antitype; species Antitype chi. Next base: position 1,047,148 of record OX375815.1, read on the forward strand.
CTCGGCAGTTTTTCGTATCCTGAGCTAATCCTCGCGCCAGTAGCTGCACGTCGTGCGACATCCGCGTCCATCGCAGTAATAAACTGACGTACAAACATCCTGTTTGTGCGCGTACTTGCTGTGTTACTTACTAGTGACGTCACACTCGCGTCGAACATATTTGTTAGCTCAATCAAGTCGCGCCGCTGATTCTCTTCATTTCCTTATGTTATAACTTATGGGGTCACGGAAGATAATAAATCAAACAAAATGGGAGCAGAGTTTTTATTCATGAACATGAAACAGGTCAATAAGCTGTAGGTATCGAAATATTGTGTAGTGTTGTGTGCGTGGGAACACAACGCCTAACCACAACATTGCGGGTTCATTGTTCTGTTCCTGAGGATTGCTCTACTCAGTTCCTTCATAGTATAGTGCATCTAAACAAAGCAATGTGAATGTTAATTAATCGCTCGAGCAGTCGGGCAGAGCGGGCTGTGCGGCGCAGTGCTTAGCGGTGCCGCAACTTCCAGATATGTAAAACTAATCTCCGACAACTGATACCGATATTCCGACTTCCAATCGGTAACTTCATTTAACCGTGCTCCGGCCGCAGGCCCCCCTCCCCCGTCCTGCGGCCCGCCGCCGCTGTCCGTCCGCGGCAGCCCTAATAAAATCATAACTTTAAGTATTGTACTGTTGGTTTTCGCTAATTCTGGCATTCTATTAGTTATTGTGAAAATAGTCTTCAGTTTGTGTATCTCGTGAAGCAGGCCAGGACACCTTGCTCGTAGTCATTTGAATAAAATTGGCATAAATCTGGCAGCGAGTGGTTATCTCACCTCTATGAATACGTAATTAGCATCAGTCTCAGAGCATCGGTTCACTAACATCATTCACCCCCGCCGGCGCGGCCATGTATTCCCATAATGATATTTCATATTTACATATATATTATGCAGTAAATAGGCTTTTTACATTCACGAGCGGTTGGTCGAGTGTGAGATGGTTATATTGTTTACTAAGTAATACAATATGCTCTGGGAGAAGCAAACAGAGCATCAACACACCCGATCGGCCAATAAAGTAGCAGCTAACTAAGTAATATAGCTACTAATACATTCGACGAACTAGTATTTTACTTGCGTGCAACAGAATACTCCGAGTGCAGACGGGCATGTAGGGCTTATTAATGCCTATTTTACAGCGATCCTGGTAATTAACGTGACGCCTGAATGAAATATATCTACCTAATATTTAAATTGGTGTACCAGGCTCACATGACTCACACGCAGTGCACGCACCATTTGCTACGGGCCCTTGATCTCCTATGGGTTCTCAAATATAAAGTGGTAAAAAAATCAAGACTCAATACGTTTATTTGCTAAAGGTTACTATTTTATTGGTGTTTAATACTACAATAGATTACTACCCGGCCCCGTTGGGTTCTGACACGTACAAAGAACCAGAAATGAAATTGCCCTGGCATATTTTTTTTCATCTATCTATATAAATAAAAAGAAAAGTCCTGACTGACTGACTGACTCATCAACGCCCAGCCCAAACCCTTGGACCTAGAAAGCTGAAATTTTGCACAGAGGTTCCCTTTATAATGAAGACAAGGAAAAAGGAAAGATTTTTCGAAATTCAACCCTTGAGGGAGTTAAATAGGGATGAAAGTTCCGCGCGGGCGAAGCCGCTGGCAAAAGCTAGTTTCAAATAAGAAGAGAGTGAGATATTTTTTTTTATTATACCACGCACCAACTTGTTGTTGTTGTCTTTTGAAACGATTGATTCCCAAAGTTAAAAACTGCATATTTTGTAGAGCGTCATATTTTCTACAAAAATATGTATCGTGCTAGTCGGTAAGTTTGTGTGATAAGATATAAAATTCAATTCATTTCCTAATGAATGCTAAATTACACTTACTGACAAAGAATACGGGTCAGTACAAAAGCCTAAAATTACTCTTAAAACAATAGAGCTAGCGGCATGAATGAATCTGTATGTTGTAGATAATTTACCAATTAATAGAACCAAATGCTGGAAAGTGATGCTTGGATTTAATTGTCAAATTGACATTTTTTAATTTTTATTTATCAACTAGCTTTTGCCCGCGACTTCATACGCGTGGACTTTAAAATCAAGTAGATAATCATTTTTTTTTGATAATACCTATTTTTTAAGTTAGACCTCTCGGAATACATCATTGAAAACTGCATTCAATTCCATGCAGTGGTTTTTGCGTGGTGCGGTAACAAACATACAGACAGACAAAAATTCTAAAAACCGTTGTTTTGGCTTCTTTTGCTCTAATAAAGACCCACACTATTTTTTCTTCAATGTCTTTAATGTACAGACATCGGCCTGTAACAATTTTATTATATGTATAGATAACTTTTAAGATAAAGAAATAATTGATGGATTTTGTGCATTTACCATATTAAATTATGTGTTTTATTTTCGCCAACGAAATAATTGGTTACCGATTATCTGATGGGGATTGTCTTGGTAAGTTCAATATGTCTCGTCTTAATAAGTTTCACTCAAAAATTACGATCAGGGGGTCCCACGTATCCAAGGTCGCCCACCTCTAGGGCGAGCTTGGATACGCGGGGCCCCCTTTTGGAACCCGTAGCAATTGCTACTCTTGCTTTGTGGTTAATCCGGCAGTGCACTCGCACGGTGCATACAGTGCTCCCTGCTGATAAAACAAACTCAACATCCTTTCTTACCAAGTTAACTCATCTGCGAATCTCCACCTTAGCAGGTTCTCATTACTTCGGCCTACCTAAGTCCGGAATCTATTTAAAGACTAAGGTGAGGATTCACAGATGACTTCGCCCTGGAGTGTAAATGTGGTGCTGTCCCACAAACAATGGGGCACGTAATATCTTGTCCCGCTTGTTCATCTGTCTGCACGCTAGATGAGTTGATGGACGGTGCTGAAAGTGCCAGCTCGTAGCCAAATTCTGGGTCGACTGTATTTAGTATTTATTTATTTCTATCGACACGCTAAGAAGAAGAAGGAACTCACATCGTATCCCCAATTATTAGTCAATCAGTAAAACCTTTACGTCGTACATTTTATGATAAAGTTGTGCAAATATTGAACCTATGTCTTCTGGGACGATTTTCTCTCCTAGAGCCTGCAACGAGTCGCCTGCATTGTTCAGCATCAAATTAGGACGAAATCAATCTAATAAGAAGTTGTGCCGACATCGGCAACGTCGTCGCCACCCTTGTTTACTTCTGGGCGGGACACCGCCGTGTCCTTGTGGAGGCGATCGGCGGCGGCGATCTCTCGCATCCGGCCCTGGTCCAAGCCATGGTACGGAGCGAGAGTGCATGGGTAGCCGTCACCTCCTTCTGCGTAGCAGTAATGCTCGTGAGGGAGAGGCAGTATATGCCCCCTCATGGCCGTAGCCTTCGCAGGAGACGCCCTGGGCGTCGGGAATCCCAGGCTGATTCCCGGCCACCGTAGGCGCGGGCTTGCGGACGGTGAGTAATGGGTAGCTCGCTGTCCGGTAAAGACCAACCCTGGGTCGACGGCGCGTTGCGTTCCACGCACGCCTCAAAATGATGTCAGCACCAAGTTATGGGGTCCGCGAGGACCGGTGCCTGCCAGGGATGCGGGTTGTTTGAAAGAGATACCGTGGCCCCTGGCACACAGGCAACTGAGGGAGCACGGATGGGTTTTAGTAAGTAAAAGTCTGACACGCTCTCCTGCTCCACCCAGAGCGGGAGAAGTTATTTGACGATTTCCCACCCAAAAAAAAACCCTTGTTTACTTTTCCACATTGCTTCCCTTCGCGGGCAATATTACACATACATGACCGGTGATACGACACTAACATACTAACACATAAGGTTTATTTATATTACCTCTAGTTATCCAACTTGATGTGTTCAAAGTAGATATTCACAAGTCGCTGTTCTTGAAAGCTCAATATGAAACATTACAAAGATACCTCGTCATATTGTAGTTGACACAAACCTGGAGGAAATGAGACTACGAGCGCGTGGGGCATTTTAAACATTTATAAGGAGGCCATCGTTTTATAAACTTCAGAGAAGTGGTGACAAAATTATGTTTCATAATAATTATGTTTGCAGTCTAAACTTTGGGGAACGGACGACTAAATGTGGATTATCGCCGTTGAAGCTTTAGTAAAGTTTTTCCTGTCCAGGGAGATAAACAATAATGGAACGAAAGGGAAAATTACAGAGTATTGTTTTGTGCCGGGGCCGGCTAATTACCGCAGCTCCGGCTCACGGCCGGCGCTAATTAGATTATCTAGTTTTATTGCGATAACAAGTCGCTCTCACTTTTCGTTGCCGGTGTTACCAGATTACCCGACAGACTACTAATGTTGCTACACTTGTTGTTGGAGATTCCGCTGATTAAAATTTTACTATTTCTGGGTTTCAAAGACACGATTTGAGGGAAACCGAAGGTTTCTGATGTTGAATTAGGAATGTGAAATTTAAACAGAATGCCCTTGCAATGGCAATGTGAATGTCATACGACTCGACTCCTAAAGAAAATAGGACGACACCAGAGACAATTGTTGGAAATAATTCAATCCTGATCACATTATTCTCTGAAACTGGAAGACAAGGGTAATTGAGCACCCACGTTGTGCAGCCGGCGCGCAGCAGTACCGGGGTGATGCCGACCCGGCCGGAACACGTTCACACGAAGGATTTTAATTGAAACGAGCGCGCGTATTCACGACATACATGCAAGTAGCAAGTGGAATAAATGTGGTTCCGTAGAGTTACAGTTTTTTGAAACCCTTCGAATAATGATAACGTTTAGAGGTCTCAAGCATTTATATTGTATCTTCGTTTGTGGTAGGATCAAAACGAAGTTTAAGGTTGCATTATCTCGAAACAATCTGCGATTCATTTTTGAAGTAACTCCTAAACCGCTTCTTTTCCTTATAAAACAAATATTAAAGATTCCTTTCATGAAGAAAGTTTTTTAAGCAATGAAAATAATACAAAGGAATTTCTTTGCTAAGATGCCTTAGAATGTTAATTTAATTAAAAATCATTTCTTCAGTTTCTGGTACCTACTGTGAGGAATGTTACCTATGGGTACAACAATCTAAACGCACAGAAAAGGTACCTACTTACATATATTATTATGTATGTTTACTAAAATAACGCAAACATTCACATATAACTAGTTGAATAATAGGTCTTTACCTATGAAATTGCCGTTTTGTATGAAAAAATTTAAACGAATTTTTTTCATGTATTTTTTATTTGTATTAATCGAAGTAATCACCCATGCAATCAATGCATCTTTGCCATCGCAGTGGCAGTTTATTGATGCCCTTCTTAAAGAAATCAGCTGGACGGGAGGCAACAAATTCTTCAAAGGCATTTTGTACTGCCTCTCGGGTATTTAATTTTTTTCCCGCCAAGAAGTTATCCAAATTCTGGAAAAAGTAGTAGTCTGTAGGCGCAAGGTCTGGTGAGTAGGGCGGATGACGGAGAGCTTCCAACCCCAGTTCTTGCAACTTGGAGACCGTCTGCTGTGCAGTATGAGGTCGCGCGTTGTCGTGCAGGAGCAGCGGAGACGAGCGATTGACCAATGCTGGTTGGAGATGTGCCAGCTTCTCCATCATTGTGTTCAGTTCTTCACAGTACACATCTGCAGTAATGCTCACCCCGTTTGGTAAGAAGCTGTGATGAATCACACCGGCGCTAGACCACCAAACAGTGACCATCACTTTTCTAGGGGTAAGTTTTCGTTTAGGGCATTGTTTAGGTGCTGAACCAGGATCCAACCAACTTGCTGAGCGCTTGCGGTTATCAAACAGAATCCATTTTTCATCGCAGGTAACAATGCGGTTCAAAATTCCTTCATTTGTGTGTCTGTTGAGCAGTGCAAGGCACGTCTCGACGCGTACTTCGCGCTGACGATCATTGAGTTCATGGGGCACCCATTTGTCAAGCTTTTTTACCTTGCCAATTTGACGCAAATGGACCAATATTGTTTTGGCGCTAACGTCGAAAGCTGCTGCTAATTCAGCCGTAGATTGTGTATCATCAGCTTCCACAATCGCCTTTAATTCGTCATTGTCGACCAAAGTCTTCGGACGACCGCGAGGTTCATTTTTCAGGTCGAAATTTCCAGAACGGAAGCGAGCAAACCAATAACAGGTGGTGCGTTGGTTTGTAGTGTTAGCTCCGTAAACGTCGTTGATGTTGCGTGCCGCTTGTGCCGCGTTGCTGCCACGACGGTACTCATATTCCATAATTACTCGAATTTTTAACGTATCCATGATGACGAAAAAGATTGAAATGCGATGAAAATGTAACACTAATCACTAAACAAATGACTACTTTTGGAAAAAAAAATCCATGTTTTTAAAATAAAATTAATTTGAAATTAGAATTCTTACCCAAACAAAAATTATTTTGATTTGAAATGGCCAGTACTGCAAAACGGCAATTTCATAGGTAAAGACCTAATATATTCTATTTTCTGTCAAAGTAACGCACAACTTGTTGAACCGAAACTTTTTTCACTTTTCGAATCTCTTGTCATGGGATTTATAATAAAACCAATTTCATAACAAAATATTTCTGCATGAAACTAACCACATGTTATCCGCATGTTTCGATGCTAACCGACTTATTTGGAAAAAATAAACCTTGCACTACACTAACAAAACACAAACTATACAGGATAAAATTTTAACCAAAAAATCGAAGACATGCGACATCTTTCAACCCGCTCTGGGCGCGCGTGTAGATTACAGCCCACTCCCTCTCAAAAAGAGGTGGCCTGTGTCCCAGGAGTGGGACCATTATAGGCTAATTATGTATGCAAACTGTAACCATGAGTTCCGCATATGATTCTTGACGTAGAATTTTTTCGCCGGTTATGAAAAAAGAATGTGCTGTTCCATACATTTTGACCTTGTAAGTATTGCACATTTCTATGAAACATCTGTCTTTTTGGTAACCGACCAAAAATTTCTACGCCAATAACGTTGTTATAATAGGTATAGTAAGCTATCCTTAAGTCTACAGAAAAGTTCGTGAAGCCATACATCTATCTGATAAATGCCATCGCGGACTTTTCCGTAGACTTATACCCCGTTATTACAAAACAAGGTTTTTCTTTATGTATGGTTTAAACCTTCGAACCTGTTTTTTGAAATAAGAACCTAACTGAAATCGAAATACAGCTCCTTTTACAAAATTGACAACTTAGTTCAGTGCTAAATTATAATTTTTGTACTAGGAACCCAAATAGAAGAAAAGTTGGTAATGCAAAAACTAACTGGGATTTTTAGGCTAGCACTAAAGTTAGATCGCATTTTGTAATAAGACGGTAAAACTCAAAGCATTTATTTCAATTAAACCATTTCATTTACAGGCACTTTTGAATTGTCAAAAAGTCGATCAGTTGGAAAGTTGCCCATTCCAAAACGTAGATCTCTATGGTAAAGAACGAGCAAGAAACTCCACGGACACTCTTTTTAAATCAAGTTGGACATTACAAAATCTTGGGAAAATTATTCTTGTTGCTTCTGTATGTGAGAACAATGTAAAAAAATTATAAACAAATCTAAATATAAGATTAAAAATAAGCCCTCGATGTTAGGAGATAACCAGTTTCAACCGACAACGCCCGCTCACGAACATGACGCGTGGATCAGCGCCATCCAACTCAACCATTTTGTAGGGAATATCCCAGCATACATTGTTTTATTAAATGTCAAAGGGATTAATTAAGCAGCGTTTTCGATCAAAGCTCCCAGTCGGCTTTACTTTTTCCAACATTTTCAACAATTAGCGTCATATTTCAACCAAAACCTTAACAAATTGTATACCTAAACCCCCCCTCAGTCTTTTGGAGAAAATGAGCATGAAAATCGGTTCGGTATTTTTGAGTTTATCGCGAACAAATAGACAGACATGTCTGTCTGTCTGCTTTGTTTTATAATATGTAGTGATTCCCGTTCGCCCCACTGGTCAGACACTAGAAGACAGCGGCACTTTAACTAAATAATACACGCCTGCCATGCCACCTGCTCTCATACTGTTACAAGAACTACAAAAAGAGCATCACTTATTCTAATAGTTAGAAAAGTTGTAAGACAAAATATTAAACCCACGAACATTATTGCTGATTAGCAACTAAATTGCCAGCAGAAGAGTGGGCAGTAATCCACTTAGAAGTCTTTGTGCAGATAGAGCGAGCATATTACGTGGACATGTTCAGAAGGTCTAAGGCACACATTACGCAGTGGCCGGTTGATGCAATCTCCAACGTGCAATGAAACCAACATTTAACGTCATAGGATACGATGTGTAAGAGCTCTATTCGAGAACGATCCGTGCTACCTTCACCGCTGAGAGAGTTGTCGTGCGAAGGTCGAAAGGAGTGAGTCTTCTCAGGCTCGGGCGCGGGGCGAAGGGCGCCGGCTCGGCTAGCTCGGCGCGACTGTGTCAAGGCCCCGCTCAACACACCAGAAATACTCCACTAGAGAGATGCACCAGACTGAACACTCACTTAATATAGTGCGCCTACTACTTACCACTTTTCGACAGTTATTTGGTATTACAAACAAAACTGGGGCTTTGCTTTAGTCTCAATCTCTCTCGATGCCTAGATTTTATTTCAGGATTCGATGTCAAAAACGTTATGAAAATGTGCCATAATTTCCTGCATTTGTTAAAGAAAATCTTTGTCTATACTACCAACCCTTTTTTTTTCAATTACATTGCCAGCTTGTCCTATCGCAGAACTACGTACCGCATGGCGCAGCAGTAGTGTGGGTGGGTGCGCGGTGTCGCTCGCACCACTAAAAGACTACGACGCGTTTCAGCTTTATTAATCAATTGCTAGAAGCCATTATCTACGCGACGCGATATTACAATACCAAAGACGGCACCCGCTTGTAAATTAGTTAAAATTAATGACTTGCGGTTCTAAATTTACGGAACTTCATCCGGTTACCGATACCTCCCGTACCGACCTCCGAAACTTTTGAGTACTGAAACGTGTTTAAATTTCGTAAATACAGGTTGAGACTACGATCGCCAATACTAAACGAGTCGTAGTTACATCAAGTGGCTTTCGGAAGGCCCGTTGCCGTGGCGAGCAGGCGCGTGACACAGAGTCACGTTTGAGCCCGTTAGAGGTTGCCTTATAGCAGAGTGGGATGTATCTGGGGCAGGTTAAAACCGGGAGAGATTTAAACCGGTCACGGCCTTGAAGCCCGGCCAAAACCGTACGAGCGGCGCCGCCCGTTCTAGCAAGCGAACGACTACTCACTATTTATGCACATTGTTGGTCAATACGAGCCGAGCCCCAAACCCGTCAGCGTATGCTTATGCGATGCCACTTTAAGGAAAACGGGAGATCCTTATCTGAAACTTATTTCCCGGGATTGGATTGCTGGGACTGCGAGGCGATGTGTGCCTATTATATTAACAGATACAATCGGGTCTCTGATGGTCTGATGTCACTGACTTAATATCACCTCAGTTCCTACAAGTTACTGTTTGCTTCGTTGATATAATTAAGAATAATTATACAAACGAAGTAAATAATAACTGGTACGTACCTACTGTTTTCTTACTCGTAATTATTAGATATATTCTGATAAAAAATACTTAATTTTAATGAACGGGTAAGTAGTTTTGCTTTCTATTTGTCTATAAAAGTCAAGTAAACCCGTCAAGATGTCTATTCGCAAACTTATTTTAGCAAATAACACTGTCCGAAAGCAGACTTCTTGTAACACAACCATAACATAACACAAATCATAAATAGATTATTATCATTTATTTGCTCAAACATGAGTACAATACATACAACACGAATTATTATCAGCATGCAAGAGATGTTGAAAGTAAAAATAAACACATCATAATAAATAATAAAATGTATACTTAATGAATGTCACTCCGAGTCTAATCATTGAATTTTTGATAAGATAGATAATTATAAATTAGGTAGTAAAACGTGATCAAAATCTCTCATCTAATTACTCATTTAAATCATAATAAGTATGCTTCAAAATTAATAACTTTCTTTTCGAACGCTTTAGCTTTAGGTAGGTACGAGTACTTTAATTATACTAGCGATCTGCCCTTTGTTTGGGTGCAGTGGCAACATGTCGAAACATCGAGTTTTTTGGTATATTTCTATGTTAAATATTGATATAGCTTTAATCTGCCTTTTTTTGACGGTGGGAAATCATCAAATAACTTTACCCGCTCTCAGTGGAGCAGGACTCAGTGGAGTCAGACTTTTACAGACTAAAACCGACCCGTGTTCCCTCAGTTGCCTGTGTGCCAGGGGCGACGGTATCTCTTTCGAACAACCCGCACCCCTGGCAGGCATCGGCCCTTGCGGACCCCACCAGTTGGTGCTGACATCTCTTTGAGGCGCGCGTGGCACACAACACGCCGTCGACCCGGGCTTGTTCCTTACCGCACAGCGAGCTACCCATACTCGCTATCCGCAAGCCCGCGCCTACGGTGGCCGGGTATCAGCCTGGGATTCCCGACGCCCAGGGCGTCTTCTGCGGCAACTAATAAAGGCTGTGAGGGCGCATATACTGCCTCTCAATCAGTAGGTAACCGTGGAGTTTCTTGCCGGCTCTTCTCCTTTGGAAGCGACAAATTGGAACCGTGCACCTAGCTTATGAGGTTTCATAAGTGCCCATGCAGGTTTATGTAAAATAAAATTTCTTTTTGTTAGAAGAATTAATTCGTTTTATTATCGGTATTTAATTTCTGGATCTAAGTCCAATTAATTAATGGTTAAAACGAAGGGTTCCTATTCCTTATCATCCTAATTTCCTGATTGCACTGAACACCCTCCCGCCTCCCTCTCTCCTGCTAATATACTATACTATACTATACTATAGGTACTTACTAAAGTAAACTGTAAAACTGATTCAATAATAAAAGATATAGCAGTAAAGATTTTAATTTCATTTCAATCACCGTCTTTTAAATTTTTAAGCATAATAATACGAGTAAAAAATAGGCCGACTAGTCGGCACATCACTAATCTAAATTGTTAATTAATGTCAAGGAGCGTTGACTAAAGTGCATAATTTTAGCCTTTTTAAAATTATTTTTAGTTACCTAATTACTATCATTATGTACTAGCTTTTGCCAGCGGCTTCGCCCGCGCGGAACTATCATCCTCTATTTAACTCCTTTAGGGGTTGAATTTCGAAAAATCCTTCCTTATTCCTTGTCTACATTATAAAGGGAACCTCTGTGCAAAATTGCAGCTTTATAGGTTCAAGGGTTTGGGCTGGGCGTTGATGAGTCAGTCAGTCAGGACTTTTCTTTTTATTTATATAGATAGATATAGGTAATGTAATAATAATCGAAACGTTTATGATTTTAAACACTATTAATATATAAATACTTATATACGGTTTCTATCGTTAATTACTGAGTGAGTTATTATTTTATTAATGTCAGATATATGTCTCTATTTTAGGTATTACACGCAATTGTTGTGTGGAAATGCGGTCCTACAAATCCTCCAATGCAACTACATATGCAACCCAGCTAGCAAATTAGCCACCTGAAACATAACAAAGGAAGCATATTGTGCTGCTGCTCACCTGTCCGTGTAACAATTTGGATCCTACTCTTCCATCGCTATAAGGTACCTACTTCAGTTAGTTTATTAAGTAATCTTCTCGTTCTTCTTTTTATTTTCGCTTCCATTTGTCCTTCTAACGGCTCCGTACTGTGGTCATTTCTAATTAAGAGATTTCTCTATCTGCTCACTCTTGCACTGTTATCTCTCTATCCTTTCTCTTTTACCCCTTTCATGTACTTATTCCATTTCGTAATTTGTTAGATCAGCATTTCCGCTTCACGTGAACCTTACATACTTCTGCCAGTGGTTCATAGCGTGGAGCGTTGTTATCGTGTACTAGTGTGAAGTAATGGCGGACGGGGGCTTGGCGTGAGCGTAGCTTTGTCTAGCTAGTGCCGGCCATAGTTGCATTCCGCACGATCTAGACAAATAACTCGACGCGCCCCCGCCGCTGCCACGCGCACCTGCTCTGACGACACGCTCGCCAGGCACTGAATACATTACTCCTTTTGAATGAAGATAGCAATCATAGCTTCTAACTCCGAGAGTATTGGATTGAGGCGAGGTGGCAGTATGGCTGGCGAGCGCGAAAACTAATATTCGAGTAGCGGTTATCACGTCCGCAGCCGTCGGAATGGTTACGTGACGGCACGAACACACCACACTTGGCACGAACCCCATACCTTCTCGGTTTCTACAAATACTATACTTAAGTATAAAGATCTTAACACAGATGCAAATGCTACGGAAGATTTTTATTTTAAATCAGGTTCCCATGACATTTAGGTACGATTGGTAGCTCAATGGTGCGCCGATTAAATTGTTTAATAATAGCGACGTAACGTACGTCGCCCTAATCCACTTTATAACCGAATAAACACGACGAGGTAGTGAAATGTGGAAAGATGGCCCCCAACTCGCTCCAGTTAACAGCCGAGCTTGTATCGCGCGGGATCTGATAAAATGGTACAATGCAATTAGGGCTGCTGCCGCACGTCCCGCCCGACACCGGCAGCGGCGGCGGGTATCGCAGTATCTTACAAACTGTGTCCGTTTTATTTACTCGACGTATACGACAACTCCCCGGGGCAGCTAAGACGAAACAATTGCCAAGTTCATTGTAAGCCAGCGACCATCTTGACACATACCTACCGATATACCTAGTAGGTACCTATGTACCTACACACTTCTCTATACGTTTTCATATTTTGTTTCTTGTGTGACGGATCTGGAACATTTCTGTCGCTCTCTCCTGAGAATTATATCTAGCTATATACTACGTTGTATTTGATCGTGATCGGTTTGTCTTGATCTCCCACAGCTTTATGACGGCAAAATGTTCATGTCACGAAGAGTATAAAAAAAGAAAATAGATAAACCTCCTCCTCTAATTATATATTTATTGGGTGACGCTAATTTTATAAAATGATAGCAGCAAAATGTAGATATTAATAATACTTAGGTACCTATGAGGCACATCAATCAGTCAATGTGGTCTATTTGACTGTTACTTCAACGTTAGGTAGTCACCGTTAGTTAGCCACAGGCGGCAACCCTAAATGCAATCCCAGCTGCGTTGATTTTATTACGCAATATCTGAAAATGAGCTTAACTCGCGCCATACCTTACGAATTATGGTTATCGTGCACCTCTCATATCGTAATTAAATGGCGGCCACTCCACTGACTACGCTCGCTATGTCTTTGACAAAATAAACAGTGTTATTATCCGTGTCGGCTTCGCTTCGAATCGGAACATTCGGAAGAGAACAAAGCGGCCGCTCTCGCTGTGCGTGTTTGAATGAGCAAGTGTGCAAACAGCGCGTGTTGTGAACTTGTCGGGCAGGCGCCTACACACTGTTAACTATGTATTTGCTCACTCACGGATTCACGGCTTCATTACTCAACAACAAGTCGGTTGCTGTTGGAACAACAATTATTTTGCGGCCATTTCAAAACCTTATTAAAAATTAACGGTTTCTTTAACCAATGACTTCGTTATTAAGGACTTCGCACGAGATGCTCTTGAGGTTTTTTTTTTCAAAAATTCCTCAAATTACTTTATTTTGTAAAGTAAGTCGAGTGCTAAGTTATTGCCGATCAGCAGGCAGGTTATTAGCTCCTTAGTTGCAAACAAGCATCTGGTTAATGTTAGCAAGCAAGCAACCATTTATCTAGAATCCTGCTAGCAAACTGCCAAAGGCGGTCGCCGGAATGGTGTAAGCACTTGTAGTAAAACTGTCCAACAAAGTTCAATTTTCATCCTTGGTTCGCTAAAGTTAACTTCTAAGACCTGCATTAACCTGCGTCAGTTAAAACTATAAACCACATTCACACTTGAGCTCTTCATCTGACCTTCCACCTCTTTCTTGCATTAGTTGGCCGGCTTGAGTGTAGATTCGGTAGAGCAAACGTGCTCGAAAGAAGGAAGAATTTCATGACGGTGGGGATCTTGAATTCTTGAACTATCACGGCGATTGTCCTGGTCCTGATAGCCGTGGAAGATCTCCTCTCTTCATTCAAGCGGCACAAAATAATTATGTTGCCCGTTGCCCCCATGTCGCTACGTCATAAAGTTTACAATGAAAAAAACAGAGCTCAAAAAATATTAATCGCCTTATGAGGCAACTTGGGGAACTTTTCCTGCATACAAAATTTTGAGAACTATGGTTCTCAAATTTTTGTATACAGGAAAAGTTTTTATTCAGTGCGCAAACCTTAACCATGAATTCAGCATACAGCTGTTTCATAGAAGAGTGCAATACCTACGTGGTCAAAATGAATGGAACAGCTGTTTTATTTTTTGTATAACCGAAGAAAAATTTCATGCACTGGGGGGTTTAGAATGATATGCTGAATTCATGGTTACAGTTTGCACACTGGATAAAAACTTTTCCTGTATATCATCAAATATCATATCTTATGTATCTATCTAATGATATTGTAGGAAAATCAATCATATAAAGAAATACCTAAAAATGATTCCATTGAATTAGATAAATGCTTAAAATTAATTAAAACTGCAACAATCCTTGTATTTTGGTACATACATTCAACTAACATCAAAAGCATCGCTATTTTGAATCATAAAGGAGATGGTTTTTTTTTGTAAAGCGCTTAGGTCCACCGAAAAATGTGGTATTTAATAATGAAACACATGTTGATTTGTTCCTTATGATCTCTAGATTACAGTGGTAGTAATATTTATAGTTCGTGTAACGGCAAAACTGAGAAATACGATCATAACTAACCTAAAAATTCACTAACAGAGCAAAACCGATTATTTAGAGAGAAGGTTGGCCTCATCGGTATTATAATTTTGTATAAAGGCTCCTACACACATGCCGGCGGCCCGGCCGGCGGGCATGCCGCCAACAAGCCCGGCGGCGGCATTCTCGGTATGTGCGGCAAGTGCCGGCGCGGCGGCGCACAGTATTTCGATTAGTACAAGCTAGCGGGACAAAATTATTTTTTGACTTATTTTAATTGTTTATGTACATTTAAGGTGGTTTACACTGTTTTAGAGAGAAATGGAGGAGATTTCTGTGTTCTATATGCGTATACGTGATGCAAGATGAGAGTAGTCTCTTGATTTTACATTTTTGTTTACTGTTATCACGGATGGGTCTAATTAGCTGCGTCTACCTACTTTTTATGCCTGACAGGCACTATATATATACATATATTTATACATACAACAACAACATTTATCAACATTATTCATTCGTAATTTATTTTTTTGTATATTTAAACATATTTACAAAAATAATAAAATCATAAATATGTGTAAAATAGGTACTTATTTATATGTTCATTCTATCAAATAACATACAATAATAGTCCAAGAACAACAACAATTATCTATAAATATAAAATAACTCTTAAAACAAAATCATACAAAATTAAAATAAGAATGATTTAACTACAATAATTTTATATCTATTTTATAAGAATTAAAACTAAAACATAATGAGAAATGACTACATATTAAAATAGGTAAACATAATTACATTAAAAGATAATTGTAACAAGTCGAATCTAATAGTCATCATCAGAAGATTCATCACCACTCTCCAATTCGCTAGAATCTTCTGATAACGAATAATCCCCCTCACTAAAGGACATCGACCATCTTCCATACATCGTGGGGCCCAGAATTTGATGAACCGTTACAAGTTCCAAACTAGTGTCATTTGTTAGATTTAAATATCTGCTTTAAGCTGCCTTAATTTCAGTTTCATTGACAATTGCATAATCGAGATATATGGGGTCGAATCTAAGGTTAGGTTATATTAGAGATTGTGTTATTTAACACAGTAATTTGCAATTTTATCAATCTGGTACCTGCTTAATGTTCAGAAGACTAATAGTAAACTCTTGAGATAGTTTTTTGTTACCTAAGAATATAAAATAATTGGATATTACAAACTGAATGATAATTATAAGTACCTACAGCGGATAATGCATTAGTACCTAATGTACTTACCTACTTAGAAAAAAATAGAATGACAATTTCAATTGCATTGAAAACACTAATCAGATATCAACTTAAAACTCAACCTGCACCCTAATTGCGTAACTCACGATTAATCATAATCTGTTTCGTTTTGAAACAAATGGCTAAACCATTGCTTCATATGTTCGAAAAATGTGTCTGCTCAACAACGTAAATATTGACGTGAATATTGTTGAACTGTCAAAATGAAACCGATTATGATTAATCGCGTGTTACGCAATTAGGGTGCCGATAGCTAATGAAATACAGATAAGTTCTGTAAAAATATTGTAAGATTTATACTTAATGATTATTAAGTACTTCTATGTATTTGTTCATCCTAAGAATCTCACATGCCATGCCCATCAGTTCTATTCAGTTTTGAAATAAAGCACTTTAAGTGTTTTATTCCATACAAAAAAAAAAAAAAAATCTCACGCATGGAGCTACTCATACCCTTCATACTATATTAGTAAAACAAAGGGAGGTATACTAAACACAAAACATATATTTATTTATTAATTTCTGACGTTAAGTTTCTATGAGTATGGAGCTTGATTTTCAGACCACTGTGCGGCGGCGGCGGCCTGTAAACGCCTGCACAGCATGGGTACCCGGCAAAAACCCGCCAGGCGGCTGTGCCGCCGGCATGTGTCATGTGTGTAGGAGCCTTAACAGTGCAATGTTCAGTAATAAATAGTAGGAATACAGGGTGTTTTGAACGGTTCATGAAATTAAAAGTCACATAACAAAGCATTTTTATTAATTTAGTATATCAATTTCACAAGTATGTAGATTGTATTTCATCTAAAAACGGTCGCTCCACCAGTCATCTTGATCCTCCCTCTCATAATAAGAAAATTGCACACAAAAAAATTAGTCTACTAAAAGTCCCGTATATAAAAGACTAGCCCTTTGGTGTGCAAAAATCCACTGCAAAATAATGTTGTTGTTGTCAACAGGTACAGTAGGTATACGTTTGTTGTGCGGATCGACATGGACTGTAAATATTATTTTATCCAAATCTCCATAGTGCATAAACACGGCTTCACCCGCGCGGATTTCGGAAATTATCTCACGTGAATGTACTACCGGCATGAAAACTATGCTATATGTTCATCCGGCACCCTAATTGCGTAACGCACGATTAATCATAATCTGTTTCGTTTTGAAACAGAGTGCCAAACCATTGCTTCATATGTTCGAAAAATGTGTCTTCTCAACAACGTTAATAACGCAATGAATATTGTTGAACTGTTAAAATGAAAAAGATTATGACTAATCGTGTGTTACGCAATTATGGTGCAGGTTATAAACTACCTGTGTTCCAAATTTCATCGAAATCCGTTCGGCCGTTATTGCGTGGTTGAGACCGTAACACATAACTAGGTACTTACGTTTGTATTTACAGAATTATAATCATTAAAATCATCAATACAACCCTATAAGTTCATTTATTTCCATTCAATGACTGTTTCATGAAAAAGTCGACCGGGCACTGAACTGGAAATTGCAAAAAAACATAAGAAAAAATTGAATTTCGCGGGCTACCCTGGAGGTTTCACCTTAACAAATCTTTTGTAGTGGAACTATTTTAAAACTGAATATGATTTACTTCATCTTAGTATCTTCTAAAGGTACAGACGCCAGCACATCAAGCTACCCCAAACTGTCAAATTTTCCCAATTGAACATGAACCCTATTCTTTTGCAATAAAGTTGAAAAACTAGCAAAGAAAGACAGATTGTGGTAACTTGATGTGCTGGCGTCTGTAGGTAGGTACTATAAAATTGCAATATTAAATCGTTAGTAATTGATATTAATTATCTTTATAAATCATTTTATTGTGATGATAGTTGACATTTATTGAGTTTATTTTTTGGGTTTTGGCTTCGCACGGTTTGTGCATTTAGCCAGCCAATTGTCAAGTTTAATATTGAGAAAATATACATTTGTTAAACTTATATAAAATATACATTTGTTAAACTTATATAAAATATACATTTGTTAAACTTATATAAAATCATCAATCATGGATATTCTAGTTTTCCTCAGGAATCGTTTTTGGAGAAATAGTCTTTTAGGTCACAACATAAACGTGTCTAGACAAACACATGTCTAAACATTAAATATGTCTAGGAAATGTAAATAAAAATGCAAATAACGTGTATTACCTATATTTTAAATTACAGCCTTTCTATTCACAAAATAATAAATCTTTGAGGTGGAATTTTACCAGACGCCAATGTCACGCGTATTTTAAAAACCGCAATGTAACATGGACTTTCTATTACGTACGTACGTAGCAGATGACAATCTGGCAGCTGACTATTAATAATGCGATTTATTGTTCAAATCAATTTACGTGTTCATTAACAAAACATTTTTTGGTACTTATTTGTTTAGTTAGTTAGCTTAATTTCTTTGAGAATAAATTATTTTATAAATAAAATCAGATATTCTCCTATTTATTCTAGACACAAACGCGCCGACAGAGACAAACGGAATTATAAATCTCGACTACACTTATTACTAATTAGTGTAGTCGAGATTCATAATTCCGTTTGTCATCCTGTAAAAATAGTTTAATAAAATAGTTCCCGATACCGGTGGGCTACTCTTTTTTATATTTTAAAATATAAATAATTTATAAGTCAGTTTTTAATTAAATAAAGGAAGTTTAACAAAAGCAATTAAGTGGTGGAGTTTCGGACAGGCCTATGTCCATCTGTGGACATCCAGTATTATAAATGATGCTCTGTGATGGATGTCTTTCGGCTGAAATGATGATGAAGAATGATGATTGAAAAAATAAGATGGCGTGTTAGTTCTGATTTTGCTCACTAATCAAAATATTCTTGTACAACAATGGAACTGGTGTAAACGCCAGCAGGTCAAGCTATCCCAACCTGTCAAATTTTCGCAATTGAACATGAACCTTATCAAATTGTAATAAAGTTGAAAATCTATCAAAGAAATTTGACAGATTGGGGTAGCTTGATGTGCTGGCGTCTGTACACATGGCTACACATCAAGCTATAGGGAACGTGCACGACGAAGGGTCTGCTATCTGGTGGCACAAATCCGAAGTGTTCTCGCAATCATTACTTGAAATTAACACTTCACGTTATAAAATAATCTCAATGAAGAAGTGAAAAAATCATAATTACTAAGTGAAAATGTATTGTTGTGTTTCTGGATGCTCGAACATTTCAAAGAAAAAACAAAATAAATTAAATTCTATTACTTTCCCACGGATAGTACCTACTCACTTTCCTTGGTTACGTAATAAACGATAGAAGTGGATAAAAGCAGTCAAAAAACACGTGTAGTTAAGAGTTTCTAAACATTTAGAAATTACTTAATAATGGTATTTGTAAAAACAGCTAAGTTTTGTATGTAGTACTACTATTCAATACCAACAAAACAAATATGTGTGTAAACATAACCTCAAATAATTTTAGTTCGTTTTCGCTTTAAGTTATTGGAGAATTTATAAAGTAAAAGCACAGATATGCTTACATTTTTCAGATAGGCTTGCCTTACATTTGCAATTTGCTCTTATAATATGTCTTTTGCAATCACGCTGAAAGGCGAAGGCGAAATGAACATAAATAATAATTTCGACAATAGTGAAAAATGAGATCAGAAAATACTTTACAGTTATTTTGATATCATTTACGTTAAAAATCGTCGTTTGAGCTACAATTTCGCCTGTTATTACTGCATTTTCATGATTCCTAATTGTTTCTTCTACATCACACACACACAGGGAATCCTAGTATGAGTTCCAGGAAGCAAGGCTTTGGAATGTAACTTTTAAAACAATAAATTATTCTAACTACTTGGACTTTTGACATATTCTGACCACGCTGACGATCATTATTAATCGGCCGGAATACATATTTTATCATTTTAATCATTAAAAACGATTTAAATATAATGTAAACATTAACATAAACATTGATGGCAATATGATGAGTAATGATGACAGATCAGAAAAGTTTATTTTTTGACCACACCGTGGCGCTCGTGTCGATTTGTGCTGCCATCTATTAGTTCATGCAAGTTCCCTATACATTTCCAATTAACATTGATGTCGCACTGTACGGAAATCCTTTACAATACGAGATCAGCTTATACTGGACATTATAGCTTGATGCGTAGCCATCTGTACTATAATTATAGCTTGTGTACATACAACAATTATTTTAGCGTGGGGCCAAAATCGTAGCTAACGTCGCCATCTTGTTTTCTCTGAACATTTTTTGTAACACAAGTTCACAAAAAATTTAGGCAATGTAATTGCTAATCCATTTCTAAGTTTGTTTCAAAAAATCGTCTGGTTAAGCAACGTAAATAACGCAATTGTAACGCAGTTCGTTTTTTAATCCCAGATATTAATCTGACATTTCAAGTCTTTTGCGTTTGCTTTTTTAGTACAGACGCCAGCACATCAAGCTACCCCAATCTGTCAAATTTCTTTAATAGATTTTCAACTTTATTACAACAGGATAAGGTTCATGTTCAATTGGGAAAATTTGACTGTTTGGGATAGCTTGACCTGCTGGCGCCTGTACCTACATAATAGGAGTTTGAGATGAGTTGGACATCACACCTTTCAAATTAGTATCTGGGTTTACAAAACGAACTGAAGGTAGTGCGTTACACAATTACCCCGGAGATTAGCACAATGATGAGTCAACTGACAGTTCCCTACGAATCCAAAACGAACTGGCCTCGTTTTTTTTTTTCAATGAAAACATTGGATTGTGACAGTTAGCAGTCATATTCTTAGATGCTGGATTGTAGCGACATCTGAAGTGATCAATTGGCAATTTTTTTTGTCTCCATTTATTATATCCTAATAGTGGAAACGTGGGTTTATAGAGTTGGATAACTTACTTTGTCTATGTGCAAACCAAAAGCAAAGAGTCAAAGACACAAATTTTGATACCAACATTTAGAAACAAAATGTTAACCTTAAAATTTTATGGAAATAATATACGAAAATATCTGAAAACATAGGGAAATAATGTTAGCAGAATTCTATACTTACCTTAAAACGGTTACATATAAAATATAATCTGCCTTTCGATACTAAGAATGCTAATGACCGATTATATCTACACATTTTAACTTTGACGTTTATTTTCGCGGTAGACAAACGTTGTTTCTTTCATAGAAACGTACAGAATTCTGTTGACGTCTACATTTCTTTACTTTAATTCCACTATGGGGCGCTTAAATTAAGTCATAACTGGTATTATGAAAGACACACAGCATAGGTAAGTTTGTTATTATGTATTTTATTGTGGTAAGTGAAGGTACAGTCGATCACTTCCGTTGCGACAGGAAAAGGAAGTGTGTTTTATGGCGGTCGAAGGCATGGCTGTAGCAACGAGCTTGACATCCTTATCCTGTTGAATTTCAATCAATAATTTTGAGACGTAAAAAGCGCGAACTGAAATGTTCAAGAATTCGTCCACTATGGTGGAGATGCCTTATTATCATGGTTTACAATGTACTAAAAATAAGGTAATGAACGTTTTTAGATGTACAGACGAAATAAAATGTAACAACTTTGTTCCCAATCAGAGAGTTGATCTTTTATTATTTATATTTTTGATGATAAACTCTCTGGGAATTGTATTGGGAACAAAGTTGTTACATGGTAGCAATATCTAATTATATGTTGTACATTCAGTCATTTACAACAATTTATTTAAGCAGAGTATTTTTTATATTTTAGGAAATATTTTACAGGGGCAGATTATTATCTACATAATAATGTTTTTCCTATTTAATGTTTGCCAACACTTTCAATGTCTACAAGTGTTGTACTTAACAAATCAGACTACAGTTAAACAACCAGCCTGAACAGGCTATCTACAAAGTTAGTTTCAAAATAGAGTTTTTTGATTACAACTTCCACTCAGCCGTTAAGTTTTTCTATCATTATGATATGTCTGAACTTTGTGCAATACATTATTATACAGGAAGATAATATATTATTTCCAGATGAACCACAATGACATCAGACCTGTGTTCAGAGGACGTAGTGGTGCGCATTACAGCACCGCAGATAATAACTGTAAGTGAAGCTCCTATGTGTGATAGGCTTGATTATCCAAATGATTTGCAAACTCTATGTTCAATACAGTTTTATTACAAGTATGTACCTGCCTAAACCTATTCTATTAATTTTAAGACCTTGTTACTACATTATAAACAAAGTATTAAGAAATTTTACATATTGCTCTGCGTGATTGATAACTATAGCTATTGAATCTACCTATGCATACCATAGGTACCTACATACTTTGTTGATCCCTAAAGTTAGTACCTACGTCAAACAATAAATTGGTGTATATTTGCAGTTTTAATGTTCTAGACATGGCTCCTGATTAACACAATTTTAACTGTGTTTAATAGCAACATGGGTTCCATTAATTTGCTAAAACGATTTTGTTGTTACCTAGCCTTGTGTCATAAGCAGAGATCGGATATTCGGATGCATATTCACCTAAAGTTGAGATGTTGGCTAACATGGAATGCGCTTTTGTATCGAAAAAGTCTTAATTTAGGCAAGTAATTTGTTTATTTTTTGTTTTAACTAATAAAAACCACCCCTCCTCCAGTACATATACATATTTGTATCGGGTTAAACATTAATTTTAAATGAATACACATCGGAATAGTTATGCAATCAAGAATCCCGAGTTTTTTAATAAATATTACAAATAATTTATAAAGCCGCTTCCATACTTTCATAGCTAAAAATTATCTTAAGGTAAATATGCATCCGAATATCCGATCTCTGGTCATAAGGTCGGAATAGCCGCTATGCTCACCTTCAATTTATCGAAGATGCTAACAGAATATAATCAGAAGCTTAGAATTTGTATGAAACAATGAACCCGTGCTAACGCCCCCGCGGCGCAGTCGCAGACACTGGTGGGTAGCGCGACGGGCGCGCGCGTGGCCGCGTCGTCGGCGGCCGTGGAGCTGGGCCGCCGCCTGCTGCTGGCCGCGCGGGCCGGCGACACGCCGCTCGTGCTGGACCTCATGGCCAAGGGCGCGCCCTTCACCACTGACTGGGTACGTGCCACGATACTACTCTCTTCCCTACTATTCGCTACACGCGAGAGGCAAATATTGTGCTTTTCTTTCATACGACAAACATTTCAGCCTTGTCACGGGATGACGACGCGCGCATTTGTCATGCATTTGCTATTGCAATATCCATAGGCGGTGGCACAGTATAATAAAGTAGGTTACAGTATTACGTCTTCATACAGAATGACAGGTCATATGAGTTCCTTCGTATCATTGTTTATTTTAATTGACTGTATATACCATTTTTTTTTTCATTTATTGTTGAATGTTAGTTACGAGTACTTACCTACTATTGTATAGAATCAAGTTATTCTAACTTAACAGACAGCTGTGCTGCTGAGGAGTTTGTACCACCACTTCTTCTTCCCAGCTAAAGCAATAGGAAGTGGCGAAGGGTGGGCGTTTTTTTTGGGATGTAATTTTGACGTTCTTAAAGTCCTGACTCTCAGCCTAGTTTGAATAAATGACTTTTGATTTTGAATGACTTGAGCATTTAAATAATTATATCAAAAGCATTTGTTTCAGTGACCATTTATGGGGACTTTTGAACGTTCAGGCGCAGAATGTACCATTTGCAAAATGCAAACCATACGCAAAACGTACCTTTCTTAATATGCACATTTAAATTTTCATAATGCACCTTTCGCAAAACGTACCTTTTTTTCTACATTGACTCTTTTACAGTGCTATAAGTAATGAAAAGGCAAATTAAGGATTATTGAAAATTGAATTTACTTATCATTAACCATAAAATATCACAAAGTCGAACTAAATCATTTCTTTTTACTCGATGTTCCCTGAATAAATTTAAATGTTCATGAAATGCGAAAAAAATTCACCATATTCAAATAAACCAATAAGCTTATTAAACATGTTAACGGCGGCGGCGGCGGCTAACTGAAGAAAGAGAGCGTATTCTGGGACAAAAGAATAAAAGATAGTTTGTTTAAGAAAGTGAAACCCAATAGACGACCAAAAGACATTTACTTCGGAGGCTCTACGCGGGGGTCGTGCGGTCCATGGCCCTATACGGGGCGCCGGTGTGGGCGCCTACATTGAGGCGCCAACCAGCCCGGAAGCTGAAGGCGTCCCATAGGGTCATGGCGATCAGGATGATCCGGGGATACCGCACGATCTCAGGTGAGGCGGCGGGGATTACCGCCATGGGATCTGGAGGCAAAGGTCCTCGCGCATATCTAGGAGTGGCGCGAGGAGGCCGAACGCCGGGGAGTTACTCCGCTGCCGCGAGAAATCAAGGTGCAGCGGACAGAGCTCTTTCGAACAACCCGCACCCCTGGCAGGCATCGGTCCTTGCGGACCCCACCTATTGGTGCTGACATCTCTTTGAGGCGCGCGTGGAACACGACGCGCCGTCGACCCGGGCTTGGTCCTTACCGGACAGCGAGCTACCCATTACTCGCCGTCCGCAAGCCCGCGCCTACGGTGGCCGGGAATCAGCCTGGGATTCCCGACGCCCAGGGCTTCTCCCGCGGCGACTACGGCCGTGAGGGCGCATATACTGCCTCTCCCTCACGTGCGCCGCCTCCCTCTTTGCGAGCATTACTGCTTCGCAGAAGGAGGTGACGGCTAACCATTCACTCTCGCTCCGTACCATGGCCTGCACCAGGGCCGGACGCGAGAGAGCGCCGCCGCCGCCGCCGATCGCCTCCACGAGGACACGGCGGTGCTCCGCCCAAGCCGGGCAGACCGCCACCGTATGCTCCACCGTGTCCTCAGGGCGATCTTCGCAATGGAAGCACCCGGGCGTTTCCTCCCGCCTTATACGAAACAGGAACCTCCCGAAACAACCGTGTCCGGTGAGGACCTGCGTCAGGCGGAAGGTGAGGACGCCATGCCGCCTCTCAAGCCACTCCTCAAAGAGGGGACTTACCGCCGCTATCGTGGCGTGCCCAGCACTGGGTTGCGACAATCGCGCTCTCCATGTCGCCATGAGATCCCGCCGGAGAAAATTGACATGTTCAAATATGAACGAACCTCCATTAATAAATAAAGATTGAAAAAAAAAAAAAAAAGCCCTGGAAGCTAGAAGATATTATGTCATGTCCTCAATCGACGGCGCGCGTTCACGAAAATAGCACGTGGTTCAGCACCATCCAGCTCAACCAATTTCTAGGGTACCGATCACCGAGTGATACAATACATGCGTCACCATCAGTTAGTAGTTTGTTCTTATTTGACTACTGAATCGATTTCAGTAACTTTTAATAATTATTTCTAGGTCACTGCCGAAACGTAATACTGCTTATTTTATTATACTGTGGCGGTGGTGACCACTAACGATCGGCTGGGCCGCAGGCATGTTTGGATGGTTAACATGCCTACGGCCCCACAGTTGATAGCAGCCTGTTACTGTCCATAGGCCTAAGGGCTCTTCTGTTTGTAATAGAAGGCGTCGACTACGTCATCCCAGCGGCACTTTTTTTTAAAAATGGACGTACAAAAAAAAAAAAAAAAAATGGTACAACACTGGAAATTTTAGAACGTTAGCTCTACATATAATAGGTCTTTACCTATGAAATTGCCGTTTTGTATGAAAAAATTTAAACGAATTTTTTTCATGTATTTTTTATTTGTATTAATCGAAGTAATCACCCATGCAATCAATGCATCTTTGCCATCGCAGTGGCAGTTTATTTATGCCCTTCTTAAAGAAATCAGCTGGACGGGAGGCAACAAATTCTTCAAAGGCATTTTGTACTGCCTCTCGGGTATTGATTTTTTTTCCCGCCAAGAAGTTATCCAAATTCTGGAAAAAGTAGTAGTCTGTAGGCGCAAGGTCTGGTGAGTAGGGCGGATGACGGAGAGCTTCCAACCCCAGTTCTTGCAACTTGGAGACCGTCTGCTGTGCAGTATGAGGTCGCGCGTTGTCGTGCAGGAACAGCGGAGACGAGCGATTGACCAATGCTGGTTGGAGATGTGCCAGCTTCTCCATCATTGTGTTCAGTTCTTCACAGTACACATCTGCAGTAATGCTCACCCCGTTTGGTAAGAAGCTGTGATGAATCACACCGGCGCTAGACCACCAAACAGTGACCATCACTTTTCTAGGGGTAAGTTTTCGTTTAGGGCATTGTTTAGGTGCTGAACCAGGATCCAACCAACTTGCTGAGCGCTTGCGGTTATCAAACAGAATCCATTTTTCATCGCAGGTAACAATGCGGTTCAAAATTCCTTCATTTGTGTGTCTGTTGAGCAGTGCAAGGCACGTCTCGACGCGTACTTCGCGCTGACGATCATTGAGTTCGTGGGGCACCCATTTGTCAAGCTTTTTTACCTTGCCAATTTGACGCAAATGGACCAATATTGTTTTGACGCTAACGTCGAAAGCTGCTGCTAATTCAGCCGTAGATTGTGTATCATCAGCTTCCACAATCGCCTTTAATTCGTCATTGTCGACCAAAGTCTTCGGACGACCGCGAGGTTCATTTTTCAGGTCGAAATTTCCAGAACGGAAGCGAGCAAACCAATAACAGGTGGTGCGTTGGTTTGTAGTGTTAGCTCCGTAAACGTCGTTGATGTTGCGTGCCGCTTGTGCCGCATTGCTGCCACGACGGTACTCATATTCCATAATTACTCGAATTTTTAACGTATCCATGATGACGAAAAAGATTGAAATGCGATGAAAATGTAACACTAATCAATAAACAAATGACTACTTTTGGAAAAAAAAATCCATGTTTTTAAAATAAAATTAATTTGAAATTAGAATTCTTACCCAAACAAAAATTATTTTGATTTGAAATGGCCAGTACTGCAAAACGGCAATTTCATAGGTAAAGACCTAATATACTGCACGGCCTCTTTTTCGTAGCATCTCAAACTTGGTCGGTTTATCTACGTATTGCGGTCGTTCTGGTATTTTTATTATATCTCTTTAATTATTTAGTGTAATGAGCTGAAATTTTACGTGCGAATAGTTGCATTAATACACTAAATATCTGCATATTTTTTATTCTTCTTTTCCATAAAAAAATCCTACAATCGGATGTCATACAATATAGTGGTCCAGTCGTATAAATTATGCCATTGCTCATTAATTACAAAGAGCACATAAATGAAACTTGGCAAGACATTGTAGACCCTTACAAGAAACAAATAAACGTTATAAGTTAGGCTCTAGACTTCCTATTTTAAGTACTTGGACCTAATAACCTTATTTTACTTTTACGTGTATATCTTCTGAACGGTATATTTTTTCCAAATTCTGTTTTCACACACTTTATACACAAATTCAAAGCAACGTGTGTAAAAAATTACAACTGTGCAGTAAACTGTTTTATATGGTTTTCATCAAATAGCCAAACGTCAGCGCAGCGGCAACTTGATTATCTCCGCAGTGTATTGACACACAAATTTCATTTAAACATACACATTTACCTCTCGTTACACACTAATTATTGAATGAATTTTTTTTCTTGTACGTCCATTTTTAAAAAAAAGTGCCGCTGGGATGACGTAGTCCCAGCGGAATCAGTTTTTGTTGAATAGCTCCTCAATGGCTGGATGCACAAATTTTTATTTACCATACATAATTACACGACGTCATACACTAAATATCTGCTAAACTGAAATTACGAAATTCGACACTTTTCCGCTGGGACTACGCACACCGCTCATGATAGGTTGGCAATTTCAAACTTAAGTATGTATTAACTTAAAGCCACCAATAATTAAAAAAAAACCAACGTCTCGTAGGTAATATTTTAAATAAGTAGTACCGACCCAGGTTTTATCAACGGGGATAAGTTAGACTCGTGATCAACATAAAGTTGTTGAATATTCGGTATCGGTCCCGCAGCTGGGCACGTCCCCGCTGCACCTGGCCGCCGCGCACGCGCACGCCGACACGTGCGCCGTGCTGCTGCGCGCCGGCGTGTCGCGCGACGCGCGCACCAAGGTGGAGCGCACGCCGCTGCACCTGGCCGCCTGCGCCGGCCACGCGCGCGTGCTGCGCCTGCTGCTGGACGCGGGCGCGGCCGTGGACGTGCGCGACATGCTGCGCATGACGCCGCTGCACTGGGCCGTGCAGAACGGGCACGCGGCGGCCGCGGCCGAGCTGCTGCGCGCGGGCGCGGACCCGGGCGCGCTCAACAAGTTCCACAAGACGCCGCACTCGCTGGCGCTGCAGCTGCGGCGCGACGACCTGCGCGCGCTCATCGAGGACGCGCTCAAGGACCGCGAGGCCGCGCGCTCCGTCTCCGCGCTCGTCGATGGTGCGGGACTCGTCTCTTCTTTTTTTTTTGTTGTCACATTGTTTTTATTCTAAAATGATGTGTGAATGTTTCCTATTGTAGAACAAATGGCAGAAACGGCCGCGGAAGAACCCCAAATGCAAACATTTGAAGCTGTACAAAGTGAGTTAGTGTTTAATTTTGATCTTTATTCGTAATCAGCTGACCAGACAGACGTGGTCCTGTCCACATTACAATAGTTCATACAAAAATCCCATAAGTACTAAGAACATTCAGTTTTTCCAAAATTGTTTTTTTTATTTTTATTTATTTAAAGACTTTGGAAGACTTACAGCTAAATATAATGGTTAAAAATAACACTATAATAATCTGACAGCCAACTGCAGGTCTTCACGTCTAGAGCTTGTCTGGTATAAAAGTACTGTGGAACAAAATATACTGCCAAATATTGCCAAAAAACAAAAAAAAAATTAACAATAAAAATTATAGACCATCACATAAACTAAGTAAACACTAATATAATTGTGACAGGTTATTTCCCATGAGTACCAAGATGTTAAAAAATCAACTAAAAAGAAAAATTCTAAGGAATTTAAGCTTTAAAGAAATTCATTGATTAACACTTTTTTGCCGAAGTTACACCTGTTTTATAAAGATCAAAGTCGAACTGTTTGCACTCCTTATTAAAATACCTACTTACACGCACAACGTACGAATTTTGTCTGTACTTAGTAGTTGCAAATGGCAATTGACAAAATATCAGAACAATTTATGTCACTTCGAACTTATGTCTTCCGAATCTTTATGTCTTCAACAAAAATATACAGTCAGAGATCTTACGGCGATGAATCAATGGTAAGAGATGATATTTTTTACAGAGACTGAGATAGTTATCGGACTAATACGGTACCCTCTTATGGAAGCATACATTTTTTATAAATCTTTTTTGAACGCGCTCAATACGGTCAATATACTTGTGATAGCATGGACTCCATATTTCAGATGCATATTCCAAGTGGCTTCTAAGAAAAGTGCAGTATAGAATTTTTAACGATTTAGCTTGCGTGTAGCACCTTGATAACCGCATTATGTAACCAAGGGATTTTGAGGCTTTAGCGACGATGGCATCAACATGCTTATCAAATATATGGAATCGTAATGAACCCCCAGATCACGAATAGTACTACATCTACGT
Organism: Antitype chi; assembly: GCA_947359405.1. NCBI lineage: Eukaryota > Metazoa > Arthropoda > Insecta > Lepidoptera > Noctuidae > Antitype > Antitype chi. The sequence goes on from OX375815.1 coordinate 1,076,756, forward strand.
AATATATAAGGCCACCAAGAGTATATTATGTTGTGGCTAGGGCTGACCTTCCACGGGAATACGTTACAACTAAGCATTTCTTGGGATTGAGATCAAGCTTACTTTTTTGGCAGTATACTTCAAGACACTGCAAGTCAGTTTGTAATGCCGTCATGTCCGCAGTCGATGATATAGTAGCATAAATTTTCATATCGTCAGCGAAGCACAATAATTTGGATGAGGTCAGACAGGAATCAATGTCGTTTACATAGATGATAAATAATAATGGACCAAGTAACGAACCTTGGGGGACTCCGCTGGGGATTAAAACCCAGCTTGATATATAATTATTAAGTACCACAGCTTGCGACCTGTTTTCTATGTAAGAGGAAAACCATCTGAGTAAGTCCCTGTGTATACCGATGCCCTCTAACTTCTGTAATAAGATGACGTGGTCGATTCGGTCGGAACACTTGCTATAGTCTGTGTAGACAACGTCGACTTGTTTACCATGGTCCATTGCGTTGGTGATATAGGTAGTCATTAAGCAAAATAAGATTGGTGGCAGTGGATCTACCTTTAAGAGAACCGTGTTGGAAGGGACTAAACGATTGTTCCAGCTCAGAATAGACCTGGTTATAAATAATCCTTTCGAAAACCTTGGCAATGATACACAATTTGGATATCGGTTTATAATTAGCAATGTCTGTTTTGGCTCCTTTGGTTTTTTAAATATTATTGAAATAGGAAGTGCAATAGAAACAGCGCAACGTACGAGAAGCTTGGATGAGATATTATTCGGGCCTGGCGTTTTCGATGTACCCAAATAGCGAAGCAAGTTGGCTATGTCTTCAATGTTCACCGTGATACGACTGATATCGGACGATAGGTTTGAGAATTCAACAAAAGAAGAGGAAGAGGAACTTGAGCTACCTCTATGAATAAGGTTGGGATCTAAAAATGTGGAGTGAAAATAAGTTGAAAATGCCTCACCTTCGTTGTTAACATAGAACGTGCTGGGGATTGCATTAATATTATGACGTTTTTTTAACAAAATTCCAAAATTGTATTCGGGTTATCTATAATGGACGCTTCGATAAGTTTCAAACAATTTGCGTAACACTGTCTTTCTAATATTTTTACCCTATCACGAAGAAGTTTAAATGTTAGTTCGTCAGCTTTATTGCCGTAGGTTTAAGTTTTTTAAAGTATTTATATTTCTCTTTTATTATTTTTATCAATGGGGTACCAGGTAGGATATGATTTATTTCGCCAAAGTTTCTGAGGAATGTGTTTCGATTGAAGATTATGGATAACGTTATTCAAAAAACCTACGGAATCATCAGCTGACCTTACTGAGAACTCACTTTCCCAGTCAGTCTTACAAATGTCACGGTTAATGGATTCGTAATCACCCTTATCATATAAAAATTGTGTACGTACGCACACTCAAGGAGAGGTGTTTCAACAAGATCCTTTGTAATTAAAAATGCCGGGTGATTTCATCGATTGGCACTAGTGGGCTTAAACTTTCAGTCACGTTGACTGCCTGGTTCGAGAGGACTAAGTCAAGTATTTTACCGTATCTGTTAGTCACGCTATTATATTGACCAAAGTCAAGAGTACTTATCTCATCTCCAAGTAGCATTTCATCACTACTCTTAAGATTCGATGGGATGAACGATATATTATCCAACCAACTTATTCCGCTCATATTGAAATCACCTATAATAAGAAATCTATCAGAACCATTACCAATCACGGATCGATTTAATGTCGAAAGTTCATCAACTGTGTAGAGAAGGAGAGACCCAGATTTTGTTTACATAAATAAATCTCATAGAGATGTAAATTAAAATAGCTACGCGTATTCTAATCTTTCAAGTGTATGCTTATCCAGAGATCTTCAGCTGTAGTATAAAAATTTTGTTGACATGATAATAATTCTCGACGAGCAGCCTCCACCACGTGATTCTCCAGTCAGAGCGTAATCCCGATCCCGACGCCATACGATAGGTATACTTTTCATCAAAAATTTCAGAGTTCAAAATACCATCAAATAACCAAGTCTCATTGAGAACAATAACATCAAATGAGCTGGCTACCATTTGAGGATAGAAAGTATCGGTTTTGGTTCGTAGACCACGAACGTTCTGATAAAATATGTTTAAACTAGGTTTAAATTAGTATTAACGTTAGTAGCCATCACACAAAAATTCAACAACAGAATATCAATCAGTTAAATAGACCACAATAACACATAATAAAAATATTAACGAAAGCAGTTATTAACGGTAAGAAAATAAATATACTCGAAGTAAACAAACGGCGACTATGAATATATGTGTGCAAGAATTATTCGACAGCAAGCGGTAAACAACTGTGAGCAGGCAGGCAGTAATGTGTAGTACGTGCAAGCGCGAGCGAGCCAGGCATATTATTTTGTACTAGCACTTTAAAATGAACAACGCGATAACAAACAAAAGGGATTTTTTTACCGAACAAAAGAGAGGTGACGGGCTCATTAGTGCGGCAGAGGTGCTAAACAATTTGTAACATCTTAGTAAAACAAATAAGAGAGATAAGAGTGTTAGTATACGGTAAAGGTTGTATATTAGGCGATTTTGTTTAAATCCGATTCCTTTCTCACTATGAGAACTTTGGATTTGGTGTTTTTGAGTTCGTGAATTTTTCCGTGTTTCACCCAAATGAACTCGTAGTACTTATCCTTGGCGATGGTTTTGACTTTAGTTAGCAGTTTCTTATATTCTACACTAAGGTGGTCATTAACAAACACACGCTTGCCTTGGAACCTGATATCAGAGGTAGATAAATTCCTTTCTGATCGCGCTGCCGCTATAAAATCTTCTTTGACGTATCTGTTCATGAAACTCACTATAATAAGTTTATCGTTGGAGTTGAACATGGACACTCTTGAAACGTAGTTGATCAGTGTTTTGGGGCAGCTATAGTTTACTTTACGACGAATGGCTTCAATAATGGTGAATAAATTCTCGTCCTTTCTCAAAGAAACTCCCTTGATTTCCATATTATTTAATCGAGACCGCTGATCATTTGATGAGAGTTCGAATTTTACCTTTGATAGATCTGTCTGCAAGTCATTTATAGTCAACCGTATCTTCTCAAGTTCAGATACTTTAGTTTCAACTTCAGTAACCCTCAAATCAAATTCATCGAGTTTGCCACTAGTACCTTGACATGCCGACTTCAGCTCAGACAGCTCATCCTTAATTACCTTAAGGGGAACCTAGTCGCGGACTCGAACTCACAGGTGGTCCTGGCTAAAAATCACGCTGTCTCACCAGGCTACGTGTCCGACAGAGATAGTATCAGTGATGAGCAGTTAGACGCTAGTCTACACGCAAAATGTTATTGAGTAAGAGGATCATTTATAGTAAAACATTCGCGTAAAAAATTAAGAAATGACCAATAAAGTTTATTGAACTTTACGAGATTTTACACTTCTTTTATTACTTAAACACGCCCAATGAAATTAGCAAGAAAAACGAATCTTTGTTGGCTCCTAACTTGTCTCCTAACATGTCCCGAATTTCACATAGGATGGTTTCAAGGGACGCTTGTTCAGAATTGGGTACAACTGGAGATGAGATTCTACTTACAAGCTGAGCACTTTCACTGTGCCATTCTAGTAGCACCCAGGTTTCTCCATCCAGCTTCAGATATGTTCGCACATCCAAAATCTAAATACTTCTTGCAGCTCCCACTGAACGCTATCGTTGAACTGCACACTACACAATCCATATGTTGTCATTGTTTGAACACTTAATGTAAATAATGATAATATATAAATATATTATTAGGCTATTAGGTCCAGCCCTTCTCATGTGATGCGCTTGTTTGGCACGAACTTGATTACTTTTTTATATACAAGGTGTAATAGAATAGATGTAGGGGATTCTATTGAAACACCTTTTTTTAATTCCACTATTCACATTTATTGAATCACGCACTAATAACTATTACAAAATACTGAATTACTGCTAATTTAATATGAACATAACTTGTCTCATTGACGACTAACTTTAAACTGAGTAAAATGTGTACAATTCTGAACTATTTTCCTTAGAAATTTCCTTAAGTAGTTTTCTACTAGGGTACAAGTAGCGGTTATGTTTGACATCAAACATTTGTTCTAAACCAGTCACATTAAAGGGGGTGGAGCCTAATGGTCAAGCGTAAGCTTGATTTCTCTCGACAAGTTTAAACCTGCGCCCGATTCCTTCGAGAAGCTTCACTTGGATCGTGGGAAAACCGGTCACGTGCCGATTCTTCGTGGAATATTACCAATGTTTACGTCTTTGCTTTAATTTTACTGCGCATAACAGATTTGGTTGTTTGTTAATAGCAGATTAGGTACTGTAGGTATATGCAGGTAGGTACTTATGTATTTAGGCTTAGTTCTAGTTAGGTTTGCCTTTAATCATGTACCTTTCAAGATAGTTTAAATTCTAATTGAGTGATTGGCTTAGACTTACATTCCTACTTGATCTGTAGGTATTCATGGACTTAAAAGTATGGGAAATCAAAACCAGCCCTACGCTTAGGTATGCAACAATAATTTACTTATATTTACCTAATACCAAATCTTTTTTATTTAAAATAATCAACCTTATTTTCTAATTTAGGACTTGACGTCGCCAACAGTCTCCCCCTTAGTGCGTTGCACTCCATCTTGTTGGGGCGACGTTGAAGGTACGATCAGGACTAGACGTGATGCTGGCCGCCGCAGGATACCCGCTGCTGTTCGCACGTCGACGATCCTGGTTCTTCCGTCTGGTCCGGGATGAGTGGCGATTATTTCGCCGCGTGGCCACGAGTAGCGTGGCAGAGTGTGGTCGACAATTAGGACTATGTCGCCCAATGTTGGGTCCTGATAATGAGGACTTTGGTTGTAGCGTGGCGAGAGAGTGGGAAGGTACTCTCGCAACCACCTTGACCAGAAATGATCGGCCAGGCGTTGGGATGTCTTCCAGTTGGGAGAACCGATGAGTTCTGCGTCGTCGAAGGGGCCAAAGAAGGTGGCTCCGTTTGGCCGCCCGATGGAAAAATGGTTCGGGGTCAAAACTTCTTCTTTTTCTGGATCGGCGCTGATGATGTGCGGCAAGAGGCTTGAATCGCCTACGGTCTGATTTGATCCATTTTATTACTGTTCTAGAGTCGGTCCAGAAGTATCTTTGGTTCGCAGTCAAATCTATATCAGTTGATTTTGTGAAGCCCGTAAATAATGCTCCCCCTCGTTTCTTCGTACGTCTTCCGATGGCGACGAGCATGGGTTCAACGTCTACTCCTAGGCAGGTGAAAGGAGGATTGGTCTTCGTCAGACGTTCAGGTGGCAGGTCTTCTTTCTTTTGTAGGGCAGCTAATTCGTCTGGGAAGCTGTCTTCTGGCACTCTTCTTATTTTCTCGTCTTCGTCGCGAGTGTTGCGCAGACTCCAGGTGGAATGAAGACTGTCTTTATTTTCTTCGTTCTGGGGGTGGACAATAGCGGCATCAGGCAGATACCATGATCTTGAGGAGGCAGGTTCGTGTGTTACTTCCTCAGCGTATTCGTTGTTGATCAGGTTTTCAATTTGTTCTTCTGGTTTCTGATCAAATTCTTTGTCCATTCCCGTTAGTAGTCGTGCTGCAGCTGTTCTGCTTTCTGGTAGACCTTCGTCGTCCGTCTTCCAGATCAGGTCTGCGCTGAATCTTCCATCCGACAATCTGGTCGTTGTTGAATGCAGCACGTCGAGAGCCCGTTGATCTATGTCGCTGGACGGTTTCCTGGTGGCGACTTTTGGGGCTTCGATGTCACAGTGGTCTCTAGTCGTCTTCTCAAGATAATCATCTTTTCCTGTTGGTGTTGAAAGATGATTAACCATTCGCTCCGTATTGTTTCTTGTCTTAGTTCCGTGCAAGACCCATCCCAACAGGGTTCTGGAGGCTATTGGCTTGCTTTGGTCACAAACTTTCATCTCTTGGGACACGATCAGATGCCAATTGTCTTGTCCGATGAGTACCGTAGGACGAGCGTTCGGATATTTTAATTGATCTGCTATTTGTTCTAGATGGGGGCAATCTTCTAAATCCTTATTGCTGACTTCTTGGGGGGATAGGTTCAAATTCTTGACAGTATATCCTGATATTTTCTCCATGTTCCGTTCGAATCTTCCCCGAATCTTGATGTCAAACTTCTTGGATTTCTGGCTCATTCGATGCCCACCTACGCCCTCAATTCTCAGTTCTTCTTCAGGACCCTCTACCCCAATCATATTCACAATATCTTCTTCTATTAGGGTCACTGTTGATCCTTCATCCATAAGGGCGTATACTTCTGCTTTGGCCTCTGGTCCCCATAGCTCCACTGGCACGATCTTCAGGTAGGCTCTCGCTATTGCTCGAGTTGCATTTATCGTTGATGCTATGGCTTGGGTCTCTTGTGGTGGTTCTGGCTTTGGCCAGTCTTCTGAATGTAACATCACATGATGGCCTCTTTTGCATTTTCCACACGGTTTTGCTTTGCAACTGAACCTTCTGTGCCGTCCTAGCAGGCATTTGAAGCATATAAAGGCTCGCTTGGCCTGTTCCCATCTTTCTTTTATAGAAGCATCGACGAACTTCTTGCATTTGAACAGTGCGTGTTCTCCAGCGCACTCAGGACAGACTATCTTTTCTTGCTTCTTGGCGTCGTCCTTGCATGAACATACTGTCGCAGCTTGTTGTTCGTCTTGCTCTCTATCTGAATCCTCGTCGTATGATGAATATTCTTCCTCATCGTGCCGTTTAACTCGAGCGGCGTTCACGCCCCGGGATCCTGAAGGTCTCATTCGGTTTCTCATTCCTTCCTTCTTCACTCTGGTTCCCGTGAACTCGTGCATCTCGAACTGGTCTACCATCTGATTGAAGAAGTTCATAAGGCCAATGAGGATCGGTTCATCATCTTCTTCTTTAGATGCTCTGTATTCGTACCACCTGAATCGTACTAGAATACACATCTTCTCTATTATACGATTCGATATATCACTCGAGTGCAGATAACTTTGTTTCTTCATTTGTTTCACAACGCTGACTGTATTGGCCACAGCTCCAGCATATCTCACTAACTCTCTTGCATCTTCTGACATGGGAGGCAGCTTCTCTATGTTTTCTATCTCGCTTCTTATTAGGTAAGTGGGTCTTCCGAATCGACGTTCTAAAGCAGTCATTACTTCTTCCGGATCCACTTGTGTATAGAGAATGGACTTCACCGCCTCTTTGGCTTTTCCTCTTACTGCTCTTCTCAGTCTTCCCATATTCTCGATTCCACTGAAGAGAGCCTGTGAGTCTTTGTACGTAGCTTTAAAAGCCATCCAGTCTCTTGCATCGCCGTCGAATTGATGTAGCTCACTGACATACTTCGGCGCGTGCTGCGTATTCGTTGCTGCTTTGCTGTCAGTGGCGGACTTGACTGCTTCTATTATCGCTTCTGCCAACTGACTGGTGGGGTTCGTTGCGGGTTGCGCTTCCTTCGCTTTTGAAACCCACCTTTCAGTGGCCTTTTCAGCAGCCGCCTTAGTTGCAGCATCCTCTTCGTTATCACTCAAGTCTGTGTCTTCTTCGTTGACACGTGTTAATTCTAACTTTGTATTTGCCATCTTAGTCTTCAGCTTAATTTCTTCCAGCTGTAGTTTTTCCAACTCTAATCTGGCTTCTAGCTCTTTCTTCTTATTCGCAGCTTTATTCGAAGTAGATTTCGCCTTCTTCTTCTTCTCCACTAAGGTAACATTAGATTCCTCGACCATGGTTGTATCTTCGGTAGCCGCGCTAGTATCTGTCACCTCTTCGGAGGTAGTAGCTGACGTCTCCGTTGTCTCTTCTTCCGTGGTCGAGCGCGTGCTGTCTCCTTTGCGGCTTCGCGTCATCATTCTTATTCACTTCACTTAATGTCAATATATTGTTCAATGACTCACCTGAGTTTATATGAAGTCCTTAGCGGAGACTGCTATGTTATAGAGACGTACACACACTTCGAACTTACAGTACATACACACGTTAACACTTATAAACTTATTCTACACGTTCTTATTATACAGGGTTACGCCGGGCTTCGAGTGATATTCGAGCTTCGAGAGGACGCGGCGTTGTTCCTAGCCGACCTCCCAGCAATATTCTTCACTCAGCTAGTTGCGCTCCCACAAATAGGTATTTCTTGAATACCTAGCCTCGAGAATAAGCGATCTTCCTAGTCGCTTATTCCCAGCAATTTCCTTCAGCGGCACACGTAAAGCTTCAAGTGATACAGGGGCTTCGAGAGGGCGCGGCGTAGTTCGTAGCCGACCTCCCAGCAATATTCTTCACTCAGCGGGTCGTGAAGCCACCAATAGGTATTTTCTAGACGTCCTAGGTTCTTCAGCGGCACACGTAAAGCTTCAAGTGATACAGGGGCTTCGAGAGGACGCGGCGTAGTTCGTAGCCGACCTCCCAGCAATTATTCACTCAGCGGGTCGTGTAGCCACCAATCGGTATTTTCTAGACGTCCTAGGTTCTTCAGCGGCACACGTAAAGCTTCAAGTGATACAGGGGCTTCGAGAGGGCGCGGCGTCGTTCGTAGCCGACCTCCCAGCAATTATTCACTCAGCGGGTCGTGTAGCCACCAATCGGTATTTTCTAGACGTCCTAGGTTCTTCAGCGGCACACGTAAAGCTTCAAGTGATACAGGGGCTTCGAGAGGGCGCGGCGTAGTTCGTAGCCGACCTCCCAGCAATTATTCACTCAGCGGGTCGTGTAGCCACCAATCGGTATTTTCTAGACGTCCTAGGTTCTTCAGCGGCACACGTAAAGCTTCAAGTGATACAGGGGCTTCGAGAGGGCGCGGCGTCGTTCGTAGCCGACCTCCCAGCAATTATTCACTCAGCGGGTCGTGTAGCCACCAATCGGTATTTTCTAGACGTCCTAGGTTCTTCAGCGGCACACGTAAAGCTTCAAGTGATACAGGGGCTTCGAGAGGGCGCGGCGTAGTTCGTAGCCGACCTCCCAGCAATTATTCACTCAGCGGGTCGTGTAGCCACCAATCGGTATTTTCTAGACGTCCTAGGTCTTTCAGCAGCACACGTAAAGCTTCAAGTGATACAGGGGCTTCGAGAGGGCGCGGCGTAGTTCGTAGCCGACCTCCCAGCAATTATTCACTCAGCGGGTCGTGTAGCCACCAATCGGTATTTTCTAGACGTCCTAGATGTCCTAGCTTCGAGAATAGGCGATCTTCTTAGTCGTTTATTCCCAGCAATTTTCTTTAGCACACGTAGGACTCGTGGCGTGATTAGTGCGTGGCTCGTAGAACTGATCTTCACCAATAGCTTTCTTGGTATTCGTGATCTTCTCTTAAAACGCTGCTAATCTTCAAACAGCGATTTATCTTCACGTAACTTCAGACTCAGGCTTCAGTTCTTTTTATTCGGCTTCTGAAGGACCATTATTGTAGGGGATTCTATTGAAACACCTTTTTTTAATTCCACTATTCACATTTATTGAATCACGCACTAATAACTATTACAAAATACTGAATTACTGCTAATTTAATATGAACATAACTTGTCTCATTGACGACTAACTTTAAACTGAGTAAAATGTGTACAATTCTGAACTATTTTCCTTAGAAATTTCCTTAAGTAGTTTTCTACTAGGGTACAAGTAGCGGTTATGTTTGACATCAAACATTTGTTCTAAACCAGTCACATTAAAGGGGGTGGAGCCTAATGGTCAAGCGTAAGCTTGATTTCTCTCGACAAGTTTAAACCTGCGCCCGATTCCTTCGAGAAGCTTCACTTGGATCGTGGGAAAACCGGTCACGTGCCGATTCTTCGTGGAATATTACCAATGTTTACGTCTTTGCTTTAATTTTACTGCGCATAACAGATTTGGTTGTTTGTTAATAGCAGATTAGGTACTGTAGGTATATGCAGGTAGGTACTTATGTATTTAGGCTTAGTTCTAGTTAGGTTTGCCTTTAATCATGTACCTTTCAAGATAGTTTAAATTCTAATTGAGTGATTGGCTTAGACTTACATTCCTACTTGATCTGTAGGTATTCATGGACTTAAAAGTATGGGAAATCAAAACCAGCCCTACGCTTAGGTATGCAACAATAATTTACTTATATTTACCTAATACCAAATCTTTTTTATTTAAAATAATCAACCTTATTTTCTAATTTAGGACTTGACGTCGCCAACAATAGACGTAAGACTTGAAAGTAGTTTGTTCCTAATTGACTACTGAATCGATTTCAGTAACTTTTAGTAAAAGTATTTTTTTTATTATGTATTTTGCCATACCTACCACTGATTGAGCCAAAGAAAATTCAATCTTATTTTGGAAGAAATAAGACTCAATTTTAAATGCATAAAGTAATGTTTGGGTCGACACGTTTTTCTTAATAATATCAGTTAGCTTTAAAAAAAATAGTTTTGGTCATCGTATTATGCTTTTAATTCGATACTGTAATGGGGTGTATGAGGTCTTGCGTTAATTATGTTTACTCGTTGTATAGATCTAGATAATTATTGTTGTATGTGCGTGTGTGTCATTGTTTCTCGGTACTATTTTTTTTTCTTTTGTCATAGGAATCCAGGATTTAAAGCCTACCAAACCGAAGCAAACTGAAAAGGCTATAAAGCAAGAACTAAACATTGAGGTATGGTTTTCATACTTTATTCAGCAGTAGGTAAATAAGAAGTTACGGATGGACGGATACTAATGTTCTGTAGTGTATGTGTAGTGCGAGTCGCCGGGTGGCACTGGCGCGGGCGCGGCGCTGCTGCGGCAGCACGGCATCACGCTGCTGCCCACGGACGACGGCAGCACCGTGCTCAGCGCGCTGCAGAGTGGCCGCACCGTCGTGCTGTCGGGTACTGTGTGGTAGTGTATGTGTAGTGGCGCGGGTGGCACTGGCGCGGCCTGCTGCGGCAGCACGGCATCACGCTGCTGCCCACGGACGACGGCAGCACCGTGCTCAGCGCGCTGCAGAGTGGCCGCACCGTCGTGCTGTCGGGTACTGTGTGGTAGTGTATGTGTAGTGGCGCGGGTGGCACTGGCGCGGCCTGCTGCGGCAGCACGGCATCACGCTGCTGCCCACGGACGACGGCAGCACCGTGCTCAGCGCGCTGCAGAGTGGCCGCACCGTCGTGCTGTCGGGTACTGTGTGGTAGTGTATGTGTAGTGGCGCGGGTGGCACTGGCGCGGCCTGCTGCGGCAGCACGGCATCACGCTGCTGCCCACGGACGACGGCAGCACCGTGCTCAGCGCGCTGCAGAGTGGCCGCACCGTCGTGCTGTCGGGTACTGTGTGGTAGTGTATGTGTAGTGGCGCGGGTGGCACTGGCGCGGCCTGCTGCGGCAGCACGGCATCACGCTGCTGCCCACGGACGACGGCAGCACCGTGCTCAGCGCGCTGCAGAGTGGCCGCACCGTCGTGCTGTCGGGTACTGTGTGGTAGTGTATGTGTAGTGGCGCGGGTGGCACTGGCGCGGCCTGCTGCGGCAGCACGGCATCACGCTGCTGCCCACGGACGACGGCAGCACCGTGCTCAGCGCGCTGCAGAGTGGCCGCACCGTCGTGCTGTCGGGTACTGTGTGGTAGTGTATGTGTAGTGGCGCGGGTGGCACTGGCGCGGCCTGCTGCGGCAGCACGGCATCACGCTGCAGAGTGGCCGAGTTATGGCGAAACATACATTTAAAAAAAAAACATGTTGAATTGATAACCTCCTTTTCTAATCTGTTAATTACGCGCGAAATATGAAATGTAGAAATTTAATGCATTTTTATGGCACTATTCGATTAAATAAAAATGTTGTATTTTTTTTGTGGTTTAGTAGCATTTTAGAATCTAATTTCAAAAATGGGTGTAATACCCTATTAACTCGACGGAACGTTTCCAGATGCTGGCAAATTAATGCTGAAAGAAAGTGAGACATCGCCGTCGGCGGTCGGCAAGGTGGCGTCGATCGCCAACCAGGGTAAGGGCATGGTCTTGACGGCCACGCCGGTCAAGTCGCCGCCCAAGCCCGGAGTGAAGATATTCACGCTCAACAACAAATTGCTAGCCGTGCCCAAGGACAACAAGATACCAGTCAAAAAGATTATCAATCCGCAGGACATGCAGGTCATTTCTATTATATTTATCTAGTGATCGGTTTTAGCAGTTGTCATATCTTTGTTCGATTCTAACATATGACAATTTTAAACATTCAGGTTAAGTTCGTGCAACTGCCGGCAGACACAAAAATGATGTCCCCATCAAAGGTAGTTCCCATGAAGGCGAAGAACAGAATCGCAGGTCGTGCGGGCACGCCCACGGTGACGTCACTGGCCAGCCAGCGGCCCGCTGTGAAGATCATCATGAACAAGACCAACTTCAACAGACTCATCGCCACCGCGTCACGCTCCGACTCGAGCGGCCCTGAGGTGAGTGTCGTGCGGCCGGTTCCGCCGGGGCAGGCCTGCACTCGTCGTGGCCGCAGCGCTCGCGCACTGACCCGAGCGGCCCGGAGGTGAGTGTAGCGCGGCCGGCCCGGCCGGGGCAGGCCTGCACTCGTCGTGGCCGCAGCGCTCGCGCACTGACCCGAGCGGCCCGGAGGTGAGTGTAGCGCGGCCGGCCCGGCCGGGGCAGGCCTGCACTCGTCGTGGCCGCAGCGCTCGCGCACTGACCCGAGCGGCCCGGAGGTGAGTGTAGCGCGGCCGGCCCGGCCGGGGCAGGCCTGCACTCGTCGTGGCCGCAGCGCTCGGTCGCCCACAACACGCTCGCTCGTCGCTGGCACGCTACCGGGTGACATGACAGCTTGTCGTTTACGTGTCGCTTACAAGTTGGTAGCTCACCACCCTCGCGCCAGCGGTCAGTTTTCAGGAGCGATGCTGCTATAGTGAGTGGTGACCTAAATTGAATTAGTGTACATCCGTTCGTACCTCGTGATGTGATGCGTTTTATTGATTGTTTACTTTTGACAGGTGACGGTGACGAGCGACCCGTGCGACAGGCCGGAACTGGAGAGCGACGCGGAGCCGGCGGGCGCGCCGGGCGGCCTGCGCGCGCAGCTGGCCGCCGCGCAGCGCTCCCTGTCGGCGCTGCGCCGCGAGCTGCGCAGCACGCGCGCGCGTCTGGCGCAGTACGAGCGGGGGGCCCTCTAGCGCACGCGGCCGAGAACGCGGGGGGCCCTCTAGCGCACGCGGCCGAGAACGCGGGGGGCCCTCTAGCGCACGCACGTGCAGCTCGGCGGCCTGCGCGCTACGCGTAACTTACTCATAGAAACGCGACTTGCCTGATCGCTCGAGTATGTCATATTCATATAAAAGAGCGCAACGATCGCTTTTGTTTATGATGGGTGCCTAAAGCCTAAGCCAAAAGCCGCCGAAGCCTTCGCGATAATTAGACATTTTCTCATTTCTCTGAATTATTGTTACGAAACATTGGGCCTAATACGGGGTGGTAATTTGGGATATGTGAATATATTTAACGAAAAACAGCCTAAGGCTGTCGGTTCATTGGAGCGAAGAAGAGTGGAGAGGAGTGGAGTTGTGCCCATATTAACCAATATAATTTTTTGCATCTAAGCGAAGCGGAGTTTGGATTCTATTAGTTAATATTGGCACCATCTTGTATCGCAATCTGCATACTTTATTGAACGCAATAATAATCTCTAACATCTGACATGTCGACGTGAATAGTTCTGGCTTCCAATTGATATGTTAAATATAACGATGCTTAAGTTGAAGCTAATAGTGAAGTGACCCTATTATGTTACATTAACATATTTGATGTAGTGATTAGATACGAATTTTCGAAGAATTTTGCTAATCTGTACAATCTTGTCATAGACTGTCTCTCTATAAAATTATAATTAAGGGAGTGTAAGTTACAAAAAAAGTCCACATAACTTAAAAAAAGTTTGGCGAAAACATCTTATTCGCGTCAAGACATCATACAGAACTCGCAATGACATTGTCTTCATGTTTGAACTATTTAATTAAAATGTTTGACAAGCCTTCTAGTTTTGTTTACACCCCTTTTTTAGGTGTAAACAATAAACGAAAACAGTGGACCCAAAATGTAGAATACATGTTTTATACCTTAGTGTAAACCCGAGGTATTAGATAGTACTCAGCTAATTATAGGACATGACAAATACACAAGATGATTTTGAATGTAAATATTGTAAAGTAGACCCAACTAGAGGTGCAAGGCGAAAGCCATACGTAGTAAAATATGATTAAGGAAATTAAAGATTTACTTTTTTATTAACCAGTCAATTATTTATTTACAATGTGTATTATAGTCCTATTGCTTTATTGCCCAACGCAGTTTACCCAGAAACAAGGCAGCACAACGTGATACAAGCTGCTAGACTTTAACTTACTTCATAATTGCCATTAATAACCTGAACCGAGGCGCGAATATACACAACTTTAAAAAAGTGCCAATAAAAAGATTTGATTTCCATTTGTTTGGAACCTTACAAAATTATTAAAATCCGTCGACCAACCTTAAAAAGGTTAAAAGGGCCTGGATGGCCAAGATTGGACAGAGCCTGGTCACGACGCTGCGTACGCGCTAGGTGTCACGACGTTGCGTGCGCGCCTGCAGCACGTCGCGGAACTGCGACAGGATGGCGTTCTCCCGCTTGGCGCGCTCCTCCTTGCTGAAGGCCGCCAGGGCGCGCTTCTCATCCGCCGAGTAGATCTGGTTCTCCTTGCGGATACGCACCGCCTCCATGCGACGATGCCTGCAATCAAATCACACCATTGAGAATGCAATAATGGAGATGGCACTATAGATCGAATTAATATTAAGTTAGAACTATGATCACACTCGTGAAATACATAAAAAAAAACATCATAAACAAGTGCATACCTGCTGCCACTCATGACGTATCCCACAGACTCGTAGGAGGCGATCTCGTCGGAGGTGAGTCCAATCTCCCCGCGGCGCGGGATACGCTTGCCCTCGGCCACGTAGGCCGCCATGGCCGCGCCCTCGCCCGGCAGCAGCGCGCGCCCGAAGTCCTTGTGGCCCAGCGCGGGGCCCACGCGTGGCGTCGGCCCGAACGCCTCCACAGCCATCTCCTCGTCACCTTTTTTAGACGACTTTGATTCTCTTGTTGCTTCTATTTCATGTTCTTCTGTGAATAGTAATTAAACGTAAATATTATACGCTAGACGGCGCCAGAAGGAGAGTTAAATATGTTTTTCGAGTGTATGAATGTATATTTCTTTGGCACGCTCTGTAGCCGAAATGGCTTGATGGGTTTTAGCTTGAGATGATGGATTCTAGCTTGTTAACTTATCTCAATTGTAAGAGTGACACTGGGTATACCAAATAATAAATAATAATACATTCTTTATTTTCTCTTCCACAAATAAAAACGTAATACATACAATTAAAAGGAACTGAAATTGAACTTAAGACATTATTACTTTTAGTATTTTACTTAGAGGCAAAAATATTTTATTTGTGGGAGACTGGCGCCTAAACTAAGCCTATGCCTGTATTTTAGGACACTAGGACCCCACCAAGAAGCTTAAATACAGAGATGGCACATAACAATATTAAGTGCAAAGAACACATTTCACTATTTGGTGTTGGCATTGCATATGTCTATGAGACTACATAGATTATGATATTCTCGTAATCAATAAAGTCAGTACAGTGAAATATAGCAGAGGGAAGAGTGTGTGAATATTGTGATAGTGTATGTGTTGTGTGATGTGTATGCGGCGAATGTGTGGTGTGTAGTGAGTTTCTGTGAAAGTTAATATCTTGTTTAATTCAGATGTTACAAATACTACAAAAAAACAAAAAAAAAATAGTTTAATTTTAGTCTTTATCTTATTTCTATATTTCCGGGAGTTCTTCAGTTTGTTGATAGTCCAATCCTAAGAGCCATGCAGTTACTTTTCTTTTACATCATTGTGTATTATCTTTCATCACATTCTCCAATTTATTAATGTGATCGTATAATCTATACTCCGTTTATAATAGCATTAGACAGAAGTTAAAAAAGGTTATTTTTAATGTACACTTCGTAACAAAATTACATTAAACGTGTTTCAGTTACGATTTATGCCAAATTTATTATAATTTATTGAAATATTAGCTGTCACACTTTTTATTGTAATCATGTGTAACTATTTATCTTAAGAAATTATGTGGCTTTCATTTATATAATTATATCTTTTCAATTTAAAATTAAAGCGCCAAAAATAATAGTTTAAAAAACTAAAAAACACGCTTTAAAAACCAAACTAAAAAAGGAGAAAATAATTTAATTCAATTAAAAAGCGTGGGGTGCTTGACATTAATTGATTATAAAAATACCTCAAAAAGCACCCCACGCTTTTTAATTGAATTAAATTATTTTCTCCTTTTTTAGTTTGGTTTTTAAAGCGTGTTTTTTAGTTTTTTAAACTACTAATGAGAATCATCACTAAAAAAGTGCAAAAAGATGACATAAAGATTTAAACAAATGGACGTCTGTGACATTCTAAATTAATTTGCTTTCTTGTTCCAAGGAAAGTGTAACAAAAAAAAATGTTATTAATGTTTATTTATTTATTTATTTATTTATTTATTTAAGAGCATGGAGGACTTACAGCTAATAAAAACAGACAAAAGAAAGAAAACTATAGTCACCAGAAAACCAATTACAAATCCTCACGTGTAGAAATATTATAAAAATAATTTTGGTGTGAGCACAAAAACAAAGAAAAACACATCGCCTTAATAAATAGAGAAGAATAATATAAATACTTAGTACGCAAATATTTGACTAAAACAATAGACAAAATAATAAAAACAAATAATATAAACTACCGCTACTTGAAAAATTTAAGGCTTAAGCACCTTCTGGCCGCATTCACACTAATTGTGAATGGATCAAAATTAAATTCCTTGCAAATATCATTGAAATTCCTGCTTGCACGCACAATATAACTGTTCTGCCTATAATTCGAAGATGTATGAGGTACACGTATGGGTGGATTAAAACGAAGCGTCTTACTTGGCACATTAAAATAAAATTTTGACAATAACTCAGGGTTATCAATGTTATTACTCAGGATTTTCAGCAAGAATAAACAGTCTGCAATTTTACGTCGTTCTACCAATGGTAGCAGATGATACCTCTTACAAAGACCAAGATAATCAGCTGACTGATATGGAATCCTTTGATGAAAGCAAAGATATTTAATGAACCGTCTTTGGATGTTTTCAACGCGGTCAATGTATTTATGATAACGTGGATTCCATATCTGAGAAGCATACTCTAGCTGACTTCTTACAAAAGTGCAATACAATATTTTTAGTGTTTTAGCATCAGTAAAACACTTAGACAGACGAATTATAAACCCAAGTAGTTTAGAAGCTTTTTTGACAATTGTGTCAATGTGTGTGTCAAAAACTAGCTTACTGTCTTGATGGACGCCCAAGTCGCGAATAGTATTGCACCTTGGCAAGACCTGGCCCGCCAACGTATAAGTTGCGGCCAGGACTGCACGTTTTCTAGAGTACGTGATCACTGAGCACTTGGATGGATTGAGATCAAGTCTATTAGCCCGACAATACTCTTCAAGCCGATACAAGTCAGCCTGAAGTTCAAGTCTATCTTCGGGCGTGGAAATAGTGGCAAAGATTTTCATGTCATCAGCAAAGCATAATAGTTTTGATGAATGGAGGCACTGATCGATGTCGTTTACATAGACTACAAATAAAAAAGGTCCGAGCAACGAACCCTGAGGCACTCCGCTGGGCACGTTTACCCAACTAGACATATAATTATTGAGTACGACTGCTTGAGACCTGTTATCAATGTAGGAAGAGAACCACCTCAAGAGGTCACCACGGATGCCCATGTAGCTTAGCTTCTTAATTAGGATATCGTGGTCGATCCGATCAAATGCTTTGCTATAATCTGTGTAAACCACATCAACCTGTTTAGCATTATCCATAGCATCCGTAATAAAATCATTAAATAAAATCAAGTTAGAAGTGGTAGACCGTCCTTTCAAAAATCCGTGCTGAAAGGAGCTGAGCGAGCTAGCAAGGGCGGAATATAACTGATTATAGACAATCCTCTCAAATATTTTAGCTATAATGCACAGCTTGGATATAGGCCTATAATTAATAATCTCGGTTTTAGACCCCTTCTTATGTACGGGTGTAATAAAAGCAGATTTCCATAATTTGGGGACAACACCTTGCGTTAAAGACTTGGAAAACAAAATTGAGATAGGTAGGGCAATGGAAGGCGCGCATTTAATTAGAAATTTAGATGATATATTATCAGGGCCAGCCCCTTTAGTTGGATCCAAGTTACGAAGTAAACCGGTCACAACATCAACATTCACTTCTATGTGACAAATGTCAGATGAAGTTCTGCTAGTTTCGAAAGGAAAAACAGGAGATTGACTTGGAGTATTAGATGAAGTGGGGTTGAGAAAAGTTGACATGAAATAAGAGGAAAAAGCCTCACAAATAGAATCTCCAGTGAGTAATGATTCATCGTTATATTTTAATGTATTAGGTATAGTATTAGAGTTGTAGCGATTTTTTACAAACGTCCAAAAGTGTTTAGGGTTAGCTTTAATGGATTTTTCAGTTTGAATAAGATAACATTTATAACAAGAAGCTTCCATAGTCTTGACTCTGTCACGCAAATATTTAAAAGTTAACTCGTCAGCTTTATTGCCGTAAATCTTGAATTTTCTTAGATATTTATATTTTTCTTTAATCGTTTTGATGAGTGATGAGCTGAACCAGATTGGGTATTTATTATTACAAACTAGCTTTTGTGGTATATACTTGTTTTGAAACAGTTTTATAGCGTCAATAAGGTACTCAACCGACTCATCTAGGGATCGTATTGAAAACTCGTGTTCCCAATTAATGCCAGAAATCTCATTGTTTATAGAATCAAAGTCGCCTTTGCTATAGATATATCGCACCCGCGGCGCATGGTCAAGGGGAGGTATTTCAAAGATGTCAATATTGATTAATAACGCAGGATGATAAGGATCAATAGGCACTAGAGGGTCAACACACTCACTAACACAGGCTAACTTATTTGAGAGGACTAAGTCCAACAATTTTCCGTACCCATTAGCTACCCTATTATACTGTCCAAAGTCCAGCATACATAACTCGTCCGCAAACAAACATTCATCACTAGTGGCGGGGTTGACTGGAACCAACGAAAGGTTATTAGATGGAGCCCACGTGATTCCACTCATATTAAAATCACCTAAAACTAAAAACACATCCGAGGTTTTATTTAGAGCTGTATGATTCAATTTCGACAGGAAGTTATTAAGTTGTTCCGAAAACGAAAACCCTTTGTTTTGTTTACACAAATATACAGTACAAATATATAGGTTTACGTATTGTCGTGATTCCGAATTTTTAAGCCGTAAGTTGATCCAAAGATCCTCCGCCGAGGAGTGCAGGAGCGGTTGCGGACTGACAGATAAGTCCCTACGCGTCGCTATAAGCACACCCCCACCTCTCTTTTGTCCAGTCACAGCATAATCCCGGTCACGGCGCCACACCAAATAACGTTCATCAAACAACTCTGAGTTTAAAATGCCATCCATTAACCACGTCTCAGTCAAAACAATAACATCGTAGGAATTCTGTAGAACCTGACGGTAGAACGAGTCAGTCTTAGTTCGCAATCCCCGTACGTTCTGATAAAAGACAGTAAGACACTGTTCACTGTTGTTAGCCATTGAACATAAATCCAACAATAACTAAATAAGACTCAATAACAATATTATAATATAGTAAATTAATTACTAAATAAAAATTAATAAAGGTTTTGCAATTACAATCCTTGCGCACATGAATTTTGCCATGCTTCACCCAAACGAATTCATAGTGCTTCTCTCTAGCGGCGATTTTAACCACATTCAGAAGTTTTTTGGATTCCACACTTAGATGGTCATTGACATAAATACGTTGTGAAGCTCCTTGAAAACCTATGTCAGAGGTGGACAGATCCTTATCAGCACGTGCAGCCGCAATAAAATCTTCTTTTATATATCTGTTGAGGAAGCTCACTATCACTAATTTTTCCTTGGAGTTATGCATAGGCACCCTCGAAATATAGTTAATCTGGGTCTTAGGACAATTGTAATTGATTTTACTGCTGATGGCGTCAACGATTGAAAATAAGTTCTCATCCTTCTTAAGAGGGACACCTTTAATCTCCACATTGTTTAACCTGGAGCGCTGATCAAACGAGGAAAGCTCAAGCTTCGTCGAGGCTAACTCTGTTTGCAATGAAGACACAGTGTCCTGAAGCTTCTCAAACTTGGAGGTTTTTATTTCTAGTTCAGCAAGCCGGGTATCGAACTCATCGAGTCTCCCACTAGAGAAATCACAACTTTTCTTAAGCTCGGTCAACTCATCTTTAATCGATTTAATATCGCTGACTAATGTTGGTAAGCTCAGCAGCTGCTCCTTCAATTCACGAATCTCACCCAGTACCGTATCCAGTGAAGCAGACGGTTGTGGAGAAAGCAGAGCAGGCGACGATTTACAAGCAGGACATTTCCATTGCGCTCTTCGGTCGGGTCCCAGCTTTCTCCAACCCACTTCAGACACACTTGCACAAGAGAAATCCAGGAATTTCTTGCAGCTTCCACATTGCACCCCGTCGTTAAACTGATCATTGCAAATTGCACACGTCTTCATCGTGACCAAAATAATTATTAGGAGAAATTTGCAAGTCCGACTTTATGGAATCGTGAAAAAGGTTGACGATCTATTTATTTTAGCGTAACCGTACAGTGCTGGTGCGTGCTCACACGGAACTGATGTTATTATTAACCTAGTATATTAAGTATTAGCAAACGAGCTAACACAATGGTGCCGATTCTGTTGTACACCGAACTAAACTATCACTAAAATCCCTTACTTTTGGCTATGAGAATCTTAAAGCTATTCTGCAAAAAAAAATCTCTAAACTTAAAAATAATTTTGACATAGGTAACTAAAATCGAATTTGACAAATCGCGATTCTTGCAGGCTTAGCATGACGCTTTCTATTTCTACTCTTCTGTAGAATAGAAATCGCTTGTTTACATTTCTCGGTGAAAAACTGCCAACTGTCTACACGGAAACGTAATTTTTGTCTAGTCTTCCGTCGACAAAACGCTTCTCACACAATGATTTTTTCACAATTGTATGAAAAAAAATTAAAAATATTACCTACATGTTGAGATTATGGGGCTTACGTGTTTATTAAAGGGGGTCCAAATTATCATCATTTTTGCGATAGGACACACCATTTTCGAGATATAAGCAAACGAAAAGAAAAAAAAATATTCAATACTGTTTTTGCACCTGAAGTCGAAGTGTTGGTTCATGACCACTAGTTTTATTCCACACGTTTTTAATCGCGATTAAAAATAGTCAGATTTAGTTAGAAAAATTAATATAGTCAAAATTTTTAGTGAAAAACGGCAAAATCAGAATAGCAAAATTACCATCTTCACTAAATTAATAATTCAGTGCAATCTTAGTGCTGTCAAACTAAATTATAAGTAGTTAAGTTGTGTCACTTTAGTCAATTTCAGAATGGGAAATCGTCGTTTGACAGGATTAAACCAAATTTTGGTGATTTTTAGTTTAGTTTAGAAAATTTTGTGACAACAGAATCGGCACCAGTGTTTAAAATCTTATTCTAAAATTAAAAGCCCCTGAATTAATATTTAGAGCAATTTTTGAATGTGCTAGCCAATAAGGATGATTACCGGAAGTATATAATTTTTTTATACTAATTTTTAGCGATTTTTTGAGATACTGATCTTTGCAGTCGGAAGTGGGGCGTTCTTTACAAAATCAAAAAACCCGACTGCGGAAAAAGTGAAAACCGATGGAAACAAGTAACTTTAGTTTTAAAACGTTGACTATTAAACTATACTTACTAACTATATGCAATTCGCCTTTTCCTTTTTAACCGACGACAAAAGGAAGAGGTTCTCAATTCATCTGTATGTTTAAAAAAGAATTCTGTTTGTTACGCAATATATCTGTTAATTGTGGAGGGATTTCAATTTTTTTTTTATGGATAGGTTATGCTTTAGGGGTGGTCCCATATAAATTTTAATAACTTTGCTTCAGTAGTTTACTGAATATGGGTGTGTTAAATGTACGTGACTAGCTGCACTGCTGCACTGTTTCACCTGCAGTTTGGACTCGGCTACTTAAATTCGTAGCCTGATGATAAATGATTTTATTTCTGTAAGTGGGTTTTTTACAAACACTTTTACACGTCAATCATATTTTTTTAAACTAGATGAGGTCGGCGTTTCCTATCTGACTACTCTGAGAAGAAAGGCCGAAACAAACTAAGAGATTAAATAACCTAAAACCTACTACTAAACCTAAATACCTTTAAACAAGCAATTCTTGTATTTAAGTACTTATATAATAATATAATCTGAATCTCGAAACGACTGCAATGATTTTCATGAAATTTAGTATGCAGGGCGTTTCGGGGGTGATAAATCGATCTAGCTAGGTTTCATTTTTAGAGAAAACTAAAAAAAAAATACCGAGCAAAGCTCAGTCATCCAGATATGTACGGTCAGATATGTCCAGATATATATGTGTATATCCAGATTAACCTATAATATGTAGTTCTAGAAAAAAACTTTACCTCTTTATAATATTAGTGTAGATAATTATGGTATAATGACATCCTAGTTCAAGCAATGACTTCACTATGATCTTAAAAGTTTAAGTTAATCTTGAGTATTGAGTATTGAGCGATCAATTCTCAATACTTGCAAGCTGGCATTTAGTCATACAACACAACACTTACGTCCTTTCTCTACCCACACTCCCTCCTCACTGCTGTCATTGGAGTCACTGTTGGAACTGTTGGCCTTCTTCTTCTTTGCCTTCTTTCTTGCTTTCTTCACTTTCTTTAGTTTTTTCTTTAACTTCTTAAGCTTCTGTTTGGTGTCTTTGTCCTTTGACTTTTTACTCTTTTTCTTTTCTTTACTACTGCACGAGTTCTCAGGTTGTGACTGTTCCTCTTCAGAACTAAAAAGCCAGAGAAAATAGATAAACAAAAACATGTTTCACTTGGTCTACTGAGAAAAATTCTGTGACCTGGTGCTAAAAGGGCCAAAGTACGTTTTTGTATGAAATGAGATATTGTAATGACAGTTTATTGAAAAAGTATGATATATTTTTTTGTGCTAAAATGGAGTTTGTTTATCAACAATGTTTCAAAACTTACGATGTAAAAGAAGGCTAATGTAGTGTGTGCTTTCATACCGTTTAGTAAAAAAAAATGTGGGATAAAAGGGCTGCAGTGTACGTGCATATTATAACGTACTTTGGCCCTATTTACACCAGGCCACAGAATTATGTTTATTGAAAGTGATTATGTGATTAGGATTACACATCATTCGATTTGATTCTCATTTGAATTTAAGGCAATTAATATCCATAAATTAGATTCATAAAAGTTTGGAACACTTACTCTGCCCTGAGCGGTGACTTGCCCCAAACAGAAGAAACTCCAATTTGACCAATCCTCTCCCTCTCTTCTCGTCTTGCATCAAAGAATTCTTCTTCTTGAGGTTTGTAGCGGGCTCTTGCTGGAGGACCACCCCCTCCTAAACCTGAAAACATAATTTAAAATACATGACTACCATCCATCAACAATAGCATATTGCTCAAGTGTCCATGTTTGCACACACAAGTTAAAACAATAACGCTGAGATGTTGTTCTCAATTAATACTAACCACCACCCAGCCCTCCTCCATTGTACTCCTTGTAGGAGCTGCGTCCACGATCACGCTCGCGCTCCCGCATGTGCGACCGCTCTCGTTCCGTGCTGCCGTCATTGTTCTTAGTGCGTACACGGTCATCGCGCCCACCTCCCCAGTCTTTACTCCGTTCCTGACTGCGGTTGCGCCCGCCGCCCCAGTGCTCTCTGCTGCGATCTCCGCCAGTTTTGTCCCTGCTTTGATCATCACTACGGGCGCGACCACTCCTCTCCTTGCTTCGCTCTCTGCTACGGTCTCGTCCACCTCTTTCCATGGTTCGCTCATGGCTGCGGTCACGACCGCTTCTCTCCTTGCTTCGCTCTCGGCTACGGTCGCGAACACCATGCTCTCGGTCACGACTTTTAAACGTATCACGACTACGGCTCCTGTGTCGGCCGCGTTCACGATCACCTCCCATCCTCAGATCTTCGTCACAATTTTACAAGTTCTTCAGAACTGTGACACCGATTACGTATGTTTTCATAGTATGAGTCGTTATAAGAAATCATGAAAAATACTACACAATACTTTTAAAATCGAGGACAGCTTAACAAACAAACAACAAACTACGGCTAGTATTAGGTTATTAAGATTAGAAAAAAGACACTTAGTTTCTATCAATCAATCAAATCCAAAGAATCCACTATTTACAAGCGCGTAATTGTAGCGTCGTTGATTGGTTGGATAATCTGTATTGACCTTGACCTGTGACAGCTACTGACTGACTGACTGTCAGTGTCTGTCTGAGTCTCTGAGTGACTGTTGGATTGCAGTGTTGCACTGACGTAAATATGATTTAAGGCGTAAGGCCCAAGAAGCTTATATAAAAGTGGAGGCAACACTCTAAATACCTAAGTGAAGATGACTGTGGGCAAACGGTCTCTTTCTAAATACATACATAAGAACGAGACAGTGATACGTGTTTTCTCTCCCTTATGTATGTATTCAGAAAGAGAGCGCTAGCCCACAGATCGTCTTCACATTTTTATTAGGAGTGTGGCCTCCACTTTTAATCTATAAGCTTCTTGGTAAGCCTATCCGCATTGCGGATAGGCCTTACGCCTTAAATCATATTTTCTTAAATCATATTTCTTAAATCATATTATCATTGTTTTTAGTCGGACATCTCGTATTTGACCTTGAGAGGCCGTGACTACTTAAATGCTTTAAGTTCAAAACCTGTTAATAGTTTTTTAACCTGTTGACCATTGATGATCACACTACTATTTTATATGTCTGTGTGATCGTGTGATCACATTAGTCGTGCATTAGTCACCAAAAAGTCGACAATGACCACAGAACACATATACTCCTAACGGAGAAGAATGCCAACTCCATACAATATTTAGTAGAACGATTGTGTGAGCGCCATCTATATTCGCCCCTAGGAAAAAACCTCGTATGGCGGTAAATTCAAACGTTTGCTTAGCATCCCCAGCCTATTGAACATGGTTTTTGGTAGGTCCATTCTCTTGTAAGAAAACTCAAATGTGAGTTTCTTACAAGAGAATGTACCTACCAAAAAACCTACAGAGTAGATATGGCAAAATAAAACAATAGTGTGTAAATAAATAATTTCATATTTATTTCAACAGTTTCATTACAATTTATTATTATTGTGTTCATATTAATACATTCAAAAAGTTTAATTACCATCTGTTTGCAGTAGCCTCAGAGTATAGACTAAACCATAAGTTTGTTATAACTACATTTACATAGATCATACAACAAGGTTAGACAATTAAAGTTGACAAAACCCAATTTTCAAAATGTACTCAAACAGAATCGACAGTAGATTTTATTTATTTATAAGGTACTAATATTAATTAAAAGGTACACCAACGACTTATTCACTAGAAACATTAAGATAATAAAAATAACATATGCATTGAGTTATGGTGGATTTCTCACTTACAGGCGTACACAGCACTTCACAACACACAGATCAGTAGAAATAGTGACGAAGTTATTCAGTTATTTACGATACGTACAGTACTTAAGTAGGTTTATTATACATTTAAGAGTCCTGAAGATACATGATAGATTAGATTTTACTAAGAATGTATTAATAAAACAATAACAAACCACAATTTCAAGGACATTTATCGTCTGACTGACATGACATTGAGTTGCCACTATGAATTATCAAAAATAACTACTATATTTTCGGTTTCATTAAATTTAGGACAATATTACTATGATATTACGTAATTTGGACTAACAAAAAATTTGCATTACTTCAAACAGTCATTCACTTTTTTACTATCTAATAAATATTTATATTTCGTTGGCAAATTTTCCGTCTAAAAACTACTATTTAGAAAGGAAAAAAAACGCGACAAACACAATGCAGCCGTGTTACAACTTAAAAATAAAGTATTATTAGGGACCTAATTTTTTGGGTCCTTCACAATATTTTTAATGTTGGCAATGTCATATTTCTGCCCCGGGTACCTGTCCTACATTGGCCAATACAAAGTTGATACCCCCTGACAATGACCCACCTCTAGCCGAGAGAAGCAATCTATAGAGTATAGATAATACAATGTACAAATTAATATACTCTATGGCAAGAAGAGAGGAGAGAGGGGTGGGGAGAAAGAAGGCTTCAAAGTGTTTGCTTGCTTGCGGCCAATTTTTGAATTTAATTTTGTTTTACATACAACACTGAAACTATTTTTCGTGAAAATGAAGTTATCTACTCCTAGATATACGTTTTGTTTATTTTTTCAAGTAATTTTTATGATTTGTGATCTATTATTTAACTGTGTAAGCTTATTTCCCCGAAGTCGCGATGGACTGCTCGTACTTTTCATGTAAGAATTTCATACAACTATTTTATTATTATTGTTCAATCAATACCACTCTCCTAATTACATTTATTTTTATAGATTCCAGGATTTATTCATAGTGCTGTCAATGACTACGATGCTGATGACCTTTTTCTCCACCTATCTATTTCAAGTAAGCAATTTTTTTTCTATCTTATTACCGTCCTCTGCACCTACACACAAATTGTTTTTCTTACCTAATAATAGGGTCAGGGGGTCGTAGGCTCAGTGGGTCGTCTTAGGGGTAGCCTTATATTCTAGACCACCTGGGGCTATATAATATAAGGCTACGACCCCCTGACCCTATTTTTAGGTAAGAAAAACTATTTCCTACTACAGTTTCACCAGAACTATCGCCTGATTTTATTTGAAAGTGTAGGCTCTGAAATACCTGATGGAAGGCGTCGTAAACCTTCAGTGGTGTCAAGTATAAATCTAGATGGTGTTGGGTGGTTCCCCCAGAAACTGCCAAGCCAGCTATGATGCACCAAATGTCACATGAAAGCAAGTTGGCAATGTAAAAAATACATCAAAACATTGGGCATCGTAAAAAGATGGTTTGAAAAATACCACACAACCCATTGGCCGCATTTCAGGCCGGTGTTTTAACCAGTAGAACGCCATGAAAATGTTTAATGAAATGTAATTACTTGATCCATGTTATACAAAGGGTTACTACAATAAATTATAAAATGTCTAGCCTCCATTAGACTAGAATGTATTTTTCATGGTGTATGAATTTTTCAAATAGGAGCTGCGGTCCTGGAGCGGAGATTATTCTCCACATATGTATACCTAGGACTACAATCTGTCCCAGGTTTCCCCAATTTGTCCCGGTTTGGAGGGTGTGCAGTGTGTTAGGGGAAATCAGATTTACTCAATGATTTGCAATCATAGTAAAAAATCATAACTGAAATGGTTTACCAACACTCAATTGGTCTATGAACCGTTGGTCAACATTATCTTTAAACCATTAACTTTTCATCCAAAGAACTTTTCACCCACGAACGTTTCGCCAACATAACACTAAACGAAACGAACTTTTCGAAAACATTCTGTTGGTTAAGCATTCACTGACGTAGAGTTATGTTGGCGAAACGTTCGTGAAAAGTTAATGATTTAATGATTATGTTGACCAACGGTTCATGGACCAATCGACTGTTGGTAAACCGTTACAGTTTCAAAAAAATCGCGACCACAATTTTACTTGCCTAAGCAATTTATAATTTCCTTATGATTAAAAAAAAAAAAAATTCATTGATGCCAAAAAGAAGAGCATTCCTAATAATTTTTTTACCAGAATACCTCTCAGAAAGAGAATAGTGTATTATTTGATTAGTAAATTACCCAAGTGTTTCATAATTATGTATTGTTGAGATTTAATTTGCTTTCTATATAATAATAATAATATAATAATAATAAAATTTATTCCAAAATTACAAGGCTTAAAAATATGTACAGTTTTGCTTAAATATAACAAATAATATTTCTAAGAATTACGTGCCTGAACTAGGTAATCCTGTATTTCAGGCAAAAAGAGCTAAAATAGTCTTAAAAATTTAATAAATAATTACAAGCTGAAAATAGAAACAATTTTATAAATGTTGAGTCGCTTAACTTAGTTTCAAAATTTGACAAATATTTAACATAAATATTTACTTTAACACAGTTAGTAAATTCTCTGTTTCTTCGTAAGACATACTTTGGAGAGCATCATTGAGAGTTCTCTTACAATTTGTGTAGTTCAGGGAATAAATGTTAGCTTTCGAGTTTAGTCTATTATAGAGGAGAGGACCGAGGTACAGGTAAAATATGAATATTAAATGATATTTTAGTTAGGTGATCGAAATTGCATTGAATGCCTATTTCATGAAGAAGTCATGGAATTTCGCGGGCTACCCTTGCGCTTCCACCTTAAACCAACTTAGTTTAGCTTTGTTTTTTTTCATAGATTCCATTAAAAACACCCCACTGCAGTGGTGAAAGCACCAAATAACACGATTCCTACCGGCTTCCCTTGGGGGATTCGCATCGGCAACTTTATCGCTATTAAAAAATGGCACGTCAATAGTGGCGGCTACTATTGTATTTGAATCACCATAATATTCAACGGTTATTTTTAGCTTTGTATTACAACAAAAAAATATGTTCTAAAATAACCCGCCGCCAAAACCACATAATCGGGAACAAAAAATACATGCAACAGCTATTCCGTAATGGTGTCATTTAGATCATGTGGCACCGCTTGATATGGATCAGAGCAAGCCGCTCGCTGTACAACGGGTTATGATAGAGACAGATATAGACAAATTCGTCAGGTAGAAGAGATGGAGGAATATTGCACAATTTTATTTAGGTTTCAGCTGTTCGATTTTAAACGTTTTAGTACTTGAAATTTTACCCCTTTCCTGTTGGCAGATTGATCTGATATTTGGTGCACACCTTTAGTTTTGATAACAATACAATTTAATTTAATCAGTATCATTGTAAATCCAAGATGGCCGCCGCTACAAAATGGCGGATTACATTTTTTTTACAACCCCCTCAATATGGGTATCAATATCAAATGAAAGGGCTTGACTATTAAAATACTGTACACTATGAAAAATATGAGAAATGTTAAGTAACGAAATAAAAATGAAAAACTTGAAAATAAAATATTAAAAAAAAAACAGTTAAACGGTTTTAATGAAAATAATGATGTAGATAATGTACTACAAGCTAAGAAATAATTCGGAAGGTCATAGGTACCACCAGTCATCACACCGCTTTCGTCATCAATCTAGGTCATTGATCAGACAAAAAAATAAAATCCTGGGGCGTAGCGTAACCTGAGTAAATATGTAAATAGCATATTATGAGCGGTTGACTGTTGGTAGTTCACGCGCTCCACGATTTTATTATAAAATGTTTATTATTGATGAATACTAGGCAGGGCTGGTTGAGGTGTTGATGCGCAAGTTCCGCGCGGCCGGCTCGGTGTGCGTGGCCTACATGCTGGCCAGCGTGGCGCTGCACGCCGCGTGGCTGCTGGAGAAGTGGGCCGAGCCCGAGGCCGTGTCCACGCCGCTGCTCATATTCCTGTTCACGCTGCAGAGATGTTGTGAGTTAGCTAATCCAGATTCTTTTTCATGTTATTGGAAGCGAAGTAAAAACAGCCGCACGGGTCGATCGAGTGTCCGTTTCGACTGCTCGGACACAGTGTCGTATAAGAAAAACGACTACGTCAACATTTGGTCCGTGGACGGATGACCATCTTTACACACTAAGACCGGCAAAACCCCTTCGTGTCTCGGAAAGCATGTTATGCCGTTGGTCCCGGCTGTCATTTGTGGACCATTGACAGTCGTCGGAAGCCAGAAAGTCTGACAACCAGACTTGCAGGTATTGGCGCGGTTTAAGAGCGCTTGGTGAAAATGTTTGGGTGATTCCCGTACATTCACGCATAAAATTACTAAGTGTGGACGGAGTGGAGTGTTCACGGAGCGACCCGGACCAAGGCGACTGTATGCTGGCGCCGACCGCTTCCGCCGCCGCACGTCGCTCCCCCTCCATTCAAGGTCAGCGCTCGTAAACCGCGTACCCGTACCAAGGGAAGGGGTACTCTATTACCCTGTAATTACTCTGGCATCCAATCCCGTCAAAACGGAACACAACAATGTTCTGTGGTAGAAATAGATAGGTATTATGCTGACCAACTCTCAAGACATTGTTTTTTACTTGTTGTTTCAGTATCTCCTTGGTACTATTTCTTCTACAAGAGGGCAGCGCTTCGAGTCAGCGACCCCCGCTTCTATGAAGACATAGACTGGATCAACCAGCAACTCCAGGCACACTAGTTGATGATGCTTTCCCAGTGGGAGTCGGCGCATACTGAAGCAGACTGATATAGGAATAATCCAAATAATATTATAATAGCGTGTTTAACTGAAGCATAATATGTTACTTGTTGCAAAAATTAAAAAACAACAATCATATCAATAGAAGTAATTGATGATGATGTTAATTTAATAGACCATGGCGATTTTAAAGCGGGGGTTTTGTATGCAATGAATATCTTAACAGCTAACTTTCTTATTCACAATCTCTTTTGTAAAATGACTGGTAAGGTATTCATAACCTCGTTCATTCTAGTCAAGTAGTTGTACCATTAACTAGTGAATAGGTATTAAGTACATAAAAGTAGTTTACTTCAAGTATTCAAGTATTACTATACTTACAATAAACATTGAATAAAATTTCTTCAAATTTTTTTACGACTTTTATTGTATTTTTTAAAACCTAACATTCGTTAGAATCTCTAGATCACTCCTTTCATAGTACCTGATTACCCCTGATAGCAAACATATTTGAACGTATAGCAACGATAACACAGAGCAATGACGTAACAACAGGGTGGCAAGTCGGCAAAATGCCACGGGCCCCCAGCCGGAAGGGGCCCCCGGTCAGAGGAGAACCCCAATTCCTAACATTTATTATTACACATTTAGTAAAAAAAAAAAATTTTGTCTTTAATTTATTCGTAGCATAAACGGTAAAAAAATATATTAAAATTTCAATGCATTTGTAAAAAAAAGGTTGTAACCCAGTTTTAGAAAGAATGGTTAAAATCCAATTAATAATTTCGGAGATATGCGTGGACAAACACATACATACATACTTACACCTGCAATTTTCTATATTGTTTTACATTTATATTCGCTCGGTATGTCTCGGGGTGTCTCGCCGAGAGAATACTGCCGCCCGGCATTAAGATTAAAGGTAAAGACAAACAGCCCACGTACGCAACGTATACTATGCAACGTGGGAGAGTTGGTGTGCACACTTGTCCCGCGTACACAACGTATAATTATATCTTCTCTTTTTCTTGTTCTTGCAGCGCGGAAATATTCATTTAAAAATAACAAACATAATAAACCGTCCTCAGATTCCTCTCAGAATCGGAAAACATTGTACACTAGAGCACCAGATGAAACCTGACGCATATTGACACCTGAGTCTGATATCAATATGCGTCCATGGAATTAATGAAATTGTTTCCAATTTCAGTGTCTTGCAACCTGCCACTTTGCAAAATTTGAATGATACTGATTTATTGGAAAAGGCATTTGTCCATCTCGATATATCTATGGTCCCTATATAAAAAAGATATATTTATCTCGTTCTCCATTGTAGTTATAAAGTTTGTATGTATGTACCTTGAAGTAGGTAGTGATTTATTATTACTCTTTCAAGTAAATTGTATAAATAAGTATTATAAAAAAAACTATTATTGTTGCTTCTTTTTATTGGAGGGGGGGGGGGGGGCTCCGATGAATTTGCCACGGGCCTCGAACGGTATAGTTACGCCACTGACACAGAGTGATCCAAAATTAGAGGCAAAATAAAATAGCGTGGAGACTCGTAATAGATTCGTTCCTTCAGCCACAGTACACTATACAACAATATTACAAATTACTCTGCTATACAATAACCCTCCTGGCGTAGTCGGGTAAGCAGCCGAAACGACGCGATTCGAACTTCTGGTAAACTTCGGTAGTTACTATCGCGAGACGCTCGCACGCACGTTTATTTACAGAAAATATGGCACTAAGTTTGATTCCTTTTTCGCCACTGTGTATTTTTTCCAAATTTATTTAATTATAAAGCTTTTCGTATATCCCAAGGAAAGTGCAGATATATGTATGTAGCTAATTAATAAGTAATGAAGAATAAACTACTTAGAATTTAACATTTTCGATTTATTAAACTAAATGATACATAATTATTTTAAAACATTCCCTTAATACTAACTCACAATCACTTTTGAAAGTGCAGCAATAATTAAAATTCAAACAAATTTGCCGTCATATATTTTATGAACAAACTAGCTGACCCGACAGACGTTGTCCTGTCCAAATTTCAATAATTCATACAAAATTCCCATAGAAAATGTAATTTAAGTTTTCCCGATTTTTTGGCAGTTTGCCTAATGCACAAAAAAAATAGATGTTGGCCGATTCTCAGA
Organism: Antitype chi; assembly: GCA_947359405.1. Classification (NCBI taxonomy): domain Eukaryota; kingdom Metazoa; phylum Arthropoda; class Insecta; order Lepidoptera; family Noctuidae; genus Antitype; species Antitype chi. The sequence continues at coordinate 1,109,398 of OX375815.1, forward strand.
CCTACCCGATAAGCACACGAAATTTTATCAAAATCGGTTCAGCCGTTTCGGAGGAGTACGGGAACGAACATTGTGACACGAGAATTTTATATATAAGATAATATGACAATTTAATATATCATTATCAAACACGTAACCCAAGAGACAGTGGGCAGCCCTAGTAAGCACCTACCGAACGACAATTAGGTATTTATTTAAAGTACACTGCCGAGACAAAATACTGCTTACTTTGCTGTACCTACTGTGCTTTTAAGCAGCACCCGTCTGGTCGATGGATCCTCGCTTTTCTATAGAATATTAGTGAACTTTACACCGTTTGCCATACCTCTACATTGGTGACCCCGAGAATGAACGTCAGCGCAGCCTTCGTGCAACTATTTCAGCATGACGTCATCATCGTCACTTCCTCAAGCTTTCGAGCGGCTAGTCACACAGCCAGCCAGCACCCATGAATTTCAACGGGTATCCGCATGCCTGGTCATCACTCTCATCCTCATCAGCAACCTTGGCCCAACACACTGCACTTTCGGCCGGTCCACAAGAAGAGCCCTCAATACGTCTCCTGGTCGACGCCAGCAGTCAGCCTCAACCCGGCGCTGTACCACATCAGACTCACTGGAGCATAACGCAGCGCCACTGACTAGGGTATCACCGCTGACAGTGCCGACTCACCGAGAACTATGCGGCGCCCGATTCCGACCCACTGGAACCACAACTGGCGCCAGCATGCATCACATGCGCACTGACTCAGCCCGCTATCGACCTCCGGTCTCTGGAGGGTAGTGATGTGGCGGCATCTAGCACGCCACATGCGAACTACGCATCAGATACCTGTATGTCGATTCGGTAAAAATCTCACAGTGAAAACTTAGCTTCCACCTCACTTTTGAATTGAAATTGAATAGCAATGCTGACGTCACAAATCCTGCATGGCGCAATCAGAGTTTACCGCGCGACCGGCACATACACAACATCCCGACATCAACCGTCGGGCAGTTGCCCACCATACACAACACCCGTCTGGTCGAAGGATCCTCCCTTTTCAAAAGGGGATGAGTGAACTCTACACCCTGTTCCTCATATCTCTATAGAATTATAAGAATTAGTGATGGGCCGAATACGGGTTTTACTGAATACGAATTATCGACCAAATGTTCGGTTAAAAGTTAACCGAACCGAATATTCGGCAGGATTTGGCGTGCATTTCAAAAATTCAAGTCTGCTTGTCGAGCGCGTTGAACGCCCGCCTGCTGACGCCGCTATCCCCAGATGGCCCGGACTGTTATTGCATCATCTAGTCTTCAGTTATGCATCTTGCCCTTGCGTTAGAAATAATTCATTTTTGGTTATGTATGATTGTGTAATTGTGCTATTCCATATATGCTTAAACTTTTTTAATACAATATTATTCGGTAGAATGTTCGGCATTTTTGCCTAATAATCCGCCGAATACGAATACTCGGTAAACCTGCCGAATATGCCGTATACCGAACATAAAAAGAATATTCGGTCCGTCCCTAATAAGAATACGATAGAGCTAATAGAACACCAATTCGGTTTTCAAAGTTCATAAATGGAAGAAGAATGGTCTCGAAGACTCGATTTCTCAAATAAAATCCGTACATGTCATGATAAATTCTCGTTTATTTACAGTTAGAGCAAACAATCTCATTACGTTTCAATATCCACAAGCACACTCTAATAACGAGTCACTGATCTTTGCACACGGCTTAGCGCTTTGAGAGTTATGACGCAAAATATAGAATAAGACATTTATTTTTGTGAGTTTAACACATTTACAATGGTATTAAAATAATTTATCTATCTTTTTCTTTTAGCTTTCGATAAAGTTCTTTCAGGTATAGTAATTTGAACAATTTAAACTCCTCATAATAAATTATTAGGTATATCTGTACATTTATTTATAGGTACCTTTAAATAGTTTAATTGAATGTGTACAACATTCAATTAAACTATTTAAAGGTCAGCCAATCAGCACCAAATTCAAACAGTGTATAAAGTTATGTATTATTCTAATTCTTTAATAATGTCCCAGCGTAACAAAGTCAGCGTATCCATTCATATATCCAGAGATAAGACAAATGGGTTTTTCGACGAGATGACTTATTGTGGGTGTGGCTGGCGTCAGACGGCCTGCATCAGAAAGGAGATCGGCACAGCGGGCAGTTGGACTTGTTGCTGGTCGCGAACCACTTGCGCTGCGAAATAAACGTGTAAATTAAACATACAGTTGGTGACATCAAAAAGATTTTTCTGACTTATAATGTTTATGTACACACAGCTACACATCAAGGTATACATTTCCAGTTTACGCTGATCTCGCACTGTACGTAAATCCTATACAATGCTCGCATTGTGCTGATCTCGATCAGCTTATACAAAAAATATAGCTTATATAAATGTATAGCTTGATGTGTAGCCGTGTGTACGTAATCACTGATAACCATGTTTATTTAATCATGTTTTTGTTAAAACATTTAGAGTAATTTCTACTAAATACAGGGTTCTTCAAGGATTGGCCCGCAATCGCAGTAGACCGAGAAACTGGAGAGGGAAGGGATGCCTTTGCCCTGCTGTGGGACAGCATAGCATTATAATAATAATGACAGCTTGTATAGTTACGAGGGGTCCCTTCTGGGCAGCCCTGACCGCGTAGCTTGGACTCTGTTCCCGATACCGGTGGGCTACTAATATTTAACATGCTAATTATGAATTTTTAATTACAAAATCAAAAAACCCGACTGCTTAAAAAGTGAACTTTAATTAAAAAAGTTGGAAACAAGAAACTTGTTTTAAAAGGATGACTACTAAACTGTTAAGCTACAATTTTTTTTTTCACAGTTTTTATTTAATATTCTTAATTATTTTTGACGTTAATGAGACCTATTTATGAAACCCTTTAATTTGATACCCCACACAATAGGTTTTAAGTTTTTTTTTTGCCAAAAATTGGCCAATTCTTTTTATTTTTTTCAATTGTTATATACCCAGTGTCACTCTTACAATTAACACGAATTTAACGGCACCTCTCAAGCTGAAATCGATCAAGCCGTTTAGGCTACAGAGCGTGCTAAAGAAATATACATACATACATACGCTCGAAAAACATGTGCATACAAGCGCCTCAAAGAGATGTCAGCACCAACTGGTGGGGTCCGCATGGGCCGATGGTATTTGTTAGTTCCACAGCGATGTATCGTTTTGTTGAATAATCATCAGGCAAGATGAAAATGTTGCAAAATAAACGGTAATGAAGTGGCATACCAGGCATACGGTGTGGAACTTGTTCTTGCACTGGTAGCACAGCACACGCGGCAGTCGGCCATCGCCGGGATGCAGTCGGCAGTAGCAGATGTAGCACTGCGGGGACTGCTCCACGCGCGCACTCACCGCGCGCGTCCACATCTTCAGCGCGTTCAGCAGCGTGCCGTTCTGTCGGCAGTGGGCACTCGGCATATTATAGCAAGCAGCGGTTATTCATAAAAGGGGCCCACTTACACTCAATAATTGGGGTGATGACCAAAATAAGAAATATTCGAATAAATAATGTAGTTTAAATCTGATCTCCTCTGTTTGAATCTGATTGAAAAAATCTGTAAAATCAATGATCTGTTCAATCATCTGAGATGCATTCTGTTGGATTTCCAATGTTCAATTCGACACCGAGGGTTGACAATTCAGGGCGCGATAATAAAATCGCTTCGATTTAATTACGTTCATGTGAACGTCGACTATAAGAGACTTGCCAGAGAATGGGCAGCAGCGTCCTCTATGCATTTGACTATCATACTGCGATCGCCAACGCGCTTGCCAAGCGTAGCGATTATGGCAAACCCCCCCATTGGGCGAGGCCTATGTCCAGCAACGGACGCCTTTTAGCTGAAATGATGATGATGATGAGCGTTGACTTAGATGAGCCGCCCTGCACGCAGCCCAGGCACGTACCTGGTAGGCCAGGTACATGGCCACCCAGTGCGTGTTGGCGCCGGGCCCCTGCGCATGCGGCGCCTCCAGTCGCGGCGCGGCCAGCGGGTGCGCACGCGCAAGCCACACGCGCAGCTCGATGAGACGCTCCTCCACGTTGTACACGCACGTCACCTCGTTCGTCGACCACGCGATGCGGATCTGGGAGATTGAAAGCCACAACTTATTACTAGACAGCAAGTGACGTCTCAAGAAGCTTTGAATCATAGACACGCGACACCACGCGCTCCAGCAAGCGCGGCCCGCACAGTGTCGTGTGACCTACCTCGGCGTCCTCCAGCTCGTGCGCGCGCTGCTGCAGGTGCGTGAGCTGCTCGCGGGCCGCGGGCGGCGCCACGTAGGCGGCCACCACGCGCTCCAGCAAGCGCGGCCCGCACAGTGTCGTGTGACCTACCTCGGCGTCCTCCAGCTCGTGCGCGCGCTGCTGCAGGTGCGTGAGCTGCTCGCGGGCCGCGGGCGGCGCCACGTAGGCGGCCACCACGCGCTCCAGCAAGCGCGCGTCCCGCGCATGCGCCGCGCCCCACCACCCGCGCGCGCCCGCCGTGCCGGGCCCGCACACGGCGCGGTACAGCGCGCGGCACGCCAGTGCGCAGATGTCCGCGCCGCGCGCCGGCTCTGTCGGCGCACGTCAGTAGTATATAGTACAACAGGTTAATACAACTTAACATTTCTTATGGTAAACACATTTAGATTCATGTATTTTATTTCATTTAAATCGGCAAAATGAGGATAGATAAACAACAAGGTATAACAGAATAAACGCTAGTCCTGAAATTAGTTTGTTCATAATTGACAACTGAATAAGGGTATTTTTTTAAAACTTATGTATTATGCCATATCAGTCTTATTTCAAGGCAATAAGACAAAATTTTAAATTTGCATAACGTAATACTAGGGTCAACGCGATACCGCCATGGGATCTGGGGGTAAAAGTCCTCGCGCATATATGGAAGTGGCGCGAGAAGACAAAACGCCGGGGCGTAACTCCGCTGCCGCGAGAAATCGCGGCACAGCGGACAGAGCTCCGGCGAGATCTCCTGGCGACATGGAGAGTGCTATTGTCGCAACCCAATGCTGGGCACGCCACAATTGCGGTGGTAAGTCCTCTCTTTGAAGAGTGGCTGCAGAGGCGCCACGGCGTCCTCACCTTCCGCCTTATGCAGGTCCTCACTGGGCACGGCTGCTTCAGGAGGTTCTTGTTCAGGATAAGGCGGGAGGAAACGCCCGGGTGTCACCATTGTGTGGATCGCCTGGAGGACACGGTGGAGGTCTGCCCTGCCTGGGCAGAGCATCGCCGTGTCCTCGCGGAGACGATTGGCGGCGGTGATCTCTCGCGTCCGGCCCTGGTGCAGGCCATGGTACGGAGCGAGAGTGAATGGTTAGCCGTCACTTCCTTCTGCGAAGCAGTAATGCTCGCGAAGAAGGAGGCGGGGCACGTGAGGGAGAGGCAGTATATGCGCCCTCACGGCCGTAGTCGCCGCGGGAGACGCCCTGGGCGTCGGGAATCCCAGGCTGATTCCCGGCCACCGTAGGCGCGGGCTTGCGGACGGCGAGTAATGGGTAGCTCGCTGTCCGGTAAGGACCAAGCCCGGGTCGACGGCGCGTTGTGTTCCACGCGCGCTTCAAAGAGATGTCAGCACCAACTGGTGGGGTCCGCAAGGGCCGATGCCTGCCAGGGGTGCGGGTTGTTCGAAAGAGATATCGCAGCCCCTGGCACACAGGCAACTGAGGGAACACGGGTGGTTTTAGTCAGTAAAAGTCTGACACGCCCTCTCGCTCCACCCAGAGCGGGAGAAGTTATTTGATGATTTCCCACCCAAAAAAAAAAGTGCTAATAAACTACAAAAAAAACACTGTATTTTTATTTAATCGATTAGTGCCGTAAAAATACATTTAAATTTTACATTTTCAAATTTCGCGCGTAGTTTGACGAAAACGCCATATTGCTCTGTGGGTATGACGTCAGTTTGCTATAAAGATAAATGTGCTGATATTTTATATGATAATTATTTATAATAAAAAAATGAGTTATTATTCTACTTATCGTTGGTTTGCTATTATTATTTAAATAAAAAATACTTTGGTTACGCAAATAATAAAAGTACAAATTTGTTCAATTGACACGCCGTATGACGTAATAACAAGGCGGCTACTATTTTATGGTGTTAAAAACAGATTAAAAAACTGAAATCTCTGAATTGAATAAAAAAAAATATTTTGTTAGTTTTAGTTCATGAGAACTAAAACTAATATTTTCCGATTGCATTTTACGTAAGCTATCTGAATAATATAATGATGTTTAGATTGTTCGTCACATAGAGTAAAATACCGTATTAGAGTGTGCGCTCACCATGCACGGAGAAGGGCGGCACGGCCAGGAACATGTGCTGCGCGGCGGGCGGCGCGGCGCCGACACGCTCGCTGGCGTACAGGAACACGGCGCCGGGCAGCAGGCGCAGCGTGCTCGCCAGCAGCGCCTCCGCGTAGCCGCGCTCTCTGGGGCGCCAGGCGTTGTTACGGCAGAGTCAAAGTCAAAGCAGTTGCACAGCCGTGCAACAACCTATGCACTTCCTAAAGTCTTTTCAAAACTTTTGATTGACAGATAACGACTTGCGACCGGAGCCGGTAAACCGACAGAGAGAAGACATCATGCAAAGCGAAACGATAGGTGCACTACGACAAAGCACGACAGTACGAAACTTGAGAAGCTTTGTCTCTGCGGGGGTTGTTAATCTGTGACGCGACGTTCTAAAACACGAACATTATCTTTAAAGTGCCGATACCATCCTCTATTTTCGGAACGCAAGATGATGACACTTAATATACAGGATGTACCAGAAACGTGTGGTCATAAAAAAAAAATATTTATAAAAAATAAATAATACCTTGGTATAATAATAGATGAAACGCTTTCGTTCAAACAACATATAGGAGCTTTAAATAGTAGAATTCGTAAGTTGATATTTGTTTTAAAAAAGTTACGCAATATTGATGATCCAAAAATAGTTAGACAAGTTTACTTTTCTCTGTGTCAATCGATATTGACTTACTGTATGACGATATGGGGTGGTGTGGGTAAAACACTGTTACTTACCACCGAGAGAGCTCAGAGGGCGATTTTCAAAGTGTCTACTTCCCGCCCTTTTCTCTTTCTTACTAACCTACTATACAAATCTTGTGAAGTATTAACAGTTCGACAGCTATTTATAATGGGTATTGTAATAAAACAACACACAGCTCTACCTTACCGTACAGAATATACTAACAAAAGACGTAAAGATATAGTCTGTCCTCAACATATAACTAAACATGCTTTTATATCCAAGTTTTTACCTGTACCTCGGTCCTCTTCTATAATAGACTAAACTCGAAAGCAAGCATTTATTCCCTGAACTACACAAATTGTAAGAGAACTCTCAATGATACTCTCCAAAGTATGTCTTACGAAGAAACAGAGAATTTACTTACTGTGTTAAAGTAAATATTCACCTATGTTAAGTATTTATCAAATTTAGAAACTACGGGTTAAGCTACTCATTATTTATTTATTAGTCTATTGTCAACTTTTGATTATTTATTTACTTTAAAGACTATTTTAGCTTTTCTTGCCTGAAACACAGGATTACCTAGTTCACGCACGTAAGTCTTAGGAATATAATTTACATTTAAGCAAAACTGTACATATTTTTAAGCCTTGTAATTTTTGAATAAATATATTATTTATTTATTTATATTTATTTGGGTCGAGTAGACATTGAGTTTCATATGGGACAGTAGTTACCTGTATATCTGTATGTAGTGATGCGTGAGGTCGCCGCGCGCTAGCTGGCACAGCGCGGCCAGCACGTCGGCCAGTAGCAGCCAGCCCAGTGCCATGTTGTATGTGTCGGACATCGGCACGATTTCACACGTACCTTCACCCAACCTGGACAAAAACACATTATGTTATTTACCGATAAGCCTAAGATTCGGATTCGCTAAGGGACACACTTGCCGAACATGCCGCTTAAAATGGAATCGTCGTACTACATTGTTCCCAGGATGGTCACAATAGAGACGTTCCAGGGCAAGTCCTGCGGGACGCCACAAACGTTTTCTATAAAAATACTTAATAAAGTGTAACATCTGTACCGTCCGTCGTCGGACTGTAGGTCTAACAGGATATAATAATCCAAGGACACCCAGTCTGCTTTGCACAAAACAAGCAAAAATTTAAGATTAATGTGATTTAATTTATTTATATTGGTGTTTGATTCGCCTGAATTGAATAAATAATAATAATTTTTCGATTTTTATAATTGGCCTGAAGCAAGAATGATGAGGTCCCTGTAACTCGTTGGTGGCGGGGCGAGACTCACACGACAGAGCTGAGCGCGACGTCCACGATGTCGTGCAGTCGCACGAAGGCGTCGTGCAGCAGGTCCAGGCAGAACTGCGGCCGCGCTAGCTGCGCCTCGTCCTCCGCGTTGTCTTCACTCCACTGCTTCAGCTTTTCCGCTGAGAGGACAAATTTCGACGGTCGTCATACAAACTCCTCGACCATATTTAGCACCTTGTCATATTATGGTACGATGCAAAAGTCGACGTCAAAAATGTAACGATTAAATAATGAGTTTAATGTTACAAGATCCTAAAGTGATCAACGCTTGCGTAAGGTGATCGTTCAGGTTATCATTATTTAATGAGAAATATAAATATTTTGAATGTATACGATAACGTGAGTATATACTACACGCATTGATCCATGGACTCCATTGACTGGAATGAGGTATTTCTCAGAATGATAGAACATCTACAATCTACATACATATGAATGATGTAAAAAACATATAGCACAAGGCACTTTAAGACTTTTATACAGTAGATATATTAATTAAGGAAGGACGTTCCCGTAATACTTTAGCTTCTTCTATACATACCAAAAAAATTAAAAAATGCCCGCTTTTTGTAGTTTTTCTTCATTTTGACGCTTAAACGTCTCATAACTAAAGCTACACAAGCAACGTTTATAAATAAACCCCTTTATGGTGTGTCATTGTGCCAAGTTGCTATGGCAACTCTGTTTGTTAGTCGCTGCGCTGTGAGAGCTTTCGTCTATCCGCCTCCCACACCGTCCCTCGGCGGCTAAGGGACACGAGGCTGGCACATCAATCACATCACACGCGGTGGCTGTGCACCACTAGCATGCGTACCTACACGCACGTGTAGTGTGGGCATTGTGCTCCACACTGCACGCCGAGCTCGTAGTGTGGGCATTGTGCTCCACACTGCACGCCGAGCTCGTAGTGTGGGCATTGTGCTCCACACTGCACGCCGAGCTCGTAGTGTGGGCATTGTGCTCCACACTGCACGCCGAGCTCGTAGTTTGGGCATTGTGCTCCACCCTGCACGCCGAGCTCGTAGTGTGGGCATTGTGCTCCACCCTGCACGCCGAGCTCGTAGTGTGGGCATTGTGCTCCACCCTGCACGCCGAGCTCGTAGTGTGGGCATTGTGCTCCACCCTGCACGCCGAGCTCGTAGTGTGGGCATTGTGCTCCACGCTGCACGCCGAGCTCGTAGTGTGGGCACTGTGCTCCACGTTGCACGCCGAGCTCGTAGTGTGGGCACTGTGCTCCACGCTGCACGCCGAGCTCGTAGTGTGGGCACTGTGCTCCACGCTGCACGCCGAGCTCGTAGTGTGGGCACTGTGCTCCACGCTGCACGCCGAGCTCGTAGTGTGGGCACTGTGCTCCACGCTGCACGCCGAGCTCGTAGTGTGGGCACTGCTGCACGCCGAGCTCGTAGTGTGGGCACTGTGCTCCACGCTGCACGCCTAGCTCGTAGTGTGGGCACTGTGTTCCACGCTGCACGCCGAGCTCGTAGTGTGGGCACTGTGTTCCACGCTGCACGCCGAGCTCGTAGTGTGGGCACTGTGCTTCACAATGCACGCCGAGCTCGTAGTGTGGGCACTGTGCTCCACACTGCACGCCGAGCTCGTAGTGTGGGCACTGTGCTCCACACTGCACGCCGAGCTCGTAGTGTGGGCACTGTGCTCCACACTGCACGCCGAGCTCGTAGTGTGGGCACTGTGCTCCACACTGCACGCCGAGCTCGTCGTCGTCGTTTCTGTCTCCAGCCATGTCCTTCCAAAAACGTGATTTCCATGTCGAAATATTTCATGTACTATTTTGGGTTGTCCTTCCATGTGTAAATAGGTCGTCCGACCTTCTTAGATTTAGCCTTATGCTGCATTGCTGCATGCAATAGGTGTGGTTTATCCCGTCTGAAAACATGTGCTAAGTAGCACTTCCTGTGGTTCTTGATTCGTTTTGTTACGGTTTTTCCGTCAAAATTTGGTGCATTTTCTTACTTCTTGGTTTATTCCTGGCGAGGTTAATCAAGCCTCTCATGGTAACTCGTTCATATCTTCTGGGTCTTGATTTGTTCGCCTTGGTGAGGGTTGATACTTTTAAGCCGTATATCATACCAGATACGATAACCATTCGAAACAAAAGTCTAGCTAACTTCCAGTCCACCTTTGAGTTTAGTATGAATGGTAGTAATGATTTGGCGTTTCTCGTGGCTTGTTGGCATCGTTTTCTAATTGTGCTTTTTCTGCTTATTACGGATGTCATGTATGTGCCTAGGTATTTGATTTCATCCACTGTTGGTATACTTATTCCGTTGAGGGACTTTTCTCAGGTCACAGGTCATTTCCCATGCCTACCTCGAGGTAGCTGACATCGCGTCGGTATCCTTTTACTGTTAACTAGTTAAATTTTGGCTTACTTTCTTAATATAATTGCATGACCCCGGTGTGGGTTACCCGCTTTTTTTGAGGGGTGCCATTCGTAGTGTGTGAAGATGTATGTTCCTGAGTTTATCCTTGTTCCCTGTAGGTTGGCTATATGAATGCCGCTAAGTGAAGGTACAGTGTCTATTTGATTTTCTTTCTTTGGCTGGTGTCGAGGCGCCGCGAACGTTTCAAGTTGTAATGCACCGGTCTGGGAAAGTGTGCTTGCTTGGGAGAGGTCGGATTTCTAAATGTGGTGTATCCAGTTTCATTCACGAATACGTCTGATAACGGTGTGAGTAATGTTGATTCTTGTTGTTTACACGGTGTTAATGAGTTAACTTATTGGGGGCTGTTCGTTAGAGGATGGGGTTTCGGGGGCTTTTCTTGCTTTCGTGGCTCTCGCGTGTTGTACCGATTACCTAAAGGTTTGGTATGTTGTGGTGTTTTAACGTTGTACTTAGGCTCTGGCTGTTGGCGGGTACTGGTTCGCCAATAGGTGGATACCCCTGTGCGTTTCTGTGCACATGCACATTTGGACGTAGTTAAACGAAAACGATCCAATCCACACAAGACTTTGTATGGACTGGATCCTTTTCGTTTAACTACGTCCATTTACGAGATAGTATTCGGACACAACTATGATGATATCTTCGCCTCCCCAAAATGTTACATTAAATTGTGCGGTTTTTTAATTAGCTATCCTTTGTTCCTGGAAAAGAATGCTGTTGGGGAGAAAATCATGTACATTATTTAGAAGTGCTAGGCGAATTCTATCATCATGTCGATGTTCCAAGATATACGTGGCGAGGTCTTGACGAACATTTCCTAATCAAATGTTAAGCCCATTAAATTATTGTTTTATTTTGCGGGCTATAGCACTGATGAACACTTTTGTTTGTATGGCAACTCAGACACGTGCAAATTAAGGGACTCAATTGTCCATTTTGTTTTTGTTTCTTTGTTGATCTGTAGAAAAAAACCGAGCGATGCGAACTTAAGAGTTAAGGGTTCCTTTTTTGTACACTTTAGCACACGTGGGCCTTCTAGCCGACTCAAATTCCGGTAAATGCTACAATAATTAAATCTTTGATTGCGATACCGTGTTTCATGCTAGAATAATAGCGTAAATTAGTTTATCCCGTTCCATTAGCCAGTGTTGGCATACTGGCCCACTGGCCTGAGATACCTAACGTTGGTTGGGCGCGCGGCAAAGCAAGGCCGGTCGCACCCAGCTTCAGAAAACAAATCCCTGAAATATTAGGAACAATCTCACCGGGTACCAGCCACCAGGGGCCACTCGCCCTCTAGCATCCCGTCTCCACCGAAAGCTGAAGCGCACTTATTTTACTTTTGCTCCCCCTATATGACTACCCAAAAGATGAGCAATGTGAACAATGTTTCCTTAGCAACAGACCGTCGCCCAGCACGAGCGGCTTGTCCAGCGCCAGCAGCAGGCGGTAGGCCAGCTGCGCGCACGCGGCCGGCGCGCCCGCCTGCAGCGCGTGCGCCGCCACGCGCACCAGCCGCGCCGGCGACAGCTCGGCCTGCGCGTGCGCCTGCGCCAGCGCGCCCCACTCCAGCAAGGAGCTGCACGTGATCAACTCGCCCACCACTTCTATTTGCGGGCCCGACATCTCACCCTCGTCGCACGAGTCTGGAAGAAGTTCATAATAATATACTTTTGATCACTTGCAATGATTGCGTATTTACATTTTTATAAAGAAACTAGCTGAGCCCCACGGTTTCACCCGCTTAGGTTTCGATTCCGTGGGAATATCGGGATAAAAAGGAACTGCTATAGGGAACAGCAATATACATATCAAGTTTCATCGAAATCGGTCAATTCGTTTTTGCGTGAAGAAGTAACAAACATATATAATGTACATACCTACTTACTAACACAAACTTTCACAATTAGAGTAGAATTTGATTAATAGAGACACAGTAATAAAATATTTCACAGCTAATATTTACTTAAACATATTGAATGGAGGAAATAAAAATGGAAAATATAACTAAATAAAATATAACCATTCCGCAGTCGGGCAAAAGTGAAGGAAATTAAGAATGAAATGTAAATACCTATAAATAATCATTGCAAGGCTTCGCTTTAAATTATATTTGATGTGCTATTCGCTTGAAGCAAAATAAATTGATTTTCCGGAGATACCACGCGAGACCGGCTACCGTATAGTTGCCCACGGGAGAAGCATTATTTTCTAAGTTGATTGACCAGTGAAAACGTTTGTTCCTGCGATTTATTAATAGTTATTGGAAATTATACTTTAACCGGGAACTGAAGCCTCTTAGAATAGAATAGAATAGAATAGAATAGAATAGAATAGGTCTTTATTTGCTTAGAATGTAGGTACATAAAAATAAGTTGTTAAATTAAATAATAGGATCCATGTACATTCTGCCTTAATATAGCATGCAAATTGAATAAAAATTATAGGATAATAAAATTATTACAAAAAATCATCATTTAAGAAATCCTGCACAGAATAATAACATTTGTCGACAAGGAATTCTGTGAAATGTTTTTTAAATTTATGCAACGGTAAGTTTTTAATCTGGTCAGGTATTTTATTAAAGACTACAGGAGCCATACAAATTACACTTTTTTTTAATAGGCTAGTTTTAAACACAGGTGTGCATAATAGATTCTGGTATTGAGATCTCATAGCTGTACTTCGTTTTCTAGTTTCTATTAAAGTTGAGAATAGACATCGATTATTTATTAAAAATATTGCTAATTCAAGGATATAAAGGCATGGGAAGGTTAATAATTTATGAGACTTAAATATAGGTACGCAACTGTCTGTTACTTTAAGATGAAATATAGCTCGCAGGCAGCGCTTTTGGGCTTTGAAAATGCTTTCTCGTTCACTACAGTGACCCCAAAATATTATACCAAATCTTAAGATCGAAATTACTAGACCATGGTAAGCCACTAATGCTGTCGGTAAATTTACTTTTTTTGATAGATTATGCAACATAAACGCGGCTGTGCTTAAACGTTTACATATATCTTCTGCTTGCGGCTTCCAGGTTAACTGGCTGTCAATTATGATTCCTAAAAATTTTGTACTGTATACTTTGTCTATAGTTTGACCATTATAGTTTATATCCATATCTCCCGCAGATATTCGCTGGTAAAAGTGCATGATTTTAGTTTTTTGGAGATTAATAACTAAATTATTATTGTCAAGCCACCTTATTAAACTACTAATAGTATTGTTAATGTCATTTGCATATGATTCTTTATTGATACATGAAACAATTGATGTGCTATCATCTGCAAATAATACCATAGGATGAAGTATATGACGTGGCAGGTCATTTACATATAATAAAAATAACAAAGGTCCGATGACGGTGCCCTGCGGGACACCATATTTTATTTCTCTAAAAGACGAGATAGATTTTAATTCTTTTCTAGATTCTAAACACAGGTTCGATATCTCCGTACATTGTCTACGACCTTTTAGGTACGATTTTATTAAATTAAGGGCATTGCCACGAATACCGTATGCGTGAAGTTTTGTTAAAAGGGTATCGTGATCCACACAATCAAAAGCCTTCGACATGTCGGCATATATTGCGCACACGGGTATTTTAGAATCAACTTTTGGCATTATTTTATGGAGAAAGTCGAAAATAGCCATGTTGATGTTTTTATTTTTTCTAAAACCCTTTTGTTCGTCACATAGTATGTGATGTTTTGTTAGAAAATTGTAGAAAGATTCATAGATAATTTTTTCTATGATCTTTGAGAAAATGGGAATTAGAGCAATTGGTCTATAATTTGCCATTTCGTCTTTATAATTTTTTTTATATAGTGGTTTAACTATTACAGTTTTTAGACTTTCTGGAAATACTCCAGAGTATATGCTTACGTTAATGACGTGAGCAAGGGGCGCAGCTATACAATCAGAAACAAACTTTGTAACTCTGGTTGAAATGCCATCATAGCCAAAGCTCTTTTTATTTTTTAAATTTTTTATTACACGCTCTATATCTTGTGGAATAACTGGGGTCATAAATATTGAATGTGGGTTGATATTTATGTTAATTGTTTCGCCTGACGTATGATTTGGTATACCCGAAATCTGGTCAATGAAGAAATTATTGAATGATTCGGCTATTATATTAGGGTTTGATATTATTTCATCTCCTTTTTTTATTTGAGAAATGGGTTCTCTTACAATTTTATTATTATTAATTATTTGCCAGGCAGTTTTGGATTTATTATTAGAATTATTTATTAAGTAGTTATTCTGAGCTTTCTGGGTTAGTTTAATGATTTTCTTAAATCTCCTTGAGTAATTAGTAAATGTCCTTTTATTTTCACTAGTTGGTTTTAGTCTCTGTTGCCAAAGTAACTGTCGCTGTCTTTTGCTACATATTCGTATCCCCCGAGAAACCCATTTAATTTTTTTCTCAGATCTTATAGTCACTAATTTCTGAGGGAAACAGAGATTATGCAAAATTAAGAAAATCTCTAAAAAGTTATCAAAGGCTTTGTTAGAATCTTCTGTACTATACACATCAGAAAACGATAGGCTTTGGAGATATTTTCTAAACTTAATAAGATTTTCCTCTGTTATATCTCGTCTTAATGTTCTCCATGATTTTATTTGACTGGTCTTATTAACTTTTATCTTCATTATTTGGGCTGTGTGGTCAGATAATCCGAAATCGATTACTTCATGTTGACAGTTTTGCTTAAAATTATGTGCAAAATTGTCTAGACAAGTGTTACTGATAAATCGAGTCGGTTGATTAATTTCTAGTTTTAGGTTGTAGCTCCTAAGAAAGCATTCAAATTCTACCGTCATTCTATTCCTGTTTAAAATATCTATATTAAAGTCTCCACATAAAATTACTTTTTTGAAAGATTTGATACACACTTTTTTCAAAATGAGATCTAAATTTTCATAAAACTTACTTAGGTTACACAGTTTAGGAGGTCTATAAACACATATAATTATAATTTTTTGCAAAGGTAATTCAACAGCACAACATTCCATAATTCCTGATATCGAGCATTTCATTATGTCAGGTAGTTCCTTATACTCATGCCCAACTCTTATTAGGATACAAGCACCACCACGTTTTCTATTCTGCCTAGCATAGCATGCTGCTAACTTGTAATTAGGTATATATAATAAATTTTCTTGGCCTGACATTATAAAATGCTCGGTTACACATATTACGTCCACAACTTTCTGTTTACTTAACAATTCTTGAATGTAAATATTTAATAAGTCTGATTTGTTTAGAAGTCCAGCAATGTTTTGGTGTAGAACATACATGTAATCAAAGAAAAAACTGACGACTTGGAGACACAGTGTTTACATTTTCATTAACTATAGCTTCACATTCTGTCGATGAACTCTCAGATATAGCTAGCAGTAAGTTGTGAAATATATTGCCAATTCCACGGTCGTTTATTTTTCTAGTGACTTTTGAGAACATATTAAAATCATAAAGCAAATCCAAATTAGAGTCAAATGCAATTGCGTAGCCATATGTTTGTAAATCAAGATGTAATAAATTGTTAAAAGTTTCTATACGCCAATTAAACATATTCGAGTAATAACTTAATTTAAAGGTGGGTACACATAAAATAACATTTGTATGCCTAATCTCTTCTAGTATTTTCCTTACTTCTATTATTATTTCCACATAGTTAGCGGTTCTTTGAAAGTCTTCCTCTCCAACTAAAATGACACAATGATCGTTCATTGTGTAGTCCTTAACTTTTTGTTGTAGGTTACTAATAAGTTGCAATAACCCACAGTTTGGTGAGATGTAGTGACATATCTGACAGTTTTTAAATGTGTCCTCTGCGATGGATAGAATATTATTTATATTATTGGCACTAACAATGCATAGTTTATTCCTAGAGAATACCGATTTGGTAGCCTCTATGTCTTTCGTTTGTGTTGTTGCCTTTTTTGACGTTTTTATCGAACAGTCCTTAAATGTGTTTGGTTTGTCTGTTGTGAACTGTTTATTGTTTTGCTTCTTCTGCGATTCTATTTGAGAATTTCTTTGTGAAGATATAGTTTGCGGACTTTTACTAGGAGAACTTGTTATATTTGTTTCTGTTTGTGTCTCCTTTGTATTTGAACATCTTTTTATGGTTTTTTTTGGTGAACCTCTTAGTTTAGTTGGGCTATTAATCTGTTTGAGAAGCTCGTTTCTTTTACGTAATTCGTCATTTGTTTGCTTTAGGTTGTTATTCTCTAGTAACAATAGTTCAATTTCTTTGTGCGCACCGTTTAATTGAGATGTCAGTTTTTCGATTCCTTTTGTCAATGTTTTGATTTTTAAGTCATCTTCGTCCTCGGACAAGTCAGGCATGCTATTAGTGGTTTCGTTTATTGTTTGTGTAATAATACTGTCATCTTCTGGTTCCGAGCGTGTACGAGTGCGACGGAACGTAATATTTTCTAAGAAGTTCATGATTTAATTTTGTTCAAGTAATTTTGTGTTTCAAAAATAATTTCTTGTGGCGAGTAACGAACCTGAGCCTCTTAACGTTCAAGTCTGACGTGTTGGCCTACTGGCTACCTGTTCAGTAACTCTGTAGTCGAAATATGAGGTCGTATTAAAATTATATACTTACTCCCTGGGTAATAGATGTCGCTACTTACAACATTTATGTGTGTAATATAATTAGTGTTATAGAATTGTAACTGTCTGTAATTTGCTATGGATTAATCATTACGTTACGTTTTATAGTTATTACACTACTAATGTCACTGATAACACTACAATAGTTGCTTTTGGTGTCCTTTTTCACTTTTATGCACTATTCACTGTCTTTTGAGCACATTTAGTATTTTTAGAAATTTAATCTACAGGAGCACTATCGAATTCTTTGTTTACTACACAGCGCCAAAACAAACAAACAAAAAAACATAACTTTGTCATTCCACAACTGGTCTAGTGTAGCAAACATTACCTTTGACATTTAATTGTTTGAAATAGGTTTACTAACTGTAATTGTAATTTTAATAAATACTATTGCTTTTTATTGTCTCGTAGATGGTGTGAAAAGTAGGAGTTCTCCTCGGGGATAAAGGTGCCTTCGTCTTGGGCGACCTTGAATCCCACGCTGCACTCAGGATCTTTGTCTTAATTCCCTCATTAAAAAATCCCTCATTCTGCTCGGGCTAACGTTAACGCTAGAATCCTTCGTTTTGCTAGGGATTGAATGCGGCGCCCGCTACATATGACACTACTTTATCCCCTTAGTGCATAATCTATTATTCATTAACAGGCTCATGTCACCCTCTAAACATTAGCTTACTTAAAAAATGAACTAAATAAATAATTATAGGAATATGACCAAAAAACACGCGGGACTTTTCAGAATAATGTAATCGAAAACGTAGTAGTTACCGAGCACATGCACGACGATGCAGAGCAGGTTGTAGGTGGTGTCGGGGCGGAAGATGTCGGCCCACTCGCTGGCCAGCGCGGCCACGTGCGCGGCGGGCTGGCGCCGCGTGCTCTCGGCCGGCACGCGCGCGGCGAACGCGCACACGGCCGCCCACAGGCGCAGTGCCGCGCGCGCCAGCATGCACACCTGCGGACACATTGTGCAGCCGAGATGTTTCGCGTTCAAAGTCCACACATTACGGTGTTTACAACGATCCCACTCACTTCAGAACATTTTTCGGATTTGAAAATAAATATTATTTACTAAAATAATACCTATCTAATTTGTATATCAAACTAGATAAGTATTATTCTAGTTATTTGTGGGATTACCTAGTATAAGATTATTATTTGGACACTACAAGCTTTAAGTTTTCTTTACCAACACTACTGTATGGAGTAACTGTGGTCTGAATTTTGAATAATAATTTAATACTATTATATAAATTGAGTCTTGCATACTATCAGAGCTCAAAACTGGAGTCTCGGACACTGTTACAGACTTTAATGTTACGCCTTAGTTTTTTGTTATTAGGTTTTCATAAGCATATAGGGGTATGAGGAACAGGGTGTAAAGTTCGCTCATACTCTATTGAAAAGGGAGGATCCTCCGACCAGACAACTGTTGTGTCTGGTGAGCAACTGGCCGACGGTTGATGTCGGGATGTTGTATCTATGCGAGTCGCGCGGTAAACTCTGATTGCGCGATGCAGGATTTGTGTGTCGTGAAGTCTTGGGTAATTCGCATGTGGCATTGTAGATGACACCACATCACTATTTGTGTTTTTCAAGTCTTTGATTTTGTAGATCGCATGTAGCATTGTACATAGCCGCCACAAACACATGAAAGTCAGGCATATGTAGCCAAAACATGGGAAATATACAACCAGACAATACAATCGTCTTCTTTAATGGTCTGCTCCCAAAAATCTTGGTAAACTAATAGAAGAAATAGAATAGAATAGAACAATGAATGACTAATAGAATAATGAATACTCAAGGGGGCTGCAGTAAGGTAGCCCTAGAAGGGGTCTGCGGTAAGGTAACCCCTCAAGGGGCCTGCGGTAAGGTAGCCCCTCAAGGGGCCTGCGGTAAGGTAGCCCCTTACTTAGTTACTTTTTTGCGATTTCCAGATCAGGTTGTATGTTGATTAAAATATCTTTCGCGATCGTAACAAATATGGCTTTACAGAATATAGCAGCAATACAACTTCTTGAAGTTGGAATTGACCTCAAATGTGATTATTTTATGAAATTGTCATTCAATAGGGTAATATAAACTTCGAGAGTCGTATTGATGATTTTTATGATTATCCAAACTAATATAAATTACAAATTCGAAAATAACTTTATCCCGCTTTATATTACCTTTTCACGACTGAACGAATTTCGATAAAAATTTGCAGACTTTTGGAACAGACTAAACCATATTAATAGTTACCTTAGTGGCCTGCCAGCTGCGCATGCTCTTACGCACAGAGCAGAGCAGCGAGCACAGCGAGATGGTGGTGAAGTCCCAGTGCGCCGGCCGCGCCTCCCAGCCTCGTGACGTCACCATGGCCGCCAGGAACTCCAACACGGCCACGTTGCTCACCACCGCAGCCCACGGGCAGTCGGTGATGTCCCTGTGGCCGTACTACACAGGTCAATATCCGCAGTGCCTGGCACCCAGCTCAAAGCCCTTCTTCCTTTAAACATGAGTAGGAAGCTTACGGCTATGGCTAGACATGGTGGTGGCTGGTGGAGTAGAGCTCTTCCCGAATGGCTGCCGAGAGACGGTAGAAGAAGTGTAGACCTGGCTGACACTGGGCACAAAAGGGATGGGGCCTGCTCTTTGCTATGGGTGGACGAACAAGGTCGCTATTGATGATGATGAGCGAGTTCTAATAAATTAGACTAAAACCGTTGAGTTTAATAGTCATTAACAGCGCGATAAATTCATGGACAAGTCATAGTTAAAAAGGTTGAATTATTATAAAAAATATACAATACCCATAAAAAGTAACTACTCATCTCGATGTGACAGTTTATCAAATTAGTAAATGTACCATGCAGCCGTTTATTATGTTGTGTGCTTGACTTGAAAGAGATAAGAAAAGTTAAGACTAAAAGTATTTCACGTTAACTGAACGATAGCACCGCAGCCCACGCCCCGACTCACAAGTTATAAGTCGTGGGTTGGAACCCAAGCAGGCGCTTTACATTTTGAAGGGAATCGGATAATCCAACACGAAACTGACGCCTGAAAGCGGTGACGTTTCGCTTTCAATGTCACGTGGCTTATTTTATGCATTATTTGTTTTCTCAAAAGCTAGTTCCATTAAATAAATACATAAAGTATTTTTCTTGATATCAACTAGCTTATTAGCTTATCACTAAAACATATAATCGCATATTTTATACATAAAATATTAAGAACACGAGTATAACCAAGATTACTATAAACTGGCATACGAACTTGTCATAGAGCATGGTGTGGTTGTGCTTGTAGTACGCGTTGACGATGACGTCCAGGTCGCAGAGCTCGCGGCACCGCGCCACGTCTCGCACCAGGTCTGCGTCGCCGCGCTCTCCGAACGCGATGTACCAGCTGCGCAACATCACTAGGTACTTGATCTTGTACGCGGCTTCAGAATCGCACTCGCTGGACCATTTTGTGCTGGCCTGAGGGTGTAGGAAAAACAATTTGATGTAACACAAACCACATACAGGTAAACCAGGAAAGGTATGCGCTTCGGTAATCTTCGTGTTTCCGAATTAGCAAGAACATCGCGCGACAGAGGCAATGCTTCTAAGTTTGGTACTACCGCTTTATGTAGTGTGCAACTATAATTGCGCATTTGTCTGAAGCAATTTCTCTGTCGGGTTACCTACTTCGGTCTCAGATCGTCATTTGTCACTTAAAAGTTTAGAAAGTTTTTGGCATACCAAAGAGTTTGTAATCTACAACTTTGTAAAATTAGGCAAGTACGGTAGTAACCGCTGTATATTAGATCTCCTCACAGCATAAAAGGGAAGATGCCTATTATTCTCAGCAGTAGGTGGAACAACGCTGCCAATGATGATTATGATGATAATAATAGCGCGTTCGAATTTCCGAACACGATGATTCAGGATTTTCTTTAGAGAGCTTTATATGAAGTGTTATCTATATATTAATACGTGAAGCAAAAACTTTGTGCCCCGTTTTACGAAAATTATGCGGACGGAGGAGTTTGAAATTTGGCACATTTAAGGTTTCTATGGAGAAGTTCAGAAAGCTGACATTTTTATTTGTATAAAAATGTCAGCTGTTTGTACATGCATGAAAAATACATTAAGTTTTAAATGAACTAAAGTCGAATTTCGGCCACTAGGCGCCCACTAGTTTATATAAATTTCAAAAAATAAATAAAATACCTGTAAACTATGGAAGTATCCGTTCCCAGATACAATATCCTCCAGTTTCTGTCCTTCAAGTATTCCTTTCTCTTCCTTGCCTTCCGCATGCACCGTGTACCATCGGTGAGCGTACGCCCAGAAGTAGCCCTTAGCCAGCGCCAGTTCTGACACCGTGCTTTTAATGGCACTCCTGAGTTCTTGAGATGTCGCGCTTATCACGTCTACTAGGAGAGAATCCAGTTTCTGTTTTGTCTCAACTATTATGTCGTAGTGGGGCCACTGGAAATTTTAATTTAGTTAAATGCGGAATGTCGAAATAATGAGAGAGATTTAAAACTCCGGCATTTAATACAAAGGACGAAAAGCCTTCATAGTGCGTGGTCCGACACGCACTATGAAGGGTAGTTCGTAGTTGGGATGAATCTCAATCCCAAGACCAAACTTAACATTGTAGTTGAAAAAGATTTACTCCCATACATTAAAACTGCAAATGTAAGTTGGTCGAGTGTTCCTTGTTGACTACAGAATCAAAAAAAGACGTATAAAATACTTACGAATGCGTATCCTTCGTGTAAAGAATTGATGACAACATAGGTATACAATACATTGCAGAACTCCCTCTGAACATACTCGTCTTTCAGCAACACATCGCACCAAGTCTTCTGTTCACTCGGCTCCTCGTCGTTATCACCCAAGTGGACGTTATGCAGCAACAGAGTCCGCAGATATATCGCACGGAAAAGATGTTTATTTACATAGAGCAAAAGGTCTGTTTTCCTTAGCTCCTTGACGTCACTTCTCGCCGAGTCTCGTACGACGGTGGCGATGACATCATTGTCGTCGTCGTACAGACAGTTGAGCTGGCACGTCACGCACTCATGACGTAGCGCGTACGACTCCACCAGGTGCGTCTCAGGGTCCGTCATGTTGAAGATTTGTTTGGTAAAGGCGAGCATGTCAGTGACGTCATCAGGCACTTCACCGTCGCAGCGGTTGAATAAGTGCGGACATGGAGACACGATGTTCTCGATTTTAGTTATATCCAAGTTTTCCATGCTGGAGTGGAGGATTACATGTTAAAATAATGAATGAAAGTATTTTTATGCAAAAGTTTAATTTTCGCGACACTTTATTACATTGTAACAAGTCACAATATGGAAACATTAGTACTAACGTCTGGAACAGCTGCTCGTGTAGGATCGTGGCCGCTTGCTGCAGGAACCGTGTCCGTTCCGCGGCCGGTAGCGCCGCCACGCCGTCTTGCCACGACGAGCGGATCTCGCACCACGTGTCCACTGACAATCTACTGTCTCCTCTCTGAGAAATACGACATTGCATGTTTCTAGAACACATTTCACAGCGAAAGTTTTTTATTTTCTTAAGCTAAAATATAGCTAGCGTAGATAGGTACTAGTTTTTTTTTTGGTTAATGGGGAAATACTGTCGGCGTGCTCTGTAGCAACGTGGCTAAGCTAGTTGCTCACGTAGCAGTGGAAACACTGTGTCAAGTTACCGGCACGAGTATGCTGAGTCGGAACAGCTGCAGCACCAGCAGCGTGTAGTGCGGCCCGGCGTGCTCCTGCAGCGACGTGGCCAGGCGAGCCGCTAGTGCGCCACTCGCTTCTAACGTACTGCTGTGGGGCTGCGATATGGCGCTGGTGACTATATTTAGCACCTCCGATACACTGTCCTCGCTCACTAGTAGCTCTGGAAAATGGGTATACGACCGTTAATATGGCAAATGTATGTTTTCGTAGGTCGTAGACTCGGTAGGCAGTAATTTTGTTTGTATGTACAGCTTCAACCTACCACGCGCACTGCACATACCTCCGCTGGGCTCGTCCGTGAGGCAGGCCAGCAGCAGCGCGCGCGCCGAGGCGTCGGGCCGCGCGGCGGCGCGCAGGGCCAGCGCGCGCAGGGCCGCGCCGCACAGTGCACCGCGCAGCCAGCGCCGCGCGCAGTATAGCTTCAACCTACCACGCACACTGCACATACCTCCGCTGGGCTCGTCCGTGAGGCAGGCCAGCAGCAGCGCGCGCGCCGAGGCGTCGGGCCGCGCGGCGGCGCGCAGGGCCAGCGCGCGCAGGGCCGCGCCGCACAGTGCACCGCGCAGCCAGCGCCGCGCGCAGTATAGCTTCAACCTACCACGCACACTGCACATACCTCCGCTGGGCTCGTCCGTGAGGCAGGCCAGCAGCAGCGCGCGCGCCGAGGCGTCGGGCCGCGCGGCGGCGCGCAGGGCCAGCGCGCGCAGGGCCGCGCCGCACAGTGCACCGCGCAGCCAGCGCCGCGCGCAGTATAGCTTCAACCTACCACGCACACTGCACATACCTCCGCTGGGCTCGTCCGTGAGGCAGGCCAGCAGCAGCGCGCGCGCCGAGGCGTCGGGCCGCGCGGCGGCGCGCAGGGCCAGCGCGCGCAGGGCCGCGCCGCACAGTGCACCGCGCAGCCAGCGCCGCGCGCAGTATAGCTTCAACCTACCACGCACACTGCACATACCTCCGCTGGGCTCGTCCGTGAGGCAGGCCAGCAGCAGCGCGCGCGCCGAGGCGTCGGGCCGCGCGGCGGCGCGCAGGGCCAGCGCGCGCAGGGCCGCGCCGCACAGTGCACCGCGCAGCCAGCGCCGCGCGCAGTATAGCTTCAACCTACCACGCACACTGCACATACCTCCGCTGGGCTCGTCCGTGAGGCAGGCCAGCAGCAGCGCGCGCGCCGAGGCGTCGGGCCGCGCGGCGGCGCGCAGGGCCAGCGCGCGCAGGGCCGCGCCGCACAGTGCACCGCGCAGCCAGCGCCGCGCGCAGTATAGCTTCAACCTACCACGCACACTGCACATACCTCCGCTGGGCTCGTCCGTGAGGCAGGCCAGCAGCAGCGCGCGCGCCGAGGCGTCGGGCCGCGCGGCGGCGCGCAGGGCCAGCGCGCGCAGGGCCGCGCCGCACAGTGCACCGCGCAGCCAGCGCCGCGCGCAGTATAGCTTCAACCTACCACGCACACTGCACATACCTCCGCTGGGCTCGTCCGTGAGGCAGGCCAGCAGCAGCGCGCGCGCCGAGGCGTCGGGCCGCGCGGCGGCGCGCAGGGCCAGCGCGCGCAGGGCCGCGCCGCACAGTGCACCGCGCAGCCAGCGCCGCGCGCAGTATAGCTTCAACCTACCACGCACACTGCACATACCTCCGCTGGGCTCGTCCGTGAGGCAGGCCAGCAGCAGCGCGCGCGCCGAGGCGTCGGGCCGCGCGGCGGCGCGCAGGGCCAGCGCGCGCAGGGCCGCGCCGCACAGTGCACCGCGCAGCCAGCGCCGCGCGCAGTATAGCTTCAACCTACCACGCACACTGCACATACCTCCGCTGGGCTCGTCCGTGAGGCAGGCCAGCAGCAGCGCGCGCGCCGAGGCGTCGGGCCGCGCGGCGGCGCGCAGGGCCAGCGCGCGCAGGGCCGCGCCGCACAGTGCACCGCGCAGCCAGCGCCGCGCGCAGTATAGCTTCAACCTACCACGCACACTGCACATACCTCCGCTGGGCTCGTCCGTGAGGCAGGCCAGCAGCAGCGCGCGCGCCGAGGCGTCGGGCCGCGCGGCGGCGCGCAGGGCCAGCGCGCGCAGGGCCGCGCCGCACAGTGCACCGCGCAGCCAGCGCCGCGCGCAGTATAGCTTCAACCTACCACGCACACTGCACATACCTCCGCTGGGCTCGTCCGTGAGGCAGGCCAGCAGCAGCGCGCGCGCCGAGGCGTCGGGCCGCGCGGCGGCGCGCAGGGCCAGCGCGCGCAGGGCCGCGCCGCACAGTGCACCGCGCAGCCAGCGCCGCGCGCAGTATAGCTTCAACCTACCACGCACACTGCACATACCTCCGCTGGGCTCGTCCGTGAGGCAGGCCAGCAGCAGCGCGCGCGCCGAGGCGTCGGGCCGCGCGGCGGCGCGCAGGGCCAGCGCGCGCAGGGCCGCGCCGCACAGTGCACCGCGCAGCCAGCGCCGCGCGCAGTATAGCTTCAACCTACCACGCACACTGCACATACCTCCGCTGGGCTCGTCCGTGAGGCAGGCCAGCAGCAGCGCGCGCGCCGAGGCGTCGGGCCGCGCGGCGGCGCGCAGGGCCAGCGCGCGCAGGGCCGCGCCGCACAGTGCACCGCGCAGCCAGCGCCGCGCGCCCGCCGCGCGCACGTGCGGGTGGCGCACGCAGCACGACACGCACCACTCCACCACGCTGGGCGGGAACTGCGGGGAACTCATGCGTCAATACCGTACATTACTTATGTCAAATTACATGTCATGCAAAGTAACCTAAAGCCTAAAGCAAGTAATTAAATAAAGTCCAAGGTTCTAGCCGGGCATTGATATTGTACTTGATCTCATCTCCCGATGGTGCATAATGCGATTTGAATAGGGTATTACACTAATTTTTGAAAAGTGTCTTAATTAGATTCTAGAGTGCTAATAAACAAGTAAAAAAACACAACATTTTTATTTAATCGATTAGTGCCATAAAAATGCATTAAAATTTTGCATTTTCAAATTTCACGCCTAATTTGACGAAAACGCTGGACGCAGTAGACGCCATATTGTTCTGTGGGTATGACGTCAGTTTGCTAAAAACAAATACACTGATAGTTTATATGACAATTGTTTATAATTTAAAAAATGAGTTATTTTTCTACTTATCGTAGGTTTACTGTTCCTGAGTGCAAAATATTATTTAAATAAAATTTTAATTTACTTTGGTTACGAAAATAATAAAAGTACAAAGTTGCTCAGTTGACATGCCGTATGACGAAATAACATGGCGGCTACTATTTCATGGTCTTCAAAAACAGATTAAAAAAACTGAAATCTTTAAACTGTATTTTAAAATTTATTTTGTTGTTTCATGAACTAAAACTAACATTTTCCGACTGCATTT
Organism: Antitype chi; assembly: GCA_947359405.1. Taxonomy (NCBI): domain Eukaryota; kingdom Metazoa; phylum Arthropoda; class Insecta; order Lepidoptera; family Noctuidae; genus Antitype; species Antitype chi. Next base: position 1,135,905 of record OX375815.1, read on the forward strand.
TGCCTAAGCTATCTCAATAATATATTTTTAGATTTTTTCTCGTATAGAGTAACTTACCCTATTTGGAACCTCAACAAAAAAGGATGAAAACTTTTACCTTAAAACAAACTCTTTTTCTTTTAAGGTAAAAAATAATTAATATATGAGACTTGGCTAGCCGCTGTTTACATGTTATCTGTTATTATTACCTTGCTGTAGATGCGAAAAGTAGGGTATTTTACTCGAGAATAAAGATGTCTTCGTTTTGAACGAATTTGAATCCCTCGCTGCACTCGGGGTTCTAGTCTTAAGTCTCTCACTTCGCTCAGGAGTTAGATTAGAGAAAACAACAAGTGGTGCCAACATATCAATAAATGAAACAAGAAAGTAATATTCAAATTACCTGTTGAAAGCTGTTAAACATAGCATCTTGTTCCTCTTCAGTCATATACTTCATCAGTAGGAAGACTATATCCACGACCGTCTTACAGCGCATGGTGTCGCCAGACAGCCAGGTCCGCAGCACCTTGTCATACAGCGCATACACACTGTCTTCATCGAACTGTCTGGCCAACGCTATGAACAGCTGCTGACTGTCAAACTCCATCAGTAAAGTGATGACAGGTGTCACGATAGCGCTAGATATCTGTTTCTTCTCTGCACTGTCCAAATAGTGCGAACAAATCTTCTGCACCGCATCATCTAAGTTATGTTTGTACCGGTCCACAACAGACGCGTCACACTGTGGCGTCACTACTGCACTCTTTTCAGTCACAGTTGGCGCGTCACCGTCAAACTTAATGCTATGCTGTTTCTTCACTTCCTGTGAAAACGACGTCTTCAATGTTTGCAACAGTAAGATGTGCCCCTCAATCAATTTCCCTATTTCATTTTGGTCTGTGCCAGATTTGTCAATTTGTGCCAAAACTGTGGAACCAACGTTTTGCCAAAAGTTTCTAACGAGCTGGTCGTATTTTTCGCTGTTTTCTTCTTTGGATTGTTTGAGCCAATATTTGACGAGCGAGGCCATGTTGATCGCTGAACACTTTATGAGGTTATTTCGGGTTTGCCCGTCGTGCTTCGTGGACAGCACGTTGACCAACCACGTCCTGTGCACGCTGCTCACAATCTCCAGCACGAAGTCATTCTGTTGTATGGACAGATATCGTAAACATTCTGCCAAACTCGTGACCCACGACTGCCGTTCGCTTTTTGAGTTTACTATGTTTTTCTTTTCTAATCTGAAAGGCCATTAAATGATAATATTCAATAACTTTAAGACTAGGTCAATAAATGTATAACATTTGCGGTTGATTTTATCTTACCCAGTAAAAACAGCTTTAAAGAAAGCTTCGTAGAAGTCTTTTGTTAAAATATCTTGAGGTAAATATGCTAACAGGGGCAGCAGCATGTTGGATAGATGCCTCGCGTCACCCCAACCACCTGGACATGAGTTTTATAATTATGTTACCACACATCGTGCGAAGAAAGTCTGTAATTAAAGCATTGTTCAAAATATCAAAGCTTACCGTTTTCCAAAACATCTAATATTCTTTTGACGAGCAATTCCTTCTTATCTAAATATGTGTGCCAGTCCTGAAACACAAATGGCAAGATTTTAGTTAAATGCTGTCCTGCGTTCGCAATTTAGTTTCCTAACATGTAAACAAATATGTTTTGGAATATTAATTATAAAACCCACAAATAACGTTCATTTCGTGTTATAACTAATCAATATAATTTTAAAATCAAGTTAATTATCACTTACTTAAGGTTGATTTTCCATAGGTAAAATACGGGTTTTCAGCTACATCCAGATAGACTTGAACCCGATCCGAATATACATAGGAATAGGCACATGAGGAAGTGTTTAAGTGGAAATAACGTAAATTGGAAAAAGGATTTGAATTCGGAATTGTACTGTAAGTAGGTAGTACCTACCTAGTAAAGATTTATGTTTACAATAATACCTACTAGGTACTATTGTAAACATAAATCTTTGTTCTAGTTTCATAATAATATTGTTTACTTTCTCATCATCATCACTTCAGCCGAAGACGTCCACTGCTGGACATAGGCCTCTCCCAAGCCTCCACTTCGACCGGTCTTGTTCTTCCCACATCCAGCGGATTCCCGCGGCCTTCACAAGGTCATCGGTCCACCTTGTGGAAGGCCTTGCCAATCTACGTCTTCCAGTACGTGGTCGCCACTCCAGAACCTTTCGGCCCCATTGGCCATCTGTTCTGTACTTTCTTATGTTTCATCTAAACTTTATAAATTGCTCTTAACCGTTAAATTAAAGTTAAAAAGTAAATAATAATGCAGGTACCGGTATATTGTGCATGAGCTGCAGCAGACAGGTCCACAGCTGCGAGGCGGCGGGCGCGCCCGGCTCGCGCGCGGCCTCCAGTAGCACGCGCAGTGCGCGCGCGCAGCACGTGGCGCCGCACGCCGCGCCGTAGCGCTCCGCCACGCGCCCTGTCGCGCCGTACCACGCCGCCCTGCGCATGGACACGAACTACATTAACATCCCTAACACACTGCTACAAGCGCGCGCAGCACGTGGCGCCGCACGCCGCGCCGTAGCGCTCCGCCACGCGCCCTGTCGCGCCGTACCACGCCGCCCTGCGCATGGACACGAACTACATTAACATCCCTAACACACTGCTACAAGCGCGCGCAGCACGTGGCGCCGCACGCCGCGCCGTAGCGCTCCGCCACGCGCCCTGTCGCGCCGTACCACGCCGCCCTGCGCATGGACACGAACTACATTAACATCCCTAACACACTGCTACAAGCGCGCGCAGCACGTGGCGCCGCACGCCGCGCCGTAGCGCTCCGCCACGCGCCCTGTCGCGCCGTACCACGCCGCCCTGCGCATGGACACGAACTACATTAACATCCCTAACACACTGCTACAAGCGCGCGCAGCACGTGGCGCCGCACGCCGCGCCGTAGCGCTCCGCCACGCGCCCTGTCGCGCCGTACCACGCCGCCCTGCGCATGGACACGAACTACATTAACATCCCTAACACACTGCTACAAGCGCGCGCAGCACGTGGCGCCGCACGCCGCGCCGTAGCGCTCCGCCACGCGCCCTGTCGCGCCGTACCACGCCGCCCTGCGCATGGACACGAACTACATTAACTTCCTATCCAATATCAAAATTATAGACCGTTGACATTCTACTAAATATAGACTGGAAGCCGACCCCAACATAGTTGGGAAAAGGCTCGGCAGCTGATGATGAGAGAATAAAAAAAATAGTTCGCGATTTTATTCTATATTCCTAATCCCGTTTGCTCTATTCATGTGGTTATTTCATAACATAACTAGTTACTTCTAAGAAGGAACACATAACTACACATGACATAATTCAGATAAAAATATCTGGAACTTCAAATAGTTCTTAATACAACTGTATTTACATATTTTGTTAATAAAAATTAAAAAGGAATGATGTAGAAGCCTGTTAAAAAAATTATTGCTTTTAAAAGTAGTCTCAGTTCCTTTCTAAGCACCGTCGCATGCGATGGAACTATTAACTGAAGCAGAGAGCCCACTCTTCTTTAGGGATCTTTTCCATGCTTTTTTCAAACGCAACCAATCTTCAAAAATCTTCAAGTTTCACAAAACGCATTCCTCTAAGTATATCTATTATTTTTGGAAATAAATAAAAGTCACAAGTGCCAGGTCGGGACTGCAAGGAGGATGATTCACTAACTCGATAGACGTTTAAATGTATCGTTTCCTGGCCTTTTTCGGCTAGGAAACGTTTTTCACAAAAAAAGAAACCTTTAAGTGGCGCGGCGTGTCATACCTGACCTGCGGCGTGCCCTGCGCTAACTTCCAGTAGCTAGCAGCCTGCAGCAGCGGCAGCAGCTGGCCCCACAGCCACGCGTCGTGTGCGCCCGGCAGGTGCCGGCAGAAGTACTGCAGGCCTTGCAGGCTGCTCGTTGTGATGCGGCTTATTACGAGCTGGCGTTCCTCTGCGTTCTCTATCCTGTGGTAACATGCGGTTTTGTCACAGAGTTACAGCACACCTACTGTAACACTGACTGCCAAACAATGTGTATGAGGCAGTGGCGTGCAAAGAGTTTTTGGACAAGAAAGGCAGATAAAAAAAGGCAACAAAATTACAGAATAACTGATTGCACCTACACAGCATGCAACCTGTGAGGCAATTCAATGAATTATATCGTTTTGTATTGAATTTACGATTACCTTTACCTTCCGGTGTACCTACAACTACTTTTCACAATCCCTTGTTTTTTTTTTTTTACCGAAAGATAGTTTTGAAAACGCATCATTTTTTATTTTCTCTATACACACACCACCTGAACAACTTTCACAGTGAATATTATCTATTTTTCATATTATTACTGACGTAAAAATCTAAAATACATGCTATGAATAGCTCACAACCAAAAAAAACAAAACAAACAATGGCGTCGGAATATAAAAGTAATACGACAAAAAGTTATGGTTGTTTATGAAGCGACAATTCAATGAAACAATGCTACTTTTTAAAATAGTCCCATAACCAACTTGATTCGGAAAACTTTGGTAAGTTTCGTAATTAATCAGTAACTACCCTGTACGGTTGTCTGCGTTATTTGTTACATTGTGTAGCACGTATGTATAGAAACGCACACCCAATTAATCTGCATGGACACGAGAGCACACATAAACATTAAGACGCGAATAGTTTGTGTCTCTCCCGAGGCACTCAGCGGCATTAGTGAATCGCAATGTGAAGTTGCGTCAAATTGTATGAACGAACGGGTATTGTATCTATGATACTAATGATACGACCAACGCTCGACAGGTGGAGTTGATTTATGAAGATTTTATGTTTATTGATAAAATAATATTAGTTTTAAATATTAATCTCATTTAGGTAGGATTGGCAGTGTCTTTCTGTCTTTATGGACTGCACGCCACTGGTATGAGGCCAATCTAACAAAAATGTCATCAGTAAATTAGGTCCACCTCTACAGATTTTAAAACCACGTACCGCTACCACAACCTTTGGCTAGGTCTAAAATAAGAAAATTTGTATGAAGCGGTTGTTTTCTGAATCGAAGCCACATATTTGTAATCTGAACTCAATCAACAAACCTCTTGCTGACAGTGGCTTCAGTATTACCGTTGAGGTTATCAAGCAGATGCGCCATCACCTCGGCTTTGCAGAATGATATCACCTCGGGCAGCTTGCTGTCGGGAAACGTGCTCTGTTGACAAAGTACGTGACTCATTTTAGCCTATATGTTGCTGTCGTGCCATTACGTGGCAAGCCTGGACCAACCCACACTAGTGTTTCATCTATACCTATACATAACAAAATAGTTAATAAGTCAAAACTCGACATTGATTTTTCAAAAATATATAGTTTTTTGAATTTTTGCCGTTTATCTTTATGTCTGTTTCGGATTGGCGCAAAAACGGCTGAACAGATTTGGATGAAATCTGGCACACAGATAGTTTATAACCTGGCTTAACACATAGGATACTTCTTATCCCAGTAGTACATTCCTGTTGGATATATTGCGACGGGCACGCGGGCGTAACCATAGGCAAAAGCTAGTGCATCATACCTAAGTGAAAATAATTGGACAAAAAAAATATTATAACATTACATTACGCCTGTTTTCTCTGAACGGTTAGACCCCGGGGTACCCATAGTAATAGGGAGCGAGCCTATTGCCATCAACGGGGCACAAATACAAATTCCAGATGGCTAGTGAGAAATCCCTGATGGACAAACCCGATAACACTTTGCCCGACCCGGGAATCGCACCCAGGACCTCATGCTCTACAGTAGCGCTTACAGAAACAACACTTAGCCGTGGTACATTTTACTCTAGTGGTCAGTACCACTATTGCTTTTGTACCACAAGATTTTACTTCTGTAACTAGACTGTCAATGAGGTAAATTAATAATGCTTTTACCCGACTAAGGCGAAGCAAAAAGGTGGGTTATGATTTTGAACAGTAGGTATGTATGTATGTTCATCTGTTCCCTCATAACTTCTAAACAACTTATCATAATTTGACAAATGACGTAATAATGAAAGCAGTATAGGCTATGTGAAGTCACATTAAATTAAATTAGCGCCCTCTAGAGGACATAGTCATAAACTAAAAAAAAGGTTTTTTTATGATGCCGTGTTGAGTATCAAATGAAAGGGCTTAATCAGCACATTTAAAAAATCGTGAAATTATAATCCCAAAATTAGCCATGTGGCCCTAGTGTGAGTTTCATTTAACCATCTCGATCAAACGTATCGAGCGCGTTCGGCGGTCCGATTGGTCCGTCACCAATACAGGGCCAATCGGAGTGCCAAACGTGCTCGACGCGTTAGATCGAGATGGTTAAATGAAACTCACATTAAGGCCTCTGATCACTTACTACAGTTAGAACGTATTTTTTTTTCAATGTAGGTGGCATAAGACCACAGCTTCTAGATGAGAATATTTTCTTTTTTATACTTTTTAGAGTGTGATTTTTCAGTGGTTGGGTTTCAGTTTTTTTACTGTTGTAAGTACCGTTATTGGCCCCGTGGCATTGGCATTTTATTTCTATAACATAAAAAATACTTCATCAGGTACTAGACACTGAGTAACGTCGTGTGACATCCTCACTCCCCAATCATCACGCCAACACACCACGAAATGGGAACGTAATTAAATAAAGAACTGAAATGAAATGGATGGACTGGAATTGACAGATTTTTTACATCTTCCTCCAAAAATTGTGCCGTAATCTGTTTATAAATTGCCAAGTCGGAGTGTACACCAAAGAGTACAGTATATTATATGAGGTGTACACTGCTACACCGACCTTCTGGCCCTCGAATGAGATTAACAAAACATTGATAAATGAACAAGATGGCGGCGTTAGTTTAGTTCTGATTTTGGTCACACGTCAAAATAACCATGTAGCGCTAAAATTAACTTACGGTGAGAGACAGATGTGCTTGCGCCTGCGCGGGCGCGTGGTCGTCGTACTGCGCCTGCAGCCACGCGGGCAGCAGCGCCTTCAGCTGCGGCGCCGCGCGACGCCCGCACGCGCGCATCACGGCGCCGTGACACACCTGCCACACGCATTACACATGGCTTTGTTACTCATTGATTGTTACGCTACCTGAGAGCATGGTTATATAAGAGACAATATTTGTAGTGCTAACACATTTACAATTGCAACACCTTTCATTTTGACAATTCATAACATTAATTCCGTCATTTATGTTGCTGAGCAGATACAAACATGAAGAAATGGACTAGAAATTTATTTCAAAATTATTCATATTGTGATAGAAAGTGTATAATTACAATTGTTTATATGCAATCATGTGACTTAGACTAGGGCTATGTAAAATAGTATCATTATGGCTTTACAAATACATTTCAAGGAAATGGAAGTGCAGTAAAGTTACAAGCTCAATGTATGTATTCTTATTCCCCGTACCTGTGTCATCTCTCTGACTTTGCGATCCGTGTCTGCTGTGAGGTTCTTGTAGAAGTGTGCCCAGCTGGGCAGCGCGACCACCACATCTTCAACATTAGCATTGTTTACAAGTTCACACAGTTCATGGAGAGCCTGGAATATTGAGAAGCCTATTATAATACTAGCTATACTTGAGGCTTCACCCACATGGATATCAGAAATTATCATCCCATTGGAACGCGCTACAAGACAAATAGCAGCCTATGTTACTGCTTTTTTCATCAGCTATCTGCCCATCAGAGATTACATGTACTGTAGAGCAGTGGCCCAGTAGCAACGGCCGGGATTTACTAGTTGTACGTTTGAAGCCGTTGAATTTCATCACCATTGCTCTCATAAAGCTGAAAGAAAACATCGTGAGGAAACCGGCTTGATCTAGAACCAAAATTCAAAGACATGTGACATCCACCAACCCACACTGGGCCTGGCGGATTATGGCCTACTCCGTCTCACCGAGAGGAGACCTTTGTCCCAGCAGTGGGAACACTATAGGCTGATTACGCATGTATCATATTTATTTTCATATGCATTGAATAAAAAGAAATTTTGAAATTACAAACAGACACTTCGATGTTATATATTTGTATAGATATCTTCCAATTACCATTCTGTGTTATTGTGCTGAGTGACATTGTTGCTTATACTCAAATAGATAAGATAAAACCATTACATAGCAATGTCATTATCAACCTTAGCTCTAGTGGTAGGATCCTTCTTGTTAAGCTTCTTGATGCACATCTGAAACTCGGGGTTGAGGCCCTGCTCCAAGTTAGTAGCTGCTAATGTCGGGAACAATGGAGGGAGGGGCTTTCCAGCAGCAAGGCTTGTGAGCCCTCCATCAAGACTCATCCCACCGCTCAGCAACTCAGCACTCCGGGCGCTGCTTGAAGGCTACAAAATACAATGCTTACTGTTAGTAAAATTACATTATAATTATTGAGTCATCACCATCATCATCGTTTCAGCCGAAAGATGTCCACTGCTGGACATAGGCCTACCCCAAGCTTCGCCACTTCGACCGGTTCTGTGCTTCCCGTATCCAGTAGAATCCTGCGGCCCTCACACGGTCATCGGTCCATCTTGTGGGAGGCCTTCCAACTTTACGTTTTCCGGTATACGGTTGCCACTCCAGAAGTTTTCGGCTCCATCGGCCATCTGTTCTGCGGGCAATGTGCCGTGCCCCCCTGCCACCTAAGATTGGCAATTCTTCAGGCTATGTAACTTACCTTGGGTCTCCTGTGGATCTGTTCATTCCTGAATCAATCACGATGGGAATCTCCAAGCATAGCCCTCTCCATCACCCTTTGGTAGACTTTAAGCCTTCTTATGAGGCCCATTGTGAGTGACCACATTTCGGTTCCATATGTCATCACTGGAAACACGCACTGGTCTAAGACTTTCGTCTTGAGATACTGCGGTATGTGGGATGAGAAGATATTGTGAAGCTTCCCGAACGCCGCCCAGCCGAGTCGGATTCGACGCTTGACCTCTTTCTCAAAGTTGGACCTACCTAACTGGACAATTTGTCCTTTGTAAACATACTCGTCTACAACTTTGAGAGCAGCGTCTTGAACTGTTATGAGAGTGGGTGTTACATGCGCATTGGACATGACCTTTGTCTTGACCATGTTCATTTTAAGACCTACTCTGCTCTACTGAAGTCATCGAGCATTGTACTGAGGTCCTCCATGGCCTCAGGCATGACAACTATATCATCAGCAAACCAAAGGTGAGTGATGTACTCGCCATTGATGTTGATGCCAGCCCCTTTCCAGTCCAGAACCTTGAAGACATCCTCCAGTGCAGCGGTGAACAGTTTCAGAGAGATAACATCTCCCTGTCTAACATCTCGCTGCAGAAGGATAGGTTTCGAAGTCTGGTCCTTGAGTCGGACTGACATAGTAGCGTTTTTGTACAGACACTTCAACACCTGCCTCTCTGTTTAGCATTTGTGGACTACGACAAAGCCTTCGATTCGATCGACACATGGGCTGTACTGCAGTCCCTCCAACGGTGCCAAATTGACTATTGGTACAATTATTGAGTAGGTTATTATAATTAGTAGTAAATAGTTTCAAATAATATTGTAAATATTAATCAAGTTCCACGTCGAAAAGAAATATCTATTAATTAAACCGAAGTAGAAAAGCCCAATAGTTTCATATACACGAATAAAAACAATATTGACCTTGCCTCAAAATTCGTCATAATTATCCATATCGGTCAAAATGTATATAGTAAACGAAGTTAGTTACTAAGAACACTTATTCCGCGCTAAGAAAAGATTCTTTTGAAGCCTTATAAATGAATTTATCTGCTAAAATACTCAAATAGCATAATTACACCGCAATTGCGACATGGAGCCAACCGATCATGGTTATACTTACTCTCACATTATTTTTAGTCCTTTGGCTCTGCTTTGATTTACCACCCATTATAATATAATTTTAACACTGTTAAAGAAGACCAACATACATAATTTACTTTGTATTTCAGAGTAATGTTTTCACTACGATTTAAAAAATATTGCTTTGGTTACTGTAACCTGTGTTTAGCCACAATAGCCACTGTGGCTGACAACTTGACAAGTGTCAGATAAGGTAAGGGTCAAATTGACAGTGACAGACAAGACATTAAGGTAACGTCACAATTGTCTGATGTAGGTAGTTAACAAGTGGGTCTTATGGACGCGTCCTTTTTGTAAAATTGAAGAAAAATATTAAAAACCTGTATTATTGAGGATCAGTAGTCGTAGTTTCAGTATTATATTTTCGTAATGGTAGTTTTTCTTCGGTAGGGTAAGTTTTACATTATTTAATTTATAAAGCGAAAAATGAACGATCCGCCTGACCCGGAGGACTTTGGTCCCCTGGCAGGCAATTTTGTTACAATATCAAAAAATTGGGCATGGATACCGATGGGTCGACTTCGGCTCGCCATTTATAAAGCCGTGTTCATGTGCCAGCAATGTAATAAACGCCTTCGTATTTAAAAACACCACGGTTCCGAGACTTCGGGTTGTGGTTGCACGGACTCTTCACTAGCTATTCCATCGCAGCCTAAAAGCCTGAAATAGCTGTTTCAAACATAATTCTTGATGTTTCTGCTCCGTCCATAATAGTTCCCTTTCAAATTGGTCGAAAAACGTACGATAAAACTGACAGTGCGCTTTTTGTTATTTATGTCCTACAGAAGAAAATAATTTCACCTGACGATGAAACGACTCTACACCCAATTACATATGGCAAGTTTCTGTACAACGCCTTATTTATTACTCATGCTAGTCTTGAAACATGTAATTATAATTTTTTTATTAAACCCAAAATACCTGAGTAACGTTAGATAGGGCGCTAACGTATAAGTCGCATTGTTACAAATCGAAGCAGAAGGTTGGGACCCGTAATAACCTTCTACGTCGTCTCATCGGTACAAACTGGGAGCAGCACCCGATGTCCTTCGCACCACTGGCATGTCTTTGTACTTCTCTACTGGCGAATTTGCGTGTCCAGTGTGGCACCGATCTTCTCACGCCAAGCAAGTCGACATTGCCATAAATGACATGTTTCGAATAATATCGGGCTGCTTAAAACCGACTCCACTGAACATTTGAACAAGCTCTACCCGCTTGCAGGAATCGCACCACCTGCCGTACGAAGGGATGTCGCTTGCGCGCTGGAAAAATAGATCCAAGAATCCGATTCCCGATATCCCCTGTACGATTACACAACGATCTCAGGCAGGCTTAAAAGTCGTAATAGCTTCTTACGCTCTACGCATGCCGTCCAAGTGAAACCACCCATTGTGAGAAGCAAACTGTGGGAGGAGAAGCATCCACCACCTCCCGACTTCGTTAAAGCCCAGGAACATTCTTCGATAAAGCTCCCAATCGATTGCGTACCCAAGTAGGCCGCTGTAGAGACAATTTGTCAAACTGGGGGATTACTGAATCATCCAACACCCAGTACGAGCGCGGTGCTTCTGATCAGATCATGCCCCACTTGCTGGAGTGCCCTAAGTGCCCGTTCACCTGCGCGTTGTATGATCTCAATAAAGCCACTGATGCCGGAATAAACGTGGCCACCTACTGGGCTCTAACAATAAAAAGTAAAAACTTACGACTACCATTGGCACGCAAAGAAGTAGAATTGTTTTCTGTCAGTCGTTGTAGGTTGTTTTAACTATACTGTGGAGTACCCTCACTTGTAATACTGTGTAATACCGTATACAGAATACTATAATACTAATCAACTGACAGTCAATGTCAACTAGGTGTCAAACACCCATGCACATGTCTTCCTCTTAGTACTTCACTTTTCTCTGTCTACGACTTCACTACATAACTTATAAATGGGGTGTATTTCAACTACTGGGGTGAAAGATAACAGTTTTGAGAAAAAAGTTTAACATCATAACGGCAAATTTGTTTATGGCAATAATTGGTTTAAATGTCATATTTTGAGGTTGGCAAAATTGCGTTTTGACATTTGTTCAAATTCGCGGGGGTATTCAAATTTCAGATGTCAAAAGTTATTCGATAGAACTCGTTTCGCTGGTGAAAAACTGTGATTTTCTATTGGAAATACGCGGGAAACTCACATTTGTATGGATATATCATAAAGCTCCGTGTCTTGTGCGACTGACATGTAAGAAGTACAGTATATATTTTTGCAAGAATACGATAAAAAAATTGTTTTGAGATTTTTTTGACAAAACGGGGTCATTAACAACGCCTACTGGGGCGACTAACAACGACTAAAGGGGTGAATAGCACCAGCTTGTTGTTTTTGTAGTTTGTGATGGCGAATTTTATTGTATATTTTGGTGTTCTGAACGGAATGATATCTTTACAGATCAACTTGTATTACTAATGCAAATATGCCATGACAGTTTATGCCTGATCCCAGATGTAAGAAACACATTTCATATAAAAAAGAAGATATAGAAAGAGCAATAAAAGATTTACGAGCAAATAAATTATCATGTAGGTAGGGTTGCAGCAGCTAAGTACAATAGGTACCTATAGAATGTACAGTTCTATAGACTTAATACGCGGAGTAATGTAAAAAAACTAGGCTGCCAAACAGCTCTCAGCCCTGATGTATTTAATAGTTACTAACCAATGATAATTTTAATGACCAAAAGTCTAGTTGTGTTATTTTTGTATTTTAAATATTTAATAAAGTTGATTGGATATTAAATAATTACTTTTATTGCTTTAATTACATTTTGATGTCTTTTTTTGCAATAAAGTGTTGAGTTTCACCCCCTATGTCGTTGCAAATGACCCCTTTTAAAGTATTCGTTGCAACATAATATATTTTGTTCAATAGAACATAAGGTTTCAAATTCTCTCCTTCTGAGGTGACTAACAACTAAAGAGGTACTCATAACTCACATATTGAAAAGTTCAGTTTAAGTAAAAACTATGAAATAAAAATAATATAATTATGACAATTTAAATCTGGAAATGTGTTGCTAATCACCCCGGACTACTATATCCTAAGATCTATATGACTTATTATTTAATAAGGAAATACCTATTTCAGTTAAAAAATAAATTCAGTTATCTAGGTATAAGACTTGACTGTAAATTAAGTAGTGTTCGACATTGTGATTATATTGTTAACAAATGTGAAAATCACCTAAAAATGCTTATTTGCCTCAGAGAGGCATATAAGAAAAGAGATGTGTACCCAACCACACACTCTGGCGTGTGGTTGGGTACACATCTCTTTTCTTTGAAACTCATTTACAATGAAATCGTCAGTAGTACTCTGGCTTATTCTTTCTAAAACCTGGTAGTGTTATGGCTTTAAAAAAGTTGTTCATCCAGTCCAAAGCATTACGCATTATATCTGGTGCCATGAAATCTAGTCCCATTAATGCACTCCAAGTTGAATGTGGGGAAGCTCCTTAATACCTTAGAAGACAGTTCCTATCCAACAAATATTTGTTCCGGATTCTTCAGTTCTCAACCTCATCCTCTCATTCCTAAACTGGGACTCTTTAGTGTTGCTGATTGAATCTTCAGATTACCTACTGGTCTCATAACCATGCCCTTGTTCAGTTGTAAGTAAAAAAACAAATCATTTCACTTCTCCTATTCATCGTTCCAATAAGCTTCCCCTATTTAGCATAACTGTGTAAGTAATTCAGATCCCGATTGTCATTTAAGTTTTAATAATTTTCTGGCTGAACACTCAGAGTACCACCATATATTTACGGATGCTGTCAAGCGTTTTCGGATGAGTTTTGTTGAGATAGGTACTTACTATTCTCAATACAACATTGTCCAAAAATCTAATTGGCACCAGAGACTTCTGTTTTTACAGGGGAATATTTCGGCATTTTAAAAGCCATAGATTATACCTACTCGTGTTTTAAAGTAAAAAAAAAAAAATATTTTCCTGATTCTCAAAGTGCTCTTCTAGCCATCAATAAATCCCCTTTCGAACACAAATAGCAGTACCTAACCTATAATATCTATACTTCTATAGTAATATTATAACGAGGAAAGATTTGTATCTTTGTAACAAGTAAACTCAAAAATTACTGGTCCGATTTCTAAAATTCTTTTACCTTTAGAATGCCACAATATCCTTGAGTAGCTGGGCACGCCACAATTGCGGTGTAAAGTTCCCTCTTTGAGGAGTGGATTGAGAGGCGCCAAGGCGTCCTCACTGGACACGGTTGTTTCGGATAAGCCGGGAGGAAACGCCCGGGTGTTACCACTCCGTAGATCGCCCAACGGACACGGTGGAGTATACGGTGGAGGTCTGCCCGGCTTGGGTAGAGCTCCGCCGTGTCCTCGTGGAGGCGATCCGCGGCGGCGATCTCTTGCGTCCGGCCCTGGTCCAGGCCATGTTACGGAGCGAGAGTGCATAGGAAGCCGTCACCTCCTTCTGCGAAGCAGTAATGCTCGCGAAGAGGGAGGCGGCGCACGTGAGGCAAAATCAAAATCAAAAGTCATTTATTCAGACTAGGCTGAGAGTCCGCTCTTTTTGAACGTCAAAATTACATAAGATAGTCCCCCCAAAACACCCGCCCTTCACCACTTCCTAGTGCTTTAGCTGGGAAGAAAAAGTAGCGCAGCAAACTCTCCAGCAGCACAGCTGTCTGTTAAGTTAGAAGAACTTGATTCTATACAATAGTAGGTAATTAACATTACGAAACACAAAAAACATTAAATTTGCCATAATATGTCAACTAGCACACGCCAATATACTATCAACACAATGAAATCTATAGGTACTCAAGTAGAAATAAATAAAATAAAACGTAAACAAGACTTACAATCTAAATAAAAGCCTCCAGGCATAAAGGGCATGCCCGCTTACATATGCAATTCTGCAATAAGTAAAACTAGCTATAACTTGAAGTAACAAAAGTTAAACTAGGATCTTTGGACTAAAATTAATAAAAAACTTTATACAATTAACAATAACAAAACCATGGTCAGCAAGACGACCAGTCACCACGAGCAGCACCCGTTCACGAGCATAACGCAAAGATCAGCCATTACCCCCTCGCCATATTTGAGGGAAGGAGGCAACCCGACCCCCGACGCTACCGCAAGCAGTGACATTTATGGGAGCATGACGAGCTTGCTGCCGCCGACGTTCCGGAAAAGTCGTGGTTCTGAAGCATAAAGTTTGACAAGATGGAGACCTCCGTTCTTATACAGATGAGACTAAGTCATGTTTGCTGTCCAGCCCATCTTGCCAAACTTCATATCATCGACGATCCCATTTGTGCACAGATAAATTAATTCCAGTTTCTTTATTGTCGTGTTTTAGTGTTGTAGGTACTGTATTTTGTAGTTATTACTATTTTAAGACGTAGGTATAGAAACTTTTACTAATCTAATTTTCAAAAAGTATCTGGTTACGTCGGTAACTAAGTCGACGTGAACACGGCCGTAATAAAATCGCGGCGGGAGTTTTTGGCTCACTGGATCTTGAACATACACTGCTTAGCGCAGAGAGTTGAAAATCGAACAATAAAGTACACTGTTCGATTTTCAAAGCGCTGAGATGCACTCCGTTGGATTCTCAATGCTCGGTTCAATACCGAGTGTTGAAAATCCAGCGCGTAA
Source organism: Antitype chi (assembly GCA_947359405.1). Taxonomy (NCBI): domain Eukaryota; kingdom Metazoa; phylum Arthropoda; class Insecta; order Lepidoptera; family Noctuidae; genus Antitype; species Antitype chi. Next base: position 1,151,489 of record OX375815.1, read on the forward strand.
AAAAATCCCGCCGCGATTTTATTATTTTCGTGTGAACAAGTGTTTCTTTTGCTTTCATTGTGAGTACGTAGATAAGTACTTAATTCAGGTTTAAAAATGTATGTTGTGGCTTTTTTCTGTCGCTTTTATTTCTACTTTTGACATCAGCTCTTGTAAACATGCTGTTTCTTATGGGAATAAATATTTAGTTAGGTGTCAGTGGCAGAACTACCTGGAGGTGTTCAAGGTCACCTTGACCCAGTGTTCTATCAGATTAAAGATTGATGAATTGCATTCTGCAACAAGCAACAAATTACTTATTAACAATAAATTCTGTTCAGAGAAAAAAAATACGTCTATTCGTTCGAAGTACTAACGTTTCATTTTTTTTTGTTTATTTTCGGCCATCGTAGTGGACAGTTTATCTATTCTAATAAAGTTAATGGGAATTCCCATTTCCAACGAAATGTAGATATCTATGCGAAAAGTTTCTTTGCGTATTCTGACTTTTCTAGTAGGTACTTAGGTACGGTACTCAAACTTCGCTTGGTCCAGTAGAGATTTTTATCCCTTTATGATACATGATTGACTGAAATATAAAAAAAAGTATTGTGCTAATAGCGCATTTTATCAAGAAAATTAGGACACTCCCATAATGATGGTTTTTCTGTGAATACAAACTCCCCTTACTGCCCCATCTCAAAAATCCACCTGTATTTTAACTATAATATACCTAGATAGATTAAATATTCTTAGTGCGATGGTTATCTCAGACTGTACTTTTGAAGGGAAAATATCACAATCTTGTTGTTAATCATTTATTACACAGTTTTGTACTGAACATTAATGTTGCTCATGTTTTTACAATGGACATACAAATTAAAATAGTTGGTTTGTAGCTGAAGAATTAGTAGTACTGAGTTAATGGCTGTGGTGTACCAATTGTTACCTACAAAATATTCTTGTAGTTTTTTTTTGTTTTTTGGTTTTGTTCTTGTTGTTTTAGAGATAGGTTTTGGGAATAAAATAAATATTGTATTTGCATTGAATTCTCAATATATATATTTTTAATATTCATAAATTCAATATACATTATAATATCAAGTAAAATGAATTACTATAATTTATATAGGCAATATTTTAACACATGTTAATCTATAGGTAAGTTTAACAATCTAGTTTACTTATTTTAACAATTATTCAGCAACCTTTCGTTGGCACACAGTCCACGTCCAATCACACAATCTTACGAAATACAACAAACACAAATATGGCAATAGGAATTCACATTGGCTAACTGTTACACTTAAAATTACATCATTTATACTCATTAAAGGAAGAAATACTTTTCTGCAATATCATATTGCACAAGTAACCAAATTCAGTATAGTACATCATGCCATTCCATGTAAAAAATAAAATTCTCATATAAAAATTTAAATTTCAAGCCTTAAAATTATTATTTGGCACAACTAAAACTAATCTAAAGCTAAATGATGGGATATTTATATTTTACAGTTTTCCACATCATATATCAACATAAGTAATCTTTGGTTTATCTAGCCCACCGGTCACAATTTGGAAATTGTTTACAATAAAAATATAATAAAATATGAAATAGTTCAAACAGGATCGCTTAATCCAATTATATTATTTTAAAGATAGATAGGTACATAACATACTCAGATAATATGTTTATAAGTATATAGATATTAATTATACTTGTAAGTATAACTTTGATCGAATTTTTATTCGCGGAATACTGGCGTATTAAACCGTAACACTGAAAATGGTGGAGGACCTAGGCTGACAGAATCTCGAAATGTTCGAATACTGCACGTCTGAGCCCTTATGGTGCACAAGAACGTGCTACAAGAATAACGTATAACTGCTTGTAATCATTTATGTAATTCGTTGCTTAGAAACCTTTACAAATTAATTTTAACTACTTACATTTACAAAATATATAAATAATTATTAGGTATTTCTTAAAATGTATTTTTTTTGCTTAGGAACTTTCTGTTCTAATATTTATACTGTTGTGATAATGTTAGTTACTATGAGATTTTAATTTCCGCGATATCTAGATGATGTACGTGACTTTTTGTTACGACACAGGTAAAATTAAGTACCTACATCAACAATAACGCTTGTGCTTAATCAATCAGCCGAATTTGATTAAGAGGAAAATGAGATGACATTATAAGAAAGATTTTACGTAAAATAGTGGGTTCGCATAGTTAGATCCATTGCTTGCTATGGAAGTTTAAGTTCTATTAGGTATATAAGTATCCATCCTATTATATTATTACTTTTATAAAATCCTATTGATTTCAATCAACTGATGTTTATTATTGTCACTATATTCATTGTGTTATTTTGCAGTGTGGACACCGCACAATTTATAATAATGTACCGTTACTGAGTAGGTAATAAAGCGATCATATTTACACATAAATCCTTATTATGTACAATTTATTATTTACAACTTACCTAACAGACGATAATCTTTCGACTAATTTTAAGAGTTTTTTAAACACAGCAGAGATCCCATACGAGTATTATGGAATGCTTAAAACTTATTTAAGATTGAATCTATCTAAACACTTAATACGTATTACAATACGAGAAGCTTAGTGTTACTAAATTTTAAAATGTTCTGATAACAGAGAATAAAACTATCGATCATTTTTAGAGCCATGACTTATAGTGTTTCTTCAATTATTATTAATGTATTATCTAGGTCTGTTTTATTGGCGTGCATGAACTATTGCGGTGATGCTATAGAATATGATCATAGGTACTGCATGGACTGAGGTTTTAGGCATAGATTCAATTAAAATTGCCGTTTGGTAATTATCAACTTTGCAGTTGTATAATATCAGATGTAACTGCGTCATTGAAATCTAATCGGCGGAAAATCTAACTACCTAGCTTGTTATTTATCAAAGATATTTGGTCCTTGAATTAAATGTATTCAAACACATTTACAATATTGAAATAGCGTTAGATAGGTACCGTACCTGCTGAAGGTCGGTAAGTAGTTGCGTATGTTGTAACGAATGATTAAGAGCAGGAGTTCAAAGAGGACTTAACTATTTTAATTAGATTTATAAATAACACTAGTGTATTGTCAGCACAATAGACACACAGGTCCGATCAAAGTTCTCGTGCACGTTGGCGTGAACTGTAGTAGCGCTCTTTTTATTTCCGTCAGGCTTCTATCTAGGGTTGCTGTGGATGATCGATAACGCTGGGTTCTGTAGAATCTTTTATTTTCTTTTGTCCAACAATACTGTAAATAGTTTAAAACTGCACTTTGTATCAGTGGTCATGATATATATCCTCCAAGCCTTGTGTAAATAAATGTATTGCAGTAATTGCACTTAAACAGGACCATAAAATAATCTCATAAAAGGACGATGGCTTCTATCGCTTAATCAATAGGTAATTTTGGACATAACATTAAAAAGAATAATAAAATAGCATTTATTATAGTGGAGTATTATGCTACAGGTACTGACCTTTGGTATTATTAAATAATAAAACTACAATAATTAAAATCGTTTACGTAAAATATGTTTTGTTAAGTTCAATAATATTTTTGGCATGTTGCATGGCACTTTTGTGGTAGATATTTGGCATTACGTTATAAATAGGGAATCCAAATTATTTTCTACAGTATAAAAATATTATGATGTTGAGCAATGACCTTAATTAAGTTTGAAATGAAAATACCGGGCAATGAATACTTTATTATATGAGTATTATTATGCGGTGTGAATGGTGTGTCCTAACATCACTCGACAAGGCAAGTTTTATTACCTTAAAAGGTAAATTAAAACTGGGCAAAGCATTTTCGGTTGTTTTTATTATTCGGCGTTCCAGACAAACCTCTGTTGTATTTATTGTTCTGGCTTTGATGTTCTATATTACCTATGATTTTTTTATAACTACATATTAGTAAAATCAAAAAGTTCCTAGATATAGTCGGTCGGCCTACTGTTATGAGTATTTACCATTCAGGTATACCAATAAACTTCAAAGCAATTAACATGAATCTGTTCAGATTTTAGGTGCTCTTTTGAAATTTAACGAGTGCACTAGACTTTTTTTAAAATTATTTAACGAAATGGATACCAAACGTTGTTCAACAACCGATGCGATGTCCAGGTTAATCTCTGTAGGGCTTGCAGATGGCGAACCTGTGGTTCATGTGCTGACTGTATGAGCCCGAGTGAGAGAACTTCTTGAAGCACTTGCAGCACTGGAAGGGCTTCTCACCGGTGTGGAGCCGCTTGTGTTCCGTCAGGTGATGTTTGTGTTTGAATGCCTTCGGACATTCTAGACACTTGTACGGGCGTTGACCTGAAGAGCAAAATAACACCTGTTAATTTAGATTTAACACTTATCAAAACCAAGCTGGTGTATTTTATATTTTAAAGATATTTTTACTAACCTGAATGTTCGTATTTGTGCCGCGCGAGGGAGCTTTGCTTAACGAAGGTCTTATCACATTGATCGCATACAAATTGTCCTTCGCCTTCCTTAAATTCTGCCCCTTGCTTGAGTTTGCTCTTCTTAGGTACTGTCGCTTCTTCTTCGATCTCGTTTGGTGCTTGCATTTCATCCCAAGGAGGACGCTCGTATGATGGACTCGAACCTTGTCGGCTGATATCCGACGTCAAGTGCATGTTAAGAATAGGAGATCGAGCATTTGCTATATCGTTGTACTGAAGGAGTTTATCCATAGGTACTAAGGGGTTGACGTGTAGTTTTTGGGGTAGTAACCGTTTGTGGCCATTAATAGTTTCTCCAGGTGAAGGAGACAATCGAAAATCGGTGAAGGAAGATGATGAGCAATTGGAATGTTGATAAGTATTCAGATAGTTGGTGCGATGCGGAGTTGTACTTCGTGAGGATTTCTGACTGAGGTTCACTGCTTCCTCAGAGTCGGAATGTGTCACAGAAATGCTGCATGATGGCGATGGCGAAGGACTCGACGTAACTGATGGATTGGACTTCTTTGTAGATAAATCTAATGGCTGGTCAGAAGCGGTCATCGTTTGGGTCATACGTCGTTCTCTCGCCCTGTTATTTTGGAACCACACCTGTACTACTCTGTTGTCAAGACCTATTTGTTGAGCTATTCTTTTAAACTCCTCACGATTTGGTCTTGGGTTTAACGCGTAGTGTTCTTTTAATACCGACTGTTGTTCCTCGCTTAAGGCTGTGCGAACCCTGATTTTTCTATCATTGTCGTGTATTGATATCTTATCATCGCGATCGTCTCTATTAAAGTCTTCATCTTCACTTGCACTTATTCCGTTTTGTATGGAAGCGTGAATTTCTGCCTCTAATCTATTAAGAGCTACCGTTTCGGCTACTTGAGCTGCCAAACCTTCGTGTTTCCTAAACACATTCCGACAAAGTCCCTTTTCGTGGTCTAATAAGTCACTCTTGTTCGTGAAAGTTAGGTTACATTTCAAACATCTGTGTGTGTCTTCTGGTTCCTCCTTTATTACGACCTGAGAAGTGGGCGGTGACTCTATGCTGGGACACATTTTTCCCGATACAGGAGAGAGCTTTTCCATGTTAGCTCTAAAGAAATGTTTCGTTACGGATGCGCTGACAGATTCGAGTATGGAATTGAAACCTGGATTTTCGGTATTGTGAACATTGTTATTTAAAGGGACGGAATCGAAGTTGTGAGACGGAGATCTCAAGTCGCTATCTCGTTCCTCTTGCTCCTTTTTTATAGAAACGGCTTCTTCATCCTCGATGTCCATCACAAGCTCGGCACTTCCTTCAGATCGTTTATCATCATCTTCTGTAACTTCTTCGATCAAGTCTTCAGGATTTGCTGGCAAAGGACTTGACTGCTTTGGACTAGCAGGACTTTCTATTTTTCTTGGTTGATACTGCGACGAAGCTAGCTGCTCTAAAAATTGGCTGATGGAGGCCGGAATGCTGTAAGGAGCTATCCCGCCCGCTGGACTCATGGGCATGCCCGGAGGCATGTAGAAAGGAATTCCAGGCTGTCCTAAATGCGGACGATGGTAATTATTCTCTTGCGCCGACATGGATGCAAAGAAGGCAGCTGGCATGTGTAGAAAGGAATTTCCGTTTGGTGATATATTATTATTTAACTGAGAGGCCATCATGGCATTAGTCCTTTTTCGTGATGGACTTCTTTCTGGGTTAAGGGCAGGGTTATTGGGTTTAATCCGTCCCATCTTGAGATTCATAACAAGACACTTTTTGGAGGTCATGTGACTGGAGTAGGAGCCAGAGTGGGAAAACTTTTTGCCGCAGTTAGCGCACTCAAAGGGCTTTTCTCCGCTATGTATCCGCAAGTGTTCTTTTAGGTGGTGCTTAAATTTAAAAGCTTTGTCGCAATCATTGCACTTAAACTTTCGAAGCAGCGCACTTTCGTCATGGCTGATCATATGTCGCTGCAGTCTGTATACATTTGCGAAGCTTTTGTGGCAGATCTTGCACGACTGTTGACAAATAACAAAAAATAAATTAGATTTTCCATAGAGTTGTTTCTTATACCTAATCTTAGTGCCTTGTTCATTTTGTGGTGTAATTTTGAAAAATATGAGAGATATATTAAATTGTGTCAACAGATCTTCAATAATAGTCGTGAATAATTCTGGTTGGAAATTGAAATATTTTTTGTTTCTCTAGCTAATAGATACGTAACAATTTTCAAGGTTTCATTGTTATGTAATACAATGGGCACTGACATATTTGACTGTATCCACCTGTGTGTTGGGCGCGTGCAGGGTCTCGTGACGCTCGAGTTGCTCGCGCGTGGGGTAGGCTCCGCGGCACTGGCTGCAGGAGAATGGTCCTCCGGGGCCTAGTGGCGAGCCTCCCCGTTCCTCCTCTTCTTCAGACGGCTTGCCCTCTGACCCGCCGCCGGCCAGCGGACGGACTGTGGGATCAACAACAATTGTTAACTTTAGATTATTGCCTATTCTTATGTACTAACCTATGACCAAACGATTTCAATGCACATGAATATTTTAAGCATATATGCAATAATCAATTTAACAATACACATTTTTTTTAAAGAGTTTACAATGCTATTTAAGTATTTGTCGATCTATTTATGCGCTGGCTTTTAGCAGTGCATAATGCTATGCACTAAAAAATGTTTGGTACAATGTGCTTCCCATACATTCATACAATCATAAATCAAGTAGTTACATTAGTTAATAAATAAAGCACGATCTCGGTGTAGTATGTAGGTAATTTCGGTAAGTTTAAGCTCATGGATATAGTTTTTAATTGTTTGTTTTGTCTAATATTTGGGCACTGGGTTCAGCAAAGTATACACGGAAAGGGAAATGCATGTACTTCTGTAATATCATAATCTAATTCGTTAAACCTTATGAATCTATTAGAAGCGTAGACCACATGGCAATGTACAGACGCCAGCACATCAAGCTACCCCAAATTGTCAAATTTTCCCAATTGAACATGAACCTTATGCTTATATTATAAACTTGAAAAGCTATCAAATAAATATTACAGTTTGGGGTTTCTTGATGTGCTGGCGTCTGTAGGTACCTAATTAAATAAAATGCACTGTCAGACTTAGTTTACGCATCGCTCGTTAATCATTTAAAATCCTACTTTCCAATGCAACACGATCATCGTAAACCTCAATTTAAAATAAAACAATGATTATCCGTGTTGTTAGCGATAAAAGCGATTAAAATGGTCGCGGACACCTTTACGGGCGATGTTCGCTCTATAAAAACAAATATGGCGGCAACAATTCAATTTGGAGTCGGTTATTTCGGTAATACGGCCGGTATTCCCGCGTAATATCGCTTTTAAAAGCGGCGTCGGCGTGCGCGTCGTAAATCAAATATAATAAAGAGCAAAACAACGGGGCGACGTATTAATTAGTGCGGCCGTGCGTTGGCCGCGTGTCCTTTACATATACGCTGTAATCCGCTATCGGGACACCGGTATTGAATTTTAGAAAATACGGCCTCGCGACGCACCTAGCTAGTTACCTGTATTTGACTAATTAACTGACTGGATGTAGGTACCTACGAGTTTTGGAGTTCATACGATATTTTTCTTAGAAGCTCGTTGTGGCTCAATTTTTATAATATTGACTAGCCTAGAGAAATTAAAATCAATACCAAATGCTCAGTATCGAACGTGATGCAGTGTACACTTACCGTCCAAATGTAACGTGTTATACCTACCTAGTTTTTGCCAGTGTTTTGAGTTTGAAGGGTTTATCAGCTATGCCTTCAAGCTCAAAACCCGTGTTTTGAGCTTGAAGGAAGGCAGTTTAAATAGACAATAATTAAATTTCCGATTGAGTACAGACAAGTATAAAAACTGGGTGATTATACAAAACGAGAACTAGAAGAGTAGAAAGTTTTTAAAAAGATTTTTAACAATATAACTATTCGATAACAGATGGCGCTAGTAGTAGGTACCTCCTAACTGCAGATAGAATTACTTTCTTTTTTGCGTTCGTCATGGGGTACAAAAGAAAAACTGTAAACGTAGGTGGGTACTTAAATTACACAATTACAATTACATCACAATTCACACAATATCGTAACTTATGTTTACGATTTAAGTAATTTGATACGTGTAGATTAATATCTAATAATGTACTTAAGCTTGAACTTAATTCAAATTTTATGGCACTGACAGATTTAGTATGACTAGGAAACCATTACCCACTTATGACGTAGGTATCACTCTCTATTTTAGAGAGTACTGGAAATACATTTTACTAATCGTTCATAGTAAGTCATTAAACAATCAATCAAGAATTTAAATCTGTAGGTGCCTAATGATTAATTATCACTTGCTCTAGAATAAACATACATCTTTATTGATACTATCAGAAAACACTATACATAAAATAACTTAATATTGTCTCTCACAAAATTGTTGTAGCTTTTGTTGTTGCTACTCGCCGGTAGATGGCGCTGAGCGACGTGCTCATTAAGTACTACGAGTTACATTCATAGAGGTGAGCGGGGACACAATATGCTTATTTTAGTTGTTGATAATAATTAAATTATAATAGAGGGTGGCACGCATCGACGTGCAAACTGGAACCATGGATTCAGTAAAATAAATAAAAAATGTTTCTCTACATTTTGAGCGCGTAGTATTGCAATTTTCTATGAAACAGCGAATTATAAAAAAAAAAACCGACGAAAAATTTATGTAAACGATTTATGTCTTCATTCAATAAAACAATTCCGAATATAAAATCCTAACAGCCAAAAACATATTTATTTGGTTCCTTTAAGGTGAATGCGCAGTGGTAGAGCGCGAAATTCAAACTTTGTTACGTTTTTTGCAATTTTCAGGTGAGTGTCAGCTTGTTACTTGATCAAAATATGATTTGCGACTATAACATGTACGTATTAACAGATTTATAATCATTAGAATCAATAATACATCTTTTTAAGTTGGATTTGTTCCATAAGAATAAATTTCTTATGGAAAAGTGCTTGTGGAAGAAATCTAACTTATAAGAGATATATTAGACATTCTAATGACTAAATTATGTAAACACGTACCTGTTATATTCGCAATTCACATTTTAATCAGGATACAACCTGATACTGACCTGAAAATTGCAAAAACGTAAGAAAATTTGAATTTCGCGGTCTACCACTGCGCATTCACCTTAAGTCTAGTCGTAATTCGTTTTCGTAGTAAGGAGCCCATAAAAAGGTGAAAGCTAACTACGAAGCGCTGTAAGATCTATGGTTAAATAACTTAATTCGCTAATGAGTTCAGTAAACATTTGATGCGTAGCATTCGTTAGGTGGAGCGGACGTACACCTACACACCACATTATCGGCGGTACAGTAATCTGTGCGCACGGGCAGAGTGCGTCCGTTAACCGCTGATAAAAAACCTACATACACACACCACTGCGATGCGCTTCCTATTGCTGCTACAACAAATAACAATTATCGCACTCACGCACACGCGCGCTCGTAGTCCACAAGATAAGAGTTTGATTGTTGATCACAGCACACAAACGCGCGCAGTGGTGATTGGTCGCACCTGTGTCGGCGGGCGGCGCGGGGCGCGACGGGGGGCGCCCAAGTGTTTGCTTTACTCGAAGAAAAAACTCCGCCTGTCCGACTGCAGACACTATGTTGTAACCTCTCGCTCGGAATTGTAATTGCGCGTTGAGAGAATTATTATTGAACTGTTTAGACGCGAGCTATTTGTTCGGTTATTGTATCGCATTGTAGTCACCCCGTATGTTGAACGTCTTATTGGCATAGGTACTCGCATATTAACTAACGTCTTGAAAATATTTTCTTAACGTAGATATACGAGTAGGTACATCATTCTCGCGTGATAAATCAATCCGCACATTTCTTATTTGTCAGTTCTTGTTCAGTCGACATTGAAGTCGTCTTTCAAGCTGATTGAGCTGGTTTTCAGCCTGTGGTACGTAAAACTCAACTCATTTGTTTAAACTTTATAACGGACTACTTAAATATTTTTAATCTATTAGACGAATATATTATTACGCGTTATATTATATATAAGCGAGACTGAACTACACTTATTTTTATGAAATATTAAGTATTTACATTAGGTTCCAATCCAGTTAAAACCCTTAAGTATTTTATTCAACATTGTTATTAGGCACATATATTTGTGGCGAAAGTACCTACTTATTAATTTATATTTCTATACTCTACTTCCTTAACGGGCTTATGATCTTCCAGCGGACTTCAAAGCAAAAGCTTTTTAGGTAAAGTTGTCTGAATACTAGAGATGGATCGACTATGACTTTGGCCGACTAGCCGATTAGTCGGCTGCAAAATGGCCGACTAGTCGGCCAAGCCGATCATTGATTTCGGTTGAGTTCGAGTGACATCGGCTATTTTCAAAATGGCAAACCTACTTATTGGGGTACTAGGTTAGTATACTTTGCAAATTTTCACAGTATTATGTCTTATGGCATTCTGCTGTGGGGATCGGCAGCTGACGTAGATTCAATTTTCATTTTACAAAAGAGGGCAATTTGTGCAATCTATAAAATGAGGCCCCGCGAGTCTCTTAGAAACAAATTCAAAGAAATTGATATACTAACTCTGCCTTCTTTGTATATCTTAGAAAATATCTTGTATGTTCGCAAAAACGTAGGTCTTTTCAAAAAAAGATGTGATTCCCATAATCTAAATACACGTAGTAAAGATGAAATTGTGATTCCAAAATTTAGATTAACTAAAACTAGCAAGTCATTTCTAATAAACAGTATCCGCTTCTATAACAAGTTGCCAAAGTCGGTTACAGAACTTAGCGAAGAAAAGTTTAGAACTCACATCAAACGTGTCCTTATCAAAAAAGCATATATTATTATAAGCTACAAGACTACGTTGAAGACGGAAGTTTGGCATTAATTCCTTCTGCACATGTGGCTTCCCTAGTACCTCATTAACAGCATAACTATGTGAAAGTCTATTAACTGCTCCCAAAAACAATGTTAATTTTTATTCTTTTTATTTTTTACAATGTCTGACATATTCTCGTCAATAATTGACATTATACAATAATTCTAATTTCGCCTTTTCTTATTGGTGATTTTCACGGAAATCATGTTAAATAGGTTCATTTTATTTATGTAGATTCTTTTACATATTATTGTGAAGAGAGAATGTTGTAGGCCTTACAGATTGTAGATTTGTAGACGATTTTCTATTCTTTATTTTTATTCCTCTAAGTAGGTACCTGGTATTTATTAACAGGCCTGCACTGTCCTCCAATACCTATTATCACTGTAATTTTAAAACATTGTAAAAGCCAATTATTTTTAAAAGAGTAACCGTGGAGTTTCTTAACGGCTCTTCTCCATAGGTAGCGACAAATTGGAACCGTGCACCTAGCATCTGAGGTTTCATATGTGCCCATGCAGGTTTATGTGAAATAAAATATTTTGATTTGATTGCCAATTGTTTGCTATAGAGTTTCTTCTTTTTTGTTAGAAGTATTAATTAATTTTACTTTGGGTATTTAATTTCTGGATCTAAGTTCAATTAATTAATGGACCAAACGAAGGGTTCCTATTCCTTATTATTATAATTTCCTGATTGCACTGAAAGTAAATTGTTAAACTGATTCTATAATAAAATATATAGCAGTAAAGATTTCAATTTCATTTAAATCACCGTCTTTTAATTTTTTAAGCATATTATTACAAGTAAAAAATGGGCCGACTAGTCGCCGACTACATATATGGCCGAGTAGTCGGCTTTACCGACTAGTCGGTGACTAGTCGGCAAATCACTACTGATTACCGATCTAATTCCAATCAGTGGCTTTGTGTTGATTTGTCATGGTAGGTACCTACTTAATACTGATGTACGAACAATTAGACATAGGTACATCACCTTCATAATAGAAAGTGGAATGATACAAAAAGGGGTATAAGTAGGTACATACCACAATAATATCCAAATACTAGGTACCTACCTATTGATATGATATTTGTTTTGGTAATAAATGTTATATAAACGTGTAATACCTTTAAACATGATGGTATTACCTATAAGTAGGTGTAAACCTTTTGTCATTAAATTTTCTTTTTGAGCATAAAAGGTGGAAACCGCATAGGTACTTACCTGCTAGCATCAGTGGCCTACCATTAATTATTTAATTCCGCAATAATATGTGCAAGATTGTTGATATTGAAGTTGATGCATACCCAATACTGAAGAGTCGCTATACTCTATGAATGAAACGAAATGAGTTGATGAAAAACAAAATTACTTTGATTGTTTTGAATTTGGCACATAATTGTTGTCAAATAATGGCGGACACGTTACGTATGTACAAATTTCATTTGCGGTACTATTCCCAATGATGATTTCATATGTGGCTAACTAACTGTAACGCACAACCTATTGATAATGTAAAGTGACTCAAAATTTCAAATTTAAATAATCCTGCGAATAATAGCTGCGTTTCAGGTAGGAGTGTTGACGCATAACTATGAAGTAGGTATTATTTACATAATGTAAACAAAGTTACAATTATAAATATGAATAACGTAGGTAGGTATGCATTATTCGTATACATTTTCCAACAATAGTCAGGACACTCACACCAAGTTCAATAATGGCATTAGAATTAAAGTAATCTATAATGAGTCAGATTCAGACTGGAGAGGTGAAATGACAAAACAACAAAAATTTAACTCGCCTGAATCACAGCCATGAGTCATGAGATCACCGAGGTAGAACTGTATCTCTGGAGTGTTTGACAAGTGATTAACAAATTGACAGGCGAGTTATTAGCAGAGCCGTTAATTTTGTCCCCAACAAACAAGTAATTAGCGGTGCAGTAGGTACTAGGTAACGAGATATACCTACAGTTTGTTTAAGGCAATCGATTCCTGGAAAGGTTTATTTATACGGTACGTTAGATATATTTCGTTTGACTTCTTGTAAACAGTCTTGTTTTGATTCATACCTATTATGAGTTATGGTTAAGAATATTTTTTTAAATTAATAAATTGTTATGTATTCTTAAACACCTATAAGTGTTGAGTCTATTTGTTATTACGGCCAATTTTTCATCTCGGTCTTCAAAGATTTACTTCGTAGTGTAGTGCAGCTTTCTTACCAAACCTACAGAGGTTTCATTACGTGTTTAATAGTTACCATCTATGATAAAATAACTTGTACCACTGTTGTATTAAGATAGCAGTGGTAAATAAATAATTAGTTGCTGATCATCGAATCTTTTGGCGTAATACGACAAGATTTAGGTTCGTGGGTGCGTTTTCGATTACTTAGATGATTAAGTGCTTTATTAAAATGAGATAAAATAAAAAAACACTATCGCGTCTGTTCAGCGGAGAACAGCAATAAAACGAATTTTTACTAATTTATTCATCCGCGTTCCACAAACGCACGTCTAAAATATTACGCATTGTAGGTCGTCCGAATGCAACAAACGTCTCTATTATGTTATCCACTCCAGACAGGCGGCACTCAAAGAGGAAGAATAAAATAAAAAGTAAGACAGAAAAAAGCAAATGAATTAAAACAACATAATCATTTACGATTTAAGACGGTGAAAGCGAGCGGGGTTCCCCTCGACAAACGAAACTTTCTTTCAAGTCTGTGTGTACCTGTTCCCGATTTTCAAGTGGATGAATTATATCCCGAGGGAGAGTAGGGGAGATTACCGAACACGGAGGTTATTTCTAATGAAGACGTGCTAGAGTTTTATTTTTAATGCCTCAGAGGTGATATTATTTTCACCTGCACTCGGAATGAAAAATGAATGGAATGTTTGGTTATTTACAACTTTTTTCAGGTATCGTTTGTGAGAGAAATTATTGTTTTCACTTTATAAACTTTTGGGATGGTTTCAGGTTGGTATAAAAGTAAGTTATAAAAGTAGTTATATGAGTTTTGTGATGATAAAAAAATATAAAAGGAAGTGTAAAAATATATATAATGGAGTCGAAATATACTTATAAAATGCAAATTAAAACAAAAGAAAGGAAGCTTACTTAAGGCCGCGAGCCGCCTGGCCGAAGTGGTAGACGTGGGGACCTGCTTACTCCTCATGTCCGCAAGCCAACCGGCCGCCAAGCATTCGTACCAACCGCCAACTCCCATTAACGAGCTCTGCACTTTCATCGAGCGACACCTCTGTTCTCACACGTCACTGGCCGCTACCACGGGCTATCTAATATCGCGGTAAGCACTTCGCGGCGGAGTCGAAATCGCATCTACGTCGTACTACACCGAGATTTCACAGCCTCCGCTGACGTCAGCGGTAAAAGTCCTAGTTTCGGTATTGGGGGGGCACGTGTACTGCGGGCCGTCGGCGGCTCGCTACTCACATCGGCAGGCGCCCCAAACGTTGGCCAGGCTCCACAGGCGGTACGAGTAGCTGTCACCATAGCACCCGAACATGCTCTCATCGGTTCTCGCGACCATGGCCCGCGCGCGCGGACGGACGTGTTTCTGGCGGCGCGGCGCGCGGTGGAATGAGCCGGTGGCCCGCCTCTCGCCCCGCCCTGCGCGCCCGCGCCCTCCGCACCTCGCGCCGCTCACCCCGCTCACCTCCCGCGACCTCCCCCCACCTATACTTAATTAGTAGAGCCGACTGCCGACTGCGACTGCTGAGCCGTGTCTCACCACGACTATAATAACGATACACCGTCGATATTAAACACCTTCACAATTTAATGACCCTTGTCTTTTTCAAGCCACACGAGGCTACGACTCTACCTTTGCGTTGTTTATTTACATGCTCTACGCTCCACCTTCTCGTTGGTAATCTACCTGTCTCTATCTAACGACGACCTTACTTTGTATAGTTTGCATTTATAACTTTGCAAGTACCTACGTAAATATACGATGAATACTGGAGGGTTTAATTCTGATTTGAGGTCGTTCTGCAGTGGTTAGTCCAATAATAAAATAAAAATTAGATTAGGATCCTAAAAATCCAAACCTATTTATAATACCTATATTATTTATCCATTAAAAAGAAGTCACCTTTACTATTCTTATCTAGTCAAACCTCCAGTCTATAATAAAATGCACGTTCGTGGGACTGCACTTTTAGTTCAGCTTTCGGTCACTAGATGGCGTTAGGAGTTACACAGAACTTTCCTGTTGCTCCAAACGAGTACCTAACCGCTCGACATTTATTTTCATTCACTGATCTTGTTATGTAAATAGGTTTTGGTCAAATTAAAATATTCCTTATACTGTTTTCTTAGTTATAATTGATGATAATTATTGATTGAACTGAATGGGTATTATCCGCGCGCATTTTGTCATTTACCCCACCTTTTTACCATTGTTTACAATTAGGTACCACATAATGTTAACAAAAATGAGATAATAATTTAACGGTCAGCTACTCTGCGATATACCAATGTTGAATTTGTTGTTTTAACTAATAGACTAACTCTTAATGATTTGTTTTCAATAATAACATGTGGTAGGTAAGTTTCCAACATGTTTTCGTTCGTCTAAAATTAGAGGCGATTCAATAACGATAGTCAATTAATGTTTACAATATCTATGTTTTGCTTGAAACTAGCTATTCTATTGACGAGATATCTGTCTTATTGTTAACAAGCTTTTGCCAGCGGCTTCGTCGGCCTTAACCAATTTACACAAAACCTTAACAAATGTTACACCTGGATATCTATGGTTACACCTAACCTTCCTCATGAATCACTCTATGTATTGGTGAAAACAGCATGGAAATCCGTTAAGTAGTTTTTGGGTTTATCGCGAACAGATAGACAGACAGATGTGGAGAGGGAGTTTTTTATTTTATAATAATTATGTAGGTAGTGATTGTGTATAATAATATGATGTTTTTGATCGTAATTATCTCGGTAAGAGTTACTACAGCTACCTTTATTATTAATTTACTTTTAAATATTTTTGAACAATTATTGAGTGTTTTTTTTTCTTTGCGCACACTGGGATATATGTATGGTGTAAAAGCTGCTTGAGTAGAGGTTACAAGTTTACAACAATAAAAATTAGAAATGCCGATCCTTAACTCAGTCATACATTACCCCGTAAATACTTGGCACCCATACTCTATGCATTGTGTGCGTCCTTCTTCTCCTTGGTACCAAGATGCTGGTCACCTGTCACGTCGCAAATCAGTCGCCAATTGTTTTTCGCTTTAGATAATTACTTAATAGTTTAACCCTCTTACTAATAAATACGGAATAAAGTTGTACCAGGAATAAAAAAGGCATAATAATACATTTTCACAGGTTTAAACTCAGAATAACTTTGTTCTGTGTTTGTTAGTAAGAGGGTAGGTGTATAAATTATGTACCTAACTGCAGTTTCGTCGCGTAGTCAATCAATCAACTCGTTCAATCACAGTCCACTGCTGGACATAGGCCTCTCCAAGGCGCCTTCCTCATCCAGTCGTTCCCAGCTACTTTCTTTAGGTCGTCGGTCTAGCTGGCTCGCGCTAGTGACGTAGTAATGATTCGTAAATCCTGAGCTGAACATCAATGGCAAATTATTGAATATATTAGAATATTCTAGACCCACGCTCTTCATATTTTTGATGGATACAAATGGATAGGTACATACTATTTGACAACAAAACATGACACGTACCTATAGAATTAAGTTGTAAGGGTTCTAAGTTCAATCAATCAATCAATCATTTACTTTGTTAAACATAGGTATGGTTACAGTTAGTATTAAAAAAAAAATCAATTCAATCAATTTTCCTTTTAAGTGTATGTGTCGTAAGTAAGTAAGTAATTTATTTGCCAAAATGTAGGTGTACAAAGTAGTATGATATTATTTTAAGGTGGCCCATTTACATTCTACCATTACATGTGGTGTGCAAATATTTAATGATGATAGGTTTCATGCATTCCATTGACGACATTTTGATTTATGCTTAGTTCACTGAAGAACTAACATTTGATATAGGTACCTAGACACATAATTTTCGTTCAATATTTTATATCCATCTACACTAACTGCGTAACACACTATCAATCACAATGTGAATAGTTTTGAAGGATATTGCTAAATACAGGATACATTTTTAAGCAGTGCGCAAACTGTAACCATGAATTCAGCTTATTATTCTAGACCCCCCAGCGTAGAAATTTTTCGTCGGTTATAAAAAAAAGATCTGCTGTTTCTTAGAAAAGTACCTACGCGGTCAAAATGTATGGAACAGCTGATTTTTTTTGTATAACTGACGAAAAATTTCTAGGCTGTAACCATGAATTCGGCATATCATTCTAGACCCCCTAGAATGATATGCTGAATTCATGGTTACAGCTTGCGCACTGGATAAAAACTTATCTTGTCTCTTCTGCAAATTTGTCTGCTCACCAAATTCAAAACAAACTTGTAAATAACGCAATTAATGTTGTTGAATTGTTAAAATGAAAGTTATTGCTACCGATAGTGTTACGCAACTACCATAACTGCCGATAGTAAAATTTATTTTTTACTTAGCTATAACAAGCTGTATCTAGGTAGATAAGGCGCTTCGTATTTTAATTGCAGTCTTTATATTTTGAGGACAACGGCTTTCATAATCTAGCTTGCATAATTTATGAGCTCAGGGTTCTGCAATCCTGTCACAATTATTATAAACAAAGACCATGGAGTGGTGGGGTAAACTAATACTACCATCATAATATTACCTCTGACTGGATTTTTTTTTTTTAGTCGAATAGAGGCTTTGTTTCATTAAGTGTAAAGCTTGCAAGATGCTTTGTTTCTGCCCTCATAATTTACCTTCGAATGACAAATAATTATTACAAAACGAAGCTTAAACTTTTCTGCAATAAGATTTAAAATAGTGTGGCAGTAAATCGTTGTGTAACGTAGACAATAGCACCTTGTTCTCCACGTGTGCGCCACGTGCGCGTACGCCGCCACAATGCCTCACCTACTGCTTTGTCCGACGCTTTGTTTTATAGACGTTGTAAACTCGCTTCACACTGCGTTCAAATGACTTGTTTGCTCTCTGTAATAGCGACCCGTGGGTGAACATCACGCTGTAGGCTGCAGGCGTCGCGATTTGTTATCCGACTATGTATCTGCTTGTTTCAGTTGACACGACACTTTTAAATCGCACCGTCGCCGTCGTAACAATATAATTGAGTTGATACGGGAGTTAATTGGGTCTGCTGTATTATGAATTATGAATTTATGATATCACAAATTATGTTAATGTTTATAATTCTCGGATAGTTGCTTTCCCTCTAGTCTTGAAATCTGATTCGATGTTCTATATTTTACAGGAGTAACAAGCTCGTAGCTCCGAGCTAGTAAATACGTCAATGCATTATAAAAACTAGTGTCTTAATAAATCTTGGCACAGTTTAACAATTGCTAAACTTAGAAGATACCGGATGTTAGGGCGCCCGATTCCGTTTAACCGGTAGCTAATTTCATAAAGCAGTTATGAAATTGACCACCTACACGTACATAGTGTTACATAACATATCAAGTAGTTCGTCTTGGACCAGCAGGCCATACACGTTACTCCATCTAAAGGTACCTATTAGCGCGCGTCGCATAGGTACTATTATCCTTTGTTTGATAGAACAAAACGACTTATGCTAATGTTACGTAGGAGCTAAACAACTGCACATAAACGATCAACCCGCGTTGTTTGTCGCGTGAATTCATACGCGTGGAGGTAACCTGTATGAGGTTAAATAAAGTCTGCGCATAAAAGGTGAACCGTGGCTTCTCACAACAGAACTGCGTCGATGCACGTGTGCTGAGCCGTAGACACACGGCGGGAACGTGTGGGGCCTCTACGTGTGGTCGCATCCCTACTGCAACAGGAGATCGTACAGAAGGCTAACATTACCTAGCCACGTGTTGTTAACACTTAAGAGTATAGGAAAAACGAAACAGCATCTAACACGTTATAAACAGTGTGCTTTTGCTGAGTAATTTTTTCTTTCTATGGACGTCTCTGAGGTGATCTTGTGGTCCTACATCGCATGATATGAACCTTTTGAACGCAACTGTTTTGTGGTTCTGGCAGGACAACCACTGCGTGTGCGCACTGATAATGTTGTGGTGCGCTAATGGATGCGCTCGAGTGGATTGCTTTTATCAATTTGTTTGCATTCAGTATAAACAAGTTAGTGTAGAGACTTAGTGGGATATTCGTCACTACCACTACTTGTGACAATGTCGTAGAGATACCTCGACTTTGATGTGAATAGAAAATGTTTCTCGTAGGTAATTTCATTTTTAAACGTAAACTGAAAATATAATTTCGACATAGTCAGATAAAAATATGGTTTGCTATGAACATGAAATTCAATTCATTCAACTTATAAATTGGCGATCGTTGCCAAGTATATTGTTTGTAATATATCAATAGTTATTATGTTTTCTCACGGCAGTAGGTACGTCGTCGTGGGAGAGTCGCCGCATCTGGCCACATCTGGCCGCCAGCGGTGTTGCTTGGCACAGGTAACTTTATCGTTTTACAGCTACAACAGCACCGTGACAGCTCTTTATTGCCGCTGTCAAACAAATATCACTTGTTTATACGCCCATTCATTTACGTGGCTATTGTGCTTTTTGTTTTAAACGTGTAGTCGATGCGCTTGCGCGGTGTTTTGACTTGCAACCTATATGTTTTCGATTAAAGTCAATATTTAAGATACTATAGACTAGTAGTACTGCAATAAGACAGTCAGTGGATAAGTAAATCGCGGCGAATATTTTCAACCTCAACACAATAAACAAGAACAATAACACATCAACAACACACCCACGGTAACATTAAACTAGGACAATTAGGTCAACGAAATGATCAAAGCGTGCTTTTTGGCCTGTTCACCAAAATTTTAACATCCGACATGAGATGTTAGAGCATACCTAATACCGGTTAATACAAGAATCAGTAGTTCATGGTATGAATTAAGTTCGTAAATACTGCGTTGTCATATTTGTGTGTCGCGGACGTATTGATCGCTGACAATAATTTTCAAATTTATTTCAGCTATTTGGCTCCAGCGGCCGCGGCTGCGATCACACCTATGAAGTAAAATAGAACCGATGTGGGTTCATGCGCACTCTATGGCGAACATTTATCTATTGATGTTTACGTAAATTAGTTTTGCATTACATTATGTACCTACCTATGCATGGTATTAATGGATACGAGTAAAATGATAAATTAGCTTAGGACAGCGAATGTATTTTCGATCTATTGCATGACTACCTAGGTAAGGTACATAGTATAATGTCGTAAAGGTGCAATACCCACGTTCTGGACTGCTTAAATATTGCGTTGTTGTATACGTCCGGCTTTTTGCATGTTGCGTCTGCGTACTTAGTGCGAGTTAGTTAGATCTGCTCAACATTATTTAAATAAACCAACTTATCCTAAATCCACTGAAATTAATGACGTAAGTATCTAATAGGTACCTACAATAAAAAATCTTTGCTTGTATAAATATACCAAGCATCTTAAATCCTGAAAAAAAACCAATTTAATTTGTATAACATTGGAAAGTATTGAAGTAGAACAGTAACGACGACGGCGATATTGTTGGTGCGGCAGGCGGCAGCTGCGGGCCTACTGGTGTTCTGGCTAAATTGCCAGTTTGGCCAGTGCGGTGCCGGGGGTACGGGGCGGCATCGCGATCTGTGTCGATAATGAGCCGATAGCGAACGCGTGATATGTTTCCGATGCCCGCATACATACGTGCTCACCTATTATTAGTTCCGCTATTGTACAACTTAACGGATTTGGATGCTGAGGGAGTTCTGTTTGTTACTTATGCGGGAAATAGTCGTGGTCTTTGTTGAAATCGATATTAGTGAGCATTCTTTTCGAATTCTTTGGTGAGATTGTAGATCAGAGATTATTTTAATAGCACAAATTATACAATTAATTATGCTTGTAGGCACCGTAAATTTATAAAAAGGAGAAAAATACATTTTGGTCGATTACAGAATTAAAATAATGTTTTATTTAGGTAAGTAGCCAAACACAACTCATGTTTGGGTATACCAGCTTATTGGGTCACTTACCACACTAAGTATATCTTAGTGTGTACCTTATAGATAAGTACTAAATCATCTTTAAGCAAATTCAGAAACCTGTTTTAAGAATCGAAGCGCACAACGGAAATCTTCAAATCTGGAAGGCGTCCAAATACGTCAATCAAAGCTTATCTGTAATAGCATTATATCCCTTTAAAACTATCAGCGAACAGTTTTGAGTGGTGATAAACAAACCGGTACGGAATAAAAACAGTGTAATCAGCTTACTGAGCGTCCCGAGTCCCGAGGTTATCTCACACCATTCTCTAATCTGGCGACCGACGTGAGACAAAAACATTGACATATGGAAAGGATATCCACAGATACTAATGGTACTGATAAAACATTATTTTGTATTAAAAATAGTGTAAATTCATATTTTTCCGGTAGCTGATGTGGGAGAAGATGTAAAAATCAGTGTCAATTCGGGGATGTTTGATATTGATGGACCTCTTTGCAATCAGGTTCTCATTAAGTTGTTTTTTTTATAACCTACTTTAGGCTTTGATAAACTATGAGGAGAGGTATTCTGTGAATCTACCTATGTGTCATTGAAGGGTTTTTTTTGGGTGGGAAATCATCAAATAACTTCTCGGAGGGCGTGTCAGACTTTTACTGACTAAAACCCACCCGTGTTCCCTCAGTTGCCTGTGTGTCAGGAGCCGCGGTATCTCTATCGAACAACCCGCACCCCTGGCAGGGTCATCGAAGGGGGTTGAATAATTCTTAAAAAAGTATCTCAAAGTAGCTTGCTAACTATTGCTGATTTGCTGTAAGTTTAACATAATTTCCTTTGTGTCAATTGTGTTTTAATATAACGTCGGTCGTCGGTTGAGGGCTATTGTATACCTACCACGTGTAAGGCAATGTGTCCATTGTGCCAGTGTGCCGTGTCGCGGGACATATGGCGGCCAGCCGATCCCTAGCCACGCCAGTCACGTTTCGGACCTACCAACAAACGCTAATTGTTGTAACTATTGCCTGCTTTGTCCTAAACAATTACTACTTAAACTTTACTGTCTATATCACCCTTATGTGTTGGTTATAAGGTTTAAAATGCTTGCGGACGGTTGTTAAGAAGTTGTCATAGAAGACGTCGCCAGATGGTCTGACAGGATGCGTTGTGTTTTGTTAGAAGTGTCAAAGTAATAGCCTTTGTACTTGACTTGATAATTAGAGGATGCGAAAGCAGTAAATCTGTTATTTGTTAAGTATGAAAAAGATACTTTCAATGAGATAAGGCATTACGAGGATGTTACAATGAGCTTATTTGTAAAAATAACAGGAATAATAGGATTATGATCTCAGATTATAAAACAAAAAAACCTTTCAGTATTCCATAATCTGAGATTATGATGTTCAATGTTCATTAGCATTAGGTATTTGTAGTTATTTACATAAATGCTAATGGTAGGTAGGAAGTTGTCTAATATAGTAAACCCGCTTAGTAGTAAACCCGCTTAGTAAACCCGCTTGTGATGCCAAGTAGGTATAGCTTTCTGTCGTATGTGAAAGATAAAGAAAGATCCATACCTACTGTAACTAGATGCAATAAATAAAATCCATACCTACTGTAACTAGATGCAATAAATAAAGATCCATACCTACTGTAACTAGATGCAATAAATAAAGATCCATACCTACTGTAACTAGATGCAATAAATAAATATCCATACCTACTGTAACTAGGTGCAATAATTCACACTAGTGGCCGCCCAGTGGTCGAATTTTAACCATAATTCATTTAAGACTTAATGTGTTTCTAATGAATTATTATATAACAAGCTTTTGCCAGCGGCTTCGCCCGCATGCAGTTCGAAAATTATCCTACGGGAACATACTATTGGGATAAAATGGATCCTATATTGTATTCCAGGTTACAATCTATACGTGTGCCAAATTTCATCTAAATCCGTCCAGCCGTTTTTACGTGATTGAGTAACAAACATCCAAACTTTCACATTTATAATATACTAGCTTTTGCACGCGGCTTCGCCCGCGTGGAGCTTGAAAATTATCCCACGGGAAAGTACTACCAAGATGAAAACTATCCTATGTGCCAAATTTCATCCAAATCCGTTCAGCCATTTTTGCGTGATTGAGTGACTTCACAAACTTAGATATTAGTAGGATAATATTAGGTATATAGAAAGAAGTAGGATAATATTAGCTTTCTGGACTCCTCTATAAACCCACAGTTTAAAATTTCACACTCCTCCGTCCGCAAAATTTTCGTAAAAAGGGGTACAACACTATACAGAAATCTACGCTGGGGGTCTAGAATGATAAGCTGAATTCATGGTTACAGTTTGCGCACTGAATAAAAACTTTTCCTGTATATTGTAAAACACAAGTCGCCCGCCGCGTCTGTCTGTCTGTTTGCAATAAACTCAAAAACTACTGAACGGATTTTTATATGGGTTTCGCCAATAGATAGAGTAATTCATGAGGAAGGTTTAGGTGTATAATTTATTAATTTTATTTTTAAATTGGTTAACGCGGACGAAGCCGATGGCAAAAGCTTAGATTATGAAAGAAAACTCTAGCTAGGAGTTCATGGCATTAGGTGTTTCATACGTAAGTACCTACATTAAATCATCATGACGCCCTAGGTTAATTGATTTACAATCATGTAAAGCAAACCCATGTTCCTACCAAAATACCTACACGTCCCTGAAAGGTGTTGTCGTGTTCGACGATTTGTAGAGTCCCTATCCGTATAAGATTTATCTCTTTCTTTGAATCCTCAGCCAAATCGTGTAAGCGTAATGATCGGATATCGTATATAAGTGAAGTATTTCCACATTAACAAGTGCTGGGGTGATGTATGGAGTGGTCGCGATGTGTCGTGACGCCGCCGCCCGCCGGCCGGCGCGCGCGGTGGCGAGCGGTCGGCGCGCGCTTGGCAGCAGTTCAAACGTCGCGTGCTAATTTGCGCCTCCTCACCTTACGTATACCTACTTCCGATGTTCATTATAATTTTTCGAAAAAAAAAAATTACCGGTAAAACGTTAATAATGTGTTTTACAGGTTACAACTATGTAACTTATAAACTGATAACGGGTACACTTTTTTCCTTTACTATGTCGGTAGTAATTATAAGTTAAAAAAAAATTAATAACCTAACGACATGTAAAGAAACGACCCATTAGATTACAGACGTAAGTAGGCCAGTACTAGGGCTTGCATTCGAATATTCGAATTATTCTAATAATAAAATATTTCGAATATTCGAATGAAAAAATTTAGATATTCGACCAATGTTCATACCACCGGACTGCGAACCCTGATGTACACATAATACAATTTTAAAGTATATGCATAGTGACTGACGGAGCAAGCGTGATGGTGCTATGCGTAGTCGACAAGAAGTGCCTCCGTACCATCAACTATGTGCATATGGTATCCAATGTGAGTAGATATACAAAAAAAAACTAAATTATCTTGAAGCACAATGGGAGGAGCCTGCAAGAAACACAAAAGAGGCAGGATAGGATGATGACTTGACTTGAGCTGTTGAGACAGATCGAGAGGTTCTATGGACAGTTACACACGTCAACCGTTAGCACCGTAGACTACATACATACGCTGCGGCAGGTTATGTAGACGACCGAAGACTCTGCTTAGCGTTTGTGGGCTACGAAAAAGCGTTTGATTCGATCGAAACATAGACTGTACCTACTATAGTCTTTCAACCGTGCCAGATCGACTCAAACTCAAAGCATTTATTTCAAATAAACCAATTACTGGCACTTTTGAATTGTTAAGGTCGGTGAGATAGAAAGATGAAGCTAGTTGCCCATTCCAAAGCGTAGGTACTTATGGAGAAGAACGGGCAAGAAAAGGGACTATCAGTACATCGAGGTGCTGTAGTGTCTGTACGAAAACGCCACTATGTCAGTCCTACTCCAGGACCAGACCTCGAAACCTATCCTTCTGCAGCAAGGTGTGAGACAAGGAGACGTTACCTCTCCGAAATTGTTTACCGCTGCATTGGAGGAAGTCTTCAAGATTCTGGACTGGAAAGGGGCTGGCATCAACATCAATGCCGAGTACATCACTCACCTTTGGTTTGACGATTATATAGTTATCATGGCTAAGATAATGGAGGACCTCAATACAATGCTCGACGACCTCAGTAGAGCTTCCGAAAGAGTGGGTCTTAAAATGAATATGAACAAGACATAGGTATTGTCAAATGCTCATGTAACACCAACTCTTATGAAGATCGGAGACGCTAAACTCAAAGTTGTCGACGATTACATTTACCTAGGACAAGCTGTCTAGTTAGGTAGGCCCAACTTCGAGAAAGGAAGGCATCCCACAAGGTGGACCGATGATCTTGTGAGGGCCGCAGGAATCCGCTGGATTCGGGAAGCACAGAACCGGTCGAAGTGGCGAAGCTTGGGGGAGCCCTATGTCCAGCAGTGGACTGCTGCTGTCTTTCGGCTGAAATGATGATGAAGATAGCTTTTTCCCATAATACTGGTTTTACCACTCTCTGGTACTCTAGGTACAGATCCCTTAATTTTTGTAATTCTATTATTCGAATATTCGAAAATTAGAATGTTAGAATTCTAATATTCGAATATGAAAAATTCCGAATATTTGCAAGCCCTAGCCAGCACACAATGTGCGTATTTACATGAAGTGAAGTATCAAGGTACCGCGCATCTCTCAGTGTATCTCAGTGCGTATGAATTATAAACAAATGGCGGCCGAGCCTTTGTTTCACATTAGTGTTAGTTGTTCTGTAAGTAATCCTCCTAAATCAACAGCGCAGCATTTTTGCCGTCGCTAATTTAATATAACATTATTCTCACATCACAGCGCACAATAGCTCGACGAAAGTTTTATGCGTCTCCATTGTTCGGAGTGGTTTACAACTCGTAAAAACCGACGTCCCCTGCTAACTATTGTTATTATTTGTTAATTAATTATAAAGTGCGACTCCGCGGCCGCCCTCGGCGTGACGCGGCTGTTATCATCGCTGAACACTTAGCTACTGTAAATTGTAGTTGTAATAATTCGAACCGTGCACCTAGGTGCACGGTTCGAATTAGTTGTACTTAGAAGAAACTCAACGGTTAGGTAAGTACTCATATAAAAATAATTGGCTCTCACAATGGTTTCAAATTACAGTATTAATAGATATGGGAGGACTGTGTAGGCCTGTCAACAAGTACCAGGTACCTATCTAATAAAATAGATAATGGACTACAAATCTACAGTCTACAAGGCCTACAACGTTCTCACATTCACAAAATATAAAAGAAAGTACTTATATTAAATACTAGATAAATTACCAAATAACATGATTGAAAACCACTATTATAGAGTTGAAATCAGAATTGGATATTGATGAATTTGTAATGTTTCGTCGGGGTGACGATGAGTTCACAAATGATGTACGACTACTTTTTATTTATACCTACCACTAAGTTACTAGTAATAGTGAAATGTTTTTAAATTAATTCATTATTAATAAATAATTTCACTTAAAATTGCTAACAAGAACAAAAAATACCATACACGATTAGCGCTATTGACGCCATATTTGTTTTGGTGAGTACTAGCGCCGCAGTGGAAAAAAACTAAACTAAATTTGAATCACTTGGCTGTGTCTTGGTCAGTCATCTTCAAAGGGCTGACTTTCAATACGCCAAATGATTCAAGTTCAATTAACTATTGGCCTAGGCATCCAATTGGATGCCGGCGTTTAATGAACGGCCGCAGCCTAGGCGCCCAATTAGCTGGCTAATTTAACCAGATGGCTGCGACATATATATAATGAGTAGATTATGTCAAAGAAGTATGTAAAAAAATAAATAAATACATCGTAATTTGAGAGCAGTCAATAGACATTTACATAGTGATGCCGTTAATGAGGTATCAGGGTGATAAATACATACATAAATGTATTTTTAAAACAACTTTGCATACCACTAGCTTCCGCCCAAAGCTTCGCCCGCGTGGAAGTCGGAAATTATCCCGCGGGAACGTACTACTGAGATAAAAAGTATCCTATGTGTTAATTTAGGTTATAATCTATCTGTGTGCCAAATTTCATCCAAATCCGTTCAGCCGTTTTTGCGTGATTGAGTAACAAACATCCAAATATCTTCACAAACTTTCACATTTATAATATAATCTTATATTTATATACATACGATTAGTATTTTAGGATCATCATCATTTGCTTAGCCTTTTCCCAACGTTATACATATATACCATGTTTTATGCAAATAAATACTATTTGTATTTTGAAAACAGCTTGATGATCGGTAAGCGAAGAATAAGTACCTCATGAATATTTTGGATGGATTTTAAAATGATGAATCTAAGCATGAGCCGCTCATGCAAGGGATGATAGTGAGCTGATGAAAGACCGTGAGTTATATATATAGAATGAATTATATTATTTATAATTAGCAAACATTCAGATGACCTTGTCTAGTTTAAAAATGCACGCTGGTTCAATCCACAGCTGGTTGCATAGATTTTTTTGTGGGGAGCGTGCAATTTTAAATTAGACGATCTCTACATGGGTACGGGGCTTTCCTATGCATATGACATGTGAAACTATCAGAATTTTAATCAGAAAGTGTAT
This sequence comes from Antitype chi, assembly GCA_947359405.1. Classification (NCBI taxonomy): domain Eukaryota; kingdom Metazoa; phylum Arthropoda; class Insecta; order Lepidoptera; family Noctuidae; genus Antitype; species Antitype chi. Next base: position 1,179,674 of record OX375815.1, read on the forward strand.
GTTTGGTTAGGTGTATTATATTTTATAATTAACTTTGAGGAAATCGTGAACATAGGTACAATACAAATAATATATTATGATAGTGGTCACTGGAGGAAGTAGGTTAGTCGTGGCGATAAAACATTATTTCCTGCAGGTGAGTAACTATCGGGGTGTGTGGAATACCTACAGTGCAAGGCACGGTATTGTGCTCTACCGCAAAAAAAAATTAAGTAAAATTATAAACTATTCATATATTTATTATATCGGTTCATAAAATACATTATAATTTAATCTTAGGTGTGCACCTACTTATTATGGGTATTCCATGAGTAGCGTAATATTATCCTGCCACTGTCCAAAATTATTGTGTAGATTTAATCATTATGTAAAGGTATTTATCTTAGTTCTAAGTATTAATCTAATTAAACAGGAAGTCCCAACCATTAAAATGTAATAAGGATATTGGTTAGTAAATATGGAGTTGAAAGATCAATGTTTGAGGTACTTTCATTTGTTGGCCACGCTTGGCACAGTGGGTCGCATCGGTGCCGGTGGTAACATTTTTACCTTAAGCTGGCCTAGCGTAGCCTACGGAGAAAAATGTTTTTTTCTCATTCATATTTTACCCTCAAAACCGGTTCTCAGATCTGCGACAATAAAGCCGGTTGTTGGCACGTGGATGACAGCCATTCGCAACGCTCCGGGTGCCACGAGGCCGCCCGGACTGAGGAGACTCCGCGCTCCGGCCGTACAGACGCCTAACTGCCAGTTTTTCTCGAAAGCACCCATCGAGGTACGCAATTACAAGGAACGCGTTACATCTTCCGCGACGCCTTATTGCAGAATTTGCCTTAGCGATTGTTGTGCGATGGTTGTCGAATATATTTGCATAGAGTAATAGAGTAGTTACTTTTAATTATTCTGAGTTAATAAAAATACCTTACATGATTATAGACTAAAGACTCTGTACCTCTGTGCCATCAATAGACGATCAGTCAGACCGTCAGACCTTCTTAAAGACAGAATAATTAATCAAACGGTCCGTATGTAACGTGCATTGTAATGTCAGTTGGTCTTGAGTAAACATTTCTTTGTTGCAGGTTTGGAGTACCTTAGTACAGTGGCGTGCTGTCCATAAAGACAGAAAGACACTGTCTACTGTCTACCCAACGTAAATCAGATAAATATTTAAAACTTACATTATTTTATCAATAAACAAAAAATCTTTATTCATCAATCAGCTCCACCTGTCGAGCGGCAGTCGTATCATTATTATCATCGATACAATACCCGTTCGTTCGTTAAATTTGACGCAACTTCGCATTGCGTGCACCTAGCTTCTGACGTTTCATAAGGGCCCATGCAGGTTTATGTGAAATAAAATAATCAAAGTCAATCGTAAATTCAATACACAACAATATGATTCTTAATTGCCTCACAGGTTGCATGCTGTGTAGACCTACAGCAATTGGTTTTTTTTTTTTTTTTTTGTTCTTTTTATTTCTGCCTACCCTGTGTAAAAACTCTGTGTCTGTGCACACCACTGCCTAGGTAAGTACATTAGGTAGGTAATGACATTTAGAACATTTGCTTTGAAATCCTCTGCGAAAATTGTTACACTTGTGGCAACTGGTTGCGGATTGCCTCTTATATTGTCGCGTATGTCGTGGTGCGGCGCGCTGGCGCGACTCGTTTCCGGCGCAATAAAAACAATGCGCCGATGCGAACCTTTATTGCGGCAGGTTTCCGGCCGCGCCCGCGCCGCTTGTCGCCCCGCAGTAATTATGATGCCACTTGCCAATTGCCGCTGCCTTCTTTTATTTTGACACTCGGGATGATTTGAGGGAAGGGTGGTGTATCGTGAATAATAGTACGGCATGGGTGAGCCCGTGCCTGAACTCAAACTCTTCAAATAATAGACTTCAGAGCAGTTTCTGTCACTAACTGTGTATTGCAGGAAGGGACCGTGTTTTAGAGCGATACATATGCAACATGCTCAATGTAATAGTAGAGTTAAATATTACCTTTTAACGCTTTTTACTTCAATTGATGTGCACTGAACTTAATGACAGGTGATGTGCAACCTCGCATGAGTGTTTTTCAATTTCATAGCGAAAGACATGTCATAATTTTAAATACTTACTTTGCAAGGAAAAAGAAGTAATGTCGATCTATTTTAGTTTTATAATACAGTTATCATTCGTCGAGCTACATCCATTAAGTTTAAAATTTACGACCGCGGTGACATATAAAAAGATTATTAAAACAACGTTCTATTCGTGTCATAAACGTTTTCAAGTATATTGTGACTTCTTTAGTTTAGTGTAGTCAATAGGGATGTGTGGAACGATCATGTTAATAGGTAGTAATAGAGATTTATAGGTGGGTTAATGTTGGTGAGCGTATTTCACGAATATATTATAGTAAGCGCTGGAGATGAGCGTGAGAAGCGGTACCTTGATGTACCAATAATTGTGCCGGAGGTGGAGGCTGAGCGTCTTGCCGCTGTACCCAGGAGTACACATGATGACATATCAAGCTATTATTTCCTGTTTTAGCTGACCTCGCATTGTATATGATAAATGATAAATAATTTTATTTCTGTAAGTAGGTTTGTACAAACACTTTTACACGTCAAACATATTTTTTTAAACTAGATGAGGCCGGCGTTTCCTATCTGACTACTCTAAGAAGAAAGGCCGAAACAAACTCAGAGGTCACAGTCTCTTTTAAAGTCCAGACATAATCTTGGTCAGATCATGTGAAGACCATGTGGATTGGTGTCTGAAATGGTCTTTTGAGGAAAGAACCACACAGATTGAGTGGACCTGTCATCATTTATCAGTAATCATGCAGCTCAACTCAGAACTTGATGAGCTCAATTATGCTTTTCGTACAATGAAAAGTCAGCGTATACCTACTGGAAATGTATAGCTTTACATGTCGCCGAGCGTACCTTGATCTATTGCCGTCACTTTTATTTATTTATTCTATTCGAAAAACAGAGGTTATCAGAGGTGTCTTTCTATCACATTATTATTATAACCGGCCAAGTGTGAATCGGAATTGGACGCAAAGAGTTCCGTACCGCCGCGCCGCGCCGTACAACGTTTAACTATAAGTACTTATTTAAAAAAAAAACTTGTATAAAACACGTTTGTTGGGGACCCCTTTAGATTTTAACTTTATTTTCATTATTTATTGTCATAGCGACCAGAAGTACACACCGTCTGATAATTTCAAGTGTGGGTATACCTGTTACGGTTCAAAACATACAGCCCAGTGACAGACGGACGGAGGGACGGACAGCGGAGCTTTAGCAATAGGGTTCTGTAGGTACATACAATGTGCCAACGGGAGCCTATTACTAAAGCTAAACTAAAGTATTTCGCAGTTTATTTTCAGAAACAGTAATTTGACCAATAATACGTTCTAATTTGCCATTTTTAACCGACTTCTAAAAGGAGGAGGATCTCAATTCATCAGTTTTTTTTTTGTATGTTTATTGCTCGATGTCTCCGACAATTGTGGGTCTATCAGAGGTTGTCCCATATACATTTTATTATCTTTGCTTGGGTAGTTTTTGCGTCAGCATCGATAATACGGTTTTTTAATTCACTTTGTGTATCCTGATGATATTCTACTACTTCCTACCACTGTTGTTTACATGGCATGCAGTAGTAAATGAATTGGAGTGGGGAAGGCACCATAGCCAAAAAGTGTAAAATAAAAACTTTTTCCAAGTTTTTATAAGGACCAAGTGGCAACAACTTATATACAACTTAAGGTAATACACGGGATTGTCAATACAGATAAAACCTTTGATAGATATACCTACATTGTAACAAGTTTTCATAGAGGTACCTACCTAGTGTAGGTGGCAACCTACATGGAAATTGTAGCAAATCATTGTGCACCTACCAAACATTCTTCATTATAATTAACCACAAACTCTTTACAATACCATTATAATATAATATATCACATTTGTTCATAATTGTTTATTCTTGTGGTTAGAAACATATACCTACCTAATAAGCTACTTAGGAAAAACATCGTACTTTCTCTAAATATAACTTAATCGTAGTACCTCTATTCTTTGTAATACAGTGTGACATTTATATGTCTATTTGACACAATAATAAGGGTTGATATGCAGGCTATTGTCACTTTACGTTATTCTATAGGTAATAATTACCTTTATACGTGATTTGGTCTAAATTACTATTAAAATTGATCGAAAGTTAAAACAACACAACGTTAAGTAGGTACGTGTGTGTGGCGTGTAGGTTCATTACAGCAAAATTACCGAACAAAAAGTCGCACATTACCGGTGTCGGCCCACTTCTCGTGCACACAATCATCCGAACAAAGAGCAATCAATCAAGTTATCTCATCTTCTTAGAATACGGCGATGTGATCGACAACACGTGAACGTTGCGTATCCGCGCGATCCTTCACCTCCGGCCTGCTATCGCGCAGATAATACTCACAAATAGGGTACCGATTGACGTCAGCGCCGTACACCGCGGCGAGGTAACTCCGATACCGCCTGACCTGTGACCCGCGTATCGCGCTAGAGGCCTGTTCACCTAGCGCAGCGGTGCCGGGCGCTGCTAGCCGCACAACCCCGGCCCCGTTTCGACAAGGCTCCATTTAATACGACGCAGTACGAGGCGTTAACCTTACAGTTTTGACGTTTGTTGTTGTTATAATCGTGTTTCAGACGCTATCGCAGGCCGCGCGGGTCAGCCTGTGTGCAGGAAATGGATCAGGCGTCATACCTATGTGTTTACGATGAAGATGTTTTCTTCGCGTCGATGTCGATATGGTTCAGTGATATACCTAACGATTAGAGAACGAACTTAATTAGTTTGAAATAATCTCTTGTCTACCCGACATTACCGATCTTGTTCGATCGTATACCTAAATACATGACGTTTCTTTAGATTAGCACTTATATTCCGGTTACGGGTAGAGTCAGCATTTGTTACACTTAGGTACCTAGATGCGATTGCCGTTCTATTTACACGGGGTCCCAATGTGTAAATGAATTATGGTCCGTTTATTATTTTGGATGCCAACACCTATACATATCAAGTATCTTTGTGCCAAAATCTGACCAATTTAATTACATTTTCCAAAGCTAGACTATTTTTTAAGAATCAAATAGTTACCTACTAGATTACCTACCTACTAGACTAGATATCTACATTTTTTGTTTTATCCGTTAGTAAAACATAGCTACTTATTTGTTTGGTTAACTTTACTAAGTCATCATCATAATCATTTCAGCTGAAAGACATCCACTGCTGGACATGGGCCTCCCCAAGCTCTGCCACTTCGACCAGTTCTGTGCTTCCACCATCCAGCGGACTTCTGCGGCCCTCACAAGGTCATCGGTCCACCTTGTGGGAGGCCTTCCAACTTTACGTCTTCCGGTACACGGTCGCCACTCCAGAACCTTTTGGCCAAATCGGCCATCTGCTCTGCGAGCAATGTGCCCTTCGGGCTATGTCGGTAACCTTGGTTCTTCTGCGGATCTCTTCATTCTTGATTCGATCACGTAGGGAAACTCCAAGCATAGCCCTCTCCATTGCCCTTTGGGTGACATTAAGCCTTCTTATGAGGCCCATTGTGAGCGATCACGTTTCGGTTCCATAATTATGTCATCACTGGCAACACGCTCTGGTCAAAGACTTTCGTCTTGAGACACTGGGGTATGTGAGACGAGAAGATATTGCGTAGCTACCTGAATGCTGTCCAGCCGAGTCGGTTTCGACGACTTACCTCTTTGTCGAAGTTGGACCTCCATCCTCCAGTGCAGCGGTGAACAGTTTCAATTCTTAAGAAGGGGATTGTCACCCTTATTAAAGAAAAGTACCACAACACCGCTGTTCCTTTACTAGGTACTCATATTAATTTAATTATTAGACCCGTGTATTGTTGTTAGTAGGTAGTGGAAATAATTATCATTTATTACATTCTGTATAGGTACGTGGAGCTCTGTGGCTTATCTGGGGTTTTACCAACTGCTGTTTATACAATAAAATTGTGTAATTATATTAATTCCAATGATTAAATGCGCGGTGTTGTTATTTTGATTGTCTGGCAAAAAAAATACTAAGTATATTTTTAATTTATTTAAAAAAGGCACTATCTTGTTTATTATTTATCCAAAATGCCTAAATTATCAAAAAAAGTTTCCTGTAAAGTGTGTCCGATAGTAGTCTCGGTGAAGGAGTGTAAGGAAATACTTATTTAATTTATTTTAAAACACTTTATTTTTGTAATAACGTATAGTTGAACCGAAATAATGACTAAAATGACGCAAATTGCACGTATTGCTCGGTGCTGGGTTTTCATAACGGGAACGTATTATGGAACTCTAATCTACCTACATGGACCGACCTACGGGGTACGGAAGACTTTCAAAAAACAACAGTCTTTAATACGTGGTTAGTATCGCCCACGCACGTTTAAGTGACCTGTTTTCCTCAATCAACTTCGAATCTGCGTACTTGATAAGTTCATGACCTGGATGCTAGTTGTTTGCCTCGTTCCTTCAGTAATTGGGAATATATCACACGATGTGTAATTAAAGACGTAATGCAATGACTGATCCAACAACACTTAAGATAATTAAGCAATTGAATAGTTCATCATTACGTAGATGGGTGATTTTGCTTGCTGCTACCTACCTATGCTTATAAGAAAAGTTCAGCACCTTACCTGCAGGTCTCCTTCTTCGTGTTGCTGGCATGACAGTATTAAAATTTAGTTGGCCCAAAACTTCGCTACTTCGACGGCGTTATCGGTGACTGCGCAGAGGTCACCTTGGCTGTATGTTTGGGACACAGAGGGCAGGATAGGAGGTGGGGCATACTTTGTGATACAGCTCCACACCCTGCTGCCGTTCCATAGTCTCAGAAGGATTGAGCTTGAATTACACCTTCCCGCTTGGGTAACTGGGGCGAGGTCATATAGTATTGGAAATTCTTGCAGTGTTCACTAGTAGGTTGATCGTTAGTGTAGATTTTGAAGAGAATGGGCGCCAAAATACTTCCCTGGGTCATGCCGTTCTTCTGAGATCTCCATCTGATTTTTTCTGAGATCAAAAGTACTTGGAAACATCTATTATCTACATAGTATCTCACTCAAGGCCCAACTAAAACCCTGGTCGTCAATCATGTCAACTATTTTTCCAATAGTCTCTTGATATTAACGGTATCATATGCCGTTGACTCGTCGACAAGGACGACCCTAGTGATCTTTCGAGTTTCATAGCCATCCTAAATATATTGCGAGTACAAGGCTTTGCCCTGAGCAGGACTTGCCTGAGCCAGCCTGCTCTGGGATTAGTTTAGGGTCAATTATGGACTGAAGGCGATTGAGTAATAGTCGTTCACATCATTTGAACGTATGGCACAGAAGAGAGATAGGGTGAAAGTTCTTCGGGTAATCAGGCGGTTTTCCTGGTTTTAGCAGTGTCCTGGTTTGGGCTATCTGCCAGACTTAAGGGATTTTCGAGTTTTTAAGGCAGGCATTAAAAAGGCCAAGGAGCCATGACACATCAACCGGGCCTAGATTATTAAGTTGTACCACTATAACGTCATCCAGTCCAGCCGCCTAACCATTCTGCAGCGCCTATAAAGACAGTGTGAAGGGGTATTAGTTTTGCCAGTTTGATTAGAGTTCAGGTTTTGCGCGTTTTTAAAATTCTCTTATTTGTGTCAATACCAAAGTACTTGGGTACGTATTTATTACGTAGAAGTGACACGGAAAGTAGGTAAACAGGTATTCATTTAGATATTTCCAATTAATGAACGTGTGTAGGTAGGAACAGTATCTCAGTATTCACATAGGTAAATACACAACAGGTATTTACGGTATTGTATAAACAAACATGTTTTGTTAATAAACCACGTGTTTCCCCAACACGAGCTGTGACGACATCCACAATTATTCTCTTGCCCTTATTCCACTTTATTTGGGGTGGGCGTTGCGTCATTTTCCTCCATATTTCTCTATCGTCGTCGTCTCGGGATTCACTCTCGTTCTAGCCAATATTTTTTATTATCAATTTATCTTAAGCCTATTTTACAGTGTCCAAATAGGCACACCAGATAAAGAAAATGAAACAATTAATTCCGAGGTGTTGAAACATTGCTAATATTTTCTATGGTCATTTAACATAGATTCATGTATTTAAGAAATCGTTTATTGTTTGGCCACATTCTTAGGTAATAAATTCTCATAAAATTCAAGTTTCTGATTGCGACATTAATTTGTTGTTTACCTACATTCTTTGAATACATATTTGTGAATTGTAAAAGTGCCAAGGCATGTTCTGTTTTCATTTGTTTTGTTCATCAAATATTTACAATGTTGGTGTTGTAATGTCCTTTAAACAAAACAAAAAAGTTTGTTTTAGAAACTTTTACGCCGATATATGACAGGCCCGTATTATAAACAATTGTTGTATTTGCTAACATACTTTTGATAACCTATATACTCAGAATGACGTTGCATCTTTTAACTAAGCTAGGCTAAGCTATTTTAATTTACAGTAACTAATGGAGGATATTACATCAGTTAATTCGTGTTCCAGTTAAATAAGTTATCAAACAATGCTCTTACTTCACTGCGAATGGTGGGCGTATAAAGATTACTATTCACAAACCGTTTTTGTGATCCGGATTCCGTAGCAGTCGCATCCGAAAAGCTAATGAAGAAATAGTTTGTGTACCTACTTCTGTTTTTTATTATAACATAACTGTACCTACCAACCAACTTCAAACAAGCATACAGCTAACTCCTTTCATGCTTCAATGCACTTTTCTAATCAACCTACTTTGCATATCCACCATTGTAGGATAACTTCTATTCTATTTTATTGTATAATCAAAGGATAGTCATCCTAGTCTGACTGGCTTCAAAGTATGTTTGCTTCATACCTTCTCCAGTTGACCTGAAGGGTTTGTGTGGGAGATTGATGGACCAGTCATTGGATTGGTGAACATTTTATTAACCGACGTCATAAAAATATGTATGTTAGGCATAACTTCGTCATATAGACGGATTTGCAAAATATTTTTTTGTTCGATAGGGGTTTATTCCGAAATGGTAAAAAATCAAATCTTTTTTATTTGTGTAACGTAGGAAGTGAATACAGTTCTTTAATTAAAGTCATAAAAAAAACATGTAGATCTGATGATACGTTTTGGAGACAGACAACGGAACTCTTTCAACTTCCGGAAAAAGACTCCAAAGTGAAAAATAACTTTAATTTTGGAAGGGGGTGACAAAAAAATCAAAACATATAGGTATATCCAAAGTCACCGATTTCAGAAATTAAAGTTATTTTTCACTTTGTAGTGTTTTTCCGCAAGTCGGTTGTTTTTTTTTGGAAAAAGTTTTTCTATGCACAGATAAATAAAATTGGATGGATAGCAGGAATAAGCTTCGTGTTTGGATCGTTCAATACGACACAAAACTTTGAAAAATATTATTTAAGTACTGGCGATAATAGCAGGAAGTATGCGGGTCATATGTAAGGGTGGTGGTGCTGCTAAGGGTGAAGCTGATTTAATAATGAAACGCCTCTGCGACTGTCAAGCCACGAATGTGCAGCTTTACACAATTATAATAATTGCATGTGGCGCAGTGTAGGTGAAGCGCATAGATTACGCGCAATGGGCGCGTTGTGCAATGTGCCCGTTATTGATGTGCCGACTGACGGCTGCAGTCGCGAGTTATTGCATCGCTGCCGTCATGTTTACCTAGTACTCAGCAGCAGCACGGCTCCAGGAGCGTACCACACCTTCAATGAATTAGGAAATTAAAAAAATCTATTAAAAAAAACTTTAGTAAATAGGAATATCCATTATTTAGATCAGATTTTCCATTCAGGAATTGGTGATTTTCATTCCAGGAGATGTGTTGAAGTAACTTATATGTATAGGTATGTACCTAAATATCAATGTAGGTATAAGTAAACTAAATTATTTAAATTCCATTTACTTCACTTCTACAACAGTGTTGATCATTATTTATATTTTTTTAAGGAAGTCGTCAATTTATCAATTCAAGATAACAAAATCTGACACCGTTCCAGAGTCCGTCCCTGTGAGTCGCAGTGACAAGATCTCTATAAACACGTCGTTGTGACAGCTTTATTCAAACATTCAACTAGTATAAAAAGCTTTTTACGTGAACGCCCCTTATTTTTAGACAAATTTACTGAAACAGGTGCAACGGGCCTCGCCAAGGTATCATAATGTTTACGGTATTAGTACCCGCGGAAGCATGCCCTCCAAATATTCTTTACTTTACAATGTTTAATTCAAATAGCAAACATTAAAACAATGTTGTCCAAATATTTGTCTTGTCTTTGATTTCTTATCGTTCTCTTCAAATTACCTACTTTATGAATATGACGTATTTTACTCAGAGCATTCATTTTAACGGTTCGTGTCGAGTTATCAAATGACATATTGTTTTATGACTAAATGATCGAAACTGCTAAAACCTTAAGCCTAGCTCTAATAAATTGATGCAGGTAGGCATTAACTATTTATTTTTCGCCTAGCTTTGATTAATTTAGTACGATTATCAAGTGTTTTTCTTAGTCCATGTATCGATTTCATAATACTATTATATCTTCAAGTATCAATGTTCTGTCTCCAAGTAAGTAACGTAAATACATAGTATCATATTCTCTGATTGTGATTGAACTTCATTCATGTCATCCAAGTATTATCTGCTATTGTCGTCACAGTGAATATTTTGCCTTTATCCGTTGTAACACTTGTAACCGTTCTAGAACAGTTCTTACCTATGTATTGAGGTATTTACTTCGGTGTCACGTAAGGTGCCTACCTACGTCAATCCAGTTCAAACTTTATTCCAATTAGCGGCAAAAGCGGCAATTTATAATTTCTTATGTTCTAAAAATCCCGTATCACATTGAGCCAATCAGCAGTGGACGGGATCTGTTATCGGCGCAATAAGGTAAAATTCCCGTCACTTCAGATAACGCACGACGTCCATCCGCCACGCAAGCATGTGTGCACGACCGTGTCCTACGGTGCACTGTTGTGTGTGTGTTATCTGCCGCACTCATTCATACAACGGACATATGGGGCATATTGGTGCATTTGCGTACGCGCACCGCGCCAGCGGTGCCATTCATAGATCGTTACACCATTATTAAAAATGTCATGGAAGTATACGTGTTCACTAAGATTGAATTAGTGCACAAATATTACTATATAAATTCCAATAAGAACAATACATATCGTCTCTTAATAAGCATATAATCATTGCAAAAGGTTTTTAGAGATAGGTACATTATCCAGTATGGTTAAACACTAAACGGTAATTTTTTACCAGCACCAAGATTTCACGGAAAATTGTCAAATAAAAAAGGTAAAGTATTCGTCTAGCCGTCATCTATAAAAAATACTTGATTGAACAAGTGTAGGCTGAACACTGGAGCATTATATTTGCATTATATTCTAGCAGTTTCTGTAAGGTGAGGGATGTACAAACTCATGGCTACAGCGCGCCCCTGGCCCCTGACCGCGCGTATCGTGCGCTGATAACGCGACCTGCTCGCGCGCGCGCGTGTGTACCTATGTGTGTATGTGTGTGAGTTGCACGCGTCCGCCGTACCTCGCACATTATGTGGCTATTTATAAATTAACAAATATTATGTATAATGCAAGCAGAAAAAATACTTACTTTTTGTTCATGTCGGTGTTTGTCTTATGTATGTTTTACGTAGTTAAAAAGTTTATATACAACAGAATTGTAGTTTTCGGCTATGCTATGACCACAGTTGTACTTTAATGTTGATCATGAATTAATAAGGCGATTAGGTGCGACGGCGATGTTTGCGCCTTTCCTCGTCATTCTTAAATTCTTCGACTTATTTTATCAGTTTATAAGGTGTAGGTAATTATTTAATTTGCATTGGTGGTATTTCAGACTAGTCAAGTACCCTTTTTTACCGCGAGTTTTCCAACTAGGTACTTAAAACATTGCAAACATTGCTACTACGAATATCATAAGTCCTGTAAGATCATATTTTACCAAAACACTACATTCACTCGATCGATACGAATCTTCAGTAGGTAATAGGTAGGTACCGAAGCGTATTGGCGGTGTTAACGCGATATTCCCCCGGCTTCGTCGGCTCATAGGTTACAATACTTTAACGTCGAACAAGAAATACTACCGAGCCTTGTTACAATGACGTGCACTGATTAAACAAATAAGTATCGCTCGTACATTACGCACTGACTACATTCCGTACGCACGCCCGCGCCCTGTGCGTACACACGGAGTGATTCTTGAAAAAAGTCAAATAGAAGCAGATCGCTGAATTTCTGTCGAGTACATGAACTTATTGGAAAAGACATAATTATAGTGACCTTATTGGTAATACTAGTATTATTCAGAAAGGTCAGGTGCGCAGTGTTTGTAACTGGCATGCGTATGAACGTGAACGAGTCCAAATGTGTATGTAAGGATCGCAGAAAGCTGGCTTCTACCTAAGTATAGGTACCCCCATGGGAAAGAGGCGTGCGTTTTTTGTATGTATATAAAATATGCTGGTAGGTGGTTTTTGAGTTTTGTTGAAATAAAAATAGATTTAAAGCTTACTTCGAAAAAGAATGTAGGTATTCCAACATTTCCAACCATCGTGTCATAAGATCACTAGGTACTAGATTAGTGATTTTATAACCTGAAGGCAAGGTAAAGTTATTTAAACGAAATTGGCAACTGAGACTCAGTTTTAACGTTTACAAAAACTGACGAAAAACTTTTTCCGACAAACTAAACTTTTTCCGACAATTTCAAAATTCGAACTTTAGTTATGTGGGAAGAATGTTCGTATTTCAAAAACGGCTCAATGATAAACTTTGTTTTGTAATTACAAAACAAGGTTTATCTTTAGACAACGGCCGCTTGGAGTTTTCAACCTACCACACGAAAGTTCGCCTCGTGTGTATAGGGCCGGCTGTCAGCGAATTCTTCCAATCTGTGTAACGTCTGGTGATTCGCGTTCCACTTATTATCGTACCGTGGGCATTTGCATAAGAATAACAAGGAGGATTATTGATGTCGTCCCCCCGCGTGCCCCCCGCGCCGCTTCGCGCCCCCTGCCTCCTGCCCGATCACAGGGAAGCGATACATGTAGATAAGAGGAAGAGATTGCGGAGAGCAAGCCAGAGGCACCACTGTACGTACCGATACGGAATATGTTATTTTTTATGTTATATTTACAATTATTTTATTCAAACTCACTAACTCACCTACCTACTTAAAATAAGGAGACTACTTCACTTTTAAATCTTCATAACAAATGTACCTACACTGAGAATGAACTGCATCTAACAAGATTAGTTTCTTCTTAGTAGTGGTTATAATTAAGTTAAGAAGTTATAACAAGAAACATATTAGAATCGCCAGTTAGACTGTGACTTCTAATAGAATCGTAGTAGAATCGCTGCCGCCCATGACTTGCGTCCTTCGCTAATGCTTAATTTTGTTCTCTTTCATGTTTGCTCAGTATACATTTCGTCTAAAATAGAATGGAATAATTTGACGTGAGGCTGCCATCGACGCGGTGCGACGGCAAGCTACAGTTTTCCGAGGAGACTTCGACTGCAGATCTTCTACAGCGTCATAAATAACCCACTTATTTATAGGTGCTTATAGTTCGCAATAAATATAGCCTGAGCCTGAATAGTAATGCGGAGCCTGTAACATTATCTTAACAGCTTCTCATAAGCACAGCTCGCGCGAACATGTTGGTATTACGCCAGAGTAGGTATGTATAATGTTGTTTCAGTAATTTTTGCGCTCCTGTATATTGCGGTATGCTGTTTACAACCTTCATAAATTATGATATTATTGCACGTCAAAATATATGGCTGTGGCCGCAAACCAAACAAAATCACTGTAGATATTAATAATAATGTTGATGTGATGAAACTTTCGCACCATAATAACGCAGCGTTCGTAGACACATACTCGTACATATGTAAACATGCTAATTACTCATATAACTTAACTAACTGAGAAGAAGAGGTAGCTAGGTAACTAATTTAATTAATGTAGGCATCCGGACATACATACTTTCATACAACGAAGTCAATTGTTTTTATTAGTAATTAAATCAAAAAGTTTATTTAAAATCTAAACACATCCGTCGTAGCGTAACTGGCTACCTTAAATTACTAGATATGTCAATACTTTTATAATAACATTACCGTTGGTCGAGCATGAACTTACATCAAAGTTATTTAAGTGAAAAGTTTGTAACTACAGAGCATTAGTAAGTTAAGCCACCTCTCAGCGGCCGGTGCGATTCAATTAACAGCCTCCGTAGCACGTGACAGCTACGAACTTGCTACGGTGCTTAGCTACGCGGCTACGAGTAACGACGGTGAGCCGCTACGGTGCTACGTGATCGGGAAATACACTGCTACGATTTACCTTTTAACGTTTAGAAAATTGGATTTTAGTTACTTTTCTTCGGGTTCATTAACTTAATTATTTTTGCCAATCGTTTTCGTGTATGCAACTGAAATACAAATGTGTTAATTTAATTTTGTTTTGTATTGAAAAAACATCTTATCGTATATGTTTATGCTTCATCATACATTTTCAAAACGAATGTTATTTTAATGGGAGTAGGAACTAAAAGTTTCGCGCATTATCACAACACTGAATTTCAGTTCAAACAAATCAAAACCAAATCAGTGTTTTCGAATTGAACTGCTTCGGTGAACTGGCGAGGGGAGGTTGACCCCGATTGGTCGCAAACTAAAACTGACCGCTCAAATCAACTCGTCCAAATTAACCTTAAATAAACTCAGCCGGTCGGACAAACGGTTTTGTTCCGTACATTTCCCACGATTAAAATTCCAAATTCCCTTTTTGCCGGCCATTTCCGTTGGAGGTGTGTTGGGTACAAAGCGGTCTGTCCCTAAATCACGGGAGGCTCGGGTGCAATTCAGAGCGGAGTTACTTAATTCAATCATGATAACTGCGGTCCCCGGCAGGCGCAAGAAATAAATTGACCAATGACCGCTGTTGCGAGCCGCCGACGGGCCAGGGCTGGCGCGCTCGCCTACTGCTAACACATTGTTATGTTCAAATTTGTTTACTGTCGAAGCCACTGCAGTCATCTTAATTACAGATTCTTTGCTGGATTGGTCAAACATGATTAAAGTGACGGCTGATGATATAGCACTCATTATTCTCATACATATGTGTTTCCTTGGTTGTTATTCCGACTTAATCACGCGTATACAGTTTTTATTTAAATGATTTCAGTTTGATCCAAGTTCCATTGTACCCAATCTGGGGCAGACATTACATTGTTTGACGTACATAAGAAATAAATGATTACTTGCCGACAATACAATGAGTTCTGTAAGTATCGAATGTTCATGTCATCGAGTGATTTATGATACGACTAGATATTATTCATTCCTGTGTATTGCCTCGATATTGTTTACCTTACTTGACATTCAAATGTATTTTCCTGCGAGTCACTTATTTTCGTTTGTAGTAGTTCGTAGGCGAAGTAAGAGATATTCTTTGGTGTCTAAAAGCTGGCGCATGTGTTGAAAGATAATCTTTATGATGGCTGATACAAAATAAAGTTTAATCAGGAGTATGTCCCTAATCAATATAACACTAATATTGGAAATAGTTACAGAGGCAACCCTATTGTAAAAGAAAGGGCTGTAGTACCTGTCCGGGGCTATTGGGGGCGACCTTGCAGCGGCAGATAACAATTGAGAGTCGCTTGCCGCCGCAAATTCAATATCCAGAGGTGTCGTCGAATCTCCACCGACCTACACCCCCTGCCGCCCGAGCGCCGCCCGCACCCCTCGCACTCCCCGTGCACCTTGTGTTTAGTGTCCACTAGCCCTCCTCTGTCCACTGTTAAAGGGGATATAACCACTTAACGAGAAGTGAAGTCTGGCTCGAATTGAATTTCCGAACTCCCCCCTGCCATGCACTAAAATATTTAGATAATTTTAGGTAGGTAACTAAGCAGTCTCGTAATATTTTATCGCAAAACAACACATTCTACTGTGTTTTACTGGGAAAATGATAAATTAATTTTTTGAATATCAAAATCAGGAAAACGTGTTGGTTCGATACCTACTCCTTTGAGAATGACGTCAAGAGTTAATAACAAACAGTTACAGTTGCATGTAGTGGGCAGTATAGGCACATTTAAATAAACCCGCGATAACCGTCAAAAGATAACCAGCCTCGCAACGTTACAGTTGTACCTACTGAACCAAATGTAGTAACGTCTCTAAAATAAGTTCTAGCCGAACTTGGGTTCACGTATCGTGCCTTATCTGTTGATAGTGAGCTACATTTGTTATGAGATAGCGCCGATGGCCGATCGGACCGTCCGGCATATTAAACGGCGATTAACCCACCGGCCGGTTGCGTCGCTCTGATTTATGTGAACTATTAAAATCTCCGAAGGCACAGAATTAATTGCACTACTTCAGTGTTGGCTGCTTTATTAATTGGGAGCGAGTCGCCTGTTGTTTATGGACGGTTCCCTTTCCTTGGGCGCGGTGGTCGGCGCCCTTATCGTGACCCAGGCCGCTCCAATTTGTCCACTCACGTTTCTGTTCAGTTTCAATGGCTATTAAGGACCCTACCTCTGGTGCCGAACACGCTGAACAATGTTCATGTGTATGCCCTAGTTCGGGATAGTATCAGGTTCCCAGCTTGTCTCTAGACACTCAGATATTTTATATGGGTAAGTATATCGAATCAAAATTCTACGATACGACATTCGAGTTTTACATTAACAAAAATCACCTTTGTTTTCCCTGAAGGGCTAGGCAGAGGTGTATTAGTAGGAACATCCGCATTTCGCCAGTTATATCAAGTTTTTTATTGGTACTTCGGTAAGTACCAACCGACCTATTTGTGGCGAGTCTGGATTAGACTTTTTTGTTAAGTTTAATACAAACTGGAACAAACTAACGAATATCGCGAACCTTTCTAAGTAGAAACTCACTCACAACACGACAAGATTTAATAATATTCAAATCACACGAGGGCAGTCGTTGGGGGCGAGTAATTTATAACTTGGACAAACGAAAATTATGTGCGTAGGTAGCCGTCAAAACTCCGCTGGAAGTTTGCACATTTACATATAAATTCGGGCACGTTAAAATATCACCTTGCGTGTCGCGGTGCTCCGAACAAATTAGAACAACAATTAGCGCGCTTGACAAAGTTGTCGTGGAGCCCGCGCGTCGTTTCGTCCACGTGTCGTACCGCTCGCGTGTCCTGCCGCGTCGCACCCGTTGTCGCCGGACGCGAGCTACATGTGTTGCCAATTTATTGTCCTTGTTTATGTGATTTTTGTTGGAAAACGGTTTAAATTTAATTTGTTTTCGTTTGTTTGTGGCTAGGTTTCCTAATTTAAAGGATAACCATATTTGGTAATTGAATACGATAACTACGTTATTTTTAACTCCCGACGCAAAAACGACGGGGTGTTATAAATTTGACGTGTCTGCGTGTGTGTGTGTGTGTGTGTGTGACTGTCTGTCTGCCTGTGGCATTGTAGCTCCCGAATGGATGAACCCATTTTGATTTTGTTTTTTGTGTTTGAAAGATGAATTAGTCGGGAGTGTTCTTAGACATGTTTGAACAAAACCGGTTCAGCCGTTTGAAAATTATCAGCACTTTTCTTGTGGATGAAGGGATTTCAGCATCTTCCATGAGTCTGATCAAGTCGGAATTTGGTATTCTATTACTTCAATGATATTAGACGAACAAAGTAACATTGAACTGATGCTGGAGCAACACCTGGAATTTCCACGATACCCAAGTTACTCACCAACAAACAGCAAAAGTATCGTGTTTGGGCTCATTGAAAAGGTTACTTCACTGTTGGAAACATACGCAACGCTGCGCAGATTTAAGCGACACATTAAGTTTAAAAAGCAGGAAATAAAAGTTAAATTAAAAATTTTAAAAAACCCCCGACCCAAACAAAAACTCTAAAAAGTTAAAAAATAATATTTATTGGCCTTTTAAGTTGTAGGTAATATTTTGTTCAAGGCATTGTCAAGTCGGGGGACGGTCAATGAAAACGCCAAACAGAGGAGAGGCCTAGCATTTTCATTAGCCATCCCCCGACTTGACAATGCCTTGATCAAAATATTACCTACAACTTAAAAGGCCAATAAATATATTTTTTTTAACTTTTTATAGTTTTGTTTTGGTCGGGGTTTTTTTTTAATTATATTATAATTAACATATTCGTATTTTAACTGTACGTTAGTCACGTTATCACGTAGCCCTAAAAATATAGGGTCTATTGACGTAATGCTACTACGTCAATAGGCTCTATCATTTAGGAAATGAGGCAGTGGCCTTAACAGGGAGAATCCAGAAACCTAGCCCTAGTTTAAAACAACATTTCTGAAGAAAATAATCCTGTAACAATATTCCGCTCGCATCCGAAAAGTCAATTCCTGCGTCATTTGGGCAGCAATTAGGCGTGCGCCCTGACCGCGCGCCTATGAGATATGGCGCCCACCTGCGCCGCGCCGCATCCGACAGCGTGCGGACGCATTTATCTTATCCTTGCGAGAACACGCGCCCACTACTCATACGTCTAACCTGAGGGGTACACTCTGCCTGAGTGAAATTCGTAGGTTGGTGAAGTGCCTGAAAATTATCATAACGGTTTTTGTTTTGTTCTACATGCAACAACGATTGTGGGTTGAAACTGTGTAGGTATGAACCTAGTCGGTAAGCCTTTCAATAAATAAATGCATAGACAGACGATATAAATGTACTTTTTATTGCGGTTTATGTGTTACTTCAAAGTGTAGAATTTATGTATAATCTTTGACAAACTATCAAAGTAAGTACGTACCTACCTACGTATATAAAGAAGGTAGGTAGACTGCAATATAAACCGTCCCTTAGGTGTCATAGCGCAGGTCCTGAGGCGCGTCATCCCGATGGAAACTAAAAGAAATTTCTCACAATCAGCCGTCATAAAACTGAATCCGCCTATTTAGATCATCTCAGCTGCCCATGTGTCCTCGAATTTGTGGCAAAACCAACTTATTTTTTAACTTGAATCTTTCGAAAGTGATTCTTGTGATGTGAGGCGTAAGGTGTATGTTGGTGTGGTAAGTAAGTCGGTGTTGTATCACGGAGGTAGGTAAGACAAGCACGCGATAAGTTTTATTCGCGCGGGGAGGTGAGCCGGCGGCCGCGCGTCAAGGGAGCCGATAGGCGCGCCACTTACCACGATAGCCGTGTGATGGCACCGGACGACGGCCGCCATGCAGTTTACAAGGGAAAAGGATTGCGGATATCACAAGCAGTTTTGAAGATTTGGAGGAAATAGGTAGGTACTTACTTTGGATTATGAGATCTAGTCACCTTGATTTAATGTGGATTAGACTTGTTCCAAGGGCAAAGTTTTCTTCACGTCTTAGAGGAGCCAGCACCGGTTTATTTGTGGTTAGCTTATCTGATTATGATTTTATGGCAGTTTGCAAATGCCTGCTAATAGACTAGCACGCACATGCCGAAGGATACCTCACTGCGATACATCGCGGGCTGCTTGGGGATTTACCTCGATGCCAGCCAACCGCAGACACGAGCATCTTCGGCTTGTAACGGGTAATTAATAATAATTACATGCTGAAGATCCTCGTAATTTAAATAGTGGCAGTGACGATGAATTCATGTCAGGTCCACATACCGAAGCCACTTTCTATGTTTTAGCCAAAAAATGGATTTTTTGGCTAAAACATATCTGTAGTTATAGTGTTTCTCCCGCGTATCCCACAAAGTAAGAAAATTAATAATCAAATCAATTAGCACTTTCTTATCCATTATTCAATTCGCACAAAGTAGAAGTGGCATGAGAGTGATTCAGATACTTAAGTACAATAAACTGAGGCGAACCGAATTGACCAATCACGAGCCAGATCACATCGATGTTTGCCGTCTATCGCAATGTAAAAACACAGTATCTATCATTCGGCATACAATGTGCTTGCGTGTCTATTAGCAATAGCATGCATTTGTTTTACCTGGAGGTGATATCGAGGTAGCGAGCTGAACTAGTTCTATCGCGACCGGGATGTAACTCTGGCATGTAATTAAAATGCGTAGGAGATCTAAGTAAGCACTAACTATAGGTACTCTACTTATTAAAACATAATTAATAAACACGTATATCTGTGACCGCGCGCTGTCCGCTCCTGTGCGCGAAGCTCGGGTCACGATACTCACGAGTCGTGAGTCGACCATAAACATGTTTGTACCGACGTTTGACGTAATTCCGATGTTATCATTTATGTAGGTGCTAGGTATGAGCAATATGTTATAATATGTAGATTTAATAATAGCATATGAAGATGGAATCACGCTGTAGCATGAATTTCGATTCAAATTTGAGAGACTTTAGAGACTATACCTAGGTACTAATTTATGCTAAGCCTAGTTTTAAATGGAGAAATAGTACATTGTTCACCAAGGAGAGAAAGTGACCGATTGCTTACGACCTTGCTGATGGATTTTTATAAACTTTTTTGACCCGCACAAATACAACATTCTGGCTCATTAAAAAAATAATATTATGGTAACTCCTTCCGAACTGGTACTTATAGTATATGTAAATATATTATGATTGTTTTTGGTTTAAATGATTAAATAATTAATCAGTGTTGTTATTCTACTAATGAAAGTAATTTTGTTTCTTTCCTGGATGTAAAGTTCATATTATTATTTACATACCTACGTTAGTAGGTAAGTACCTACGTTTAAACATAAGGTTAATTCGTGGGCTAATTATATTTAGCACAGTTATTTTTAGTTCACATAATTTGTGATTATGTAGATGTTATTGTTAGCCCCTGTGGTTTTAAAACCACATCCCTGGAATATCCATGAATCGGGGCCGTTAATAATTTTGTTTCTAATCTGTACTTTTGCTGTTTTGTTGTTAATGTGTAGGAACATATTATAGGATTACAAAGAGATTTCGTGCGGAAAATTGAAGCAAGAAATGTTTTGCAACTGTAATTGTTGCTTCAACGTATGGTATGCCACTAGCAATTAAATTGCACCGTGTTTATCAAGTACATACTTACCTACTCCTAATCAAGTTGTGTCAAAGTATATACAGGAAAAGTATTTATCCAGTGCGCAAACTGTAACCATGAATTCAGCATATCATTCTAGACCCCCCAAAGCAGAAATTTTTCGTCGGTTTTATACAAAAAAAAAAATCTGTTGTTTCATAGAAAAGTGCAATACCTACGCGGTCAAAATGTATGGAACAGCTGATTTTTTTTTTGTATAGGGTTGTATGTACTATATAGTTGAATTAAGAAGTGTTCTATTATATTTTCAAAAAGAGGTTGCACAGTGACGTGTCCTAATTTAATTGTTTCCTGTTCCGTCAAAGTTCGCGTCTCGTATAATCAACGCCTGTTTGCTTCATTCGATTATTTACGTGCGTACGCGCAGCTGCGGCAGGCAGCGGTCCAATATACGAAGTACGCGCTCTGACGTGTTTACGTGAACAACAATTTTGTTAGAGGTCGGCTCTTGTGGATTCTGAGCATTAATGAGCAGTTGCATAACTTTTTTTTGGCACCCTTAATAAGTACTAATTTAAGCATGTAAGAAAATTTTTCGAGTGGCACATACCTACGGATTCACATTAGACTTACCTAAATTTGTCGTGTCGTGAATCTTCGGTAGGTGCCTACATCAGAATACTATTAGAGTCATAATCGCGAATAAAATCCGAACATTACACTAAATTACATGGCCTTCATAACTAATAAGTATATAGATAGGTTTAATTCATTCAAAGAAGATGTAAGTAGATATATAACTCCATGTTAGTTGTTTTTTTTTTGTTAATCATTCTATTCTTATTTTAAACGTATTGAAGATTATTTTGACTTTTTAGTTTAGTTTTCTATCAATGCGTGTATTTTAGTTTCATTACCTTTTATTTTTATTTTTGACTTTTTAGTTCGGAATAGCCGGGAGTGGGTAATTTGCGCGCGAGGATTCCGGTGACTGGGACTTCAACTAACTGGAACCGCGGTCCCAGTAATCCATTTTAATTCATATTTTTCTTCCAGCGACTGGACCCCCCATGAATGAATAAAAAACGTCAATTGTTCAAGCCAAAAACAGTACAGTCAATCGAAAAAAATTCTAAAGTAATAATTAAAGAAAAAAAAACTACAACTGTATAGTACGTTGATTATTTTTAATATGATAACTCCTATGTTTGGTAAGCTCCTACTAAGTTATGAAAACCTGATACTCTGAAGGCATAAAGCGTTTTCAAGCTGTCATACAAAATGTATGAGAAAATGTAGTATCCTATTTTATTTCCCTTGAAATGAGTTTAGTTTCGATTTTTTTGGTTTTCTCGAGATATACATGGTGTAACTAACCCCTTACTATTGTTTATATAGATATAAATAAAAGATATTTTCGAATCAAAGAGTTATTTTCATTAATTATTACTTTAAACACTTTTTCGTTTGACTGTACTATTTTTGGCTTCAACTATAGATTTTGTTATTCAGTTATGGGTGGTCCCAGTCGCCGGAAGAAAATATTAAAATTAAATGGATTCGACGACTGGGACCGCTGTTCGAGAGTTAATTGCGGTCCCAGTCGCCGGAATCCTCTTGCGCGCCTGCTGCCTTCCTTAGATGTGAAAATCACGTTGAAAAATTCCGTTGCATAGCTTTATAAGCTATTATAAAGCGTGTTAAAAGGAAAAATTATTATTCATTCTATTGACAAAGAATAGAATGCGATGACGCAGCAGCGACTCGATGCCATCCGTCATGGTTTATAGAATTATGCCATCAAAATAAACTTCAAAATATGCTCCTTTGTTTTTCAAAATTCTTTGAGTGAATGCATACGAATTTCTTTTACTCTATCTATGTAAAAAACTTCGCTTTGCACTAACATGTTGTAGACAAAGTAGTGCATTGACACCTTCAGCACCCGCATAAAATAATATCATTCTGCAAAAACTTATTTTGTCTTTACGGCCAGTTAGATTTGAAGATTACTTCGTCGGGTAAAAAAACTGGTGACAGCGAAATTTTCAAATCTCCCGCTAGCCCCCGGCGAACATAAAACGCGAGAGTCGAACGGTCGCCGCGAGGTGCGTCCTTACACAAAAACTCAATCTTATCGCAGCTCCGACATATTCCATCGAATGGCGCTTGCGGGACGTACAAGTAGGTATCGTCTCACAATTTCGTCGCTATGAATACAAACAATATGTTTGGGTATCGAGCTCCGCGAATGACTTATAAAGGATTTGCGAGTTGATTGCATGCAGCAATCTAGGTGGTTGGAAATTTACGAAAATATGGTGGAAAAGTAATAGCTTGTTCACGTGTGTTGTAGATGTGGTTCGATAGGAGTTTGGGGACTGGGGGCGCGCGCCTGCGGGGCTCGTGAGATCTCCAGAGATAGCCACCCGCCTGGGATCACTTCGGGTTGACGACCGCCGTCTATCTGTTGATCGTTTGACGTCCTCTCACGAGCACAGCGCACTGATAGATTTTACACTTAACTTTCATGGGACCATAACATTTAATGGATGAGAAGGTAGGTACCAATGTGATACGATACTACGTTAGGTAGGTACTTAGTTAATATCTGAGGTGAGTGCGATATAATTATGATGATATGCACGATTTGGGCAACTACAAGGTAGGTAAAAAAAAGTATCGACGCGTAAAAAATTAGGGAAAGCTTTGTTTGAAAATGTTATAGCATTTCTCATAATTAAATTGCGGTTTTAAAGTATTATCCAATTAAATAATAATCATAAACGAAAAACAAAGTCAGCCAACAATAACGAAAATTGGCAACTCTCAAATATGGAAATGAATGGGACTAATCGAGAAAACTCAAGAAAAACCTCGCGGTAATGAACTAAATAATAATAACTTGGACCTTAGTTGTCAAAAGGGCTCCTCAACAGATTATAAAGAAGTTCGATAAGAGTATTCACGATTCAATCGAGATCCCGGCTCCACTAATCTAATTACAGCTCCACCGTCTCTTTGTGCGGCGCGGGCGAGCGTCGTTTGTTTATTTCCTTTGCCTCGCGAGCTGATATATTTTTTTGTTTATATTTTTCGCGGAGTTTGTGAGCGCTCAAAGGCGGAGCCGAGTTATGAAATTGTTCAAGCGTTAATTGTAGACGTCCAGTGGCGAATATTAAAGTGGTTGTGTGCGGTGAGGCCTGCGGAACTAACTAGTTAACCTCGCTGCTACACGGAGAGCCGCAACTTTAAACGTTGCACATCAAAATATAATATTTAATTAGCGAGTTGCGGTGGAGGCGATAGATATCGCGGCGTGTTGAATGTTCATTAACTCTGTTGTTTTTGGGACTCCTTTGGAGTTTATCCACTTTCTGTAAAGTTAGCTGCTTTGAAGTTTCATGAAATGCGTATTTAGATTTTCAGTGTTTTCTATACCCGTTTTTGGAAATTATGGACATTACAACTTTAGCTAGCTAACTTTTGCTTAAAAACAACCAAAAAACACTAATAACAACCAACACCATTCATTGATGATCACAAAATATTGGTAACCACAATAACGCCCAGATTATTTTCGTTCAAAAAGCAGTTTGCTCAGTCGGTCATTTGTTCGCTGGAGACTGTAGAGCGTTGCGGTGGGCGGCCGACGAGTCGATTTTTTCCTAGTGATTGGTAATCGGCGAAGTCATTAGGAAAGCCACGCTTTGTTTTTTACGTCGAGGGTAATGGCGCGAAAAATGTCGTTAGCGAACAAAACACTAGCCGAGAAGAATTCAGGTGAAGAGGTCACTTGTGGAACTGTTGGTTCAATTGTGTCTTTAGATGGTCAATAAAGTATTTGTGCTTTTGCAGATTTTTCATAGATTTTCTTCGTCACATTTTACCTTGCTGTGTTAAACAAGTAGGGATGTTTAATATTAGTAGCAGAAATCAGTAAAATTTTAGTACCACGATCTGCAAATAATGATTTTGAGTCCATGGTAATTTTATTCATAAATTGGGTATTATTCCCTCTAACCGAGCTGCCAGTTACAAAGTGAACTTTTAAAAGGTTCTAGAGTAATAAAACAGTGCTGTGCGTTACGCAGTGGCGCCCGACCGACGCGCGACTTGAGAACTGTGGAGCGGCCATTATTTCATTACTTTGCCCAATAAAACGAATTAAAACCTAATTAGACGCCGCGATTTTTGAACATTAAAAGAGGGGCGGAATTAATTAGTGGAGGGCAGAGGCAATGATTCCAGTTCGGCGAGTAATTGCCGCTCCACCGTTTCAAATATAAATCAGAAAATGGGACAAGCGATAAACGGAATGCATTGTTCGGCCCCACCTCATCTTTGACAAAATCTTGCTTACATTTTTATATTTTTTATTTAAATATATTATATGTCTAGTTAATATTTACTTATACACATTGCAATCTTTTGTCGTTTCAGTTTTTGTTTAAATAAATTGTAAATATTTTTAGGGCTTCATGCTTCTTTTCTTTCTTAACCCTTTGGTTCCCTTAATAGTCTGGAAACATCGCATTGTTCATTTCCAATATCACAATAGATCTCGCTACCGCCTATGCCTTAAGCCACACAAACACGTCCAGGAAAAATCTCAGTGTAGCAGTCTTAAGATTCACTTTGAAGGGTGAAACAGATTTCATTGAATCAACGATGAATTATTCTGTTTGTCCGACTTTTTAAACGTTTGCTCAAGATCGCAGTATTTGGACTGTAAGGCGAAGTCAGGGGGGGAGTTAGCTCGTCTTGGAACATTGTGTAAAGACAGGTACGTAGACATTCAGAACATAGTGGGCGTTTAAGATTGTTATAAGAAAGTGCCTGTTAACTTAGTAAGAAGCTCAACAAAGTTTAATGTAAAACTTTTTTCTTATGTAAGTTGTTCATCATATTGTCAATATCTGTAAACCAGTGAATGTGTTCTGAAAGTGGTTATTTGACACTTTAGTCTTGTTATTGAAAATGAAAATCTAAAGGAAAGTTCCGTTAAATTCAGCATTCCGAACTAAAATATTGACTCTACCATGAAGTTAAGGAAAGCATTTGAAAGTGTTTACCAAATATAAGTCAGTAACTGGCACAAGTTTGTCCAAGTTCAATCAATTATTTGAGAGTGAAAGTAGTTAGAACTGTGTTGTTGTGCGCGGGACGGGAACAAGTGGCGCTGCCGGAATGCCGGCCATTGCTATAAATCCGATAATTTAATAACGATTAACTCGAATCGTTCGTTTCACAAATTAAATCGAGTTTTGCTTTAGGCTCTCTTATAAACACCTTCGTTTTTGGTATGCTTGACTGATTACTGGTAAGTTTAGTTATTCATTGAGTTTTATTGTAAAGACGATTTGGATATACATTAGGACGGATATCCGGATTGGGGTATCCTAATCATCTTTGCTTATGTTGCATAGTATTTAATGTTTATATAATTTCAAAGATATCAGTTTTATAATAATAATAATAGTACAAGTATTTAAAAAAGGTAGGAGAATAAACAGGCAGAGGGCAGCAGAAAATTCGTCCGCATCCGTCAACAGGAAAAGTGCCCAAAAGGCGATTCTTTGACCAAAAAAATAGGCTAGCCCTCTGGCCACGTGATGAGTCGACCATCCGCTTGGCAATGTCTAGAAATACTAAGTGGGCACTCTGACAACTAGCAACTTATTTACATTTTCTGATTACATCACTTATCGCAACTTAGTGATAAAATGATGATTGGTAAGTGTCCAACGGAAATAGAAATCATTTATTTGCTTTTATTGTACCTAGGTGTAAAGATAAGATCGAATTATTATAAATATTCCCGCCTGTTACATTTCGAGTTATTATAGAAAGGATAAGTTAACATACAACACCAGCGATCCCTTTTGTGCGTTCAGAATGCAGCATGAAACTAATTTATCAGATCATTACGTACCTTTTACCGCTGCCATTTGTACGAAAACAAATTAACTGTAGACGAAGGACGGAGGCTTCCGGCGGCCATTTGTATAATGGCGTCCGGAAGTTTGACAGGTCGGATGAAATGTCGCGCGATTTTTAGTAATTAAAGGGGTGCTATCGGTGAAGCGCGGCGAGGTGAGGGAGGTACACCAAATGATCACTTTCATGCTTTTATTGCCTCGGCATTTTTGAGGGCCACCAGTTTGATTGGAATAATTATTTATGATTAAATCTAATGATAAAGGTGATGACTTGTGTTACCAGTGCAGGTTTTATACATTGCAGTGTGTTTTACTGCATTTACCTTTATGTGTTAATGAATGACCTTTCTACAGTTTGTATAAATAAGTTTTCCTGCTATCTGGTGTTAATAACATTGGCCTGGCGCCGGTTATCTGCGCCCGCGCTGTACTCAAGCGAGTCTTATTTAATTAATGAACCCTTGATTAGATAGCGTAGTATTATGCGTTAGAAATTCATTCAGATTACATTTAATAATATAATCCATGCAATGGAACGAGCACGTAGCAGTTCTAGATTAATCATTCGTTTTGTGATAAGTTCAGGAAACAAAATTCATTATTTCGTTTTATACCTATAAAAAACAACATAACTGTCGACTTGTTGCAGCAGCTTATCAGCTCATGCCACATGCAAGATTTCCGCCCAAAGTAGAAACTTATAAGTACGTATCTGGACTGCAATATTTCCCAAGCTACCTATACATGAATTGTCTTAAACAAAAAAAAAATGTTTATTGGTAAAACAAGCATATGTATACAACAGTTTTGATTGGATCCTCCTTTCAGGCAGTTAGTGCGTATTAGGAGAGCGCGCTCATCCATAGCAAGACGTCACGTCTTCGTCATCGTATTGTCACAGCTTCTAGTTATCATTGTCTCAGTATTTTTCTCGTCACCCTTCCGCCGGTGGTGCACGTAATTCAGCACACAATCAAACTGCCGCCACTCTCCACAAATTAGTTTTGATATTTAAATTAGTCCCGCCGTTGGCGATCACTGGAGACGTTTTAGACCCTACGATTTTAATTGTCCTAATATTAGGCGCATCGGAATGATAATTTAATGAATACAATAAGTGGTAGGTATTTGAGATATTCAATAGGTAGTCATGGAATGGGAATGTTGGTAATCAAACTTTTAATTGCTGTACTTATTGAAGTCAAATAGTTTTATCTGTTTTCATAGTTTAATGAATAGCTGTCGAAAATGAGTTGTACGTATACTTATCTAGTTAATAGTAGGTGAGCCATTTCAAAATCGGGAAATAAACACATAGTCGTGTCGTACGGCCTAAAGCCGCCCACCGTCCGGCAGGTTCGGTTCAAAGATTGATTTCTCTTTCTCGTCGGACTAACTAAAACTTCTACGAGCTGCACCCCTCACCTCAGCTCAGCCCCCCTGCGGGGCCCGGCCTCAGTCCCGTTTGATCGCGTTATTTCGCAAGATAAGTCCGTTAATTGCCTTTACAGACAGGTTGCTCATTCTATTCCAGATTATTGATCTTGCTGAGAAGTTTTTGTATGTCTTCAGAGGGGATTGTTAAACGGTTTTTGTTTTTAATTGAACAGTTTTGTGAAGGACTCGATAGGCTTGAACTTGCTTGTTGGGCTTCGTGTTCTGATTAAATTAGCCGTGTCAATAAAGATGTGATTGAAACAATGAATTGTGATTAAAACGGCATGGTACAACTTTAAATAAAATAGTCATTCATATTTCTTTTGCGAAGTGTAAGAAAGTAAAAGAGAACATCTTAAGAAGGCAAACGTAGGCAGATGGAGGTATCCATAGCATTAGCAGACGAGACAAAAGGCGAGTTAACAAGTGTAAGAATAAGGAGCACCTTCAGACAAAGGTCTTTGTGAAAAAAGAACAACGGCCAGCCGGCAGACAGCGAATATAACTAGTTCGACTAAAGCTATTCAGTAATTATTACTTCACTTGCATTTGTACCGACATAAGTTTTCCATGTTTTGCACGTTAGTCAATACATCATCAGAATTACATAACTTTAATTAAAGCTGACGTCAATGTAATTATGATTCTGTTTACCTCATTAATAATAATTAGACTTCGAATGCTATCAATGGTTTTATGCTAAATACGGTTATAATTAGTCCAAAACTGTAAAACCACACGAAACACGTCAGGTGAATTAATAGTTATAATGCACTGAATGTGGTCACTGTCGCCATAAACGTACACGAACTGATTAATTAAATAATTGTGGGAGATTTCCTCTTTCCTGTACCGAGCTATTCTCTCATATTGAGCTATTCCTTTGTCGCGCCAACCAACTTTTTCGCATCTTAATGCTGATGTTGCATAAACTGGTTTAAGCCGGTTATTGTTTTAGATTTTATTGAATTTACAATTGGGATTATCTCCCCTAGTTCTCGGCCTAGTCGACGCGATTTCTTTTAAATCAAATTACGTTTTGATCACCCTTTCCAAATTATCGACTTTCATTAAAGAATTTCATTCGCTGGATATGAAATTGTTGCTTTGATTATGAACAAGTTTTGTTTGAAAACAAAACACTGTTAATTATAGTATTCATTGGCCGTGTGTCCAAATTATAATGTTCTTGTTTCGAGGAAAGTTGATGTCAGTTTAGTTCTCTTCGGTGAACGCCACTATTATTTCAGTATCCAGCCTTATTGTTCGATGATCTGCAATTTGTTTCGTCATGAATATCAAAGATTATTTAATTAAAATCTTTACTAATCCTGCGGCCGTCTGTAACTCGGCTCGCATTGTGTTCAAATTGAAAAACTTTTCTCGTTTTCAACTAATTATATCGAGAGGAAGACGAAAATCTTTTGCAAATATTTATTGAGAACTCGCGATTGTCGCGCTCGCGATACAAAGATTACTCGCGGACCAATCGAAGTTTGAAATAATCCTTCGCCTGTCCCCTTTATGCGTACCTATCAGAAGAGTTCAAGAGAGAGTGCGATAGAGTGATTGTAATAGTTATCAACTAGCTGCGAACGTTCTTGAGGTGAAGGCTGGTTCTTGTTTTTAATTAATTAATTTTATTATTTTTCGCCGTCCGCCGCCGCGTTGGCTTTATTGGCAGAATTTCTCGAGTAATTAGTCGTTTTATTATTATATAATATCGGAAGGGTTGAGGTGCGACCAGATGCCACCGTCATTACGACTCGCCGCCAGTGCTGCTCGCCACCGGGATACCAATTTTTATTTATTTTTGGGGAGCTCAAGATTCAACCCTTGGGTTCCTTGAGTTTGAAGATGGAATTTGTTTTCTTTAATTAATTTTTGATTTTTAAGTTCCCTTTCGCGGGTTGTTAGTGTTGCGTTATTTAATTTTAAAGGGGCCATCCTTTCATTCAATTTAAGATAATTACAGAAATAAATATTTATAAACTTAGTTAAATTAGATATTTATGATTAGTAATGTAAAGTAAAGGAATGCAGATAAGAAGTCTATTAGGTAGGTACTTATAACAGTTGATAAAATACCTTCGTACCCACCTAATGTATAAAGGATAAACACAACACGCGCCAGACATTCCTAGAAGTAAGTACGTCCGTATCTTGAACAAACAAACCATTTGTGGCGACAGCGACAGTGCGACAGTGTACCTCTCATCACGTGTCAGATAATCAGTAAACAATGGCCACCTCGCCATTAAGGTAATTAGTGCGGGACTTAATTCAATTTGTGCTGCTTATACTTACTTCTTGCTCCGGCAGCTAATTACTGAGAGTGCCATCTACTTCCCTGCTCACCCACCTACCGACACTCGTACACAGCGAATGTTTATCCACGTTCTTCCTAGTTCCTAGTTTTGGGAAAAACTATGTTTGGTGGAAGGAAAACTGTTTGATTAAGGAAATGATAAATTGGTGTAATCAGGGATATTGGTCGGTAAATAGGTACAATGCCAATAGGGAGTTATTTTGAGTTTAATTAGGTACACGAGTTGTGAATAGGTATTGCTATTGAAATGTACCACGAAGCAAATAGGTAACAATGAACTATTTACCGCTTATTAATGACTACGTGAACATAGAATGTCGGCTGTTGCTGGGCATCGCGTGGGTAGTACCTATTAGGTATACTTACATATAGGTAATGTGTGCAGTTACCTGTAACATACGAGAATGACGTGGCGACGCCATTCATTGGCTGATGGCTGGCGTACACACACCCACTCTTCATAATGTATGTAGGTTTAGCCGACTAATAAGTGCAGTCTAATCAAGCGATTTACTAGTCTCGCACATCTGCTTTTAAATAAGCTATGAGTTATCACTTATCAGGCACACAAACCCATACACAATTTTTAATAAAAACCATACTTTACATATATTATTGTCACTTTAAACGTGTTAAAATCTGAGCACAAAGTAAGGCGAGCTGAAATGGGTGGAGGATAGTCAATCAGGAAAGTAAGAAGTACCTCCCAGCGATATAACCTAATAATAAAAACAAAATGATAATTGGTTCTAAACATTGATGTTGGTTTTAAATCAAAAACAAATTGAATAGTAGGTATCTTCTTGTTTGAGAAATGTGATACATGTAATTAGCAACGTTTACTAAAAATAAGGACATAAAGTTATTGATTAGGGTTCAAGGAATATCTGAATAAGTACATCTTGCCTGGTACATCCTAATAAGGCCTCCTATGCGTCAATAGCTCCTGGCATTTAATTTTAACAACGTTTTGTTACTAAGTACATACTTAAATGTACATAAATATGTAAACCTATTCGATATTTGTAAACACGTAACGTGTTAACGGCAAAAGATAGTGACCTCAGTACCTAATTCATTTACAACACCTATTTTTACACCTGTAATTGATAAATGTACACAGTACACGGCTGTGCCACCTATGGCACATCGAGTTTAAGAAAGAGGCTGACTGGAATATCTGTCAACCTCTTTCTTAAACTCGAACACAGCAGTTTGACTTAGTGTAGTTAGTTGTCACAACAATATTGTGACCAGTCACTCTACTAACTGTCCCGATTTGCATGTGCCACGTAATCTGCCAAGAAATTCTAATAGGATGCTTTTCTGCATGCCGAGATGTCATAACAACTTAAGGCAATACTGTCCACTATCTAGAATGTATGCTGCATACAAAGAGCATGAAGTGGATATAGACCTCTTTCACTCATCAGTACCAGCCCTAAAAAAAGCGCCAGCCTTTTAAAGGATGTCTCTAGTTTTATTCAAATATTAACATAATCTTATAAATAAATTGTTAAAGTGAATTAATCAAATAATTTTATTTTATTTAATGCAAGTTATTTGACTTCTTTATTATTTAATTCAATCCTAATATTTTGTTATCAATTTAGCTTTTAATAGTATAATTTTATTTTTTTCAATGTATGTATTACGCGTTTTAATTAATTGTGTGTTATTATATCTGCGCATAATGTAGTGCATGCGGTGCTTTTCTATAAGTAATGAGGCGCTTAGACTTAAGATTGTAATGTTTAAACAATAAAGTAACAGTGTACCTACTCATTGTTGAAAAACCTAATAAATAAATAATAAATACTAAGTTGAACTGTTCCTACAATTCAATGTCTGATACTGGAACTACTTCATAGCCTGAAAGATATTTATTCTCAAAAAGACAAAGTCTCATAAAAATAATGTTACTAAATTAAATTATAAATACGAGTTCGTCACAATCGTTACTGCAGCAATTATGATACACGCAACTAATATATTACGTTTTCAAGCAGGGTAATTATTAGTTTGTTATTTGCGACAATTTCAACTAATTGAGTCTTAAATGCATTTAATGCATGTAATTTTTATATATTTTATACAGATATATAATCCTTTCTCCAACATATGGCACTATGTACCTGAAGTCAACTGTTGTGCAGGTGAGTTGGGCGTGGCGGCAGGTGGGACGCGCGCCCCGCCCACCGCACCTGCCCCACCTGATACCTGGGCCACACCGGCGACACCTCCCGCCAGGTACATAGAGCTATGTACACAAGTAAATAAGGAAGGCTTACTTTTCTATGTTAATTTCCTTTATCTACTGAATAATTATGATAAAAGGAGTAGTGATGTGAATGACGAGTGTTGAACTGTTTATTAAATATGTACGTGCTTGGTTAAAAAAAATGAGTTTGTTATTAATATTTTAACTATTTTAACTACTTGTTGTCTTTCGTTTCGGGTAGGTAATAAAAAATCCAACAGAGGAAAGGAAAGTGAACACTTTTTCCTCATATTACCATTATAATGGGTATTAGTACGAACGCATGTGGCGTTGTGTAGTTTGTGCCTACGCTCATGGGGAGAAGGCGTGAGTGTATGTATATAGGTAGGTATGTGTAGAAGGAAAAACTTTCCTTTTTGTACCTGCCTAATTCTAGATGGAGTACTAGTTTAAATCTACATGTCAATGTACTTAAATTACATAGTCATAGGTTACGTTACACGATCACAGATAGGCATTTTGTTTATAGAATCTTAGACGTATCTTAAACCTTTAATCACATCAAAGTGCTCAATCTTATAACAATTTTTTTCTTAAAAAAAAAACAACTGACTTCCGGAGAAACACTACAAAGTGAAAAATAACTTTAATTTCGGAAGGCGGTGACTTTGTATATGTATTTAAAAAGATTGTCACCGCCTTCCGAAATTAAAATAATTTTTGACTTTGTAGTGTTTTTCCGGAATCGGTTGTTTTTTTTTTGGAAAAAGTTTTTTTTTTCACATTTTAGTGGCTCACATGTGCTTACCCCTTCACAGCATACCGGCGTGATGTTATGTTATGAACTGGTGTAAACAATAGACAGACATGAGATTTCAGCAATCCCAGTCCTTTTGCTATCATTTATTGAGGAGTTCCGTTGCCTATCTCCAAAGTTCTTCATCAGATCTTCACCAAATTGAAATGAGACCACTCCAAGAAAGTATTCTTCCAAAAAATACCTAAACCGCTTCATGTACCTATAAAATTTGAAGAGTTCTCTCTATTTCTCCAGGATCCCATCATCAGATCCTGACTTGATGATCATGGGACCACCTGGGAAGTAAACCCATTCAAAAAAAAATCCAAATCGGTCCAGCCATCTTCGAGTAATCGGGGAACATACAAAAAAAAATATATAAAAAAAAGGTTCCGACGAATTGAGAACCTCCTCTTTTTTGAAGTCGGTTAATAATTTTGCTAATCAGTCTATATATGACGGAGTTATGCCCGAACATAAAATAAAAAAAATATAAACATGTCGAATGGATAACCTCCTTCTTTTTGAAGTCGGTTAATAAAAACCTCATCCATCATGCTAACGTACTAGACACAATTAAACGCGTTATCTCCTATTCAACCCGATCAATATACTGAAGCACCTCTACGCACAGGTCCAAGTGCCCGCCACTCGACCCCGCGACCGCCACGGGTGTCACCTTCGTATCGCATAAATTTTTTGTGCTCTTAACCGCGCGGCGGCGGCGGCGGGTGCGCGACACGGAAAAGGAGGTGCCGTCTTAGGCACGCGAGCCTGAAGGGTTGACCTCTGTGCTCGCACGCCGCTGATGCGGTGTGTTACCGATTGTGCAAGTTTTATGGATATGTAATAGTGAAAATAATAGGCAGGAGAATACTCCTGCCTATTATTTTCACTATTACATATCCCTGAATACAGGGAGGCAGGTGGCAGAAAAGATCAGAGGGGCAATTCTCGTAATTTTAAATACGTTCACAGTCTGATCTCAGTCTCAATCTGTCAAAAATACCTCTAGTTTCCATACATTTTTGACAAGTTTTTGACATTTGACTGTCACTGAGATGAGACTGCGACTAGATTGTGAACGTTTTTGATTACGAGAATTGGCCTTCTGGTCCTGGCATATTTTTGTTGTCTTTACTCTTTTCTTCTATCGGATTCTCTAACCTTTCGGACCGTTTGCAATTCCACAATTAACGACCAAAGCTTGATAGTTCTACCATCAAAATACCAGTTAGTACATCTGTTACGATGTAGTAGGTATTCTAACTATTTTGATCCTAGAGATCCGGAAAATCTTAGAAATTATTAAGATAAACAAAACAAAAACCAAACGATATCAAGGCAAAAACCTTGTAAACTGATTCGTTTTCGAAATTATATTTCCAACAGTTCCAGACTCTAAAGGTCGAATCAGGAACAGTCCGTGGTCGGTGTGTATTGTCTCAGTTTTTCGCGACACGAGGACCATTCGGCCGACACCGCGGTCCCAACACGCTTAGCATAATTTACACATACACTTTTTGTTCGCAATCCCCTCCCGATTGTATTGCTCGCGCATAAATACGGACATTTGAATTTGAACTTCTTTTGGAGCGAAGGACTAAACTGCGGGTGATAAGAACATGTTTCGAGAAAGAGAAAGTTTTAGGAACAGCATTTTTGTCAGTATCTCGAAAAACTAACAAAGGTTGAGGAGATGTTTTGTCGATATGGAGTAACAAGTTTTATTTATTGATGATCTGTCATTATTATACACAACTAAAAGATTAAATGCATAAGACACCTGGCCACCTAGCGACCCGGCCACGTGCGTGATATTAATATAACCCTGTACAAACTGTGTAACATGAGGACATAACGTTTGTGCTCTTGACTAGTGAGACTTGATGGGGCTCAAGTACAAACATCATGACGTGATCATACCGACGTGTTCCTAACGTGAAGCGCTGTTTGTTAAGTATGACGAGCGAATCTTTGGCTGTAAGCGCACCTACAGAACATTCCCTGAAGGGTTACGTAGAGTTGCAACTGTAGTATTAGTAAGTCCCATGTATTTACGAGCGTATTTACGGATTTATTTGTTTTTATTTTTATTTATAAATTTATTTATTTTAAGTAACACAAACAAAACAGATTAATGGCATTCGGATCTTAATCTAAAATCATTAAACATTACGATTGGGTGTTGAGATATTGCAGACTATGGCGGCGCTCATATGGGTGGACGACATTGTTGCCGTCGCGGGCTAAACCTGGATGAGGCTGGCACACGTGGGGATTGGCACAAATAAAAAGAGGCCTATGCCTATGTGGGTGAAGTCGGGCTGTGGATAATGATGATGGCGCCTATATTAAACATTTATGTACGTATATGTAAAAAAAAAAACAAAATAAATTAAAATTACAACGAAATTAACCGATTTTCATTATTTAATAGTATCGCGCGCCGTCATATACATAAATTACTAATGTAATGGATAAAATTTCTTACTTCTTATGAATCAGAGGTATCATATTACTTACGTAAAATAAATAGGTATTGTACTGTACTGCGACATATTGGACACAAACACACTTTATAACACTTTGTTAAACAAAAGATTTTAATAAATTAATAAAATTTGATGAAATTAAATTTTACTTTGACAGAATTATAATACTTACCTAAAATGCAAATAAACTTCGTATTTTTTTTTGTAAATCTACCTACATTCGTCGACAACGTAAAAAAAATTTCGCTCATCGAGTCGCATCGCCATTGTTGTGTGATCGCATTTTTGTGAACATTATGACTTCAGTTTTTGTGGAATTTAATTTTAATTTCGATTACGTATTTGAAACTAGAAGCTATAATGATAAGTAACAACTTTAACAGCATGTGTAAACAACATGATTTTAATCTTTCCACAACAGGTGTGTCCTCGGCCAGAATGTGTCTGAGCCTTGGTTTCTAAAATTATGTTTTTGTATGTTCAGGTTTTTATTCTTGTATTCAATATGAAATGTGAATTTAGTTTAAGCTTGAATGTTATACTATTTTTTTCTGTTCCTTTTCGGTAGCTGTGTTGCGCTGTTCACACTCTTTTTTGTTTCAATCAGTTTTTAGAAGTGAAGACTTTTAATTGGCTGTCAGTCTCACATAGTATTTTTTAATCTGTTTGTTTTAGCAGTAAGTCATCCATAGTAAATAATTAAATCAATAACTGAAGTTCAACTATCAAATCGGTGTTTTTTATAAACAGTACATATCTATACTTACTTATTTACGGATTGCCAACACTATTTACGGACTTCGAAAGACATCAAAGTCTGGTTACAGGAACCATCGCAGTAGTGGTAACTTCACGTTCCTTAATTTAATGAAAACCTCTAATCTTGCTTTTATTACATGCACAAAGAACTTCAGTATAAACAGAAAAACAATAAAAGTAAACATCGTTTGCTGGGTGCGTCGCGCGGCGCGGGGGACTGTACCTCAGTCGAGCGGTGATGTAAAGCAAACAAAACAGGACCGCACATAAATACGTCACGAGTAATGTTTGCCAACTAATCCCACGGCACTAGCACCTCATGATGTGTTGCAGAAGGTCCAGTTCTAGGGCACAATAAAAACAAGTCGAGATTTAAAAGGTCTGAATAAAAGAATAGGTCTAGGTTGCCTCAATTTTTTCTGATCTCGAGGCTCCAAATATTCGGTAATACTTAGAACCAACCAGTAAAAACAGTCAGCGAACTTGATAGTAATTGATCCACTTGCACAGGATATTTTTTTGTACCCGTTTTATGCGTCCAGATAAATTATATTTTAGGGAGAGCGAGAAATGTCCTCTGGAATTCATAAAGCCAATATGTTACGAATTGTAGTCGAACGTTACACATAAGTACTAATTTGTTCATTGTATTTGTTTATTGGTTAAATATCCGCTAGCTTCTGTCATAACACGTACGAGTTAACCTTCTGTTTCATACTCTACACAAGACTCGCCACGTAATTGAAATTTTAATGGGAACAGGTGCGCGGGAGTGTTCGTCACCTCTAGAGACGTGCGCTAGAGGGTTAGTTTATAAAAAAGTATTACGTCCATTAATGGAGACGCTTCTCTGTGAGATATCGCCCTAGAAGGGTTTATTTATTGAAATAGCTGGTATAGTTTATGTTGAATGCGCCTAAAAATAACTCCGATAGATAAACATAGTATAACGGAGTGTCAACTGTGTGTATGATAACTTTAAAGAAAATTACTAAACGTAGCGCTTATCATGTTATTAAATGCAAGATTTTTTAATAAAATTAAAGTGCTACTTAATCAGCGTCTGTAGCGATAAAACACAAATCTGTATCTGTTGGTTAACTTTCTCACCGTCACAGAAAAGTAGGTTTTTCCATAAGCGTCGCAGATCTTGACTAATAAATGTGCGGTAAATAACTATAAATTATATTTGCTACATGCAAAGTTAACAACTTTTTACGACTTGGATTCAGAAACTTCTCGTAGTTGGATTGTACATTGGATTATATATTACAGAGTAATTAACAAATCATTGGCAAAATTATTGTTCTTCCGCATATCAATGTACATTAATAACATTGTAATTCTGTATAATTTTAATGTGCGTTCAATACTGCGATGGAGCTTTCACCGCGATTCCAATTAGCCGCCAGCGACACAACGCCGTGGGAGTGACGTAACGAGCGGCTTATTGTACAAAAATGGCCGCGAGCAAGAACCTGGATTGAAGTGTAAATTGATTCATTTCCCCTGCGTGCCGGTACTCCCCCGCAGCCTCAGTGGCAGGAGAACAGTAAGTCAACTGCGACTTGATGTTAACCTACTAATATTGTAAATGTGAAAGTTTGTTTGTTTGGATGTTTGCTACTCAGTCACGTAAAAACGGCTGATAGGGTTTGAATGAAATTTGCCAAACAGATTGTTTGTAAAGTGGATTAACACATAAACAACATACTTTTTATCCCGATAGTACGGCCTCGTGGGATGATTATCGACCTCCTTTGGCAAAAGCTAGTCGTCAATAATTAACGCAGACGCAATCATAGACTATTAGGCAAACGTAGATTAATCCTTCTGTATGGTTCTTTCCTCTAAAAAGCATTTCAGACACAAATCCACACGGTCTTCACATGATCTGACCAAGATTATGTCTAGACTTTAAAAGAGACTGTGATCTCTAAATTTGTTTCGGCTTTTCTTCTCAGAGTAGTCAGATAGGAAACGCCGACCTCATCTAGTTTAAAAAAATATGATTGACGTGTAAAAGTGTTTGTACAAACCTACTTACAGAAATAAAATCATTCATCATTTAATTTATCATTAACTATGCATACGAAGTAGGTACTACCTTTCCAATTTTTGTTGGGGTTCAGCTAAAGGCAAAACGTTGAGGAGACATTTAAGTAGTAGTAACAAAGTATTGCTTTATAGCATAAATGCATTATTATTACTGAGCATACTTTCGGTGATTTACGAGTAAGAGTGAACTTAAATCAAATGACGGACGGACGGCACGTTTGGCGCAGTGGTTAAGCGATTGACTGCTGCGCTGCGTGTCGCGGGTTCGATTCCCGCACGGAACAAATATTTGTATGACCTACAAGTACTTGTTCCGGGTCTGGCTGTTTGTGTATGTGATTTTAAATGTTTGTAAACGCACCCACAATACAGGAGAAATTCCTAGTGTGGGGCAACGTTTTTTAAAAAAAAAAAAATAAAAAAAAAAAAATGGGTTGGGAAGCTATGCTTTTGTTATACTGTAACTACATTCACTGTGTACAAGGGTTGTAAGAAACAGCGCACACCTCAAGATGAGCAAACATAAATTGCGCGAGGTTCCGGCACAATCAACCGTACACTTTGTTAGCACGAATACGACCGATTCACTGCGACTCGTAGCATCTCGTAGCGATTCGTAGCAGCTCGTAGGTGCGCGTAGCGCTTCGTAGCGATTGGAGGTGCTATTGTAATTGAATGATGTTTGTGTAAGTGTTTGTATGTAATCGGTTTTTGCGATTCCATTTGTAATGCAAAGAAAGGTGTTTGTGAATGTCGCTTTGAAGCGTGAAAGTAACAAGTTGATACTGAGGAAGTAAAATACGCACACAGCTTAGAGCTTTTTTTTAGAACATACAGAAGTTAGATTACTAATCTTTTGAAGTTTAGTCTCCTCATTACTCAAAACCACATATCTTTATGATTGTTACTTACCAACGTCCATTCCTAACATACACAATTTAATATACTGACCTATTCTTTCTTTTCACTCAAACTCTCAGGAAATCTCACAGATTTTCTATTGTATCTACCTGAATTCTAACAACCAAATCTCAGCATCTTCTGGCGCGTACACTCCCCTACGCATCTAATAAATGTAGTTAGTTTTCCTTCGCCATCCTCCGGTGCTCCGGCAGGTATCGGATATGATTTTATTACGCGCGCCAAATATTTGCACCGCTCCCCTAGCCAAAGATGCTGTGATCAGATCAATTTCTTCTGCGTGTGCTCCAATCAAATTACTTTTTTATTTGTTTGACGATTTCAATATACCTACCGGTGAAAATGTTGTATAAATTGGTTCTCTTTTCTTTGTATGCTCAATCTTCTAGCACGTTTTTGCGTTAATTTTTTTATGAAAACAGTTTTACGTTTGAATAAGAAGTAAGTAGTAAAAAAAAAAGAACGAAATTGTATTACAATTTAAGTAAATGGCAACATAATAAATGATAAATAATTTTATTTCTGTAAGTAGGTTTGTACAAACACTTTTACATGTCAAACATATTTTTTTAAACTAGATGAGGTCGGCGTTTCCCTATCTGACAACTCTGAGAAGAAAGGCCGAAACAAACCCAGAGGTCACAGTCTCTTTTAAAGTCCAGACATAATCTTGGTCAGATATATATAATAGATAATCGAGGTTTGGTAGCTTTCAATATAATCCATGTAGTAGTTCCAGTTACACACCTGTTGATTATGAAATAAAAACTTATTACTTATTATACATACACACTACACACACACATACATACACCTATACTGAAATGTGTTTTCTATCACCAACCAAATTCAAGTTAAGATGAAAAAGTATCAAAGCTATCAACATACTTGGCGGAGGTAATATAAACCCGCACTATTATCCATGAGCTATCTATAGCATAGTCGAGTATATCGCAAATTGTCAGTTAATCACAGCGATTATCGACATAATCCGAGCGTAGTGGCCAGCGACCGACCACTTGCGAGCGTGCAACCATGCGCACGCTGTAGGGTCGCCAGAAAGATAATGAACAGTTTCTAAATAGTAGAAAGTAATTATTTGAATAATATAATTATTTATCTTCACAAATAATCAACGAGAGCGCTAAAAATAATGCCTTTTTATTATTATTATTATGTACAGACGCCAGCACATCAAAATACCCCAAATCTGTCAAATTTATTTGATAGATTTTCAACTTTAATCCAAAAGGATAAGGTTCATGTTCAAATGGGATAATTTGACAGTTTGGGGTAGCTTGATGTGCTGGCGTCTGAACCTATGAATGTAAATAGTGTTAAAAGTTTATTTTATTCAGTTTCCGCATGACGACATATTATACTTACAACACCTTTCTCATCCCAATATTTGTAAATAAGATAGTCTGCGTTTTCCTCCCATAACATACTCTGTAACTACCATATTAGTTGTTATGAAAACATTATTCCATTTACAGTTATTTCCTTGAGTATGACTATGCTTTTAGCTAGTTGTTTCAACACTGGGAAGGTGAATGCCTGACATCCCTAACAGCTAAAGTAATTGAATTATAGAGATAATTCAATTACTTTAGCTGTTAGGGATGATCAGTATCAATGCATCAAGAGTGATGCATTGATACTGATGCACGTCTCACGAGTGGTGAACAAGCAACCTATGTGACTGCTATTTAACTTTATTGAAATGCGATTTAAAGAAATTGGCGTAACCTAC
The DNA here is from genome assembly GCA_947359405.1 of Antitype chi. NCBI lineage: Eukaryota > Metazoa > Arthropoda > Insecta > Lepidoptera > Noctuidae > Antitype > Antitype chi. The sequence continues at coordinate 1,221,516 of OX375815.1, forward strand.
AATTGCCGCTCGCTTAGTCGTTATAATGAGATACTAAAATATCTCAATTATAATCAGTTTATTTTAGCCACTAACTAGAACTGGACCACACGGAGCTCAGACGTCGTATTTCACAGCAGCACACACCTCCAAACAGATTGACATCGACGGAATCAACCAATGTATATGTATGAGATACGCACGATACGACTTTTACGAGTGCGCGTCGTGTCGCTCGGTTACTGCGCTACGAGACAGTTACATGTGTTAATATTTTTATTATTTGTATTATTGCGCACGCGACGCTATAACTCCCTTCAATTACCCTTCCAAGCTTCTTTATTTACTACTGACTGCTTGGACTGCCTAAAAGCAGGATAAGAAAGGAGCTCATGTCTTTTTGGGTGGATCTGTATCCTGTCTGATTGTTTCCAGTTGGCATTAAACACTAGTAAACGAGCCAATAGAACACACACATGAGTTCATTATTGAATAAGTTTGTTAAGTTATTAATATGTTAATGAATCTCTTTGACATGCAGACATTTCTCAATATTATATGTTAATCGATGACTTCAAGAGTGTAGGTTTTCTTTGTCATCTTATATCCGTCACTACTTTCATATCCAGATTTGCAAATTCCTCGGTCTCCGCGAAGTTGTTAGCGGCTAAAAGTTGGTGTTGTGCTTGACGCGCTGTCCTCGCGTTTTTATGAGCGCTTTACAGCCCATTATACGCTTGTTGTGTAATAGAAACACTTGATTTGTTCCTCCCAAGACGCCGCGGCGAACGTACTACACCGTGTTTGTAAACAAGTCATCGCCACTTTTTAATTTTCTTTTGGGTGTTAACGTGGGGGACGAAGTTTATAGAAATACATAATCTAAGTTGTTGTTGATCCAATTTAAATTGTGTCCAGGGACTTCTAGTGGATGTACTTGTAAAATATAATAATAGTTAGCTATAACATTTACGACAAACAAATGGGTACCTATTCTGAAACTTCGTTAGATAATCTTGGAGCAAAAAACAAATAGAATTCAGCTAGTTTTTATTATATTTACTATAATATTATAAAGAGGAAAGATTTGTATGTTTGTAAAGAATAAACTCAAAAACTACTGGACCGATTTAGAAAATTCTTTCACCATTAGAATGCTACATCATTCCTGAGTAACATATGCTATATTCATGTATTACTAGAAAATAAATAATAGTTTAAAAAACTAAAAAACACGCTTTAAAAACCAAACTAAAAAAGGATAAAATAATTTAATTCAATTAAAAATAATAGTTTAAAAAACTAAAAAACACGCTTTAAAAACCTAACTAAAAAAGGAGAAAATAATTTAATTCAATTAAAAAGCGTGGGGTGCTTTTTGAGGTATTTTTATAATCAATTAATGTCAAGCACCCCACGCTTTTTAATTGAATTAAATTATTTTCTCCTTTTTTAGTTTGGTTTTTAAAGCGTGTTTTTTAGTTTTTTAAACTATTATTTATTTTCTATTTTTTAGTTCTGCTAACTACAAAACGTGTTTTTTTTTTCTAATTTTTTTTTAAATTAATAAATTGTCATCGGTCCTCGACAAATTTACAAAGTTTCAATGAAATCTGACCGTTTAAAGTGGGTCAAAATCGCGCTCAAAGATTCCGTTACATACATACATACAACCCGAGCTAATATAAAGCGTGTAAAAATAGGGATCCGACCCGTGCGAAGCCGGGACGGGCCGCTAGTAATAATTTAATAATGATAATATCGGCGGAAGCAAGTACCTACCCAATACAACAATTCTGAATTATGTAGGTATAGGTAGGTAGGTATATGTGTTGGCAACTGTAAACACAACAAGGCAATTAAAACACCCAAATGTATCTACGTTTGATACATTTTAAAGTAATTTATACCCATGTGTAACGACTCAGCCAATATTGCTGAACTTGGCACGTTAGTCTTTGACGCTAGTGGTTACTTTACAGAACCCATCAATTATTATAAACGTTATATATTATTATAATGCGCAGATATGTCCGACTGTTTCGCGTCACCGGCCCACACGCCGCAAGGTACACGAGGCGACAATAACGCAATAACACACTGATGAGGAGTGATAGCGGCGCACGTGTACACCTCGCCCTTGAACCGTGCTGTCATAACTAGCCCACACGCACATAGGCAGCGCCTATCGCCGCCGACGCCTAATGAAAATCATGGAAATTAGCATTAGTAGTTTTGATACAAAGTAAAGAAAATTCATAGGCACTTTGGGTAAATCTTGGAAGGAATCTTGCCTGTTCTGCTACACACTCTCGGTTACACAGCGACACGTCAAGCGGTGTGTGAGAGAAAGTGCGCGAAGTGTAGTTTACCTTATCGCGACAATGTGGCCGTGGGATAATACACATAAAATAAATGAATAATTAGTTCCTATAAGATAAAATCGGTAATAGGATCCTGACCGACGAACTCATTCTATAAATTAGATCGATTTCGGGAAAAACACGTTGTAAGAACTGAAGTGTGCAATGTTGTTTTATGTTTGTGATATACAGGGTGTCCAGTAAATAGTACGACATAGTGTAGGGGGTGATAGTTTGAGTCAATACCTACCAAAAAAACATAATATATGTTCCGCAAAATGTCACGGAATTTACAGTCATACAAAATTTATTTTCCTCCAAAAATCCTTTTCTAGTACTTTTTTATATAAAATTATTCGTGAATAGTTACTCCACTCATTGATAAGTCTTTTTTATCAAAAACAGGAATGTTTTCAAGAAATACTATTATTTGTTAAGTTTTCACTGAATAATTTTCTTATCGCTTAACACTATAACTATAAATCCGTAACATTTTGCGGAACATATATTATGGTTTTTTGGCAGGTATTGACCCAAGCTATCCCCCTGCACTATGTCGTACTATTTACTGGACACCCTGTATAATGTGTGTCGCGCGTGTTTACTTTATCCTTGACCCGCATTATATTTAAGTTATTGTACGGACCAAGTTGGTGACGTTTATTCGCGTTAACAGTTACGAATAACAAGTAAAAGTAATACTTAATCATCATTCTGCTTTAAGTTTGTATCATTGATTCTTACGAAACTTCCGGGTTGATGTTGTAACAATTTCATATTCATTCTGTTTTGATCGAAAAATAGGAATAATACTAAATGCATGAATAATATTGAATAACTACTAAATGCATTCTTCCAGGCGTACCTAGTAGAATGTATGACCGATGAAGACTTATCTTTTTTGGTTTTATTTTATCTATTCCCCAGGTTGCTACACCAATTTCAAACTTATTCTATTTGTCTCTCGAAAACAAACATGCAACGCATATCAGCAACAGCTTTAAATCCCGTCCGGTGTAGGTACATGTGTGTAGAAAAGTGAAAAGTTGCGGCTCGCTAATACGCGCTGGGCGTGAGATTAAAACGATTGTGTGCCGAAACTGGGACGCTGCGGGACGTGGGACAGTGGCTCGGGACAGTCGAGACCAACGCCCCGTGCCACAGGACAGGGCGAGTGTTCCCAGGGAAATAGTAGATTGTGGATCATTCGGTTCCCTTCAAAATGGTTGAGCTAAATGGGGTTTATCCATGCGTCATGTTCTTGAATGGGCGCCGTTAGTTGGGACTAGTCTTCTCTTAGCTGACATGATTAGAAAAATAAACGTGATGGTTTTCATCATTATCAGTCGTATATTTCGATGATTTATCCAATATTTTGATTTAATAAAGTGTCCGTGAAGTTTCTTGCCTGATCTTCTCCATAGGTACCAACCACGCTCTGGGAAACTTCATCAGCTTCATCTTTTTAACTAACTGACCCCTTAGCGATAGGAAAAGAGACGGAAAAATTAACTGTCTATTACATATTTCAGTAGAAGTTAAAATAAGCAACATTTCCAACGTAGGAGGATGCCAATAAAGAACACGAGAACGTGGGTATCCGCGCAATGGTTCTACGATAAAAATGATCAGTCACCGTTAAAATATCCACTAAAGGAGTAGTTAAGCGTTTATGATAACATTTACCTAACTAATACAATTTTGAAACAGTGGTTTTCCTCACAGGAAATGTCCGGTTAGGTGATACGCATATATCAAACTATAAACACTCATAATTAGCCTACTTTCCTCATTTAAATACACATCTAAACCAAATTGTTTACTCAAAGTTTCACTTCTAAAAATATTGTCCTGGTGACTTTGCTGGCGTTTTGTGTCGAGTCCCACACGGCACGAATTAAAAGTTGCCACCCCTGCTCCGAGGATTAAAAAGTGTGCGGTCGTAACTCGTGCTGATTGTATTCGAGTCGAATACGAGTGACACGAGAAGTTTTTGTACGGTTGCGATTGTTTGTAGTAAAGGGTTTGGAGGTGTGTGTCGCTGAGACGAATTCAAAGTTAGATTGCCGGTGTGCGTAAATTGTAAGGTTTTTAATAGCAATAATAGTTTTAGCAATGACTCCAACATGAGATAGACTCCCTTTTGAAAATCGTAGCTCTGGTTATCAGTGGCTCGCTTTTCCAATTTGTCTTGAAGAGGTGTGTCAAATATGTATCTACGTAGGTATTGAGTGTATTCAGGTTATTTTGTAGGCGTAGGTGATTGATACTTAGCTCGTTTGTGGTGTTCAAGCGCCATTACTGATTGGCGATGAAAAAACTGAAGTAATGTGTTCGCGAAACCAGAGTGCAATCTATCGGCAATACCTAAACGAGAACAAATAAGTGCCGTGTGTACTCCATTTATATGAACGTACCTACATAAGAATTTGGATGTAATTTATCCGTTCAATTAAAAGTAATGTTTTACTAAATACCTTTTCAGGAAATATCATTTATCCGTTCTAAATAAATGGTTACTTATTTTATGATAAGCCGGTAAATGTCCATAATTATATCATTTGTTGACATTGTAAGGTCAATAGAAACGGTCAAATACCGTTTATTGCCATTAGGTGTTACATTAAATATATGCAAGATGTTTCGAAACCTCTTGCCTTATCTTAGTGATATAGGCAACTTTCTATGAAGCCATGACAACGTACAGGTATGGTCCGATAAAGATAGGGACATCTTCAAGCGCACCGTATCTACAAGCACATCGCGGGATATAACGTCTAGGATGATCTAGATGTGCTAAAATTGAGCGTACTCCACGTCATTTGAATATGTGGGTCACCAGTCACACTCGTGCACGCAGTTCATAATGGCTCATTAGGTGCCTACGTAGCTATGTCAGTTACGTTATAATGATGTAGTTCGCGAATCAGTCTTGTCTTTAGGTCTGCGGTAATGGTTGTATTACAGAAGGCAATTCTGCAAGATGACGTGCTTACCTACGTCAGCCATTGTATAATTTTTGTTATTTATTGATGACGGTTAGCTAGTTGCACCCACATCTTGTAAGACATGCGTTAATTTTACCTCATATTGGTATGACTGGATTAATTCAAATCAAATGTAAATCGAATCTTTTTTGCACACACAAAATTACAATTTTTTTATTGTAATTTTGTGTGTGCAAAAAATTCGACATTATCATGTAGTTTTCATTTTTATTCCAGCATTCCAAAATGGAATAGTTTTGTTCCAAAACTCGGAATAGGTATTTTAATCCAAAAATTATCACAACAGTTTCCATAGTGATGTCCTTCACTTCAGCACAACACGTGGGAACATTTCTCCACGTGTATATACCAGTAGCGCAGAAGATCAAGTTGGTGTGTGTAGGTGTTCACTTCGTAGCGAAGTGCTGATGTCCGCTGATACATATGGATGAGACAACTTTGATTGCTTTGCAGATTGCAAACTCACTAGTTGTGTGACGTAGTTTAGGAAATATGGGTAGATGCGGGTTTACATATTTGAAGGACAAGAGCCGTGCAAATTTTTAAGTCATTCTATAAATACGAGTAGTAATGGTTCACAAAAGATAATTTTTCATATTGTTTAAGTCAAGAAGGTAATTACAACTTAAAGAACTTTAAAATTGCATCTATGACAAAACTAGCTAAGCATTCAGCCCATAGTGTTTTCATTTCATTTACGTGTTCCCACTGCTGTAACACCCCAGGCTAATGCCTGGTCACCGTAGGCGCGGGCTTGCGGACGGCGAGTAAAGGGAAGCTCGCTGTCTAGTAAGGACTGAGCCCGGATCGACGGCGCGTTGAGTTCCACGCGCGCCTTAAAGAGATGTCAGCACCAACTGGTGGAGTCCGCAAGGGCAGATGCCTGCCAGGGGTGCGAGTTGATCGAAAGAGATACTGCGGCCCCTGGCACACAGGCAACTGAGGGAACACGGGTGGGTTTTAGTAAGTAAAAGTCTGACACGCCCTCCTGCTCCACCCAGAGTGGTAGAAGTTATTTGATGATTCCCACCACAAAAAAAAAAAACTGCTGGAACATAGGCCTGGCTTCGGTAAGAGGGAGTGGACTTTAATCCACGACTAAGCTAATTAGCACCTTATTGCTGACACAAGCTATTAAGTAACTAATATTTGACCACAGACCACAGCTGATGCTATTGTCAAAGTACCTACGTATGTGTAGTGAGAGAAGAGGAAGCTTTAAGATTGATTAATCTATTTATATCTATTAGTAGGTTCTGGATTGTAGTTTTCTTGATATGTAAGCCAAAGTTGGCACGTATGCAAATACATGAGGGTGGACTTGTGGACACTCGGACCTCTGACTCGGACTCGACTCGGCGGTGCTTGTCACTAATTGTGCTCAACTTGCAACTTGCTCACTCACCGTAACACCGATAAGTTGGGACACACCGGGAACGCTAATATTAGATAGTTATTCCAAATATGGTATTTTGGCTACTACTTATTATGGTAAAACTTGGGTATTGTAAAATAGAAAAAAGAAGTCCAAATAGTTATGAACAGTGACTAACAGGCGCGAACGGAAGCAAGTGAAATAAAAATTGTGAAATGCTGTTTGATACAACATTGTACCTAATTTATTTTATCATTATTCAACTACCTACATTATTGGGACTTTCCGATTACTTAAAAGTTCGATTCGTGACCTCTCAACATGATTCATCATGATAACATAGGCCACGTACGTGTCAAAATTCCTTTACCAATTCTTTTAAATATTTTAATTCAAAACTCATTAGCACTCTTGAAAAGTAGTCAAACACAACCACTCATTTTTCATTCGCTAAGTTTTTGTTAATGTGCACTCATTTTCATTCAGTGTTGAAGCCGCGAATTAAATCAAAACGAAATCAGCAGCAGTCTTTTGAAACTGAAGTGTATTAAGAGGTGTATAAATTTATATGTAAGTTGATACATACATTAATGAATGCGGAAGTTTTTAAGTACCTATAACATTTTTCGGGTTCGTACCTCAAAAGGAAATGAAAAACAATGGCACTCCGGGAGTGCCAATAGAAGTGAAAACTTGAACAATTACGTGTGTATTTTTTGAATCGACAGGAAATATTTTTTAATCATTAGATTCAACAACGTTCAACGTATATTGAAATACTTAAATATCTAATACGTAGATCTATGGTCTCTGGAGCTCTACATAATCAAGTTGCTAAATCAACGTAATAAAAAAAATACGGCTATTTATGCGACATTATTTTGATACTCCCAAATAAATGAAGAGCTATTATATGTTTCTTTTATAAAAATATTAAAAATGTATCTAATTACTTTAAAAATTAATAAACGTAATAATAGCTTTAGTAAGCCCAAATACGGAAACCATCATTGTGCGTGTACCGATACGCTGTTCGCCTGTTTTTTTAAAATGATTAACAAGACATACATGAGTACAAGTAGATACATGAAGCGTGCGGATTGGCACTAGAAAAGAGAGGGCTCTGCTTAGCAGTTGCAGGCCTGTGGATGGTAGTGATATACATACGTAGCATGTATGTCCGTATAAAAATATGCAATGTACTGTATAGTCTCTATTTAATTATTTTCAAATTGTTTTCAAGATTTTAGAAGTAACATATTAATAAATCAAACCGTGCGAGCTTTCATCTGTACCCCCCCGGCCTAACGGAACTTTCTTAGAGTTGTTAAGAGGTCGCCAATTAGTCAAATTGCCGCAGCAGTTAGTTGCTCACTTGTTTGAACAGGATCCGGACAGTCTTTGATTCGGGACTTTACTTCATTTGGTCTTTGCATAAATTACAATTAGGGGCAGTGTCCGTTCTACCTGCTGCTGTTAATTGGTAACGTACATTTCCCGTCTTAAGCCTGTTAGTATTGAGGCTTAAGATGCAAAGAAGGTTGTACTATGAAATACATGTATACGTTGGGGTTCCGACTAATATTACAGCAGTTTTCTATTCAAAGGTCCACCTTTAAACAAGCTTGAATCGAAAGACCAAACAATATGCAGGATTTTTTGCAGTACTATATGTTGTATAATTAAAATGAGTAGTGGTTCAGAAAAACTCATATTTAAAAGTAAGTCACGTGAAACCAAACAAACTGATTTAGATTAAAACTATAATTAAAACATTACGAGTGGGTTTAGCTGAAAAATAAGCAAGAGTACGTGGCGACGCGACGCGGTGGAAGTAAGAGGCGACACGACACGATCGCGACAAATAAATTAAGTAAAGCGACGGTCCGCACCGCACCGCATCGGATCGCGCTGCACCGCGTCGTGTCGTGCGGACGGCGGCAACGGACCGGGCGCCGCCGCCGGCTTTGCAACAAAACAACGCAATTGAAGTACATTAGGATTTACAATGTAAATCTTGGAGCTGAATTAATTGATTATTGTGTACTTTTCGTTATTCTTTTTTGTTGAGGATGGAATTAAATGATATCGTTACGTGTAGGTACGTAAATATTTCTAAAACGAATGCCTTTAGAATAGTTAGTTTCGTTATAGCCCAGATATTATCACCATCGTGGAGATCTAATATATTTATTTGCCTGAAAATTGTATTGGATTTTGCTATAGTATGAAAAGCTCGATGGCTTATGGATGACTGCATCAAATATCTGATGGAATATTATTCTTAATATAACTTTAAAGTCACTTCTTTGGAATTCCGCATCTATTTTCATCCAAGGGCCAAGTATAACACCTAACTATTTAACATTATAGTTTTCGCCGTAAGCAGATGACACGAATACCGTGTAGCAGAACAAGTCTTAAACATAAAATTTAAGTACACGTTCCACAAAGACTACAGCGGCTAATCGTTAACCAGAACACTTTAATTTATCTATAACGGCCAAGCTGGTACAAAGTTGTCTCTAAATAAACATGGGTCACGGAATGGATGGGGCCAGAAGGACCACTCGCGCATAACAAATATTACAAAAGGTCCACTCGATAGGAAGCTAACCTTAGGGCTAATTTTAATGGTGAAACTGTTATGGTTACGTGAGGAAAGTATGTAGGATGTGTTTGACGTTTTTGAATTAGCTACAGAATTAAAAGTGGTTTAATGGGGCAACAAGATAAGCTCGGTCATGTCTCGCGGCGACCACTTGATCGCTCGTTAAGCACCTTAAACAGCGTTCAAATTGGTGGTGTATCTCCATAGGTACGTGCCGTTTTATTTTACCTAAAACCTACCTTTGTTGACTTGTTGGAGGGAAGATTATTTTCCATGTGAGGAGTTGGACTTCTGGGTTTTCTTTTGTCGGAGGAGAGCCAGTACATCGGGCGGTTAGTTGTACGAATATAACCGAGCGCGGAATAACAAAGACTGCACAATGCAGTTTTAATTTTCACATCGGGTTATTTCGGCTTCGGTGGACCTCTCGCACGGAATGCTACTAGGAGCACGAACTTCGGACTTTCTCTACGCTTTAAATTTATCTTGTATCTTTTAAAGAATGACTATTACTGAAATGATAATTCACATCTTAAAAATGTAAGTCAGACTGTGATTTATTCGTATTAATTTTTTCATCAGAGTGCTTGTTGGAATGTATAAAAATCATTCAATTTGTCAAACCAACTCTTCCATCGCAGTCAACATTTAGGATTGCAGGCATAGTAGGTACGTACCTGCGTGTATCATGAAGCGAAGCAAGCTAGTAATAACGAGTCCGCAGAACAAACACTCCATTCCTCTCACTGCCCAGCCAATGATGGTTATATCTGTCATAGACCTGGTTAGGTACTTCATATTTGAATCGGTAAAAACTGCTCTGAAGGAGTGAGGTCCGCAGTAGTCGTGAGCAAGGCACGGTGTCACTAGCGCTGTGTTCTGTGGAATTTATATAACACAACACAGGCACATGTAGCGTCGTGTGTATGCAACCGTCCTGCGAGGCCAAACACTCGTGGATCACTAACCGATGGCTATTTCTAAGTTTTGTTTTAGAAACTAGGGGTGAATTTGGTAGCAAACACACCTGTGACATGTTTGTTCGAGTTTATAATTATACTTTTGACCAAATACCCGTTTACACCTTGTCGTGTCGAATTTGTTTTTAAATTGTAAAAGATAAAACGTTCTTAGTGGCGTCACGTATTATTACTTCGCAAAATTACCTTTAGTAATAACTCTAGCAAGATAATATAATTGCAGCTGCAGCAAAAGTAAATCTATGTCCAAACCAATAAATTAGCTAAGTAACTCCCTAAGTAAACCTTAAGCCAAGATTTAATGAGGGAATCTAAAACGGAGCCAAATGACCGCACTGCTGCAAAAAGAAGTAGTTTGTGGCTGCGGAGCCATGCGTGACGTTCACATTTGATTTAGGAAAATTGACAGGAAACATGGAGGTTTGCCCGAGGAACCGAACATCAATTAATGTTAAAACCTTCTAAGGCGCTGCACTCGAACAGAACTGTGTATCTGGCAGATTCATTATCGTACAAACCAACCTTGATAGACCTAACAGCCTCAGTGACTGTTGGGCTCTAGTAAGGTTAGCTTATTACGAAAAACGTACGTTTGCGTATCGGCAAACGTAGTGTGGGACGCCCCCCAGCTAGATAGACCAACGACCTTAAAAAGGTGACTGGGACAGACTGGATGCGGAAGGCGGAGGATGATGTTGTGGCGCAGCCTAGGAGAGGCCTATGTCCAGCAGTGGACTGCGATAGGCTGAGTTGAGTTGATGCGTGAAAGGTCCAAATAAGGATTCGTGAAGAAATTACGAAAAATCTTTTGAAGAGTAACATTTGAAATTACTGTAAGGGCTGAACGATGATGCAGTCACTATATATCATGATTTATAGTGATTAGATCATCGTTCATCATCGTCGGTCATATCATAATGATAGGAGAATATGAAATCCTATCCAAAAATTCGTAGGTAAAACAATTCATTTATAAAATCACCAAAAACGTTTCGCATTCTTACCGCACTTACAAAACAAGGCGTAATGAATTAATGTGGCGTTCAGCGTTCTAGCTGTGAGCAGTCGCACGAGCGGAGCGGGGGGCGGACAGCGGCGCGTCACCGTCGCGGAATTTATGGCCCTACACTAATTTATAGTCGTCCAGCTACGAGCGATTAATGGAAACACTTATTCGAACTTTAATGTCGTTACATTAACATTTATACTGTTTAAATATTAAAATTAGATGTTTATCCTTTTACTCCAAAAGGTGTTTTGAGGCAAAATAAATTTTACTTTTGGACACACCCAGGTAGATTTCGATATGATATTTATGAACATGTTTTGCGTGTAATAGACCCAAATAAAGACAAAAGAATTCATGCAGATAATATTCTAAATCACGTGACATAACTAACTATATTTTTAAGAAATTGTCCTGTCCAAAACAATTGAAGAAAACCAAGAGAGCTACCTTCAAACAACAATATTTTTATGAATAAATCAAACAGTAATTTGAATACCTATCCACCTCGATAATATCCTGCGATATCGATAAAAAGTGAATTATGTAGATTTACACGAGTTGGGGGTGAGTGGGGGTGAGAGAGGGGGTTAGGTTCACACGCCGCTGCGTCCGTTAATATTCATGTCGGACGAACAAAAGTCCGTTTTGTTCATCCACGATGTTCGTACCTGTAATGGTTGATCATTTGTTTGTTTTAAATTGTATTCTTTTTTGCATAGAATGGAATAGAATAGTTTTATTTGTAAAAAATGGGTTATTTCATACAAAGATCTTAAAAATAACGTAGTGCGCTATGTTAAAAACAATTAAGTGAACACTATTCAATTACAATATTAAAATTAACAATATAATTATAATTATTTCGATACATAATTGTGCATGCAAGCAAATTAAAAATTACAATTCAGAGTCTATCTCATATTAGGTACCTTTTTCTCATACCTACAGATTTCATGGTTAATTCCTTGTGTAATGGGTTTTTTACATGCTCTTGTGTGGTTTAAGTATCCTCCTAATATTATAAATGTGAAAGTTTTGTTTGTATTTTTTTTTAGGTGGGAAATCATCAATTAACTTCTCCCACTCTGGGTCCACCCAGCAGGAGGGCATGTCAGACTTTTACTGACTAAAACCCACCCGTGTTCCCTCGTTGCCTGTGTGCCAGGGGCCACGGTATCTCTTTCAAACAACCTACATCCCTGGCAGGCATCGTCCCTTGCGGACCCCACCAGTTAGTGCTGACATCTCTTTGAAGCGCGCGTGGAACACAACGCGCCGCCGGCTTGGTCCGTACCGGACAGCGAGCTAACCATTACTCGCCGTCCGCAAGTCCGCGCCTATGGTGGCTGGGAATCAGCCTGGGATTCCCGACGCCAAGGGCGTCTCCCGCGGCAGCTACGGCCGTGAGGGCGCATATACTGCCTCTCTTTGCGAGCATTACTGCTTCGCAGAAGGAGGTGACGGTGACCCATGCCATACCATGGCCTGGGCCAGGGCCGGACGCGAGAGATCGCCGCCGCCGATCGCCTCCACGAGGAAACGGTGGTGCTCCGCCCAAGCCGGGCAGACCTCCACCGTATGCTCCACCGTGTCCTCAGGGTGATCTTCACAGTGAAAACACCCGGGCGTTTCCTCCCGCCTTATCCGAAACAGGAACCTCCGGAAACAACCGTGTCCGGTGAGGACCTGCGTCAGGCGGTAGGTGAGGACGCCATGCCGCCTCTCAAGCCACTCCTCAAAGAGGGGACTTACCGCCGCTATCGTGGCGTGCCCAGCACTGGGTTGCGACAATCGCACTCTCCATGTCACTATGAGATCCCGCCGGAGTTCTGTCCGCTGTGCCACGATTTCTCGCGGCATGTTTGTGTGGTTAGATATACGTTAATCAATTTCGCAAAACGGCTGGCCCGTGGGATACTTTCCGACCTCCACTCGGGCGAACCCGCTGGCAAAAGCTAGTAATCTATATATCTGTGAGCTGCAGTTAGTAGCATTGTGAGAAAACTATACATTTGTGCCTTAGCCTGGAGGGAATTTTGTTATTTTCGGGTTTTTTCCAAATTATTTAAAACCAGACTTAGACCAAATATTTATTTATTCAAGTATATATTCTAATAAACGTCTAGGAATTCGGGGTTCTAAGACGTTTTTGTTTATGAGTTTCAAATAACTTAGCCAATACAAGTTTTGTACTTAACCTTTCGAAAAACGGAAAAACTCCTCGATCTGAACGTAGACGAAGAAGTCAATATTTCATGGAAGTGGCGACGAGACCTGTAGTTGACAAGGATTATGTAAATTAATTGGGGGCAAATATTAAATAAACGCGATCCGCTTGATTTGTGACGAGAAAAAAGGAGGGGGCGAAAGGGGATGAAGGGGGAATGGGGAGGAAAGAGCTTTGTTTTTTACGAGCCCACGCACCTATCGCAGGAAGCTGTATTATGCTAATAATATACAAATACTTACCTATACTTAAGACTTCTGCGAAAGAAGGAAAATGATTTATAATTCTTTGCAAGAGGAAAATTAAATGGAATGCAAACCAAAAATTCTGTAATAAAACCTAACTTAGAAATAATATTAGTGTGTTTTTCTTCAAATGTAATTATTCATTCATCATTTTAAAATTTTGCCTATTTGGAATTAAGGATTTTAGGGACTTCCAAGGGGAAAATAACACGATCATAGACTGAAAGCAATTCCGCCTCCACATATCGTTACTAATATTATAAATGCGAAAGTTTGTATGTATGGATGTTTGTTACTCTATCACGCAAAAACTATTGAATGGATTTGAATGAAATTGGGCGCACAGGTAGATTTTAACCTAGATTAACACATAGGATACTTTTTATCTCAGTAGTACGTTCCCGCGGGATAATTTCCGACTTCCACGCAGGCGAAGCCGCGGGCGAAAGCTAGTTTATAATAAAGTACAGACTCACAATATGCGGGGCCTAATAAGAGTATTATTTATAGAGAACTAACTAGTGTATGATAGCCGCGGAATGGCCCCGAGTCGCATGTCGTTCCTATTACCATACCATAGCGATCTGCCCCACAACATATAGACTATTACACGGTAACATATTGTTGATTAGGAGAATTTGACTAAACCACAATAGTCGTGTATCATGCGCAAATGGCGGGTAGTCGTAAGTTTTTATTAGCCGTACCTACAGACTGTATGTACCCAGACGTAATATGTACGAAAAAATGAATGTTCATATTTTTTTTGGGAAGATAGCCGGTAGCGACAGCAGAGGAAATTGCTTGGTTGCTGTCTAGCAACTGTGTATTTGTGTATGTGGCTGTAGACGTTATGACTAGAGGAAATGCTTTGGCTGGTATCCGCTGTTTTCGTCTTTTCACCTTTAATATACCTACCTTTTAATAATTTTGTTTATTCTATTATTAGGTATTTAAGTCCTTTTGTTCTGAATAATTTCGTTATTTAATTTAGTGCGTGTAAATTATATTTGTTGGTAAATGATTTGTAAAACATTTCTTAAATACTTTTAATATAAGTCCATTTTAGCTCGAATATAAATTACCTGTAATAATTTCTAGGTATACGTTCTTGATTCTAATCTAGACCTCGTAGACATTCTTTGACAGATATCTTAATTTTTCTCCCAGACCCATAAACAACTGCAAATCGAACTTTAATTTAAAAACACATAACTCGTTAAATGTCCTAAGCTGTCATTTGTTTTGCTATCACTACAGCCGCGGTCTCGTCCGTATATCGCATCGTACCTATTCGAAATGAGAGCTTAGATAAAGCCTATTATATTTGCATACAGACAGCCTCCTCTCGTGGTCGCCTCATATGTAAGTATGTCTGTATTGTCCACAACACAGTTATTAGTTCAAGAAGCAAGCGGCTTCTTGAAATAATAACTGCTTGAAGAAATCTTCATAAATTGTCAGGTTATAGTGACAAGTAGCTAGCCGTCAATGAATATATCAAAAGTTGCTAACATTGAATAGACGTTTATTATTGTTACTACTGACCGATGGATAAGATTTCTGTTTTATTTATCTAACCGTAATCGTATCCATACATACATACTTCAGAAATATCGATAATGCGCTAGTTTACACAGTCTGATCAAATCCAGAAAGTTATAGAAAAACGTATTTTGGGTGATGGTAAAACTATTGTAGCAACGCTGCTTCACTCCTAACTAAGCTGAAAGCGTCTCCGTATAAGCGCTCAATAGACAAGCTTAGAGCAATATTCCGAAGCGTTCCATTTCAAACTTAATAAATTAAATCGCCGGCTCGTGCCGTATTTTCCAATACATTACTTAAGTAAATTGAACTTATGAAGCATACATTCCCCTCTGAAGATTGTATGAAGGTAATTCAGTCGCGCTTACTATTCCAATAAAAATAAACAGTCGCCGTCTCAATCAGACGCGCAATCAGGTGCTCTTATTCTCACACATTGCCGTACAACACACACTCACACCCCCATAAATACATACATACACACACTCACATACTCGTACAAGCTCATACACACGACACCCTCACGTATGCTTCGAGTTACTGCGCTCTTTGTGACGAAGCTACGAAAATGGCGAGTAGTTAACGTTTTCATGAGCAGGTTGACTGATAATAAGTTCGTATTCTGGCTAGAGAACCTTAGACTACATCTTCTAACTGTATAGTAATAATGACTGTAGATAGTTAATTCTATGCTAGACTGAGGAACTGAAAAAGAAGGATTAGATTTTGAGCGTTGTAGGAGCAAAGCATGGTGTAGGACTGTAGGTGTATGTTTGAATGAGCTACCGTACGTTGCTTTCCTTAGATGTATATGTAAAGGGCTGTAGGTAATACCTACGGCGCCAGTTCTAACTCGTCGCCAGTGTAGTGGCCCCTCAGAATGTGTGGAACGCGTCACGCGCGCCATTCTGTCAGCAATATTGTCTAAAGCAATTTGTATGTAAATCAATTGTTGTTAATACTATTTATGCCGATGGTTATTGAGCATTACTATTTACTTTCACCCTAAAAAGTTAAACGAATCTCATTCTTATTTACATACCGCAAAAGGCGATATTTCCATCAAATTATTTGGGTTACTTAAGCCAGGTTGACGAAAAAACATGAAGCCGAGACGTGCTGTTAGGGAATTGTTAATAAGAGATTGTCTTACTGTGAGCTTTGTCGGGGATTATGGCGGTTATAAATTTTATTATATTATAAATAAGAAATTTATGTGTGCTGTTTATCGGCGTTAAAAAGAGATGGGATATCGAGCCATGTGCAGTGAATGTAGGCCACTCGGCGACGGCTCCCATTTCGTTCATTCGCAAATAAAACGCAGCTTAGTAGAGACATCAATTAATTCTTAATTTAGTTAGTTAGGCAAGATGGAGACCGATATTACTGCAGTAGCTAAGCTATGTATGTCATAGAAAGGTAAGTGATTCGTTATAATACCTTTATTAGGTACATACGTAACTTGTTGGAAAATAAACATAGTGTGAAATAGATTTAGCGCTTAATTTAAACAATTAAGTGTATTTGTCAATAAGGTTGAACTTTCCCGAAACCCTGAAGCAGTAAATTACTGGGAAAATTTTCTTTTTTCGTCCAATTGATATAAAACCATTTGTTAAACGAGATACAGTGAGCACGAATGTGCGTTAACAAGTGGGTTAAGCTAGTAAATAGGCCGAAATAAGTAAATAAGCAACAAATCACCGCGTATCGGATTAGCGCTATAAGTTATTTATGGCGCTGACTTGGCGATACGTGACCACGATGTCAGAGGATATGGATGTGGTAGCTAGAGATCATGAGGGATATACATAGAAACCTTATTCCTTAAAAGTGCATGTACTTACATAAACTCATGCATTTTTTCCCATGGTGGAGTTGGGCAGGAACTACAGAGCGCCACCTGATACGATCGTTACAGACTCCTTTTGCTCGTTTCCGTTCGTCGTTGTTTCCCCAAAAGTAGGTATTCATAGTAGATGTGCTGAGATGAATGTACCTACTTCCGAATACGTAGATTTAATTATTGTGTACAACACAGTTTCACAGTACGACTAAGTCGTGCGATACTGACACTGTCACCGCCGTCAAAGAAGAGGCTTAAGAAAAGTCCTACAATCGCATCGCGGAAATTGGATTTGTGACTTTAAATTTAATATTTTCTAGGCCCAAAACTACATGCCGCGTCCTACATCGACTTATTAGTAATCGTACACAAAGACACAAGTGACAGTGCGTCCGCGCGGTATCGTCGTCGGCCGCCCGATTTGATCGAGTCCCAATTAGCTGCAAATACGACACACACAGACGCGACACTCCCGCGGTACCCCCGCTATGCCCCGCGAAACGCCTGCGATAAACTCGCGATACGCCGCGATTACTCCGCAATGGACAAATAAAAATTTTATCCCTCCCTTTTCATTGACCTATAAAGGACAGGAATAAAAGTAGTGATAATAAATTCTGTGGTTTTAGGAACTAGTTTTACATATTGATCTGGTAATAAAAATGTAGTTCACGTGGATTGGCGGTTATTCTTCCTGTGAGATTTACAAACATTGTGGTCATATCCTGATTGGGTCGGTATGGAATATACGACCATCGTTCTCGTTCCTACCCCAAAAACCGAAGAATGGTCTTCGGGAAGGGAACGTCATTTCGGGCAGACCATGTCCAAAATTACGTTCTCTAATCATACTTTTTTATTTTTCTTGCAGACCACATTTAACTTAAATGGAAAATTAAACTCATACCAAACACTTATGACTATATTCTACCTACATAAGTATTTAAAATAATGAAGCAAGTAGGAACATTTTGAAACAATACGAAGTCCTTTCTCAAGTGTCTTTCCAATAACACAGTCAATTAATTGATCTTAACCAAATCTCTACTGTACTACTTGGCGTCGTACGGAGGGTCACAGCGATGCCGCCGCGCGTATCTGTCGTTGATTACAATAAATCAGCGGCTACCGCCCGACACTTCAGACACACTCGACAGTTGTTGCTACAATTAAATGTCTATTGCAATCTCAAGATGTGGCGGTGTCAAGTGTATGTGGTTTTATTGACGGTGGTGGGAGTATGGTCTTGAAATTGATATGGGTCCCTCTTAAAATCCTGTAGATGAATCTCCGTACCTATGTTTGTATACGTTTATTGTATATATCAGTAGTTCGCTTAGAACTTCTTGATTTATTTTTGCTAAATTTTTTGTAACTTTATAGGCTAGACAATACCATCTAAAACAATGTATATAAACAATATTAAATCCAATCACCGTCTAGACGTAAATTAGACTCAAACTTTTACGGTTTTATTGTCCGAAACCATTCGTTATGCGTGGAAAACATAAAGAAAATTCATTTCAAAGACGACCAGATAGATGGCAAATAATGTTAAGGGAATAAAAAAGCGGAGTTTAGCCTCCTACTGACTCGATACAGCGCCATCGAATAATCAACAGACAAAGGAGATGCTCTGTAGCGGTTTCATAAATCAAAACATGAGTAAACGTCAGTTTTGGACGATCGTAAACTGTACAGCATTTACAGTTCTTTACAACCGAATATTGTTCAACACCGTAGCCTAAAATAATCCGTAGTAAACTACCCACTGAAACCTCAGTAGAATAATTCTCTGCATAAAACGATTGTTATGCTGTGGTGTATCGAAGATGATGGGATGGTAAGATGAACGCGTAGGAATAAAAGTGTGGGCATTAAAAAGGGCGAAACAATTTGAATAAAAGTGCGGTCACGATCCAATTTTGTGATTGTGAGTGCTGCTTCGGTTTACCTACTTATTGAATATAAAATGGTTTGGAACGCAACTTTATAAGAAAATAACGTGGAACATTTTGTATTATTCTGTCTAGGAGCTGTTTTGTAAAACTCTGCGACTTGCACAAGTCGCAGAGTTATACAAAACATTTCCGATATTTAAAAAGGCTGATTGACGTTAACGATTTTCCTTTAATTAATAAACATTATCACGCAGAATTGCACAAACGTTTTGTGCTTATCAGTGCAGCGCGTCAACGATTAGAGGTGATGTAAAAAAGTGAATGAATTACACGACAGATTGAAGATTTTAGTTCAAAATTTTGACGCGTAGCGGCTGAAACAGAAATAAATGAAACGAGTAAAATTGACCCTAGCTCAAGGGAAAACTGATTTTGTGATTTTAAGGACAATTTCATCTTTAATAAGAGTTTTATTAAAGACCGTACTAAAAATACTAAATACCCAAGTAACTGCGACCTACTTGGAAGTAGCGCTTGCCGGCAGCTGCCACAGCACTGCTCGCTCGTCTTGCGCGCGGTTGGTGTCAGTTTTAACCTAGCCTAAACCATTCGGCCAGGGTGCCTTAGCTTAGTTACTGCGACTGATTCGACATTTGTGGCCACACCAAACGCTTATTGTGACTATAAGCCATTCTACATTACGTCTAAACGTGGGTGTCAGTTTCTTTAAACGTAACACAATGACAATTCAGCTGAACGATGTTCAGCTGTTTTACATAACGGAGTTGTTTTGTAAAACGGCTAGCGGTTATGTAGACAATCCATCGGCGTCTTGCACACTATCTTAGAGCTATAAAAAATTGTTCTTCTGGCCAGGTACTTGATTAAAATTCGTGCGAGGTACCCATTAGGTAGTCAACTGGTTTCAGTAAAACTCTTATTTAATTACAGTAGAAACCCACTGACATCATCAAATGTTCCCAAAATTATTATTAACTTGTAATCGCTCTCACTTTTAAAATATCTAAATCTGTTCGATAAACAAATTGAAATCAAGTTTTTTACGCGGAAGGAACACAGCAATAAGACATGTCAATCTGCACAATTCGTATGCGGTGACTCCAGAGCCTTCATTACGCCAATACCATAAAACGAACGCAAAACAATACAATATTTACGCCTCAATAGTGCTGTCACTTGTTTACGGTCACGGTTTTTGCGGGATCTTACGATATAAGCGGGACATATCGCCGAACAACAATCAGAATGTTTTAAAGTTTGTTTTTTTGTGTCCAAGTACTCGGTTTCTGGATTCAAGAAAATTAAAATTTTCAGGTTAAAATGATTATATTCGCATTTATGTATCGCTGTCTTACCAAAGACATTGTTAAATCAGATGCTTCCATAAAGAATGGCTTGTTACAGTAGAGTTACCAACGTAGACACACAAACACACTAGACATGAGACTCATATCCAGTTACATGAAACTATAACAAATTCCGGGATTGTCTCGTCTCTTCCTAGTCTCACCCACTCTTGTAGTCGTAGCCCCATCACTACTGGTAGCAGTAAGTGCTGCTTACCCTACAATGGCACTACAACTGCTAGTGTTGTTACAGTTTATAGCTCATCATAACTGCGTGATGGCCATCGCGCTTATCTTTGTTCATACTTTATTGTTCTTTTAATAAACTGCTCAATGTTGAGGAAAGCGGCTGCGCGGAGCCTATTTTGGCCATGGAATTACACATTATTTGTTTCTTCAAAAGGTCAAGGGATTACTGTGCACTATGTAGCATCAATTGACTGACATATTTCATGGTAGTAGTAGTACTGTAACTCTCACTTATTTGTAACTTTTACATTTTTTGGTTGACAGGTAAATTTTGTATTTCTTACTGAAAATAATAGTTTTTGCATTTATAATATCACCCTTAGTGTATAACCGTTTTCGCATTTCATTTTATATTCGATAGACATTAGGTACTTATTTCTTTCTTAGCATAAATACATTCATTCCCTATTGAATTCGGCCAAAGAATCAGCATTGCCATACAACGTGGCAATTGCGGTCACCATTCGTTTTACATGTTACATTTAAACATTTTTGTAATTCAGAAATAGAAACTAGAGAGTTATTATGATAACGAAATAAAAGAGAAGTGAAAGAGCCATGAAGTTGTTCTGCGTATAACCACACTTTGATTAAAGTTAAATTCAAACGAATGCGCTTTCTTTATGATCGATTGAATCTGTTTCACTTTACAGCAGCAGATTGAAACTCAACAAACAAATAAGCAAGTCTGAAGTGGTTTCTAAAATCAAGTAAAGACATAAAACGGTCCGTTTTAAATGAAAAAACGATTGTTTGGCAGTAAATGTGCAGGCCGGTTTATGTGCGGGCGGGCAGTGGGTTCGAGTCCGCGCCGCCCACCGCGGCCGCATAAACAAACACTTTGCGCTTTTTACACTTTACAGCTACCCTCGTAAACGACGCGACACGACGCACCGAATCAGCGGTTTGCTTTCAGTGATGGGACGAGTCGATGGACAGCACTCGGTTTCGAATGACTTTAAACTTTTATTTTTGGATATTACTAGTTTTATAATGAGTAGAGCAAATAGAGCAGTGGTGGCCCAGTGGTAATGGCCCCGACTTACTAGTTTTGGGTCGTGGGTTCTGATCCAATCAGGCAATTTACTTTGTGTTAATTATTTCATCACCACTGCTCTCAAAACGGTAAAGGAAAACATTGTGAAGAAACCGGCATGTCCTAGAAACGAAAATTCGATGACATGTGACATCCGCCAACCCGCACTTGGCCCGCGTGGTGGATTATGGCCCACTCCCTCTGACAGAGATGTGGCCTGTGTTCCAGCAAGGGGAACATTATGGTCTGATTATAAATACTGTATTAGTGTATTGAATAAACTGCAGACACGACATTCAGCAGCCTAACTTTACAAAAGTTACCTGAAAAGAAAACAAAGTTGATTTGTAAACTATGCTGGTCTAGTTAAGAATCTGTAAGTTTTTATATTTATCGGCGTTTGAATGCTGCTGTTGAAATATAATATTTATGATTTTTCTGTTGCAATTTCTCCGAGGCATATCGACATAAACGTACCAGTCCATCTCTATCGTCTTGTAGCCGGGCATCGTACGTCTCCTTTGGTCGCTCTACACTACACAATATTTGCATTTTATTCGCCCGGGGCGTCCTCGCCGTACTGCGGACTCCGGCCAGATCGCTTTATGTGCTTCAGGTAATAACCTCTTTGACGGACACACACCGCCAACCAACCCTATCAGCATTACAACTAACATTCAACCTTATTTCTTTTAGATAGGGATGTTCAAGAATGCACTCGTTAATTTGTCAATTGTACAAGGGGTTGAGAGATAAAAGTAAACGGATTATTGCTTGTGTATCGTGGAATGGATCCGTGCGGTCGTTTGTCCCAGTCTTCAACGTCTGAAGCTAGAGAATGTCCATGTTCGTGGTTATATTAAATTAAATGAAGCTAGTTCGAGCTCCTTCCGAGAGTATGGCCGACTGCCCAATAACAATTTGCATATTTTTTAAAGGGGTATATTGATAAGTAGGTACCTATTGTCTTGGCTGAATTATATATTTTCATCTAACCAAATACGTAATTTAAACATTCAATAAATTAATAGAAAATAATTACCAAAACAATAGCCCGTTTCATACCCACAGAAGGTAGAAAGTCAGTAGGTATGTCATTTTCTTCAAGATGCTACAAATGACTTATTCACCCAAATGAAGGCTAAGTTTCTAAGAGGCAATAAATCTAGGCACCTAAAGCTAAGCTAAGTGTGCCGCGATAAGTGGTCGCTCTGTACCAGTGCAGTGGAGGCGCGGCGTAAGTGCGGCGTAACGAGGCGCGGTTTATCACCCATGTATGCAAATTGACGCATTCACCTCCAGCTATTAGTGAACAGGGTTGTGTGGGAAGAAGCTAGGAGCTGTACCCCGGATTTGCGATTAAGAAGTTGCTCACAATAATTATTTTTCAACTGGCATTTGCTTTATTTTTGGATCTCAAACTGTAAATATTTGTTTCAATAATAATTAAACCATTTAGTGGCATGTTTGTATTGACAAACACGGTCAGTCAGAAAGTTGAACCTAGTTGCCCATTCCAGAACGTAGATCTGTTTGGATAAGAACGGGCAAGAAACTCCAATGACACTCTTTAATTACAAAATCACGAAGTACATAATTATTGTTGTTTCTTTATACTCAATATCTTTTATTATTATTGCTTTACCATAATGTGTACTTTTAGGTGGTAACTATATAATTGAGATCACTAAAGACCCTGTAGGGCATAGCAAAAGGGTAGGAGAGAGGAAGTTACCTGTTTTAGGAGATTATGAATATATTTCTATTATTGCTTATTTAATTTATTATTATTGCTATTATAATTCATTATTATTTTTGTCATATTATTTTAACATATACACATATAAATTTAATTTTAAATATTAGAATATAAAAACATTTAAAAAATAAAATAAATAATATTTAATAATAATTTAAATTATATTATTTATAATTATATTTTTTTTATAATTATTTAATATTATAATTTATGTGAGAACAATGTAAAAAGAAAAATTAAATCAAGAAATAATTCAAGTCTCAACCGACGGCGCCCGTTCACGAACATAACGCGTGGATCAGCACCATCCAGCTCAACCATTTTGTAGAGAACCGAATGATTCAACACATGCGCCACCATCAGTGAGACATTTAAGTCAGAATGACATATTCTCAACTGCCATGCTCTTTCTAGTCAACATACCGCATAATGCCAAAAAACTGATACAGGGTCAAATTAAATTAGCTGGCAATACTTTATGGTCATTTAGTTTAATTTGACCCTGTAATATTCAATAACGACATCACGTCATATGTGATCAACAATAAACTAATGACAAAAACTCCTATTTTAACGTCAGATAACCGCAAAACCATTAAAATAACCCACCACCTCATTGACGCTAGCTTTATCTCCAAGTTGTTTAATTAAATACCACTAGTGCCTATAAGGTTTTATTGCTTTTCTACAAATCAATGAATGAACCAACGTAATACTGTATCATGTTTTATGGCGGTGACGACTTTTCCTGTAGCAACAGACAGATAATTAATTTATTATTGTGTTACTAATGTTATTTAAGAACAAAATATTAAATTAAGTGGGAAAATACATTACGTTAGTATTTCTCATTAATTGACAACGCGAAATAAAAGAAATCTTTTCACGCATTTTTTACGCATACATAAAATTATTACTAACTCGTATTTTCAGACTCATTTCAACCAAGTTTCTCTTGAGGACAATCAAGAACTTATAAAATTATAAAGGGTTTTTTCACTGAGATTTTCCTTTTCTATGTTTACTCATTGACATGTATATACGAAAATTTCTCCACCAGGAAGTGCCATTCAATTAATTGAACCACAGCTCCTGTCAAGCGGTGTACAATGGAGCACCTTCCAATTCTTCGCATCTCCATGACAAAGCTGCTCGGTGGCACCCCTGAGCCGCGCACGTATATGACGTCTGAAGAAAGCAATTATCACCTCCCGCCGGCATCGCATTAGAGGTGCTGTTCTATTACAATTGCTGCAACTTGTTAGCATGAAATAAGTACAGAAGGCTCACTTACTTATGCCTTATCCTGAGGGTTACATATCTTAGGCGTGAAAATTTGCTCCACTTGTATTAGCCTTATGTCCGACTGCCTCTGCAAAAACAAAAAGTGAGTTCCTGATTTATTCCTCTGTTGGTCTTCAGAGGCAGCTGCTATGGCCGCATCGCAATCTAAGATGAAATGATTCTTCACTCAGACGAGTCATACCACCATTGAAATGGTTGCTTCTAATAGTAACAAATTGCTTAAATAGAGTTGAACTTCTGCCCCACTTGTGTTCTGGACGTATCTACTAATCCACCTTCTTGGTAAACTGCCTTTGTTAGGACTTGTTTACGTCTGTTTGTAAGGACTCCCTGCTGTTGACTCTAAATGTAATTGCTGTTTAATTCTCATGTTCTGTAAAGTGTATCTACACCGTGACCTAGCCAACCTGTTCAGAACCGTTTATAAGAAACGAGAGTAACTTAGAGCATGTCCTTTTAAAGCTACTCTTTCCTCATTTCCTGTAGTTCTTCCAACTTAACAGACAGCTGTGCTGCTGACGAGTTTGTTCCGCCACTTCTTCTTCCCAGCTAAAGCACTAGGAAGTGGCGAAGGGTGGGCGTTTTTTGGGGACTGTCTTATGTAATTTCGACGTTCAAAAAGTGCTGACGCTCAGGCTAGTTTGAATAACTGACTTTTGATTTTGATTTTTAGGAACCGCTGTCTTTATGAAAAAGTAAATTAAAGTTCCAACTTTCACTTTAACTTGCCTCTTCTAAATAATTCGATCAAAATATTGTATACGTGTGGTGGACAGAGATGGGACATGCTGACGCTACTGTCGGGCGGTGCTGGTGTATGACAAATGAATAGCGGTCATAATTAGAGATTAGGCGCAAATCGAACGGTCAGTATGCGGTGCGATCGCACGGTGAAATATCGGCTGCACGAGATGTTGAGAAACTGGATGTGGTCAAGAAAATGTGTTTAATTTTAGTTATCAGAATAAACTTCTTTGGTAACTTAACATGCGTACAATCGCAATAGTTTTTTGACAGTTCAACCATGTTCATTGCACCTTGCTTGCATTTTAACATTCGTTTTCTCGACGGTTAGTTTCTAGCAATGTTATTCAGCCAAGAAATCCAAATTATGCCTGTATTTTGAAAATCTAGTAATATTTGAAAACATCGTCTGGAACGTCGGAACTACCTTTTGAAAAAAATCAATCCTTGATTCATTTTCTTTCACGTTTGTATTTTGTCGTCGCCCCTTCCAGCGTGCATACAGCGTATCGCCACGGGCCGGTCTCGTTGATTACGCGCGTGACAAAGATCCGCCGACAACAATCCACGTCAATTTGTGAGCTGACAAGGTGCGGTCGCGAGCTGAACTGCATCACAGAGCGAAGTGTGGAGCTGACCACACGAAAAGTTTTCTGTAGAAACGTTTTACATTGCAGTCATTCCGCATCGGCAAAAAATTTACAAACTACCATACATATAATAGTTTCATTCTATTAAACCCATTTCCTTTTAATGACCTACGTTATATAAAAAAAAACTCATGTGCACAATTGTATTTTGCTTGACCCAAAGGTTTAGGCATAAAGCGAGAGCGTTGAATTAATGAATTTAAGATGTTCATTAAGTAGAAAATACCTTTGTTAGTATGTTTGACTATCAGTGTGTCTGTCTGTTGGCATTGTGTCTCCGGATTGGTGAACTGATTATAATTCGCGTTTTATTTGATTTTATCAAAATGTATCCTAATTATGTTTGATGATAATCAGCCCTTTTATGATCATCAGCTCATAATAGGAGTACTAATGAACAACATTTTAGTAACTAGCACTCTTTTAACAATGATGTCACTGCCAGCTTAGTGCAATATTAACATCTCTGTCACTGCAATTAGTTTGTCAGTCGCACATTTTTTATGGAAGTCTCCATAAATCTCTGTGCGCGTACACAGTCAGGTCGGTGCGTCACTAGTTTTGCACAGCACTAGAGCTCTCTGAGTGCGGCTCTGGCACTCGTGGCCGCTTCCACATTTTCAATGCGCTAAATTCGCTTGTTGATTGAACGTGTATTAGGTCCGTGTTTAGAATTTAGTATAAGAGGTTTTTGTGGGACAATGATTTCACAATGTTTACACTCTTTCAAATTTTCGTGCAAAGTAGAGTAAATGCAGAGATGATAACAAGCGAAATGTAGTAAGAAAGCTATAATATGTCACATTATGTAGTAAGAAAGCTATAATATGTCACATTATGGCATTTCTTTGAAAAAAATGTGTTTCTATATTGAGATGTTTAACTTTATTTGTTAAAATTGGTTTTCTGTAAGCTTAGTATTTAGCTAAAATAACACATTAATATAGCTTTTAAGTTTTATTTTGTACTTAACTTACTAACATAAAATGGATAACTGTTGTCTAAGGAAATAAAAATATTTTATTTTATTTAGCTACCTCTTGCTTTTATCTAAATCGTAACTGCTTATGATTGTGAACTGCTTATGAAAGTATGAAAAAATATGTCACTAATTACGACAAACGCTGAGGTGCTCGGCGGACAGTCAGGCTCTCCTGATGTTATCACCGTATTATCTGCGGCGCCTCGTCGACGTCACGTACGTTACACGTCGCTGCCCACCCGTAATGAGCGGTAATGACTCGTCTGATTGCTGAAATAATATAACAAATAATAATTACCGTTATGGTAGATGATTTGGAAATAAAGCTGCTTCGATTGGATACTAATAGATTTGTAGCAGGGGAAAACGTGCTACATCGGTAAGAGATTGCTTTGATGTTGGTACTTGCAGATAAAACTTGAGGCCTTTAGGTGCCCAAGAAATGTAAATTGTGTGCATCATTCTTATTCGCATCCCTCCTAGAGCAATCAAATCAAAAACTGCTGCAAATGTAATAACATTCTAACTCCTACATATTTAATCGTCGACCATTATCAAAAAACACACAATACTCTTAATGGTCGTCATAAGCCCAGAAGTAAAATCGCATACTATGATTCATAAACAACAGGAAGGGATGCTGAAGTCCCTGGCGGTGATCACTGGGAGGCACAGTCGCGTGTAATCCCGGAGTTAAAACTTAAGTGTCATTAGACTACGTCGTCCCCGCGCATATTTTTATCATTCCTGCTTCCCCTTAACACTTAATGCGTAAAGTTTTAATTGAAATTTGATCTGGCGCACTTTTAACGAATTGTCCCTAATAATTATGTGCTCATAATTAAAGTAATGTCTTTGAGTAGAAAGTTATTGGTCCGCTGTGCACCGTGAAGTAGAATTGCTGCAGATTTTATATCAATAGGGAGGATAATGTAATGTATTATTATGAAGTTAATTGCACGTATAGATTGCATGCTATCCTGTTTGCAGATTATGTTGTAGATTAATATTTGCTAGTTGCCTAAGGAGCATAACGATAAACGGTTAGGGATTATGAAATAATAACTTATGCACACGTGGATGCCGAAATTTATTCTGTGGGAACGTAATTCTGAGATAAAACTTTGATTGTTCCTTATTTGAATTTCAGTGTCTTAATTAAGTTAAGTCACTTTCTTTCTTTAAAATTATTTTTTTAACCGACTTCAAAAAGGAGGAGGTTATCAATTCGTCGGAACCTTTTTTTATTTTTTTTATGTATGTTCCCCGATTACTCGAAGATGGCTAGACCGAATTGGATTTTGTTTTTTTTTGTTTGAAAGGGTAAACTTCCCAGGTGGTCCCATGATCATCAAGTCAGGATCTGATGATGGGATCCTGGAGAAATAGAGAGAACTCTTCAAATTTTATAGGCACACAAAGCGATTTAGGTATTTTTTGGAAGAGTACTTTCTCGTAGTGGTCTCATTTCAATTTGGTGAAGATTTGATGAAGAACTTTGGAGAAAGGCAACGGAACTCCTCAATAAATGATAGCAAATGGACTGGGATTGCTGAAATCTCATCTCTGTCTATTGCTTACACCAGTTCATAACATAACATCACGCTGGTATGCTGTGAAGGGGTAAGCACATGTGAACCACTAAAAAGTGAAAAATAAAAAGTTTTTCCAAAAAAAAAACAACCGACTTCTAAAAAAACACTACAAAGTGAAAAATAACTTTAATTTCGGAAGGCGGTGACAAAAAATTAAAATACAGCTCCAAAGACACCGACTTCCGAAATTAAAGTTATTTTTCACTTTGTAGTGTTTTTTTAGAAGACGGTTGTTTTTTTTTTGGAAAAAGTTTTTTTTATTAACTATGGCAAAATTTATCTTGTTGAGAACTTAGTTTCTGATTTTGTGCCTTGCTATTCCTTTATTTGCATACCCATTTAAGTACTAATTATTAGGTACTTTAAACATTTTATGATCTTGAACAATAGATTTTGTTATTTAATTATGAGTAGTACTAGTCGTCGGAAAAAAATCGTAAAATTAAATGCATCCGGCAACTGGGACCGCGATTCGAGTAAGTTGCGGTCCCAGTCGCCGGAAATCTCTGATTTTGTGTCTTGCTATTCTTTTATTTGCACACACATTTAAGTACCTATTTAGTAAACGTTTTATATATTTATTTAACCTGCCTTAATAAACATTAATAGGTTCCTATTAAACTAGAGTTTGTTTAATCGAACAACAAATACTGCCCTCGTTAATGTGTTCAACATCACAAAGCTAGAACAATAAAATCGATCACATTCATTCAAAATTCATCGCAACGCACATTAAAATAGTCGTGCGCCAATAATCCGGCCGTTACAATTCAAACGCGTCGGTAATCCACACAAAAATGGCGGGTGGCGCGCGCGCACAATCGCACACATGTCCTGCACCTCGCGCATTTACATAATTGAATATTCTATTGTACGTGTCTAATGCTGTTACCTTACACATTGGCGCTTCCATCGCTACCCTATAAACTACGAAAATTATACAGCATTTTGTGAAGCGCTTTATGGCTCATGTATACAATTGAGAGTATAAAGTTACCTGTGGCATAAAGCGCCATCTGTCGTCAAACGAGACAATGCAGAGATTTATCGTTGCAAAATGCGCTTATGGGGGTTTACGGGGATTCGGTTTTTTGCTCGCTATCAAGTTTCCATTAGCTAATTTAGTATCGATTCGCTCACGGTGAAAGTTTAGCGGTGCGCGGACGATTCACAATTGATGGATCGTTTTTATTCGTTCCAAACTCGAATGCTCCAAGTTTACAAATTCAATTTTTATGGACAGAAGCGGAGTATTTTGGTAATTCAATTTGGAATCTGGATGGAAACAGACGTTTTTTTATGTTATTTATTTGGCTGTAATCTTAAATATTGCTCCGCTAGTTTATTTATTTATTATGAGCACTACTGAAATAAAACCAAATAATTTTATTCAAACGTGTAAGGAGGTATTGGCTTGTCCTCTGTTAAGTTTTATTCATCTTAATAATATCTTTCATCCGCTTCAGTGCATTGTGCTATTTCATAAGCAAAGGTAATGTAATACATTTATATTAATCGAAAACGTCACTGGAAATTGCTTCTGTCATCAATGTGAGGCCCTCCTAGGAGGGGCTACCTCGGGCCCTCAAACATCTGCATTATCTTACCTACATCCCTCGCGAAATCAGTTACTGCACGGGCATTCACTACAGTGCATTTGCCATTCCGCCCGTCAAACCTTACCATTATCTCCCTGGCTGTACCCCAAAAGCAACCTTGTTAGTTTGACGTAAAATTCAAACTCGGACATCTACATCTTAACGTGCGTACCTAAACGATGATAACTTATACTTTTTGTTGACCATTAGAAAATTACATCTAATGTCGGAGGCACAAGTTTCATATTCGCAAATCAATTTAGCAATGGTTACGAAATACGGGCCGTTTAAGCTAAGAGGGTAGTTCACATGTTGGCAGTGCGATTTATCAAATTTTATACGTTAGGGCACGACATGTGCGTCCGCGGACAATCGCTTAGGTGCAACGCACAGAGGGTTCACAATTAAATATGGGCCGAGGTGGCTAATGGATTAGCAGATGAGCCCGCCGCCTTATGGCGCGCAATCAGAACGTGCAGATGCGCCTCGGTTGGATCCGTGGGTGACGCGTAATATGTTTACCGGCAGATTGAAACTGAGTGTGAGATCTTTTTACAGACATATGCCGTGAAAATATCGCGTTAAAAACTTATTTACATTCGCATCTGTTAGAATGTGTCGATGATATAAATGAGGGTAGAGCGCGGTAGTATCACAAGCTCTACTCAATGTCCAACAGAAAGCTCTTAGAACTTTTGGTTTAAATTTTAAATTTTGGAACTCTATCAACCCGCTGATGGCGGTATTACGCACTATGATACGAGACGTATTATTGGTCAGTCGTATCAGCAGACGACTGGCCAAACTAATCTCCAAAAGAAAAGCGACTGTCGAAATTAATGCCATATTTGGATGTCCCAAATTAATAATTGCAGCAGTAACCTACCTCAACCTACGTAAGACGAGTGTAGACCTTGATAGTATGTATATGCTGACATGTTTCCAAGCATTTTTTTCTATTGTGCACTGGAGTCAGCTTGGATACAGCTTACAATGAGTGACCTAGCCAGCGATCAAGTGCAATGATTGTGAAGATATGTGTCGAGGTCGAAGCAATCGACGCCGAAGGTGCTAACTCTTTGAATGCACCGTTTTGTGCTATATTTAGATGTTAACATTGCTGTTTCCAATGCTGTACACACATTCATCGGTAGTTGTTTGGTTTGAAAGAACAGTCCTTATGAGTTACTATGTTGCTGATAAACTTACTTCCATGTCATGCAGGTAACATATGGTGTCATTGGGTACAATGATGGATTCGTACGATAAACAAGTTTTATGGACAATTATTATATTCAGACTGGTAATTGAACATCTAATTTAAAGTTTTCCTTTATTAATATGCCTCAAGCTGAGGGAGAGCACATGCAACTACGTAAAATGAAATATTAGTTAATAGAGAAAGTTTAAATGAAATTCAAAGCAGTTTTAACTAGTTCAATTTCATCAACACATAAGGAAAATGTTTTAACCTCTTTGGCCACAATAAACTTTAATATCGCGAATATTCTTTGCGTCAACGATTAAATAAAGAAAATCCCTCCATTGGTCATAGGTACTCGTAGGTAGGCACTAACGGCTCTCCTAAAATATAATAATAATTTATCGATGGTAACGTTTGGTGCGAGGCAGCTTGATGTAATTGCACGCGTGTGTCCCGTCACTCACGGCAACGTAGCGTTGGCAACGCAATCAAATTTTCACTTATATAAACTACCGTTACGTTTAAAGTTTGGTAAAAAGGTAATATGACTTTCGATTCGGACACCAGGGTCGTCACTTAACACATTGTTATAAAATTTAGCTCAAGTCAAAATTGCTGGAATATGGAGATAGAAAGATGGTATTTAAAGAGATTTCCTTATTTCGTACCAAATTTTAGAACCTACTAGTTACACTACAGAGGCATTATAGCTCTATCAACAAATGGGCTACAATTTTTTTAAATGTATTATTTTCATAACAGGTAGCTACAGTGCCACTAAAATTAAGAATACCATCATTTGATTCGAATGAATAGTGGTTTCATTCATAATGATTTGTTTTGCAAGTAATATACTAATAAATTCTAATAAATATTCACCTCAGCATCGGCTGCTGACGGTCCTGGCTCACCTATTCACGTGGGTGATGGATTGCGGCGTCGATTAGGGCCGCGCTGACCTGTTCTTTCATATCTCGCTAATGGCCGCCAGTCCGCCAGTCCGCTCGGCCGCCAGTTCGTCAGGCCGCCGGCCGCCACTCGTACACCTACATACACCTCTACCGCTTGCAGAATGATGTACAGATTCTGGATGAGTTCCATTTCTCTAAGCCCGATAGTATTTTGAACTGACATAATTATTGTTTTCTCAGTTTTTTTTCACGTGTTCCTGAATTCCGTAATCTGTTCTCTCTGACAGTAAATAATCTAGACCCACCACATTGAGCAGCGACTTCATTGTGGCGGGTCTATATCATTTAAGAAACCTTAGCTTTAATCCCACTTGGTGGTGAGATTAGCTCACCTGATGATATATCTTTTCTTCGTTCTATCTTTGCCATGCTCGCCGAAAACATTCCATAGTGTCACAACTCTGTTTACTATATCTTAATCGAAAAATGTTGCCGACTAAGTTCTTCATAGCTCTTCCAGCTTTTCTATGTTCAGGACGGTACCTGTCGGCGTCGGCTGTCAAATATACAAGGGTCATTACTTAGAGCATCACCGGCCGTAATTAATATAACGTGCGCCCAAATTGAGGCGACTGCCTTTTTGCTGAGTCGGTGACGTCATGACGTCCGACGGGGCGGTGGTGAGCAGGCGGGGCAGCGATCGGAGAGCAGTAATTTATTTATTTAAAAGGTACACCAACGACTTATTCACTAGACACATTAACATAAGGAAAATCACATTTGGATAGAGTTATGGTGAATTTGTCACTTACAGGCGTACACAGCACTTAGTTTTAACAAAAAAAAAAAAAATATCTCTCGAACCAGGGTGAATAAATGAAAAATGGTTTCCGATTATGAAAACACTATGTTTTTACTATTATTTAAAATATAAATCTTCAGGGCACAACAATTTTCCACTAGGACCTAACTTTTCTTACAAATCGGGCAATCTCCTTTAAGTTATTACTAGAATCAAAATTAAACATCAACACAACAAAATCATAATCGCAATGACAGTAAAAATTAAACAATCAAAAAACAAGGCGGGCCAGCGATCGGAGAGCAGTAATTGATATTGTACACGATTTGATTTTGGTAAACGAGTCAAATCCGGTGGAGTTAGGTATGTTTAAACTACGAAAATGGCTGTAGTAAGGTAATCAAGCTTGAGTTGGTACAACTAAGTTTTTGAAAAGAAGATTTTTTACAGAATTTCGCGTGGCTACGTTATTTTACAGCAGTTCTATTCCTTAAATTCGATTCATATGCAAAATATAGTAATTACAGAATGAAAATGCGTCATACCCTGAAAGATTGAAGAGACAATGAACTCAAAGTCATCCCGTGTTTTCCACTACAGAACCATTAACTCAATACGTTAGACATCCCCAGTTCATCACTAGAGCGTGGCCCACAACGTCCCAACACGGTAAATTACAATCAGCAGACGAATGCACTCCGTCATTGTCTAATCACGCGACTGACGCTACCTGGAGCCTATCGGCCGCAGTCAGCACTGGACACTAAATCAGGACGTCTAGCTTACAGTGTGCCACCGAGTAGTTAGTGATACAGAAGCTCCAGTTTGTGGTGGTGTGGCGGTACCTACAATCAAATAACTTCTCCCGCTCTGGGTGGAGCAGGAGAGCGTGTCAGGCTTTTACTGACTAAAACCCACCCATGTTCCCTCAGTTGCCTGTGTGCTACGGTATCTCTTTCGAACAATCTGCACCCCTGGCAGGGGCCGTAACAGCCGTCAAAGGGCGACCACTTCTCTCTTCATCCCCTAAAGTTAGTCGACCGCGCTTAAATTCGTTATACCAGCGATACACGGTTGCCTTAAAAGGGCCTTCATCCATGAATGCCATTTGAAGTCTATCGTAAAATTCATCCGGTTTCAGGCAACACTTGAAATCGTAAAAAATCATAGCGCGAAAATGTTCCAGGCGCAGATCCATTTTTTTTATGAGACACAATAATTTAAATTAGCTCGCAAACAATGAGGAGAGAAATTTTGAAATTGGAACGGACCTATTTTTACTTACAAATAATAATATTTTCAAAATAGACTATAACTGGCCAGTCTCTGATACATAAAAAAAACTTTTTTTCGCAATACTTTCTGAGTGGCCTGGTATTCTAGGCCAAGTATGCTGAAAAGGTGTTTTGACTCAACACAATGCTGTTTAGACTCTGGTATATATGCGCACACATGAGAGTCTTCTTCTTTTAGTAACCGTTATTTGATAACTAAGACAATGCTATCTCAGTTATCAAATAACGTTTACTAAAAGAATTCTATCACGCGTTAGATCTGCATACTCCCGTCACCTCACAATTATTCATAAGTCGATGGCGTCGGGTCGCCGGCGAGCCGCGAGCGAACGCGCCGCTCATTGCAATGTGCTCGCCACCAGATGTATGAGAGCACAATCCACTCCTCACGACACTCACTCTTTCAAACTAGATAGACAGAAAATAGGTGAGGACAGAAGGATCGTTCAATATTAGCTGACTGAGATAGATATTTTTTGATGTTATTAGATAATAATTATCAGAGAATGGGCAGCAGCGTTCTCTATGCATTTTACCACCATACTGCGATTACCATACCGCCTGCCAAACGTGGCGATTATTACAAAACCTCCCCAATTAGGGGAGGCCTATGTCCAGCGATAGACGTCTTTCGGCTGAATTGATGATGATGATGAGATAATAATTGAGTAAAACGTGGTTCACCTGCTTGCTTAGCGTCTGTACTGTTCAAATCCGTCAAATATTCGGATGACTTCACATTGGTAAATGTCTAATTAACTTGGCAAACTAGCAATGTACGAAAAAATTCCACCATGTTTGTAAGAATATTAGATTAAACATATTTGCAATACTAATTCTTCGTCTTTGACTTTTGCTACATTCGAGGTCTACACCCGGCCTACGCCGTAGCCCTCGTAAGCCGTAGCGCGTAGCACCTTTCTGGGTCAGCTTTTATAGCCCTTTGTGGGTTTTTGGTATTCTGTTCTTTTCGATTTCCTAGAGCTATTTTTATAGTTCGACAACTTTATTGAAGTTATAAGGGTTACACAAGGCTTTTCAACAATGGAAAATAAGCTTCTAAAAACAGTCATTTTCTTACAAATACACAAAAGGTAAAAAAATAACATTTCAAACTATTTTGTGTTTACATTACTTTAATTAAATATAACCCGTAGGTGCTATCAAGCCACGCCTATTATCTCGAGGGTGATAACATCCACCGTCACCTCGTCTCCATAACGCCCGGCAGTGGATCAAATAAAGACTTATTCCGTCAGCCGCATACAAACGATGCTCATTTGTGAGAAGTAGACTACGGCCGGCAGGTCACGACGAAACGTATAGGGGATCATTATTTGAACGTATTATTTTATTTAGTAAATATTTGCCATCATTAACTTAATATTTTTTTATTTTTATTTAAGAGAGCCTTTTGCATTCACGAAGTTTAGGTACTAGTGCTTTGAATTTAATCAATCAAAATATTGCCTAACGCTGCCCAGTGAATTGGCCGATCAAAATTTGTTGTTTACATCCAGTTGGTACCTTCTGGATAGGTACTAGATGTAAAGTTATCGAATCGCCACCTAACAAGTTTCATTTAAATAAATAATAGTTTAAAAAACTAAAAAACACGCTTTAAAAACCAAACTAAAAAAGGAGAAAATAATTTAATTCAATTAAAAAGCGTGGGGTGCTTTTTGAGGTATTTTTATAATCACATAATGTCAAACACCCCACGCTTTTTAATTGAATTAAATTATTTTCTCCCATTTTAGTTTGGTTTTTGAAGCGTGTTTTTTAGTTTTTTAAACTATTATTTATTTTCTATTTTTAGTTCTGCTAACTACAAAAACGTGTTTTTTTTTCAATTTTTTTTCAATTTTCTCAATTTTTTTTTAAATTATTGAATAGTCATCGGTCCTCGATAAGTTTACAAAGTTTCAATGAAATCTAACCGTTTAAAGTGGGTCAAAATAGCGTCCAAAGGAGTCGGTTACAAACATACTAACAAACATACAAGTGAAGCCAATATAAAGCGTGTAAAAATTGAATTCATGTTATTGTTACTGTCCTTCACGAATGCACGCGTTACGCTTTAAAATATTAGAGCAGTCATTGACTCGTCCGTGTTCTCAGGTTATGGGGATAAACGGTTAAGGAGTCAGCTGGACAGTCAAGCGTTCATAGTTCATTTAATTTATTACGGACCATCAAAGCAGTTAATAATCAATTTATCAAACGACTGTCTCCACTCTAATTCTTTAACTAACGTACATCGTTGTGTCATCGGCACATCTACGTGATTCGGAGAACTTTTTAGTTTTTCTGATCAAATTTGCTCGGGAACGTACGTACAGTGTAGCTTTGTTTTGATTTAGAGGATAATATATAGGAGTCAAAGAAATACTTACCAAGAAAAAACGTATTGCGCCGACCCCAAGTAAAATGGGACAAGGGTGGGAAGAAGAAGAACAAATGCCAATTTTATTATTATAAGTCTTTACTTGGTGTTTCAAGTCGATCACGCGAGTAGCTACAACCTTAAACTTTTCATGAGGTGGGCCGTTTGCCTGTTAGCAAACAAAGAATAGTTTCTATTATCATCTACCCACGTTATTACAAAGAGCAACTATTAAAATCCTTTCAGCAATCGCAGCGCCACTAATAAGAAAACTTTCAATCAGATAGGCTCAGTTATCAAGTGACTGGCAGAGCGCAGGTTCAGTCCCGCGATGTGTATCACCGGCCGGTGGTCACCGTGATTTATGCGAACAGTTAATCCGACTATTTACTAATTTTAGTGGAAGGTAAAGAGGGAGTTTTTCCGAGGCCCTTAGGCCTGAGTTGAGAAACTCAAAGCGTAAGCGAGCGGCGAGTTAACATGTAAGCTACGTATCATTAAGGTTATTACCGTGTCTTTAGTTCGGGAATACCATTTGGTGTTTACCTGTTTGTTATGCAAGGAAAGCGGATTTAAAACTACCTTATACGGAAATCGTATTTGGAAATGTTACGGTAACATTTATCAAACTATTTTATACAAACGCACTTGTTTTTTCCTTGCCTTTACCCTTTAGCTGCGTTGCTGACCTCACCGCTCATTATTATCAACCAAATTCGGATTCCGTATCAATTTCCTCTCGTCTCTCTTGTTCATTGTATAATAATTGGTGATAACCTAGATAACGAGACAGGAAGATTATTTAACTGAAAATATTCCTACACGGGTTATTTATCCGCTGAAAAACATAATCAGTTGACTATGAAGCGAGGCAACCGATGTACCCTCAAACTCAAACTAAAAGCATTTATTTCAATTAAACCATTTACAGGTACTTTTGAATTGTTGAAGCTAGTTGTACCAATAAACACACACCATTCCCGCTGTCTGCCTGAGTCTTGCACCTTGTCCTCACTAAGAACAGTTATCAGTCAGAGCGTGTGATGTATGTCGCTCGAGGGACGGCGGACACAGGACGGACGGAGGGGATGGCGGACGCACCGGCGGATAATTATCTGATACCTTTGTAGGCTTGATATGCTTCGAGAACAATCCTTATATGATAAGCCTAGTAGGCTTATCATATCAGATAAGGATTGTTTTTCACTCTTATTACAGGAAAAGATCAACTTCAATATCGAATCCACATGGCATCCGCACCTATACGTGGACTAAAGTTAAACTCTAAAACCTATACAAACAGCCTGTTTCTAAATTTAGAATTAGAAGTTGAGAACTTTGCAGACCTAGAGTTTTTACTTACGGCGAAAGCTCGCGAAATTCAAAAACCAAAAAAAAAAGTCAAAACAAGTCATGAAAGTAAGAACTTCTATTACAAAATTCAATCTGTTGAACAATATAATTATATGGAATCCGTCCCAAAGCACCACGGCTTCAACCCGGACACTCACAGCACAATTAGGAGCAGATCACTTTCCATCTAAGAAGGCGTTTCTTGTTATTTTTCTCTTGGCTTTGTCCTCCGTCGGTCTAGGGAGCCAGAAGCCGTACAAGAAGTCACATGGCGACAAATGCAGAAGGCCCAACGAATTCTCGATTTAAAAATGTCGGTGAGTTACGTGTATTCTAACTTTCTTAGTTTTGTGGGTTCATTTTGGGGTGTGGAATCTTTGATTGAAAACAAAACGCACGCTTGATTTTATTAAATTATTTTACTCATTAATATTTTTAATTTAAAGCGGGTGGGTCAAGAATAATTTCCCTTCCGAATTTGGCAGGCTTTAGCATATTTTAGTTTAACTACGGCCAAGTTATTTGGTTTCTTTCCGAACTTTTGTACGACTTGACCTTTCATTTACCTTACCCTGTAATGTGGCCGGGGAGAATAGGGGTGGCTCGTTAATTAGAAGGAGTATTTTATTAAGGCCAATTTGTCGGGAATACCTGCCTGATTGCCGAGGCTGAGGCGGGCGATTTGTTTGAATTTTTAGCGAAGTTCCTGAGGGGATCGCGCTCATTTGTTTGAAGAGTGCGCCTATTTGAGCGATACAATCCGCTTATTTTTGTATTTATAACATTGTATTAGACCTAATACAATGAAATACAATATTTTAATATAAAATAAATACATACATCTGAATATACCTAAATGTCTCTATTTATCCTACTTTCCTACTAATCCTACTAATATTATAAATGTGAAAGTTTGTTTGTTTGGATATTTAGATGTTTGGATGTTTGTTACTCAATCACGCAACAACGGCTGAATAGATTTGGATTAAATTTGGCACACATATAGGTTATAACCTAGATTAACATAATAATACATCTCGGTAGTACGTTCCCGTGGGATCATTTACGAACTCCACGCGGGCGAAGCCGCAGGCAAAAGCTAGTTTTATAAAAACACTACAAAGTGAAAAATAACTTTAATTTCGGAAGTCGGTGTCTTTGGAGCTGTATTTGAATTTTTTGTCACCGCCTTCCGAAATTAAAGTTATTTTTCACTTTGTAGTGTTTTTTTGGGAGTCGGTTGTTTTTTTTTGGAAAAAGTTTTTATTTTTCACTTTTTAGTGGTTCACATGTGCTTACCCCTTCACAGCATACCGGCGTGCTGTTATGTTATGAACTGGTGTAAGCAATAGACAGACATGAGATTTCAGCAATCCCAGTCCATTTGCTATCATTTACTGAGGAGTTCCGTTGCCTATCTCCAAAGTTCTTCATCAGATCTTCACCAAATTGAAATGAGACCACTCCGAGAAAGTACTCTTCCAAAAAATACCTAAATCGCTTCATGTGCCTATAAAATTTTAAGAGTTATCTTTATTTCTCCAGGATCCCATCATCAGATCCTGATTTGATGATCATGGGACCACCTGGGAAGTATACCATTTCATACAAAAATAAAAGAATCCAAGTCGGTCCAGCCATCTTCGAGTAA
The DNA here is from genome assembly GCA_947359405.1 of Antitype chi. Classification (NCBI taxonomy): domain Eukaryota; kingdom Metazoa; phylum Arthropoda; class Insecta; order Lepidoptera; family Noctuidae; genus Antitype; species Antitype chi. Next base: position 1,261,495 of record OX375815.1, read on the forward strand.
TCGGGGAACATACATAAAATAAAAAAAAGAATAAAAAAAAGGTTCCGACGAATTGAGAGCCTCCTCCTTTTTGAAGTCGGTTAAAAATATTTTCAAATCGTTTTTAAATGATTTAGATGAAAGTCTCTGTTGAAAATCTTATCGACAAAATTCAGCAATAGAGTTAATTTAAATAAATATGTAATTAATAGCTACGCTTGTTAAAATTAATAATATTTTTATAAACCTAGTTCCTTCTAGTTATAATGGAGATAATGCGTTCCTATAATGGACAGGAATATTAGGTTACCTTTTAATTATCATTCGTATTAGTAATTAAAACTAGGAAGTTATGCTATTGAAATATTTATGTTATTTTGTAATAATATATTTTACCTTTTCCTGTGTGTAACTAATTAAACGTTAAAATTTATTTCGTTTCGGTAGCTGCCTACTGTTATCAGTATGATTGTACCTATTGATAATATTTACATTATTAACACAAAACTAAAATACCACAATGTACCCATTACAGTGTTGTTTTTAATTCTGTTTATCTCAGTATTTGACTACCCCCCTCAAATAGGTAGGCCTATTTGACTAAGTACATACCTTTGGTGCAGTATGATATAAACGTTATAGATTATTAATAGACAATATGACCTGACCTAAGATCTTTATTATTGATATAAGTTAGTTAAAAATTAATAGGAAGTAATAAATAAGTCTGTTTATGTCGCTATAGGTATTTCCGTAATAAAGGCTTATATATTTATAAAAAATATTGCTATAATCTCTATGCTAAGAGAGATTGGTAAATCGTAGTTACTTAGTTCTGCCAATAAAATAAACTGCTTTTCCCTGAAATAACCGACTTTGTCGAAAAAGCCTGAGAATCAGCAAAAATTAAGTAAAAGATATTAAGATCTTAAGTATAGTACTTAAGTATGATTTAGTACTAGATACGTCTTATAGCAAATAAATACATAGTCAATCTTATGTACCTTCTCGCAGCCAAACCTACAGCTATTTCTAACTATAAATAGTATGTAAGGACTTAGGAGGTGAATCATGCGCGCGCGCCGTTCCCACGTCTGCGCGCGCCAATTGGTGGAATTGACCGGTATGCGACGCCGGCTCGCTTGACCCCCGACCCGTTAATTGTCTTCCACCTAACTGATGTTGAGGAGACGACGCTCAATCATTTGTGGCTTTGTTTGGACCGGTCGGGAGCCGGGAGTTTAGGTGGATGAGACGAATATTATGAACTTTGTTTTGTTTTTTGTAATATTGTTTCGTTTTACAAGAGCACAAGTAATTATTTCGTAGTTTTTTATTCACCTTTGCGGCTCCGCCTGCGCGTTGTTTAGAAACCACATCATAGCAACGTACTACCGGGACGAAAAGTACCCTATGTTAGGACATAGGGAAGTTGTGCTACCTGTGTGCCATATAATTTCATCAAAATCCGCCATTATGGTGTGAAAAGGTAACATACCGACAAACAGAATTACTCTTGCATAATATAAAAATATACATTTGGATATGGTTTCTTGTAAGTTTATAGCAGGAAAAAGGTATTCCCCTTGATTGAAAGGTTGTTGTTAGTTTGTCATTGTATTTATTTACACTTGTTGTACACGACATAACTAGGGTACTACCCCACTTCATTTTAAATCGTACAAGAATAATAAAAAAGGTAATATGCCTTTATTTTAGGTTAAAAACCCCGCGGGTTTTTCTATCGGGGAAAACAGTCGTGGTGTTATGTATTTTGAATACGTACATATGCAATATATGTTAAGAATCTCAATAAAAAGACAACTTTCGGAGATAATGTTGTGCATGTTTCAGGTTCATAAACAAATTTATCGATGATATGTATTGTATCACTAACAGAAGCTCACATCACGCGGTAAGATCATAAACCCAACTAGTCAAGTAAATCCAAACAAATGCGCGTGAGTAAAGTCGCATACTCTTCTGTTATTTTACTTCCTTCTACGGCGTAAGGTTTTTACTCACCACGTAATCGTGAACGTTATTAAACATGAACCTACGTGACCTGGTAGAGGGATATGAGATCATAATAACACATAAGTAGTTATGGCTGCTTGTCTATCAACTATTCACATTTTCCCGTTGACTGACTCACTGCGTTTGTGAGAAGATTAACGTAAATACATAGATATTTGTGTGGTATACGTAATTGTATGTAGGTGCTTTCTTTTTTAGACGTACTGCTTGGAAATTTTCGATAAATCAATCAATAGAATAACGTCTCTATTTGCCTATATAACTTTGACCACTGTGAAAGTTGCATAATAATTATTGACGTAGAGCTTTCAAGTCACAAAGTATTTTACTTAAAGAATTTCCCTAGATGATAAAACTGCTGAAATTTTCTATTTTTTCACTTTTTCCTGACTTAATAATGTTAGGAAAAAGTATATCTATCTGTTCCTTTTTAAATGGACTAAAAAACTCGGCACGACAATCGTACGAAGCAGCTTTTCATACCAAGCTGCAAACTATTTAACAAAACCACGAATCGTAGGCCGTACCTACGTACTTACTCTACTCAAAATACTCGTGTTCAAAGGTACACTCATTATGCTTTGAATTAACCTAATAATACCGATGTATTGAAAACTATTTATAAGCAATCTGTTTTATTATAGTTCGTTCAAAGTGCGTTGTCCACTCCATGCCTTCGATAGCACTCGTCCGCAAAAACAGGAGTGTTTGTGACTCACTCCTTATGCTACACTGTTCATTATTACCTACAGTTATGTGTATTTATTTTGTGGTAGATAGTCTAATAGAAGTGCCTTCAAATTAAACATGTTTGATTTCGATTAGTGAATTAAACCATACCTAGAATTGATGCTGGAACTCTATTTGTTTTCCGCGAACTTATATTTGACCACAGTTAGGTACCTACAATGGTATCTACAAAAAAAAAAAGCTACAGCTTCAAGCGGGTTGTATAGTGCTCTTAATTTATCAACAGAATAATAATTAAAAGAAAACGCCAATAACAACGTTTATCGGTATTTTGATAACTTATTTGAATACTTAACGTATTTTGTGCACAATGGCCAAAACGATTTTGATTACTGTGTACTGGCTCGATTTTGAGGATGTATTTCCACCCCAACATTTTCCTTTGCAATTATCTCAGTTTTACCATACAGCTCTAACCACACATTCTTGACCATCAATCAGTGGTCACATCGCAAGGTGCGCGGTCGTTGTCTCAATTGAGTCCAGCTCAAGTGGGTGTCATCTTAACGAGTCGCGTGTGTACCCGTCTTTATTGCTTAGCATCTAATGCGGCCGTGTTTAGATCATTAACATGGCCAGTGTGTGTGTGTGCGTGACTTTTTGATCATTAACATGGGGGCGTGTCAGTGTGTGCGACGTTTTTATGTGAACTGACGGCCGCCTGGAATGCAATGACCGATGACTTTTTTCAATTGAAAGGATAGAGTGAAATTGTGTGTGGCCTGAATTATTTGATTAAAGCGAGTCACGACTAACGAAAGATTTTGTTGCAGTACGTGCACCTGGTATGTAATGCTAGGCTATGTATACTAATGGTCTATATTCTTTGAATGGGTAAATATAAGTTATCAGCTCTTTCTTTTATACTTAGGGTGTAAATAAGCTTGCGACGCGAAGTCGAACCAAAACTTGTAATATTCTAAAATCCAATTAAGGGCATGGGAAGCACAGGACTCAAAAGTCATTCTGCTTACCCATCCATCACTTTTCTTTGTTACAACGGCCACAATTATTAAGTTATTACCGCAAAATACCCCATCAGTAAAGCAGTTGCACTATTCCTACATACATAAAGCTGAACTGACACAGCTGATACCTACCTTCAGGTAGGTATCGGCTGCGTAGGTACTCTTGGAAACCGATCTGTGTGTTACAGATGTGAGGCACCTATCGCTAATGAGCGTGTGATGTGATTCACAGGCGGCGACGCATGTGCGGCCTCGATACTGCACCACAGACTACAGAGCATGGGTAATGTGTGCAGAGGAGACACTCGTACAATGTCAAAATACCATATACGGGCCAATGACAGGGTATTACACAGCAGTGGTACTCTATCTTAGTAGACTGACCTACACCTATGTGCTACCTAATTAACTGGCCGTATCATAATAAACTCATTATCATTACATAAGACTACAACTACTTTATATTCTGTAATAAGATAAATATGTTAAAACACCTCCAAAAACCGTTTAGTCCACTCTCGGCCTCTCGACCCCTAAAAAAAGATATGTTTATTTGTTTCCTCTCAACCCCTAAACGTAGTTCACACTCGCCCCCCAGGGGGTGATACTGAATTTTCATACAAGGGACAGGTATACCTCGTCCACTTTCGACTCCTAGTTCGGTAAATACCAAAAATTCATATTTGGTACAGTAAGGTACAGGCTACTTTGGGGGTTGAGAGGAAACCAAAAATCTTGGCTGGAAAATAAAATCCACTCTCAACCTACAAGGGTCGAGAATAAACCATAGTCCGGGGTCCAGTGGACACATTAGTTATTGGGGGTCGAGGGGCCGAGAGTGGACTAAACGAAAAAAACTAGATATCGCAATGAAATCAAAGACACCAACGGAAGAGTCAATGGGTTATAAAAGCAAGCAGTGCAGTTTTCCAGTTTAGAATATGGCAATAATAGCCACTCGTCATCGCCTTCAAATAGAAAATTGTTGGAACGGCAGAAACTTAATTTATTTTTACTTACTATTTTTTTTAGTAAAGGTACAGGTAAACATGAACCAAGTGTCTCATCTGCAGTAACAAAGTCCCGTCTCATCACTGCGGCACACTCGTGAGAACGCCGCGCATGTGTCGTACACACTCTTATTGGCGCACATACTTTTTAATTACCTCTACATCATGTAGGTACATGCACTAAACATATTGGTACAGAAGGACCACTCTATGCAAGGCTCAAAAGAAAGCTCACACAAATTATGATAAAAAACAAAGCATAATTACTGTGTATACGTTTGCAGATTAGTTAGAACTTAAATAATGTACAGAGGTACCGGCCCAAATTCGATAGTATGTTTCATGCATATCTACTGTCAGCGGGGTTGGCAGCGGGAACGTACTAAGGAAGTCACTTGTGTAGTCTCGGAAAATCGTTGTTAAACAAATTAACTACCAACTTAGATTGTCTGTATATTCGAATCAACTGTCATTCTTTGGCATTTAGAAACAAAATGTTTATAACACGGCAAAGTTTAGGTCAATTTGTCGTGTTATAACTATTTTGTTGTCGATTTGCTTGACAATTCATTCATCTAACGTTACAATGCCAAAACTACGCCGTTTCTTAGTTTGTTTGACTCTGTTTCATTTGGTACTTAATGTTGGAGTGAGCTTTCGTTTCAAGATATTCTGTTGGTTTTTTGTGTCTTATTTGTATTGCAGTATCTGGTAGTTAGCGGTTAAAATGTATGTAGCATTGCTTAAGTGTCGTCATGTATGACGGCAGATGTGTGTATGAGTTGTGTTACTAATACTTTAAGGGTAGGCAGCGTTTATCGGTTAATTATGTTCTTCAGCATTAGGTAGGAGTCGATATTATTGTAATGTAAGCATTTCAGTGTGTGTACGAAGCTAGGCAGATTTAAGAAATTAGAGCACAAAGATGACTGCTGGATTTTAAATTTGTTAAAAACCGCCCGACTCGCCCACAATACGTAATAGTCTACCCACCGTACACTACACATAAAAACACTTTTCTTGTATGTAAAATAAAGTTAAGCTAAAAATTTAAATATCCCCTTTAATTTTGAACTTTATTATTTGTTGTTTTAAGTAGCGGCAATAGAAATACATTCTGTGAAAATTGTCTACCTGTGTGTTGTTGTGTTCATCAGATACAGCCTGCTGATTGACAGACGGCCGGATGGACTAATAGCGAAACCTTAGTAATAAGGTTCCGTTGGCGCCCCTAAGGTGCGGAACCCTAAATAAGGTCTTGCAGGACGATGATAATACAGGGTCACTAAAATTTCAACGCTCGAGGGTCTGGAATCATTTACTGAATCCATGGTTACAGTTTGCGCGTCGATGGCCCTACAACCCAGTATTTACCTCGGTACCTACGAAAAAAAAACAAAACAATAAACCTCAATAGTCTTGAAATACATTCTTAAAAAAAGTTCTTTTAATATTTCTTACCTTATTTACAAACCGCAATTATTTATAGCAATGTTCGATGAGGTGTCCCTACAAAAATGGAATTATTTTGCACTCCTATACAATTGATATAATCGCGGCTTGCTTTGAGATGAGTACACCTACTGAGACAACTACCTACGGTTCACGATGAGTAATGTAATGGACTAAACTCAGATCGATTGGTTGTTTATGAACCTATATTTATAAACCCATTACTAATATCGTGAACACGGGAAAGGCTTTGTGTACCATCAAATCGAAGTACGGATGTTGTTGCTATCTGCAAGACGATGGTATATACCCGAGAAGTAGAAGTTTGGGAGGTTCTTATAGCACCGAAAGGTTTGAACGCCGGGCATGCTTCTAATCTTATGTGTTTGGTTCTTGTTTCACCATTCTGATTCCAACTTTTTTACAGATATAAATCGATTGACATTGTCTGCTTTAATTAAGGTAACAAATGAATCGGTAACCGTACCTGTGGATGCCAATTTGTACTTACAAATTGAGTACTTTGTTTTGACGATTTGAATGCTTTAAATCCTAAATTCTAATTTAAAAATCATCTTAGAAATGTTTTTCATTTGACAATTGAGGTAAACTGAGTTTCTCTCGATCATTTTTCCTTTTTCTATTGCAATTTAATCAGGTTTTTTAAACAATCACTGTTGGAGAAGTGTCTAGGTAGCATAAGAATTTTACCTAAACAGGGTTTATTTACACTAGCACCAGAGATTTTTGTTAAGTTTTCTAAAATTACTTTGTTTTTTGCGAAGATTTAAAAGCAAGGATTTCTTACTGGAGAGTACTTTGCGATTGAAGTACAGACACCAATATTACAACGCTTTAATAATACCTCCGTGTAGATTGGTACGCGAAGTGTCCCGTGTATCGTAGCGACACTTTGGACAAAGAACACTTGTATCTCCTGAGTCACTGGCGCCTGCGCGTGCGCCGCTCACCGGCGCCGCCGCCGTCGTCGCCCAATGTGGTTAGATCATTCGTTAAAACAAGGTTTTGTCATTAAACGATTGTGCCTTGTTGCTAAGTACACTAATCTATGCACGGTGCCCGCCACGTGCTGTTTTTATAGTAGGTCTGTTTCAGCTTATATATATTTACAAGGCGATTGCTTGTCGGTTTCTGACTGGCGGTCGTTATTTTTTTAGTAAACAAATACTTGCAGCTAACAAGACCCTTATTTGAGGAAGTTATTACAGATCTGAACAGGCTTTTACAGACCACAGATATAAGAGAAAACGATTGCGAATGAATTTATTTTTCATTGGATGCCTTCCACCAGAAAAGTAAACCCACTTTTCTTATTTTCTTTAAGTTTTTAAGGACAAAAAATTGACAGTTAATTTTAACTTTATTTTAATGTAATAATTGCGCTGATAGGCGAAATACAGGCTTTCGCCTAGTTCGGCTACAGATGTCTAATTAATTTGTAAAAAGATACTTATGGTCTATAAGATATGTATACAAATATCTTATAGGCTATAAGTATCTTTTTAATAAGTATAGTTTTTAGTAAGTATCAGTTTAAGTTTATTTCAATAATTGTTTAAAATTATACAATTTTAAACAATTATTGAAATAAACTTATTTTTATTTTTTTTATTCGGTATCAAGGGCCTTCTCCCTAAACCACATCATTAGCGGGGAAAATAAACAACTTTATGGGAACGATTTCGTAGAATTCACAACAGTAGTTTTGTTTGTTCAAAATGACAACTTATCATTATTTTCAGAGTGCGTGTTTCTAGGGAGTTCACCGCACGCAAGTTGGCATCAGACTGTAAGGCATCGTTCACATGTCCTCGCGCCACCGCGCGGCGTTTCTTCGCGTTCTGGTTCAGAGATCGCGGATCACAACGGAGAGTATCACGCCAAAATCGGAGGTTTTTGTATGTCTTCTTATAAAGAACTCTTTCTTTCACTTTCATTTAGCATATTTTAAGTTATTTAGTTTCCATGTACTGTAAGCTTATTTTGTATTTTAAATAAATTTATATGAACCTACACTAACAAAATCAGACGAGAACCTTGAGCCTTTACGTCGCGTCACCATGAGTACCACGAGCACACGTGGCACTCTACAACTTTAAAAATTAAACGTGGGGTGTTGCATACTGAAAAAAAAACATGCTGTATGAATGACGTCTTAGTTGGAAATAACCGACAAACGACAATATTTTGTAGCTAATTATAAATTCAAGTGTTACGTACTTACTCACGTAATGTTATTCATTATTACACGTTGACTTACATATGTGTAATTAATATGTAATCTTCGCGTATTTTCCATTATATGACATACATTTTTCGTTGGTTTTCCGCATTTCGGAGACAAGAATAACTTTAATTAACACGAGTAGGTTTTGTACCTACTTATGCCCACATGACGTCATCAGCCATACAAGGTGGTGCTGACTGAACGGCAATAAATATAACCACGATACCTAGTTATGATGCGTTCTATAACCGTTAACAAAAATATATCACGTACTATACTATGTAGTTAAGTCTCAGCTTTCTAGACACAAGCCTCTGCCAGTGTCTGTGTTCCCTTCCACATTTAACCCGTCTGCCTTCAAATTAAGAGGCAGGCATCTTCTGGACGTGCTTGTTCCATCATAGACCTCATCCATCGTTTTCCATCAGGCGTGATTGAGGTCAAGAGTAAGCCCAATCTGCCAGGGGTGCGGGTTGTTCGAAAGAGATACCGTCGCCCCTGGCACACAGGCAACTGAGGGAACACGGGTGGGTTTTAGTCAGTAAAAGTCTGACACGCGCTCCTGCTTCACCCAGAGCGGGAGAAGTTATTTGATAATTTCCCATCCTCAAAAAAAAAAAAAAAAAAAGAGTAAGCCCAATCAGCCGTAAGTAAAAAAAAAACACTTAATTTTTCATCTTATAAGATATCATTAGTTTATACTTAACTAGTTTTTGCCAGCGGCTTCGCCCGCCTGGATGTCGAAAATTATCCAGGGAACGTACTATCGGGATAAAAAGTATCCTATCTGATTGAGTAACAAACATCTAAACATACAAACTGTTTTATAATATTAGTAGGATTGGCATTACAATCTAGCCTACTTAGCTATTGATCACGGTCAGTCGATCGGCGGCAATCCTCCGCCGGTATGGATGCACCCTAACGTCCCTAATATGAGACCAATGTTAACTGGCGGCATGCAGGTGAGCATAATTAAACATCTCAGTCAACCCTTTTATGAAATACAGGGGAATTAATGTACATGAGATGTTGCAACATCTCATTTCAATTAATTTCCATATTAATTACCAAAATAGTTTAACCAACTAAAAATCTTAGCTAAGCCTTTTGCCAGCTACTCGCAGCCCCGAGGGCGAAGTTTGAACTAGTATGAATACGTTCAATCAAAGTTTGAGTCGCTCCCTAATCAATTGGATCGACTACAAGTACACAAGAGGTTGAGGCATTAAGGGTGAGCGGACGCTTACTAGTTAGTGTGCAAATTATTCGTTAGGGTCATATGGTCACTATGTATGTATTCAAGTATAGGTAAGTAGCCTCGGCTTCGCGCGGTATTTACGACTTGACAATACATTCTTAAAGTTTAATTTTAATATATTTTACACATAAACCTTCCAAAATAAATTATAAATGATGCTAAAAAACTAAATCAAAACCTATTACGTAGTTTAGAAGAACAATGCGGTCACACAGAGAGACATGAAAAGCGACGAAGCGAAAATACGTATGGATAATTAGGTATTAGTCTATCCAGCTGGTACCTACTGTCCAGCTATTGGGCAAAAGTGCTATTGGCCACAATTCACTTCGTACCAATTCCTAGGGAAGTCATGCGTCCCACGATCTCCTCTGTAGCCTACCGCGACTACAGCTGTAAATAAATCGTTTAAAACCAAAATTAGTGTTTTTTTATATTAATTGCCCTTGATATATCCTAAATTAGGGAATAGGCTTGGTCTGATCTGGTAATCACTTCGTGTGAAGCCTTAGTGCATTCAATAAAACAAAACCTTTTCTAACCAATATTCGAGACGGTTTCAACCAAATGCTTTAAAAAAATCGCATCTATAACCGTGACCGTCTCACAATTTCATATGTATTACAAAAAGTATTGACTATTTTCCCGTATTTGCACTAGCCCTCGTCTTTTGCTGTATCTCATTGTCCTATCCTAGGAACATAAAATTAATCTTAAATGCACAATTAACTTCAAAGAAAGACTGGTCTTTTAAGATTTAGGTACATATCAAAGTAAAATTAGGTAAAAAGTGAAACTTCTGATGTTATTTACGTTAATAGCAGTAAAAATGTAAATGAAATTATGGAGAAATAAACGTTCATGTTTACGTGTTAAATATAATTATTAATAATCAAGTACTGCTTTAGAGTACCTACCTATAGGTTCCCCCTAAAGAGACCAAGGTCTGTGGTAAAAGTGACTAAGGATGGCTAGCGTCCTGCTGTCTACAAAAGTGGCGAGCGTGATTACCTACTTACTGTGCTTATTTTTCCTGTTACCGTTAATTAAAAGAGTCATTATTTCGTTGTATCAGTGATCATCAGAACTTCAGATGATGTACTTATTACATGTTAATTTGAAGTATTGAAGAGTTCTAGAATTTCCACTGCCACAATTATTTCATCCTGCTGATAAAACCGTTTTTTTCTTCTTAAGATAAAGCCAACTTCATTTTCCCTATTTTATGTGAAGAAAGTCCCCTCAATTATTTAAAGTACATACAAAAACCACAGAAGCTTTGACTTACAATATTATACATTGTTTCAAAGCAGTCTGTGATTACTGATTAACCTGAGGAAGATTTGCAAACAGAAAAAAAAAAAAAAAAAATAATAATAATAATGGCAACACTGTGTCAACTGAACGTCACGTTTTTCAATTTTTCTTAATAATTGCATAATTTTATCACTGATACTAATTTTACTACAGTTCTACAATACAAATTCATTAAAACCAGTATAATCTTGGAAATCAATAAAAACAGACCCTACTACACCATAATGTAGTAAATATAACCAGAAACTACCGAATCGGAGGTGACATGACAGATGTCACCTCCGAACCACAAAATACTCAGAAATAGAAAAACTAAGAAATGTTGACCAGAGCCGCCGCACGTAATGCACGCCTACCACCACCGGACTCTTCGCTCAGCTCCGCCTCGCCGCCGCCGGTACCCAGTTCCACTACGGACGCTGTGACGACACCGGCCGCGGTAGTTGCGTCGAGCTCGAGCGACGAGTATTTCTCCCCGCCCACGACGCCACCACCTGCTCGTCGACGGGGACGACGCCGGCCGCCGGATGGTTTAGGACCTCGAGGCCCATCGGCTTCTGATAGGGTCCCAGCTCCCGGCGGAAGTGTGCAGCGCATGAGATGGACACGATCCATCAATGAGAACGTCATGCGCTCATACTATGGGGCTACAGAAGGAGGAAACAATCTGACCGCGTACCGTGTTCGGATGCTCTCTCTTTTTCAGGTGCTTGAACCAACTCTCAACGTTTCGACACAACGACTATCGGATCAGGTGCGGGTCATCCAGCGTAATCATATGTTGGATGACACTGTACTTGATCGCTTGCGAATTGAAATGCAAAGTAGCCATGTCATCGTCCCCCCGCCGCCGCCGCCGCAGACAGTTGTGGTACCACCACTGTTCACCACAAGCCACGCACCTCAAGCTGACGAGGGGACTGATGATAGGGTTACTAACGTAAGTACCCAGTGCAATGAGGAATTGAGGAGTGCTTTGGAGGGTGCGATTCGGGAATACCGGTTCATGTCGCCCGAACTTAGGCCACGCTTACCTCGTTTGCCCATGCATAACAAAAATAGGGCGCTGGTGGCGGCTCTGGATTCGCTGTTGTCAAACTATTTTGATGACTGCGAAGACCTCACCGATACTCATTCAATTCTGTACTGTGGGGCTGTAGCGGCATGTCGTGTAGCTCACGTAAAATTCGCTAATGACTCTAGAGCTACACGACCTAAACCAGCCATACCAGCTTGGCAGTGCAGAATTGAACGTCGTATTGGTGGGGCCAGAGCCCTCATCGGCAAACTAATCTGCTTCAGGGAGGGCAACACTCGCCCTAGAGTGATGCGCTTTGTGAGGCGGGCATTCTTAGGGACTGATACCAGCCCTCAGGATTATATGTCCCGTGTCGCAGAGCGTATAGACTTCCTGAAGCAGAAAGTGTATGCATGGGCAAACCGTATCCGTAGGTATAAGCGGCGAGTAGACCGATACACTCAGAACCGCACCTTCCAGAGTGATGAAAGGTGGGTTTATAGGGCTTGGGAGCGACCGGATCAAGGTGTGGCTGATACGCGCCTACCGGATGATGATGCCATGTGCTCTTTTTGGCGCAATATCTGGTCGGTGCCTGTCAGTCACACCGAAGGTGATTGGACTCGAGAAGTCGAGCGAGCCTGCGATCCTATACCAGAAATGGGGGCTATTACCATCTGCCCCCAAGATGTAGCTCGTGCAGTCCGTCCGCTGCCAAACTGGAAATCTCCAGGGCCGGACGGGCTGCACAACTTCTGGATCAAATGGTTCATTGGATCGCACGCTCGCTTGGCGGCTCAGTACCAGACTGCTTTGGAGTCTGGTTCGCTACCCCAGTTCCTATCGACAGGAGTTACCCACCTGCTCCATAAATCTGGTAGTACCGCGGAACCCAAAAATTATAGGCCGATCACGTGTTTGCCGACGGTCTATAAGGTTCTTACATCCATTTTGAGAGCTAAAATTTACAATCATGTAGACACCAATTCCATCATGTCTGTCTCTCAAAATGGGTGTCGGAACGGATCCCGCGGTACTAAGGAGCTGCTCCTCATTGATATGGCCATTAGCCAACAGGTTCGTCGTTCCAGAAAGGATCTTTCGACATGTTGGATAGACTACAAGAAGGCCTATGACTCGGTGCCACATACATGGCTCATGAAGGTGCTGGAATTGTATAAAGTAGATACAACTCTGCGCACCTTCCTGATGTCATGTATGGGGCAATGGAGGACGGTCCTTCGATATCCAGGATGTCGAAATATCCAGAGGAATAGCGAACCGATAAGGATCGAGCGAGGCATATTTCAGGGCGACAGTTTGAGTCCGCTTTGGTTCTGCCTAGCCCTGAATCCTCTAAGCACACTGCTGGAGGATTCAGGTATAGGCTATCGACTGAGGAGAGGTGGTCAGGTTATATCTCACCTCCTCTACATGGATGACCTAAAACTCTTTGCCCCCAACAATTTGCAACTGATGGAGCTACTGAAAGTAACTGAAACTTTCAGTAGCGCCATTAGGATGGATTTTGGTGTGGACAAATGTGCGGTCATGCATGTAAAGCGAGGGGAGATTGTGGAATCCGTGGGGACCCAACTCTCGGATTCCATAAAACTTCGAGCCCTCTCCGCAGCCGAAACCTATAAGTATTTGGGTATGTCGGAAGCTTTGGGCATCAATGTTACTGACATGAAACAATCATTGAAGGAACGCTTCTTTGGCCGCCTGAAAAAAGTATTTAATAGTCTTTTATCAGGCGGAAACAAGGTGCGTGCCTTCAACGGTTGGGTCATGCCGGTCTTGATGTACTCTTTTGGCATACTCAAATGGACTCAGACCGAACTCGACGCCATAGATAGGAGGGTCCGTACGCTGCTGACTGCATATCGCATGCATCACCCACGGTCATCGGTAATGAGACTGTATATCCCGCGAAAATGTGGAGGTCGAGGCTTTTTAAATGCTAAGACTCTCCACAATCGCGAGATATGCAGTCTCAGGGATTATTTCCTAGAAACCGACGTGGGGATGCATCGAGATGTGGTTGCGGTGGACAAGGGCCTCACCCCGCTCTCCTTGGGTAAAGAGAACTGGCGCAAGCCTGTAGTGCTTGACACTAAAGATCGCATGGAGGTATGGCAGAGTAAGGAGCTTCACGGACGCTTTTTCCAGGCCCTACATGGGCCCGATGTAGACCTTCTAGCGTCCGTAGCCTGGCTGCGTTTTGGTGACCTATTTGGGGAAACCGAAGGTTTTGTCTGTGCAATTATGGACGAAGTTATGATGACGAACAATTACCGGAGATTTATTGTGAAAGATGGCACGGTTGACATCTGTCGGGCATGTCACCGTCCGGGAGAATCAATCAGACACATAATCTCCGGGTGTTCTCGTCTAGCTAACGAAGAGTACTTGCCTAGACACAACCTAGTAGCCAGGATTATCCACCAGCAACTTGCTCTGAAATACAATCTTGTGGAATCAGAAGTGCCGTACTACAGGTATGTGCCCGACCCAGTTCTCGAAAATGGACATGTCACACTGTACTGGGATCGATCCATCATCACTGACAGGACTATTGTTGCCAATAAACCTGATATAGTGGTGGTGGATCGAATAGAGCGGCGTGCAATGATCGTTGATATAACGGTCCCGCATGACGGGAACCTCGTGAAAGCCGAGAAAGATAAACAAATCAAGTATCTTGACTTGGCTCACGAGGTTGTCGACATGTGGGATGTGGACTCAGCGATCATTGTACCGATAGTAGTTACAGCCAATGGCTTGATAGCCAAGAGCCTCGACCAACATCTGAGGAGGCTCTCGTTGGGCAGCTGGGTCAAGGGCTTGATCCAGAAAGCGGTACTCCTGGACACGGCTCGCATTGTCAGGAGGTTCCTCTCTCTGGAGCCCTGACCGCCGGTAGCTTGGACCTTGTTCCCGATACCGGTGGGCTACTATTTTTTATATTTTTAAATGTTTTTATATTTTTATAGTAATATTTAAAAATATAATTTATATGTATATTTAATTGAATAAAGGAGATAATAATAAATAAAACAAAAACAAGAAGTAAGTAAGTAGAAAGTAAGAGAGTAAGTAAGAGAGAGAGAGTAGAGAGAGTGAGAGGGAGGGAGAGCGAGTAGTGAGTAAGTATAATAAAACTAAATTTTTCCCAAAAAAATATTAAACCTATGTTTTGTTTTATTCATGTTTGACATAGGCTTACATTATGGCCATATAAAAAATACAAAATGACAGCTAGCGCTAGCTAGTCATTTTTCGAAGTAGTGACCGGTTTTTGAGATATTTAATCGGAGTTTAAAAACTTCAGCAAACGGTTGTTTTAAGGAAGAAATTCGCTTAAATATGTAGATAAAACTGTCGAATAAATTCCCAGTGAGAGTTTATCTGAGGATCTCAGATACCTTAGTGGTACCGTAAGAGGTAGGTACCAATTATACAAATACTTTAAAAGGTAAAATTGCTGTGACTACTCTGTCATTTCAATTTGGCAACTATTTCCCCACCCCAAAATTGAGCCGTGTTTCTTGGGCTATGAACAAAGGTATCCATTTGGCCATACTTGGCTATTAGAAGACCCTTCAAATCTTACGACTCAACATTTGGTTCCGTACAAAGGTGGTTACTATGACCGCTCGTCCGTAACGGCGCGGATTAATTAAATTCTCTTCACACACACATCTAAATATTGGATCTTAACCTGCAGTGTTTTGAATTACTTTGGAGATTGAAATTTGATGTTTACAAATTGAATTGTTTCGCTGGTAGGTATTGGAATGCCGTGGACTCTCCGTCTACGGCGTTTCAATACCTACCAACAAAGCTTCATCATTTCTTTTAAACAAAATTTCACACAATTACGTTTTTCTTCGGAATTTTCAAAAAATTTTTGCTCCACAATAGTATTTACAGGATGTTTTTTTTAAACAGGCATCATTGATAACCTACCTTGCAATACCGTTGTGGTTGAAGATACCAGCAATCTTTTCAAATGTCTAAAGAAAAACTAAAAGAAATCCGCAGTGTTTGAAATATTTGGGTGTTGGCGACATTGGGTAAGGTTTGTTAAATTGAGGCGCCACGCCATTGCTGTTTTAATGTGAAAAATAGAGACACTGTAGGTAAACTGAACGGTAGTGCCAAATAATTGAAATAAAATACATTATTGACAAGCACAGGTTGATATAGCTATCATCATTTCTGCCAAAAGACGTCCAATGCGGGACATAGGCCTAACCCAAGCTCCGCCACTTCGACCAGTTCTGTGCTACCCGCATCCAGCAGATTCCTGCGGCCTTCACAAGGTCATCGTTCCACCTTGTGGGAAGCCTTCCAACTGTACGTCTTCCGGTACGCGGTCTCTACTCCAGAACCTTTTTCTGTTCTACGAGCAATGTGCCACTGCCAGTTAAGTTTGGCAATTCTTCGGGCTATGTCGGTTACCGTAGTTCTCTTGCGGATCTTTTCATTTCTGATTCGGTCACGTGGGGAAATTCCAAGCATAGCTCTCAATTGTAGTATCACTCAGTGTAGTTTGTAGTAGTGTGTAGCTATCAGTTACAAATTATACTTTCCCAGATCTTTTTACCTACTTTAACCAATACTAAGTAAGAGCGACACAATTGACCTATATCAAAGAACTTAACAGAAAGGGAACTGTATCAGCAACCCTTAATAGAATTCCGCAACCGTACAGGCAACTTTAAATTGAATGTAAACGTTCGAACAATGATCGCACAGGCTAAACCGCTGTATCTATTTGCGTACGATTAGTTGATTGGAACAGGCCCGGCTTTCCTACTAACTTGCCTTCGACCGATGCTTTGGAAATAGAAACCCAACTTACCTAAGTTTGCTGGCTCCTTCGTACGCACTGGGTGGTGGAAACTCGGCGGCTTCTTGTGGGTTCTTACACATGCACAATACTGTATGTTGCTGCATGTTTAATTTTCGTAGATGAATGACGTAAATAAGGTGCTGCGTGGCGGCCAGTGGGATCGATTTCCACAGTAGATTTTATTTATGTCTGCAAATGCACTCACTCCCAAAACTGCATGATAATGAATAAATATAATTTTTTCCTCAATATCCTTTTTGTAAGAATCTTTAATGGTAATAAATCTGCATTAATGGGGCATCCCCGACTTTCCTCAATACACACAATGCCTGACATAATCATTGTGCTCCAGCTCCCAACCATAGTGAAGAATTATTATATAAATTTAATAACTTATTACGACACAGAAATATAAAATTAAATGGTTAGTAATTTCACAAGGAAAATCCTAACAAATTATACAAAACAAACACGTTTGATTACTATGGCATTCAAAACAATAAGTATTTGTATTTCCTTTATTTTTGTGTATCATTTAATCAAAAACACAAAGCAGACCATTTGCCAAAAACATAAATTATCTGGGTTTATGGTAATGTTTACCACTACCTAATTAATGATACTTCAGGTAATCCCACTTGGTACTAAATTACCAATCTTATTTTGACATGTCTCATCAGATTTTTCCATCCGCTACGTTTTCCAGCCAAGTGCGTCCGCCGGTCAAAGGGCAAACACAGCGGATAGTTGCGGACTTGCGGAGCCCGTAACCACTTCTGAAGTAGAACTTAGCGGCAACTGTACGATCTATTTGCGTCGGCGCTAATCCTGCGCATCGTAAGCTACGCGGATTTTATCAGCCCCTAGGATTTGAAGCGCTACTATTATTGGACGCTTGAGCTCTCGCCCGTGTTTAGTATTGAGGTGAGAATTAATTCGAGCTTCGGATCGGTGTTATTGTTTTATGGGATTTGCAGTGTTTGGATGGGTTGTTGTGAAAGTGCTTTGTTGTTTTTGTCGGATATTTTGTTTCTTGATTACCTTTGTACCTACTAGGGTAATGGCCGATTTCTATAATTTACGGACAGTTTTAGGTTAAAATTTAAACTCTTGTATCTTTACTAATAACTAAGCAAAAACCTAATACCTGCGCATAGTAGACCCTCTATTTGGAAGTAGCTATCACAGGTGAAATTAGTTTATGAAACTACTTATTTGTCCAGTTTGCAAAAAAATAAATGTTACCACTGGTAAGCAAAAACGATTCGTTTTTGTTTATAGGAATTGAGCATTAGATACGACACCATCATTTGATACTTTGTGCACCTCTAGGTGAAGGTGGTGATTATTTAACTCTGATTTGATTTTGAATTTTTGCCGATTTACCAATCGGCAAAAATTTAAAAAACGAAACTAAAATAAATATAATGTATTTATTTATAGCGTCATTTACACACAGTTTATACAGACTAAGACTAGGCTTAACCAATGAGTACCTACATGACTGTTAAGGCCCAGCAATTTACTTCTAATAACTGGGTTAATATTGTAAATATTATTCAATAATGTTCCATTTAATGATCAAACGATAGCTCAGAGTGACTCACGATTGCCCACGTTTTCGGCTCCTATATTTCAATTCAACAAACATAAAACTTCTCTCAAAAGCCAGCCGTACGATATTTGTGTTGGGATTTGTTGATTACTGTCAAGTGTCCCTCCTTGAGGGTGGCAGGGGGCGGCGGGGGCCGGGCTGGTCACTCGCTCACCTAAGACGAGCCGCGGAGTTGAAACACCTCGGCCGCCCTGACTTACCAATGTTACTGCAAATCTAGTATAACTCGTGTGTACAGGGGGTTCTGTGAGCGTGACATTACTTTTCTGATTTTACTGAATGCGAATATTGAACTTTATTAGATGTGCATCGGTTTTGGTTCAAAAGCAGCAACAATTAATAACCTATTGATTTAATTATCTTGGATTTAGATTGGTTATATTCGACTTTTTTATTATCTATTTATTATTTAACATCTTATGATGAACCTACATTTGAAACCTTATGAAATGGCACATTGATGATTTCACACATTAATGACAAATGTAAAACGCAAAACACAACAAGCAAAGTCCACTCCAAATAAACAGAAACTCGGCCTGTATATAATTCAGCAATCCCCTTAAGGGTGGCGGCACACACGGTGCTTGAAACTTTACGCAAATAACCCTCCCCTGCCTCCCCTGGCCCCGAGGTCCGAGTGAGAACAATTCCTTAATAGTCCATAAGTCGGTGCCGGGCAGCCGTGGCGCGAATTAGTGTCAAATTTACACCGGCCAGTGTTTGTACCAGGGTAGGTGGACGAGGGGTCAGGAATGAACGGTTAAGACAGTTTGAATGTGCAGCGTCTTAAGGGTGGATGTCATTAGTGCTTGATAGTTGCTGAGGAGCCAGCGGTTAAATGAATGCTTGTGTTTATGGAGGTAGCATACGTTAAATAAGGATCTCCCCAAATTAATGACTACACCTTAGACATTAAGTCAAGACCCGAGTTAGCGAGTCTTTTGCTCAAGTCTTTGTATCTTCTTGGATTTTCCCGGCACCCTATTGTCTTTCAGACTATTTTCGGTAATCACCAGTCCCTCGTCTTCCCTTATGTTAAATAGTTTAGTTAGTATTCATAGCATAGCGTCTCGATTATGAATAAAGTCATTTCTTAAAAGTTGTAATAGGCACAAAGTATTTTTTTTAAATCAAACGTCGAATCGCATAATTTCAGATATTTTATTGAGTCCCAAGTCACAAAAACAGCACAGGTTTTGAAAATCTTTCCGCACGAAGGGTCTATTGTCGTGGGCCTTTTAACCCTCCATCACCGACCTTGGGGGCTGTTTGTCAAAGCGCCGGAAGTGGTCTGCGGGACCTGGCGCGCACGTCACTTCCGGCCGCCCACTGCCTGTAGACATGCGACACGTATTGTTTGTTTCCGGTGTTGATTCTGTAAAAATATGGAAAAAACATTTCATTTAAGAAACCAGGTGCTTGTTTTACCTTCAAGTGTCAAGTATTTAACACAATTGCTTTCCGTTGTTATCAAACTCAATGAGTCTGCCTAACAGCCGAGGGGATAATGACTATTTGGCTTAAGAACAATTAAATTAAAACAGCAATAAACAAATACCTACAAAGTTAGTATATCATTTGAATTTCCTGTTTAGCTTATTAACTACTTATGGAGTAGTTATTTCGTGATGAACTAATGACCCCTTGCACAGTAACAATGGCTACCCAAGTCTGCTTGCGGAAGATAAAGGAAGTTTATTTTTAAACAGCTGTGTGAAGTAGTTACAATAACAATGCATTACATCTTTTAGATGTCTCATAAAGTACCTATTAAAATAAGATCAAGGTAAAGGTCCTGTTCTTCGTATTTTGACAGTAGAATTATGTACAATAAGGAAAACGTGACACACTTGGAGCAAATCTTGACCATAGCATTACTTACTCAGAGCTCAGTTCTGTTTGTCTCAGCACAAAGTTCCTTCATTATGTTTGTGTAATTAAAATAAACTCAAACTGAAGTCATGATTAACTTACACTAGCCAGTTCAGCGTCCACACTGCTATGTTGATGTCACCTAAAACTGGTACATCTTAGGCGATTTCCTGCGAGTAACGCGAGGGTCATACTACCCCAGGCGAAACTCACGCTTGGATCTGAAACAACTGAAAATATGCCTTATTTGAATGTTGATAAGATTGGTGTTAAGTGTAAGATGTGGTAGCGGTTTGTAGTAATGTTGTAATTAGAGCGAGCGGGCACAAAAGACAGGTCAAAGGGCCGGAAGCTGACCGCGCGGCGTGCGCACTTCCGCACTGTGTCACGAACGATGTCTTTGGTCGGAAAGGCCTGCCTTGTCGTTTGAGGGTTAGCTCTTAAGGGGCGCGTTTCATGTACAAACTGCCTAATGTTCACTGTGTGTGTAGTATGTTAATATTTACATTAGAGTTGCATGCACGACGTCTTTACATAAAGTATTTTTTATTAAAACATGTTTAGTAAAATTAAGGGAATCTAGGGACAATACACTCCACCTTTCAAAGACACTTAATTCTTTCCGCACACTTGAACTGAAACCAATTTTTCAAAAACCCTTTCAATCATCATGCTCTTTAGAGAGCCCAGAACAGTCAGGACCAAACAAAAAGTACTCCTCCAGTATTCAAGTGGTCACCTTTGACAACCCTCTCGGGAAATAATTAGCCTGATCATCACCAGGTAGAAGGTAGACGGCAGGTCATTACGTCACGCGTGGCTGGGCAAAGCAGATCAAAGCAGACCCTTCAATTGGCTTGCTAATTGGCTTGACCGACAGCTTCGCGGCTTAAGATGACGCTTAAATAAATGTATGAGTTCATTTGATTGCGTTTGTACTGTCAGGGAAATGTCTTGTTCAGAAAATTTACTGTCTTCTTAAATTGATCACAACTGCCATTATTTATTACTCGTATTAAATAGTACTTAGTACCTAGTAGGTACCTCAAGGTTTAGTGTGTCAATCTATCATAAATCAGGAAAATGTATTCCTGATTCCTGTTAAATTCTCCTTCGTCTTATAATGGAAAACTTTCAAAGATCTTGTTCCATTACATTATTTTCTAATGGGTTTCTACTTTTAGCCGTCTCCGGCTATGAATAGACTTCTTCATATTTTTGCGTGGGCGTCGTTAAATGAGTCGAAGAGATTACTGAAATGGATGAGCTGTAAATAAACTGGTTCCATTGTGTTGCTATGAAGAAAAACGTTATGTTTATGAAAAGTAGACTGGTTTTTGAACATGGGACTTTATAATACTAACTTTCAGGTACCTTTCACCTCATCAAGTTGACAAAGCGCCATCTTAGGTACAAAAAAAATATTACAACTTGAAAGCCAGACAAAAAGTTTTTCATAATTTTAGTCTGTCTGTCGCGGAGTATCGCGGAGGCTGGAGAGTGCTCGCCGGGTTCAGCCGGGATGAAATAATTTTAATTGAGAGCAAGTCGTGCAGACGGCAACTAAGGCGGCCTGCGACTGTCGGCCCGCAACTTTCGTGGCCACACACAACTTTCAACGTTTAAAAAAGTTTCTGATTTCTGGCGTACCACTTGTGTTTTTGGCTGCGGTAAACGTGATTTTATTGGGCAGAGATAAGTTTAACTTTAAGCTAACTGTTTGTAACTGTTAAATATGTAATTGGTACATTGGGGCGAAACTTTATAAATATGAATTTGTTTTTTGAGGATCCTTATACTTATGTAGAACTAGAGAGCAGTGGTGGCCCAGTGGTAACGGCCGCGAGTTGTAGGTCGTGGGTTCGACCCCAAGCAGGCAATTTACTTTGTGTAAATTATTTCATCACCACTGCTTTCAAAACGGTGAAGTAAAACATCATGAGGGAATCAGCATGTCCTAGAACCGCCAATCTGCACTGGGCCCGCGTGGTGGATTATGCCCCAATGTCCCTCTCACAGAGAGGAAACCAGTGTCACTAGCAGTTGGAACATTATCGCCTGATTATGCTATGCTATACTTAGGTGGTAATAGCATATCTGTTGCGCCTTATATAAGTTAATATTTATGCTACATATTACTTTACAACACACAGACAAATGTTACAGACATCAGAGAACTTATTGTGATTTAAATAAATATGTAGTAGGTACTTAAAGAATAATTTGTACAACAATGTGGTGGACTGTAATTGTTTTTTGTCATACTGTTTACCTATGCTCACAAATAAACAATGCTTGCGATTGGGTGTAGTGGAATTAGTGTACTCCTCCACAATAATAATGGAATATCAAATTAATAGACCATGACTCAGTACAAAATTCTTTGCGGTTTCCTAACGGAAGCTGAAAATAAATGATAAACTAAACCTTGCATTATATTCCCCTGAGTGATCCGCTGCGCAGTGGGCGGAGGCCTGATCGTGTGTCTAAGAATATATCGCAAACAATGGGAGCCACCTCTCTGACGAAACTTTTGATTGAAAGAGCGGAATCAACGCCATCAATAATATCGTACGTGTATCCGATATTGGTGTTTACTATTCATAAATAGGTATAGAGCTGGGAGCAGTTTGAGGAATATATCTAGTCTTTTTTAAGCGTTTGTGAGCAAATACCCATAGCTAATGTAAGTTTCCTTATTTTTATAATTGATAATACCCAAGGCTTCGAATTGTAAGTAAACAATAGGTAGGCAGTAATATACCTACTATTAAACTTATCTAGCATTAACACAAATTAATACGCAATTTAATTATGCCTGTTGTCATGATAGTTACCATAGATCGGGGCCCAACACGCAAAATGGTATAACCTAACTGAAAGTCAAATTAGACTCGAGCTCATAAAATGTTTTTAGCATTTTTATTCTAATACGAACGAACAAAAGATTCTCTTGCTTACCTCGTATGCTCTAAGACCTAGAGCGAGACACAGAAATCAGAAACTGTCTATAATGCTAAGCAATGCGTATACCTGAATCATGATTCAATTTATTCCAACCACAACAATACCCGCCTGCCTCCTCTCTATCGATGGCTGATTTATCCACCGGACAACATACTCCGGGCGCCATATTGCTCGACCGCAAAATATGCTATGTAAATATGATGACAGCATAATATATTGCCCCGTGGATATCCCATGCATGCGCTGTTTCGGTGGGATTATACCGCTTGTTGATTGGAAGATACTTTGTAAACAGTGGGCTCTTGAGATTGATGTATTCGAGCAATTTGTTTTGCCTACCTAATATTATTGAACACGGTGTGTCCAATAGGTAGGTACTATCTATATCTCACTGGACTATCGGATTGTATAAACTACCGATTTTTTCTGTGGTTTGGGGTGACCATTCAGCATAAGACATATTTTTCAAGATTTAAACGTAATTAGGCAATAGTAATCAGCACCCCCATATAATGATTAATTTCAATCAATATTTAAATGTATTTGATTATTAAGTACAATTTGTAGTTCAATTTCCCAAACCTGTGCTTCTTAACTTTAACTTTTACCTGTATTAATTTTTATCTTAAACAGCATTCTGCATATTATATTATTATTTAACAGCATTCTACATCATTATTTGATACCGTATCAATTCGCAAAAGTTCCTAAAGGTATGACCTACGTGGATCGTATTTGTACACTTGTCAATCAAGTCCATCTTAAGGAAGTCTATTGTCCAAGCAAGCAAGGCAAAGGAAGTGGTTACCGATTGCCCATAGTTTGCTCCTAGCTGTAGGTATTCCGCTTAAGTATAGGATGTCAATTAAGACTATGTCTGGCCCTTAGGACGTAGTTTAGTCTACCTAGGATATATTCTGAAAAGACAATAAGGCACGAGCCTCGTTTAAAAATCAGAGTATCCCTGTCACCTATGTTTATGCTCTAAAGTTGGTAAGAATCTCAAAAACTTTCTTGCTGAAGTCACTAGTTTTCTTTGTTTTACTATATTCTAACTACTCCGTCGTCCTTTCTTCCAGAAATAACATAAACACCATTAAAACATATCTATTAACCTAGGGTCGTTTCACTCCGTACCTCGTTTCCCATGAATTATGTAACGACTAGTGGTGTCGCCCGGCCGCGCTCGCCTGACGTTTGAATAAGATCAACTTTTTGTAAAGAAATATTTTTTGAACGCCGACTTTTGTTTGAAATTCATGTCTTTATTTCATCCTTTATGGTCTGAGTTATTCTGTAAGACTTTGTGGGATGGGGACACTTTGGTGTGGTCTGCTCTGTTCGTCTTGATATTATTATCTGAGTAGTATTTAGGTAACGATGTGGTTAGGCTCTGCCTATAACATCCATAGTTAGTTACTGTTACTGTTAACCCGCATCATCCCACTGCTGGGCAAAGTCCTCTCCCCATGTTTGCAACTCCTTCGATCCAGGACTAAAGCGGACCACTCTGGTCGTGTATTTTCTCCTGCTCGTCCCGCCATCTTCTACAGGGTGTACCACGACGCCTTCTGGCTGTGGCAGGGCTCCACGTACCTATAGGTTATTTTGGTTCATAGCTCATTGGACATAGTTTGTAGATTAAAACAAATATTAGCTATAATGATTTTCAGGACTAAAGTAGGTAGGTTTATTAGGTTGTATAATTTTCTTGTTTAGTTACAAATCTTGTCATAAACAAACTTTTGAATGCTTTATTTGTTTCAACCCTACTTATTAACCCAAACATCTTTCAAGCCAGTTTTTTAGCACCATATGCTAGATATAAACAAGTACCGCTTTCACCGGTTGTTCCGCGAAGGGCGGGACAAACAAACAGATAGACAAGGTGACGGAAGGTCGCCCTCGTGTTTATGAAGACTGTTTGCGTAGCTTTTTTGGAAAACTCACATTTGTTGCCCGAAGTAGGTAAATATTATGACAATTCTAGCGAAGTCGATACATGCCTCGTTGTGCTTGGTTGCGTTTTTGATTATTTACTTAGCATGACTATGTAGGTCAATTTTATTTTTTAGGAATACATTTAGACTGTTTTTCTTTAATGTTTTAATTGTTTCCAGCCATGAGTCACTAAGTGGAGGATCTGTGGGAAAGAAGAGGGGATGGTAGTCTGCTACCTTTAAAATTGTTCTTTGAGCTCTTTTAAGAGGGAGCAAATTAGTTTTTGGCGCACCGACGTTAAATAGGTGTGTTGTTGTGTTTGTAAATCTCTGAAGCTTCGCTAACAGAAACCTTTTTCAACAAGGCAACAGTAAGTAGTCCCTATTTCCAGGAACCTATCAAGATGAACTAGACACTAGGAAACATCTTAATATTCAGTAACGAAATACTTAGCTAAACCGTAAACGTAAACGGGCACTAAAGCAAGTCATTCCGCATTGCAAGTTCTCACATTACGAAGTGTTTACACGCTCGGGCCGGCCCGCACGGCTCACCTCCGACGCCGCACCAAACACTCCGGTTCGTACAAACAAACCCTCTGTCCGCCAGGTGGACGCACGCAGCCGGAACCGGCTGTTTACGCCTCTTTTATGGCCAGCACTAACATCTTACACCTTCTACGGATGTGCAAGGGCAGGGTTAAAATAGCTTTTGAAGATTTGGTTACAAAAAAATTGGAAACTGTGATAGTGAAGATGTTAGGTCGTTTATGGAAATTCAGAGAACTTACACATCGACCTAAATAAAATATTATGAGAATGTTGATACGTGCTTATGAATAAAAAAAAACAATAAAAATTCGCTAGTATATATTATTATAATACTGTAGACAGTTCTGAAATAATAACTGATTTTATTGACTGTGCATAGTAATATATTATGCTTGTGACTGTACTTAAAAGTTGGAATCCGTATCCAGGCAGGCGCAGAATTTAAAAGGCCATCATCGTATAGAGCATAGACGCAATTCTTTCGCCACACTAACAAGTCGTCTACAAGTTTTGCCGACAATAAACCTCTCAAAAACTCGTAATGAAGACTGGGCTTATCGTGCAGACTCGGATAAAACAAGGTGTCGGCGAAATCCTTCGCGAGCGCACATAAATCTCCTTACGGAGGAGTACGAAGGAGTGCAAAGTTCGTAAATTGCGCATTTACAATTCGCGTCATACGCGGCGTCGGCAGGCCTAAGCCGACGCGCGCGCCGGACTCAACATAACTGATATTTATGGTCGAAACGCACCTCTTTTGCTTTCAAATTATAAATACATGTTTTGGGTGAACTTGGAACTACCTTAAAGTGGGGTTAGCGTAGACTCCGCCGGATTTGAGGTTCGAGGATGTAGTGTACGCCGGAAATTGGCTTAGACAGGGTGTTTAGAGTTTGGTTGGTGAAAGCTTGTTTAGAGTCGCTATTTTGACACAGTCCTTCGTAGTCTACTGCTTAACATGGGAGTTTCTAAAAAGAAGACCCCGATAAGATACGAGTCTATCACTCTAATTAACATGGGTTTGAAGCTCTCAAACCGGTGACAAAAGATTAACCATTGACTACAACTTGAAATGCTCAGTTGAAGTGCTATTGATGTTTCGATTTGTTAACAACATTAGCGTTCACTTTAAGATCCCCCTCGCACGTGAATCTCAAAACCTTTTAAGAGTCAAGAAGAAAAATCACCAGCTTTATGACAGCATTCGAAGCAAATTTGCCTACGCAAAAATTAAATGTACAGCCATTACTCTCAACCCTCTAATATCCTCGGCAGCACGGGGCAGGGCTCCGTTGTGGATGCTAGTGGATGTCGAAGGCGATCGCGTTCACTTAGCGCTTGCAATAAATCTCGCGGCGTGCAAACGTTCGGTAAATGAGAGGTGCCCGATGCATTACGGGACATCAGGGCGCTCTTCACGAATCATTAGGGGCGCGCGTTTTGAAAAATGCTCCCGGTACTAAAATAGACATTATGTAAAGTGCCACAATTACCGTGGTGACTTGTGAAAAAGTTGTGTGCCGCGGAGTGGAGCTGAGATCTGTGTCAGGGATGCCGACTGTGATTCCTGAAGGTTTCGGTACTACATTTGAGAAGTTAGAGCCAATGACAATTAGTGGTTTGATGAATGAACACAAAACACACAATGTGCTGTTTATTTTACGGTTACGTGTAGTGCGAAGTTTGGCAAACACAATTTGTGTCTACTTTGCCAAATTCACTAAAATGAAACGTAAATTGTCACCGAATGTTTAATACCACCTATGTAGCGATATTGATATCACTTTCTTCACCAATTTCTTATGTAGGGGTAAAAAACAGGACTGACATATATAATCTCCATACTTACACTTGCGCCCAAAAATTGTACCCAGCATCAATAAATTGAGTTTTATTGCTATGCAACCGGCAGCCCTATACAGGGTGAGTAAAAGGTGGCGGGAACACGTAAGACGTCATTTAGCGTTTGGAATTAACATAAATAATAACGTCGTCACCGCGCCCCTGCCCTGATATTGCGTCATTTGGCGTGCCCTTTATAGCCGCACAACACTTAACTCCAAATAAAAAAGTGTTTTATAAAACTTGGATTACGTGCCGCGGCGATGCTTGTCGTTTATTGTTTTGGAGTCATTTTCATATTTTTGAATTGCAAACACTGTTGGATGTAACCCGTAAACAAAAAAAAAACCGTAATTTTTTTCAGCAGGTTCTCTGAAATACTAATGTAAGACTTCAGAAACGATCGATTTGCATTATTATGTTAAATAATTTATATTCTGTTATTAGCTTCAGTTACCTTGAGTTGCCTTTTATTTTATTTTATTTATTTGGGAAAACAAACAATTACACATTTAGAATTACAAAAAAGATTGGATACAGAAATGATACAAATGTGAAATCAACCACGTTCTCCACAGATACACAATGAGACAATTTGGTAAATTTTTAGTATGAAAAGTTTTTAAACTGAGTGCTTAACCTAAGGCACACAATTCGCGTTCAACTGGAAAAATCATCGAAATGCTTCCAAGATAATTTTCAGGAATCGCACTCCAACATTCTCATTTAAAAGGAAGTCCGAATTTTTAATAAAAACAAAAATATACAAAGCTCCCATTATATTTTTATTACTAGTGAAGACGTAAGAAAGCGGACATTACGCGCGCCCGTTTTTTTTGGCTTGCACTGTAAGCACCACGTATTTTGCATCACAATTGTCTGTTGGGAGAGAAACCTTTTTATTTCTGTTTTAATGTTTTAATTTGAGCAACAAATAATATTTAATAGTGGTGTAAGGAACGGTGGGACATTTTGCATGGCCGCCGTCTCTTCATGAAAGTGTGCTGTAAAAAAAATATTACGTGGGGCGAAGCGCTTGATGCCTTTATTATAGTTATTAAAGAATACATTAAGTTTAGTGTAATTTTAAAAGGTATATTAACTCGTAAAGTATTGAGTGGATAAAACGTTTGTGACTTGCAGGGATAGGGTTGGTCTTAAAAGTATAGAACCGAAATATTTAACTTTGTTAAAGTATTTATATGTGATTATATGTCATTGATTTACCATAGCTAGTAAGTAGCCATATTGGGGTGGTTGGGGTGATTAACAAATGCGGCTTAGAATTGTAATGGCAATAAATGGCATATATACCTGCTTCTTTGCTCTTTTAGCATAACACTTCAATAAAACTCATACATATTTTAAATCCTTGCTTCCCCTTTAAAAGTAACGGTAGATTTAGTCGCCATGTCGTCGCCAGGGTGCGCCATAAATATGCGGCAAGGTGTGCGGCCACAAACCATGACTTATGGCGCCTAACCCCACGGTTTTTGCAGATTAATCTCTCCATGGAAACTGTTCTACATGGGGTTGGAGATTGAGCATATTTTTATGGTGCGGTAAGTGTAACGTTCTTGTGTTGAGCCTTTATTATTTTGTATTGTTTGGATACTTGGAGGGAGACATGAAGACGTTGCATGTTGACGAATTGGTACTAAAATGATTGTATTAACGCTAAAACGAAAGTTCAAAATTAACCTTTTTAGATTGCGTGTTGTTGAGCTGTTTGTATGTTACGAGCAAGTTGTAATGAGCAAACTAAGTAGTATCATGTGTGATCCCAATGTTACACCTCATCAGTTTGAATCCGCACGAGATAAAGTCTTGCCGTTTTGTATCTTTAGACATTCGTACGTCACTGTCTAAATGCAGAGTGATTCGAGTTGTAAATGATAGGAAGATTCGATTTTCTTAGATTTTAAAATAAAACTGCACGTAAAGTGAATTCTGCTTGCCTTTCAAAATTAATATGAATGGACTCAAATTAACAATATAGTTTAAATATTAAACTCTTTTCACAAATGTACCTCTCATACTCATTAGGTTTTCCACTCTGTACAAAACGGAGCCCTCATCTACTAAAGCCCATTCTTCTCCATACGAAACTACCTTTGGAAAGGGCGACTAGAATCAAATTTAATTTATTATAAACTTAGGCGTTCAAAAATGCCTTTAATGAGCGTATTTGAAACAAATGATTTGACTTTGACTTTGGCCTTATGTACAAATTACGCAATGAGCACACTGCCCGATAATGTCCTTAACTGTCAAAATATCAAATGTTATTTTCATAATTTTCGAGCCCGCTTTCGCTTACACTTCGCACTAAGCCCACCGTGTTTTATCTACGGATCGCAATAAATCAGAGTGTTGCTCCTTATAAACATATTTCGTGTGTCCTCTCTCCTCAAAATTCTCTTGTTTTATATCGCACAATATTCGAGCAATTCTTCATGAGACATCATCAATTTTACTAAAATATTTTGATAGCACTTGATGACAGGAGCAATACATATTGCGCGAGGAGTAGACTATTTTGACATGTTTGTGGCTATTTATTTGTTGAATGTGGAAAAGAAAATTATTTATTTTGATCTAGATTTTTCCGGCCAGTTACTTGTTAGTTGTGGCTGTGTTGTTAAATTAGTTGAAGCTCTTTTTACTCGTATAATTTCTGAATCAAAAGCAGAATATTTTAGTGAAATACGCACTGTCCTTTTACTATACATTTTCTTTTTATCTTTTTCGAAACAAGTACATATACCTATCTAGAGTCTATTAATCATTTCTGTCGGCAAGGTAAAATCACATATCACAAAACCACTCATACAAAGACAAAGGTTTCGTAGTTACCTGAAACATGTAGGCAAACAAGTAACATTTGCCTTTTGTATTCAAATTAAACATTCTACATAGAAATCTTGGTAATTTCTTAGCGGGGCCGGTCCAGCAGGCGGAAGGTGGCGACAGGTTGGGTCCCGGCCCTCGGGGGTCAGAGGTCCGGTTAAGTGGGCCCCGTGAATTATTCGACGTAATTATACAGCGGCAACTTAACACGTGGTTGGTCAGCAAGTACGGACTGAGGGACTTGGATTGGAGAGGAATGTTTTGATGGAAATATGAAGTACTATGGTTTCATGATTGTTAAGATTAATTACAATCCCAAAAATATTTACATAAGTAGTTTAAAAGGAAAATCAGTTTGTTCTCAAACTTATTAAAAGTTTAATGTTGCTGTTCATCCAGAAAAAGTTTATTACCGTCCACGTCTTATTACTTCATCTCTGATAAAATTACCACCGTATTAAAACAATGAATGAAATATACAGCGAGTGTTCTGATTAAAGCCTCTAAAACAGATCCCCTAATCGGAACACTATCAACAACAACACAAGAAGGCGAAGTCACAACTTTTCGCCGCCGGACTGTGCCGTCTTAGATTAAATTAACATTAGGTACAACTATTCGAGGGCCCCGTAGGGCGCCATGCGCCATTGTGCCAGCCTCTGCGGACCCGGCCGTCTTGCCCTGTGGTCTACGGAATCCTAATTAAAATTACAACATGTAAATAGTCTGAAACGTCTCAGGCTGTTGTTTGATGTTTGTTTAAAAACCTTGATTTGTTTTGTATTTATTGTTCTCTGAATACTGAACTGATGTGTGTGCAGTTTGTTTGTTTCCTTTGTCTCGAGCAGCTTGGAACATTGTGGGTTTGCTACTTCAGGTTGCTTGAAACTGTTGTCTTTTGCACATTTAATGATTCATTTCTATAGTTGTAGTCCAGTTGCGACATTATATCTGCAAAATACATTACTTTATGTGTTTTTTTTAGAGTGATTCAAACTGACTTTTCCCGAAGTCGAAGCCAAAAGGTTTATTTTTAAGAATGTATTTTAATGTCTGTTATGTTCTTCATTAAAAATAGTACCTACCCAAAATAATGTTTAGCTTAAGTTACACACACGATACACGCACACACAGCGACTAATTCGGATCCCTTAAGTTTAAACCTTAACGCATACATCTCCTTAATTTAATAATTTCCAACCATTTAGTTGTGAGCCGGCCATATTTGTCTTGGTCTAAAATCCGGCCTAAGATTAATCCGGAATGTTGTTAGTTGTCCCGTCCTTGTCCCCTGTCCGTGGACAACACGCGGTAGGGTGGCACACCGTCGCGCGTCGGGCAAACACTTGGACACGGGTGGAGAACATAGCACTATTAATTTTAGTGGTGGGCCTCAATTTATAATTTTAATTATTGATTAACGTACGGATATTAATGGCTTTAATGTTTGTAATTGACCTGCCAGGATTAGTTAGTTTCGTTGCTAACGTCCGACGTTTTCGTAAGATGTTTGTTTTATTTTAATTGGTTGGATTTTAGCTTTTTGCTGATCAATCAACTCAGCCTATCGCAGTCCACTTGTGGACTTAGGCCTCCCCCATGTTGTGCCGCAACACCTTGTCCTCCGCCTTCCGCATCCAGTTTTGCTGATATGGAATAAGTATTGTTCTAAGTCACGTTTGGTAAAGACTTTCGCTTTAGCGATAGTACAAATATAAACTCAAGCCTGATTTTATTATTAAATTTTCAATCAGTTTTGTTCCCTCGTTACCTACCTCATATAAGATGTGTTATCTAGTTATCTATCCAATTCAATACTCAGAAAAGAAAAACATATCCAAGGAAAACGAACGCGTAGGCATTTGTATCGAAACTAAAAACAAGTGTATGAAAACAAAAGTGCCGTAAGCCGTCAGCGAGGATAGTTTTCAGCTATTTCATGCTGCACAGTTTGTGAGTTCCTTAAGTGATATGAAGCAACATCTAGAAGTCACTTAGCATAAGTGGCGAGTTACCTGAATACAAAGAGGTATGGGGTTCTAGAAGAGACTAAGAGTGTAGGAACTAAAATCTTTTTAACGTGGTAATATTATACCCTATTAATTCTCTGCCTATTGCGTGCGTATTAATATAAGTATCGCATAAAAGTGTGTTTATTGTTTTCTTTTTTTTTAGTTTTAAGGTGTAGGTAGGTTTTTTACGGCTGTAATGCCAATAACTGCATTTTTATTTCTATTTTTAACATAACTCAAGGTAGGTACAGATCAATGAGACAGGTAAAAGATTTATTTTTGATTCATATCAAACTAGAGAGAGTTTGTTATGAAACAAAAATGATCTTTTATAGCATCAAATCACAATTAGAACCAGATTCTGTTCTGCCATCCACAGCTACTGTTTCCTACCCAACCACATCTTGCCACTCTAACTTCACAGTCACAACAGAACAACAGTCGTTACATAAATAATAATCGTTGAGGGGACAACAAAACACCGTGTTTACCTCACGACGCGGCGCCAATAAAAATGTATCGCTCTGGCATTATTCAGGACACTGCGAGACTTGTGTCCCGACACTACTGGGTAGTTGGAATTCATATTGGATCATAAAAAAGAACGTGCGTTTCTCTAGATGACTAGGTATACGCACGGTGGTCTAATATTAAAAATAGTGGGAAATGGAAAAAATTAAGCTTTTATCTTGTATGAATTCCACTCTGTTTTATGAGGTTACCATCAAATAACGTAACACATAACATAACATCACGCCTTTATTACTCGAAGGGATAGGCAGAGCTATAGTGTACCATCAAATGTAGGATATACCTAAATAGTTTTGAATCAAAAGATAAAAAGTGATAAGAGAAAATTGCACCTGTTTCCCAACTACTCATTAGGCTTGTTATATGGAAAAATCCAAAGGCCAGAGGGTTTTTAAATTATTGACTAGCTAGTTGTGACTAGCAAGTCAATCATTTAAAAAGCCTTTGTAACAGAGGCTATATACTGTTTTTAATACATCTGGTATAATGTGGTTTTACCAAACATCTCTGTAAAAACATCCGACACAAACGTAGTAATCATATTTTAGTCAGGATTAAATGTTTTGTTCTAAAACCCCTAAAAATAGAAGAACTCTTGAGAAGAACTTGACCCCACCAAAAACAAAAATTCCGGTTAACTTGTGGAGTAGTAAATATTTTTGTAAGAAAATCAAATGAGTTGTAGGGCCAATAATCTGCATGAGCCGTGGAGCGGGCGGCGCATTCCACAGCTTCCAACTATGCTGAATATTTTTAATCAATACAAATTAGGTTGAGGCACGAGGCCCGGGGCGCCCGGCGGATATACGCGAGCCGCACAGTGCTACTACTATAGTGGAGGTGGACTAAATTAATGATTAGAAAAGTATTTAAATGGTTAAAAACAAATTACTATTTTCATGTTTTTCTACATGTAAAATAATTATTGCAAACGGGTGCTTGATTTGCAATTAAAAGTAACCAAAAACGTGTGCAAAAAAGCTATCGCTGTGATTTACTTTTCCTTGATATTATAAGCAAGCGAGCATTACCTATGTACGTATTTTTCTGTTCCTTTCTTCTTGTCTGTTTATATGAGTGTGCATAAATGTATAAATAAATACAGTAATAGGTATGTAGCAACAGTAATATTTCATTTATTTTTATATAAGAGGTGCAGTTTTTGAAACAAAAAATACTTATAGTCATTATGTCATTAAAAATCAAAAGAAAATTCCTGTAGATTATGAGATATAATTCAGCTTAAATCAATCTTGTTCTTATCTAAGAAATCTGACTGCAGGTTTCTTCCTCCTGATATCTAAACTAATATTTCAAATTCAACTTTGTCCACAAAATTCAAACCATTGGCACACTGTGCGTTAGTCAATGTGCATACGATACCAGAGCATCTCGGGATAAAGTTACTTAACAAGCCGAAGATATTGATTTATTGAGCTCAGCCCCACAGGTATAACTTCGCTTATTTAGATAACGGAGCTTGCTGTACTATCTGTATAGATACTCGTACTTATGGGTAGGTGTAGGTATGATATTGTGCTTACATTCATTGTTTGTTTTGGGTGTGCTCGTGTTTTGGTGCTAAGTCGATGGCTTGTTGATGGAGTGGGCTTTGGTTATTAGCGTAAGTGTCTTCTATTATATTATTTTTACATAATCTATTCTATGCATTGACAGTAATCAGTATTTTTAGAGATATTTTTTTTAAATTCATACTTGTGTTTTTATTTTGAATTTGTAAAGATGACTTCTCTTTAAA
This sequence comes from Antitype chi, assembly GCA_947359405.1. Classification (NCBI taxonomy): domain Eukaryota; kingdom Metazoa; phylum Arthropoda; class Insecta; order Lepidoptera; family Noctuidae; genus Antitype; species Antitype chi. The sequence continues at coordinate 1,296,339 of OX375815.1, forward strand.
GAAATGAATTTATTTGCACAAGTTCGTAAACAAAAATAAAATCGTAAATAAAATTTGAGCAAGCAGCTTATTTTTCTGCCTTATAGTAGTTATTCTCACTTTGGCAAGCCCCTCAAGTGTCCACTTCAGCAAGGTAGGTACTCACAATAAGACATGTAGCCATATAAGATGGAAATGGCAACAAATGGCGGCATGTGGCGAGCCAGTTAAATGGCAATCTTGTGTTAGGCGAGTTAGTGGTAAATAAAAAAGTGCTAACTTGGCCCGGCCACTGCGTTTTAGCTCCGTGCTAAGTTTTATGCGGTGAGACTGTCGGGAACCTACACACATCAAAAAAAGTTTGTGATCAGCAGCATAAGCTGATATAATTTTTTTAAATTGAACTTTATCAAGAAAAATTCTTTGTTGTGTTTTTTCTTTAAATATAAATACCCTGCTTGAAATTAAAAAAAAATAAACAATTTTATATTTTTAAATAAAGAATCTCAAAAGAAGAAGAAATCACAATATAATCTACCGTAACAAAAAAAAAACGATTTTTCAAAGTGTCTGCAAACTTTTTTTGATGTGTTTATGTACGTATGCATCTCTTAGGGACTGAGCAGTGCCTATAGATTACACAATTAGTAATATAGTTTCGTGATCGAGATTTTCGTAGATATAATAGAAAACAAGTGACGACTGTTAGAAAAATCTTCTCCCGTCACATAAAAAGGCATTGCTTGTACAGTCACTAATCTTTCCCATAATTGACTATGGTGATATGTGTTACTATGACATAAATGCAGATCTCCGAAATAAACTTGGACACCATCTCAATAACTGCATTCGATTTGTTTTCAATCTTCGTAAGTATGACCATGTAGGTTTCCACGCACCGATTGCTTCTAAAATTACCCATTCGTCCATGCAAAGAGGTGGGGGCTCTGTCTATGTTGTTCACTATTCTCGACAAACCTACTTCTCCTTCTTACCTGACTTCCCATATTCAATACTTTTGCTCTGCCCATAGTAAAAAATCTTCATTCCATCAACAATCGTCTTCTACGATGTCGTACTCGCCACTCAGGTTTCATTCACTCGTCTTTTTTTGTACAGGCGGTCTTTCTTTAGAATGAGATCTACATGATGTGGTACGTGAACAAATCTAAATAAAACACAATCAACACATCAACGAATAGGAACGTTTCCCAATGCAAAACACTACAGTAAGTAGAATTTCATAATTAATTTAAAAAAAAAAGATATTTCAATCCGCACAAAACACTTTGTCGCAACAATAATTTATCTCGTCTGCTCGACGCCGGTATGTTGGTACAACCTTGAGACGATCGTTATATGATTTACCTAAAGTATACCATACTGTCACTTTATTTCTCTAAGCATTTGTGTTTGTTTTTGTATATCGGCACCTTGTTTCTATATAATTGTCCTCATCATCATTTCAGCCGGAAGATTTCCACTGCTAGACATAGGCCTCTCCCAAGCACCGCCACTTCGACAGGCATTCACAAGATCATCTACAAACATCAGGTGTTTTTATAATAATACACTAGCTTTTGCCCGAGGCTCCGCCCGCATGGGTATCGGTTATCGCGTAAAAAAGTAGCCTATGTCCTTCTTCATATCCCAGGCCATATCTCTGCCAAATTTCATGACGATCGGTTCAGCGGTTTAGACGTAAAATGGGCGTGTGTATCTTTTTATCCCATATACGTTAGAAGTTGCAGACACATCCCAACGCTGATGTGCTAGATTCGTTTTCTCCTCTACTGACTAGTTTATTATGTTATTATGTATGTATGTATGTATGTGCTCATTCTTGTATTTTATAGTTGTTTTCGTGTTATCTGTCCCTTACGTTGCACCTGCCATGTTTCCTCTCTGCATCTCCCTAGGGTTGACTGATAGAAAATACTTACCTCAGGTATTTTATTACTTGTGCATAACGTTTTAATAAATAAATTATCCCTAAATAATAATTGGTGAGGTACCTAAATTCAATTGGCTGAAAACTGTTGGTCTGTGAAAGTTTTCTTTTTCATATTTTCAACAGTATTTTCCAAAATAATACCTAACTTCAACCTTTCTGGTGTGTTAAGGTGATTGACACCTGTGTTTTTTCAAACAAGCAATCCTTCTTGATTTATTTGCCGATACAGCTTAGATGGAATAAATAAAGATGCGAAACAGTACCGCGAGCTACATTTTGGGTGTGGCGTACTTAGTACGCAACAGATACTCATATCTAAGTGCGCAATTATGTTTAACGCACCTACTATCTACGTGCATAGAACAAAAAAATAGTAATTACTAACACATAACGAGTGAACTGTGTCAGTTGTGTCAGTGGTATCGGACGGACGCCGGACGTCCGGCCCGCAGATAATACGCGGACAGGTTCGTATTGCTTTACATAGAATGTGTGGTAATGATTTCTGGTGGAGGTAAGTGCAAGATTGTCGTTGATTAGGCGACGATTGATCTTGGGTTTGGGTTATTGTAAACTTGCCATAATGAAAATTTGCCACAAGTAAAAATTATAGTAAACTCGCCACAGTCTTATCTGTCTCACGAAAACTTGCCACAGCTTTAAAAGTACCGATAGCAAACGAAGTAGAAGTGTTTAATAATATATACTAGTGTAGTGAGTAATAGTGTTTATATACATATATGTACCAGTAATCTATGTTCTTATGCCTAATAAAGAAGAAAGGTCTTATTTACGTTTATTTTCATTAATAAAGCAGAATTTACCAAATTGGAAACCACATACAATGGTCGTAGATTTTAAAGTCGCCGTTATAAATGCGATAAAAATAGCATTTCCAGAGATACAGCTGCAAGGTTGTAACTTTCATTTCAAACAGGCACTGGCAAAAAAGCACATGCCTGACACTGAAACTGAACACCAGCGAAGAGAAAAAACATGTAACTATGTGTGCTGCATTGGCTCATGTAAGAAAGCGGGATATTGATGATGCCTGGTTACATATAATGGAAGAATCACCACCTAATGAAGCTACCAACAAATTTAATGATTATTTTGTAACGCAGTGGCTAGAAAACAGTAGTTTAGAAAATATTTGGAATGCCCACGGCGTTCGCCACAAAACCATTAATTCTGCAGAAGCATGGCATAAACGCCTTAATAATAACATGGGAAAAAAGAAACCTAATTTACTTCATTTTCTTGACGTCCTAAAAAAAGAAGCCGAGTATATGGATTGGAAATTAAAAAGAATAAGTTTTAAAATACCGCTTAATATGAGAACGTGTCGGTCAATTGCATACGATAAAAAATTAAAAGCCATCGCTGACAATTATGATAATATGCCTCTAGCAGAAGTAATGGTCAGAGTGTCGTCTTGGGGGCACTATGAAAAAAACACTTAGAAAAATTTCGCGACCAATTTCGAGGTAGCGCTCGCCGGCCGCTGCCGCGGCACCGCTCGCTTCGCTCGCTCGGCTCGCGCGTAGTTGGTCACAGTTCTAACCTAACCTAACCTATGGATATCTTTGCAGGTACACACCGCTATAAATAAAATTAAAGAAGACGTTTTAATTCATAAAAACAAAAAACCAATTCATATAATTAGTGACTGCGAAGCAAGCGCTCCCTCAAGTAAGGTACAACGACACTCTGGCCAAAAAACCAAATTTTTCTAAGTCCTCGCTCCATAGTGCCCCTAAGGCTACACTCCAACCGAAATAATAGCAAAAATAGCTGCATTGCAACAATTGTAATAATATGCCAATTGATTACATAATACTGATGTACAATTTTATCAATACTGTGATCTTAAACTAAATAGTGTGTTTTCTTCATATGGTAATAGTAAGTTTGACTGTGATTTTTAATTAAGCCAAAGTTAGATATTTTAAACTTTTAAGTCGGACCTGTTAAATAAAACTGTGATTTTTTTTAACTATATAATGATTTTACCTTATATTTTAACTGTGTTTAAAGATAAACGTCTCTACATTTTATATTACGTACCAATGTAGTTGTAAGTTTGATTGTGTAGTCCAAAATGCTGTGATTTGTAATTAAGCCAAAGTTAGTTATTTCCGTTAGTAATTCCTATTTTAAAGCATAGTTAAACCTTTTTAAATCTATGATTTATCCAATTAAACTGATCTATCTATCTATATAATCACGCCTTTTACTTTCAATTAAACTGATTATTACATAAAATCGTTCTTCTTTTTCTTTATTCTGAAACTACATTACTTTTACTTAACACTAATGTAGAACTAATATCGTTTTACTGTCGGCACATTTAAAACAAGCTTGACGTACCTGTGACGAGTTTACTATACCTGTTGTGAATTATTTTGTCACTGTGGCAAGTTAACCAATATTTTTAAATGTGGCAAATTTTCGTTGTGGTGAGTTTACAATAACCCTTGGGTTTGTGGATGCAACTCATAATGTTTGACTTCATTCTTTATTGCCATAAACAAACACGAGGCAACGTTTACTATTGATTCCTGTACAATTTTTCGAGTGCGCTGTGAACCTTGAGCTTTGACCCGCAAATATTTAGTAAAACTTGGTCATTAGGTATATGAAGACCTTCGTGATCGATTCGTTGACTAGGATCATCATCTGCCTAGCCTTTTCCCACCTATGTTGGGGTCGGCTTCCAATCTAACCTGATACAGCTGAATACCAGTATTTATCATGGAGCGACTGCCTATCTGACCTCTACAACCCAGTTACTGGGTAATACGATACCCCTTGGTAAGACTGGTTGTCAGACTTTCGGGCTTCTGACGCCCCGTAATGACTGACAAAGATTCACAAATTACAGCCGGGACCAACGACTATTATTTATAATTCGTTGACTAGGATGGCAATGAAAAAAACGTCATCATCATTGGTTCATGCAGATCCAAGTTTAGCTCTTTACACATCATTCATTCGCTCCACTATGTATCGTACACATAATTGGTTTTCTCTTTTCTTTGTAACATCTTGCATGCTGACATTCATTCATATTCCTTTTTGGAATAAATAAATGTTATCATATCTCTTATTATCATAAGATGTAGATCCTTAATCTAGTGATTTAGGAAAAAGGATAGTCAAATACAGGTACCTACTTAAAGTTTCATTGAGTCACAGCATTTCAGTAGCTGCTTGAATTTGGACATCAGTCATATACCTATTATTATTCGAGTAGGTAGGTATTTCATATTTCTTATTTCAGATACTCCGAAAATTCTTCATATTCACATAGAGCGGCCTCTTAAATAACGCACTTAGTCGCCAGTTAGGGCAAGTTTATTGCGACTCTACGTAGTCTTGGGTTAAGTTCGGTTAAGTACAGGACAGCACTGCCCAGGGCGACTCTACATGCGAGGAGAGTGAGGATTTCGGTACATTGCTTTTGTTTTAAAGGACCTTAGGGAGGAGAACTGTTTTAGTTGCATTTGAGTCCCATTTCAACTTCAATGACACAAATAGAAGTTGATAAATACTTAAATAGTAAAGGCAATATTTGGGTGTTTTTATGTTTAAACAACGTCTTGAAAAAGAATGACTGGAAATGGTATAGTTATCCTCTAACTAATAGGTCAAAAATAGAAACAAGGCTAGCTCAATAAAGATATCCCAGTAGTTTAATAACTTCTCCGCATATGATGCCAAATAATGCTGAGCAATATTTTTTTCATAATGAAGCTGCTAATTTCTTCAAAACTTTAAGCATTTTGTCTTCATGATTATGTTTTATAAAAAAACAATACTTATTTATTTTAAAAGAATATTCTCAGTCATAATATTTTTTCAGGCATGACTATATCAATTGTGTTGAACAGTGGGGGTAATAAATTAGTTAGAGCCGCGCAAGGGGTGAAAACTACCCGTCATTATGATGTACTCGGGGGTAAGAAGTTGCTTTTTATTGTAGGGTAGTTATTGTAGAAGGAATGTTGTTATAAAGGGAAATATAAGGGTTCATTTGTGGATTCCTTTGAGCATCCTTTGAGCGTATTACAGCAAATTAATTTTAAAGCGGGCTGTGCATTTTTCAGATTATTTTCAGTTCTCATAAGGCTAAGCTGTATTCGATTTGAAAATGATCAGAACAATGCGAGTTTTTTTTTGTCGTTAACGTGGTGGATCAATTTTGTTATAACGCTTGAGGCTAAGTATAAAAAGATCTAAAAAAGCGTAGGTTTATGCATTGACCCTCGTCGTAGTTGGTGAGACATTTCAGGAGAAAAACTATTTTAAACCGACTTTCATAATCACAACAACTTTTGACACAAAACAGTATCACAATGACTTCTCCATTGCCAACCCCAATACACCTTAGAAGTAAACTTAACAAGCTCGCTCAAATAGTTATAATGATACGTTAATGTTTCGGGGACGGATGTTCACTCCTCCCTTCAGGATCGGGAGGAGGGGTGGTATACTGCGTGTGCCGGAAACGCACGGAACTGTGCCCAAGTGGGACTCCTCGGACCACGCTAACGTCTTAGAGTAGACCAAAGAAGAAATAGAGGGTACAAGCTTAGTCTAGATATACATATTATTTAAATTAGGAAAAACATCGTGTATGGAGAGGTGTGTATGTCTTAAGCATAAATATATTACTATGGACAGCTTGGTAATAATATCGAATTTCATTATTCATCCATTAAAATATGTCATCTTTATGACGGTAAATATGTGTGATAATTTGTGAAAGGTTTATATAAGTGACACGTTGTGTCATGCCTGTACTAGCCTATGGTACGGAAACCATAATTCTTACGCAGGAGTCCGCTGAGAGGTTCCGAGTCGCGCAGAGGGGCATGGAGAGAGCTATGCTCGGGATCACCCTACGAGACCGGAAACGGAATGATTGGATTCGAAGTAAGACCAAAATTAGAGACATTATGGCCGTAATATCGCAAAAAAACTGGACATGGGCGGGGCACATTGCGAGAGTGGACAAGAGCTGCTGGACAAGACGAGTCCTAGAATGGAGACCCAGAACTGATACCCGAGGGCGCGGAAGGCCACCACAGCGCTGCGTGGACGACATCCGACGATACGGAGGTCGAGACTGGATGAGTCGGGCACAAGATCGACAGGAGTGAAAGAAGAGGGAAGAGGCCTACATCCAAGATTGGATAACCAAAAGGCCACCATGATGATGATGATATACAAGTGACAGAACAAATGACATCGAAGAAACACCAAAACTATTGGACGAGACAAGCCTTGCCAAAATATGTCTTCGTTGTAAATATCTGCTTACTCAGTTAAAGTCAGCAGAATGTGATTCCTCGTTGTAATCTAAAGTTTCTGATATTACAAAAATATGTGACATCCCACGGGAAATGGAAATATCTGATATTAATATTTCCAGTTTTAAAAAGATCGTGTCTAGACGTAATTAACAGGCAAGTTGTATAGAAAGTGTATTTAAGAAAAGACCAGATAATGATGCTGCGTTTATGCTTGTGTATAAGAAACGGAATTTCAGTCCCTTACCATGAGTCCTTGATAAAAAAAAAGGAATTCCTTTACATTCAGCATCATGGCAATCCATAAAAAACCTTAACTCCCAGTGTCCATTTTCATTCTTGTGTAACTCGTTCCGTATTCACATGTATATCTGTATCTATTTGTAGGGCGAAACTAGTTGCGAAGTTATTCGGGCTCACCTACACTCGCTATAAATATCACTTAACTTGGATACTCTCACCGTCGGAACCAGTCGATCGTAAGTCGACGCGCCACTGAGCAACAAAGTACGGAAGGACCAATATTAAGTTTGGACATCCAGCATTTTTGAGTATTTTGCTGCCACTGTGCTGACCCGTCGCAGGGGGACCAAGGGTGCCAGACACGGGGTCGTCTGGGGCCCTTATGCTACTTGGTTCCAGGGGTAGTCACGGCGTGCCATGTGTCCTGGTGCGCAAAACTGGTGGGATCCGCAAGGGCTGATGCCTGCCAGGGTGCGGGTTGTTCGAAAGAGATACCGTCGCCCCTGGCACACAGGCAACTGAGGGAACACGGGTGGGTTTTAGTCAGTAAAAGTCTGACACCGCTTCCTGCACCACCTAGAGCGGGAGAAGTTATTTTATGATTTCCCATCTTTGAGTATTTTCTGGTTTCTGACCACTCACAGCACTTAGATGAACTCAGACGGTCCTTTATAAAAATCAAGGGCGTTTAATGTTATCCGGTTTAGAACTGGGCAATGCCTATGTAAGGAGACCAAGATCAAAAATGCATGTAATGAAAAGGTAACTTCAGTATCAATTTGATTACGCTTGGTAACGTTGCTAGAAACATCAGATTTTTGGATAAGGCTAGGTAGGTACTGTTTTCCTTTTCGAATTATTACGCTGTGAATTTGTGTCAATATGGATGGTTTTCCTCTATTGTATGGAGTGGACCTTCTATACATAGGTACGGTGTCGTGATAGTGCCTCAGGAAACGGCGCAACTTAGACAATAACCGTTGAGATTAGACGGGTCTGAGCCCGAGGTGGGCTGTAAACAATACAATACATGCAAATTGAATATTAAGAAACGGTGAGGATGTCGTGTTATGACTGTATGTTATTGTAGGTGATGCGATGGTCATTATAACAAGTCGTTTAAATCACTTTCTCAATCATTCTATTGACAAAACTCCATGTTTTAGTTTTTTTGTGGTATCCCCAAGAAATAAATCTCCACGATAAGTTAAAAGAACCTTCATCATGGAACACATAGATTCCCATGAATAGTTAGTAATTAGAAAGAAAATAAAATCAGCCCTATTATAAAAAGGATGTGATAGGGCTGATTCTATTTTCTTTTGGTGATTTCTATGGTTTATCGATAGCGATAGGGTATTTTTTTTTTGTGTGGGAAATCATCAAATAACTTCTCCCGCTCTGGATGGAGCAGGAGGGCGTGTCATACTTTTACTGACTAAACCCCAAGTACCCTATCGTCTGCGTTTATGTTAACTTATCTTGGCGGCAAAAATTAAAATCTTGATACCTCACGCTCTTCACTGTTATCCAAAGAAAAATGTACATTTTTATCGCGTCTTTCATTTGTTTACGAGCACCAATTTTTCACCACTAATCCTTTGCTTGGCCAAAAGATTAGCACAACAGGGGTTGTATTTTTTAAGAAACAATATCGGCGACAATGCCTCGACATTCAGCCAACAATAAAAGAAAAAGCAATTAGGATGTTTTGTTTGTCACCACTAAAGACGATCGCGAACATTTTTCATTTTTAATCTGTTGTGTTGTAATTGTTTTCTTGATGACGTCATTGTCGTTTATCGAGAGTTGTTCACGGTTGACGGACACTGAATGTGTTTTTTGTAAGTGTTGAGACAATGGAGGGCTTTCTTGTATGGCTCGCTGGACACGCTGAGACGGTGTGGTAGGCTTGGCGTTAATTAATCTAGTCATCTTGCATTTTCCGAAGAATACGCGATTTTCTATGGATGTTCGGAAAAGCGACTGAAGAAGTACTTTGAAAGATCATCCTGATTACCAATCTCTGGTATGAAGAGATAATTACCTAAATAGGTTAATTTTACATTTGACCGGTCATTTTATTTTGCAAGAGCAATTAAATTCTTACAACTGGTTATGATAAGAAAGAAAATTAGAAAATTTTCTACTCGGTTTTTCTCAGTACATATTTACTTTGCTCGAAGGATAAATGGCAAAAATGTTTCAAAAGAAAACAAAACACCGTCTGGAACGGAGCCGCGCTCCTAAGCTAGTATTTTAATCAGTTAGGTGCACATGATATATTAAAATACCTCTTGAAAATAAAAGTAGTCTGTCATGAATAATATTCCGATGATAAAACATATTAACATATAGAGGCTGAATACAAATCGGCTCATTTGCTCCACACTCACAGTAATGTAGTCCTTTAAAATTCTGAATATTTAGTACTTACTCTTCGATGCCTTGAACCTAAGTTTTATGAGACATTTTATGTTTCTAAAAAATTAGATGAGATACTGTTTGTATGATAAATGTATGGAAGGGCAAATATGTTAGACAAGTTACGACCCGAGCATAGTACGATAACACTATTATTTGTTTTGTGACTGTTATTACAGTAATCGGCAATGTTTAAAATGGAAGTTTGCACGAAGTTTTTACCTATTTTTCTGGATTTGAAGCCGTAAAGTCATCTTCACCTTAACCAACCTATACTGTCCCTACTGCTCAGACACAGACCTCCTGCCTGTGGGTATCCACCACGCGGGCCCGGTGCGCGTTGATAGATGTGTCGCATGTCTTCGAATTTTTGCTTCCGGGACATGCCGGTTTCCTCACGGTGTTTTCCTTCACCGTTTTGAGAGCAGTGGTGATGAAATAATTTTCACAAAGTAAAGCGCCTGGCTGGACTCGAACATACGACCTACAACTCGTAAGTCGCGGCCGATGCCACTGGGCCAACAGTACACACTAGCTGAAAAGTGTCAGATATATAACTTCTGCTCAACAAAAGTAACACTAATTTTGATTAGGAAACAAATAGGATAGATGACCACAATAAAAATAATAGTTGCCAATGGATCTCTCTGTCTAAAGTAATTAATGATGATAAATGCGTGCACTGATTGGACAGGTCCACTCAATCTGTGTGGTTCTTTCCTCAAAAGACCATTTCAGACACCAATCCACATGGTCTTCACATGATCTGACCAAGATTATGTCTGGACTTTAAAAAAGACTGTGACCTCTGAGTTTGTTTCGGCCTTTCTTCTCAGAGTAGTCAGATAGGAAACGCCGACCTCATCTAGTTAAAAAGAAAAAATATGATTGACGTGTAAAAGTGTTTGTACAAACCTACTTACAGAAATAAAATCATTTATCATGTATCATTTATCATTTCATTCATTTACATGTTTTACTCAATGCAAGTTAGTTACAATTACCTACATGTTAAATGTGACTATTTATAAACAAAGTATCTACTACCTATTTACTACCTATTTTGTTCAGACAAACGTAAGGAAACAATAAATCTAGAACGTCACATTACTATCGCACCCTGTATATTCAAGTAGCTCCGCGGGCATCGTACATAGTGGCAGTGCACACTGGCAGGTAACAATTGAATTGCAAGCGCCGTGTGTTTACAACCGCTTTATATTGCGGAGCAGTTGCAAGGAGGTTATTTTAGGGAAGTCTTACTTTGTAGATTTTGCTACTTCGCTAGTCTTGCTAGTATTGTGCCGAATAGAAATCTTTTTGGTAGAGTTGCAATAGAGGGATTTTTGTCAGGTGAATTTATTGAAAAATAAATATATATATATATATATAAATAGAATATAAATTCTGTAGATTTAGTCCTGTAGTAATAGATTTGCACAGATATGTGAAAGTTATTTGCATTTTCTTAGGAAGTTTCAAGATCGTAAAGTTATCTTTATGGGTTGGAGACGTATGCAAGTCGTCATTTTTAAAGGCAAGGTATTCAGGTAACATATTGAAGAACGAGGTTTGGTTTCCTTTTTAAATAAATGTTTCAAGACTCCAGCTACAAACGACGGGCTAACAGCGATCTTACATATTGTGAGCACAAATGCGATGTTTAAAGTCAACACATTATAGCTCGGCGTGACTGTGAATATACTGAGAGCACACGTTATTCTGCTCACACCTTAAATCTGCACCTAACGTATAAATAAACACACGAATTACCGAAAGGTACGAGCATCACAAAGTAGAACACAACAGCCAACAATAAATCGTTTTATAATCACTGCATTGTATTTTAGTAAATCGTACTAAAGTATTTTGTATTTCGGATCGTTTAAATTACCCCATAAATACACGTAAACGATTCGCAACAAAGAGATGTCGCTGGAGTGCCCGCCGGATCCGAACAATAAATCTGCTGCAGCACAAACAAGAAATAACTTTCACGGCTGAAAATATCAAATGTAAAATGTAAATTTAACTACCTAATACGGGCTTAAGCCGTACGAAACTGCGCTTTAAAGCGCTGTTTATTTGATATTTGAGTGTTGTTTTTATGTTAGTGTCGTTGGTTCGGCAAATAAAAACGTCTGGTGCGGAGGATGCAGCGCCGGTTATGAATGGCCTATGAGCTCCAACGCGCCGGCACAGATCAGACATGCGTTATTAGTGCAGAGGAGACACTGGGTTTGCTGACAGTTACACAAAGTGACATATGTATTTGAAAAATGTAGAGCTCAATAGCTTTAAATTTTTCAAATACATATATCACTTTGGTTTTCAAAGTTGACGGATTTTTAACTCCGCAATTTCGAACAGATGAATGACCGGATGACATAATCGTCTCCACGGAATAGGTGTTTAATCAAATATATTACTTTTACGTTTATAAATTTAAAAGGTATTCTCGCTATGAGACTTAACAAAAATAAATATGACTCACAAACATGGCTGACACAAAATCCCCGTGTTTCAAGAGTGCAACGCAAATAAAGTTTGTTTATTTTATTGCCACCGAGACTTAAAGGACACATTGTGTTGACGCTTTACTTAACGCCTCGGTTAATGTGAAATAAATTGGAATCAACAATCTCGCACATTTTGAAAAGCGGTTAGTGTTCCTTCAAATTAGCTGCTGACAGTCATCGAGTTGTCACATCTTCAGTGGCTGGTCTGTACGAAGCGTCTCTTAGGTGGCGTTGCATCGCAGGCAGTTTGCTTGATATAAAGCACGTCACCGCCCGTTATTGCTCCAACCTACTTATTTATAATTGTCGTTCCATCCACCATCTTATCCTGACCCCCCGACCTCTTCTTACTTCGAACTAACCAACCACCTTCGGGGGAGTTATATGAGATATGGCGGTCCAGGCTATGCTGGTCCAGATATGGCCAAGGGTAAGCTTTCA